>HG993125.1:93166997-94416997 GCA_905231855.2 Eristalis tenax
TGCTCTTTTCAAATTTAATTAATCTTCCATAAAATATTTCCAATAAAAATCGATAATTAATTGGCCGCGGAGCGCGTGTTCGGGTGCGCGGTTCAAGCGCAGGATCGGAGGCACGCAGTTCAAGCAGTTGTGTTGTCTAGTTAATCGCCTGAACGGGTGAAGGACGATACGCACTGTACTGTGTTCAGCGGTGTCTTACTGGCGGCCCAAGCTGACGACGTGACTTTCCCCAAAGACGATGGCTGGGGCCGCCAGTAGCTGTCACATTGGTATGGCGGCGGCTAAAATTAGACACCATCACTGGTACGACACTTTCTAGATGTGACCGACACATGGTGACAACGCGCCGGTCCATGGAAATCGAAAGCTGCAGGACGGTTGGCATTTGAATGGGATTCCACTAGCCTGCCTAGGCAAAACTGAAAATGGACTGACGTCCGTGACGGAGGTGCGCTCATCTATGATGCAAATGGTGCCGGGTGTATGCAAAGACGCGTTTTTCTCTTCTCGATGCTGTGGAGAGAGAAGAGAGTGGACCGAGTGGACCGACGAGACAATGTGTGCTGCAAGACAGAAGGCGGATAGATGCATGGAAGTGGGTTTTGAAGAAACGAGAGTCATCTGCAATCCTGAGAAGGGGCATATTGTCTCGCAAAACAGCTTGTGGGCAGGAGGAGGCGGTGTTGAACAGAGTATTTGATGGCGTTTTGCTTGCATCTGCTGTGGACATTTTCCAGCATAAACATCGGACAATCCGAGACCCTCCTGCGTCGTGTGCAACATTCTTTTCCACATTAATATGTCGGCAGTAAACAAAATTTACTTCAACCAGTATATACGTACGTGGGTGGGCGTAATTGTTTCCTTTAGCTTCAGATTTCCCTCGTGGCTGTATAGTGCACCATTAGCTGCAGTCACTCCAGTGCCACTTAACATGAGTTCAAAGTCGAAAATTTAGAACAAAGCTACACCTAGTGGAATTTTAACTAATATTTTCCAACATTTTTGAGAGATCTGATTAAGGATCAGTTTCGTTAAGTTTCGTTCACTCTTTTTAACAATTATTTTCTAACAACTTTGAGAGATCTGATTGAGGTAATACACATAATTATACACTGTGACAATAAAAGCCGTTTACCTCAGTTTCGTTAAGTTTCGTGCTCATTTTTTAACAATAATTTTCAACATTTTTGAGAGATCTGATTGAGGTAATACATATAAATTATATACTGTGACAATAAAACCACCTCCCTCAGTTTCGTTAAGTTTCGTTCACATTCTTGAACAATAATGTTTAAGATTTTTGAGAGATCTGATTGAGGTAATACACATAAATTATACACTGTGACAATAAAAGCAGCTTCCCTCAGTTTCGTTAAGTTTCGTTAACTTTTACTTAACCACACTTTGCGTTAAAAAATATAGTCGAAAACATTTATGTTGAATGTTACAGTACAGACTGCGAACGACTCTTCGTTGTCGACTGTCGACAGTTTTTTCTGCTTCTAAGGGCGCTACAGACCGGGATGGACCTGGTCCTCACTCAACATGCCTATCCAATCGGCCCGATTTCTTGCCAACTGTCTCCAGTTTCGCACACCAAGCCGGCTGAGGTCGCCCTAGTCTTGTGTGCACCACTTTTGAGCGCTTAGGTTTGTGGGAAGGCGCAGTAGAAACCACACCACACTTAGGTCCGGCTAGACCCGTTGTGTTACCTTTGAGCGTTCTCAGTTGCGATGTTCCACAGACTCAGAGTCGAAGATTCTTCAAGTCGGAGCAAAGTTGTCCATCCGCTCCACATGGCCTAAACATCTTAGGCGTTGGTGCCGTAGACGCCTTGAACCCTCTTCTTCAAATGCCATCAACGCAAGCAGGACCAAAGGTCGCGCGCAGAACTTTTCTCTCGAAAAGCCTGTAGTCTCTTCATCCGCTTTGGATGTAGCCCAAAGCCTCTGCGCCGCAGGGCAGGACGGGGATGATCTAGGTCCTTTACAGAGTCAACTTAGTCTTCCGATGGAGGCATCAATTACTCAATAGCCTCTTAAGCCCGTAAAAAGTTGGTGGTTGGCAAGAGTTATTCTGCGCTTGATCTCGGTACTGATGTTGTTTGTACTGTTAACAGCGGAGCCGAGGTAGACGAAGACCTTCACTACCTAGAAGTTATAGCTGCCTATGGTGACGTTCTGGCCGAGTCGTCGATGTTGTGCGCCCTTCCACCAGCGAGAGTTTTGCATCATCATCCTGCTCAACTTGACGAGCTTAGCAGGAATGTCAAAACTAGACATGGTGCTGTATAGACCGTCTCTATGCACTCAGTCACATGGCCTCGAAACCTACGAATAGGTGGTGAGTGTCGTTTTGCATCTCTTGGGTCTTTTCCAGGATCTGCCGCGGTGTAAAGATCTGGTGGATGGTGGACTTCCTAGGCCTGAAACCGCACTGACAAAGACCTATCAGATTTCTGATGAATGGTTTCATGCGTTCACACAAAACGGCAGAGGGGATCTTGTGCGCGATGTTAAGGAGACAATAGTTGCTGCAGTCAAAGGGGTCTCCTTTCTTGTGGAACTGGCGAATGATACTGATGCTCTTCGGGAATGCATTCCTTCGACCACGTCTTACAGATGAGCTGCTGCATGTGCCCTACCGGCTCATCTCCAGCCGTCTTAAAGAGTTTCGCAGACCGTCGCTATCTTGACTTCATCTAGGTCGGGGGCACGGTATTCTCTTCTATCGTCGTCCATTGTGTGGAGTGGAGACTTCAGCGTGACAACGGGATTGGTGTCTTGCTCGCCGGTTAACAGTCTACAGAGCTGATCTTTCCAGACTCTCTGTACCTGCTACTATTTGTCCATTCTCGTCCCGTCGGGCTTCTGTCCGAACATGCTTTGGTAGAACTTTCGGACCTCATTACTGCCGTACCATCTTTCATGATTTTTTTGCAGTCACTTCAGGCATCAGGAATTTCTTGACAGACTTTCAGTCGTTACGCAAAAAAGCAATCTACCATTTCTTCCGCCGAACAGAAACACAAGCACACATTTCATAACATTGCTCGATTTGCATCTTCGCCAAACTGCAAGAAGCCGATCTCCTTCTTGCATTCACATCCTGTCCAGGGGGCTGCAGCGCAGCAACGCAACATCTCTCACTGTCCATGAAGAAGCCGCAGTTTATGGACCATTGCAATTCATTAGCCACTACTGGTATTACCTCTTGGACGCCGCATGCCGGCCTGACAAGACAATTGAAGACGCAATCGTCCGCAGTCCACCGCAAGGGGGCTCTCTCGTTTTCGCTATCGGCGGCGGCGACCTGCCGGCGCGCATCACTGCGGTAACCTCCTGCTTCGCCGGCGAAGATAAATGCAAGCCGCACAGACAGGTCATAAAGAAAGCGAAGTTGAGTACGTCTATTCATCTGCTGATCACCCTTGTCCTCGTCCGCCTCGATCCACGCTCCGCCGAAGGTGTGCTTGCCATTTCTCCATCCGCGCCGCATTGGCGAATTTTTTTGGCACTGGCCCGTGATGTGCAGCATCCGGCGTTGATTATTCGCTCGGGATGCGTGAACCATGACGTTTCCTAATGCTCTAGCAAAACACCCGTCATCGCGGTGTCGGCGGCCCCAGTGCGGGCGGTTCCTTGATGCCGTGCAGCGTGCGGTTATGCGAGGTTATGGTAATTAGGAGCCAGCCAAGAGGTTTCGTCAAATTTCGTAACACTCGCTGACGCGGCCGATGATGAAACAGAGTTTTCCACCTGGAAAACCCGCAACAAGACGAGCGGTCCAAAGTGATTTGTGTTTTTACCATTCAGTGCACACCGCGCCACTGTACGCCGGCGGCGGTGTGGCGCGTTCCGGTCCGGGTTTCGCTGTGTCAGCGGCGCGGGCAGCACGGAATCGACGTCTCTGGTCGCCCGAGTTAAGTGCCGACGAACAATTGATTTGCTCGAATTTATTGCACCCAAAGTCGTCCGGATATGCATATCCGGTGTGACAACCTTTGGCATCGTGTCGGCCCGTCGGCGATGGCCCGTCTAATGGCGGGCAGTAGCGAGTCGCATTTAGCTTGCGTCACGCTTTGTTGGGGTTATGCGCAGTCGATCGGTTTTCGGTTGTTACATCGACGCGGCGACGACCGGTTCGTTCAGAGTTGTTGTGCGACGCTACAGGCTATGTGGCGTTTTATGTGTTCCACTGGATTGGACAATTTTACTAGCTACAAGGGTACGCGCCTTGTTATGGTCACTTCTCTGATTTGCTTAACGGTGTTAGGAGGCTAGATTCTTAAATGCGGCACGGGTCATTAGACTCGGAGCACAGATCGGGCTGTCTGAAGATTGCTGGACGGCATTTATGGCAACGGTCTTCGCTTCGGTTGACGCTCGTTGAGGGCCCTCGGTGTGTGAGAAATGGAAAACAGGGCACATAATAAAAGAAGAATTCTACTAAAACATTGGAAGCCTGTAATGTGCGGTTCGTGGGTCCAGTAGAAGGCACAGATGAACACAAGTTGGAATCGGTATGAGCGAGAGATATAAGGAAGAGTACATACAAATTGGAACGTTGCTGCAAGTCCGTTGTTGAAAGACTTGAGGCAAAGGTTCTTGAATGACAGCAGAGCCATCAGCATATCGAATGCCAACGCTGACAAAGCTCTAAGAAAGTCGTAATCTAGAAAATGTAGGAGCATTTTCTCAAACCGACGAACTGGTGGTGGAAAGAAGATTGATACCGAGGGAAGAAATTATTGCGGGAATCACCGCTTTGTGTGGGTCGGTACGTCGACCCCTACACCCTTGAGACTTCGCAGCCAGGGTTCGTTTCCCGGTACGAGCGACGCCACCTCTTTCTGTTGGCAGTTGTTTTAATCACCCCGTTGACCACACAATCTGCACAAAGCGGGGGGTTTTCGAAGAAGTGATTCAGGTGATTTTTGCATCAGTCATTGCAAGTCTTCCTTTCTGTCAATTGCACAGAAAATAATATTTAATAGAAAAGTAATATGCACCCTTCAATGTGTAACATGTACCCTTCAATGTGTGCTTGACAGCGTTGCCAAGCCTATCTCTGACGTAATCCTGGGAAAGAATATTATTAATAATTGACTGAAGGTCAAACTGGCTGATGGGTTATCAAGGGAACAAACATACGAGGCGGCCGTGGTGTTGTGAGTTGGTGCGTCGACCCCTTCGCACTTGAGACTTCGCAGACCAGGTTCGATTCCCGGTGCGAGTAAAATACTTTTCACGATCCCACCTCTTTCGAGTCACTGAAAATACTCACGGAGTATAACTGTCTAGAAAAAACTTCTCAAGTTGGCCATTCGGAGTCGGTATAAAACTGTTGGTCCCTCAAACCCGTGAAAGATCAAAAGCACGCACAGCTAGAGTGGTTGCTAAGAAGCTCCGCCCTGGGCCTTTACGGCCTGTAGCACCACCAATATCCAATGTATGTATGCATTGCGAGTCAAACAAAGGGAAACATGGTGTTCCACAGGGGCGAAAACTAAGTCCTTTATTGTTTATATTGCCTACAAATGAAGTGTTGACATGTCTGGAAATTTGTTTTGGTGGGATCCGAAGAGTTTGCTGTATTATGAGCTGCTAAAACTGGATAAAACTATCAATAGACAACGCTACCGAACACAATTAATCCGTTTGAAGAGAGCAATACCTGAAATATATGCCACCAGACACGAGGCAATAATTTTCCATCATGACAACGCTCGGCCCCACGTTGCTATTCCGGATAAGAACTATTTGGAAAACTGTGGATGGGAAGTTCTACCCCACCCGCCTTATAGCCCAGACCTTGCCCATTCTGACTACCATCTGTTCCGGTCGATGCAGAACGCCCTCACTGATACGGTTCACATCAGAGCAGAATATCAAAATTTGGCTTGATTCATTCTTGGCTGCCAAGCCGGCGCAGTTCTTTTGGGATGGGATCCATAAATTGCTAGTAAGATGGGAAAAAGTCGTAGCTTCAGATGGGCAATACTTTGAATAATACATGAAAATATATGGTACATGTTTTTCTTAAATAAACGCTCAAATTTTGGAAAAAAAACCGCACGAATTAAGTTATAGACCCAATATATACGATTTTTTTTTCATATCGATACCGAGAGTATATTGAACGCCCCTCGTGTATATTTAATCTATGTCCATAACATAACGTACGTGTACAAAAGGGCGTGTATGTTATGTATATGTGTAACATATATTTTGTTGATTGATGTTTTTATTAGTATTATTATACTTTTAAATTTACATTTCATTTTTATTACATTTTACAATTTACTAAAATCTTTTTAAATGTGTCTTCTTTTTACAATTTCAATACATTTTATTTTGAAAATTATACGGTTTGTTTCTGATTTAACATCTTCAGGCATTGTATTGAACAGTGCTTTCCGCTGTAGATGATCTTGCCCTTTCGAGTCTATAGTCGTTAATGTTTCGTAGCGCATATGGCTGCACTTCCCACACCCGTATTACGTTACTTGTGAAATAGGTTGGCGCGTTTCCGTTCTTAATGTTGAAAGACTGCTAATAATGTGTTTAGTTTCAGTCTTTGTTCAATTCTTAACCACTTCAACGCCTCCAGCATTAGTCCTCATTCCTTTATTTTGTAATTTTAGAAACCTACTTAAATGTCCTTTTTTATGTTACTTCATGAATTATTATGTTCTAATCATGTACATTTCCACATGCATTATATACAGTAGACACTCTAGTGAACTAATAAAAATCGGTCATGTTTACTATAACGACACTGTTCACTGTAACGAGCGTGCACTCCTTGAAGTAAATTTCACCAAAATATGTTTGGCTCTAAGTAACAATTCATAAGTACAATTCATGGAAAATAGAATTTACACATGTAATTACGATGTTTCTTTGCAATTACTAGAAAACAAAAACAAATATTTATAAAAGACAACGCATCTAATGAAAATAGTACAAAAATAATACATTGCATTCACTTAAGAAACGAACCTGCAATTGACTTAAGGGATTGGACTGATCCTCAGTTGGGATGCATTTTCTAAAAGAAACATATTTCAGAAAGAAAATTTAAGACTTTCAGTGGAGCCATCTCTGTGTGCATGCTAAATAAAATGTACTCATAACTTTAAACACGTTATCCTCGAAACCGTATTTTATTAAGTCAGTGGCCACTGTTACTTGAGAAGTGCTCGATCAGTGGAAATTGTTTTCACTTGTTCTATATTGTAATGTCCTCCGTGTGGACGATTCGTTTTTTTATAACCGAAAATGTGAGAGAAACTTGGGTTAAACAACAATTCTGAGTTTCATCTTCCGCCACTGTTAGAAAAATCTAAATTTCGACAGCTTCACTAGAAGACACAAATCGGATGGACTACATTCGGTTGATCCTTTTCGCGTTTGTTTTTTTCTCCTTCAAGATACATGATGTCCCTGCCAATTGTTTAAATCGGTATCCGTAAAAGCATTATTTCATCTTCATCCTCAAAAACGTATTTTGGGTCTCCTTCAAATGGAGAGTATTTTGTCCATGCTGCTGTCAAGTTGAAAACAGCAAACGCATGACTTTTAGACGTGTTTCCTGAAAGGTTCAAGGACAATACAAACACATGCGCTCACAAAAGCGAGAATTTGTTTGTTCACTATTTAGAATAGCCTGCATAAAATAGTGTGTGTTCACTGTATTGGATTGTGCACTATATCGAGCGTCTACTGTATATTGAAATAAAAAGTACTTCTACTACTACTACTAGTACTACTACTACTACTAATACTACTACTACTTCTACTAATTCTACTACTACTACTACTACTTCTACTACTAATGCTTCTACTACTACTACCACTACTACTACTAAACTACTACTACTACTACTACTACTACTACTACTACTACTACTACTACTACTACCACTACCACTACTACTACTACTACTACTTCTACTACTTCTACTACTATTACTACTACAACAATCCCTGTTTCTTTATGCTCAAGAGGCAATTGAGTAGTAGAGCCCTCTGACCAAAGACCAAGCCTGGAAAATCTCAAAAGTCGATGAAGCAACCCTTGGCCTTTTCTGGACAAAAGTTCTGCGTTCATTCTTGGTCCTGTTTGCGTTCACGGTTTTTGTAGAAGACGATTCAACCATGAGCCTAGACAGGCGTCTACGCATTCAACGCCGCACCGCACCGCTTCAGCCCGAAGAGTCTTCAACTCCTAACCAGTGGAACAACGTATGGCGATGGCGCAGACAAGTGGGGAAGAACCTCAACGACCTTTTCGGGCAAAATTGGACCCAGCTGGCTACCGATTGTGTCAACTGGAGAGGCTTGTTGGTTGAAGCCCAGGTCCACCCCGGACTGTAGCGCCACTAAAAGTGTAAGAAGAAATAAACTGTCAATAACCAATTTTGGGAATAGAAATCAAGTGCAAACTGGTCTCAGTCTGCCCCGACGAGCTCAAGGGCTTCAGGTCACAAGGACATACCTGGCAATGAGGCAGCGGATGAACTTGCCATGGTAGGTTAACAAACCGACCCATCTCAGGGAATCCGATGATAAGAAAAAAGTGGACGACACTATCAAAGAGGAAGCTAATAAATGGCTGATCTCTCAACCGCCTGATGTCCCACTTCCATCTCTCTTCAATTGTCTAATCGATCGATCGCTGATCGCTGATCAACGCGGCAACATCAACATGGTGAGTACAGAGTAGGTTATATTCCCCCAGTGGGTCCAGCAGGACCTAAGCGAGACCACCGAATGGACAAGGAATGGATGTGATGCGATGAAATTAGCAGTTTCCTTATGTGTACGTACTCTTCAGCTTCAGTTTAACAGTTGGTTTGATAATTAATTCCCGGGACAGCTAGATACCTCCAAGAGTGGCATTCTCGCCCAATTTAAATAGCACAAGCAACTTTAAAATTATATCGTATCCATTACCCGTGCATCCCAGATGACAGTGTAATTAGCCTTCCATCTTCACGGTATTCGCATTAAGGTGCACGCACAAAGATCTTGCGTAACTAGGCAGAACTTGCACTCTCCGGGGCATTAATGAACAAACATCTGTGATTCCCCAAATCAAAGTTGCCGGGTATTTTCTTGACGATTTCATCACACTCCGAAGGAATGAGTGTACAAACAAAAACTACAAATCTTCTGAAAAAAGGTCTCAGAAGACGGCGGAAAATGTTGACACAACAAATGGACCCCGAGTCAGATTTCGCCATCGCATGTGAGTCCGTCTTGCTGTGTGGCTTCACTCAATCTTCCTTCGGCCGATGGCTGATTGCGATCACTCACTCCTCTCCATTCACCGAGCTCCTAAGGCCACCCAACGGAATCGATCATAACAAAACGAAAAACCTCTAAGTTGAGCCAAGTTACGTCACGACTTCTAAGAACGATGACACGTAACTTCTTGGCCGTCTTGCTCTGCTCCATCCACCACCGTTGCTACGATTTAGTTTTTTTTCCTAGAACCCTGCTGCATGCTCCCCCAATGCACCGAGCATAGTCACTCAACCGTGGCCGCCGCACTCGAACTTCCCGACACACAACGCGTCCCAACCCAACCAAAACCACTGCACCAACGCACCGGTGAAACTCTCCGCATACGACCGCTTGGAAAGATTGAACGATTGTTGTTTACGTTCGCAGAGTGAAATGAACCTCAAAACGAATCAACTCGCAGACGGCTGCGAGCCGCAGATTCCGCTGATAACGCATCGAACCCAAACAGTCACACCGCAAACATTCGTTAAGTTCGCAACCAACTCGACTCACATTTCTCCTCTCAACGCAACCGCATCAAACCAGTGAGCGAGCGCCGAACTGAACACAACCAGCACTGACTGTCGGGCACCTCCATTCGCGCTAGCAAGTGCCATCGGGAATCAGTAACGAATGAGTAAACATTGTGAGTGTTTCGATGTGAAGTCCGGTTTACACGTTCCGTGAAAAATAATTGAGATAAAATTTGAAAGAGAAAAACGAGCAAATCCAAAACGTTCTGTGAATTTATTTTTCGTGTGTTTTTGAAAACCTGAATCTGCTTCTGTGCACCGTATCTTTGGCGCGTTTAAGAGAGAGATTTGTTTTTGTAGTTGCAAGTCCCCCCATCATTTTGTTCCCTTTACAACCCACCCAACAGTGCGGCGGAGAGTCAAGGTTGCCAGTGCATACTGCAAGTCCCTCACTCCCAGAGAAGTGCAACGCGTGTGCTTGTGTGTGCGGCCCCTGAAAATCGATTCAAGTGTCAAAAAGTGGAAAATCAATACAAAAAAAACCCAACCAACCCCTTGACCCATTCAAAAAGGATTAAAAGGATACGCGTGTTCCGAGACACCCAGCTGATCCAGCACCCTGCACTTTCGAATTATCGAACAAAGTAAACAAACACCTGTCACAGTCGCTGAACGACACGCAAAAAAATATTCGATTTTGACATACTAACGGTTTTTCCGGTCAGTTTCCAGTCGGCAACTGAATGTTTTCTTGGCTCTGAATCGTCGTGCGTGGTCGAATTTTTGTTTCCCTTTGATTTTTCGTTTTTTTTTCGTATATTTTGAGGTGAAATTCTGTGAAAAATCCGCACCTGCATTGTGACCAACGCGAAACGCAAAATTTGAAACAAATTTGACAAGTTAACCATTTGTTAGCCAGCCTCAGGCATCGGCAATTGTTGTTGTGATTTCTGTTTTGTTGAAAATATGTATCGTATGTCGAATGTTACATGATCAAGAGGAGAGCCACCTTATCCTTAACCACCAGCACACGTGTGTAGAAACGAACGAGGACAGTGTGTCATAAACATTGACAGCGACGACGTAGAGTTGCGCGCTGCGAAATGGCAGAGGAAATCACCGCAGAAACAGCAGCCAGCCAACAGTCAGGACACCATCAACAGCAGCAGCAAGTAACGACAACAGCAAGGACAATGACAACCTGCAAGCAGCCGAAGGAGAGCACGAACCCGAACAAAGGCTCAATGCCACATCACGTGGAGACCACAGCCATTGAAGTGGACTGCAACAGCAGGTCCAAGAAACTGTCTTCGGCTGGTGGCGGTGCTGTTGCTTCGATTTCAAAAGGTGTCTACGTGGAGAGTGCTGTGGCCGTTCCCCCAAACGTACGCGAGTGCAGCAATCCCGAAGCGTGCATAAGCTTAAAGGATATACTGAACTCCTTCAATGCCCCCCTGTCCGAGGAGCAGGCATGGGCGCTGATCTATCAAATGGTGAAGCTCTACAAGGACCAGGAACTGGTGAAGGATGCTGTCTTCACAGACACCGACATACCGGAGAAGTTGGAGGACGTCAGTGTGCACAACGATGGAGCTGTACACGTTAGCTGTCACATAAAACGTAAGTGAATCTTGGGGTTGTTGTTCGCTTCGATAAGATATCCGTCACTCGGAGTCACGTCAGAGCGATTGATTGTGGAATCTAAAGCCTATTCCGATAAGATAGGGTTTTCGGAGAGCTGCTGCGCGTTGGTCAGCGGTTTTCCACGGAAGGCCCGAAATAAATTGTGTCTCACTTTGGTCCCGTGCCGGTGTCAATTGTTTTATGACCGGGCCCCTCTTGTAATTGGGCGTGTTTATGACGGGTTGCACTGTGAACGACCTGTTTGATGGTCGCGGTGTAATTTTTCTGGCGTTTCACGGATTTATTGACATCATTTGTAGTGCGTTGAACTAGAAAATTTTAATCGTGTGTAAAGTGAACGTTGTTGGGAAGCATCTTTGATTTTATGGGGTTGTGTTCGTAAATACACTTCTTCGCTGTTTTTTTTATGGAATAACTTTCGGGGGGCACTCCCTGGTCAATCGTTTCTTTCAAATGCTGTGTTGTTAAAAAATGTAAGCAAACTTGTGGTTTTCCAAAAAATGCAAAAATAAATGTCAAATAAGCACTGACAGTCCGACTAAAACCAAAGGTTGACATTTGCAAACAGTATGCCCTGGTCCATGGCGTTTCCTTGTTTTCCTTACCCCGTGGAACTGGTCCTGAGTATTTGAACTAGCGTTTTGATCAGTGGAGAAATCTCCGACTCTCTTGTCTGACTCTCTTGCCAAAGGGACCAGAAGGCATTTACATGATTTCGTGGTTAACTTTCATCTCTCGTCGTGATTAATTGTCAAATAAGTCCCACAAATTAGTCAGCGACAATCAGACATCGCGCTAATAGTTGATTTCTCTTGAAAGACGCATATTCGTGCTGGCATTGAATGTGATGCGCAGTCAGAGCAGACAAGGAACAAACACATTTCAGGAGATGCACAGAATTGTGGCACCTGCCTGAGTATTGGTATGAACTCCTAAATAAATTTCTGTTCAAATCTAAATATTTGAACAGTCATGGCGCGATGATTGCAGAGCCTGCGCCAGATGCCCAACGTCCTACCTCTCTTACCTAAGAGGCAACATTTTTGACAACCATTTTTTATATCGTTTCCTAAAGCCAACTCTGCCAATCAGAGAATGGCGTTTACGCTATTTCGTGAATATCTGTCAAAAAGCCTCTGAAATTCGTCGGTTGACTAGTGGCTGTGAAGTTGGGCTTCTTTTTAATAATACTTCATTTCTGGTCTGCACATTCGACTGAGTTCTTGAAAGCAAGCATCCTGGATGTGAAATATACAGTTTCCACCGGCTGACTGACAGTTAGATTGTCAATCGAAGCTATGGTCGCCAGTCAAATCAGATCTGGGCTAGTTTCTTGAAATTTTAGGGCAGATGAGGAGAGAAGTAAAAGAAACAAGGAAAAGAAGAAATAAAAGAAACAAGAATGGGATCATCGAGTGGCTTGAAAATCTGTACTTTGATAGTGGATGGAAGAGATATTGTGGACCCTAGTTTGGTTCGATTGGGCACGTCTGTCTTAATTTAACTTTTGTCTTCCGAACTGAGGGGTTCTGAGGAACGAGAAAAATTAATGTTAATTTTTATGGAACAGAAAGCAAGTGGTCCTAACGATAAAGGACTAAGGAATAGGGAGGATCGAGTCGAAATGGTTTAAATGCCAAGAGACCTAATTATTCATTGTTTTTGGTTAGTTTTTGGTCTGTTAGTTTACAAGACAGAATTTTTCCCTCACTGATTAGCTCAAAAGGGTTAACTCTTCTTAACCTGTTAGTTACCTATAACAGTGCCCTCTTATCTCGCAGATTTAATCACTTGGACGCCCCACATTTCTACGACTTGGCAGATCTAAGTAGTATTAGCTTCTGACAAATCCATGGCTTTATTAAGAGCTTTAAATGGTTCGCGGATTAGGATCCATTAGATCTTGTGGCTAGAGAATTTCTAGATATCTATGCCGATTAGTGCTCCCTATGTACCGTCGTGCGTTTACAATATTCCGCAGTAATTTATTTTGAAATGTTTGTATTTTTTGTAAATTTTTTGTTTTCATACTGGTTTCACAAAATTGCTTGTAAATCCGTAATTAGTTGTAATTGGACAATCAAGAGAATTTTTCCATGAGCCATTTTACTACAGTGCATGTTCAGTTTTCTCTTTTTTTTTCTTCACATCCGCTTTCCAGCACAGTTTTGCGTCTAGGGCCATGCCTAGATATTTGGCTGTGTTTGCGTACTCTACTTCATTATCATTTATTGAATACTAGGATGAGCTGAACACTTTCTGTGCATTTTAATACATGTATTATTCACGACAGATACAAATGTTGCCACAGTTGTTTCGTCATATAGGTAAATAAGAGATACAATACAGGACCTAGCACACTACCTTGTGGTATACCAGCTTTTACTTCTCCTAGTGAGGAGTAGTCATCTCCTTGCTTGATTCTAAAAAATCGTTACGATATACAAGATTCAAGAATTTCTGAGTATTGCTTGGGCAGACACTTTTGCAGTTTATGGATCTTAATCTTACGTTAGAATCGAACAAAAAGTAGCCAGGTAGGTGTGTCAAGTCTGTCTCACTCCTCTTCATCAACTCACGTGTATTCAACATGTCTGTGTACTGTACTCCCACATTTCGCTATTTTTCTGACAGAATGCCACTCCCAAGTTGTGCCGGACAGCTTTTCAACACCGCCAATATTTTTTTTTTTATAATCTCACTGAGGGTATATTTTCTTGACAATGAACAAGTGTTTCTTAAGCTTACATCACAATTCAATTTCGTGTGTAAAAATTGTGAAAAATTACGTTGCAATTACAGTCGAACCTTCATAAGTTGAATAGACACGGGAGCAAATATTGTGTTCGATTTATGGAATGTAAAACACGGCAAAATTTTAGTCTGAGTTCTGAAAAATTTAAGAAATTTTGTTCGACTTACAGAAAAATTCGTCTTGAGGATGTTCGTCTGACCGAGTTCTCACTGTATGAATGGTTAATTCGTGCGGTTTGCTAAGAGATGGCGTAACATGTATTTTTCCATTGGAACATGCGTTGGAAAGCTACTGTCATTGTACGTCATTTCAGTATATGTCATTCATTTGAAGCGTCAACAACACTCAAATATGTCGAACTTTGTGCCTGAAAAAGTGTATTTGCGGGGACACGACACACGACGCCACAAAAGGAATGAATTTTTGCATCGGATTGTTACTGGTGATGGAAAATGTATCCATTACGACAACCCCAAGTGCAATAAGTCATATGTGAAACCCGGCCAACCAGCCCAATCAACGGCAAAGCTGAATATCCATGGCGCGAAGGTAATGCTCTGTATTTGGTGGGATCAGAAGGGTGTGCCGTATTATGAGCTGCTAAAACCGGGTGAAACCATCAATGGACAACGCTACCGAACACAATTCATTCGTTTGAAGAGAGCAGTACCCGAAAACGCTCGGAATATGCGACCAGACAAAAAAAAAACGCGATTTAAGTTTTAGACCCAATATTATAGAGAATAATGCCATATTGCGCATTGAAAGCTTGCGAAAGCTAATGGGCAAGGACATTTTGGAAAAATATTTCCTAAGTGTATAAGAGCCTGAGGTGGAACGTTATATCTGCCCTCGATATATGCATCCCAGGCAGAAATTAAATCCCTAACATTGTTCTCTACAAACTCAAAAATAGCCATCCGAACAGTTCCGAATTCGCCTGGGTACCAGGCCAGATATTATGGGAAACTGCCAAGCTGTCAAACTCGCAAGAATCGCCACCACAGGTGCCAGATGACAGAACCTTCTGTAACATAGGTCCTCGCTTAGCTTTCTTTAAGTTACAACTAAATAATTCGACCCTAAAAGATCTGACAGTTTGATCTCCTTAAAAATATCCAAAATCAGGAATCATCACCGGACACTGCCTTCTAGGACTACACGCGAAAATGCTAAGACTATTTTCTAACAATTTCTGCAGAAGCTGTCGAGACGAAGAAGATGAAGAAACTGTACAACACCTTCTCTGCACTCGCCGCGACTAGGAAAGCCACTCTAGGCTCCTACTTCTTCGATAACCCAAGCGATCTGAGTGAAACAGTAATCAAATCGCTTTTAGACTTCACTAATAAATCTGGCTGGCTGTTTTAAATATCAAGCTGGCCTAACACCACTTTTGTGTAATCCCACATGGCAGTACAACGTGCCTACTTTGGCCTAAGTGCATCCAACTTACTACCTAAGTGCACAAAAATGCTCATTTGTGTTCAATTTCTGTTGACATGAGAATTCCCCCGATAAAGTCGTGCATCTCCTCGAAAAGGCTGTTGAGCACAACTTGCCCGTATTACTCTATGGTTAATCTTTTCTTAAAATTACATGAGAAAAGACGGGAACGAACAGGTCTAAAGTTTATTTAAAATTTAGAATGACTGAACATGTCACTTTCAGACGAACAGTATAATAATAATATAGGTGGCGCTACAGTCGGTAGAGGCCCATGGCCTAGCTTCTCAGCAACCACTCGTGCTGTGCATGCTAGTTCTATCACGAGTGGAAGAGACCTACAGTTTTGTGTCGACTCCAAACGGACAATTTGAGGAGCATTCTCTAGACAGTTGTTCTCCCGGGGCATGTCAGTGTCGGAATCGAACCCAAGGCTCAAGTTGGAAAAGGTCACATCACCAACGCCACGGCCTCCACTGACAGTTTATTAAACACAGAATCGTGTGAATAGAGCAGAGCACGCATTATGGTTTAATTACCCAGCTTATGAACGCATTTTAAAGGTTTCCCTTGAAAAATGCAAGTCTTATATTTTTACGCGACGAGGGTTAAATTGCTCACATGCCTCAGCAGTAGTTAATTACTTCTCAAACATTCTCGTGCTCCTTCTAATGATTCGATCATTAGGTAATTAAGGATTCCCTTTCGATTTTCCAACGACATTGACGTCGGTCATCCTACACCTGTTTCCTCAATTTATGGTCTGTTGAGTTGAGTGGGTCATTTCGTTAGTCCTCCTTCAGGTAGGAAGGTCCCTCGAGTTGTCAAGTCATTACACAATCTCCTGATGTAACAAATAAATACCATGGGATTTATTTTGGGTTTCCCAAGGCACGATTCGATTCGGTGTTCAAGTGATCCTTTCAATAATTCACACATTTCTTCATTGTTTGGATTGCTAAGTGGCATGGGCCATTGACAGGCGCCGAACAGGTTCCTTAAATGAGGTCAATTCAAACATTTGGGATTTGTTTAGCTGTTTAGCTTGTTTAGCTGCTTAGCATCTGCCGCAAACATGCGCCGAATAGATTCCTGACGGAGACATGTGCTAAGTTCTTCGGAGATCTGTTGCCACTTAATGGGTATTCACAAATTGACGGTTCTTTGAACTCCACCTTCATGCATTTATCACGTCTCTGAGCGAACTGGGGTCAATTTCAAAATGTTGGAAAATCCAGAATAATCCATACATCCCCCACTCAAGTGCCACATTTTAAAGCCAATCGATGACCTCAGAGCTTATTCATCATCTATCGCATTTTGTGGTCACGATCACATGGTCGACCGAACGCTAAATGCCCCGTGCTTGTACTTTCTGATATCCAGAGTATGTACATGCCGCTGCATCCATCTCCACGGTGCGTCATCTGGAGCAATTAATCATCGGCTGATTTGCGTGCGCTTCCGACTTACAGTAGCACATTAAGTCTTTCATCATCAAAACAAAGCTCGAGGCTCATGGCGGCGATTGAATTATCGTGTTTATTTAATTAACAGTAACTTGATACATTAAAAGAGCAATTTGATCGTTTAAGCCTTTGTCGTCGGGTCGGGATACGGCCGTCATTCTTAATTTTAACTTAACAACTGAGTCGCAGTTTTTGCGGAGGCAGCGAATGGTCCTTGGTATACTGTTTGGCTCCTGAGTTCGTCGATTGTCTAGCTTGAGATGTAGAATCGTTCTCGAAGCTATTAAAGACTTGAGTCTCACATTTACCGGTGCGTGTTCTGATTACGATCGAGGACGTGATCGTAATCGTGTTCTTCACCCGTGACCATCTCAGGAATCGGGGAGGTACTAAAAAAAACCTAACTGATCCGAAGTCACTGAGATTGGCTGTAAACAAACCTTTTATTGGGCCATATTCCAGCGACAAGCACCCAATCCTCGAGTTTACAGCTCTCTGAGATCCATTAAATCTGATCTGTTGTCACCGCAAGAGAGATTAAAACCTCATCTGCATCAGCGCCGCGCAGATAAAATTCCATCCACCCAACAGACAAGGCACCTTCATTAGCCCAACAAACAATAATGTTTCAGTCGCAAGTCACTCAACGTCGCCTAACAGTAACAGGCTTTCTCTTGCCACGATGACACCTGACAGAGACAAATTTATGAATTCTAATGCATAGGCTTCAAAAATCGACGAGGCATTTCTCTGCACTCGCTCCTCTGCGGAGATTTACATTTTGATGCGTGTGGCTTGGGGGTATTGTGGGTCTTGAGAGTCTGGTGCGTCTTCTTTCGTCGTCGTCGGCGAGATTCCAAAGAAATGACAAATACCGCTTCCGGTAAAGATCACCAAATCCGTGCCATTCACGGCATTCTCTTGCCATGTCTCATGCATACCCTCCACATTTCGGGTCTCGAGAACATAAAGCCGACACCCAACAACCGAATCGTGGCCCTAATGAACTGTTAAAGACCGAACAACTCCGCCGATTGCCATCCACGAGGCCGAACAAACCCCATCAATGGACGGCAAGTTGCTGTTCGGCTGACTTCTGAGGTGTTAAAAGCCTATACGCACACAAAACAAACAACGTCCATGCACATGAACCGTTAAAGGGAGCCCGGCCAGCCCGAGAACGAGAAGAAGATAAATTAAAGAACCCGCAATTAATGATAGCACTACTCGGAGGGGCCCAGAAGCTGCGGCTAAGAACCAGTTCTAACCGTTCACAATCACTGAAGCCCGCCGCAGCCGAGCGCCGTTCGGCGATGACAAATTGATTCTCGGCGCGGTGAAGAAAGAGATGGAGCCGGAGTCTACCAGTGGCAAGGAAATTCGTTTCATATCATAACGGCTCAATTTTCCCTGCCTAGAGCATTCCGAATGTATCCGTAAGATGTCGGGAAATTAACTTTCATTTTTTGTCTAATTTGAATTGGAAAACCTCACCGCACTCGGCCCAGCCAACAGGTTATTCTGGGCCATTACGGCCAAACAAACATCCAACCCATCAGGCAAGCAGTCTGAACAACTCGCATCTAGCGAGTCTGAACGATGCAAACGCCGCGCGCCTCGCCGGCCAAGCGCCATGGTGACCAATGCCCAGGGCTGGTCTATTATCCGCATCATAATAGATTTTCATAATTTGTGATTGGAATTTTCGGAGTCGCCAAACAGAGAGTTTTGAAATTCCCAATCCTCGTTGACAATTTAAAATGTACGACAACTCATGCCCCCCTTCTAATCTGACAGCTGTCACTTGTAACACACCAGCGGGTGCGTTCGGCATGCAACAAGAGCAAGAGCACACACACGATGTTGTACGAACCGACTGCGAGTGGTTGGGAGCTCAGCGAATTGCGAAAGTGCCGCATCGTTTGGCATTCCATTCAGTTTCAGCGAATCATCTGGTCTCTCTCTGTGTTGAAGGTCATGAGACATGCGCTTTGCTTGCTCTCAGCCAACTGCTGATGACTTTGTTGTCGTAGGTGAGGGTAAGGCAGTGCACCCGCAAGAGTAAATGGGGAAAATCCCAATTAAAGAGTGTAACCCTCGCACGAATGTGGGTAATCGTGTTTTTCGAGCTTGATTGAGGGGGGCGGGAGCGGATGGAGGATTATCCCTTGTTGAGGGGTGATTCGTTTAGAGTGTATTCTGTAATTCGCTTTTGCGTCGTCCAAATGCGGGTGGCGGCGAATATGCAATGTCAGGGCTATGGAAGCCGGAACAATAGACTTCAATTAGCTTTCGGCAATTATTCTGTGGTCAAGAGTGTGGAATTGATTAGTGGCTGGAGTCAAGGTCAGGATGATAAGCATGACAGCTGTCAGGAGGGCGACGCTGATGAGAAAGATGTCAGTGCCTTTATTTGCGTTTCCATTTTCGATGTTGGCATCGTTTCAAAAGATGTGTTTAGATGTCAAGCGCTGGGGAGGAGATGACAAGTGAAGGAGATGACCGTCTTGTTGTGTCCTTAAAAATCATATCGTTACAGCCGGCTAAGTGGTCTGGTTTTTGTTGCGTCCTTCAATGTGTGACATTTTTTGATTTGGGGAAGGAATTGAAGGCAATCTGTCGACTTTGACCAGCAGTGGCTTGGAAGGTACTGTTTAGCGACCTCACCCAACAAATTGCTTGGGCTTGCCATGTGGTGTCTGATCAACACTTTGCTCCGCCAATTCAGTTCACAGCAAGCTAGTTCCTTGAAATTCCTAGTGACAGTCGACAGTGGCAATTGATTCGCCGTTGGTTAGCGGGAGTAAGCTGCAGTCATCTGCTGATACATTCGACAGCATCGGCGACTGACTAGTGATGTGGATCTCTCCAAACATTTCCCCATCAAATGTTGGTCATTTTCTTTTCTTTTTAAGGGTCACCGCAGGGTTCCGGTTTAGGAGGTGAACTTTTTCATATTATTAAAGCCCCCCTCTTCGAGTGTACTTGTCATCTTCCACCAAATCTCCGTCTCCCATGAGTCAACGAGCACCGTCTCATCTCGAGTATGTCCCCCTTTCGCCCTGCCATCCGATGTAATTCAGACCAAGGGTATTCCCAGTCTCATCGAAGACCCTGACACAGTCGAAGCGGCGCTAAAATAGAACTCTGCTAAGCTGGCGCGATTGTGGGCACAAGACTAAACAACAAAACAACAAACAATGTGTCATGTAATCACAATAGCAAGCAAATTGACAAATTGAATCCCCCTTCGGTCCCCCTTCGGGGTTATTTCACAACGTTCACCCCGTAGCCGGCAGCGATTAGGAACAAAACAAATTTCTTTTACCGCTAATTACTGGAGCAAGTGAAACCCTTCTGTTTTCAGCCGAAAAGCTCGCAAAGTCCAATCAATTACGTCGTCGCGCAGACCGAAAACACATGTTGGCCGGCTTAAGTGCTTTTGTAAACAACAGAGAGCCCGCCAAGCCGCGCGTCGTCGTTCCCACCGTTAAATTCGACCAGTGAGCAGTGATTTTGTTTTACCTCGTTTTCTTCAGTTCTCTCGCCACGCTGTACTGCGGGTGACAGAGGCAGCTGTGAGCAGGCAGCTAACACAGCGTGGTGAGTAATGGCAACAGATGTATGACAGGTACGCGAAACACAGTCCGCCTCCGTCCAACGGGTTCTCATATTTAATGCTTATCGCGAGCATTACGTTTCGCTCTTAATTGATTAATTAAGTCGCGCGGGCGAGATAAAAAGTCATGACCACGCATGGAACTCGAAATCGACGTGCGTCAGGCCGGCTGCATGCTGACTAACGCGGGGCGGCTTACATAATTGTTTCTCCTTTTATGACTCTTTGAACTCTTCTGACCTAACGAGCTGTGCTGGCCACCCAGGTGGGGTTGTTCTCACGCACACGCGTAAGCCGCTTGGATCACGTGCTCGTAAGACGCATCGGGTGTTCCGTCGAATCGCTGACACTTCTGGTTCTGCCGAAGCCGATTAGGAGCATGTGAACATCTCGGTATGTGGGTGCAATTAACGCGGCCTACATTTTCCCACCGCTCCCATCGTCATCCGGACCTAATTCCGCCACCGATGACTGGTGTGAGACCTCAAATTGCTCTGGATGAGACCCTGATGTTTACCCACGAAGTGTATGTGTTCCTAATTTTCGAATTCTCCGATTTGATAAGCGGCTTATTGCGGTGGCGGGTGTATGCGAGACGACAACCACTGATGAGCTTTGTAGATCAAGAAAAAAAGTGTCTGGCAAGTTTCGAGGCTGTACAAAAAACAACGAGTAAATAGACGAGGTATGAGATAAGATTTGGCTTCATTTGGGGAATGCAAGGGCGCGTTTGGTCTGAGGTACACCTTGGAGGGCGAATTATCTTTGTGGGGGATTGCAGCAACAGTCCCGTGGATGTTGACTGTTCTTCTTCAGGGCATAGCACAGACTTTTGGAATGTGAAGACGGGAATGAGAAAGATACGAGTTTTATCTCACATTATCTGACTTGTTGTATGGTTATGAGGTAATAGGAGTTTGGTGTAATGTCGATTTAGATTAGGTGCAGCTGTGGTTTCCGGATGTGTTCACTGCAAGTCATCTAATTTCTATTCTTATGAATTCTTGCTAGGATGACTGATGTGGGCTGTATCGCGAGGTCCGTGCTTCGATCCCCGATCCACGATCATTTTTACGACACCATCTCCCTCAAGCCGGTGACGGATGAATGCTCAGAGCGCA
This sequence comes from Eristalis tenax, assembly GCA_905231855.2. NCBI lineage: Eukaryota > Metazoa > Arthropoda > Insecta > Diptera > Syrphidae > Eristalis > Eristalis tenax. Next base: position 93,188,821 of record HG993125.1, read on the forward strand.
TAACGTACAGGAAAGTAGTGACAACAAAGTAAGTGTACACAAGTGGTGGCCCAACACAACTCAACCCATTTGCGCACAACACCGACTAAGAGGACACACATTCAGACCACTAGACCAATTCAACCAAGCTGTACCATTTGAAAGACACCACTTTACCGTCGATTTAAACCAGACACCTCAAGGCAAGGCAATCTGCGAACAAAGCCCAAAAATTTCTCAAAATTTCCAACAATACGCTGAGTTTTCTTAGCCTTGAAGCAATAAATTCCAATCAATCGCTCGTAGATAACATTTCCTTTACAACATTCGACAAGTGACAGTTGACAGGTGACGGCTTATGATTTACACACCAACAGCAGCCACGTTTGGATGTTGATGGATGCATTTTTCAAACATCACCATGGCCTTGAAGTGAGCATGCGTCATGAAATGAAGACAGTGACATATTTTCTGACTGACACATCTTCTGTCAACTTTCCCAAATGGTCTCAACTTTCGTTTGCCACATCAAATGATATCCTTGCGAAAACAAGAGGCTTGCAAAACAAGCACAACTGACGTCAACTTCGTGCTTAAATGCAAACGTCAACACTGGCAGCTGAGACCAGGTAGTGCTTCAACAGTATCCAACCTTCAGATAAGGGGAGTTGCTTATTTGTTTGTTCTTTACTTCTCTAAGTTTTCACAATGAACTTTGCCTGTGATTAGGACTTATCAGACTGCTAATTGGTGATTGTAAACGAATGCGAACTTTGATAAAGTGTGTCGTAAAGGCAAGAAAACAATAGATGCCACAAATTTGAATGACGACGCACCTTGGAGGTTACACTTCAATTACTTTACAGCTGTCAAGGAAAATTTGAAGAGATAACTCACATTTTTTAGCATGCCCTTGCTTTATCAGAGCAGAATGCGAGAGTAGAGTTTTATAAAAGAGTAGGGTCTGACTGAAAGAACGACTTTGACTCCGACGACGAGTAAGTACAAAATACCCGACCGGGAATATATACCCCTGTTTCTTGTTAGACCTAAGCATCAGCTATCATGCATCTGCTTCCTCATCCTCAACCACTTCCAATTGCGTCATTGCGTCTGGAAGGTACATAGATGGTTTGGAATGCTTTTCGTTACTTTTGTTCCTCCTTCTTCTGTTCTCTTGCGACAAGTCCAGATGGTGATCTCCTAAAGGAAAGTGGCATGTAATGGCTCTTGCCAAACAACGCAACATTTTTGAGTGTGGGGAGAGGATCCAGACTAGGCCAAATCATCCTGAAAAATTGTTGAAGAACCTTCCAATTGTCTGACATTAGTCAGTTAAGTCGCGTCTAATACAAAATACAAATTTACTTTATATCAGGCCTGCGTCAAATGGCAGGTCTGAATATGACCAACATTTGCATTCCGTAGTCGACCACCAGGGGCACGGTGCTAGCCGTCAAGACCAAGCTGCCTTGCGTCCGCGATGGTTTGATTCGAGACTCGTCTTCTCGAACCAGAATGAACAACAGACTTGTTATTAGACAACATTTTTAAATAGACACTTTGATTTTGTACAAACAGGTTGAATGCATATTTGGTCAATCAGTGACTTCTAGAGATCAGACACTTTTATTCCCAGTACAAGGTTGCCAACCCGTCTGCGTTAGCAAAAAAAAAAAAAAATTAATCTGAAAAATTATACACTTCGACCATGATGACCATTCCGCCTAGTTTCGTTGAGTTTCGTTAAATTTCATTTACTTAAGAGGAAATGACACACTACAACCATAATCATCAGTTCGCTTCGATTCGTTAAGCTTCGTTCAATTTTATTTACTTAAGTGGAAATGACACACTACAACCATAATCATCACATCGCTTCAATTCGTTAAGTTTCGTTAAATTTTATTTACTTAAGTGGAAATGACACACTGCCAAATCAACACTTAGCGTAGGTTCGTTGAGTTCGTTGAGCAACACCAGCACAAAGAAAAGGGCCACTGCAACTATTATCATCACTTCCAATACCCTACCTACCATAATCATCACTTCGCTTGGTTTCGTTGAGTTTCGTTCAATTTCATTTACCTAAGTGGATGCGACACCAGTACAAAGAAATGGGACACTGCAACTATTATCATCACTTCCAATACCCTACCTACCATAATCATCACTTTGCTTGGTTTCGTTGAGTTTCGTTCAATTGTGATGACTTAAGTGGGAGCTATCCAAGCTTAAACTTAGTTGAATTTATCTTGATCTCCATTGTCTGCTATTAGCTTGCTTAATATAACTTGTGGTACTTTGGTACATGTGGTTGATCGCTAAGCACTCATCCAGTGATACCATTCTGCTGCCACCGGTTAGTTGAAATACACCTCAATGATTATACCCACAAGTCAAAGTCGTTGCAGTCAAAGTTAAAGTGAGGTGCGTCTTCTTCACGCGAGAGGACTGAACTTCATCCCAGAGAACTGGGACGATTCCGTGATAACAGAACGAAACAGAAACACGCCCTAAAGTGACCCAAATTCGAACGTTATGGAAATGACGAATTATCTGCCGCCGGAGATGCAGAGCTTTATTGGCGTTGATGAGAGGAAATGACAGTCTTTTTATGATGAAGAGAGAACTGTTGACTGGAGAGACACTAATTTGGTCTCGATGACTCTCGACCACTGCTAGCTCAATCGTAGACCTTGATCAATTGCCGGTTGGTATGCAAGCCCCAATGATGTCATCGCCCCTCCCAGGATGCATTCCATATCCGATGTGGATTACGTACAACTTGTCGTCGGCCACATCTCATCTGAATCACATCCATTTCTGGTCGATATCACTGACCGTTTCACCGTATGTGGGTGTTCTCTCGCACTCGCCATAAGCAGCATCCGCCTACAGAGTCCGCCGCCCGTTTTTCACTCCGCAACCAAACGAATGCAAATCCACTGAAATCCGCTCTTAGAAACCGCCGCCGTTCGAGTCTTGTAAAGCCACAGTTTCTACACGGATTTGCATATAGAAACCGAAAGTTCCCCACAGAATACCTGAGCGACACAGAATACCGTCTTGGAGGAGATTTCTATAAATTCGCACGCGAGTCAACATCCATTAAAATCCAGTGACAAAACATTCACTTTTACTCTGGCACTACCTACCGCTTTGGCCGACATCACCTGCGCCGCCATCTCCGTCTTCATCTTCACCACGATCATCGGCATCAGTGAAGTCGTTCGGCGTTCTTCTCGATTTGACCCAGAAAACGTCCGTCAGCCGTCGATCTCGAGAGTGCATTTCTTTTCCTCACACATCCATCAGCGTGGCCTGTAGTTCGGCTCCAATGGACCAACCAAACGGCCAACCTGCGTTGCTGGTTTCTTCTGACAAGCGCCTTGGCAGCCGGTCCAGACCGATAATGATTTCTTTTCTTTTTCCGATTCCGAATGTCAGTGGCTAACGCATGTGTCTTCCGCGTTGCCTCGTCGCCTCTCCTCTTCTCAGCCACGTTCGACTGCTAGAATGCTGTCGCCCAATGGCAGAACTATAAATCGTTGGTCATCGCTCGCCCGGAGGGGGGCCTTTGTTTAAGTTGTGTAATCAGATAATGACTGGGAACACAATTCTAAGCGAGGAAGAGTGCAGAGAAAGTGATGGGGGGACGGTCGATGGTCGCGTGGTTGAGGAAATCGATAGCCCTAAGCGCGGGTCAAGAGTGTTCTTCGGCACGACGTGCAAGAGAATCCCCGCCCGGCCCGGACCGACCACGGCGCCCCTACAAATTGGCTTGCACTTGAGGAGGTGCATTCAAGTGAAACCACCGACCGAGCTGAGAAACAGCCAAACGGCCACTGACCCAGATCTTGTTTGCGGAATCTACTTCTGGATCTGATTGGTTAATCAGCAGTTAGACGACGGACGACAAGGCTTCATTTCGGATGGGCGTCGTAAAATGCTGCAGATAACGTCGTTAAATCTAGAAACAGCGCACAAACGAGATTCACTGAAGACGCTTCGGTTTCAGGCAACTCAGGGCACTGCTCTTTAGGTTCCACCCGTGAAGCTGTGTACAGTGAGTTAGTTTGTTTATGATTTTTGCTTTTGCGAAAAGCGCGTAAGGGAAAGCCCCAGAGGCCACGGATTTCACTTTACATGACTTCGATCCGGAGATGGAGCGTGGTCTTAAGCATGATAAATCGTTTTATAGTTGGAATGGTAATGTGATCATATTTGTATCGAGAGATGACCGATGAAAAGACTGCGAGTGGATAGAGAAAGCGCCGCCGATTCGTGCGGGGCTTCGAATGCATTTGCGACTGCGGCCGGTGTTTGCTCGATTGTGCTGAAGCTTTGTCTTCATTTGTGTCGTCTTTGGTGGTGTCCATTGAGTAGTTCTCACACAAAATTTCTCAGGGGGCTCTGGAGGTCATGTTTTGTTTAGTTGCACTGAGTTTGGTCTGCACTTAGTCTTGGCTCTGGAAGTGGCTTGGTTAAGCTCAGGTCGCCAACGTCTTCTGGTATTTGACCATACTTGGGAAGGAAGTGAGTAAAAAGACGCACCTCACTGTAGAATAGTTGGCTCTTTGGAAACTCCATCAAATTCCATTTCTCAGTAGGGATTTGATTAGATACACTTTGGCACACTTCAGCAATTAATCTGAACCGGAACCGTTTTTACGCACCAAACGAGTATGCAAATTCACAGTGGTTGAGCAGTTAAGATGTCTTCCCTTAAGAACGAAGACAAGTTTTGATCCATGCGTGGAGGTAAAGCGAACCTACCTTAGCGCGTCTCTTATTTTTACTTTAACGACACCGTCGAGATGGAGTTTTATGATCAGAATCATTTATTTTCGGAACTGGGGCCTCTGCAGAACGAGGACGAGGGCTACGTAAGTCTTGCCTGTCTGGCCTAAAGTGGAAGCTAAGATTGGTTTCAGCGATGAGGCCGTCAAACTTATTGGCAGCTATTTATCGGGAAGATTTCTGGCGACAGATCCTCTTCCATAAAAGCCTTAGTTCAAGGAGTTCCTCAGGGGTCTATTCTTGGACCATTATTATTCTGCACGCAAACATCTCCGCATTTTGATGCTGACGGCGTTCAACTGCATCCATTAAAGGAAACCATTAAAGCAGCTCTCTGAGCTGGGTCTTCTTGTTAATGGAGAGCTTTCTCGAATATCTGCCTGGTCCTTAGCTAATGGACTGCTTTGGAACTCGCTAAAATTTCAAGCCACACCAATTTCTGAAGGAAAATTTAACTTCAATATCCTACCAGATACATGCTTAAGTAATAATAATTGAAATTGATGTTGTTGAGCATTGGGGGCTACAGGCTACAGTCATGCTCAAATGGTCATTGGTTGGATTTACGGATCTTTACGCAGACTATGGCTGTGAGCTTATTTTACTCCGCTCGAAACTAGGCGCATGCTGGTACTAGCAGTAATAGTCCCCATCGTTATGTACGCCGGTGCTGTCTAATGCGCGCTTGACTCACTGTCGCAGCATAAGCTACAAGTAGCATTCGGGGCGATTCGGTGCGCTACGAATACTGCCTCCGAAATATACGACAATAAATGTCCGTCATACTTATTTAAGGAACTCGGCCTTAATTGTTCTATAAGAAATTTAAGGATCGTTCCCCTCCCTCACCATTGTTTGAACTCGAGCCGCTACCACCGCGAATCTTTAAAAGTGCAGTCCTTTCGGATTTCTCTTCTTCAACAACCCATCCTTTGCTCCCTTTAATCTCTACCCCTCAAATAAAGCAACCTACTTTTATAAGGAACGTAACGTACAAATGGTGTTACAATTAGTGGTTCAATGCGTTCGAATTAGCCGCGTTGTACTGTACTGGGAAAGCACCGACTAAAGTCATTGGTGGAGTATCCACATATCTGGAAGAAATTTGAGAGATCACACTAACTTCATATAAATGATACAGAGACGCTCTGCAGACCATATTCTGGGACCCCGAAAAAGTATTCTTGTGGAGAGGCTTGCGGAGAATAACATGCGTTAATCTTGCATTCATCCCTGCTTGGGCAAGCGGCGTAGTGAAAAATTCCTCAGAGGCGAACACTACCATGGACCCTGTATCAACAGCAGGGTCAAGAAAGGGCCAAAACCGAGTGTTGAAACCACCAATATTGCCATTGAGTAAACGGGCCGTAAAGTGAAGCTCTTAGAAACAACATCAACTATGCCATACTGAATAGAAGCGACGCTGACCATGCGTAGAGGCAAAGCGAACCTACTTTAGCGCGTCTCATATTTTTACATTAACGACACCGTCGGGAAGGAGTTGCATGAAGAGTCAATTATGTTCTAAGCTGACGCCTCTGTTCTGCAGAACTCTCTGTCATCTTTCCATTAAACTGATAGAAGGTGGAGTCTGTCGGAGGATGGCACCAGGGACACCTCAAGCTTGTTGTGTGCTAAGTTCGGCTGACCTTTTCAAAACACAGCCATACGTTGATTGGAAGTGTTTTGGAAGGCAGCCGTGATGGGGGAGCAAATAGGCCCAGAACCCGTGCCTACTTAGGTAAGTAGCTAGGGAAGGGTGCTGCTAGTGAGTTCACCAGCACACTTAGACCAAATTAATCCACTGTGATACCCACTGTCAGACTACTGCCACTGATCGACCACTCCCCAGATAAAATCGTATTAACTTTGCTTTCACTGGGATTCGAATCAGGCACTTAACCAACTGCGCTATCCAGTCGTTTTCGCCTGCCTACTTGCAGCAGAACTCTTCAGATTCCTCAACAAAAATGTAACATGCCAAAGCGACATCACCGTCTGTTCGGGTAGCCAGGCCGCGATTGTGTTTATGGAGAAAATTTCCCATCCGACTGAGTATGTGTCCACTCTTCCTACTTCAAACCCATCTTCTCTGGTGTTGTTGGTCATCGATAGAGGACGAGATAGAAGTGAAACGAATATTTGAGTGCTCGGGGTCCATACCACCATCATATCTCGCATCTGCTTCCAAGGATAACTAGATATTTTTTCCATTTGCCACAGGATTTGCTTGTGACTTAATGTCTCGAACGCTTTCTTGAAGTCAATGAATAAAACCAGTCAGTTGTGATTTGATTTTTATCCAAGCTTTGATATATTTTGTTCGCCAAGTCCCCCAAGCAATCGGTGGACACTCTTATTTTTGTGGAAACCAAATTGAACACATCCAAATCGATAACAGTAGTTCTTCCATAACCTTGCCGACAACAGACAATAGAGGGATAGGTCTGTAACTTGTGACTTCATTATTTTTACCACTCTTGTTTATCGGTGGAACTACAGACATTTTTAGCAAGTTCGGGAATGATGCTTGGTCTACAGTCATCTTTATTAGCTTTGTTATAGTTGGTGCGAGAGGAGGGTCTAATCTCATCTAGTCCCTCGGTCTTGTTACATTTAAACGAGCTAAGAACATGTTCAACCTCTTGTGTCGATACTCCATTTGTCATTTTCCATTGCATACGGACACAGTGCAATTGGCCCACGGGACGAGTGGCCTATGCAATGAAGAGGAAATAGAAGCCACAAATCACCTCTGCTCGCGCTGCACGTACCCCCATCTAGGAGCATACTGCGAAGTAAATTGCATCAGCCAGCCGTCTTTACTGCTTCGCCACCAACTGGTTTCAAGTTTAGGGGTGGGTATCAGAAATTGAGGTCCTCCTAAAGAAGTCAGGAACTCTCAGGATCATTGCTTTGAACAGGAGGAAAGGCACTTTTGCTCCACGTTGATGACGACATTCCAAGTATTTACTTCTCCATCTTTAGGCTTCCACTGAAACTGTCCTTTCTCACACGCATCCTACTACTGAATGAAAAGGTCTTTACACTGGAAAGCAGAAGGCTCGCATGTGGCCGACCCAACTGATGAAAGATATGGCCGACCAAATTCCATCTCATTCTCCTTCCGACTCTGACGAGCAAGAGAGTGTTCTCTATTGACATGGTCTCCTAATGCCGCGGAGTCTTGCACTCAGCATAGAGTCGGCCAACACTCTGAGTAGACCTCGTTCCGCAATGAGTTGGGCCACAATTCCACTGACATCCCAAAATCAAGCACCAACACAACCAGTGGTAGCAGTGAGGGTTCCAATGATGTTGTGATATTTTTTCCCAACTCCCCCCACGCTCGGTCAAGCTGCAACTAGATTTCAGGGGCTCCTAACCCCCCATCGGGCGTACTCCCACGGCAAATGGCAATGTTTTCGACAGACCTGTCACAGCTATCTCAACGTAAGGTCGTGGTAACCGATTTTAGACTACCATTGATCTTTATGCTCTAGCCATACTATCTCACAAGAAATGGCATCACAGAGTCAACTCAAGTTCTCTTCTGCGAACGTTACCGTAAATATTCCTAAATTGCCTCGACCCCTATACCTTCACGGGCTTCCTAAAGGTCAAGTCAGGAAAAGGAGCGAGGCATGAAAACACAAGACATTCCCTTTCTTCGTGGCTAGCTCTCTCCGAACTCCAAAGTCCACAAACAGTTCACTCACCCAAAAGGCCTAATAAAACCAGAAACTATTGTAAAAGATTCCTTATCGAGTGCTCCTGCTCAATTTCTATACTTCGCCAATCTTATCTTCGCATGCGATATGTGTTCCACCTGAACTACCGCAGACAGTGTCTACGTGTTGGCTGCCCCCATCCATTACCCCTGTCCGGCTTATATCTCACTGCCTGCCTGCTTGACATCTTGCCCGGTGCACGTGAGTTATCGATATGCGGTGCACCCGCAACCACAATGCGAGTCAAAACAAAGCCCAACGCAAACAGACACACCGCCCAAGGCCCATTCATCCCACGTTTCCACTCCCAACTAAAGCCAATCAAAACCTAATCAATTGATATGACAAAGTCGAACAGATACCGCCGTCAGTAGCCGCACTGCAGTATGCGCGAAGCATCGATTACGTACGTCTTTGTTTGGGCGCCGCAGCAACCACACATCATAGCGCCAAGTACACAGCCGAGAGTATGTGCCCATCAGGCGGTCGGTCTGCCTGCGCCCTTGACACATAAACCCGCTTGTACCTCGCACTCTCCGGCTTTTGGACACAAATGCACTTTTATCGCTCAATGTTATCGCGGCGGGAAAACAAACGAACATCTCGTTACATCCGATGACCACCGCTGACGGTGACGACGTGTCGGCCGAAATGAGATTACGTCGTCCGAATAGAATTGGCGGACTTTGGCCGAGGGTAGGGCGCGGGGGTCCGGCCTCTGCTTGGGGAGGTGTCAACACGCGCCAGTGTAACTCGCGGGCACCCCACGCGGCGGCGGCGGTGGTTAGTCATGCCGGCGGCGGAGTATTATCGGTGAGAGATTAGCGTGTCTATCGTTCTGACTCGTGACTTTCTCCAGAGGTTGGGCACCGCCATCCACCGGCACCCATTCCCATCATCATTAGTTCCAAATGTCATCCGCGCTGCGTCAGCTTGAGTGGAACAAAAGTCGCACTAGAAACTCTCTATCGAGGGAAGTGGGTCTGTCATCTGTCGGGCGGAAATTTCATCAGAGCGCGCTGCTTTGACAGCTTTTCACGGGCCACGGCACCCAGCACAGCGGAAATGTGAAGACATTCGAGCGAGCCAGGTGCAGGTGCCCGTTGCCCAAGAGATTCAGCCACAAGACCCTAGACTTCTAGTCGGGGAATCATCTCCATCTCCGAGTTCGCCAGAGTCAAGATGTGATGACCGCTGGGAGCTGGTGGGTCGTGATGCTGCGGTTAGCATTTGATTACGACCCGTTCAAGGGTAATTTGTAAATGAGGCGACGAGCATGTGGTCGATGTGTGGACTGCTTGCTGACCGAGTTACCTTGATCCGAATTGGGTGAGAGTGCGCCCAATGCGAGTTCCCCTCCTGCTGCCGATGACACACTTCGAGACATCAAACACCAGATAATGCGCTTCTTTTCGGCGGCTTCAGTTGTTTTCGTTCGTTTTTTTTGTTGTTTCCCCATTCCTTCGTGGGCTTCCCTGATAAGAGCCCCGCTGCGGGCACGTGAAGTGCAAACTTGTGAAATTTTATTTATAAAAATTGTATCACTCAGGCGTGCTGAGCTATCGTGAGTGTGTGCGCACAGCGAGCTGGCTGATAAGACGCGCACTAGTGTTCAAGTGGTAATTACACTTTGGACGCATGAACTCATGATGTGACTTAAACGGGCAGATGATGTATTGCATATTTATCAATCTCAGGCCGAGTGATTGATTGTAAGAAACTTTGTGCGGTTTGAGTGAGGAGGGATTAGCGCAGTCGAAATGGGACGCGATTGCTTAAGCGGTCGCAAGGCTTTGATCGCTAAACTGAGAGCGAAGAGGTGACATTGAAGTGAGGAAGGTAGAGGCATTTTATTTGTTCGTTGGTAAGGTATTCTCTTCGGTTTCCAGTGTGGTAGCAGATACAGCAGTCTGTGAAGTGCGCTACACTCTCACTTCTTTGACAAGATCGGTGACTAGGAGGGGCTAGACGCCAGTCATTTTATACCAAATTGAACCCGATTCTCATAGATTCTCAAGATCTACTTTTCCGGCATCCACATTAAGTGTGCGCTCGAATTGGGCCACAGTCGGTAAAACAATTCGCTTCTGGCCACATTAGGACACTACTCTGTCAACTCATTGCCTTTGGATCACAAGACGTGACTTGCTGAAACCAAAAAAGACAAAAGAGGGTGAAAAAAGGAAAGCTCTTTCCTTTCTTTGAGAATATCGGTGACTCAGTGGTTTACTGGCCAACCACGGGACTGAGTGCACGTTGGGCGCCAGTCAGTGAAACGTTCGGTTCTGCCGACATTGAGTCGCTTGTACCTAGGAACCTCGGAAAATGGAATAAAAATGGCGTGTTTTATTTAGGATCCATATTCAGCTCAGTATTGATTCTCAATAAAACGCTCTTTCACTCATTTTATGTTTTTGCCTCAAAAGTTGGTGTCTGTCTTTACTTTCATGGCCTTAGATGTCAAAATACGAATGGAGCGCGTCTATATTCAATTTTTTGTCAAATGTGCTTTGAATTACTTGTGAAAACGTAGTTTTATTCACTAGATTCGCTAGTGATGGATTACAAATTGGGATAGGTTGAGATTTAGAACATCAACTCCAAGAATTCTGCTGCATCTTCAAAAAGTGGTGGCAGCGACATCTGTGGTTCAGTGGTGGTATCAAAATCGCAACTGTGGCGCCACCTGTTATAGAGATTTTTCAACCCGCTGTAGTCAGTCTTGTTATTTTTGCTCATTAATTTGTTTTGTTGTATAATACTGAACCGAGCAGAGGTTCTTCAATCTACTTCGCTCCGAAGAAGGCTTAATCTGGTTTGCTCTGAGCACATGACTGCCCCATCATTTCAAGAGTCATGTCCTGGCCACCCACTTTTCCAATGAGCCACTAAAGTCGTCGACGTATTTTACTAACTTGCAGAGTGGGCCTCTGTCAGAGTGGCGTCCTCTTCTTAGTTATAAATAAATCCTCCAACTCATTGTCCTGGCGTCAAATTGACTTCCTGAAACCGGAAAATTCAAACGCACTCCGGTTGAGCTCCTTTCAGAAAGTTGCTTCTTTTTTTGTATTTAAGAACATCGTTGACTCAGAGATGCCATATCTCTGTGAACGTGTTCAACGTTGGGCGCCAGTTGGTAGCACGAGTGCGCCCCACTTTATTACGAGTCACTAAAGCTTACCGTCGAGAGTGGATTCTGCAAGGCAATTCCACAACACTCATATTCCTTACGGCTCAATCCCGACATGGACTAGGGGTGAGACTGGCCATAGTTGGATATCTCTATCTTCCACTATCGCTGAGTGACTGTCAATGCTCCAAGAGTACCTGTGTACAAAAGTCGCTATGCACACTTTGACTTCACCCCTACCCTCGAAAGTCCTCATGATTATCAGAGGATAGCTTGGGAATCCTCCTCGAAAGTTGCTTCGAAATCATTCAACTTGAATGGCTCTTCGAAGAACTACTGACAAAGTGTGGACCACGTGACTTAATAGAATCCAGTGAAAAACCACCCAACACTCGTTAATTTCTTTTTCTGCTTCTTTCTTGCTCTTGCTTTGCCTTTTTTCGCAACTTTCATTTTTTTTTAATCGTATTTATCATTTGCGTGTGAACAAGTGAAGTTAATTTGCAAATTTACCGAAACAACATAATCGCAAAGAACACACGGAAAATCCATAAAACGGAAGAACTCAATTCTCGGCGAAAATGAATGTGTCGCGTTTGCCATTTATGCAGCGTCGATCGTAAACGGGACGAATAAAAACGACGAAACACTGAATCCATTAAATAATTTGAAAGTGTAAGTTACTTTCGTTGCGCGCTTTGCAGGGCGGCAGCGTTTACGAGTAAATAAACAGAGTCACACTTAAGGCCTGAGGAAATCTGCGAAATCGAAATCGAATCGAAAATCTTAAAATAAATTACTAGAAATTGGCATTTGCATTTTTTTTTTCTAGAAAACAATCTCAATCGGACACGGAGACCTTTATGGCGATGAACATGTCGTTTTTGCATTTCGTTATGACTCTCCATTTCCAATTGGAAATTTGGGTCAGCCTTTGAGAGAAAGGGCTTTGCTTGTACAGCACCAATCTAATATACGTAATAAATTGGTTATTGTTCGGCTTGTACACACTGAACGTCTCACGTGACACTCAGCCCTACTCACGTCGAGCCTACGTTGCCTGTGTTCGACTCCCGGTTCGAGCAAATAATTTCCACGGCCCAGACTCTTCGGAGGCACTGGCAATGCTCAAAGAGAATACATCGAGAAAAAGCTTCGCAAAATAGGCTGCTCGGCGTAAAAACTGTCCCTTCCACTAGGGATAGAACAACACAACGCCATATGGGTGGCGCTGCAGCGCGTAGGCGGCCAGGGTCTAACTTCCCAGCAACCACTCTGAGATGTTAAGCCCTGGCCCTGTACGGGCTGTAGCCCATAAAATTACATGTAATTATAAACGTCTAAACTAATGGACCGATCCTTATGAAGTTTCGGCACTGTGGTAGGATCGGAAGGGCAAGCATGGAAGCAATATACCCACAGTCCACTTGGCCAGTAAGATCTGTGATCTCGATTGATCGTGTTAGTGCGACATTCTGTTTAAGATATTCAATCCCGCAACTTGCGATTTGTCTTTCGATGATATTTTCTATTGAGTGATGTGGCCAGGCCAAGGACTATTACCCAACGTGATGATAAATTGCTGGTTAGGGGCATTCAAAAGTTTTCTTCTTTGAGTAGCGCTGAGGTCCTAGGCGAGGTTAGGCCTTAACCCAAAAACCCGATCTCTGGCTAGATGCCTCAAGTTTCACACACTAATTTGGTTGATTCCTTCTCCACTTGTGTGCACCATTGAACAACCTCCATTGCATTGTCCCAGAGGCTCGGAGTTGAAGACGGGTCGGAACAAAGCTCTTCAAGCATTCCCCATGACTTCGCTATCTTAGACGTCGTCCACAGACGGCTCATGTCCTGTTTACCCAATACAGTTCATGGTGTAATCTTCTCCCCCATCAACGAACGCAGAGGTATCTCTCGGAGATACCAAGGACTTGTCTGATCCCTTATGAGATAACCCAACCTCCTCGCCGTACAGAAGGACTGTGATGATCAGTGTCTTGTATAACGTCAGCTTGCTCTATCTGTAGAAAGCCCTATTAGGGAATTGCTTTGTGAGCCCACAGAAGCTGATTGATAAGAGTTATTCTGCGTTTAGTCTCGATACTGCGTTTAGTCCCTTGCTGTTTACTTGGGAGCCGAGGTTGGTAACTATGGCGACGTTGTGGCCGTCGTCGATGGATCTTGTCCTCTACTTCGTTTGGCCCTCAGTCACCGCCAAACCTATTTTAACTGCTTCCGTCTCAATACCAGCAAACTCTGTGTACGGCGTCAATGTCACCGGCTTGTGGTAACAGTTGTATGCAAGATCGTGCCTACAGTGCTGGCGGGTTAGTCTTGCACGATCTCCTCCAGGACGGCGTTCGCAGAAGTCATGGCAATGCGTCGCATTAGCTTTTTTGACAATGAAGGTGAGTTCGATTCCGGCCTTGATGGAGCAGCGATCGATTCTCCATCGTCGTCCTAGACCTTGACGAGTTTGGCAGGAACGTCAAAATTAGGAGAGGCTCACTTCGATGTACGTTGTCATATGTGGCCTTGAAATCGACGAATATGTGGTGGGTGTCGATTTGCTATTTCTTGGATCTTTTCCAGGAGCTGCCGAAGTGTGAACGCCTGGTCGATGGTGGACTTTCCTGGCTTGAAGTTAGTCTGGTATGAACTTCATATTAGACTGTTAGATAGACGGCTTAAGACGAGCACACACGACGATAGAGAAGATTTTGTATGCGACGTTAAGGAGACTTAGTCATCTATACTGGCACAATCAAAGGGTTTCTTTCGTTGTGGATCGACCAAATGATAGAGGCATGCTCACTTGTCGGGCATGCTTTAATCTGACTTTATCATATTGATGAGCTGTTGCGTGCGGCCAACGTCTAGATCGGGGGAAGGAAACAAGTATACTCACTGACACACTAGCTATAACTATAAGCTATGACTTTTTATGGCAATTTGTGGATCCCATCCCAAAGTAACTGCACCAAGAATGAATCAAGCCAATTTTTGATATTCTGCTCTGATGTGAGTCATATTTCAGTGAAGGCGTTCTGCATCGACCGGAACAAATGGTAGTCAGAAGGGGCAAGGTCTGGGCTATAAGGCGAGTGGGGTAAAACTTCCCATCCACTGTTTTTCAAATAGTTCTTAACCGGAATAGCAACGTGGGCCCGAGGGTTGTCATGATGGAAAATTATTGCCTCGTGTCTGGTCGCATATTCCGGGCTTTCTTCGGCTACTGCTCTCTTCAAAGGGATTCATTGTGTTCGGTAGCGTTGTCCTTTTGATGGTTTCACCCGGTTTTAGCAGCTCATAACACAGCCCACCCTTCTGATCCCAACAAATACAGAGCATTACCTTCGCGCCATGGATATTCCGAGTTCATGTGGAACCCAATTTCCTTGCTTTTGAATATATCCAGCTGCTTTTAAACGCTTTGAAATGGCTGCTTGAGTGACGCCCAAAGATTCTGATCTTCTTGTGTTTGGCAACAATCTTCATAGAGTAATGCCAGTTCCAGTTCTTCATCTTCAAACTTGTTTGGCTGCCCAGGACGTTCATCGTCTTCCAAGCCAAAATCACCACTTTTGGCACGTTCGCTCAGCTAGCGCATGTTCACCATAAACTTCCACCAAAATACGATGACTTTCGGCAACAGTTTTCTTCATATTAAAGTAACGAAAAAGAACTCAATACAAAAACACATTTTCAGGCACAAAGTTCGACGTATTTGAGTAAAGAAAAATATTGTTGTTTACGCTTCAAATGAATGACATATACTGAAATGAAGTACAACGACAGTAGCTTTCCAACGCATGTTCCAATGGAATAATACAAGTTACGCCATCTATTAGCAAGTCACACGTATTAAGTTATAGACCCAATTTATTCACATCAGATGTAATATGTGTCTCAGTTAAAATTATAAAGTCAAATTCACGCTTCTGAACCTGTTCCTCTAACATGGCGAAATTATCAGTTAGGCATTGTATATTGCATATGCTGGTAACCAACTCTTTTTTTAAAGCCTAGTTTATTCATAAATGTATAGACTGGACTAGTGCTTAGTATCAAGCCCAAATTTCAAAGATTCGTTAGCACATCTACAGTTTACACATTTATTAATTGGTTCCTTTTTGCATTCACATATGCTGAGGTGCTCTGGGCACTTTAAAAATGTTTCTTCTATTTTCTTACATTCACTTGCTCTATGATTGAAACCCTTGCATTTAAAGAACCCTTTTATATCCCCACTGTGCGCCCAGAAAACTCTGGAGCACACATCCGCGCAAAGTGAGCCAGTTTCTCCTCTATTTGCTGACTTGAACTTTTCACGCTTTTGCATTGTTTATTTATATTTATTTATTTACCCACTTGTGCCAATCGTCAAAAATAATGTGCCGCCAGGATCACTTGTTTTTAAAACGCCCAATTTAATATTTAAATAATTTTTAATTCACTGGTCAACGAAATACTGACAACAACCACGAATTTCAACGTCCGCCATTTTTAGAAGCATCCCTTTAAATTCCTTCCTCCTTCCGGTGCATTGTATCATTATGGTTAATCTATTTATTTTTTATATTTTATAATATTTTTCCATAAACTTTCTTCATGTTGACAAAAACTTCCCGTCGATGATTTGAATGTGTGACAAAAAAAAGTCACAGAATGCACCAATTTTTGCCCGTTCCAACTACACATGCTCACCCCCTTAAAGTAAAAGACAATACAGTTCCCTCCAAAGACTCAAAACTCGACAAAGATGCCCCCATCACACCACTTTCTTCCGCCCTTTACTCGTATTTCCACATGTCCCTTTCGGAGATCTTAAGACTTAAATACAACATCGACATGGTCATTCGTCTTCACTTAATTTGCTTGAATTTGACTTCCATTCCTTCATATTGTGAAATTCTGCCATTCTCTCGAAATCATTCTGCGTAACCAACAATCATCAACTCCCAGACAGCATCAGCGAAAAAAAATTCGCCACTTCGGAGCTTTCCCTTCTCCACTCAACAGGAAACGAACGACTTAGCCTCCCCCCTCCCACACCAAAAAAAAAGTGCTTCGGCATTACATTCCTCTTGTATAATTGAACTTTTACATGCTCAACCTGCTGCACGATTTCGTTTTCGCGAAAATCCCACCTCACTGAGTTTTCGCCCAAAAAATGCAAAAAAAAACCCAGCCGTTGTACAGATTTGTATCTTATCCAAAAATGTTGGTTTTGTTTTGCTCACTCTTCGTCCAGTCTATCTGCGTGACCACCACCTATTGTTTGTTGATGTTTATTTCGCCTTCATTTTCGGATGCCTCCCCGCTCTTTGGCTCTGCGGCGATTAATTTATGGTAAACTTTCGAGAGTGCAAGACATTTGCGTAAATTTCACTTCCCACACCACACACAGAATCCGAATCTGAGATATAAACGTAAAGCGCGAGTTCATACCGCGAGTTCAATTTGCAAAAAAAAAAAATACCAGAAAACAAGAAGACAATAATAAAATGCAATATTTTCTAATCAGCCTTTCACAGGGTGCGGTCGAGGTATCATCGTCAACTAGAGAGTTCCTTCAATTTCGCGGTCTAAATTTCTTTAAATTGCTAATTAGACTGGACCTAGATTGGGAATTAGGGGGAATCTGTGTGGATAGAGGACTGCCTGCCTGGTCTCCCGTATGACCCACACACGATGATAAATTACCTCGTTAAAGTGAATTGCCATTCGGGCTGTGATTTACGTCATAATTAAGTTGTTCACTGCCCGGTATTGATGGCTATTCAAATGGAACGAGCAAGTGCTGAGGGGACCTGGTGTTGGTTTGACTCTTAGTGGAGGGTCTGAAGTCTTCAACATGAGCTGTAGTCAGGATTTTAGTGGAAGCGGAGGCTAGGAAAAAAAAAATCAAAGCAATAGAAAAGGCGTTGATGTCTTGAAGTTTCTCCCTCTATACCTTCGGCCCGTGCTGTGTCTTGACCTCGGATACTTGTGCGAGCGCAAATTATAAAAAAAACTTACTCACGTTTCTGCGGACCAGTCTAGCCCGTCATTCTTCGGACGCTTCACACGTGGACGTCTGAAGCACCTGGAAATTCAGCGGGAACTGGTTCCAAGAGCGACGCTACTAGTCGGTTCTAACAATACAGCGGAACTTAGAGTTTATGTAATCCCCACCTCGTTCGTTTTGTGCGTAGCCAAGCCACCTTACCTCCCTTGAATCTACTGCCGTTATAGTGAGATTCATCCATCCAACTGATCAAATGGTGATTCACCACCAGACCCTAGAAGTCAAGAAGAGGAATCAAAGATGGACTCTGGCAACGCAAAGAATTCCGTACCTATGGGGTCGAGTCATTGCAGATTCCGAGACAGCTCTCGTGAGCTTATCTACGGATTCGTTGAACGCAATCGCCCTGTATCCAGGGACCCAGCCAAGCTTCACTTGTGTCTAGCAAGGGATTGTAGCGTCTCATAGCAACATTTGACATGACTGCTCGGTCTTTTAATTGGACCAACAGCCAGGGCCACTAATCAACTTTAGACGCAAGGAAGTCCGAACACGAACAGTGGCAACACTGTGGCATGTAAACTAATGCATCGCGACTGAATACCTCGCACAACGACTTCTTCTGAAGCTCCAAAGACGAGGAAGAAACAGAATCTGTCAAACATTCGCTCTAAAAAAAAGAAGGCAGTTCCTGTGAAAGCATGAATCCGGATGGTTTAAGGAGTAGAAGAATGTCTCACAGTAGGCACAATGGACCCAAAGTCAGCCACGATCGTAAGGGCACCCATATACATACCTACCCACCTCCCTAGCCCGAGATTCCATGGCAATTCAAAAAGAAATGCCCCACAAATCCATCCATCCAAATCCAACTCAAAAGCATTCATAAAGTGAAACCGAAATTTGAATTCCTGGTCCTTTCGTATCGACAACACTCGATTATATCACGTCATCGAAGTTCATGCAACAGTTCGACAACTAAAAAAAAGCCCTTCATTTCCATCATTCTGTCAATTAATTAACCCGACAGAGACTAATGACTTCTGATCGTTCATGCAAAAGTCGCTCGTCTCGTCGCTCTTCTGAATTTCTGATAAATCGTGTTTTCAATTATTCATCTGGACTTAAAATTTCTTTCTTTTCCCCAATTGTCTGGGCATAAATCATTGTCATTCGGTTTGTTGTTCTCGAACTTCAAGTAAACACACGAGAAAGAAACGACCGAAGTTTAACCGCAGAACACACTGTTCAATGGTCGCCATAATGGAGACTTGGACTCCCGCTACATTACGTGCGGATTCGGTCTCGGTCTCAGTCACAGTCGCAGTCAGAAAGGAAAACTTTGCACGCCGACTTACACAACTCGGTAAAAGTGTGTGGAATATCCAAAGGCACGCAACGTCGTGTATCAGAAGGCAATTCATTTTCATCAAACGATCCCCCTCATGGCCCTTTTGTGGATGCAATTACTTTGTAATTAAATACCCTCTTTAACTTCAGGGATGGCGGGTAAATACAGACACAAGGCACACACTTGGGGAAGTTATCGCCACTGCATAACACTTCACATAACTCGTCCAATCTCTGCATTTTTCTGCTTCTTCAGGCGAGTGTGAAGAGAAGAAGAAAACGAACTGACGACGAGAGCAGAAAAAAAAAGAAGAACGGAATGTCACTGACAGTCTGACAGGCAAACGTCAGAATTTCAATTTGCTGTCCGCTTGTTCGCATCCGCATAACACTTCAATTTGCATATGTCTCATCGGCACACTATCGTTGCCGTCTGACATTGCTGTTCCATAGCATGTGCGATTGCATTTTAAAAGGAGCAATTACCATCAAATGAAATTATTCATGCATCAGTGCTCTAAGCACACCGGTAACAGTGGTGGAACTTGTGGGATTTTTCGTGCTGAAACGTTGATATCAATTAAGTTGACTAGGACAGTTGATTGATGGGTTTGGCGTTTGATAGAGTTATTTTATGACAGCTTAGTGTAACCTAAGGTGTGAATCCACCCATTTCTGAAGGTATTGCCGCACCTGCAATGTGACAGCAGTCAAAACATTGGCGATCCCATGTGCAATATGACAGCTGTCAAAACGTTGGATAGAATACATTGGTGACATTTCCGCTTGAAGCCACACCTTTCGAGGTCTAGTTTTAAGGCGTTAATCAATCGCTTGAGGGTCGGCTACACTTTAAATATGACAGCTGGCAAAACCATGGATAGAATTCATTGCTGAGTGTCCAATTAAATACTTTCATTTCGAAGTCTAACCTTATAATGCACTACCTACCACGTGCCCAATATTTCTTTAGATTCATCTGGACCTGTAGTATGACAGCTGTCAAAAGGTTTTTCTGTTGGCTTGTACAAACTGTTGCTTGCCCTTTGATGCCAGTCCTTTCGAAGTCTTACTTGAAGGTGTTCATGTGCTCATGTGGCAATATTGCTTACAACATGACAGCTGTCAAAACTAAGAACAAAATTCTAAAAATTCTAAAATTCATTCGTGACAAACCTTACATTTCGGAGGCTACTCTTATAATGCGTCGAATATTTCTTAATGTGGACAAATTATTTAGGGTTCAGCTAAACTTATAAAATGACAGCTGTCAAAACTATCAATCTAAAATTCACTGGTGACATTCCAATTAAATCCTTTCATTTTGAATGTTAACCTTATAATGTACATCCTCCCATCTGCCCACTATTTCTATAGGTTCAGCTGGACCTGTAGTGTGACAGCTGTCAAAAGGTTTTTATTGTTGGGTTTGTACAAACTGTTGCTTGCCCTTTGATGCCAATCCTTTCGAAGTCTTACTTTATGGGGTTCATGTGGCAATATTGCTTAAGGTTCAGCTACACCTACAACATGACAGCTGTCAAAACTAAAAAAAAACTAAAACTCTAAGATTCATTCGTGACATATCAATTAAATCACTTCATTTCGAAGTCTTCCCTTATTATCTGTAGCCTCTCAAGTGTCATATATGTCTGGGGTATCAGCTACACACACACTGCAATATGACAGCTGTCAAAATGTATATGTATACTGGGATACACTAGCGACACTCTTGTTTCTTGCCAAATATTTCCGTCGTGTTGAGTTCCTCCTATGTGTCCAAAACAGCTGTCAAGCGGGTCACGACAGTCGAAAGTCTCCACCGGTGTGAACTTAGCAACGATTCACTTTCTTTGTTAAACCAATATGAACTCCCTCCTAAGTCTGAAGGCACAACTAAAATTAATTTGACAGTGGCTATGAAATTGTTGACACAAGCGGGGCCACATTCATGCAACAACTGTCTGATGTCGTTTGACTGTGTACTTTTGAAGTTAGCACCGATTACCTTTTTTCTTATGTTTCTTCTTCTTGTGTGGACCTGGGTGTCACTTTTTGGAAGATTCTGTGTCAAGTGCTGCGAATGTTGCATGCAAGTTTTTACCTAAATTTCGTAACTCACCACCCAATGACTCCAAAATACAAATTTTACTTCTTCCCATTTCCGCTTTAATCCAAATCCTCACCATAACCTCAAATTGATTTCCTCTTTCCGAAGCTTCCTTGTCTCTTATCTTCCTCACCAGCCATTCGATTCCTTCAAACCCCATTTGCACCAAACGACTGGCTTCAACCTAACCACGAAATCCAAACAAATTTGTTCACAAACTCCCACCTTTTGTGTCACTGTATACCGGCGTCACTCACACCATCGTCATTTGCAATTCCAAACACCATAAATCAATCGATGCGCAATCGATACACTCGAATCTCACGGCTAAGTGGCTATGGATATCGATATTTTCAGCACAGCAGCACACAATCGACGGGGAATGATGAGTATCGCTTACCATCATTCCCGCAGATTGATTGTCTTCGAAGACAGCGCGAGAGCACGATACCTGAATGCCGTCGACTGAACACAACAAAAAAGAAGAATTGTTTACTTCAAGGCGCGTTTAAAATTAGATTGAGTTGCATGCAATTTACAGGTTGGCTTGCAAAACGAGTGAACGGTCTTCAATTATGGGAATGAAACAGTTGAAGAGGTAGATATTTCCTTCCGACACAAATGCGGTGAGCGGAGTCGCTGCGAGGCTGCCTGAAGGCGCTGAAAGTGACCTTTAAAGATGTCATTGAACTGAGATCTTAAAGCTCTTTTGATGGGTGTTCTTTTTAGCCCGGTTGTGAATTACGATGGCAAGGTTCAATGGTCTTGACTTGAAACTATCGATTTTCTTCGGTGTCATCGATGAAGGAGGGGGTTATGGATGGTGAACTGTCGGTTGTGGTTGTTTACGTGGGTGGACGTTTATTTGAACGGATTGGGTGACTTTTGAGGGCGCCATGAGGAGGAGAATAATTGTTAGCAGCTCCTAGAGGGTTCAGTAAAAAATCCCAAATGGGTCCAATTGGCGTTGGGAGGAAGAGAATCACTCTCAATTTAAACAAGCCTGAAAACTGGAATGAAAAGTTGAGTATTTCCTGCGATGTGGTGTACGGGCGAACGAGATACAGTCGAACCTGCGCAAGTCGAATATTTACGCGAATAAATATCGGCTTCGATTTATGAAATGTTCGAGTTATGGAGTGGGACAGTTTAATTCTACGTTCTGGAACGTTTAACAAATTCTGTTCGACTTATAGAAAAATTTGTCTTAAGAATGTTCGTTTTACGGAGGTTTGACTGTAATTCCAAAAAAGTGCGTTATTTCGCAATCAACGCAAGGTATGGCAATATTGTGAATATTAATGTAATTTGGGTTGGGCTACAGTTCGAAGGCCACCTGGGCCTAGCTTCTACAGGAACCACCCCGACAAGTCGAGGGAGTGTACAGTTTGAAGCTGACAACGTTTGCAAGCCTTTTCTTGACAGGAGCGTTGCCGGTGACACAAAACTGGTGGAGCCGTGAATTGTGAAAGTTTCTTGTATCGGGGCTCGAAACCTGGATGTGCGTACTATCTACTCCAAGGACTAACAGCCAAAGCCTGAGTCCGATGTCTCCTTACCCAGCTTGACGTTCAAATTTCGTTGGTCTAATGCCCTTTCCGGGAGATCATGAAGTGTAACGGAAGTCTTCGCTCTTGCTATACTTGCTATACGGATC
Organism: Eristalis tenax; assembly: GCA_905231855.2. Taxonomy (NCBI): domain Eukaryota; kingdom Metazoa; phylum Arthropoda; class Insecta; order Diptera; family Syrphidae; genus Eristalis; species Eristalis tenax. The sequence goes on from HG993125.1 coordinate 93,211,591, forward strand.
TTCACGAATTTAATCTAGGTTCGAATTGTTTTGAATTGTTCGCGTTAACAACAAAATTTTGGGACATCCGGTCTAACCTCCGACTTCCGACTTGAACAACAAATCCCCAAATGGAATGGAGCGCAATTAAGGCCCCCTTTTCTGTTGCAATCAGCATGCTCTTTCTGTTCGGCCCATACCACCGCATTTCCTCGTTGCGGCTGATGTCCATTCCATAGCCACTTGGTCTCTTAAAGAATATCACAATCTACCGAAAATCGTTGTCCTTAATCCGTTTGCTCGGTGCCGGGGTCGATAGTATGTTTGTCCATATTCGGGTCACTGAAGTATACATCCCTTGACGTGCCTCCAGCCTTGAAACCAGCCCCTTCCTTGGACCATTCGGCGAAGAGTATGGAGTCGGCAACCTGGCTGAGACTGTGAGCTTCGCCGTTTTCCCCTATGAGAAACCATTCGTCCACCGTTGAGTGCATTCCAAGGTCCCGACCTAGCTTTGGAAGAAACCTTTTAGACCTGAGCTCTATAGTTTAGATCGAAACGCATTGGCGACACTCTCATTTGATGCCAGACATTTAAAGTCTTGCTTCAAGGTGTACATCTTCCGATGTGTTCAAATTGTCGGGAACATCTCTAATGACAGCTGTCAAAACGTTAATGTGTCAAAATAATGTCAGAAACTGTTGACAAAAATGTTGAGACAAGAGGAACCTTTACGGTTTGAAGTCATTGAATTCAACGACTGTCTTTAGACTTGAGAGGAGTGCACAGCAGGTAGCTCCCGCTGAATGGACGCCTCATTGACCAATCCGTCAACGTAAAGGAAGATGATCCTTAATACAGGCTCTTCTCTCATGTGGGCAGGGTACTAGATTTTCTAGATTTTCGGGCTTAGGTACTCGCATCCCAGATTTCATTGTGTGGAGGTCAATGTAGGAGTTTAATGACAGAGGCCAGGTATAGGTATAGGTATAGGTATAGGTATAGGCTCCTTAGTCCAAACTACCACTGATCGACCACTCCAGTGATAGGCTATTGGTAACTGGAGCAGAATTGAATACCAGATAAAAGCGTATTATCTTTGCTTTCACTGGGATTCGAACCGGGGAGCTCACTAAGTAAGAGCAGGGACTTAACCAACTGCGCCATCCAGTCGTTCAAACTATGGCCCTTAGCTCGGCTTTATTTTAATGAAGACATTTAGCCTTCTCAACTGTATAGAGACACGCAATGTAGAACAAAATTTTAGTTATTATTTCCGAGCAGAGGCATAACTCACTGCATTGAACAGTGGCATCATTGTACAGTGGCATCACTGAATAGGGGCATCACTAAACAGTGGCTTCACTGAACAGTGGAATAAGTTAACAGTGCCATCACTGAACAGTGACATCACGTATTGGTGGCATAACTGAACAGTGGCATCACGGAACTATGGCATCACTGTACAAACACCTCACCGAACTTTGGTACCAGTTGACAGTGGCATCACTGAACCGTGTGCCATTGTTCAACAGGTACATGAATGGACAGTGGCATCACAGAATGGTGTGCCATTACTGTACAGTGGCATCACTGATCCGTGGCATCACTTAACAGGGACATCACTGAACGGTGTGCCACTGCTCAACAGTGGCATAAGTGGTCAGTGGCATCACTAAATATTGACATCATTGAACAGTGGCATCACTGAACTATGGCAGCAATGAACAATGGCATCACTGTATAACAAGAGTGCTTCGCGAGCTTTCATTATTTCGAGGTCACCGCTCACGGTCTCATGTTTTTGCAAATAAGATTCTAACAGCTAAATGGAAGTCAACATCTCAACAAGCTAACCCCCGACAGTTTCAATGCTCACACGATATATTCTCCTGACATCTTGGGTATAATTTTCAAAGCAAATACTCATTTTGCGATCTCATTGCATCGTGGTGCCCTAATCTCGGCGATTATTTGTTTTCCAATTTGCAAGGCATCCAATTGGCAGACAAGCATCCTAAACCGTATATCATGGCGGTGCCATTGGCAAAGCAGACCCGCGCCGCGATAGCATCAATTCACGAACTGGACCAGGCAATTGACCACTGTGATCACGCAATCCAACGTCACCGAGTTGTTTCTCTCACGTACGTAAAGCGACAAGCGTACAACTATTGATTCTTGATAAGACAATATTTATCGCGTGATTCGCGATTTGCCGATGAGTGCATGTGCAGATTTGGCCTGAATTCGCTGCGTTTTGAATCTGTTCAATTGCGCAAGGAGCAACCACAATCATCTGATCGTAAAGGCTTCGGTATTTCAATTTCATTTGTGACTGCTTCAGAAAACATGACGGTTGGACGAAACGGATATGGTGAGGTTACGAAATGAAGTTCGGTTGAAAGAACAATCGCACGGTCGGAACTTTGACAAGAATGTCACGCACACTCTGAACGGGTACCAAACTAGAAGATGTCATTTGTCTCCTCCTGAATTGAATCCTGCCTGTGATAGGCCTGCTTGCTGTAGCATATGATAATGTATGGGCGGCATTGTTGCCTCTTATAGTCTCGCGTCTAGATTCTACAACAACTGTGCCTGCTATTGTGTAGGAGCCGAGTTCGATTAAGACGATTTGTCTCAGAGGTGGACCGTGGAAATTGTTTTGTTGTGTCGGACAATCGATCCTAGCCATCAAAGGTTAAAGTGGGTAGGAGTCGACACACGTGCACACTCCGCCACGGCGACCACAATAAAATTAAAACAAAGTCAATAAGCACACGCAACATTTTTTCAGCGCTATGCGTCACTTTTCGCTAGGGTTTCTGTTCTGGTTCAATCTTTGGTCCCTTGGCATTGGGAGACGAAGATTCAAGCACGACCAACACTTAGGCTGTACAGGAACATTCTGGCTACCGAGACGTCTACGGATTGAAGTTGGCTTGTCGAGCAGTCGTCGACTTCGCGCCAGTGGAACATCGCAATACAGAAAGCCCAAGGAGCCCAACCGCACAGAAGTGGAGGAGCACGTCAGGCAACTGGGCACACGCAAGTGTATGCATCTGGATGAAGACCGTGGCCACGTGAGAAGCTTCTTGGACCAGGTCCATCCTGTACCGTAGTGCCATGAGAAGAAGGAGCACCTACATTGTGCACACCTCTCTCGTCCTTGATGCAACTAAAACCTCCTTCGCTCTTGCATTGGCGTAAGCCAAGCCCAATTGCCGGCGTTCTATATGAATACACTCTGTTTGAAAAAAGGACGATAGGCAATTGAGTGTAACGTATCATCACGGACACATTTTCGCATGACTCACGTTTCGTTATGAATGGCGACTGAATGTTTATTACACCCTTTAATTGCGACTGCATGGTGCGTCATTTGAACCAGAGAAAGTGGTGGGCTGTATTTTGACGATGGGAGTAATTCGTCATGCATGAAAATCGTCCTTATTTCGGAATGAGGTGCAATTTTGGGCACATTTAGCAGGCCTACGGGCTTTGGAGGGTCCAAGTTATCAAGACTTGCGGCCGCAATAAAATGGTCTCTATACGGAATAATTTGGTCTTCCTCTCCTTCTCGACGAAGGAGGAACGCATTCGAAGACCCTTTTCGCCTTCTGGACTACACCCACATCGTAGGGTTCGTGGTTGTGTCTCCTCCTCCAGTCACCCTCCTCGCTGACAGGATCACATTTCCGACGTAGAGGTCTTCTTTTCAACTTTGGAGACCATCAAGCTACAGCTCCTCTGTTTTGCGTATCGCCCAGCTTTCAGCTTCATATAGCCGGCAATTGGCAGACTTTGGTAATTTTTCAACACCACACGTGAAATGAAAACTTTTGGGAGAACCATTCCCGATCGAATACAAATCAGAAAGCCGACGTCAGTGACTAACCACACTTTCCGAACAGGTCATCAGAAAATACAAGCACCAAGACATTGTATAGCCATCCTTAAGCGTGTCATATCCGTCATATTCGTCTACTGTGGCTGGCCAGGGGTGTAGGTTAAACTGACTGAAGGGATGTCACCCAAATTTATTTGAGTTAATTTATTAGCAACTGGCGGAAACCATCCGGGGCTCAGAATAAATGAAGTACACTTTCGATGGTGATCTGAGCGACTTATGGCGCCTTAGTTGTGGAAGAAGTGAGTTCCCAGGAAATTGTGACTATGAGACGTCGTGGTATGAGATCCTGTCCGCAGCCTCCTCAGCCATGCAGATCATGTTCCTCTGACATGTTCCCCCAAAGAAGAAAGTCTTGCAATGACTCCAGCCACGTAGGGCAGATTAGGTTGGCTGCAGGATAGGCACCTGGGACTTAGGTTAGGGAAGGGAGCTACTAGTGACTTCACCAGCACACGTAGACCATGTTGGTCCATTGTGATGGTACCCACAGTCAGACACAGAGATCGAACACTCCACACTGCAAATGCTGACTGTACCAGATTTGAAAACCAAATAAAAGGGTATAAACTTAGCTTTCACTGGGATTCGAACTGGGGACCTCACTAACCAAGGGCAATCACTTAACCTATTGCGCCATCCAGTCGTCCTGGGACTTGTGACACTGGAGCACTTGGACTCAAAAACTGGTCCATTGTACTGCCAGCCTACTTTTGCTGCAGTTTCTTCCTTCGGAAGGCCAGCAGAGCCTACATCATCAGCTCTCTCCACTTCAGCACCAAGAACCGAGCAAAGGTGGGACAGTGACAGTGGAAGTGCTCCCCAGTGTCGTCCTCTTCTCCACAGGCGTCGCAGAGGGTTTCGTCGCTTAGGCCAAGCACACTTAGTTGTTTGGCGACATAGTGTTTCGTTTGTACGCCTGTTAGTCGCCTGCAGTCTTTTCTGCCAAGGGATAACAAGAATGCTGCGGATTTCTTAGACATTTGGGAGCATACGCTTGGTCTGTCTGCATCCTGGGGAGCGATAGGATAGCGGTTTAGACACAGCGGCTTAGATGGGCCCCTAGATGTGTGGCTAGCTTGAGCGCTACGCGTTACACGTTACTAATGTTTAATCTCTTCGGTTTGACCCGGTGCTTCATGCGTTTCAGTCTGGAACCCCTTGTCTAGAGTACAATTCTTTCCCTGTGTCCAAGCTCCTGCTTTCTTTAAAGCGACGGGGTTATGATCCGAATTTTGCGGATCATAACCCTCCCACTTTACTGCATCCATACTGGTCCGCCTGTGGGGTTCGCCGATACGACGACATCGGCAGGCCTCCCTATATCGGATCACTTCATCACGGAGGTCGATCAAATGCAGGTGTTTTTGCATTTGTGTGATCCAGGAGTTTTAGGCCTGCCTCTCTTTCGCGCTTGCGTTGGAATGTTTATTGATATTGCCTTTTTAACGGGGTTCGAGGGATCTCTCCTTTGAACATGGCAATACCAACTGAACCGGTCGTGCTCTACTTGTTCCTTGACGTGAAAGATTCCTCGAATCTTTGAACTTCTTATTCTATCGAGCTTGGTTACTCCGGCCGTCATGCGAAGCATCTTCTTCTCAGTTTCTGTTAATTTGCTCTCATACTTTTGGTACGCTGTCGAACATTGTGAACCATATGTGAGCGCCGGACGTACAACTGCGGTGTAGAGCCTTCCTTTTAGCTTAGGGGACATTTTTCGGTCACAGAAGGTGACTGAGTTTTCCCGCCACTTCATCCACTCTACGCTTACGCGAGGTTTGATATCGTCATCACAGGATTCTTCGCAGGAATAGGCCTGAGTGGATCGGAGAAAGGGCAGCACAGGTACTTAGTCTTTTCCCCTCCAGAACATCAACCCACACATCAAGTGCTCGCTGCAGTGAAGTTTGATCATCACTTATGACGGCTCCATCGTCAGAATAACTGATCCACGTTTGGGTCCGTCACTTTTCCTTCAAGCAGAAAATCAAGGACATTAATAAAATAGCAAAGGACTTAAGACGCACCCCTGGTGTACACCGACTTTGATTGCGTCCAAGAAGAAAATAACCTTCACAGAAACTGAGGTCACTCCGCAATTATGTTAAATAAGAGAGACTCTCCGACTTGCTTACCTCAAACACCAACGCCAATGACACTGCGCTGCTGTTCAGTCGTACAGGAGGTAGTGAAGCATGCCACAGGCTACCTATCACCACTTATAAAGAGATCCGTGGTATGATGGAGAGTGTGAGCAGCAGACGCAGGGAGCCGAAGAGATATAGCAAAAGGCAGACAACATCTGTAAGGCAGACAACATCGCACTGTTCATAGTTCAGTTCATGGATCGTCTAGCTAGAAGACAAGAAGTTTGTACATCAAAAGAAACGCTCAACTCGGAGGAAAACACACAAAAATTCGACGCTTTCATAAGGAAACCTAAAGTCTGTCAGCACGTTCTTCGGCACCAATAACCGAACAAATTTATAACACTAATAGCACTACCACCCCCGTAGAGGACCAGGGCCTAGCTTCTTAGCAACCACTCGTATTGTGAGTGCCAACATTCCCTCACCAGTGCAAGGGACCTACAGTTTTAAGCCGACTCCGAACGGCCAAGTTTGAGAAGCTTTTTCTAGACTCTGAGTCAGTGACTCGAAAGAGGTGGGGCCGTGAGAATGATTTTGCTCGTACTGGGAATCGAAGCTGGGAACGTGACTCTAGTGCGTAGGGGTCGACGCACCGACCCATAACGACACGGCCGCCTGGACATTGCATCGTCCATTATTAAGCTGCTCCATCCTCATCCACAAGTGACCTGAAAAGAGACTGGTTTCAAAGCCTTAATGTCCACATTGCTGTCCACCATAAGTGGATGTTCCATCGAAGCCATGGCAGTACCTCTGCAGTCGCTACAATTCGCCTTCGCCTGAAAAACACTCCAGTGCTCAGGGTGCATTTCAGATGTGTCCATTCTTAAGCCATCGCGTGCACATGCATGCCCTTCATGATGCCATTGCCTACTACACCCGAAAAATCTGCCCAAAATCAGGTATTTTCGAGCACAATACGGTCCACATGAATTCCGTCAATGCACAGGCAGGCAACTAAAATAGCCGGACATTCCTCCGATTGGGTGACACATTCCACCCAACCCTCTGTCCACGCCGAGAAGGTAAAAAATTATTTAAATTTCCACAAAAGCGGTTCAATCACACTTCACAAGCTTACACAAGCTTACACAAAACATGGCGCCACGCCAACTCTTCCTCTCAATCCACTCAACACGTAATCACTTATAATTAACCAAATTTAAAGCGAATTCGGACGAATTCCAGCGGCCGCCAATCACTGTGGCGATTGACAGTTCATATTTATATCCACATGCCATTCAAAATTGCCCCTCTTCCTCTCTCTCGCACACCTCTGCCCGCGCTCCTCGAGTGTGTAATTAACAGATTCAATTTCTGTCATAAGGCCGCCCATTATTTGCATCAACACAACCAGCACCAGCAGCAGCTTGATGGTAATCGGAGTCGGCAATCAAATCCGACCTCTCGCGTTGGACTTACATAAAAATCATTACATTCTGCGGTTGACACTTCTGACTCGTGATACAATTGCGATAATCATACGATTTCCGTTCTGCTGGCGGGCAAAGCAAATATTTGTTGGATGACACCCTTCAGTGGTCAGTGTCAGCGTTGATTTCATCCATCCGAGGATTGCACTTCCACTGTGTCGGCACAAATGGAGCGCAACACGCGCAAGCCACTGTGGTGACCAAAGAAACGACAGAGTTTCACAACACAAACCCCAATAAATTCCAATCGATTCGTTATGCGACGCCGAGGCGTTGGTTCCACTTCCTCCAGCTGCAGCACCTCCACCCACATCTCACGGTATCTCCGCTGACAGCGTTTTTCACTTTTGAATCGAAAAGCCGTTAATATCTTCGGTTCACGCTCAAATGTATAATTTATCAATTTTTTTTTGTTGTAGCCTCGTTTGCCTTTGGAATTCCAGAAAAGCTGAAACGCCGAAAATAGTAATCGACCGTTACGATAATTAAAATCCACAAGATCGTCGTTACTTTTTTGTGTGTGTTGTGTGTTTTTTTTTGCCACTTTACCATGACTTTGGCTTGGATTTGGGCATAAATTGTCGACAATCTGTGCGAAGTTTGAATAATTAATTGGCTTTGAACTGCCACCAGCGTGCTCTTTGATGCTATTTCGGTTGGCGGTCGGTTGTTGGGCGATCAGAGAGGAGATGTGACCGTTGACGGATGTCAACGGACAAAGACTGCTCGTGGGGAATCGATAAATTATGCAAAACAAAAGCGCGCGCGATTGTTATTGTTGTCCATCGGTTTCACTTTCACCCCTGCGACGACGAGAACCTGAGTGATAATAATTCATGAGATACATGAATAAAAGGCGATGACGAGGAAGTGCTTACGGAGTCATCGTGCGTGTATCTGATTGGTTTCATGGCTTGTAATGAGTTTCTATCGAGTTCTTGATTTGATTTATTGGATGCTTAGCGGTTCTTAGGCGATGCTTGGATGCGGATGGCTGTGAGAATGCAAAGAACTCACAGCGAAGTGCTGATGCCGTTTAATTGCGAGAGATCTAGGAGTGGAGCCGGAATGAATGTGTTGTTAAACAGGAAGGAATTCAGAAAATTATTCGTACCGTTATGAGTTTTATGCTCGATCATTCTGGTGTTCGGTGCCTCCTTCGGATGTAGTCTACGGCAATGGAATGCCATTCATGAATGGTCATGGACACGCCCTTTATCTCGTGATATTTTCACGGCCTTGCCTCGCATTAAACCAAATTGGTTTCGACGTTTAATTAGCGGCGGAGGCCATTGTATACCGTTGCGGCTGAGGTTTGGAGTATGTCTTAAGTTGTTTTTGACTTTCCAGAGTGAGTCGTTGGATGCTTGAGGTCTGTGAAACAGTGCGTAAAATTTGGCATACAAGTTGAGTCAACAGTCAGTGACGTTCATTCGGACAAAGTGGGAACATCAATGTTAAGACATAACTGTGCGACCGGTGGGATTGTGTAGTTGTTTGCAAAGGCGTGTCAAATGGAATACACGCAAAAGCGTTCCTGGTGTGCGAAGTGTATATGCTCGATGGCTTAAATTGTCATGGTTAGAGTCCTTTATTTTTTCAGATCACAAGTAAATATTGCAGACTTCTATCAAATGTTTCCGGACCGGGAACACTGAAAGGAACAGGCGGGAAATTGACATATACACCGACGGCTGAAAGTCGAGCGCGGTCTAAGGGTCGTTTTTCAAAGCCGAAGGCTGTAATTCACTTGGTGGTACTCGCGCTGAGAGACCAAAACATTACCGGCAACTCTATCACCCTTTTCTGATAGCAAAGCGGCAACAAAGTCCGCACAGTCAGACGTTCTGACATCGAAGTTGGTGAGGCTATGCAGATAGAGCGTCAGCGAGATATCCTTGTCGAATTCGGTGACCCTCTGCTGGGTATCGGGGCATACTGGAATCTGAGGAAGTGAAGAGCTCGGAGCTGGGAGAACTGCTGCTTAACTCCATGAAGAAAAATATAAAAGACTATGGAGTAAACAGCAAAGGCTCTAAGGCCGACACTGAACAAGAAGAGATCAACATCATTGATCGACTTTAGTTAGCAAGGACGTTCGCACGCTAATAGGAGTCCTCACTGTGCCTGGCATACATGCAGATTTGGAAGGACAGCAGAGTTTATGTGCTCGCCCATGTTGAGAAATACTCACCAGAAGGGTTTTGCGACTTCTTCTCATTTCATTTGAAGGTCCCGTCCGACGGATCGGACATCATAACTCTGAATGCTAAAACTTCTCAAAGGAGTATTCGTGAGGTATTCGTCTTCATTCTCGGATATTATCCAAGTGTCCCTCCGTCTTCAATCTCACTTCTTCGCCAGTCACCGTCAGTCAAATCGAGTCTAAAATGCAGAAAATCCACACCGTCTAATATGTATGATGGATACGATTGACCCATATTTCATGAACCACGACTCTCGCGCTTGTACATGGTGCGATGGCTGGAGAGGCCTACTGATCACTAATTTGTTCGTTCCCAAATACGGTGACCTTAACTTCGAGCAGAGCGCGTATTTCAATCATTCGGCCTCACAATAGACGCGAAAGAGACCTTTAATGGGCCCGTCATCCCGTGAATTAGAGCAGTGAATTGTGATCCATCTTGGTAAGATATGTAAATGTATGTACAGTCTATACCTTGGACATTCACTGTGGTGTTGATGAAATAAATGGGTTCTTCAATTCGAAGTAGAGGCTGTAGGCTCTTGTTAGATGTCACAAAAATGGCGTTCAATTCTCTATGGAATACATTTGAGAACATGATCAGAAACCTGATTTTTATGAGCTTTCTTTGGAGTTGTGCATGGCTTAATGGTGTTCTGCGCCTATGTTCCTTCTCATAATTCGGCTTGTAACTGCCGACTGGACAAATCTTCGGTGTCTCGTACAGCCTCTCTCTTTCTCTCTCTCTCTCTCCACTCTTATCTCTCCCTCCTCTCATGTCTCTCTCCCCCCCTCTCTCTCTCTCCACGCTATCTCCTCTCCTCCCTCTCTCCTCTCATCACTCTCTCCTCTCATGTCTCTCTCTTTCTCTCTCCTCTCTATCACTATCTCTTTAACATATTGGTCCTACACACCATGGTCTCTCTCACTCTCTCCCTCTCTCTTCCTCTCCCCCTCTCTCTCTCATCTCCACTCTCTCTCTATCTCTCTCTCTCTCTCTTTAACACCATGGTCCTACACTGACTTTAGTGGTACTGCTATTTACTGGCAGTCAGCCCGTTTAAGCCTGTCGTAGGACAACAGCATTGGACGGTGGTCCCATGGTGATGGCGCAAAAGAAGCCATCCATCCAAGAGTGAGAGGGCCCATGTTGTCACTGTCAACACAGTCGCCATCAAAGCATCCGATTTTTGAAATTTTCTGACAATTCGTTCCTTTTGTCAAGAAGTTTTTTTCGCTCCCTTCCACGTATCTGTGAAGATGAGCATAGGAGCATCCAGAGTCCGGTTGTCAGACTTCCAGTAGGATCTGGAGGGTATGTTGATGGAGAAGTTCCTCTGAGCCCTGGTAGCCGCGAGGTAATCTCTTTGTCTCTAGGTATGGGCCAAATTCTGTCGAGGACGATAGAGTGTCTAGAAGGGAGTTCCATCAACTTCAGCCTTGCCGACCGCCGATTTGTCTTGTGGAGCCCCTGGATCTTAAAGATTAGAAATTTTACTACTTACTTATAAGGTGGGGTTGCCATGCGCCATGGGTTGCCATGCGACTATCCACTTTTTAAACGCTGCGCGGCGTCCTCTTTTGCCCCCCCAACAAGCAATTGTACCAAAACTGATTTTAAAAGAAAAACAGAGCCAATAAAAATCTGAGAGAAAACACAAAATGAAACAGATCTTATTTGAACTCCCATGTGTCAACCCTCTAAATGTCAAACTGGGTTCATGGCCCCATGTTTTGTTTTCATTTTATCCTCGTTTTTAAGTTAGATAATGGCGTCCAGTCAGAGATGTTATAACTCTTTGTTCTAGTCTAGGTTAGACAGCCATGGCAACGCTAGTATAATGCCAACGACTCTTGGGGGTCTAAGCCTGAGCAATAGCTGCGTTCCATCGCGGACGGGCCAAGGCACGCTGCTTCCACCCATCAAGCCCAAGATGTCTTGCGTCCGCGATAACTTATCGGTCTTACTCTCCTTCTCGAACCATGAGGCTCGGGTTCTTAGCTAGAGCATTGGTTTCCACTCGCTACATGCGGCCAAGCCAGTGCAGTTTTTTTGCCTCCCCGAACACATCCACAGCTGGCCTCCTCATTCTGTGATCTCGCCTCCTCCTTAACCGCACCCCAATGATGTCACCACCCTCCTATGAAGCCATCTCTGCAAACCAGCCATCAGTTACCACGTCTAGTGATATGACTGCGATTGGTGAGCCACTCGAAAAGGGCTCACACAAGTGTGATAAAGTGGTCACAGCTGTTACCCTTCCAGCCAACGTCAAAGTGTGTGTTTGTTCTCCAATCGCTCGAGCGTCCTTCAAAGGTTACTACAAACATGATTGACTGCACGTCGACCTTCAGCGGTGGTAAATGCATTCAAGTGCAATCGAAACGCCAACGCAACAACCCTGCCCTTCAAGCCTCAACTCAATCGACGGCCACTTGATGCACGATAACACAGCACAACTACAAATCAACAAACAAGTACTCAATCCACTCAGCTCACCGCGTCGCTTTTGCTATCCTCTCCTTTGTCGTCGTCGCCGTCGTGGTTGTAATTAACTCTCCGCAACTAATTGAGGCACTTTTTCCCTTAACTGTTATTGCCAAACCGCTGGTCTCAGGCAACACCGTCACCGCCAGCGTCTACGGCGACCAAATGACAGAAGCACCCACCGAAAGCGAACAACCGCTGAGGAGCGTCTCGAAAATTAAACGGATTCTGGTCTTATAATTATCTCTATCTGGTAATCGGATGAAGCGGCAGCATGTTACGTTGCGTAGCGCTGCGTTTTCTCCGCGGAACGCCTCCCTCGCAGGCTTTGGCGTGCGCCTCCAGCCCCGGTCTCAGTCCCAATTACTTAGAGCTTGCTCAATGGCTGGGCACATAATCACTGGGGGACTTTGGGAGTCACCTGAATCGCGGAGAAATCAGAAACTGTGAAGAAATTCGCATATTATGCGGTTAGATGATGCGGATAATGATGCGCGCACCCGCGCCACCGCAATTAGGTGCTTTCCCGAGAGCGAGGGCGATTAATAGAAAATGTCTCAGATCATCATCAGATGGCACTTGGGGGGAACGCTAATTCTGTCCAGACGCCTCAATGAAGTCATCGTTGACGTCGCGGTCGGTTCGATCGGTTTGGGGGCTGATGTCATTCGTAACCGACTCTTTCGTGGTGATTTAGTGCCACCCTCCGAGTTGGAAAGGAATTCTCGCGTGGAGAGCACTTCTTTATTTCGACGCCTTCTGTGCACCAGGGCATGTATAAATTTGGCTGGCTGCTGTCAGAATAATTTGTTTAACGAAGCTGATTATGTGCGGCTGGCAATTTGGCAATTGGCGGCGACACATGCCTTGGGGTTCTGGGAATCGCAACAAGAGTGGGTTGAGATCATATTGTTCTGTGATGTGCTCTGGTTTTGTTTTCTTTTTCTTTTGCGTGCGTGGAGAGAGGTCAACCAAGGATGATGACTCGCAAAGTGGGTCAGAGATCAAAGTCATGAACGGAGAGTATGTGGGAAGGGGGCTATTGTGTTATTCAGCTTCGGAAAATAAGTCTGCTCTGCCAATTAGATGGTTCCAAAGAAGTGGCAAAGAGTTCGGGGAAATCTCACTGGATCAGTGACGTGGAATCCTACTTTTACGACCGTTTTAAGGCGCTAATCGTTGAGCAGGCAGCGTTTTAAAATATGTGATACCCTCTAGCATTCACGATTGCTGCTGTTGATTGTGTATATCTTGAGTAGATGGTAGGCTGTAGCGACTGACACGGAGGATGGAACACCTCCTATTTTTAGGGAGGAGGGTGTACCACACCTAGCGACTTCATCGACCTTGCAATGGCCCGCTATGACACAATGTCCCGGCACCCACATGAGGTGTATACTGCTCCTCTTTAATCGCAATGGTTTCTGCCTGGAACACTCCACATTGATCAGGGAGCTTCAGGGAGATGGCTATACTAGGGTCTTGGGTATAAGCACTCGCACCTACTCCCTCGTCTTTCTTCGATCCGTCTCTGAAGCCAAGCAGGGGGTCAGTCAGCGTCAGGTGGGAGTTTCAGTATCCGCTTATGGACGACTTGCTGATCACGACCTCCTCGTCAGGCAACGATGAGTCACGAGTCCAATGCTTGATAAGAAAATACACCGGCGATAATACTCCTCGTTTCAAAATGTACCCATTTCGAGGCAGTATTAACGCCAGTTTCCACTTGAACCTTGTATTCGTGGGGTGATCTTGACAATATTCCACCAACCCTTCCGTCAACCACATTATGGCGCGATCAAGACATTCTTAAAAAATTCCATCACCCCACTTGCCAAACCAAGACCAGACAAAAACGACCATCGGTTGCCATTCCAAACTTCGGCAAAATAACAAATGAAACCACAAATGCCTAACTCCCACGGCGAGAGACAGGTCCCCGCAATCCACATACTTCCACTCGCACGAGCGCGGCGCTTCAGATTATTGCAAACAAAAATTGACTGCATACCTGCAACTTGTCAAACGGTTACATATCCCCGTCAGTCATCAAAAATAACTCCGATCGTAGGTTTGAGTGCAACATAATCGGCTTATTCAATTTCCATTCCATCATGCCACTTGCGGACTTGCGGAGCTGTGCGGTGGCATATCCGTGGGAGCCCACCGCGCTGACCCAAAAACCACATCGTCAGCCACCCGTCGCCAACGGTGGCGATATCCACAAATCAATTCGCCCGAATCTACGCCAAACAAGTTCCAATCGAGAGACACTCGTACACAATTTTACATAACCGCCACACAAGCACACTCACTCACTCACGCTGGCGGATAAAAAATTTGTATCTCATGAATTGCAGGTATCCGCTCGCCGAATGGAGGCAGCATTCCTGAGAGCAGTTGTCGCCGCAACGACGACGGTTCATTTGCATTTTTCCAAACGACACCTAGCGGAGCGTAAAACGCCGCCGAACCCTCCGCATCAGGTGGCTCCACAAGATCCCAATCCGAGTCGAAGCGAACCTCAATACATTTTTTGCCTGTTCCCCGTCGGTTTTTGTGTGATTTTCATAAGTGTCTGTGAACTGAGCACCGATCGAGTTATTAACAAGTTCCTTTTCTTTGTCTCATTGCAGATGGCGATCATGACGACTCCACGACCATAGCATCTCATAAAAAGGTGAGTTCGCGTCCGAGGGCCGTTTAGCACTCACTTGGTGCAGATGAGTTCTAGTTTCTCGTGTCTGTGCTGTCGCCGGTTAGAACGAGGCAATCTGGAAAAAAGCAATTAACCGACCTATTCACTATGACCACCACCACCGTCTCGGGCCAGAGGCACGGCGAGGGCTTCGTGTAAAGCTGGAACCTTTGCTCTGGGTCATTAAGTTTTGTGTTACGCTAATAACCACGGACAATACGGAGTGGATTCGGTTGGGTTCGAGTGTGTGCCAGTTTGGGTGTTGCTCTTTTTTGGATTCGTCATAAGTTCTGGGTTTATTAAGGATTGCATACAGCGACGATGGCACTCCTTGGACGGGTGACAATCACAACAAAGGGCTGGTTCGGGGAAGAGTCGATCCACGCATGAGTGATGTGCCGTCGAAGAGTTTCGTGGAAAAATGATTCAATCACATTTGAGGAAGCGATCACACGGAATGCATGCACTGGGCGTGGGAGGGACGGCTAGAACAATGGGGAGTGCATGGGAACGTTCCCGAGTGTTTGCCATTGAAGGGGGCGAAATGATTAAAACAAATTGCTGGATTTGTGAGCATACCCGGGGGGGCAGGAGGACGAGGGTTATTACAAGGTGAAAGCCAGAAGGCATTCAGAACTTAGGAGGTCTGAGAGAGATGGAAGAGGGCTCAGTTCTGTCTGCGTTCTCTATCTCTGGTTCTCAAGCATTTGATCTGGAAAGGGGTTTATCTAGAACGCCTCATAGGAACTACGTGAAGTCCATTGCCAAAACGGGGGCATATTTTCTTTGGTCGGCCAAAACTTAAGCTGTGCTGTTTATTGGAACTGATCGACGATCACTGCGGTTCGTTCGTGGCCAGAATATTTGACACAGTAACTCTAGAAAACGGCCCATCACGGTGGTGGAGCTAAGGTCTTGGCTTTGGCATGCTTCTCTGTTCATGGAGTGGGCGGATGTTTTCAATTGATGGCAGTATGAATCTCAGATGGAGTGTGGTCACCCTAAGCCGAATTCGAGATGCCTCTTAACTGAGTCTTCCAACAAGACAACTGCACAGAGGGGATAAATTGGTGTCGTGAGAGAGGAACTCAAGTGCTGGTATGACCTTCAAGTCAGAAGATCCTGGACCTGGACAGTCACTTTCTCTGCCGGGTCTGATCAATATTATTTTAATTTTCCAACACTGTCAAATGCCGACTCTGTATTCAACGAGTGTGCGTTTGAGTGGGCGTTTTACTTTTTTACCAAGATTCCCGCATGGTTGCAGGCTATTTCCCGCGTTTGGCATCGGCTACACGCTTTTTAACATCACACCACAAATTGTTCACAGGATCCCCTGACTTGACGACACTGCGCTAGGAACTCAATGTTGAGCAGCTGCTCCTTCGAACGGAAAGGGCTATACTTCGATGGTTTGGTGACGTGGCACTAATGCCGCCCATCATCGTGATTTCCGAGATGCGACTTGAATGCGACATTAGGTAGGCGACCGCTTGGCAGACCCAAACCTAAGAAGTCGACTTTAGCATTGCTCCTGCTGAGCAAGTGATATCCTGCGTCATGATAGAGCGACTTGGAGGTCTCTCGTGTGTACTTCGACCCCTTTTGGACCATAGACCCCTAGCTACTGCACATGACGATGGTGATTAGACCGGACTTGTCTGCTGATTGTCTTGACAAGAAGGTATACGTTACCACGTTTCCGTTGGAGAAAAACAGAGTTTCGTTCATTTCTGTTTTTCGAGTTGTACTCGATCGTCTTGAACCCAAGCAATCCTTCACAGATCTCCACAAACATCCAAGTACCAGAACTTCACTGTTTGCCCTGCAGCTAGCCACTGGACCACCTTCGGCAAGAGCTCGGTTGGATACAGCCTTCGTGACCAAGAGCTGGTGCCTGTTTGGTTCGGAAAATCTCCCGAGATACAACACAACAGGTGCTATCGCAACGACTTCCCCTTCACTTAGAACGACGACGATGACGGGTGGCTAACGCAGAATGCCACACGAGACGCGATTGTGTGTGGTGCTACTGTGAGATCGCCCGGAGATGAGTCTCATGTCATGTCTTCTAACCTGCTAGACAGTCTGCAGAGCAATTAGTTTCAACACATCATACACCACCATTGAGGCATTATCCCTTAAGTCTCATAGCGACAGGAACTTAAATCAAATCAGCGACATAATGACGAGCTCTGACGGTAGGCATGATTCGCTGCAGTGATGCAACCACCCTTTTTTGATAAGAATTGAATACCACACGAATCATTCCTCTTTCCACTGCGCAACCAAACCAATCAGAGCTTGTAATGGAGCGAGCAAGAGATCATAAGATAATGTTATTCAATCGCTCAGTCGGAATAGTTTCCTCATTCACTCCGACTCCGCAACTTGGGCGGAAGCCATTAGGTAGAAGTTAGTTTGTGCTTTCTGTCATTTTCCATAAAGATGACTATTAATCGTAATTACTGGCGCTTAAGGTCCACCAGGGGTCACATGGTGGAGATGGAGGAGATGGTGCGTTCTGCCCACCCACGGTGGGACTTGCAGTTTGTTGCGTCGCGAGTGGAGAAAGTTTGAATAGCGAATGGCAGGTAGGTGGGAGACTGATGAGAAGAATGTTACGGTGCGTGGTTATCTTGTCCTTCTGCTATCTTCCATGGACGTCAACTTAGAGCAATCATTGAACAGAAAGTGACAGAATCCGAATGCAATTGTCTGGGCCCAACATTTTTTCTCGGTTGGAGCCACGACAGTTCTTCTTCTGGCCCCGTGGTACAACTAGAAATGGTCACACTTTAGCCAAGTGAATTTCAATAAAAGCTGCTGCTTGCTCTTCTTCGTTGGTTCGTAAAAACAGACGTTTTTTGTCTGTTAATGTGTAGCATCCAAAAATATCTTGACGTGCACATCCCCTAGCCCCCTAGCCTGGATGGTATTCCTCCCTCAGTACTTCTGAAGAGGTGCTGTGGTAGGGTGGCGTATGGGTGGCACTGGACTTCGCCAAGGGTGCGTCTTGTCAACTCTCCTTTTTATTGTATATATGGGCTAGATGTTGCAGCGCAGCCGAGGCGAAAAATGTTTCACATTGGGAATCATCTTCTTCTTAGTTATCCTCACATCTTCGCTGACGGAACTCCAGCGCGCACTCGATAGGTTTGTGGCCGTATGTGCTGATTCTGTAATGAAGGCTCACGTGGACAAAGCATAGGTTATGGCCATCTCAAGAACGCCTGTTCAATGCACTCTACAAGTTAGTGGAGTCTCATTGAAGCAGGTGGAGAAGTTTAAGCATCTCGTGGTCTTTCCCATGAGTGATGGAAGGCGTAATACCCATATCACAAAGTCTTATCCGCGCGGTCGAGCTCTGCCGGAATACACGTCCATTAAGCAAGTCACAATGCAGAGGTCGTGCTTTGATAGTTCACAGACCGTAGTATCGTAAGCGCGAGCACAAATTTCAAGGTAGAGCTACTTCTATAAACTCGGGCTTTTGACAGTTGTGAAACAATTATCTTTTGTTTACTCGTGATTTTTCATTTTTGGCGGGCAGACACAACTAGACAGATTTTATGTGAATCGTGCGTCTTTCATTGTGATTTGGAAAAGTGAGGAAGCCACGCTTTGACATAAAATTCTCGTAAGCTCGATAAAGCGTGTACTGTGCCTATAAACGCACGAACGCGCGAACGCGACATTGTGATTTTCAGTTAATGCTGAGCTTTCCTGTAGGATTGGCCAAGTTGGGTTATTTTTGAAACAGCTTTGTAGATCTGTAATCAGGAAGGCCGAGCTTGGTGTCAAAGCAACGTTAGCGGTTTTCAACTCAGTATTTGTTCCAACTGGAATTTGGGTAATGACGGAATGAATAAGATTGTGATCGCGTGCTGTTGTGGAAATTCCTCTCCGGCATAGGGCGAGAAGCACGGCAGGAACTCACCACTGAGTTGCTGCTTCTTCGAACGGAAAGGGCGATGCTTCGGTGGTTTGGTGACGTAGCACGAATGTCCCCTTCATCATGACTTCCGAGGCGGGCGTTGAATGCGATTCCATTAGGTATGCGATGGCTTGGCAGACCCAGAATGAAACTCGTAACAAGTCGAGCTTGGTCATAACTCCTGATGAGTTAGAGTCGATGGCGGAGGATCGAGTTGCCTGGAGATCTCTTGTGCGTGGTTTAGCCCCCAGAAGATGATGACAGCCCGTATAGAACCAGGACATAGCTTGTCAGCAACTACTCGTGTTGTTCATGCTATTGTTCTCTCAAGAGTGAAAGGGGGGCCTACAGTTTTAAGCCGACTCCAAGCGGCCAAATTTGAAAAGCTTCTTTCTAGACAGTTTCAGCATAGTCAGTGACTCGAAAGAGGTGGGGCCTTGAAAATTATTTTTGTCCGCCGGGAATCGAACCCAGGCGGCGGGTTTCAGTTGCGTACTGGTGGACGCACGTACCCGCAACGCCACTGTCGCCACATCTAGCTTTTTCATCGATTCTCCTCTTTAGGAGGGCATTTATTCAGACCGTCCCTAAAAAGGGCTCTCTTCCTCACTCACCTCGTACCGACTCATAGCACTGACGTCCCTTCTTCTATACTCATGGAAACGCTAATAAATCGTCAGCTTATGAAATATCTTGAGTCGAGAAAGCTTCTTATTGAACTGCAACAGGTCTGATAGCATACCTCACCGAAAAGTGGAACCATTGCGGTTTCTCCCGCAAGCTTAATATTTCTAAAGCCTTTGACAGAGTTTGGCATCAAGCTCTTTTGCCGAAAATACTTGCCTATGGTAACGACACATCTCTTCATCGTCAAATTCAAGTTATTTTGGCTTGGTTCAAGTCTGATATCCACCAAATAAATGCTGGTCTCCCCCAAGGCTCTGACGTGACTCCGACACTCTTTCTAATTTATAAAAATGATCTCTTGTTTATCCTTGTCTTCTAATCCAATGCATCCCTTCGTTAATGACAGCACTCGTAGCTTTTCAATTTCGTTTCAAGACTCACAACTCCGCCCTTCGGATGTTAAGCACATTGAATTCCGATCTTGACAACTGACTGGAATTCAATGCTTCAAAAACTCAATGATGTCTGCCGTCACTTGACTATGAGCCGTTACCCATGACTGGCGCTTGTGTCGATGAAACTCGAAAGTTGCCCATCCATCATCAAATGAGGCGCCCAAAATGCTGCGAAGTCTTTAGCATTTGGGCTGAAATGCTAAAGTCTGATTGGGCTTCAATATCTCAGCGCCAGTACAACCCTTATATCTGGTCTGGTACTCCCAAGGCGGCCCTAAACCTACTAGATAGAATCCAAAAGCGAGCGATCACACTTAAGGCTCAACTATAATGCGCATGGGTGTACATGAGCCAGTGTCAAATTTTAACGAAATGCTTAGTCAAGTTTTGCAAACATCGCATGACTAGCCACAATGAGCATATGCGTCATAGCCGTATGTCAGAAATTCTTCTCGTGTCTCTTTATTTTTCATTTTCTAGTGAAGGATAAACAATTTATGCTTGGAACAATAAAAGCCGACTTCTTACGTACGTCTACGAGGTCCTTTTCATAAGTCGGTGATTTTTAGAATCTCACCTCACCTCCGCATGATCCCCTAAAGTGGTCGCCGGGTCATCAAGGGCTATCCCGAAGTGCAACCGAGCGAATTGGTCCAAGTGCTAGCCTACCGGATGGAGTGGCATTCAAAGGCACTGGTAGATCAGGTAATAGGGTAGTAACATGGGGAGATTGTTCGGAAATGTAGTAGAACTACATCATGTGTAGCGGAAGGCTAACGCGGAATTATGAATGTTGGTTTTTCCGTGTTCCGCGTTCGTGTGTTCTCCTTAGAGGATTAGGCTGTGGGTTGTTCGTGAATCTCCGAGGTACAGCTGCACCTGCCATTTTTTACCAACACTCTCATGTTGTGCGTAGTATTGTCCTCCTGCGAGTAAAGGGTTCGCATTCAAAGGCACACCGGATAGAGTCCCATTCAAAGGCACACCCCGTATGTCCTGATAATGGCAACTTTTTGAATAGAAGTTATTTTTTTTCGGCGAAAGGGTTTTATTTCTTTTACGTCAATCGATCTAGACCAGCAATGTTATTACAATTTTAAGCCGATACCGAAGGTCGAAGCTTGAGAACCTTTTCCTGACAAACTTGAGAATCCAACGATCTTCGATGCGCTTGGAAGCCATGCCATGGCGGTCATTTCTGGTGCAGCACAGTGAAAGTCGTCACAAAACTTTATAATGCATGAATAATAATTTCCCACCGAAACTGGGGTACCTTTCGCTTCTGGTTCAAGTTACAAGAATTTTCTAACATTAATGGTGTAACATCATTGACTAATGATCAAAGTCTAAGTCCCAACCTGCGTCATCAAATCTAGGCTTCACTGGAACTCGAAAACGCTGACTTAAACGTCCGCCTGTCAAACAGAAACATGCGAAGGAGTCTGCTGTCTTGGGTATGCCACAAGAGACACAGTTCACCGAAACGACGATCAGGATAGCCCGGCCGTTGTGACCTTGTATTCGTAGCTCCACCAACACCATAACCTGGCCAATTCACATAATATCTCACATTTTCAGGCCTTTCCACAGATTTGTGGACAATTTATAGAATCCCTCTGTTCCTCTTGTTTGATTTCTTCGCTTCATTCTTAATTTCAAATGAGTATCAATCCATCACAGGGGTCACCCTCATCATCATCAGCAGCCCACTTTCTCTCGCACGCTTAGAACCAAAGAAGACGAAGTAAACCTGACCTTCACCCATCGGAAACCCAGAATCTGCCTCAACCTTTCTGATCACTCTTGGATTCGTGCCTAATCCATGGCACAAGTGTGCTTTCCTCTTCACTTAAGAGCACCTCGGCCATTAAGTGGCTTTTCACATCAAGCTCTCGAGCCCAGAACCTCTCATCGATTGGGTTCTTCAAAACTTGGCCAAACCGAATTAACTTTCCATTACTTGTCACGCACAGATGCCACTCTCACTTTGGAGACGGCTCTCGCTACAGTGATTTGATGAGTCTCTCTTCCTCTCTCTCTCTCTCTCTCTTTCTGTATGTCTCTCAGCCTCCCGCTTTCCCTACTCGATGCACACCGAGCGGCGACCTCTTAACGATTCCGTAATGAGTTCTAGTCGCATTAAGGGATTACTCGGCGCAAAGCACTTTCCCGACTTCCTTTCGAACTCAAAGAGCCAGCACACGGCACGCCCATCTCAGTGTTAACAACCTCCTTTGTGCCAAAGCAGCAGCAGCAGCAGCAGCGGCGCAGGAAATCGAAGCGAATATCCTCCAACCCCCCTGTGGCACGCAAGCCGCCTAATTATACGCCCGTAACATGCAAACAAGAGGTAACACGCGGACGAGGAGGAGGAACCGAAGTTCTCCATGCACCCCACACACATGGCCAGTGGCCGTGCAATAAAACTGATTAAGATTACCAGCACCGAATCCGGCAATAGATTCATTGCTAAGGTCACTCCCCGACGCTGGCGATGATGGTGTGGCGTGGCGCTGCCTCCAACTGACATGGCATGCTCGCGAAACAATGCCTGTGCTTCGTCGATAAATGGGATCGGGCTGGGAGGCGGCGGTCGCTGGCGCGACGTGTCGACATGTCGATATGTTCGCGTGTACCTCTGACTTCAATTGAATTGACCCACGGAACATTCGCGAAAATCGCTCTGACCTTTTGTCGTTCGCTGTTCTCCGACAACAGCAGCACCACCACCGTCCCAGCCAGCATGCATTCGGTGGCAGATCCATGGCGTTGTTCTCAATTTACAGCCAACGGCGAACGGGGGGTTGCTGCGTTGCAACATAGGGAAACAAGCTGCGAGGCAGACTATTACTTAATAGCGCTGCGGTCGATTGAATATCCACGACAGATACAGACCCGAGGCTGCATCTGAGCGGCGGCTCGAGAGAGGAACGAGGCTATTTGTCAGACGGGAAACGGCTGCACCGACCGCGACGACTCCGTCGACGTACGCCGGTACGTATGTGGGTACCGTGGGATACCTTCGATCCCGAATTCACCGAGGAAGGAACTGCTCCGCTCATATGTGGCCGCGTTTGTGTGTGTGCAAGGGATCGAGGTGGGTTCTGCGGTTGGGACTGGATCCACCGCAGTCTCAACCTGATCCCGCTGAGCTAGTCAGCGAGTCAGTGCATTTTGTATTACGACTGTGATATAACCAACCTAGGCGAGGTGATGTTACGGATCATCAGGCGGCAGGCGGCAGGCGGGAGACGAGTGCGATTATTTCCTGGTGCTTGCATCGTTGATGCCTTCCCAGAATCGCTCCCGATGCCGTGCCGCGACTTGCAATGCCTCGCGATGCCGTGGTCGCAATGTGAACGCCCTCTCGCGCTCTCTCTCTGGATGGATGCGATGGAATTATTTCAATAGAACTTTTGTCAGAGCCGCTTATCGGGTCCGGTGGTGAACGATGGATCGAGATTCAGAACTAACGGCGATGCCTCCGTGCCACCGGGGTCACCTGGAGCTGCGTATACCGTACGTCGATCATGGATAGTGGCGGTGATTCGTCGAGCAAATTGTTCTTGCTGGCGCTCCTCTCCCTCTCCCTCGTTTCCTCCGCCGCCACGACCATGTCAAGCCAATCAATTTGACGAGGATCACGGTCGGCGATAGTTGCCCACTGCGGTGGGGTTTCTACGTGAAAAATGCCCATGTCATGGGACACGAGCCGCATGAGATATCGAACGTAGATGCGCGCAACTTTTCCTGTGTTTATCCACCTCGCAGAGGGAAGTGTTTGCAAACCGGCTGGATGCAGCAGCGCATCACCACGGTGAGCTGCAACATTATAATCTTCCTCTGCGGCTTCGGCTGCGACGTCGGCTTCGTCTTCGATTCTCAGTTGTCGCTATCGACAGGCAGGCCAACCAGTCTGCCTGCAAGGTGAAGAAGTCATTTAGACGAACGGTACCTCGTGCTCGCTCTGTGAGTTGTGCTAATAAAAATGGAACCGATCCTCGATCGATGGGTAGAAACTTGGCGATTACAGTGGTGGCGAAAAGTTTGACAGCACTTGAGGGTGAAATGGGATGCGTGATAGTGTAAGATGTGTTGAGAATGGTCGAGAGAGTGAGGGAGCGAGAGAGAGAAAGAGTGAAAGAAAGAAAGAGATGGAGAGATAAATAGAGAGATGGGAGAAACAGAGAGAGAAAGAGAAAAAGAGAGAGAGAGAGATCGAGAGAGAAAGTGAAAAAAGGAAGAGAGGTAGATAGATAGAGAGAAAGAAGCGAGAGGGATGGAGTGACAGAGGAAGGGAGAGCAATAAAGGGAGGACAGGAAAACGCGACATAGACTTGGGTGCCTTTGTATGATAATCTGTGTTAAGTGTGAACTTCCATGTGTCCACACTCGCATTACCTGCGTTCAAGATTTTTGACACAGTTGATATGTCAATGCAAGCTACTTGGACGATGCAGCAGAAAAGGCTCGTATCAAATGTTCCGCGCACATATGGAGACGCACCTCAACCAAGAAACTTGTTCGCCCTTGTCCACGTTGTTCACTCCGGACGTTGCCGTGGCACCCACAGAAAGAAAAAGAATACATATTCAAAGTAGAAGAAGAACCTAAACCATACCGCTTCTTGACAATTACACTGTTCGACGAAGTTACCACTTTTTTCGTCAAAAAATTAAATTCGACCCGCTCTACGCAGTCCATGTGCCAAATAATGTGATTTCTTCTTCGCCTCCGACACCCTCGAAATCACCTCTTTTTATCAATCAGCCAACCACCTAGCATTCATCATGTGAGTCTCGTTTTTTTTTTTCACAAAATGAAACAAAAATCATCGCTTGTTGTGTGCAACTTTTCCGCCCGACTGTCACTCTCCTCCCTCCATGCCCATCTGTTCACTGGCAAACTCCAAGTGTGCCAAACTCCGCTAATGCAAATTGATAGTTCACTCCCCCCACCTCCTTCTCACCGTCGACGAGTACACCTGAGCACTCAACCAACCCACTCCGCCACCACCATAGTCGTCATCTAGAACTGGTTGCGAACCCCATCCCGTCGTCGCCACTCCAAGTGTGATTCTTTCATTCTTCGACGAGTGACGATCTCGCGCCACCAAGAAAGTCTCCAGAGAAGTAACCACACGAAAGAACGAACGTAAGCGACGCCAGTCTCTCTGAAGTTCGGCCAAGAGTTGAACATGAATGAATCGCTTGACCGCTTGAGGGGACATCACGATTGATCTAGGAACAGAGTGACTGTGTGCGTGTGTGTGTGTGAATATATCGGATGTCTGTCCCGCGTACGATTGGTATGTGCAAAGATATTCCTTGGGCCAATTACCCAATTAAGATTCTCCGATACCTGTCGTTGTTGGACGACGACGCGACGTTCCTGCTGCAGCCAGACACGGGGGACACTCTAATCCGGGATTAAGTGGTGACACAAGTCTCGTATTGAGTTGTTCTCGGTATGATTCCGATCGGGATTAGGTGTTGTTTTTCATTCTGAAGAAGTTTCCGATGCCACACGAGAGATTGGACGTGAAATGTTCGACCACTCAAAGGCGGGGGGAGCCGACCACTCAAATGAGCTTTGGCTGGAGAACTTTCTCACGTAAGTACGCCGCGGCCGGTCCCACGGCAAGAGCGCTCGTCAGCTGAAGAGGTTTGAAATCAATTACCACACCTGAGGCTAGCTGATTTCGTATCTGATAGATTTATTGCTCGTTTTTTTCGGTTTGGTTGTACTCCTCGGCCGAACAATCGCGTTGATTAAGAACGAAACCAATTAGTTCTGGATGAGTGTGCAGAACTCTGTCCCCGTTTTGGGGTGTCAATTGGATGGGTTCGAGAGAAAGGGTATGCACTCGTCTTGCGCGGCCTCTGATGTAAATTCAATTTCGTTAACGATGACTGCTGATGGCTGGCGATGGTCGTTGGGAGGTAAATTTAATTGAAATGAGTTCTTGGCGGTAATGGAATACAGAAATTTGTCCGCGTTTCCGGTGCTTTCCCTTCGAGCGGTTCTGCTGGGAATGGGGACCTATTTCGAAAGCAAGGAATTTTAATGGATATTCATCTTTCTCAGCTTGTCACTTCAAAGTGATTGGCATTCAGCTTGTGTCGGCGGAGAGTGTACCTGGTTGATGGTTGCGAATGGTTTTTCTGGTTGGTGGCACTTATTTACTTCTCAGGGAAGGGACCCATGGAGGGTCTGAACTGTCCTTAGCGATCAGGACCAAGTTGTCGTGCGTCCATGGGTGCTCATGCGCTTTGTGTGGTTACTTCTCAGGGACCCATGGAGGGTCTGAACTGTCCTTAGCGATCAGGACCAAGTTGTCGTGCGTCCATGGGTGCTCATGTGCTTTCTGTGGTTACTTCTCAGGGACCCATGGAGGGTCTGAACTGTCCTTGGCGATCAGGACCAAGTTGTCGTGCGCCCATGGGTGCTCATGCGCTTTGTGTGGTTACTTCTCAGGGACCCATGGAGGGTCTGAACTGTCCTTGGCGATCAGGACCAATTGGTGCTCATGCGCTTTCTGTGGTCAAGTGAATATAGTCGGCTTCAAGGACCTCATAGGTGAAGTATTGTTGTTCATTCGTGGGCGAGCCTGTATTATCCACGGACTACATTCCGAACTTCATTCACATTTTGGCCCTGTTTGAAGAGGTCGCATTTGTGTCGCAGACAGGACCAAGCACATCACACAGAATCGTTCTTTCGAAGGCCCCAATGATAAACTATACCCATCTGCTTACCCATACCCCATACCCTACCTGCTACCCAGTTTCCGGCTCCGCATAAAAGGAATACCCATAAAGTCATGAAGGGCATGGTGTGGTTGAGACAAACCAAAATACCATCTTCTCTGGGACAAGACAAACTCTCTACCTCAAGCTGCCTCTGAGGGTTTGTTTTAGGTGGTGGGCGAAGGGTCGATACCTGTTCGAGAGTTCATATCTCTTTTGTGTTCACTCACCTCACTACCAGCTAGTTTCGCCAATGCAAGTTTCTTATGGTTCGGGACCTTGACCCGGACTGCATGGCGCAGCGTGGATGTTGCAGCGTCACGCGACTCATTTGGTCTTACGTCAGCCTTATCACAGAAACATTGTTCTCGCTCAGGAATAATGTGATATCCCAAAAGGGCACCATTATCTGTTCGGACAGATAGCCGGAAAGTTGTCCCTCGGCTATGCCAGTGTTCACGCAAAAACATCCCTTAATTGACGGCTGCCCCTTAACGAGGTGGTCACTTCAATCTGACCATTTCAGTTGTACCCCTTTTGTAAGAGCCGGGCACTATGATATAACGAGCAATTGTAAAGCTGACGGACTCATTAGGTGTGGTGGAACCTTCACAACAGAACATCCACATCCTAGGCCGGTAGCTGCAGCCTACAATCTTCTTAAAATGTACACAATTCGAAAAACTAACAACAAGTGGCTAAAAGGCACCACCTGCCTCAAAACAAAGGAAATATGGCCAACACTCGATCTTAAACCATCGCTCTGCCTCCTCAGACTAAGCAGAGCAGTCGGGACGCTCATCGTACTCGTGACCGGACACTGTCGCACAAGCCCTCACCGTACAATGATTTCTGCAGTACCTGCGTAGATGAGCAGGCAGTAACTAAAAATCAGCGCCTCTGCTCGGGTATACGCCACTCAGCTCCACAAAGAAAAGGCTAGGAGACGAGGCCCCGGATAGAGCCAGTACTCACTGGCTCAGCCTGAATACTGCACCCACAGCAAGAGCCCTATACAAGAAGAGATCTATTTCAGTCGAAGCGACGCACGCACGCTTATAGGAGTCCTTTCTACCACCTCATCTACCGGGTCGGGTAGTGCCCTGGCTTGTCGTAGGAACTCACATCTAGGGTCTAATTTTTCAATAATCTTTGCAACCCGAATAAAATCAGCATAACCCTGCTAATCCCGCATAAGCCAACTACTTCCAGGTAAAGGAGTAAGCCAATCCGCGTGGTACTACAACGGCCCTTTGTTGGCCTAAGTGTGACAGCCATCCACATTAACCTAACCTAGCCTAGACCTGGCTTCCACTGCATACAGCCGCCGCACCGGCCATCCCTCCGGCTATTGCAATGCAAGGCCGTAGACCTAGTCTACGACTCATTGAGGGACGCAGTCTAGCAATAGCTGCTCTCCGACGTTGACAGTTCCATGTTGCTTCCAGTAATTAAGATCAGGCTGTCTTGAGTCCTACCAGCAGAATGGCTTCTGACGTCTACAGAGAAAGCTGAACATTGTCTTATAGGCAACGTTGAGCAGGGATATACCTCCACATGCCCTGTCGGACATGATTGCGTCTTTAACAATTCTTCAGTTGATCTGGTGAACGCTTCCTGTGAAAATGTCGCCTCCAGCTTTGACTGACTTCACAATTTCGGGCGAGAAGTGATGACACCATAAGTTGCTAACAAATGGTGCTTCGAGCACTTAGCAACGCGTTCCGTCTTTTCCCGATGACCAGAAATACCTTCAAAAAGACATTGAAGCCAATCCATTATCATTCTGAATCAAGAGGCCAGTACAAGTCGGGTTTTACCAAGACTTGTCAATTGTCTCAATCTTCAACCCTTGGCGGTACTAGCTTTTCAGAGTTCTGTAAACATCATTTGGCAAACTATGACCAAGTTCAATGGTTTTCTGGCCAGCTACACGTTTTGAGACCAAAAAGCAGCGATGTTAATGAACATTCCTGCGGTTCGCCACCGTACATCACAATATTCGGTCAGTAGCTCATTGATTAGAGCATTCACTGGTCCTGATGAAGTTTCTTTTCCTGCCAGTGAGGCTAATGGTGTTTTCGACGCAGTTTCAAAAGTTAAAGTCGAAACTGCTGAAAAGCTGACACCGACTGTGATACTTTTTGAGAGACCGTTGATGTCGTTAACCCGAGTGGTTGGGATTGAGGACAATGTTAAGGCCGAGTTCGACTTCACTGGACTGCGTTGGAGTTCAAGTGAACTTGGGCCTTGCATGCACAGTAAGTCATCGTTTTGGAAGAAGTGTGCAACGTCGTTAGCCAAAACAACAAGGTTTGGCATGCATACTCTCTGCGTATCATCCTAGTGGAGATTCGACGAAGACTTACCCTAGGAAACGGCTTCTACTTGGGTTTGGGGAAACAAATGGAAGACGAAGCGCATGCTTTTCAAAACACTTATCCTGCCAGTTGAACTATATGGAGCCGAGTGCAGGAAAGCAGAACACACTTTGCGTACTTTAGAGAGCAATATTTTACGCCGAATTTTGGGTCCAGTATGCGAGGCGGCCGAATATCCTCCATTCGCCCCAAACTCTGCCAAAAAGCCAAAAAACGACGTCTACACTGGCTCGGACACATCGAGCGAGTGGACACAAAGACGCTTTATCCTCCATTCGCCCCAAGCTCTGCGAGCTTTACCAAGATGTGGATGTAGTCCAAAAGGCCAAAGAACGACGACTACACTGGCTCGGTCACATCGAGCGAGTGGACACAAAAACGCTTCGAATTACAGCCCAGGTTCGATAAGAAAAGGAAGACCGAACCTCCGTTTCAAAGACTAAGATATCGCGGATGCGGATACTTCACGGGTCGGGAGCCCATTCAGTAAGTAAGTAAGAGTATCGTCACGGACTGAGACTGAGAGGTGGACCGTGAAACCGAAAGTCTGCGGAACCATAAACCGTAGACTAGGTCCTCTCCTAAACAAAAACCTTCAAGATAGCTGACTAACTTGGCAACTATTCGCATGTTCAACCTTATAGACCCTCTCTTAGCCATTTTCTACTCATTTTAAGGGCGCTGCTGCCGGCTCCATGGACTTGATATTATGGCGTTGGTAGCATAGCCTTAGGAGTTGCCAGTTGATGGGTTTTAATCACGTAAATTGTAACCGGTTCCAGTGACTTTCTGACCAATATCACTTAAGACTCGGCGACATCGTAGAAAGCCATTGCCTCATAAGTAACCCTAAGCGGCACCGATTCCCCCAAAAGAGATCCTCCCACATTTTCCATTTCCACTCATCACCCTCCCAAGCGGGTGCCCGTCTCCAATGCCCTGTCATAGATCCCTCACTTCGCAGCGCATTAGGCACGACTTGTCAGTATCGGCCAAGATCCCCGCCCCTAATGAAGCAGCGAACTCTTCCTAGCACATGCCGCATAAAATAAGCAAAACAGACCTCATCCATCAGTCAGACTGCGCGGTGCATCCGGTGAAGTAAGCGAAATCTTTTCTCATAAAATTCGTGACCAAACGTAATGAAATCCAACACTAGCCCAGCCACACACCAGCGACCCAGGCAACCCAATCACCAGCGCCACGCGATGAGAGTGAAACTCTAATGAAAATCTTCTGCGCGCCAAGACGACTCCCTCGCTCGCCTTCTTTGGGGAAAAGTAATTGTCTGCCGTGATTGAACCTCTCCCCCGTGACACGTCTGCCGTGGCTTGGCGATGACCTTTTCGCTTGAACCAACGCGGCCGAGAGTTGTTACCACGAACCCTTGGCGCAAGCACAAGGCGCACAGAATCGAAATTAATGGCTCTGGCGTGACGTGACATGATGTTTTGGTGCTACAACGTCATGGCGTGCAGGCATATGCCCGCACTCCTCGGTGCTCGGGAACCAGGTCAAAGGCTGACTCTGATTAGGAAGACTGGGAGGAATCACGCCAAAAATTGGAACACACTCCTCCCAGCGGGCGTTTGTCGAAACCGACCGAGTCGCGGCGACTGCACCACTTTGCGTGGCTACCTCCCTGCGAACCGGCGCGGTGGCGCGGCGCTTCAGCTAGAGCCGGAGTGCAAAACCTATTAAAGTGGAATTTACATATTTCTCTAGGAATCGGCGAATTGGAGCGGAAAATCACAACTGCTTGCTGCTTCCTTGTTGCATCGACTTCCAAGCAGCTCTGGCTCTGTCCATGTTCGGTGTGTGTGGGTTTCTCGTTCTTCAATCCGATTGCAACGGCAGTGGCCGTTGTTGGGGGAGGATTGTGGGGGAACTGCGCTTGGCTGCCATACAGTCTCCCTCCCGCCCTCCCTCTCTTGCACTTTTTATCTCGGTTTTTCCACGGGCTGACACGAGCGGCAACCAGCTGACCGATGCAATTAATTCGCCGCAAATTGCCCCCTCTCTCAGAGTGGATGGTTCACGTTAGCGGTAGCTCCGGCGATGTGTTCTGCGTGTGAGAAGTGATGAGGGGATGTTGCTGCCGCCGCCGGAAGGTAAATGAATTCACCTAATTGCAGAATAAATGCCGGGAATCGTCGAAGGCACCGCAATCGCCGAGATAGATGAAGACTTTGTTGAGCGGGAATTTATTGCTGCTGGATAAAGATGAAGTCGGAGTGCAGCTTTGCTTGCGGTTCCAAGGCATTCGCGAGAATGTAACGCCTTCACGGACTGTTGCATTGTGGATTGGTTTTTTGTTGCAGAGGAATGGGAATGGCATGGAGCCTTGTGGCAGTTGAAGGAAACATCAAGCATCACGGCGACATTTCTTGGAGTCAAAGTTCGCCCATCAGTCGACGCCCAGACACTGCACGTCCACTCTGATTCCACATCGCAATTCACTGTCCTCGACAATAAATATTTGTTAGCCGATCCACACACAGACTATCGCGACGACGAGATGTTGCTCCTTCGATCACTGGAATCGTTGATAAGGTGCTCATTGGATATTCGTGCATTTCTTAAAATAAATCAAAATTCAAAACAACCTCCAGCGATAAGAGACGACCTTCACGGTAAACACTGAAACGGGAGATAAGTCTGAGAGTTCATAAGCACACGCCAGGCTGACAGAAGCCCACACAACTGATAGCAGCACAGCAGCGGTGTTGAATGGTGTGCGATCGAGAGAGAGATAGTGTTTCAAATTTGAGGCAGTTATCGAACGAAGGTGGCTTCTGAAGGAATGTTTAACGGGGAGCTGTGATAATTTGGGGAATTTGGCAGCAAATTATGTTCCAGAAGATGATTCACGGCGAACAGACAGCGAATTGTGTGCTTTGTCATTGTTTTCTGCTTTTCTGTACAGCCTTTGTTCGCGATGTGTGGCGTGTGATGATGATAACCTACTTCTATTCATGAGAACAGATCGAGGCATCCTGAGAACTAAAATGTTTTCCTGGAGTTTTTACAAATTTCGACAACGAATTTTGAGAGTATGAGGTCGGCTTGGCGTTGTGAGGAAGCATGTCGACTTCTGCGTCTTTGACTCCAGCACCACTTTGTCAAGAAGTTCTTGTCTTGAAGAAGAGGTTGTGTGGCTCGACATCCTCGCTTAAGCATTTGACTCCACCACCTCGCTGTCAAGAAGATCTTCTCCATATTCCTTTACAAAACAACAGAAGAGGTTGCCATGGCGTGTTAAGTGTAAATAAGGAATGTGTGGCTCGACTTCCTCGCTTAAGCATTTGACACAACAACTTTCACGTTTGACGCCACCACCTCTTTGTGGAGATCTTATCTGTGTTAAGTTACCGCCGCTCTGTCGAGCAGTTGTACGCTGAGGACCCATGTATTGACTTCCCGTGAAATGAGTGTATCTCTTAAGGACAGGATACTCAGACTAAACCCTTCGAAGTCCAGCTAAAGCTACAGGACCCCTCCAGCCGTGTTGGAACAATGACTTGTGAAGGGTGATTTTTTAAGCACTTAAAGGGTGTTTGTTCAGTAACTCAAGTCGTTGTTGTTCTTGTATGTCTTGATTGGGATGACTGCTAATAATACTTAACAGCTTCTTGACAAGCTGCAAGATGTACTTGTCTATCGGCAATATCTAGGCTCTTCACAAATTCTTCTGGTCGGGATGAACTTCAGTGTCGAATGGTCTCTGTGGAGACCGGTGCACATTCTTAAACAGACGGATTCCCTCTATTGCTGGTGGGGTTTATTGTGTACCAGATCGGGCATCAGTAGGTCAGATAAGTTGCTTATAGCTAAGCACCTTAGTCTTCTGGCTCAGACCAGTTCTTCTCCATGGCAGTGGATGTACCAAATGTAGGGCAAAAGCTGCCCGTTTCAGGATAGCATCCTCGTGGGTCTTAAACCTGAGCCTCTGAAAATGTCCAGATATTTTGAGTTCTGCGTTGGAGTAATCGACGTGTTGTCTGGAAGAGTTATTTTAAGACTGTTGCATCTTCTGACCAACGTCCTGCATCTCCTTCCACTGACGTCTGCTGCTGGTGTTCTGAAGCACACAAGTATTGTCTTCGTTGTATTCCCATCGTGGGATGATGTTCTGTGCAAGTTCCCTTGTGGCTATCTCCGGTGAGAGGGAGGTAGCGTACGTAATGGAGTCATCGGCATACAAGAGTGTATTGCTTCCACTTGCGTTGGTTGGCTGGTCTTCGGTATAAAGGTTAAATAGGGCTGGTCCAGTGCTCCATCCCTGTGGTACTCCCGCGTTGATGCACTTCCCTGTTGATCTGACACTGTTTACCTGGGCAAAGAAGATTCTATTAGTGAGGAAGTTGTGTACAAGTCTTACCAGATACTTAGGGAATCCAAAGCTGATTGGCTGGAAGATGAGTCCTTTGATCCAAACAGTATCGAAGGCCTTCTCGATGTCCAACAGACATGCCACTGTCGTTTCCTGTTTATCGGGTGACATCACTGTGCAGCCTAGGCAATGGGTGGATTGTACCATGCCTAGGCCTGAATCCGTACTGGAACGATGGCAATATAACGCGCTCTTCGCTGAAAGTATTGATCCTTCTGAGCATTATTGACTCCATGACCTTACTTATACAGGAGAGCAAGGCAATAGGTCGATAACCATTCACGCGAGAACGGTTCAGCTTCTTTGGGACCGGGACCACTTTAGCTATCTTCCAAGTATTAGGCAAGTAGCTGTTGTCAATGCACTTGTTGAATATAATTGTCAACAGTAATAGTGCCAGATTTGGTAACTTCTTTAGCAAGAAGTTGGAAATCTGGTAAATCTGATAGTAAATCAAATCCCTTTCGTCCTTTTATTTGCTCCCATTTCCCCTGGTATACCACCGCTATCCAACGCACTATGGGATAGGGGGTGGCTTGTGTTCGCTTGCTCTGGCGATCGTAGTTCCTATTTTTCGGGTAGCGAAGACCGGTACCGAACGCGCTATGGCATGATCTACGTGTGCTCTGATGAAGATTCCATCTTCTCGGTCGGGACCAACGCTACTCAACGCGCTATGGATATGGGGTGTGATCGCTGTGATGGTGGTTTCATCCTCTCGGTCGCGACCACCGCTATAGGTCTATCCTTCCAAGGGTTGCTCTGCGGTAGTTGTTGTGCACATCGTAGACGGCTCTCGCCTGGCTCCTTCTGTCGGCTACCGTTGGCTGGTGATATACTATGTTGCAATCTGGCTGCCTGTCCTGAACAGTGTTCATTTTACAGGCGAGGAACTTTGAAATGAAATACAGAATTTGTTTCTTCTCTTAACAGCTTCTTCGTCCTTTCTTATGAAGTTGGTGGTAGCCTCAGCTAATCAGAGTTTGGTTTTTAAGGAGCTTAAGCAGATGATCGTCATTCGCTTTTAGGGTTTCGATGTCGTCTTCGTATTGCTCGGTAAACTCCTGATCTAAAATTCCAAAAACCTTGTTTGCCACCGTTCCAACAAAGTCGAATGGTGATCTTCCTCTTCGTGGTTTCTTTCCCATCCACTGATTGAAGAGCAACGCGTTATTCTTTCTCATGGTCTCAGTTGTTGGTTGAATTGACTGACTTTGTCAAAGCAATGATCACATATCACATATCTGGACCTCTTTTCTTGCATAATGTGGTCATCCCATCCAATGTCTTTTCAAGTCTTTAGATCGTAGTAAACTATCAGCTTCCAGTGACTCTTTATGAGATTGGCGTCAGCTCTTTTCAAGAAGTATGTTCCCGGATGATTCGTAAAGTGTGTTACATCTATTTTGTAGTAGTCAGTACTTAACGCTGTACGCCCAACCAAGAGCTCCTTCTCTTGGCAACGTGCTCGGACCATTGAATGCTATATTTGAAACATCATTGTGATGCTTCTGCTTTGTTTTCGACTTGGTGTTATCGTCCCTGTTTACGTATTTGGCTTCTATTGGCAAGAGGCACAGCTTTTGTAATGGTCTTTTGAAGATTCTGTTTCTGGCCTTCACAGAGACTACCCGTACTAATGCATTGTCACCTGCATGAACCTCTTCAATGATCCCTAGCGACCAACGTGCCGGAGGGAGGGTTTAATCCTTCATCAAGACAATGTTACCTGTTCTTAATTTGGGTATTTCCGTGTCCATTGTTATTAAGTTGCTTTGACTCCATTTCTTTCCAAAAGAAACAAAACGTGTCGCATACATTCCAACAGCATTCCATACACAGTCCGCACTCCTCAGTGCTCGGAAACCAGGTCAAAGGCTGACTCTGATTAGGAAGACTGTGAGGAATCACGCCAAAAATTGGAACACACTCCTCGCACACACTGATTAGAAAGACTGGGAGGACTCACGGATGGTTTCTCGGGTGGCGCTAACATTGATGTTCCGAACAAGAAATGTCCTGGTGTAATTGCATCTGGATCGTTAGGGTCGTTTGAGGTAGGATAGAGTGGTCGCGCTTATATTTGGACCAGCAACGTTGACAGTTCCTCTTATATCAGCTTGTGTTCACCGACAGTTCTTTTCAAGTGATATTTGATGGACCTTACACCAGCTTCCCAAAGTCCCCCCAAAGTGTGGACCAGATTTGAGAACCAGAAAAAAGGGTATAAGCCTTGCTTGCACTGGAACTCGAACCGGGGACCTCACTAACCAAGGGAAGACACTTAACCAACTGCTCCATCCGGTCGTCTAGCGCCACAATTTTTGAGTCACTTTTCCGGAGATACACATCTTCGCTTACCAGCATAGACGAGTGATTAGACGCATCCCTTTTAATATTCGCGAAAACGTCGGATCGCACGATCCCGCCGACCAATTCACCGCTCCAAAACTGAAGTTTATTTGCTCAGCAGACCTCATTGCTCAACTGGTCCATGCATTTGCATGCTCTGTGGAATTTGAATGCAGTGCCGTCTCACTGGAATCACATGCGAACCATAGGCATTTTGGGAAAAGTTCGAAATCATTGCACGATAACGGAGGCCATTTATAAATGTTGGTCGAACCGATGATTCCGCCCGGCCATTAACCGCACTAAATAGCCCCTTTTTGGTGCATTGGCAGCTCCTGTATTGACAGATTTTGATAAACCGATCAAACACCATCAAAAAACATCAGAAGATGATGACGATGACCACAAATTTGCTTCATCGCTGAAGACAATTTTTGGATAAAAAGCGGATATTCTTCCAACGGTTGCACTCATCGAAATTGGTTCCATTAGGAAATGGAATGGCTAACTGAACACGGAATGGTTACACGTCACGAATCGCGTGTCAACTGGCAAAAATAGAACACTGAAAAGCCACCACAACACGAGCCGATTCAGTATAAGTTGGGTACTTTCACAAACTTGAGTTCCATTCCCAGTCATTCCACTTCTGTCAACCGGCTTACAGTTTCCGAATGACATGAGTGCAACAGCCACTTTACCTCAAGCCATAACACAAATTAACTGCTTAGCATAAGCA
Source organism: Eristalis tenax (assembly GCA_905231855.2). Classification (NCBI taxonomy): domain Eukaryota; kingdom Metazoa; phylum Arthropoda; class Insecta; order Diptera; family Syrphidae; genus Eristalis; species Eristalis tenax. Next base: position 93,248,094 of record HG993125.1, read on the forward strand.
AACACTTAAGAAAAAGTCGCGACAATTCCCGTTCAGCTGCTTCTCATCCAAGCCAGGTTCATCGAGATCGGAGCATGAATGTCTGCTCATTACCTTATCTGGTTAACAAATGTCGCCACATTTCTTGGGGATTAGTGCCAAAAATTCCTGGTAATAATTGCCTGGGTGCATCAGTGTGTAGTGCACATTCTTTCACGCGCCTGCCCTGGGTATGAACACGCACGTAATGAGATTATGCAGCAGACTTGAGTAAATCATTGCTGTTCGCGATATTTCTGATGTTCGGCTGATCTGATGGGGGAGTAAATCACGAATGCAATGGTGCGGCCTGAGGCATGGGAAGAGTATTTCAAGGAATTCCATGCAGTGCTGAGCCATTGCGCACTTATTTAGCATTTCCACGGTAACGAAAAGACTTGGTTTGCCAATGTTGCATGTGGAGCGTCGGAATGGTGACTGCCTTTGCTTGCAACATGCTCGTTGTGTTGACGAAGATCTAATTTATCGATTTGACGCCATTCACAACAACTCACAAATCCATTATACACTCTAAACACACTTCGCTCATTTTCGTTAAGTTTCGTTCAATTAGGCTTACAAGTGGAGAGCTAAGGCCCAGCTCCTGCACGAGCAACGGAGCCGCTCATAAAAAAAGGTAGCCTTCACGGTCAAATCGAGAGCAGTGGCGCGACTCCCTCGCAGTAGAGGAGGCATGATGGCGTGACAACGTCATGTCATTACTCATCACGGCACTCAAGATGTTTTGTGCGAACTTCGGTGCGACTGCGACAATGAGTACGACTGCCACTGCGACTACGACTGCGACAGCGACTAGAAATACGATTGCGACTACGACTGCGAGTGCGACTAGAAATACGACTGCGACCATGAGTGCGCCTATTTCCAAGAGAACGACTACGACTAAGATTAGGACTACGACCATGAGTACGAATATGACTGCGATTACGACTACGACTGTGATCACTACTACGACTAGAAATACGACTGCGACCACGAGTGTGACAACGGCCATGTGCACGACTACGACTAGGAATACGACTGCGACCATGACACGACTACGACTGCGACTATGACTACGACTACGACTAGAAATACGACTACGACCATGAGTGCGACAACGGCCATTAGTACTACTGCGACTGCGACTACGACTACGACTACAAATACGACTATGAATACGACTACGACTACGACTAGAAATACGACTACGACCATGAGTGCGACAAACGGCCATGAGCACGACTACGACTAGGAATACGACTGCGACCATGAGTACGAATACGACTGCGACTACGACTATGACTATAGTCACTACTACGACTAGAAATACGACTGCGACCACGAGTGTGACAACGGCCATGTGCACGACTACGACTAGGAATACGACTGCGACCATGACACGACTACGACTGCGACTATGACTACAACTACGACTAGGACTAAGACTGGGAGTAGGACTATGATGAAAAGAATAAAAGATAATCCCCATATCCAGCACAAGAAAGAAGGCCTTGTAGGCATTTGGAACTGTCACTCCGCACCGGACAACAGCGCCTGCTCAAGGGTTTCACACATGTCCACCTCTCGCATGCCTTAATTGCTCATGAGCCACGTGCACCTGCAATCACAGCAATTGGTTACAAAATTTCGACATTCCCCGGCCAGCCCACGCTGGACAGCCTCATTAGACGGATAATTGCCATTTTGCTGCCTTCAAAATGTCACCGAGTTCACGTTCAATTGCAGAGCCTGCAATCGAATGCACTTTCGCCCCGAAATCGAACGACAGAAGGACCCCAACCCAGATCACTGATGTGGGTCATTCCGACATGTCGCCGGCGGGCAGCAATCGCATCTTGTCGCCTGAGCTGCAGTGTCTCGGCAACAACTAAACCATGTTAATGATTGGTGAACCAATTAAATTTTTACCTTTCCAAATGCAAGTGGCAAGCAGCCAACGCCACCATCTGTGAACGGATGCACACACCAGCACGGAGCCAAGTGCAACGAGTTTCGCATGCTCTAGCTTCCCAGGGCAGGCAATCTCCGACCGCGACGAAGAGAGAGAGAGAGAGAGAGAACAGGCGACGAAGACGAGTTTTTCCATCGGCCAACACCACTCTCCATGGGAACTGACGGGAGGGAGTGAAATCACTATTTAGTGGGTGCATTAATTACACGGGTTATTAGATTCTGCATCGCTATCGCGTTAATTAAATTGTCGAGTGTCGAGCGTCTAGTGCTGCTCCTGCCCGGGGCTTGGGCTGGGGCTGATCCACATTCCGTGTCTGTGCGCTGGGAAAGGTGTGCACACTGGCGCGGTTCAACACAATGTGCAGCTCTTCCCACGATTTGTCTCGCATCCGAGCCTAATTCTGCTCCGCGTTGCCATCTAAGTGGAGTGACTCGTGAAAGATCACTGCGTGCCTGGGAACGTACACGCTCAGAGGCTGTTTACCTGTTTACACAGCCAGGCTATGAGCACATGCATAATTGAGTGCACTGCACTCCCGCCTGCACACAGAACAATCGGATGCCTACAGCAACCATTCTATTGTCTCTTTCACCAGTCGAAGCTGTTCTTGCGGCAGCGGTGGCGTGGAGGCACGCAAGCCAGCTGTCGCCGCATGGCACTTGCACGAAAGGCGACCCTAGACCAGATCGATCCGGCAGCCAATCAATTTCACAATCGATCAGCGGCGGTGGCGGGTAAGCGATACGTTCACCGATACGCCGCCGATCGCAACCTGCTCCAAGCCGCAGAGAGACGGTGTCTCTCGCCGCGGCATATGCTCCGTGTGCGCCGTTATCAAGCCATTAGAAGCGATTGCGGATAGCTGGAATGATTTATCCCGTGGCGATACAGATACCACCGCCGAGCAGGCGGCAGGATCGTGTGTGAGCCCGACATATCTCGAACTATTAATTTTGCGCTTTTACTTTTCGATCGCAAGCTGATAGCGAACTAGCGGGGGCCTGAAACTGGAACCCACCGGCATGCCGCGGCAGTCGAATTAAACGTTCACCACGATCTTCGAAAATATTTGCTTTTCTTCTGTGAAAAGCCAAAGCGAGAAGCCTGGCATTTACTGACAGCACAGCGCAAAGACGGGACCGCTGATGTAACCCTGGCTGCGATGGTGCTTGCTCGCATTTGCTTATGACACGAAATTGCACTTAAATGATTGCGGGCATTTCGAGAGCCGAGGTGATAAGTGAAACGGCTCTGGATGGGTGGCTGAGAAGAATCAACAGACGCGGGATCGGATTTTAATTAACATTTCATTTGTAACAAATAGACCTGATTGTGGCCGGGGACGGTGGAGATGTTGTGAAATCCCCGGCGGATTGGTGGAAAATATTTGCGTCTACAATATTTGACGGGGAGATGTGAGGAGGCGATAGGGTTTAATTGAATTTTGCGTTGCTGGTGAATGTGTTTGCGCTGAAGCGACAAGTGGCGGTGATTAGAGTCTCTAATGGCAGTGGCATCTCGGGGCTTGTTTGCATATTTACGAAAATAGTTTGATCTTGGCTGAGCGTTGTTTGTGCGAGATTATTCGAATTGCCGATCCGTAAAAGGTCATGGGCCTTGAATCGGATGGGAGAATGCAAGGACTGCGTCTGTTGATGGGGTTTGGGAAGGTCGTAGTCAGAGTGGGAGCGCAGAGACGCTGAATTGTGAAACAGCGTCGACTCAACGTATAAGTATGATCTAAGTATGATCTGTGGCGGATCTTAGACAAATTGATGACTAAAGCAAGAGAAGTTGTGTCTGTTCTGGCTGAGCACTTGCATCGACTCATTTGCAACATGTGGTCAGACGTCGTGAACAGGCCGACCAGTAGAACCTGAGGATCGTCGTCCGTTCCTCAAAAAAGTAGACAAGTTTGGCCTGTGCGGCAACTATAGAGGAATACGTCGCCTTTACTTCTCGTGTAAGTTCTTCTCGGGCGTTTTCTGATATCCTCAATGCCAACGTGCCTAGAGACAAAGCGAATGAGGTGACTATCAGGCCTCTGGGAAACTCATACCTGCGGTCGAGGATGCTATGCAGGCATAAAGCCACACAAAACAGAGCTAGTACTCTTGACCAGGAAATACAAAGGCAGAGGCCGTTGATGCTCCCACTCTGTACGGGACTGCGCTAAAACTGAATGTCGGTTCTAATTTCTTGATCATTGATGCTAAACCAAGCTGGAAACCCAATACCCAAGAGCTTGTCAGTTAAGCCTCCAAGACTTTGCTTTGCTCTAAGAAGCGAATAGGGTACAAATGCGAACTGCAGCCTTGCATGATCTACGGACTATTCGTACCAGCTGTCAGAAAAAGGGCTCCTCAATCGTGCACACCTGATGGTATGCGTATGGATCAGTGGATGGCTAAAGCGGTAAAGATGAAGAGGTCAGTGAAATCACAGCGAATGTGAAAGGAACTCCGTTGTGGACACTCTATTATCCTTTATTTCTCAACCATCATCAGCATCTTCTCCAGGATTGTTTTATGCGAATCTTCACAGATGGATCGAAGATGATAGTGAGCGCTTCCACATCTGAGGATCTAAGAAGAGGAGGAAACTCGTAGTGGGAGTAGGATTGACCAGATTCACGGCAATCAACCAGCTTAACCTAACCTGCCGTAGATTGCCTTGCCAAGCTTTGATACTTCTGGTAAAACCTTCAAATACTGCAGGATGATGGTAGGATGATGGTAACAAAACCTACAGAGACCTTCAACGTCCAGCAAGTGTCCTGAAACGTCTTCAAAGTCATTCTTGAGAAGACCAATCTTGAGACTTCCAAATGTCCCCACAAGTAGAAGCTAAGAACAGAGCTACCTATCAATGAGAAAGTGCCCTGGGATCAAGATACAGTTGAGTTTTAAACCCCTTTTTCGAGGCGGAAAACGTGGACAATAACAGGGCATCTTTGTAGATGTCCCATGACATTCTTGACAGCACCTCTACACTTGCATCGGGTCCTGATGAATGTCGGCCTGGCGTTTATGAAAGTCCCAAAATACCAAAAGGAAAAGGAGTTGAAAATACTTTCTGAACAATTTAAGTCACCCCTTGACTTTATGCATTCAGTGGCTTCTCGGATACAGATCTGAATTGACTAGAGACACTTTTTATGCTCCGCTGAGAACTGCGTTCCTACTTTTCATTAAATGGCGGGCATGACAGTAATCATGTGGAAAATTGCAAGATATTCTCTCTCTCTCATCATGTCTACTATGCGTCAAAGCCGAGCCAGAATTGCCGTAATGAACCTTGGCTTGATTCCAGAACACTGAAATGATACTCAGTGGTCATAATAACCACTTTGCTCAGTTTCGTTAAGTTTCGTTAAGTTTCGATAAGTTTCGTTAAGGTATGGTATATTTTACTTACGTGCCTAAATGACAGTTGTTGTAATTTTGCCTAAGTTCCTTACAGCAATTATGAGCTACTCTTCGTTAAATTTTGAGAAATGGTCCAGTTTACTTAACTCGTATTCCTTTGTTTTATGTGCCATCGCTTAGCGCTCATTTTGGGCAATCCCTTCCTTGACAGATCACTCTCTTCACACATTCATCATTGTTAGACGGATTCCACGTCATGCCAAACGAAAAGATAAACCGCGTCAGTATAAACACGCCTCTTTTGATATGAGAAGACTTTGCCAGTGAATCTTACAAATTATGTCTTAAAATGTGTACTCACTTACTTACCCGGCCTGCGACATATGGAGCGTAAAGACCTGAGCACAGAGTTTACGCATACCCACGTCTTCCATTTCCCATTAACTCCCAACCAAAGCTTAAGGGCGAGCCTTGGTCATTGATACATACTTCTTCACACAAACCCCCCGTGATCACCATAACCAAGGTCAACAAACAGGGAAATCGCACACACACACCCACTACGTTCACTTCAATCTGTCAATCAAAAAGAAGGAAAGGAAAAAAAGGCAACAAACTTCATGCCTACCATCAGCAAAACGCCCGAGTCCGAATCCTTTCACTTTCCTCCAGCACTACGTGACAGACTTCCGAATCACGACTACCACCTTCTTCCGATCGAACGGACGGACGGCATTCCGACTTTTATTTGCGTATCAATCTCAGGCAACATTTCACCTTTCAGTTTCATTATTCCACACAATCAGTCGCAATTAAACGCTTACCCCGGGTTGAACGGACCGCCGAACCAACAGACCACCGAACCACCCCCCAAAGCCGATCCTTTCTTTCACACAGCCAGACCCATGCACTCGCATACCGCCGCAGGATGTACAAGGTGAAACCACTTGTGCCTTACCCGATCAACTCCCCTAATCCGCCTCCTTGCCACGATGCATTGGATTAGCAGTCGACTGGCATCCCCTCTGATCTGGTTGAACCACATGCTGTGGCATTTGAGAAGCGAAGGCATTCCACTGCCGTCGCTGCCGCTTGTCATCTTCACAGAAAATGTGGAAAATGTGGGCGTGCTGGCGGCGGCGGCGGTGGCAGTTGCTCTGCACTGCGTTACCGTCGAATCGCTGAAAAGCGAAAGTTCCAAGTCCAACATGAAAGAAATATTTTGATCGCCAGTCAAGGTTGGCTTTTGTCTCTCGTGTCGTGTGATTAATTGTAACTGCATCGAGCGTCTCGTATTCAGACAAACTAATGAGGCAATCTCGTGTTGTTTTCGGTGTCTTTACAGATTTTGAGCCAACTCGGAATGATCGTCTACACTGCGCTGGACTACAATCTGCAAGCGGATTTTGAGTGCCTGATGTCACAAGAGCTGGAGCAACTTATATCGCACATGACATCCGATGGTAAGATTTTGAATTTACTTGATTACTTTAAGCTTTTGCATTGTCGCGTTCAAGGTCGGTTGCGAAAGTGACGATGGATAAGGAAATAAGTCGTCTAATTCAGTGAATAACGACTGTGTCATCGGCAGTCGATATTGAAGGAAGCCGAACTTTGAATTAAACCGATTCGCCCACTTCTAGAGAACAGCTTTCGAACGGCATAGAATCTGAGTACTTAGTTTCAGAAGTAAAGGACTTTGGATTTGGGAAAGTCATTTTGACTTGACTCCGATAGAGACCAGCAGTCCATGAAGAGCTAACTGAGTTTTTGTAATTTTCAGCAACGACCTGCACTTGGCTATTATTTCATCTTCGATACCAGAGCATGGACGTGTCTGGTGAATCAATTGAAATCATCATTCTCAGTCAGCAGATTTTCCATATTTGATGGATCCCTGCACCGATGAGCTGAACGCACGCGAATCAAGAATTCGTGTAAACAAAGGCACAGCCATAATGACGTTGTTAGAGGAGACTCAAGCAATCGAGCGAACACAGAAAGGATGAGCTGTAACGACTACACCTAACCACTTCACTTAGTTTCGTTGAGTTTCGTTAATTTTCTATCGTTTTCTACGTATGTAAAATAGTAAACTATGCCCGCAACTGTGGTCGTCAGTGGATTCTGTCTTGTACGATCCAAGAGGTCTACATAGCCTTGGATTAGTAACCACTCAGTCACTTCATGTTAAAGCAAGTGATCGATGGTAGCAAATCAATTATCGGACTAAGGTCATCATCATTGGCTATTGCGAATGTTTCGTTAAGTTTCGTTAAGTTTCGTTGAGTTTCGTTAATTTTTTGCCTACTAAAGGGGAAGCAGAATCAATCATTTTCTACGTATGTAAAATAGTGAATTATGCCCGCCACCAAATCTGTGATCGTCAGTAGATTCTGTCTTCTACGATCCATGAGGTCTACATAGCCTTGGATTAGGACCCACTCAGGCACTTCATGGTAAAGCAAGTGTTCGATGGTAGCAACCCAAAGATCGGACTAAGATCATCCTCATGGCCATATTCATGTTTGTGTCTACTTTGTTTTTTTTTTTTTTTTCTGTGAGAGAGATCTCTGCATGTCAATTGCTATTTAGCTTTCAACTAATCGAGGCAGGTTAGGTACGGTTTAAGTGGCTGCCTGCTCTAGAGAAAGACTGCAGCCACCCTTATGCCGACATAGGCCCATTGTACTACGGCGCTATTCAATGAGTTCCTATTCCTCAAACCAATTGGTTCAGCCAGGCAACCAAAGGCTTCCAGAAGTCAAAATCTACGAGATGAGACAGAGAGCACAGCAGTTGCATAGCAATGGTTTCTCTCGCATCCTCGTCTCTGCAGCTTCTGCAGAAGTCGTTGTTGGGAAGGTCTAGTCTAGAGGCGCAATGCCCAGTTACAGAGTCAAAGAGAGTTCTAAGATTCGCCCTGCTCAATCTTAACAGACGAAGTGATCGCCTAGGGTCGAGCGTAGGTCAGGGTTGGTTGCTAATGAGACATTATGTGCCAGTTGACCATTTTAGCAGGCTTTCCTAGATTTGGTAGATGTTTAAAAGTAGCGATAGGCATGAACTTGCACGGAAAGGGTACACAACTTTAACAAGGTCGCCCGCTTCGCAATGGAATGGAGTGTGTACCGGCACCCACGTAACTTGGATGTTAACAAAATGAATAAACTAAAGGATATCTTGGTGTTGAAAGTGACTCAGTTCAGAGATTTGACTGCTGCCTGGCTATAGCAACAGATGACTATATCTGTGCTTGATATTATATTGTTTTTTTTTACTGAGCTGCCTTGATCGCTAAAGTTTCTGCCTGAAAGTGGCGACAGCGATTCGGGAATCGGAAAGTTAGATGCATGTTCTGACACCTAGAATAGATGCCAGCACCCTCGCCTGTCCCCATCTTCGATCCGATCTGTGAAGATGGATCTGTGAATGTCGACCATCCAGCGTGTGATCTTCAGACTCCCTGCACGATCTGAGGGAGATGCTGGTTGAGAAGTTTTGGCATCGCGAGGTGGCTATACCTGCTGGGGATCGTTGAGTGTCCAGATGTGAAGCGATCTCAGCCGTATCGACATATTAGCTGATATCTTTCTACCAACTAGGTCTATCGTTGGTAGGTTAATGAGTTTGTTCAGAGCTTCGGGGCGGGTTGTTCTTAGTGATCCGCTGATACATAGAAGAGAGATCAGAAAATCACCAAGGCGCTCCATTTCTGTGCTGATACCATTTTCTCTTATAACTGTGGAACCGATGTACTGTCAGACTGTTGACACTCCCACTGTCCTACTGTCGACATACCAATCGTAAGATTATTGACGTGACGTCGAGAAATATTCCTCACCATCACCAAATACCTGACGGAAATGTTTTAAATTCCTCGTTTTGGCAGCCTTAAATGCCTTATATGAGGCTGCCTGCATCCAACCAATCGGTGCCGAATTGGAGTTATTCAAGAGCTATTCCTTCCTCCCAATAGCACTTTTATTACATTAAGTGCATCCACTGGACACGGTAGACAGGAACATGAGCTCTAAAGTTGTGGGTTCTACGTCCTGTCATAGTTCACGACTGCACTTCCATCGCGTCACAGACGGTGCTCAAAGAGTATTCCTGTTCTTCTCAAACTTCGTCGTTTGGAGCCGGCATAAACTGTAGGTACAGCATGAGTGGGTGCTGTAGCATCTGGTCCCAGGTCCTCTTCGGAATGTCGCTCCAATAAAGAACTCATTCATTTCGTCTTTGGGTCACATTTTTGTTTTTTTTTTGAGTTGAAACTACCTAAAGTGAAGCTTGAGCATTAGCGAATGCATTTTGAACCTAAGTCAGTACTCAGGTTCGCTTTCGAGTACTTGACACTAGGAGCTCAATAAATGTCATGTAATCGTTGATTAGGGAACAGCTTTAACTAAATCAAACCATACAACGCTATAAAAACAACTGCATACAGCTTACTTAGTTAAATCGCAGTCGGGGCGTAGAAGAAGTGGTGCCGCTCGCTATCGCAAAAAGACGCATTCTGTGTTACCAGCTGTGATCTGTATGTGAACACATCGACCTTTAGCTGTGCATCAATCACTTCCGCAGCTTTGTTGTACAACCCCCTCGCCACAGTGTAAAAGTTCAAATGTCGAACTGGAGGCAGTTGGGATGCGTATGACTTTTTCGAGTGGTCACTTCAAATGATCAAGCTTATTAGTGAAAAAATGTTGGTTGTTTTGTTAATGCTTCCCTTCAATCATGTGATTATTGAACCATCCTTGGTCTCAAACCGAGAGATCCCGTATCTCGGCTTTGACTCTATTCCCGAAAAGATCGGAATGGTACGACGACGGTGGCCAGATGTGCAGGGATCTTCACTGGGGAATCTTTTCAGAGTTCCTTAACATTTCCAAAATTTACAGATTCCAGACGTAGCTCTTTGCAATCCGGGACGAGTGCCGTCAAGTCAAACTAAACCCAAATGTCTTGCCAAGACAGAAGGTTGTCATATGTGTTGATATTCAAGCAGCCATCGAAGCTATTGCCTCCTATACTTCATATTCTAAACTAGTAAGGATATACCGGGGCTAGCTAGTGTCATTAGAGGGCCAGCTCCAAATGTCCCTTATCTGGGTTCCAGGACACAGGGCCAGCAGCCGCGCCTCCCCAGGAGGCCAATGAACTGGCTACGCAGTGATTTGTCCTTCGGTGCTCGCTAGCAGAGGACGTTCATACCCCACTAGAGTTCCCTAAACATTTCCATTCATCCATTCAAAGCCCGTTCGTCCAAGATGACAAAAAAATGCAACCACTACTCATGCAGAGTCGAATTTTCCGCTTTTTTTTTTTTGCGAGCGTAGGTGAAAATCTTCAAAAGACACTATGGGGACCGTTCCCACATAGCGAAAGGGATTTTTACCCAGTAAAAACACCTCCCTTCAAATAAAATATATTTCCACTACAATTAAGTCTTACTTATCCAGCAGTTTGGTTTCGTCGAGAACTGGAAGGACAGCAGAGTTTATGTGCTCTTCCAGACGACGCTTATGCTTACGAGCAAAATTCGTAATTTCATCATGGACTGATGGAATTCCAAGATCTCTGTGGATGTCTCTGTTTCGTATATACCAGGGTGCGTTGACGATGGCCCTTAGCACTTTATTTTGAAATGTTTGTAGTATGTTTCTATTACTTTCTTTGGTACAACCCTATAGTTGTATACCAAACGTCCAGACTGGTTTTAGCACTTGCTTGTACATAAGCAATTTGTTGTCAATACTTAGCTTGGAATATTTTCCAATAAGCCAGTACATGTCTTTGTATCTTAATTGGAGCTATTCACGTTTCTTTTTGACATGCTCCTTCCACTTAAGCTTTGCATCGAGAGTCATTCCGAGGTATTTCGCTTCATTACCGAAGGGTATTTGAACATTATTTATAAAAACGGGCAAGTTATTCACGTTATTATACGTAAAATTTATATGAACGGATTTAGCTTTGTTAAGCTCAATTCGCTGAGTGTTCGTCCATTCGTGTATCCGGTCTAGAGCACATTGTAATTTTCTGGTTGATTCTTCGACCGTTTTGGCAGTTACTAAAATAGCGGTGTCGTCAGCAAATGTGCCTAGCACGGTGCCTACGTCCTGCGGTATATCGCTGCTATAAAGTAAGTAAAGGAGGGGACCAAGGACACTTCCTTGTGGTACTCCAGCTAGTATAGGCTTAAATAGGGAGTATTCTTTCCCATATTTCACACGGAAGATTCTATCAGTTAGATAATTCGATAAAATTGTGTAAAATCATCTCGGGAGGAACTGTCGAAGCTTGTGTTTCAAACCTTCGTGCCAAACCTTGTCAAAGGCTTGCGAAACATCGAGAAATACAGCTGAGCAGACTTGCTTTTGTTCAAGCGATTTTTCTATAACATCAGTTATTCGATGTACTTGGTCGATAGTTGAATGCTTACTTCTAAAACCGAACTGGTGATTAGGAATAAGTCGTCTTTCTTCCACAACCGGGCTTAAACGTCTGAGTAATATTCGTTCGAACACTTTAGACATTATCGGAAGCAGTGAAATTGGTCTATAAGACTTTTTGTCTGTTGGGGGTTTACCCGGTTTCGGCACCATTATTATTATGCCACTGACTAGGGACATGTTCTAATCTAAACGCGGCGTTAATTAGGTAGATAAACATAAGAAGTGCTTTCTGAGGTAATTCTTTCAGAACTTCTCCTGTGATTAAATCATAACCAGGAGCTTTTTTGGGCTTGAGGTTTTTCAATTCTTCCTTAAGTTCTGTCAAAGTAGCATTTCTTATACAAAAATGTTCATTATTTGTGTTTGAACCGTAGGAGTTTCCAGGAAACGTTTGTCCGTCGCGTGATTTAAACGTTTCTTCCAAATGATCTGCGAAGAGATCCGCTTTCTCTTTATCTTCTTTTGCCCACTCGTATTGATTTTTCCGAATTGGGGCCGCATGTGGTTGAGGTTTTATTAAGCCCTTGGCTGCTTTCCAGAGTGAGTAATGGTATAATGGAATTTTCCGCTTATTGACCGCTATTTTCACAAATGTCGCTTCGTTTCAGCGTCCGATTTACATTTGCTTGGTCCTTCGAGCCAGATCAACAACGCATCGGTTGACTTGAAATAGTTTCCGTGCTCCAAAGGGTCTAGTATCCTGTCTCTCATTTTCTTTGGTGACTCCTATCGCTTTAGTACGAACCCTCTACTCTCTCTCTCTCTATCCCAGACACTCTTTCCCCTCTCTCTCCATCTCTCTCTCAATCTGACTTTAGATAGTTCGCTTGTCCGCTTCGATTTAGACATGACGCCAAAACGAGTATGTTGCTTCCTCGATTGCAGTCTCTACCAGTTACGTATGTCTCTGATATCATCCATACCTGCGGCAACGTCTCTCCTGATCGCACTCTTCACATTCGGACAAGCACTGCTGTCCAAATTAGAGTCTCAGAAGTTCACAGTGCACATGACTATTTCAAGTTTTGTCCACTTCCCTGTGCAATCCATTCCGAGCTTGCTCAAAATGCTCTTTCTTAACGAGCGACTGCAATTCCATTTTATATCAAAACCTCGTCGTGTGAGTAGCAACTTCATGCGTCCAAACTTGTCATAAACTTGTCCCCGTCCCCATCCACTCAGCGCCCTCAGCGAACACGGGGTCAAACTGTGCATGTTTACCAAATTAAAATACCCAATCGGAGGCACCTTCCAAACGACTGGATGTGTACTCGGTGCGGCGTGCCATCACCCCGCACAAAGACTCGGCAATCTGCATGAGCTCTCCACTCATTTACATGAACACACTGCATAATGATGGCTGGTTGCATCCATTCTTACGGCGACAGCGGCGCCGCAATTGTTACTCGTTACACACTCTAACGAGGTACTTCACCTCTGTCGCCGTCCTTGGGTGCTGCACTGAAACGCTGAACCCCAGGTGTGTGTGCCTCCGCCCGCACACACCGCACATCGCACTCCAGCGCAGCGTGCACAGCAATCAAAACTCAAGCAAAGACAACAAGAGTTATGAACGCAGCCGCGCCTCCCCGCTAAACTGTGTTCATCCGATCGTACGAGATCCAAATGTCAGTTCGCCGATCTCCCAGTGCGAGTGATGAAATTTCGCAATTAATTCGGATTTCACATGCTGCGACTGCGAGCTTGACGCAGACTGGATGGAGCTCAGAGCCGGGATGTAAATGGCATTGCACCCGCCACTCAGTGCAGCAAATCTTTATGGGATAGGTCTCCTCCAGTGTTTCGCAACCGACCGGCCGATCGACGCGACTGCAGCGGCGACTAGAGTGCGCGCGATTAATGCGCGATGACGGCAACAAATTTTCGCCGCGCGTTAGATTTGACAGCGCCACAGAGGCGTCTGTCAAACAGATGCCAAACTCCGATACTGACTTGTTCCGTGTTTTTCTTGTTTCCAGATGCCGACGACGACTGCATTGACGAAGGCATTGACGAGTGCTACAAGCGATGGGATGATATACCTGAATGCATGAACGATGAGAAATGCAACAACAACGAAACCAAAGATTTGGACTATGTTCTAGAGGTGAGTACTGAACCGGTCATCAGTCACCCACCTGCCATCTGGCAGAGTTGGGTGCCTGGGGCATGCTGCAAGTAGACCAAGTTGCATCGATTTTTCCTCAGTTGCATAAGAAATCCCATTACGACTCGCATACGAGCGTCCCGCGCCCTAATCGCGAATCGCGAACGAGTGCAGGCGAGGGAGATAAAGATCATCAGCTGCGCGAATGTTCATTAGTGCGCCCGGTGGGTGGGTGGATGGTGTGGAGGAACTAGAGCATGTGGCGACGGCGGTGGGCGATGGTTGCACCGGTGGTTGGCTTCAACCTGGAGCACTGCTCCTTTGGGTGGTGTGCTGAAGCGTGCACTTAATTAAAGGTTAAGCCGTCGACCTTTGGCTTCGCCACACCTACGCGCGATGGTCAAGGAGTCACTGATGGACGAGCTGTGCTCCGCATGTGAATACATCGACCTTTAGCAGTAATTCCCAGTCCCGTCCGCATCAATCACCTCGGCAGCGACGTTCGGCTCTAAATTGGAGTGCGGCAGCACTGGAAAGGTCCCCACTCCAATCGACGAGACGACCTGTGTGCATCATAAATTGAATCAATTTGTGTGGTATCAGCTCGGAATCGGATGCGATGAGATCTGAAAGATATTTATTACGTTGGACTCCGCGCTGAGGCAAAAGTGAAGGGAGTCTCGTGCGAATGCCGGATTCGAGCGAAATTGTACATTCGGTCGGAGCGGCGCGCTGCTGAGTTTAGGCTGTTTTTTCAGCGCTCGTCTAGTGGGGAGTCGTGCGAAGCAGTTGGCATACAGCACACGTAGCCGTTGTTTGGAGCAGATGAGAAAAGAAAAACAACGGAATTCAGGGAATTCAATCGTAAAGTGAATACGATTTGGTGTTGCAAATGGTTTGGGAGTCTGTCTAGCGGGGGCAAGTAGGTGTTCGACATATGGCGACTCTTGTAATTGATTGAGGCGCTGCATTGCTTACATGTGTAGTTCGACAGCTTTAACATGTGCTCAGCCACTGTTTGTTCGACTTGGGGTTGCCTTGCGAAGTACGAATTCTCTTGCAAACTTGGCGGCAGCAGACGAGAGTGTTAAAAAAAAACCATGTTCTCTCGGAAACTGTTTAGCATGCGAAAAGAGGCGATCGATAAATGGGCCTGAGCTAGACAGCTTAAAAAAGTGAAAAGACACAGAGACACGCTGTCGACATACGAAGTAGCGGAGAGATGGCCCATCAATTCTGCACACAAAATTGTTCTGGTCACGAACCGCAGAGGACTTGTACAATTTGCTAATGAGTTGCGGAAATGTTAAGACATTTTGGCAATGAAGCGGGAACTGGGAGAAAGGTGCCAGATGTTGTGTAAGGCTGCGCAAAGATTTTGTAATCGTTGTGCAACTGAAAGAATGTTCAGAATGTAGCATGGAACTGCAAATGAATGCCAGCTCGACAGGCAGAATCTGGGACAGGGGGAGACTATTGAGTGACTCATAAGGTGCACTGGAAGCTTATCGCAATTCACATCAAACTTCATGCCAGAACCACGGGCAGAGCCAGAGCCATAGCCAGAGCCACCGCCAGCGCTAGAGCCATAGGCAGAACCACCGCCAGAGCCATAGCCAGAGCCATAGCCAGAGCCATAACCAGAGCCATAGCCAGAGCCAGAGCCAGAGCCAGAGCCAGAGCCAGAGCCAGAGCCGAAGCCAAAGCCAAAGCCAAAGCCAAAGCCAAAGCCAAAGCCAAAGCCAAAGCCAAAGCCAAAGCCGAAGCCAAAGCCAAAGCCAAAGCCAAAGCCGAAGCCAAAGCCAAAGCCAAAGCCAAAGCCAAAGCCAAAGCCAAAGCCAAAGCCAAAGCCAAAGCCAAAGCCAAAGCCAAAGCCAAAGCCAAAGCCAAAGCCAAAGCCAAAGCCAAAGCCAAAGCCAAAGCCAAAGCCAAAGCCAAAGCCAAAGCCAAAGCCAAAGCCAAAGCCAAAGCCAAAGCCAAAGCCAAAGCCATAGCCATAGCCATAGCCATAGCCATAGCCAAAGCCAATGCCAGAGCCAAAGCCATAGCCATAGCCACAGCCAGAGCTAGAGCCATAGGCAGAGCCAGAGCCAGAGCCAGAGCCAGAGCCAGAGCCAGAGCCAGAGCCAGAGCCAGAGCCAGAGCCAGAGCCAGAGCCAGAGCCAGAGCCAGAGGCAGAGCCAGAGCCAGAGCCAGAGCCAGAGCCAGAGCCAAAGCCATAGCCATAGCCATAGCCAAAGCCTAAGCCAGAGCCAAAGCCAGAGCCAGAACCAAAGCCAGAGCCAGAGCCAGAGCCAGAGCCAGAGCCAGATCCATAGCCACAGCAAGAGCCAGAGCCAGAGCCAGAGCCAGAGCCAGAGCCAGAGCCAGAGCCAGAGCCAGAGCCAGAGCCAGAGCCAGAGCCAGAGCCAGAGGCAGAGCCAGAGCCAGAGCCAGAGCCAGAGCCAGAGCCAAAGCCATAGCCATAGCCATAGCCAAAGCCTAAGCCAGAGCCAAAGCCAGAGCCAGAACCAAAGCCAGAGCCAGAGCCAGAGCCAGAGCCAGAGCCAGATCCATAGCCACAGCAAGAGCCAGAGCCAGAGCCAGAGCCAGAGCCAGAGCCAGAGCCAGAGCCAGAGCCAGAGCCAGAGCCAGAGCCAGAGCCAGAGCCAGAGCCAGAGCCAGAGCCAGAGCCAGAGCCAGAGCCAGAGCCAAAGCCATAGCCATAGCCATAGCCATAGCCATAGCCATAGCCATAGCCAAAGCCAATGCCAGAGCCAAAGCCATAGCCATAGCCACAGCCAGAGCTAGAGCCATAGGCAGAGCCAGAGCCAGAGCCAGAGCCAGAGCCAGAGCCAGAGCCAGAGCCAGAGCCAGAGCCAGAGCCAGAGCCAGAGCCAGAGCCAGAGCCAGAGCCAGAGGCAGAGCCAGAGCCAGAGCCAGAGCCAGAGCCAGAGCCAAAGCCATAGCCATAGCCATAGCCAAAGCCTAAGCCAGAGCCAAAGCCAGAGCCAGAACCAAAGCCAGAGCCAGAGCCAGAGCCAGAGCCAGAGCCAGATCCATAGCCACAGCAAGAGCCAGAGCCAGAGCCAGAGCCAGAGCCAGAGCCAGAGCCAGAGCCAGAGCCAGAGCCAGAGCCAAAGCCATAGCCATAGCCATAGCCAAAGCCTAAGCCAGAGCCAAAGCCAGAGCCAGAACCAAAGCCAGAGCCAGAGCCAGAGCCAGAGCCAGAGCCAGAGCCAGATCCATAGCCACAGCAAGAGCCAGAGCCAGAGCCAGAGCCAGAGCCAGAGCCAGAGCCAGAGCCAGAGCCAGAGCCAGAGCCAGAGCCAGAGCCAGAGCCAGAGCCAGAGCCAGAGCCAGAGCCAGAGCCAGAGCCAGAGCCAGAGCCACCGCCAGAGCTAGAGCCAGAGCCAGTGCCAGTGCTAGAGCCAGAGCTAGTCCCAGAGCCAGTGCTAGAGCCAGAGACAGAGACAGAGCCAGAGCAAGAGCGAGATCTAAAGCCAGGGCTAGAGCCAGAGACAGACAGAGCCAGAGCCAGAGCCAGAGCCAAATGCAGAATCAAAACCAGGACAAGAACCACAGCCAGAATCAGAGCCATAGGCAGAGCCACAGCCAGAACCAGAGGCAGAGCATAAGCCAGAGCCAAAGCCTAAGCCAGAGCCAAAGCAAGGTCCAAACGGAAGCCAGCATCTCAGCTTAATCATCACTCGCAATGATGGATAATTGTTTCGCAACGTCACAATGTTGTGTACACCTGATGTGACTGATAACTTCCTCATTTTCCTGTCGTCATGCCACCGCGACTGGCCTTCCTGTGCGTTAAGCAATTTCGTAAGCCATTGTTCTCACTGACATTCCTGCCACCGAAATACGGACGGTTCTTATCTTTGAGGAAGTATCACTTCAGGTGCACTGGCATTAAATAAAGCCATTCACATGAGTCTTGTCGGCCATGTTCAACAACGTAAAATATAACTAAGTGAGTATCGTTCACCTCAGTTGTGTCCGTGGCGTTGTGGGTCTGTGCGTCGACTTCTACGCAATTGAACCTTGCTGCATGGGTTCAAATCTCGGTACGACCAAACATTTTTACGACAGGACGTCGTTCGAGCAACTAATGCTCAAAGTGTGATGACTGTCGAGAAAAGGCTCATCAAAAGGTGTCCGTTCGGAGTCAGCGTAAAACTGAAGGTCCCTTCCACTCGTGAGAGAACAAATAGCAGGCACAGCACGAGCGGTAGTATTTTATCAGCATTTTATAAAACAAATGACAAAACTGCACAAAGCTGAGACACGCTGTCAGTGGCACAACTAGCTTGTCGTTGCAATGACAATTGAGAAGCTTCAGCTTGGCTTAACTCGCAAATTTAACAACAGGCGCCAGTCGCATCTCACCACAATCACATTCAACCACAAAAGATCCTCGAATGGCGCCCGACGAAAAATGAGATTAATTTTGTACCCATTCAACTTAGCAAAGGACTCCACAAAAGACTCACGCTCATTAAGGATTCGAATTCGTATTCCCCGAATCAGTGGCAGGTTCATTAGCAGATGCCAAGGAGCAACGACAACGGAACAGGACGTCAATTGCCCTTTATCCACACTCAGGTGCAAAACTGTGAACAGCCAGCAGCACTTCATGAGATTTAACTAATACATGGAACATCCATACAACTCCAGGAATCACACTTCTCCACATTCAATTGCAGGCACCACAGTTGAGAAAGCCCTCAATTATGCATCGGTTAAACCCAAGGCCAAAGCCACAGCAATCAGTGTCAGTGAAGCAAACAAGACAATCTCCGATGCGGCACTCATACCTAATCCACATGCAATGTGGATGCAAATTCATCGGCCTGCACTCGTCTCCGCCACTTGACGTCAAGACACAGGCCAGCGAAATGCAGCACTCCAGCACCAGCACCAGCAAACGAATCCACATCGGCTACTCCACTTAAACCTTCGACAGAGTCAACCAACTTGACTTCCAAATGACTGTCGCTGGAGAAATTTCAATTACCAAACCTTGCATCGTACTCCGTCGGCGACCATCTCCCAGAGGTTTGCACTTCAAAACAAACAATCCACTCGAGCCGCAACCATTCACCCGCGAACGTGATCCACAGCCTCAACACTTGACCTCAGCACTTTCCTGCGCTTTGGCCAATTTCAAAATTGTATCTCCCATCACTGAGCCAGCTGAATCGCTGCTGCCCCATTCCATCGCACTCGCTGGACCCATCGCACTTGAACAAGGTTAAGCCGACCGTGCGCTGCGCCTCTACGTATCCGCGGACTGACAGCTCCGTGACAGGTGTGGTGGCGGTTGGCGGTGTCAATTGCGCTACATAATCACTTCCAACTCGAGTTACCGCTAGCTCGTACGGCCGATCGGCCGCCGAGGGGTCTCACTCACTTGGAAAAAACTCCTCCAATCTCCACCGCTCGACCAGCATCTGTGCCTCGAATTAGATAACAGATGTGAAATGCGAGAAGCATCTGCCCAGCTCGTCCTATCATTGTCGCTGTCAGCTTGTTAACACGTTGTAATCGATTTGTTTGTTGTTTCCCCAACAGGCCTGCACAAATCATGTCAAGCCAACTGTACCTGAAGACCACTACAAGGCCGTTTGTCGTGCACTAGTGACCGAAGCTTTAGAATTACGAATATTTTTACAGAAAGTCTTCACTGGCGGTAAGTACCCAGAGTCGAGTGTCACATGAACGAAAACTGATTGATCTGAGTGATTGCGTCTACCGTTGACAGATACCGAAGCGCTACGACTAAAAGCCGACTCTCAGACGTCAAAGCAGGAGCTTGCGAAGCTGGGATTCAATGACTGGGTAAGTTCGTTTGTTGGCATCTCGCGGTGCGTCTTAGTTTGAGTTTGGTTTCGTTTCGGTTTAAGAGTGACATCAGTCTGTTTGATTTGTTGTGTGTTGTGTGAACATGTGCCACGATGAAGGAGGCGGAGGACGAGAGTTATGACTCTGTGAGTAGAAGGAGCACAGCCCTTAAGTTGCGTGTTTTGTGTCATTTGTGCGTCCTGGTGGCACCATAAATTCGGCTTTCAACTCTTGCGAGTTCAGGGGTCGCCATTTCTTGGTATTTCTTTGAATTTGTGTCAAATTTGTTTTCGCGAATGGAGATTAATGGCCATTCGCGTCGTCTTTTGTTTGCCATTCGATGGGTGTGTGTGGACATTCGGAGGTTACACCTCATTTTTTTGTGCTCATTTCCATTGATTGTTAATTATATATATATATATATGTTTATTTGACAGCTGTCATTCAACTGTCGTTCTCGGCGGCAGAGTTTATGAAATGTTACAGTCGCTGTTGGAAATTTATGGACACTTGTTTGGATCTTGACTGAAGTTCATCTATCACTCCAACTTGTTGTCGAGTGCCTGTGACGCAATGGTTTGATAAGACTGTTGACGATTGTGCCATAATATCGAGGTTGTTGCGAAGATTCATGTTTGTTCATTGAATTGAAAAAGTACACACTGAGTCACGAAAACTTTCCGATAGTTATCTGAAATCAATAAAATGCTTGAAGTACGTTATTTCAGTAATTTTTGGCGGACTTATCTGGTCGTGCGTAAATGACATAGTTGGGTGGTGCAATGATGTGAGCGTCAACATCATTGCAGTCAAGTTGTCAGCCTTGCGTCCATCTGTCAAAGATTGTAGCGAGCCGAGAGATATTTTGAGAGAATCGACGCGAATTTTGATTGTGTCCACAGCCAATTTTTTGTGAATTAAAACAAAACAAAAGAATTAGTACAACAAACCGTTAATATACGAAAGTAGCCAACTTGTCTTGGCTTGCAAGTGATGACAGTCAGCTTAATAATGGCAAATAAGCTTCTGGCGTTGGACCGTAACTCGATATCCGTGTGCTCGTCGGAGTGATTAGAGGAATGGAGCGGACCAATGCTCCGGAAATGGAATGTGAAATCCAACGAAGAGACGGAAACAGTCCAACATCTACTTTGCCACTGCCCAGCTCTCCAGAATCGACGCCTAGCTTCGCTGGGCCAACGATTCTTTACAGAGACCGTGGACTTCTAAGATTCGGAAAGAGCTCGGGGTGGTTTAAGCCATCACGTGACAGGATATTGTACTCCACAAACCAAGGGCTTCACAATGGGCCCTAAAGCCTCCGAGTGGAAATGATGTTCAGTCATCCCACTCCTCTTCCAAAAGCTAACTTATAGGCTGACCAGATAAGGACGATAGGAAAAAAACGTTTGAGTAAAACAACAGCGCTGTGAAATTTGGCCAGATTTTGAAGCTACTGTCACGCTATTATGAACAGGAAAGCCGATCATTCAAATGGTCGCCTCTGATCGTGTTTCAAAAGACCGGTCTAATTTTTGATGACTCCAAAATATTCGTCTTAATTCTGGCAATAGCGTCGTTGGCAGCACAGATTATGGACTTAAGTAGCTCTTTTTGTGGATCGGATGAGACAGTCGCGAAATATTTCTTTCCGGCGCTTTAAGGGGGCTGTGTGTGTATAGTGTGTGGGTATGTAGCGTCGCACAGTGGGGTATTTGACTGCAAAATACGACAAAATGGCAAGGCAGTTTCTTTTTGCGACTAGCAGTGCAGTAAAAACTCGTTAATGGGGTACGGTATTTACACTTTTTGATCGCGATGATGCGAATACTTTTGCATTAGAAGAGCTTAATAAATTCATAATTGTATTTTTAAAACTATCCCTGCTCAATTTTTGATCGACTTCATAACAAATAGAGTTGTATAGCATTAAGGCGCCAGTTATTTGATTGTTACACCAATAATTTGCTCTATGACTGGGAATGGAAAGCTCATTTCTTTTTCTGAGGCTTCTCTTTGGGACATACCAATAGAGCTTCAGTTCTTCAGACTTAATACTGTTACAAACAATGTCTTTGAGAAAAAGAACGCTTTGGGTTCGTCTGCGGCATTCTAAAGATTTTAAATCGACTAGCGTGCATCTTGAAGAATAACCAGTCATTTAATCGGATCATCTTTTATTTCTTAAGGCAAACCGTGTGAACCGTTTTTGTAATCTTTCAATTGTTTTGCTGGCGTTTTCATATAAAGGGGACCTGGCAACACAGCACTGTTCTAATGTTGGCAGTACCAATGGCACGAAAATTGCTTTTAATGTGTACACGTCTTTAAAGCCCCCAGAAGTTCATCTGAGAAATCCTAAAAATTACTCCGCTTTCGATATATTGGATCTTAATTCGTGCGGTTTGCTAAGAGATGGCGTAACTTGTATTATTCCATTGGAACATGCGTTGGAAAGCTACTGTCATTGTACGTCATTTCAGTATATGTCATTCATTTGAAGCGTAAACAACAATAATTTTTTTTCACTCAAATATGTCGAACAGTGTGCCCGAAAAAGGGTTTTTGGGGGGAGATCTTCTTCATTACTTTTATATGAAGAAAACTGCTGCCGAAAGTCATCGTATTTTGGTGAACATGCGCCAGCTGAGCGAACGTGCCAAAAGTGGTTTGCGATTTTGGTTTGGCCAACTAGCCAAATCAACGGCAAAGCCCATGGGAGGATTTTGTGGGATCAGAAGGGAGTGCTGTATTGTGAGCTGCTAAAACCTGGTGAAATCATCAATGGACAACGCTACCGAACACAATTAATCCGTTTGAAGAGAGCAGCAGCCGAAATACGCCCGGAATACGCGACCAGACACGAGGCAATAATTTTCCATCATGACAATGCTCGGCCCCACGTGCTATTCTGGTTAACACCTATTTGGATAACAGTGTATCGGAAGATTTACCCCACCCTCCTTATAGCCCAGACCTTGCCTCTTCTGATGCAGAACGGTTCACATCAGAGCAGAATATCAAAAATTGGCTTAATTCATTCTTGGCTCCCGGCCCAGTTCTTTTGGGATGGGATCCACAAATTGCCAGAAAAATGGGAGAAGTCATAGCTTCAGATGGGCAATACTTTGAATTATACTATTGAACATGTTCCTCTTAAATGAACGTAAAAATTTTGAAAAAAAACGCACGAATTATGTTATGGACCCACTATTTCAAATAATCGTAAAGCTGAATACTTGGAGGAAATATCAGTCTAAATAAGCGAATTTTCCGTATTAATGAGAGATCTGTGCATCAAAACACTAAAAACGTCCCTATTGCTGGCATAAAAAAAGCAAGAACTTAATTTACCGGGATTCCGCCAATTAAATTTGTTCATGATTTTTCTCGATTTTTAAATGTGAAGTCCCTCAATGGACATTTCTTGTTCCGACTTCTACATAAATAAGTTCTTTTTTCCTAACACGTTTTTGGAACACGTGTTGTTCCATCAAAGCGTTATTTATTTTTGGCTTTTTTATTAAATTTCTCCATAAAATTAAATAGCGACTCTCACTTATTTGGAAAAATCTCTTTTGTTCGGCTTTTCTGTTTTGTGGGTGGTCGGCTTAGGTTGTAAGTAAAAATAAGCATTTTGTGTCTTTTTATTCGTTTTCATTTCTTCATAAATTCGTTTTATAATAATTCATATTATTCAGAACCAGCAATCACTACAAAAAAAAGGAACGCGATTATAACTTAATACCAGAGCGTCCGATACATCAGTCAATTTTGGAGAAAACTACTTATTATGAGCTATTTTTTGTTTTTTTTTGCCAGCTACTCCATGTTATGGAAAGCTGAACCCACACAATTCCAAACACAGTCAGACCTAGATAGTAGCAAATCGCTTAATAAAACAAACCGTTTAATAAAACCACTCCCCCATATTCTTGTATTCGTAACTCAAAGTCAAAGTGACAAATTTGTATTCAATTAGTCACTTAAATGTCACATTTAGTCACTTTATGCAAATATAGTAAAAATTTATCACAGTTACATGTGACACGACTAAGGGGGAATATCGTGAAGGCATTTGCATTTTTTGTACAAAGTGCACTGGCGCAAAACCCTTTAGTAGCCAATCGCTTAATGGCACAAAATTTCACATAAAAAATATGACAAAGCAAACAGGTCTATTACAATCTTGCCCGCTTATTGGCACATCCTACACAGATCCCCAAGTCACTTCCAAGAGAAAAGAGAAAGGTTATTTTTTCTAAAGTTGACTTGACTTGAACAGTTAACTCCGCTTATTTGAAACACAAAAAAGTCTCAAAATTTGTTGCAATCAAGCGGGGTTTTCATAAAAACGATGTTCGGATATAAGCCATATCATTGCCAACCGAAAGTTCACTTTAAGCGGAGTCGACTGTATATACTTTATACCGCATTTGAGGTAGGAAACCTATGCTGGATGTTTCCCACTATTTTCGGTTGTGTGGAATTTTGTGAAGCCAGCCCTTTTATTGTATTCTTCGCATTTTCAAAGTGTGTGTATGTAAGATCGGATAAAAGCACAACCCGCTTAATGGTACAATATTTCATTGTTGGTGTGCTATTATCCGGGTTCGACTGTAACTTCAAAACTAGCTGCTTAAATTGAAGTAGACTTGACTTCACAACAAAAAAATACCTCGCAAAAGTTGTGTTTTGTGTTGAACTTGCAGAAACACTCAATTTTGCTGGTGACAATTCTGTTGGTGTTATCTTTTTCTGATAGCTACGGTATGTTATTTGAAAATAAACATCTTGAACTATTTATGCCATGTTTTGTAGTCAACTAACCTACTGTAAGCAGTCTTGCTCGACCCACAGCTGGAAATACCGACGTTGTCTAGCTCTATGGACAGAAAGTCGGTTAACATCACTCTATACCTGATGCCATTGACGGAAAGAGTGTCTTGTTGAGACGTCTCGTTCCTCATTCCGAAAGAAGAAAGATCCGATGATGGCATAGCGACGCGTATTCGATAAGTTCTGCGTTCAATCTTTGGTCCTGTTTGCGTTGACGATTTTTAGAGGAGAATGACAAAGACATGCGCCTGGCCAGGTGTCTAAATTCAACCTTAGATGGCTTGGCCGCATAGAGCGCATGGACAACACCGCTCCACAGCCCGAAGAGTCTTCGACTCCAAACCAGTGGGACAACGCAATGGAGAAAGCATTGTGTAAGCGTTTATGCTTGGTCGAGCACTAGATTATGCCCGCTCAAGCATTGGTTTGCTGATAAAAACGACGTGTCAAAAATGGGGCTAGTCTTTGTTGCAGAATCCTGATGTCTGGCCAACATTCCAAGCGTCTTGTTCCTGCGTCAAAAATCATTCCAACACAAAAATGTGACGCTAGCGTCTATGTGTTTCATTTTGTGTCAATCTCTGGCTGTTAATTTGCTTTATGCCGGATGTCATTGGCGGTTTTGACAGAAAATCGATCTTCGCTTCCTCGTCGTCCTCTACTCTGACAATAATCTTATGGATAGGCAGCCAATTTGAAACGAAAAAAGCAATCATGTTCGGTCTGCACACGCAAAACCCTCGTCATATTTCTTAACTCTCCGACCAGACGGAAATAAATTCAACGATATTTTCTTTTGATGCCAAAAATACAATAATTTTGTCCGTCAAAGTACGCATTACGTGCAAAAAAAGAAGAAGATATCACCTCGTAATCTTTTTTATGTTTCCCTGATTTCTTAATCAAATTAACGCTTTGCGGAAGATAACACCCGACAAGGGGCTTTCCAACGATCCACAATTAACCTGTCACTCATTCACTCAACCAGTCCGACTGCGTCACCCGCTCCCACCCAGCGTCGGCGAGAATCACTCAGCAACCAGCGCGGCATGGAGCAGTGAACTCCAGAAATGCAAAAATCGAAAGTTGGACACACTTCAATCGACTCTCTCATCTCAAATATCGTGTCGTAAAGTCGATGCCAATTTCCGTCGACAGTGACTTTCGTTGCTCAATTATCGCTCCTAAACTCTTTTTCTTTATCAATTCCTCGCCGGAGTACGTGAAAATGAGCAACGATACGACCTTGTGAATGCCACCATCGTCATGCCCGTCGACACCGACACCGTCATTGCCGGCTCCGTTGGCCTGGCAGTGGGGGTAGCACTTGGCCGTCCATCTTATCGTGACTCTTTGGTTTTGCTAGCGTCCACGCCATAAAACAGTGTGCGAAGCTCATAAACTCAGACAACACAGCAATAGACGTGATTATAGTCAGCGCCTCGGACAGGCTGCATTTCCAATCAATTTACGTCGACCTATCCGCCAATTATCGGATCTGGTGGGCTTATTAGAGTCGCTTCAACACACCCAAACACTATCAGCGTTTGTCGCGAGTGATAATCACATGACAGCGTGGACGCCTTGTGACAGTGAAAACTTTACAATCCCCCTGACGGCCTAATGACCGTACGTTACGGCTGGCGATTTTGGTTTCTCTTCGTCACCCGAACGCAGGGCTTGAAGGGACCCAACCAAGTGATCATCTAACCATCACCTGCACCCTGACCACCGGCGCAGCGGTCGTAATCTCTCCGAACGAATGGCTGTCTTGAGTCTCGCGACGTGCGGCGTCACCCGCGTGGGAAGTCATTCACCGAAAGTCCACTGTTGTCAAGGGGGTCTTGTCCCCTAATGATGGCGCGCATAGATCCTTAGAAACGATGCAATCCAAGTGAAAGTAATTTTCGACGAGCCGTCGATCGTTAGCTGGTAATTAATGCGGCATCTTGCCTCGATGCAGGCAGTTCCAGTGGTGCGTCCAGAGAAACACTGGCCAGTCATGACACGGGGGAACCTCCACTGCAACGATATTCAATTAAAGCTGCGCAATGCAATGGATACTGGCTGGCGGAGCGATTAGCACGTACAGATGGGACGTAGCTCTGGAAATGACGGTGTTTATCTGTTAAGTGGCGATCCGCAGAAATTGAATGGTAGCTCTTCACTTAGACTGATTGCAGTCTTCCCCGCATCGGTGGTAGTCCGCGAGGGGAGAAGGAGCAGTCTAGTCGGGGTTTATTAATGTTCGAATCGATTAAGACGGGGAAGATTATGAAATGAGCGAAGCATGACTCTGAGATGAGCTCAGTCAAGAGGAGGGTTTTACGCTGATCCTCAAGACGGGGACCTGTGTACGTGGTACGCACTCAAGTGGTTCAATGAATCTTTATTAGATCAGTTTATGGACGAAGGGAGCCTTTGATGGTTCGGTTATTATGGAGCGCACAGTTGAGGCAAGAGGTTGCTTGAAGTGAGAGGTGACTCGAAATGCTGATCATGATACCGACAATTGCTTGTTTTATTGCGGTACGTGGAACTCACTTTTGAGCTGTACTCAGTGAAACGAAGCGGGACATCGTGAGCTGTTCAAGTGAAGATTGTCCCGGGAAAATATTCCTTCCGACGAGTAACTTCAGTTCCATAAATTTCTCCAACAAGTCTGCTTCAGCGAATGGCATGCGTCAACAATGGACATTGAATTATGATTTTCATGGTTTTTCCAAGCCCCTCAGCTCTCAATTCAACGAGGATTTTGGCAAGAAATCCCTAGTGCAGGCCACGGATCACTCAATTCTCTGTCCAGAGACGCCGACGTTTGTGTGACAAGTCATCCTCCTGGTTGCTTCGTTCCTACGCCTACGGCTAAAATAGAAAGTGCACCTTTTTGTAAATTTGTTTTCCTTTAATTTATTCCCCATTGTCCCATAACCCCCTAAAGTATGCCTCTTTTACGGAAAACACTGATTCTGTTGCAGTAGAGGGATAGTGACCAACTTGAATCCTCAACTCTTCCAACAGTTGTCAGGCAGGAACGCCTTTTTTTATTCCGATTCGACTTTCCGGGTGGTTTAGTCGATACCTCTTCAAGCCAGGCGCACACATAAGTCCGCAATAGGTGTTGTTGACAACATATTGCTTCAGCCTTGAAAGCGAAATAATGAGGATGTGGGAAAGGTCTTCAGAGTTAGTTATATAAATGAGTAACTCATGCCAATCCACATCAAGTGAAAATTTGAAAACATCAGCCTACTTTACGCCTAGACCCCTGCAGAGGACATGACTGCAGTAAACGTGATTTCTGTTGTCGTCTAGAAAATACATACGATCCGGGCCCCAGCTTTGACACCAATAACGGTTACGATCAATGCCCCAGCTTTGAGACCAACAACGGTTAACCCTAGGACTGGAAACACACCGGATCAAGAAGGTTTTTTATTTGAACACACACCAAGCGAAACAGAAAGTAACAAAACAAAGCATTTTGTTTTCGTGTTTCGGTCGGTGGGCCAAGTGTTGTACGAAAGAGTTAGTAAGCACGTCTCTGTACCCTTTACTGTATCCTACTGACTATCATCATTTTTGAAGACATATGGACCAATGACAAGCTGCTGAGATGAGTGAGAGTCACGGCAGTGCGCGAGGAACTCGACATTGCTTCGGTGGTTTCGTCACTCGGCACGAACATGCCCATCATCACGAATCCCAGGGCGGGGTTTGAATACGGTTGCATCAGGTAGGCGACCTCTTGACAGATCCAGGACGAGGTGATTGGACCAAGTTCAAGAACTCGTAACAAGTCGAGCTTGGTCATAACTACTGACGAGCTAGAGTCGATGGCGGAGGATCTACTTGCCTGGAGATCTGTCGTGAATGGTTTACCCCCGCGAGTGGGTCAGAAGATGATGATGATGGACCAATGACTCCAGTGGCTGTCACAGAAACCAGTGTCCCCAATTTAAAGTTCCTCGCTTCTGAAAAAAAAATCCTCTTTACCAGAACCACTCACGCCCTGCCTACAGTTGTATGCCAAATCCAAACAGGAAGCTCATTATACTCTTCGAGCAGTGAACACATTGCCAGAAATTTAACCTAGAGAGCCTACCCTCATGTGCGTCACATGACCGCACATAAACTCGGATAATGTCTTTGTTCGAGCCAAGGCAAGCGCACGGATGTCGAGAATACAACGGAGACGAGGAAGAAAACCATGACTTGAGGTTGGAAAGCATCAATCGCAACGACTGAGATGATCTGCGCCGATCGAGTCTGTACAAGCCATCGAAGAATATTGCAACTAAAGGAAAACGGGGGCAGTTGCAAGTATCGTGTTTCTGTCTATTTGAAAGGCTGCGATTATTGCGTCAATAATGATCAAAATTAAAAGTTGGCTCTTGCCTTTTGCAAAAATCGAGGACGTCAAGTAGGGTCAAAAAGCACAGCCACTGATGTGCTGGGTCTTACAAAACCACGAAGAAAAGTCCACGAGTAGCTTGGTGTGCTTAACTGGAGGCAGCTATCCAGAAACAGTCCTAGTTGGGGAGGGTTGTTGGCTAAGGGCCATGTTTACCACAGACTTCGCCACACAAGGAAGAAGGAAAGGACAGGACAGGACTACAGGACTTATTCATGAACGTGATGGCGTCGAAGTTACATTTGGTGCGGTGTTCGATTGAGTTTTCATCATCACACCTCTGTTGCCGTCGTCTAGTTATTTTAGAATTCAATCCCTAATCAATTTCCGATGCGGAATGATCTAGGAGTATGCTCAGAAGCTTCTGATATTGTCTAGGGTGAACCAAGGGTCGTACAGCCATTCAGGTTGGTACATCAAGAAGCAATCCAAGACAGTCTGATGAAAGCCTCCATAGATGCTGTCTTTAAGCACTTAAAATATTGATGACATTTTTCCACCAAGTGTTAACGTTGTCTAGACTTGGCCTTCAGGATTCTAAGCCTTCTGACGCTCCTAACGTTTGGATTGGCCCCTCTAAGGAAAAGCAATGTTCTTGATCTTTGAACAAAATTGCACCAAAACTGTGCAAAATCGTTGCATATCGTCGAGTACAGCGTGTAGTTGAAGCTCGACTTCGATTCAATGAGCCAATTCTGCAGTCGGCATGCAACGAGTGAAGATACATTTCCCATGACATTCCACAGATTTGTGAGGAGAGTTCAGAAGTGGCTGATTTTTTTTTTTAATTTCACATGACTTAAATCACTAACCCCGTCGAGGCCTTAACTCAGAACACAAATGCCTGCGTTGCCCTCCCGAAAATCGGCGGCGACACTCAATCAAAATTCAACCATTCACCATTCATTGCACTCGCCTCGAAATGTGAGCCCTTAACTGGCACACCTTAATGCACGAGCATGCAACAACAGTAAACCACGAGCAACACTCAAGCCACTCATTGACTCCGAATGATCACATCATGAGACGACAACACAAAGACGACGGAAGCACCATTATGCGAGTCAAGAAGCCGCAGCAGAGGAGTGATTTGTCTTGATTTTGCAATCGTCCCATGCGCCGCTAACTGCAACCGGTGCAAGGCACTCTCCGCCCAGTTCCTAATTGAGTATCACTGCCAACAGTACAACAGAGCGTCTCCTCCTCTGCACATCAGCGGCGCGGCGTAATCATCTCCTCAACATGCAGATGACTGAGTCTGAGTGAAGCAACCGCACCGTACCACCGCCATCCGGCCAAGCCATACGCTGTGCGACGTGACGGGATGCGTTTGAAGTGTGTTTATGCAATTTTTGCGATGTGTCAAGCGTTGAGTCAGATGATACGCGCTGGTGTTGCTCCAGTGATATCTGCTGCACCACAAAACTGCGACTAGGGCCTGCTCCACCTCGTATAACGGTGTTATGGGCTCCGCATTATGTTCAGCACAATGCAGCACGCGGCATTGTTGCGCTGGTGGATGTTCGCCGTTTTGTTGTGGATTGACATGCATCGATGGAGCCAAAGATAGGCGCACGGTTGTCTGCCTAACCAGACAGATGGACCGAGAGGAGCAGCAACTTGCGTAGCTGCCGGAAAATTGATCGACTTTTCGGAGCAGACCTGCCGTGGAGGGAGGTGGGATGCGGCATGGACTTTGTTCGCGCCGCATGCAGGGACGCCTGTGATTTGAATACAGGAAGTGTTGTCATGGAACGATGGTTTATTTGCTTGTCTTGTGCTTGTTTGGAACCGAACTCGAATGTGCCACAAAAGCTACCATGTTTACAGCAACGCGTCATGCAGCAGATGGAGGCCACGGAAATGAAAAGCAAAACGTATACGGCATGTCGTTGGGCAGGAAGTTGACCCAGCAGCAGTTTTGAGGGAATGTGTGATGGCAGGGAGGACATTTGTCTTTTGGTTGTGCAGTGTGTTTTGGAAGGAGTGACAATCGATTATTGGCGAACTGAGGTGGGTGCGGTGGGTTAATGGACGGCTTGGACTGGGGGCATTCCCTTTTTTCGCTCACAAATGGATGTCAAGTTCCGCTCCACTCCCCGGCATCAGAACTGTGAGCAGGTCCATCGCTCGCTCGTTCGCCAAGTCAAGACCTTTCAAGATGGAGGATGGATTGACGAACTGCGGTGGGACCTAGGTTAATGGGCGGCTTGGACTGGGGGCATTCCCTTTTTTCGCTCACAAATTGATGTCAAGTTCCGCTCCACTCCCCGGCATCAGAACAGTGAGCAGGTCCATCGCTCGCTCGTTCGCCAAGTCAAGACCTTTCAAGACGGAGGATGGAGGTGTCCAACCAAACTCCAGCTTCCTCCAACTCGATCTAATGTTGATATCCCTAGGAGTTCGACTTAGAGGGAGGCGACTGTACTGGAGTCTGATTTCCTGCAGCACAGCGCCAGAAGTTATATTGAATCATAACTTCGCCCTTGTCTGTCAAGTTCAGACAAAAAATGCCTTGTAAGTCACTCCAAAGTTTACGTCCAACACGCGATTATACAAACATCCACTTAACGGCTTAATTACCAGTGCAACCTGTCACCCATCTGTGAGCATGATTTACAGAACCACTTCTCGCAGATCGTTTCCCAAAGATAGCCGAGTGCCTTGAACAGAAGAAAAACTAAACTTAACCTTGTCTAACAAGTCTAATCAAAGTCTGTGTACTTCACAATCCACTCTTATCTTATCTGCTGGCTGGTTCAGCGATGCATAACACCTGATGACGACGAGATGTTTTCTTTTTTGTTTCTTGCTTTGCACTCAAGCACATTTCCCAGTCTCATTAGATTGACAACACTCGAGCTTTTTCGAATAGTTTCGAGCGATAAGCCTGAATGGGGTATCGTAACTTTCATTATCGTCGCCTTTTGAAGTTTTGAAGTGAGCAATTGTCTTAAGTGCCTTTTGAGCAAAAACGCTTTGCATTGCAAAAACAGATCGTTTTTTTGTTTGTTTCCCACTGTTGGCTGTCGAGGCATGAGTCAGTCTATTGACTGCTGGCGTGGAGTTAATAAACTTTTAGTTGAAAGTCTATTATCTGTAGCATTTGATTGGCTTTTGCCTTAGTGAGACAGAAATATGCGCAGCAGAGGAGTCGCCGTGAATTTGAATAAATAAGGCTAATTGTTATTCATTTGGAATTACTTGCTACAAATTGCTGATCGTTTTGAGTATTTGCAAGCCGGAGATAATTAGCTCATCCGAATGGCAATATGGTGTCATAGGCGAGGATGAAAATGGGTTTGAGAATTAATTCACCATAAACCGACACGCTTTTCGAAATGTCAGCTGAATTATATGCAACCAGGGGCCATTTTCTTTTGCTTGCAGGGACTGCCTCTGCATGAGACTAACGCAGTTTTTTTTTCGTAGAATTACCGCTATACAGATTTAGACAGTTGAACGTATTATATCGTCAAACAAATTAACAGATTGCCACTTGTGGTAGAACAAGAGGGGGTTCACATCCCTGTAGTAGCACGAACAACACTAGCTGTTGCTGTAAAAGCTAGGCCCAGCTCTGACTATCGCCTCACTCACGACGATTTTTGTTCAGTTAACATACACGCTTCAAGAAAGTTACCAAATTTTGAAAATGTTACTTCAAAAATATGGTTCTTTGTGTCAAATACCTAGTTAATGTTAAACCAGGAGGTAGTGCAATGCCTCCCCATTTTTTGCTGAATCACCAATGACTTAATCACAACGGCGAGTTCGCGCAGTCTGTCTTTGATAGGCGTTGCCACGCGTTTTATCGAGCTTACGAGAATGTTGTGACAAAAAACGGCAGGCTAGCTCA
Source organism: Eristalis tenax (assembly GCA_905231855.2). Lineage (NCBI taxonomy): Eukaryota > Metazoa > Arthropoda > Insecta > Diptera > Syrphidae > Eristalis > Eristalis tenax. The sequence continues at coordinate 93,280,970 of HG993125.1, forward strand.
TCCGAATCTCAGTTTGGTAAAAATTCAAACTTGAAATTCGAAGATATTGTTTCCCAATTGGCTACAAGCCCAAGTGACTGGGCGTAGCTCTACCTAGATATTACTGTCTGTGAAATTTCAACGCGCGACCATATTACAAATTATTAGCGTCCTACTAAAAATGTCATTGTCTGACCGCTCTAACGGACGTTGCAATATGGGTTAAGCCTCGTTATGTACGATTTTAAAGAAATTCGGGTTTTTATATATCAAAAACTCCGACCTAAAAAATTAACCAATTAGGAAAATGGTCGCATAATGCCTGGAGCCTAAAAAGTTTTTTTTTTTTAATACATTACCATTTTTAAGATTATTCCCTTTCTATCTCTGAGTCTTAAGGGCTCGACGGGGGAGTTCCTCGCTTTCTAGCCACCAGAGCGTTTGATGTTGCTGCACTGAACCGTGTGGGACCCTTCTCAGGTGGCTGTATGTCGGTGCGGTCATGGTTAAATGACATGGAAGATGAGCAGTCATACTGACTTAATCATCTTCAGCATTGAACAGAGCATGTGCTCTGTTCTATAAGCCCTAATTGGAGTAGAATATTTGTAATGGGACTCGGGTGTTATGTAAACCTAACCCTCTGAAACATCCGAATCAATTCCATCAAGCTTGCTCTCGCGTTTAACCACATGGGTCAGGCATAGGTGACCATTGGCGGCCTTCTTCTCGAAGCTGATATTTTAACTTCTAGATCGTAATGCCTTCTAGCATTGGACCTGATCTCTACACTATCCAGTCATCTCCGCACCAATTGCGTATAAAAATGTAGACCATTGATTAATGAATTAGCAGCACTCTGTTGGAATCCATTTGTTTACATCACGATCACCAAGGCTAAAGAGGATTCTGTCACAAAAATTAGCATCCGCTTGTTGTACCATTAAACATTCAACGCGAACTCTTCCCTTAAGTTGGCAATAAATCGATGTTTTTTTTTACTTTGAAGACGTAAAACTTGTAAGATCCGCCACAGAAAGCATCTCAAAATGTCCAAATCTCGACCACAGTTTCAAAATGATGTTCTCAGCCATACCCTCACGAACAGGACTCCAGAGATTCAATGTCTTAGACACTCGAAGATTACCCTCAATTGCCGCATATCTCTTAACGAGATGGACAAGTATTGTAACATCCATCTTATATGGAGAGAGAGAGAGAGAACTGCGTTGCCGACGAACTCGCTAGAAAGGGTATAAGCTCTGTCCATTTTCCGGGTGGAAATCCATCCTCTACGCATATCGCTACTATATTGCTCAAACAAACTGCGGTTGGACATCAGGCACAGGATACCGCATTACCAAAAAACTCTGGCTTATGATCGATCCCAGACTATCCCTTAGCTTGATCAGATTAAGCAGACCTAATCTCAGATCTCTTCTTGGCGTCTAACAGAGCATTGTGCATCGGAACGCACGCTTCTAGACTAGGCCTTCCTTATAATGTTTTCTGCAAAAGCTACAGGAACGAGAATGAGAAAGAAACCCTTGAACACTTGCTATGTAGCTGCAGTGATCTGCCATGCTCATCCCGTAGATTCAGACTTCTGGGGGCCACTTGCTTAATAACCTGGCTGATCTGAGCAACATTTGAATCAGCGGAGGAGAAGCTTTATTAAAAGCACTAATTGGTTTGCGGAAAAGGTAGCAGTCCTAACTAAATCTAAACTAGACATTGTGAGACTTCCCGAATTCTCCATTCGCTATATTCCCAATTGATAAAGTTTAAGTTAGTGGTTATTGTATCTCGGAAAACCGTCATATGAGCTTAGTTTATCTTAAGTTAAGGGTAGCCATAGTTTAGACACTAGGTAAGTTTATATGCTAGCTTCTCAGCAGCCACTCGAGTTGCGCGTGCTATTGTCGTCTCACGAGTGGAAGGGACCTACTGTTTAATTCCAACTCCGATCACAATTCCGTATTGACTCGAAAGAGGTGGGGCCGTGAAAAGTGTTTTCCCAGTACCGGGAATCCAACCTGCCAACGCACCAAACCACGGCCGCCACAGGTAACCTTAGTGAGCGTAAAATACGGGCAACCGTGCAGGGTTAAAGCAAATTTGTGCGATGGCAGCACAAGCGGTTGTATAGACAAGTGCTCTTCGAACAAAACTGCATTCTCTTAAAAAAATCGCCGTCAACGGCCAGGAAGTGTCTGAAGACGAACACATATGAAACGGCTCCAATATATACACGTATTCGAAGGCTCCTTGGGGTGGTGCATGACTTCCAAAGACGACACGCCCCACGTCATAGAGGGTTTTAAGCAAACGAAGTTTTGTGCGCAACAATAGGAGGACGAACTGCTACAGGAGCGCGTCGATTATCCGAACTAATTGGCACCGGGTTTCGGATAATAAGATTTTGTCGAAAAATTCGGATAATCGAACAGTACTCGGTGTAGTCGGTCCTCAAATGTCCAGTCCTCTACCATATAGATCCTAGATCCACTTTCACCTTATTCCGGTCTCTTAATAAGTCCTATAGCTGTTCCCATTGATGACACTTTTCGGTTCCTTTTCTTGTGGACAGCTTAAAAACTGACTTTTCCAACAGATCGACAATCCACGAATAAAATTAACAATGTTCACGTGGATACAACACCAAGAGGCTGATAACCGACCTCCAAAGAGGTGAAGGATACTCGGGACATACGAGTACGCACGTATGCACGCGTTAAAGTGGACCGTTAACTCAGTAACACTCCGATTGTTTTGGTTTTCCCCTCTTAAGGCTTAGTTCGGCGTTCTTCAGTGTTGCCGCTGACAAATTTACAAATTTTGTTTTATCATGCTTAGGAGTGGTGGAGTCATTTAGTTGCGTTTTCTTGTAATTACTGCGGAATTTATTGCTTACGAGAAACTTTACGACGTGTTTCGTGAAAGAAATATGTTTCATATAAAATAGTCGCCGGAGTCATTTTATGGTTTTCAGCGCGTCGCGGCCTCTGTAAAGGGGCCAAATTGAGACTAAAGTCGTATAGTGGCAACGCTGGTTCGGAAACTTGACTTTGCGGACAGCTGACGTCCATTTGCTTAGAATGTTGCGTTCGGATAACTGACGTCTCGGTTCGGATAACCCCTTCTGTATTCTCAAAGTCATCGGATATGAACAACGTGTTGAAGATATGATTGCTACAGACTACCCTCTCTCATTCCGTATTATTTCCACGTTCATTTCTAAGTCACACACCTCAAGGTCGACTACAAATGCTTTCTTTCCTCCGTCTGGTAACTCCTTTCGTATTTCCCAATCCCCTATCGCTCCCTCTAACACGCACCCAGCAAAGCCTCTCATTTACAAAAGTAATCATCATTCCATTCCAATTGCAATCATTCCGAATCCAATCCAATCCCTCCTCAATTTCCTGTGGTTTTTGTTTTTTCCCCAGGTCAACTTCCGCACAAGGTCATATCCTTCCCAAAAAAAATCACAAAAAAACGAAAACAAAAGCACTGAGCGATGTGTACACATTCGGTTTGATTAGTTACACTCAATTTCACGGCGAAAACATCTAACGTTAACCTATTTACATTTTGTTTCTCTTTTCGTTTCTTTGCATCATTTTGCACCACATCGCCGCGACACCCCTTGTAAAACCAATCGATTCCGCGGGTCACAACAAAAAGAACGACGTGGAAATCTGGAGGGCAGTTCAAGTACGCCAAAAGCACATAACAACGCACAGTCTCCTGCTTTGGACCACTTTTGTTGTGTCTTTCAGTCTTTTTCTTTGCTTTTCTTTTCTTTCTCCTCTCATTTGTTGTCTTGTTAGCAAAAAGAGTTGCCATTGAGTTGTGTCTTGTCGTTTGTTTCATGTTGCGTTTGTTGAATGCCAATTTGTTTGTGTTGGTTAATTAATTTATGTTACGTTGTTACCGTTAATTCAGAGATAATTTCCGCGGTATGCGCGGAAGGTCAATAGAGCAGTAATCCCACACCAGATACCCTACCCACACAGCACGGCTAATGTTTTTGAATTGTTTTGATTTTTGCTCGTTCCGTTCGTGTCTTTTTTCGTTTCCATTTGTCTCTTCTTGGAGATACATTCCTGCATGGCTCTGGCATGAAATTATGTTTTTATTGTTCCATGATTGTATCTTAAGAGGTTTTTTTTAATTGAGTTGTAGATGCGTTGAGATTTATGTGATTTTTCTCGATTGCAGGCCAGGTTTTGGGTGCAGGTTGTGGACGAACTGAGACGTGGTGTCAGGCTGAAGAAGAACAGCTTCTCGAGGACGCCGGTCGAATTTGAATTGACGCCATACGAAATTCTCATGGAAGACATTCGAACAAGGTGAGTACCCCATCGCTGTGCTTTGTGCTTATCGATAATGTCGCCCTTTTTCTCAACAGAAAGTACAATCTACGAAAGGTCATGGTGAACGGTGATATCCCACCGCGAGTGAAGAAGGATGCCCACGCTCTGATTCTGGAGTTCATCAGGTCACGGCCGCCATTGAAGAAGGTAAGTGAGATGCGTCAGCGTTTTGCGATGATTGCCCATTTCTCGAATTATCGTTTGAATAAAGGCCTCGGAGAGAAAATTACCGCCACCAATCAAGAGAACCCCATCGCCACGGGAACAGCTAATGGACTCCATCCGGAAGGGCCAGCAATTGAAGCACATACAGCCGCCACCGCAGCCACGTCTCAAAGATCGACGTAAGTACCCAGCACTTGAACTTTTGATTATCACTGATTGCCTGATGACTGGAGAAATTCTGAAAGAATTTTGATCTTCTTGTGACCTGGTTAATGATGAAATGGGCTCCAACCTCACGCCAGAGAGTAATCAGTCTGCTCATTCTGGGTTTGGGTTGAGGCGCTACCTTATCTTTGACTTCGTCTGGGACTTACTCACAAGTCGAATGTGGCTCGAGTACAAATTCGGAGAAGGGCACTGGTACACACTTCGAAGTGGATTAGGGCGCCCTCCCACTAAGGGCTCTGGTGCTTCTAATTCGGAAACTCTCCAAACGAACACCTCTTGTGGGAATTGATGTATTCTTCGCAAACTTACTTTTATCATCTGTCTGCCACACTTAACACTTTGCAACCCACGAAGTCATCCTATCACGCCTCGAGGCCTCATTCTCTCTCCAACTTCTTACTCGCCTAAATGTCAAATTTGTCAAATTCATCACCTCAAGCGCATCATCTCTTGTCGCGAAATAAACGCTTTAGCTCCTCTCCACCTCAGCGTTACTACAAAACACTCCGCATTCCAATTGCCGGCGCGACTCCCTCTTGAACGTCGCCAATCCTTTCTCCTTGCCACCTCCCCTGCGGCTGTTAGCAATTTCTCGCCAATCACTCACTGTACCCAGCTGCAACTTGAAAACGAAGTGACAGATTGAATTTGCCGTCGACAAGAAAGTCATTTGCCGTGCCGCTTCACACCAAGCATTGCGTCTGTGCTGCCACATCCCATCTGAATGTGTACACAAATAAATGAAACTCATTCATGCCCAACTGGTCATCAGTTTTGAGTGTCAAAACGTGTCAAAATCCAAGAAAACCAAGCAGGGCAACCCACCGTCTCCCAGGATGACATAATTTCAAAACGACGATACCTGTCCTTTCAGTGATTTCTTTTTCAGAACTTGTCGCATCGAATTAAATCGATGGCTCAGTCAATGCGGCTTGGCCTCCGCATGACGACCTAAATTCAATTTCAAATTTGAACGCAAAGCGACAGGTCCTTTGAACATAATTAAACTGCTGGCGGAAAGCTTTTCAATGGCGTTGCGTAACTTTTCCTTCTGATGATCTCTGTCCTTTTAAAGTCGAAATTGAATTTGCCATTCACTCAAACGTATCCATCAAGGTGGGGATTTGTGAAAGGAGGGATATTATGGTGGTTCTTAGACGACAGATGATGGTACGGGAGTTGTATCTACTTTCTGATTGTATCAATTCAGTTTAGAGAGGGAGAGATGTGGCGTTTGAGAACAAAGGTGTGGCGTTTAGTATGTGAGCAGACACGTTTTGGTCGTGCTCCACAGCCTTCGTTGAATGATTTCAAATCTGACTTATCGCTTATGGAAGTGTGTGCATGTTGGTCAGACGAATGCGTCTTCATCCTAATCACACGCATGTCTTTGGTTTCATAGAAGTCATACTTCACACAGTTCCAGAGGAAAGTCATTTGTTTTCATCGAACTTAAACAAGTGATTCAAAATTTGGAGCGTCTGGCAGGACCATTCGTTGTTTCATTTCAGGCTTAAAGGGCCCCATACACTGCACACTTGTGTGCACGTTTGTCCTGTGTGTGGCCTAGTCAGCGCACAGAATTTTGATAAGCCACACTCTATGAGTAAAATGAAAATGTTGACATTTTTAGTCTCACTCTTGCGCGAAGCGTGATATGCGAAATTGCGCGAAGTGGTGTACACACCAAAGTGTGTATGGGCAGCTTAGCGCAACGCATGTGACCGCTGCATTCTGACAGTCAGCCGCGTTAAGCTTGGAGGCGATGTGCCTTGCTCCTCACGTCTTTCAACTTCTCTTCAGCCTTCAACAATCATTTGACTACCTTCAGTCACTAAAACTTGTCCCAACTGATTCGCGGTACTACCATCGTAAGAAGCTTTTATAATCATTTCCTTGCGTCCAGTAAATCCTACGACTTCGAAAATCACAAATACAGTCGAACACCCTTTAGTCGAATTTTCTATAAGGCGAGCAAATGTTTCAAGACTTAAAGGGACGCGAGACTTAAATTTTCTCATAGTTCACAGTCCACAACTCGAACATTCCATCGGAAGGACAGGGTGGGGGCTGCTAGTGAATTCACCAGCACACTTAGACCATGTCGGTCCACTGTCGGACACTGATCGACCACTCCAGTGATAGTGTCGTTAATGTGATTCCAACAGCAAATGGAGACTGGAGCAGATTTGAAAACCAAATAAAAGCGTATAAACTTGGACCGGGGACCCCACTAACCACGGCCATGCACTTACCCAACTAAATCGATCACAATATGCGTTGGCGTGAATATTGGACTTTTGGTGGCGCAGGTGTAGTAAAAAGGAAACCCATTATTTTGCCGATTTAGTTAAAATATCTGCCGTTTTGTCGGATTATGCGTTCTGATCGAACTACCGAGAAACTATGACAGTCTTTGCTTCACAAGCCTCTCTTGAGGCGACCTTTTTACCAGCAAAATCGTGCCCCCTAGGCAGGAACGGATGGTAATCACTTGGTGCACAAGGACCTCCCAACCAAGCTCCCCGAGCTTCTGGCAAGTTGCTATCGATGTGGTTTCTGATGGCTAGTGCCACCCCGTCACAGAGAAAGTGAGCCAAACTCGTCGAGACAACTGCGGCAGTCTGGGTTGAACGATAGGCCTAGCCCCGTGCTTACAGCTTTGACTCTAGCTATTTCGGAGCGCTTTCTTTTGATGACCTCTTCAGTCCTTTTTTCATGTATGAAGGCTAAGTTTTCTTAGAGAATTAAACAAAAATAGCCAAGCTTTTACTAGCTAAAGACAGGGAGTGTTGTTAGATGATGTATTTGAGGTGGTTGACTGGGACGCCCACCAATTCAGAGAGCGCGTTGCCGGAAGCTCTTTGCTTGGTCAGTTAGTCGGCAAACGTATTTCCCTCTACGTTGCTGTCGCCTGAAACCCTAGAGGAGAGTCTTCTTGCACCAGTAGCATGTGCAGGCTGTTTGGGGTCTTCCTTGCACTGCTGCATCAATTTAGTGGAATTCTGATACTTCCGCTGTATTTGTTTGTTGTATGAACTGCTGTAATACAACACGTTTCTGCCTAGCCGGTGCATTACACTGGAAAAGCGAGAAACTTGTATCATCATCCAACGGTTTTATGTAAATTTGAACGTACATTTCAGACTACACTTCAAACTACAGCCTTTCAGCTGTAGCCACGGCAAAAACCAGCTTCCAAGGAGAAAATACACAAAAATAAGAAATTGTTCGGATCATAGTTCTTGAATTATAAATCTTTGTTTAAGTAAGGAACAAGTAAAGAACAACACACTTTTGTACAGCGAAGGCTCTTATTAGGGAGGGACAACTCTCTTAGGCGGACAATCCCCTTAAGCGGACAGGTTCTTTGATTCTTTGAATTGATGTTGCAAACATTTGTGATTTCCGGACACTCCCCAACACGGACGCGGACAGAGGGACAACTCTCTAGCGGGCAATTTCTCACTACCGTGAATCTTGACTAGATGTTGCAAACATTTGAGATTCCCGGACACTCCATAACCCGAACGCGGACACAAGGATAACTCTCTTATCGGACAATTTCTCACATCTTCCCGAACGGAACTTCAGCACACACTCGATAGGTTTGTGGCCGTATGGGCTGATGCTGGAATGAAGGTCAACGTGGACAAGTCGGAGGTTATGGTCATATTCAGAACCCCTGTTCAATGCACTCTACATGTTAGTGGAGTCTCATTGAAGCAGGTGGAGAGGTTTAAGTATCTCGTGGTCTTTCCTTTCTCGTGGTTTTCTTTGCTCTGACATTTAGTAAGTAGAATAAACGTAAATCCATTAAACAAGTCACAATGCAGAGGTCTTGCTGTGATAGCTCACAGACCCTAGTATCGTAAGAGCGAGTACAAATTTCTAGGTGGAGCTACTTGTACAAACTCGGGCTTTTGACAGTTGTGAAACAATGTTCTTTTATTTGCTCGTGATTTTTCATTTATGGCGAGCTGAGACAACTAGACAGATTTTATGTGAATCGAGCGACTTCAACGTATGTGACCGCTGCATGCTGACAGTCAGCCGCATTTGGAAAAGTGGCAGCGTCACATACGCAACGTATGTGGCGCTGCATGCTGACAGGTAGCCGCATTTGGAAAAGTGAGGAAGCCACGCTTTGACATAACATTCTCGTAAGCTCGGTAAAGCGCGTACTGAAGCCTATAAACGCCCGAACGCGCGAACGCGGCTTTGTGATTTACCCTTAATGCTGAGCTTTCCTGTAGGATTGGTCAAGCTCGGTTAATTTTGAAACAGCTTTGCAGATCGGTTTTCAACTCGCTATTTGTTCCAACTCTCACCTATGGTCATGGAATTTTGGTAATGACCGAAAGAATAAGATCGCGAATACAAGCTGCTGGAATGAGATTTCTCCATGCTGTTGTGGGAATTACTCGCCGGGATAGGGTGAGAACTCAACAGCTTCTCCGAACGGAGAGGGCTATGCTTCCGTGTCCCCTTCATCACGACTTCCGAGGCGGGCGTTGAATGCGAATCCATTAGGTAGTCGACACAGGACGAGGTGGTTGGACCAAGGCCAAAAACTGGCCTAGATACGCTTGGGCTAAAATTATGATGAATTAGAGTCGATGGCGGAGGATCAAGGTGCCTGGAGATCTCTCGTGCGTGGTTTACCCCCGCAACCCCTTCAGTGGAGCATGCGTGTCAGAAGACGATGATGATGACGATGAGATATTGCAGAATTTGAGGTTCATTAAGAGTGACTGCTGAGACAGACCGCGATATGCAACGATTTCCTGTTCCTAAATTTCTAAAATCGCAAGGCATATGCAATTTCAACAAGCAACTATGCCACATGGCATGGAACCCCATAAAAAAATCAATTACCACATGAGTCATGCTAGTCAATACAAACTAAGCCTAACTTTGCCTTTCACCTTACGTAAAACTACTCCAATCAACTGAAAGATAATCTGGCGCCGATGCCTAACTGGTTTTTCGACAGCGGCAATTTAAAGTGTTTTGAAGAGTTTTTCTATTTTTATCCGTCGGCAATAAAAACCCGTTGATGTGTGCCATTAAGTAGAAAACCATCGTGGAATGGACTGATGTCCTTCGTAATTTATGCACTACTGAAAAGTTTCCGCAATCGCCGAGGAGGTTAGTTCGAGTCAAAAATTCTCAATTTGGATGAGTTTGGGACATCAAACTTGTCTGCGACGGGAAACGGCATGTTATTTTATTTCGCGATTAACTGGCTGTGTAGCGGGACTAAAACCTGTCAAAATCGTTATTCGAAGTGACAATGAACTGAAGATCAGAGCCCTGTACACATTTGCTTGATTGGTGCAATGCTCTGCTTAGGCAATAATAAACTCATTTGCCTATTCACTTCATGGCTCCATGGAAAGTACCCATGAAAGGGTTAGTCGAACTCACGAAGAAAGCAGATCGATTCTGCGAAACCAGAGCAACGGCGAAAAGAAAGAGGGCATCATCTGAGAAAGATGCCGATATCGACACCGTCACAATTGTGCTCAGAAAACTGATAAAAGCTGGTCCAAGTCTCACCGGAGAACGTAAATCTTCCAGCCACCGACTATCCCTCGTCAAAGAGATGTCCTAACGACCCCTTCGCACTGGACATAGAGAAGATCAGCAATTGCAGGATAGTCACATCTATTTCCACATATAGTGCACTGGGGCTGGACAGCATGTATACCATGTATAGTCACTTCACGACTTAGTTTTACTTTCAAAGACTGCTTAGGGCTTGGAACGTCTACCCAAAAAGGGAGTTCAGAGAAATACTTAAGACCGGTAAAGCAAGTCGCACTATCGTTATCTCCCCCCATCTGTCTCACTCTCTCTCTTTCGCTCTCTCTCGCTCTCTCTCTCCCTCTCCCTCCCCCTCTCGTTCTCTCTTTCTCTTGATTTAAGTCCCCATTTCTATAAACCACGTGTCAAAGCAATTTGCCATAGAGTCATGTGTTGCATGTGGCGTCGCTCTCCATTCCGCTCAAAACCTTTCCATCAGCACCATTCTAAACCACAATCGATTTGCAGAAACAGTCGCCTGAGCCGAAATACCTCACCAGACTGTCACTCGTTGTGGTTGGACAGGTTGCTCCACTCAAAGACTACCATTCTCGTATCCCCAGACGCGACAATTTAAGTTGCTTACCTCGAGACAACATAGAAACTAGTCCCATCGTACAACATCGAATTAGTGCGCCTAGGTTAATACCCACCAGACACCATCCAGCGCCTCCCCTTCGGGGAACCACCCCAAGCAGAGCAACTTTCATCGAATCACCCGTTGAACATTCAAATGAATCCCAAACTCGGTCTAGATTCCGTTTTCACTCTCGTCATGAGGATACTCTGCAAATCTGTCGCCGCAACTGCCACCGCAAGTCGAGGAAAATCAGTGCCCGCATTTTCCATTCAAATCGAGATTAGCCCCGTCTCCGGTGCGGCAAACTACTCTCACCGAACGAAACTCATCGCGGCGGCGGTACTGCATTCATTCCTTTCGGCTGTCCCGTGAAATGATGTACGATCAGCGGCCAGTGCCAAACGCGTTGCGTCCATTCGATAAACGGCGTGTACCTGTGTTCGTTTCTGGGTCATCGGAACAGGTTGCCTCCATCATGCCGCGTCTGCATCCCGAGATGAGGTAGAAATTCAATAAATTGATTCACAAGATAGATCGAGGGTATTGGCGTATGATTCGCCGAGACGAGGACGACAGTTTCCCAGCGCATAAATTTGCAGGCTTTGCATGTGCTCGGGCTGTCGTCGCGGTCGTCGAAATGGCTTCGGTTTCACTTGCAGTAGGATGCGCGCCACAGCGAGGCGGACTTTCCGCGGCACTACTCGATTGGGTTTGTCGCTCCCTGGAGGGGTTTCGGCTGCTTTCTAAATACACGCGCAAGTTAGATCCTCTGGCAGCTCTGCCCCTTGAATGACCACGAACTCGTGCACACGGCATGTGAATCCATGATTAGGGTGGGGGAAAGAATTTCATTGTTGCACCATGGACCATGCAGCCCCCTTGCTCCACGACGGGCACTCGATGACAATGTCGCCAAGACACCAGGCTCCTCCGACCGGGGACACATTCCTGATGTTCCGCGGCCGCCGCTGGTGGGATGTTGGCAATTTCTATTTCTGCGAATCTAGCGAATATCTAGTGAAATCGCCCATGCGCGTCGAACGGACGGCATTTTACCATTTTCGTGCAGTGCCCTCGAGTCGAGATACAATCAGAGAGGCGGGTATAATTTTACTAACTAATGGTGCTGATGGCGTCTCTAAGGTATGCCGCCAATTATTGTTCGGGTTCGGATGCATCTCGCGGCCATTTACCGCCACCGCGCCGGTGGTGGCGTGTGCGGCACCGATGAAAGGGAAACCAAAGCCAGACGCAGCTTGTGAAACCGAAGAGCGAAGGAGAAATGCAACATGGGAGCTGCTGCTTCTGGATGTGACTGCTGCTGACTGAAAGTATGCAATGTTTTTGAAGTGGGGAAAGTGAATACACATGCAGATGGGAACATCTCAGACATAAACCAACGGTGTGGTGAACTTTTTTTTTTGCTTATTGTTTTGTTGCCCAGAAGAGAGAGCTTCTTTTGATGTGGTTTCTCTTGAGTTTCTTAGTGCTGCCATTGCTGGTATTTTTCGTACCTTATTCAGATGGTGAAACAAATTCGGAGTACTCGAACAATGAGTCAAGACTTGGTAAATTTTCGTTGAAATTTGGCAAGACGATGATGGGAATATTAAATGATTATGTTTACTTCTTTGGCTGGCCCCATAGTCTGTGGCCTGGTTGACATGGGTCTAGTTCCTCCAGCAGCCACTCGTCTTGAAACTGGTATAATTCCACTGACATGTGGGCGAGTCCCGCCATTTGTCTACCGTTTGACAACGTTTCAGAAAGGTTTCTTGAAGGACTTTCCGAAATATAACGGAGAATTAGTTCAGTCCAAGTCCAAAAACTCGCCTGGTTACACTTGGGCATAACTCCTGATGGGTTAGAGTGGCAGAGGGTCGAGTTGCCTGGAGATTGTGCTTGGTTTACGTCCGCGACCCATTTAGTGGAGCCTGCGGGTGATGCTGAAGTAGTTCAATCAATTGGAATGTTCGTAGGTTCAGGGGTCAATGCTTTTACCCTTGCTTTGCTGATTGACCTGAGGAGTCTTCGGTGGGAGCATGTGTCCTAAGTTCGATACCCACATTATCTGCGACATATGCTTGGTAGGAGGTAAGTAAGAAGGCGGTAAGATCGCAACTACATCATACAAAAAAAAACCCATTTCCATTTCTGCTAACAGACAAATTCACTAATCAACCTACTGCACTGAACGCTGTGAATCTGTGACTACGCCTAACGATGTTCTGTCGACTGTAGTGTACTATCTTCTATCAAGACTCGCAAGACTTCACAACACGTTCCCGTTCTCAAAACACTGCCTCATCTTTAGCCGCTGCGCCGATATGTATACTCCAATTATGTGCTTCTGGAATTTCTCTTACTCTTTCCAGCCATTTTTCCCGACAAATATACACACTCTGACAAATATGAGGCTATGGTTGTTTCCTGAATGTCTTTTCAATATTCTACGAAGGTTAATGGAGTCCCACTGACGGGTAGTGAAGGATCAATGATGGCAGTTCCTGTTGAGCGGTATTTGTACAAACTCACTTCACCAATAGTCGAGAGATTTTATGGAAGGGTCGTGCTATTGTGGAGACTAATGGCTCGGCCAAGCAGAACATCTTCCGAAACGTGCTTTGAGTGTCATAAAGTCAAGCAAATGCTTGTTTGACTTACACAAGCCACACAGTCTGTGCACCCAAACTCCCTCCTTCATAAGTAACTGGTGGTCATTTGTTTGGCGATTGATATCTACAAGTTCCCAACCAGTTCTCCCTTTCCCACGCAAGGTAAGAGTTTTGTCTGCCTGGCATTCTAATGTCAACCCCAACTTTGAGTGAACCTCAAATCCCACTCCCTCAAGCCAGCTGCTGTCAGAGCATTCTAAGCCGTCTATGAGAATCTCCTCAGTTAAGCCCTTTACGCACGACTTCCCAGAGGGTCTCAACTGCCAGAAGTAGAATGCTGTCCTCACTGAACCAGATCCTGAATAAATATCGAAGGCGTTGCCCGAATCTCATCGTCATTCCTTATTCCACCCCCTCCAGGCGCCTCAAACTCGCAATCTAACCACGGCATGCCCTTCCACGAAAACCTCTTAATCCACCACCACCACCACATCCACCACGGCTTCCCACTCATAGTGGCATCTCTGCGCAAAGCTCCCACATGTGCCCACTCTCCGATAAGAGAGAGCAAGCGGGAGAGCGAGAGAGATTGAGTGAGTGTATGAACCTGACCAAGAACCACGCGAAGAAAGTTCCGTCTTCATTCCTAGTGAAAATCTCGCTCGGTACGGTTGGACTCCAGCGACGTGGAGGTGACTGCCTTCAGAGCCTCCCAGCCAGGATTTTGTTTTATGAAATAAATAATTCATTCGGCGTCCGTCTTCTCTCTTGCCCGCACGTTTGGGTGGCTTATCCTGGATAATTTCGTTGTGCCGTGTCATAAATTCGTGGGTCGGTGGTACACCTAGTTTGGTGTGGCGTGGAGTGTCCTTTGCGGGTGAAAAGCACGCCGCTCGCGCGTGTGATTGTGTGCTGTGATTACTCATATTACCGTTCGCTAATCGAATTAACGGCCATTATGTGGATGTTAGTGCGCGCAATTTAATCACAGGAAGGGTACAGACCAGCGGCTGATCAATGGAGGCGACCGAAGGTGAGTCGTAGATCTTCAATTTTCCGCCCACATTCTCTTGTAGATTGACTGAAAGTCCAGCTACGTGCTGACGATGACTTCACCGTGTCACTTAATCAAATTAATGGAACGTGCTCCCCGAAGGGCAGAGCTTTTCTTATCACATTTGCTGGCAGCTTGGAGGCGTTTCATAAGAGACAGCCGAGGCGGCTCTTACCTGCTGCGCACGTCATGACGGATGAAACGAAATTAAATTTCAATTTCCTTCTCAACTCGTTCAGTGATAAAAGACGAGGGGAAGCGGAGCAGCCAAATGAGTTTTCTCAAGTAGACTCAAACGCGCCAGCCAGCCAGCAACAAGCTGCTGCAGGAGGAGGAGGCACGGCGAACCGGTGTAACGAGGTTAACAATCGACAAGACTTCGCTGTGAGCTGGCTCCCAGTGTGGCCGGGTCAAATGGGCCGAATTCAATTGCGGCAGGTGGCGATGGAGATGAAGCTGGAGAGGTGGCAGAATTCCCGAAGACAGACATGAACACGTTGCCGGAACTCTTAATTGTGAAAGTCAGCATATACTGTCGTGAGGTTCACGATGCGTTTGCTGAAGCGCCTCCTATTATGGTCCAGAGACACAAATGATTGCCGGACGTGTTTGCGTTGTTTTGTTGTGGTTTCACGCTCTGGCTGGTGGTCGGTCAGCCAGTAAAGTCCCCCGGAGCACACGAATGAGGTGAACTCGCTTGCCTAAGTGACTGGAAAAAAGATCACAGATGGGTACATCTTGTGGATGTGCTCAACTGTTACATTCTTCCCAGCGGACGGACGTGTAACGATGGCGTCTTCGATGATGGTAGGCAGAACTTGGCTCCCCACACGGGTGATGACGCTTTGTTTTCTTTGTCTGGCCTGGTATTTATGTTTTTCACATTAAGAAGTAATTAAAGTGTCATTGACTGAACGAACTGAAAGAATTTGAGGAGACCTATGGAAAGCATCGTCTGTCTATAGGGTGCTTCGTCTATAGTTGACTTCGATGCTGTGAGCCTTGTGATTTTCTAAACGTCTCTTCTGTTCTGATATTTTTCTTTGAATTAGTGCAATTATACCCTTAATTTCGCGATGCAGTGAACTGTCAAATGTTGATTTGACACCAGCTGTCAAATTGCTGTCAATTGTTCTAACTTATCAGTCATTCTTTAAAGTTTGTTGAGTGTTTGTTATTTTTCAAACTTGCATTCCTACAAGGTTAAGAAACATTTCTGTTTTAGATTTCGATCAAATTTTTACTGTGTCTATATTGCTTGGTTTTTGACATTTCCAATGACATGTAGCATCACTCACAAACAACAGTAGTTGTTCTCTTCTTAATGAGGAGGAAATTGACTGGTCTAAACTGATAATAAAAGGCGTCACCATCCCCTTCTCCGATGAAGCCAAATATCTGAGTTTTACTCTAGATAGAGAACTTCTCTGGAAACAGCACATTAAGTCGAAAATTGCTGTCAGTTTTCTGACAGTTGTCAAGAGGATTCTCAGAGGTCTATCACCAAAAGGATAAATTCGGCTATGATAAGACCCTTCTCTCCTTTGCATCGGTCGTTTGGTGGAATACACTTTACGTAAATACGTAACTGCTGCTTTCACTAAGCTTCAGAGAACGGTCTACCACGGCTTCATAGGGGCCTTCCCTAGTACGCCTGGCTCTGCTCTTGGTGTACTGCAGAATCGTTTCCTTGGTATTCACATCAAGGCCATCTTCCGTCTTAGATGAAGTGGTCATCGGTATAACACGCACTGGAGTTTGGATTACCTTGCGCACCGCATTTCATTTGACTCCAGTCTTATGGATATGCCGCCTGACTCACGGACACCAGCACATACAAAGTCGACTTTCGCCTTCGCTCAGGACTGGCTCTGGCCGGAATCTGAGCCGTAGTCGAGTCTTCACGGATGGCTCCAAAGATCTGGCCCTGAAGCCTTCGTGGGAGACGACAACATTAGACTGCTCCCCTTATTAGGTAAATTTGAGTCGGCTTTCCAAGCGGAAACCTATGCGATCTTACTGGCCACGAACTATATTGTGAAGAATAGGTGGAAGGGGGAAAGTGTCTGTGTATGTAGTGACAGCCAGGCCTTACTTAAACCACTTCCAGGAGAGCTCAGGAATGCGAGTCATACCCGAATTGGATCGGCAGTCATAATTCACAAAGACTTGTCTGGGTCCGGGTGCACACGAGATCGCTGGAAATGAGATCTCCGATGAACTTGCTGAGGATCAGAGGAAACATTCTCAAGACCTGAACCGGTGCTGGGTCTACTTTCGTTCTTGGTTTGAGCCCAACCATGGGCCTCTCGAGAACACAATCGGCGCATGCTCCCTAATGTAGCGCCGTTCTTGTTATCCCTTGGCAGGGACACTACACCTTCGCTAAACATCTAAGTGTGCTTGGCCTAATCGACGAAACCCTCTTCAACGCCTGTGGAGGTGACGATCACACTGCAGAGCACCTTCTCTGTCACTGTCCCGCCTTGTGGTGGTGAGAAGTGGTGAGAGCTGATGATGTAGGCCCCTCATCACAGAAGCGCCTGAAACTAGAGCAAAAGTAGGTTGCTGCCTGGCAGTACAATGGATCAGCTTTTGAGTCTGAGTGCTCCAGTGTAGGTTAAAAAAAAAATCACCCAAATGTCATCCACGGGAGTTCTCTATTCTTACTTTCTTGTTGACACATATTGCAACATATCTTGACGATTTTAAGTTATCTAATCGTCAAGAGTGTGTAGAGAGAGGGTCTTTCCCAGAACACCCCAAGAAAGTAACCCAAACGGCGACAAGTCACTCGGTCCTGGTGAGCAGTTCACAGTACCTATCGTAAAGGAAGAAGGAAATTGTTGTCGTCCCGGAAATTGTCGTCCCTGAAATTGTTCATGAAATAAACCAAGGAAACTGACGCTTTCGTATGTCTTCCGCATCTGTATGTCTTCGAGTTGAGATGAACAAAATTGGTTAATTGGCAGTGAGTATCGACGCTGCCGGCGAAGCCTGTCAATAACGGCGCCGACAGACTGAATTCCCCACAATACAGAGGCGTTTAGTTGATTCAATTTTCCTTCGACAGTGACTATGCTTAACCACCGAGAGTCTCAGCGGTAAAAATTGTTCATCGAATTACTGATGTTTAAGCATCCAATTCGCGTTTGTACAACAATCCGTGGATGGTTGGCTTCAATTCTTGACTGAATTGAACTGTTTAAGGATGGAGATGCAAATCGACGGCTGTTCGATCGATTTTGTTCCACACTCACACCCTCTTTCTTACAGTCTTGTTAAAGAATTACTCCTTTTGAATTAATCTTTCACAATTCCAACAAGTTCAGTGAAATCTAATCAATTCATGGTCTAAAGTGGAAATTCTTACACTAAACACATTCCCCCTTGTTCTCTTAGACGAGGTGACAAATTCTCGCCTCGCATTTTTCTGTCACCTCATATTAAAATCAGTATTCTTCAATTCAAGTGAGGTGACAAAAAAACCAATCAAATTCTCAACCCAAAAGAATTCAGCTAGTTGGCAACACATGCTGCAGATTTGTGTCTTCGTGTGGGATCAATTTTCATTTGGGTGGTTACATTTGCTAATTCTTGTAATTTCGGCATGCCTTTAGTCGTATTGGATCGCGTCTTTGCTATATTTCCCAGATGGACTATATTTAAGGACAGCCAAAGGAAAAGGATAATGCTGCATTTCCACTGAACCGAAACCGCGATTTAAAAATGTATTTGAATAGAATTATATTTTACAATTGAGTTTACAACTAGACTTACAAACTAAGGGTTAGCGTGTTGGTTAAAAAATGGGGGCCCAACTGATGTACTTTGTTTAATTAAATGTTTGTTATTATTGTCGGTTTATTGGTATTTTTTCCTACAATGGCTGGTGTTTACGTCGGTTTGTTCAAGTCCGTGTGTCCATGGTGGTCCTTTTGGGATGGGGGGGTGATGTGTTAGCCGACTTAGCCTCGATGAATCCGTGCAGCTCGTCGTTCGACGTCGTTGGAAAGTTCTGCTCATTAAGCAGATTTAACGCGTTGAGGTAGCGTTGTCCGGGGATTGTGTTTCTCAGGTTCCTGATTTCCTCGTTAGGATGGCTGTTGAGGTTTAGTAGCTGCTTTCTGAAGAGCGTCCCCATGTACTGTTGCAGGGGGATGATGCGTGCTTGGTCGTAAAGCCTATTGTTGCTGTGGTGCCTTTGACGAAGGTGAGTCGCAGTATTTTTCCTTCGAAAATTGCGAGCTTCGTCAGGTCTTAGAGATGGTGTGCCATATTGGGAAGCCGTACGTTAAGATCGGCCGTATAAGCTGCTTGTATAGCAGCAGTTTTGTCCTCTGGCTTAGTCCATTTTGCTTGCGCATCAAGGGATAGATGCGATGGAAGCCTAGGTTGGCTTTTTTAAGGGTCTGTTTCGAATGACTGTTGAACTTCAACCTTTTCGTGAAGTTTTCGTGTGTTGATACTTCTGTACCGTTAGTTAGCACTGTCTGCTTCATCTGCATTCACCTCTGGATGGTCTCCTTAAGCAGATTAGTACCGATTTCCCAGCATTGATACGAATACCCCATTTGGTATAGTAGTCAAATTTGTTCGCTGTTTGGATTTCGATCCTCGAGCTGGCATAAGTCAGCGAGTCATCTGCGAATAGACAGCATTTTACTGTGTCAGTTGGATGTGGTTGATCTGCCGTGTAGATGTTGAAAAGCCACGGTCCCAACTTTGGTCCTTGTGCAACTCCCGCCTTGGTGCTCCGCTCTGTTGACTTGCAGCCTTCAACTCAGACGTAGAACCTTCTGGAATTGAGAAAGCTACAAATTATTCTGATGAGGTTGGAGGGGAATCCCATTTCAGCTTGTAGATGAGTCCCTCAATCCAGACCGTATCGAAGGCTCTTTCTACGTCCAGGAAGCAGGCGACGGTGACCCCGTTATTGTTCAAGATAAACTGAAACTGAAACTGAAATTCACGCTGTAGGCGTATCCGTGTTCACAACCTCTCACGGACCGATGAACTCGAGGAGGATTTAACGAATTTTATCAGAAACCGCGTGGTTTCCAGACCCCGAAAGTGAATGGCGGAACCTGGTAGGTTCGGCGAGAATTGATGAACCTCGCGGTTTCGTTCAGCCCGCAATCCTGCAACCATCGCAGTTTGACTGCCACTTTGCTTACATGAACGCAGTCGGCAGACTGCTGTCATGCGAACGCATGAGTCTTTCAGGTCTGCCGCAATTTGACATTTCTGAATTCGGCTTTGAAAGAATGCTGCTGCGATGGCTTTTTGAAAGCTTATTCTTAAAATAAAATTGTTAAGACTTTCAAGAGGTCACTTACACGCCTTCCACTTTAACAACCCGACGGAGGTAAGTTACCAATCATCTTCACCGCTTTACTCGTCTCATAAGCTCTAGCTTGTTCGAGGAAAAGGATCAATCTGATGTGCGTGACCCCAGTGTGACTCCGGCCGACCAGCAGTCAGCCTCTCCAACCTAACCTAAACTCTAACATTCCCTGACTGAGTTTGATAAGAATTTCCTAGTATTATATACCGACGACCTCATTTCACCTCTTAGGCATGGTTTATCATAATTTTATTTTAAATTTAAAGCTCCATTCAATGGTCATAGCCAGTCGTTATGTCTTTTTCTCCGAAAGACTGCTCTCTTTGAAATCCTTCCGAATTCGCCCAGGTTCTCCATTGCAAAAGTGCTCCAGACGAAATCTAACCACACCAGTGACATTTTCCTGACAGTCTCGAGTTCAATCAGCCGACACTTCACCACACAATTAACACAAGCGCCAACTGATTGACAGCTCCTACAGATGACATTTATCACTCACAATTCTCCAATGCACATCTGAAATGTCAAATTATCAAACAAAAAATCGATACAATCCGATCGATAACTCATAAAACCCTATGCCCACCGTGCTGAAATGAAACGGAAATAGACTCCCCTCGATGAGGAACCACTGCGGAAAAGGTCCGTGTTACAATTTTCTTGGTAAAAATGTAATCAAAACCCCTCCCCGCCCAGGATGCTGTGTTTTAATGAGAATCCACTGTAATCCGTAACAACATGAAAGCCTCAACCCGATTAGGGGGCACATGCTTGATGAAACATTCATCAGCACTCGCTTCACGCCCGATGTGGCATTTCCAATTATGTGAGGTTCTTGTTTAAGGATTTATGGGACAAACTGATGACGCACACAGCGTATCGGTGTTCATTTCTTAATCATCTGAGTGATTCATTCCACATTTTGGGTGCACTTCAATTTTAAAGTGAGAAGCACTGCATTAGCATACGATTGCGACGGAACACTTCCTAGATGTCTCCGTCGAGATCTCCATCCAGACAATCACAAGAACAATGCGCCTAGACTGGGCGTTGGGGTTCTTCTGAATTCAAATTCCAGACCATCAATCATAGACATTCCGAAGAACGGGAACTGAGTACAAAGAAAAATACTGCACGACTGTGTTTTGAAAGCTGGTGCCAGAGGAATGAGGGTTTGAAGTCAATCTCCAGACATTTGTGTCTGCTGGGAGATGATGTGTACTTGAAGGAGATGAAATCACCGTTTGTGGGAGTGTACGGACGCATTCCAGAGAGTTCATATCCTGGGCACATATGTATCGTATTATTGTTTCTGTCTGTCTGGCGTAGGCACGAGTGGGGGAGTGGACATTTTTAATAAAAGGTGATACCGACCGTACATTCTTGGGGTGTGGGAAAAATGCAAGTGATTAAGGTCGCCCCGATGGGTTGCGCAGGGTCGTTGAACTTGTTGCAAAGTTGTGTATGGATTTTGCTTATCTGAGCAGGGAGTTTGGTGTTCTAATCAATTGTTAACAAAAGGGATGTGCGTGAGAAAGAGTAGTAATGATTAAGACTTTTGGACGCACTAAGCTTTGTAATGGACGAAAATGATACAAAGTGAATGTTATAAACTCATTGCTGAGTTTCGTTAAGTTTCGTTAAGTTTCGTTGAGTTTCGTTCAGTTTTGTTTACTTAAGTGGAATCGAACGGAAATGCCCTGACTCGAAATCAGAATTTCTTTTAAGTGTCCAGATGCTATTATCGGCATCTTATACAATAATTCGACCATGCTTCTGACTACCTTTCATTCAATGTTGACATAAGCTTCAGTCGACGAACCCCCATTTGTCCCTTAAATGACGCCATCGTCTTTGAACTGCAAGAGGTCTCCCCTTTCAAAACATATGACGTACATGTTGTGCTGCCAAAGATGTCTAACAACATGCGTTACTCATTGGCTTGTCCATTCTCCCCATTTCATCGGGATTCGAAGTACTCTTATCGGAACCCGAAAGCTGACATATTTCTATTCTTTCTGTCAATGTCAGCTGATAAAAGTCACCTGTCAGAGCTGTCATCGCTGTCTGTGTCGATGGAGTGCTGCAGTATCGGCTGATTTATTTTGGAAATGTCGCTGAATTGTCACCGAAACCGCCTATAGTTCTGTCACGAACAATTCTTATTTCTTCAATCGAACTTAAACTCAGACGTCAGTATCTCTATAAGTCATACCCACGTCGGTTAATGAGTCTGAAGATGGGTCCTAATCTTTCACGCAGACAGCCATGATCGATCAGAGGGCGCGATAAGTCAATCTTACGTCTGAAGTTGCAACCCAATCCAGCAACCTTTTCGAAATCCCTTGTAAAACACGCCCGCCCTGTCCACTAACATTAAAATACTCTAAATTCAAGCGATGTGATGGCTATCTGTACACCTTCGTCTATTCCAGCCTACAACACCACCTTCCACAAACTCATATCCATCGCCCCATCCATGCGCGCACCCTCCTCAATAATTCGCAACCAGTCTCCATGCTGAGCACGTAAAATGTGTTCGCATAACTCAGACCGTCGTATTCATAGTCAGCGTCGCCCCGCAGCCATGGATTCATTGTACAAGGCTGCAAACACTTTGCCCAACGTTCCAATCACCTTAATCCCACAGATACACATACTACGTGCCTTTCATAAATCCCCTTTTATTGCCCCCCGAAAAACGAAAGTATCGGGCTAAATCTCAACTGACCTAGCCACCTTCCCGCCCCCGAACAAGGCGAAAACCTGAATCTTGCGAAATTTCGTTGAATAATCCGCCATCTGACAACTGCACCTCCCCCGGTGCCTTCGAACAATCGCTTCACATGCATAAACCCCAACCGCTTCCCAGAGCTGTCCCGAACCAATCTAGAAACAATGATTATGTCGACGAGTACCTCTGGGATGTCGTCGGCGGATACACCGCCCGACTTCTTCGGTTACAGTAGCGCATGTCTAAAGCTCGGCTTCACCACATTCCGCTTTGCATGATTCGCTTTCAAATCGCAACCATGGCGGTCCATGCAGAGCCACCGTGCTCAAACCAGTTCAACAAATGAGTGACGTCGCTCTTGACGTCATTAATGTTGATTGAGCTTGAATGGGAACCAGTTTGCTTCACACCAGATACACAAAGTATCTCGAACGTAGTGCGCAACGCGAAAGTTCCACGCTAGTAGTTGTTGCGGTGTGGTGACCGAGAGCGGCTTGCAGCAGAACGAGAGTCGAGTCTCTGAGAATGCAGAGCAGTGCTCATGGCCACAGAAGACGACGACGGTTTTTTGTTCGAGTTTAGTTTAGCTCCAGCCTCGACGGCAATCGGTTCGTGTCGTTTCTTCGCCAAAAGCGTGTGCTTCCGAGTGACACTTTTGTGCAGTGAAGTGCGTGTGCCTAGTGTGAGTGAAAGAGAAGTGGTGCGGTGCTGCAGTTGAAGGACAAACGACAAAGGAACATCATTTGGGGCGGAAAATCTCTCCCCAACATCCCGTATCCTTCACCTTTTGCCTCTCGTTTTCCGCACCTCGAGATTCACGGTCATTGAAAAAGGGTCTCGCTTCTACATCGTCATTAGGAGCCATCCTCCCTCCCCGTGTACACACCCCCGCCCCGCCACGTCATCATCTGTTATTGTGTGTCACTTGCTCCTTTCCACAAACGGAATCGCATTTTCCAGTCCTCGCTCACCACTACTCGCTCACATTCGATCGATACCCACTGCCACTGCGAGTGGCGAGCACACTCGTTTTGTGTTCTTTTTTTTCCTCGTGTTGTTGTTGTCGCTGTATTCCCTTGGGGGGTTGCAAATGTCAGATTGAAGGAAGAAGAAAAGAAAAAAAAAGAAAAACAAGGGAGAAAAGTATTTGCCAGTGATTCAGTTGTAGGGGCAGCCATGTGTCAGGAGCAGACTTTGCCGTGAACAATCGGGCGAACCCTGCAAACCCTGCAAACAAACGCAAGAAAATCAGAAATGCAATGAAATATCCTGTCAAACGATGTGTCATCGCTGTGTCCGTGTTCGTGTGCCGTCCGTGAGTGCTCGCGGAGGGGTAGTTGAAGAGCAAACGCGCGTGCTGTGTAACATTGTTTAGTGTTTGTGGTGCACTCTTGAGATACATAAACAAAGGGACGCAAAGAAGCGAAACTAACGCGAACGCAAACGAAATGACAACAACTGGGTTGACATCGCCACAGGACTCCAATCCCAATAATGCAGTGGATGCTGCTAGGGACTCAATGTACTGCCCTCAGGAGCCTCAGCCGCCGCCGAGACCTGCTCCACGCGGTAACCCACCCACACCGAAACCACGTTCAGGTGAGTCTGTCCATCCCCCATCCCCCATTCCTCCGCTCGTTCTTTGTCCGTACTGAGCTCTGCACATGTATGCGCCAGGGATTGGGGGTAGTTTTACGAATTGGAATGAATGGTCGGAACGGTGCTAAGCCAGGGGTTGACCTCGATTTATTGCGGGTCGATTACCTCTTTATGTGTAGCTTGAGGGTGGAATATGAAATTAAAAATAGTGCTCTCGTGCCTCCCGCAAGCACGGACAAGGCTGGAGCCCGACGGCGAGGGTCGTAAAAAGTTGTTGTCTCCTTGTCTCAACGTGCTACGTGGTCTACTGCCGTGTACTCCTTTCAAGGATCCACAGCGACTACGACGACGGTACGACATCAAGTGAACAGACAGTGTGCAGGTTGTAGTTGAAGCACACGTCCTTCCCAGCGAACGAGGATTGAATAATTAACTGCCTTCGCAGTGCAATCTGGTGATGGTGTGGCAAACACTTTAAATGGTCGACAGGCAGTGCTGGAGTGGGGCGCAAATACCCGACTGAGATTAATTTGATTGTCGCTCCATATGGGAATGCAGAGCTGCAGTTTTGAAAAACAAACAGAGCCCGGGAGGCATTTGAAAGTTGTTTTCGAGTGATGCCACTGTGATGGCATTTCGAGAAGAATCTCTTGTGGGATGACTGAACGCATGACATGACTCCATTCGCTTGGTGCGTCGCACATGTCACTCGACGCGCCGTGCCTAATGGATGATGGCTTGACGGAAGACGCGAAATGACGCATCCCCCTTTTTTTGTATGAACTTTCGCGCTCTAAAGGCGGTGTTTTTTATTCCAATCACGTTTCGGGATCGTTAAAAATCTTATCTCTCTCCGCTGGCGTCGCCCAGTAGCCACTTCGGAGTGGTGCCCTTTCCATGTAGTCGGGTTGTAAAACCCAAATCTGAAGCTTCGGGATGCATAATGAACAGAGGAACGGGAAAGTAAAACGCCGCAGCGAGCGCGCGACCTTGGCGTCGCTTGGGTTTCAAAGGAAAGTGGTACACCAACTGTCGACCCACTTAAGTGTTATTTTTCATGACTGTAGCTGGGACAGTCACTGGCCTTGGTTTTAACTGAACGAGGAGACAAATTCGGAATCTGTCCTTTTTCGCAAATAAAATTGCGAATTTATTGATTACCCGTCACAACGACGCTTATTATTTCGTTTGGAAATTTACACTCTTACTCATCTGCTGAGCTTCTTTTCGTTTAAAGGCGAGGTGATGAACCCCGCTGCTAGTGAAATGTGGTGATGTATTTCCAGATGGTCTGGAACACGATCACTGAACAGAGACAGACAAATCAAGAAGTCAAGAAACGTTGTGGCTGATGACAGTATCTTCCTGATTCACACCAACGTTGTTTTCTTTTTTGCAACCCACTGTTTTGTTTACCACTTTATTATGGGCTGGCGTGGCCAGGGGGTGCCAAGTTCGATCCCCGAATTTACAAACTTTCACAATTCACGACTCCACGTCTTTCGAGTCACTGACAGTGCTCATAGAGTGTTCCTGTATAAAAAACGCGATCGTAGTCGGCATAAAATTGTAGGTCACATCCACTCGTGAATGAACAACAGCACGTGCAACACGAGTGGTTGCTTCTACAGTAGCGGCCATTATATATTTTAAACCACTTTATTTGCAGCCTTGTCGCTGATGTTAAAAATCAGGATGGTTGTTCATTGTGTCTTCCGGAGAACCTCAGTTCTGAGTGGCCCTTGAGTCCAGACCGAACCGAGGCCTCAACCAACATGTCTGTCCATCTCAGCCTCTGGTTGAACGGTTCCAATTCCGAACGTCCAAGGAATCTTACTGTCTTCTAGTTTTTATACCAGCTGCCCCTGAGTATGGAATTCATAGACTGCCCAGACCGATAAGCTCCTAGAGCTAGTGCGATGTTTGTATGGCTATTTGCTTCTGCAGACCAAGTTGTTCTTGTCTAGCAGCATCTTCTGCGTTGTCCCGCAGACTCGAAGTCAAAGACTCTTCGGTCCAGCCACCTTAGACGTTGGATACGTAGACACCCTCAACGCAAACAAGACCAAAGGTCTCGCGCATCACTTTTTTCCCGAAAACCCCAAGAATTTCTTCACGCGTTTGAAATTGTCCATTCGTCTGCACCGTAAACCAGGACTGGGGATCAATGGGATCAATGTCTCGTATGTTTTTTCGAGAGAGGGCCCTATTAATCAATTGCGTCTTAAGCCCAAAGAAAGAGTTACTCTACGTTTGATCTCTGTATCGATGTTCTATGTTCAAGCCGAGCTTGCCTAGTGTCTACTTCGACGTAACAGCAGCCCATTTTGACACTTTGGACAAGACAATTATGTTGCGTGATAAGAAAGATAATAATTCAAATATTTTGAAGCTACTTTCTTGTCATTATGTCTGTCATCTGTCATCTGAATCGCACAACATTCAAATGGCCGCCTCGTCTCACTGGTAGTGCTTCAAACGGAGTCCTTCCAATATGTGCGACGTTATCTCAGCAAGCACTCGTGTTGTGCGTGCGATCTCTCACGAGTGGAAGGGACCTACAGTTTTATCGAGTCGTGCGTGCGATCTCTCACGAGTCGAAGAGACCTACAGTTTTATGCCGACTCCGAAGAGCCAAGTTTGAGAAGCTCTATTTCTAAGCAGTTATTACTCTTTGAGCATTGTCAGTGACTCGATAGAGGTGGAGCCGTGTGAACATAATGTTTGCCCGGGAATCGAACCCAGACAACGAGTTTCAGTTGTGCAGGGGTTCAGTTGTGCCACGGCCGCCTGGGCTTATATGATATCGAATTATCCACGGCCGCCATACCTTATTCCAAAAATAGCGTCTCGAATGTTGAATGACATGCTTAACTTTGTTAGGACTTGGACCTGACACAAATTTTGACAATCTAATTGAGTGGTGTCAAGTCGCATGATCGCGATTCGCAGCTGCTGAAATATAATCATTGCAGTCTGGTCACCGGTGTCCTTTACTTCGTCTTCTTCTCAATCACTCCCAAATATATCTTCCCCACGTCCGTCTCATTGCCAGCGGAAGACTCATTGACAGCACTGACACGTCAAAGAATTAGGGATGGGAAAGGGATTCCTTAGTGTTAACCTCTGGGCTTTGCACGATCTAGCCAAGAACGATGTTGATCTTATAATCTGATATATCGCCTTGTCTTTAACCATATTTTCAAGATTTCCTCGTGTCCCCGGTGTCTTGCTTCACTTGTCTAAAATAGCTAGGATTTTGCAATGAAGCGAGTTGTGTGTAACTTCGAATGATTCATTAACCCCTCCATTCCCTCCAACAACTCCAACCATATTCATCACTAATAGTTTGCAAATGCCGAGAATAATGTCAAGTCAGATTCGACGTCCTACAGCTTCGAAGACTCTTCGGTTCGGCCGCCTTTGACGTGGACGTCGTAGACACTTGTACTCTTCCTGGTTTAATCTTCTCAGAATCAACGATTTTCTCTAGAAAAGTTCGTTGCAAAGCACGCTGTTGTGCGCAGTAAGACCTTCAATTTGTAATCCAGAATCCATCTCCGTCGCAACCAGACACACTACGACTCTGTTACGTAATGCATCTCAAAGTCAGAGAATTTAAAAGCAGACCATTCATCATACGATAACGCCGCCAATTAGTGACATTTTCTCTGTAATTGAGCTTGTCACTTTTTGTATTTGATCGAATTTTCTTTTATTTTCTTCTTCTCTGCCTTCCTCCGCTTCGTATCCATCGTGTGGACATACATTTTCTCAACTCAACCAATTATGTCGTCTGCCTCTCCGCAGAGGCTTCTTCTGTGTGATGAATAAATTACAGCGCCAGCATCTGCTGTAAATATTTGGAAATGTTAATTTCCTCTGGCTTCTTCTGGTTCTTGATTTATAGCCCATGACGTATGCTGTCGTATTTCAATCTTGACGTTTTAAGACGCCTCTTATGAAACTATTTAGCTTCCATGCAAGAAGGAAATTATGCGAGGCCAGCGACAGCCTTCCGAATGCTGCCGGAAAGTAGAGCCGATTCATTTTCGATTATCAAGAGGCGCTTGTTTTGCGAGCTGCACATGAAGACCATTAATAGAAGTCAGTTATTGTGTAAACATTTGAAATTTTATAAATCCGGACATGCATCGAGGCTGGAATGTTGAAGCAAGCTCGAAAAAAGGAAGTTTTTGTTTCCCAGATATGTTCAATTGATTTATTGAATTGGAGAGATTGTCCAAAAAGCAGGCGTGTTTGCATGTTTATTTGGGTGGCGTCAAATCAAAATGGTTCTAGATCCTACTGTCGCCACGAGTGTATGGAACTTCCCCGCTGACGCTTATATCAGTGCAACAATGCCGGGAATACTCTTCGGAATTGATCGTTCTTCCAATTGCAGGTAGATGGCGTTTTTGTTTTTGTGGTGGTTGGTGTCCTGATTATCTCTTCTTATAATCGCATATTCTCTGATTTGCTCATAATGCAATAGATCATATGAAAGATCACAAAATTCGAACAAAAACTAATTAAAGTTTTTGTTAGTAAAACATTTTTCATTATATCTCTAAAAAAACGCAATGCAATTGCTCGATAAACATCCACAAAATTTTCTCTTTCAGAGTAACGTATACCACACAAATACGTAGTACAGAAACGTTACTATTCCAATGATACCATACCAATAACTCTGCACCATACCAACCCAAATATACCTAAAGGAGGATACTAGATACATACCATTGTATACCACACACAAGATTCTAAATACGCTCTTCGCATTCAAGAGAGACATGCCATCAAACCATACCGATGCGATAAATGTCATTTTGCGCACACAACGTCACAGCAGCAACCTCTTAACTACACATCAATGCCACATTACGCGTCGGCATGTTTTGATGGTACCCTTTCCGTGATGTGTGTATGCTATGCCCATCTTGCACGTCCATACGAGCATACCACACCATACGAGAGTGGACGTACCGCTGCCTGTTGTCTATAGTGCATGTAGGCAACAAAAAGTAACGATACTCATGTAGACAACAAAAAGTAACGATACCATAATAGTAACGATACTCATGTAGACAACAAAAAGTAACGATACCATAATAGTCACGACAATCATTGCAGAGTAACATTTCGTTATATGGTACTTTATCAAATACTCGTTACTCAGTAACGAATACATACATATTGCTAAGGTACCAGCTTCAGACATAATTACGCCCACCATCCCTTCGTAACCAGTGACATAAAATCCTCATGGTTTCGGATGGGCTTTTCTTAAGACTGCTGGCAGGCTTTTAGCTTCCTGAAGATCCATATTATGTTTGGGCGCTGTTGTGGGTAGATGCTTCCGCTTCTACGCTGAGGGTCTCAGTTCTTTCCCCGATAATTCACTCATCCAGCGCTATCAAGTGGGTAACAAATAACTGCTACCAAAATTCTTCGATGACTTTTAGCTTTAGCTGGTAGCCTGCTAGAAGTATTTTCATTTAACGTCACTGTTCGCTCTTCGCCTCACATGTGTGCTTTTCGTTTTTCGACGTAGTGCTTCTTGGTCAACTCCGTCGGTTGATTGTTTTTCATACCACTGGCTTTTGCCAGCAGCCTTAAGTGATCACGGCTACTTCCTGAATGGCTAGTCGACATGCAACCACAAACTGTTGACATTTGCGGTCGACGTATGTCGTAGTCACTACCAATCTGCGATGCGGTCAGGCGTCCAATGAGGAAACTCCTCTCTGTGGGCTGGTGTAACCTTTGGGCATTAGACAGCAGCAGAGCTCTGAATCATGTTGCCATTTAGATGTGGTCAGAGTTGATGCTTGCCTTTCCGAATATTCGCACATTCGTACATCCATTCTCTTTTATCGTGCAGCCTTTTACACTTGATCTAGTAAACTAATGTTCACACCAAACATACGACTGACTTCTTTTTCCCTATGAACCACAAACAATGTTCTCCCAAGAGATATGTCTTGACAGGTCCTAATCCCGGTGATTTTGGTTTGAGGATTTTTTGTAAATTAGTGACAAGCAGGAAGCACTAAAATGCGCTTTTGAATTGTTCTTCTCTCACGGAAAGGTAAGTCAACATCGCCACTGCTTTGGAAATGAAGTCAAGTGAAGCCCCTTAGTTGTGTGACTTGCCCATTGTTGAGCACTCCCAGTGAAGAACTGTGTCGGCCTGTAGTACGTGTGTATTTACTTCGAACACCATTCTTATATCAGAACAACTGACTAAACAATCGAAGCACATTTTCTCTCCCTTTTGACCGAATTCCACACACTCTCGTGTCCCAACCTCCTTAAAATAATCTTAGCCCAGAACGTCAAAGTAATTCCCCACTGCCCACCTGACTTGTTTCTTTGATCGAAATCCTTTGTCATGATCCTCGCTACCTCTCCAGTTAAAATGGATTTCCTTCCAAAAATGGGGTTGATGGTCCCAGCAAGTGAAAAAACCCTTTTCAGATCGAATTCAAAGCACAAATGTAGGACGCAACTGAGTTTATAAAATATTGGACAGGTGCCATGGGCGAAGGGAACATTTTATTGTCAGCAATGCAGCAATGACACAATCGAGCATCTCGCACAACACTGCAGTTGGCCTTAAACGAACCGATGGCCAACTTCTCCTTCTCTGAATGGACTCAAGCCAGAAGAAGTATATCTTCTTGATTGCACGTTAAGTGCTCCCATCGGCACTTCGAATTACGAAACAGGCATGCACACATAGACAGGACCCGCCCCAAGCGCATCAGAGGCGTTAATTTTTTGTTTTCAAAATAATCAGATGTCTCCCCCCTCTCTTGGCAGAGCTTATGTAACATCGTGGAGTATGCAAAGTGCGCCTCGACTGAACCAAGACTGGCAGCATCATTACGGCATCACACATGTCTTTGGGCGGTTATTCGCCTTCCCCCAACTTTTGGTCTTTAATCATTTTTCTTTGTGTTTTCCTCCTCTTCCTCGAGCTGCTTGTTTTTCAATGGAATTCCGGCCCGAATAGCTGAACAAAAGTATCTCGGAATTCGGCCTTCGAGTGAGTTTTTATCCCACGCAACCTTGCGAAGAGATACTCCAATTTGGGTGTGTTCGTAGAGACGGTGGCAAATCGGGTTAACTGTGATGCCGTTGACAGATGAAAGTCTCCACTCTCCGAAGTCGGAGTTAACTCAATCAAAAATGTCTTTCGTGGCGCCTGGCGCTCTGCGTACTGCTGCTGCATCTGTACGTCTGTCAAGGCCTTCAAGCAATGAGTACAACTTTCAGTTTCTCGGTTTCCTTCTCTTCCAACCTCCCTCTGGCTTCGTCGTTGTTGTCGTCTTAACTAGTTCGTGTCGTGAGCTTCCAAGCTCTGCGTGCATTTTGAAAATTGATTTTCTTCATACCCCACACACCACGCTCTCGTCATCCTCCTCCAGCATGGACTTCAATGCACTGCTCCACTGGCTCCGGATTATGGCGAACACCTCGTGCAGGGCTGTCCGGAAATAAAGCTGCCCCGAGGGAGAGAGCCATCGATCCGTTTTTCAATTTGTTTTCGTTCCCATGTCGGCTCTTGCGATGGGACTGGGCTTGGAACTGTCTCTCGTGAGCTATGCTTTACGCTCGCACGCCTTCTGCAGTGTGCTCTAGTTTTTATTGATTCAGAGAACTCGGCCTTTTAATGGCCCACACCACTTCACGCTGTCGCACTCGTTTTCGTTGTTCTTTATTTATTTTTTGGTGTATCGAGTATATCGACCCAATTTCGACTCCCCGGAAGCGATGTTACAGTTCCCATTGTTGTGTGCTTCTTGGTCGTGGTGGTGGTCGTGGTATCGGGAATAAACGGCGATAAGAGTGAAGGAGTTTAATGTTCTCTGAAGTTGATGGAGGTGTGAGCACCAGCCAACGATTCAGGTTTTGTTAAAAACATTGTTAAGTGGAGACTGGTGGTGTTTTTCTGCCCACACGCTTGTTCGCAGTTCTGCATGCGGATGTAATGGAGAAGCCTCGCTTGTGGGTGTGTGCTTTGACATATTGATTTCGAATGGGCATACGTGTGTGTGTGGAAGTCGAAAGAATGTTTAAGCAAAAGCGTGACATTCTTTCCTTTCTCCTTTGCCCGACTAAGTATTGCCGCTGACGCCGTTGCTACCAACATGCGGCAGCTTATGCGATTAATTGCGTTCCATGGCTTAGTTGGGGCTTACGTGTATATGTGGTCATGTAAGTTTGAAGACGGAGTGTCAGTTTGGCGTGATTAACTTAATACTTCCGGTAAATTGATTGCTAGCCACCCACAGAACGGAAACATTGGTATCGCATGCGTTAGGAAATATGACGTTTATCATTGAGTTGGAGCCTGCTTTCAAGGCAACTCCACGACAACTGCGCTCTGTTCAATTTAGTTCAATGCAAAGTTTCAAGTGCATTTAGCAGAGATTTCAACGAAAATCAGATTTCTGTCGATGAGAGTGTTCTTCAAGCGATGAGATTGCATAAGGCATCCGATGTTTTTTTTTAATTTATTGCTCTTCAAGGGACCCTTCCGGAACGTTGGGCTTAGACTGGCCCTAGCTTAAAGGCCAGTAACATTGCTTTTGTTCCACGATGCTTAACTTGAATTTCGATTCTTGGACATACCCCACCGACGATGAGTGAGAGCGAAATTGTAAATGTTTTCATTCAGTTTCAAAGCGAACCAGCCTTTTTTTGTTCGATCTAGACGATGTTGCATAGTTTCATTGTAAAAAGCATTGTTTTTGAAACATGTCCAGTCTGTTACAGCAGTCGATGCAGCATTATTCTATGTTGAACTTGTGAGTCGCGTGGCGTAGAGAGAGAGAAGCTTTGTCTACGCAGTGATACTCCTTGAGCACTGTCAGTGACTCAAAAGAGGTGAAGCCGTGAAAATGATTTTGCTCGTACCAGGAGACGAATCTAGGAAAATCACGTTAGTTCGTCCCATAGGCCAGTAGTCAAAATGCAAAATTTGGAAGTACACATGTTTTTTGTTGCCCTTTGTCTCTGATAACGGTACAGGCTAATAAAAGTTGAGAGTTACTCAAGTGAGAGTGATTGTTGACAGCATGATCCGTCGAAAGCTTTGTTGCAGTCGTTGGCGATTACTTGGACTAACTGCTTTTTGTTTGCATTTTGGAGACATATGCTGGCAATGGCATTGATGGATAATGAAGACCAACGTACAGTACATTCTCGATTGTCGCTACTAATAGAAACTAGGGTAGTTGCAACCATCCAGTTTCTGTTTATTTGAAAAGTTTTGATAACTGTTGACAGAGAGAGAGAGAGGGAGAGATAGAGAGAGAGAGAGAGAGAGAAGTTGCATTAATCGAGAACGTTATTGATGTACGATGTCGTATTCAAATTTGTTTGCTAAAGTGCCTCAATTGCGTACGTTTTTTTTTTAACTTCAATTTTAAAGGAATATAACTTTTGATTCGTGTACTTTTGCCTAATGTGTTAATTAAATGCTTTCTGCGTGTTTTGTGAAAATGTGTAAATTTTCAGTACATATAAGAAATACGAAAAAAATTTTCCCCTCTTGCAACTTTTGAAGATGTCATTCATCAAAACCAAAAGCAAATTATTCACTTCCATTAAGCAATGAAGCACAGGCCTCTTTCGTTTATCTATATACAGATATAGAAACTAGCAGACCCTGTGGCTGCTTCGCTAGGCAGATCACTTTAATATAAGAATATATTATTTATTCTATATATTTTATTATTTCTATATTAAGGTATATATATATATACCAAGGGCGGGCCTTGGTTTGTGTGAAGTTTGGGTAAAATCGATAAACATATGTGTGTGTGGTGACGTGCGTGAAAAAATCATGGATTTTAGTATTTCACTCACATTAGCCATGTTTTTGAGTCGTTTTTTTTTTAAGTTTTTTTACACTGCTCATTGCCTGCCGCTCTGGAGGAACAACACATCATAGAAGCTTCATCTGAATAGCTATCCAAGTTGCGCACACCAAATTGGTTCAGCTCATTCTTTTACTGCAGAGCCGAGGAAGACGAAGTCCTTGACTACCTCAGGATTTCTGCCGCCCATTATGAATGTCCGAGACGTTTATGTTGTGTGTCCTTCCGTGATGACTTTGATTTACTGCCAGACCGATTTAAGCCGCAAACTTTTGTTCTACTTTTCATACAACTCACCTGGGTATGTGACAAGCAGTCTCAGGTAGTACGTGTCGCTGGTCCTAACTCCCAACAAACTTTCTGTTCAAAGAGTGCGTGCCCAAAATGGACATGTGAGCATTTAAGCGTTAGTCTGCAGTCATCTGAAAGAATCGAAGATTCATAACAAATTTACATGTCATCATGAAAGAGCACGAAATTGGTCTTCGTTCAGCATCCAATCAAATCACTTTAAGAAAAACCTCCAGCAGCTTAATTTTAACCAACAAATTATTTGCTGTCTGAATAGTCAAGGAAACAACCGTCACTCGTATTCTGAACACAAAACCTCGTCGATTGCGTCAACCTGCAGAAACGAGACAGATTACGGAGCCTTGAACAAATTTAATTTACGGATTGTGTATCGTTTGTCTGCAACCATTTGTTTTGACAAACAATCAGCCACATCTGCACCCACTTCGGAGCACGATTCACCCCTCTAGACACTCCGTGTCCACACAAAAGAGTTAATTATTCGCCCCTCGCATC
Source organism: Eristalis tenax (assembly GCA_905231855.2). Classification (NCBI taxonomy): domain Eukaryota; kingdom Metazoa; phylum Arthropoda; class Insecta; order Diptera; family Syrphidae; genus Eristalis; species Eristalis tenax. Next base: position 93,315,939 of record HG993125.1, read on the forward strand.
AGCCGCGTCTGGATGATTCCATTGAAACTCTCATATCAAAGCCGACATTGTCTTTCACTTTTCATCAACAGCAGCTAGCTTCTGCACAAAAGCAAAAAAGCACAAGGCCTCTCGCCGCGCAGGCATGTGTGTGCTAAAATTATGTTACGAAACGAATTAAGTCGTTAGACGTCTGGAGAACTTGTTTCCTCTGCGGATCACGTTCACAATCTCTTCGAGGCGGGTTCATACGAACCGCATCGCAACTCCCAAGGTCTACCCCAAACGTCGCGTTCAACGCCGCAATGAAAAAATGAACTACTTCTCGGAACTGTTCCCAAAATGGGGGGCAACTGTGCAGACCATCCTCACGCACTCACCGCCATCCATGGTTCCCTGCCAAAGATTGTCTGCTCTTAACGGTGGCCATTGCGGATGAGGCGTGCGTAACACTGTGGCTCTCAGTGTTGACGCGTCGAGTTAACACGAAATGTGACTTGCCGTTTCGGGAACTCAATGTCGTTAATTGCTGTCGGTGGCTATGTAAACACGACTTAGAGTACATTGCCTCGCGGAAATCGGTTTGGTTTCGTGACTCAAACCCTCCCCGGTCACACGATCGGCTGAAACTGGTTAACGGCTGGGGGTCTTTAAATGTCAAATGTTGTGTTCTTGTTTCGGTTGATTGTTGTTCTGTCGAATGGCTGTCAGACAATTACATTCAATATGACACGGCTCAGAATGAAATTCGCGCGCATTCGTGTTGATGTTCACTGGAGTGCGAGCAGAGGCATAATTCTCATATTTCACCATGAAATCCAGAAAGAGATACGCTTGGTCTTCTGATAAAGCCTTGATGTGTCAAATTGACTGATGCGGTGCCATCGATTAGGTTGAAGTCATGTGCTCTGAAGCGAGACCTTGGTGGGTGATGGTGGTTGGTTCTCAGAATGTGACAGCTTCTTCTGTCAAGGGGAAGGGTTTCATCTGAAACGAGTATCGGTTTTAATCGGGGACTTTCACTCAAATGCCGAGAACAGCACTAGTTGTTCTAAGTGAGGGCAGCCTCCAATGACCCACAACTCGTGCATTTCACTTTCACGAAGCATAAACAACCCCAAGTCACGCAAAGGAACGTGCAAGCAAACCATTCTGTAATTCCCGCCTCTTAATAGAGATTTCCCCTAGCCCCTGAAGGTCTGACAGCCAGCAGCCTACAGAGTGGCGCTTTCCAACTCACTTCTGCTTCCATGAAGCCACCCGAAGCATAAAGACGGCCGTAAGCTGCAAAATAACTACGTCTGTGAATTCGAGTAAAATTCTTTCAAAGCCTCGTTTATTGACATCCACTTACGGCACACAAAAGCCACTTGTTTATCTTAACCCAGCGGCTTCGACTGCCATGTGTACCGTCTGTTTTAGGGCTTGTGTAACTGTTTCTCTGTGAGCGCAGATCCGTCCCATGTTTGCGAAACATGCAAATGTATCCGCACCTGAGTAAACGGGCACACACTCCATTCCCAGGCGGGTAATAATTTACCTTTTCCGCAAGCCACCCATTGAACCGCCTGCGTCTCTCTGAACACATCCAAGAGCCCCTCCCGAAGTGGGTCATTGGATTTGTTGTGCAGTTTGGAATTTCAGATAAATCAGTGAATGCCAGCCCTTCGCTTCCGATCCACTGGAGGAAGCAGTAATTGAGACCGTTTTCAGCTTACCCACATTCTGTGCCGGCGCAGAGATACCATTTCTGTGGCACCCCCTCTCAGCTGACATCCTCGAGCGTATCTTGATGAAAAAAAGCTCGTAATCATCGTTACATAACCCAGATCCAGATGCGGAGTGCCACTGACACACACAATCAGACACTCAGTTCCCCAGCAAACCGCAGTCGCAGTCCTATAACGCCGCGCCTCCCCACACTCTGTGCAGTATGCACCTAATTAATTCAGATGCAATAATATGTTACGTTTTCTTTCCATTTGCAGTACTTCCACCGCCAACGTCGCAGACCATTGAGACGCTCAAGAAGGAGGAGAAGTCCGAGGCGCAATGCTCACCCAGATCGAAGCAGAGGCTAATCAAAGTCGACTTCTCACTGCTCCAGGTAAGTCGTCGTCGTGCTGTAGCATAACTTTGTGACTTATTGCGACACATTTGTGTCTCCTTTCGTCGTCATCGGTGAGATGAAAAAACCACAAACAAGCAGTGCCTACGTGGCGATAGGTGATATGCCTCGGATGCAGTTTTGCGGACAGATCTGTGAGCGGTGCCCCTCCCCCCGACACCGCCGCCAACGGGGCATCAAATGAATTGTGCAAATCGAATCCCGGAAGATATGGGCTTCCCTTCAACGGAATGAATTACAGATACGAGCACTCGCTTATTTGATAATTTCTCAAGTCAGTCAGCCAGCATCGTCTGGCTGCGGTAAGACGCCGCCGATGGGGGAGCGCGTATACATTAGTTAGATTGCAAGACCAACCGACTGATGATGAATGATGTGAAAAAAGAAGGATTTGCGTCATGCTGCCACCACTGGAGAAGGGTTAGACGAGCGCACTCTGTTTGTGCCGCAGTTTATCATCTGAGTTGGTCTGCGAACATCTCAGGTCTCTGCAGAGTCTGTCTTTTAGATTTATGCTGAGCAGAGTTAGATATTTTTGTTTGTGTAAAAAATGCGTCATCCTATGACAGATAATTCATTTCCATCCCGAATGACAGTCAAATGGTTGAAACTTAATGCGAATGCTTCGGGATATCTGGAGTTTATGTGCTGTGTTTACCTAGTTCTTCGAAAAGAAAGATATACAGACACGTCAAGAAGTAATGATCCCGTCACGGTGTCTCCCCCTGGCTTTTCCACAACTTGAAATTATTCATTTGGACTACAGGCTTCCAAGCACAACCTGGGGATCACCATCTTCTATTTTCTCGAAACTGCGGTCTGTGTGAGTGTGAAGACAAGTAAGGGATGCACATGCTGATGATCCCGCTCATTCAGGACACGCAATGTTTCTTTAATTTTATAGCCGCTGTAAAAAGGAACTGCTTTCAAACATGAGGTCTTGAACTTATGCCCGTAAACCTGGTCCAACTTGCAACACTGAATTAAATTCAAAGGGTTATCATCTAGGGAGCATCAACGTTTAACGAAGTTAGATGGCTGGCTACAGTCAATCAGAATAGGCCCGCTGCATTATCACCTTGTTCTAGTCGATGATCTTTCACAATCCAATTTATGTCTGGAGCGTATAACTGAGACTAATGATGCTCAGGTTAGCCAGATTATTGGGAATGTCGGTAGGAAAGGGCGCTATAAAGACAAAGAACCAGCACAATGGTTACTTTCTCCTTCTCGTCTCTGAAGCTTTTGCAGGAATCCAACTAGCAAGCTTAAAGGTCGGCTAAAACCTGAGTTGACAGAAGGTCAATATTCGTGAAATCAACTGATTTAGATTCGAAAACAAAAATTTTTTCTTTTCGAAAACAGATGACAAACGTAGAATATTGATATGCACAGGCAAGTCGGACAGATTAAATTGAATGAATATTTGACAGATCGAATCAGAAGCGTTGCCATAGTCAGAGAAGTCAGAAAGTTCTGGTCACTTGAAATAGGCCCTTACTAGCAAACGTGACTTGTCTCATCTGACAACACCCCCTGTTCACTACACGACGAATTTTCTTCGACCTTACTCAATTGACGATTTATCCAATTTGTCTTCAAAGAATTCAAGCTTAGTTTTATGATTAATTGATTTAGAGACCGATTGATTGATTGCTAATCTTAAGCCTGCTTTCGAAATACGCGAAGGCATATTGTGCACTTGGGCTGTCTGCAAAATATTTTCCCTGCTGCAAATTCAAAATTCATTCAAACATCACTCGTATTTCTGACAAATGCATGAAATATTAAAATCAGATTTTGAGCAATCCACAGCCAATAGTTGCTGTGATGTTTTTATATTTAAGGGGTTTGAACCCTCACGTATTCTCCTGTTCAAATGACAAGTGAGACTTCAGAATTATTGTCGCCTGTTCTAGTTTGTTTTTATCAAGCCATTACCCCATCAATTGGTATTGGAGTGCATATTTCAAAATACAAAATTCAAAGCAGCTTCGTTACGTTTTGTTACGAAGAATGGGTGAACATTCCTTATTAGGGACTTGTATTTGACTTGCACATATAGATCCATCGCCCTATGATGATCCATAAACCTCAACGAATTAAACTGCTTCAGATTTTCTCATAATACACGGACACTTCTCTATAGCGGACAGTAGTCATGTAGAGGTGTCCTTTCTGAAGGGTGGTTGAAATACACGAATATCTTCGAATATCTTGTCTGTAAAGAGATGTGTCCATTATTGAGGGGTGTCCGTAAAGAGGTACATATATTCGCACAAGTTCAATATTCGATCACAAGGAAAATATATTTGCCAATTTCACGACGAATCAAACAGAACAACGCAAAAACAAAACAATAGTTGGGCTAGGATATATAGATAGGATATTGCTGTCGTAAGGGAGGCATGCATTCTTTGAAATGATCTTATGTTTTCATCGGAAATTAAGTACCATGGAGATGGCCATCACAGCTGATTGACCCCTAGCCCATCGAGGAATTTCAGTGGCTTTTCGACAGTTATTCATAAATTTTTGGCAGTTATTCACGATATAGCGTGAATGACGTTCTCTGATATAGCTATAAAAAACGCAATACAAAATGGTTGCCAAAAATAAGGGGTAAGAGAGGTAGAAGTTGGCTATCTCTAGAATACTTCATTTTTCAAATGTTGTTTTGACTGTCATTTTGTAAGAGAAGTGTCAGATGAACGGAGCTCTCTCAAAAATATCCGACATGTTCGATAATGGGTGCGTTCGTCTCAACGTATTATACCGATCCTCTCACAAAACAAACGCAGATCGGCGCAGTATTTGCATGGCCATTGAATTGCGTGCGTTGAAAGACGACGCGTGTGGCAACTCAGCATTTTGTTGCAGACATTAATGTCACTTTATGTACTGAGTCAGTCTCTCGATGCTATTTACCACCTATCAGGGAAAAACACTGCAGGGAATCAGATCTTTTAACTCTCACGATGACATAGAGACCCTTTGCGATGTGAGCAGACTTTTGATGGATTTTCTATAAACGCTGATTTTTAAGAAATAGGTCTGTAGTGCTCTGGCTACAGCGTGTACCCTTTAGTTTTAATTATGTCCATTGAATAAATAATAAACATACATCCCGTCTTAAAATAAACACATCTCCCCTGCAAATCTTTTCATCATTTACGGACTTCTAAGGTCTACAATTTAAGGCAACACTTTCTTATTCGAAGCGTGTTGGACATTTAAACAAATCGACGTTTTCCCGAATTTCAGCCGATTTTTAAATAATTCCGTCTAAAATATTTCTGAATTCAATTGCAAATGTTGAATTTCTTATTTTTCTTCATAAAAAATCAGCTGAAATTCTGGATAACATCGATTTGTTTAGGTGTCCAATACGCATCGCAAAACAGTTGAAACCTAACTTCAGCGCAGTTAAAGTAAGAGACGAAAACTCCGACTATCTCCTGCGATTACTGATTCGATGTGTGGCGGCCGTGGCGTCGTGAGTATTTGCGTTGACCCCTATGTAACTGGTACTCGCTGCCTGGGTTCGATTCCCAGCCGGAACGACTGCAAATAAATTTCACGACTCCAGCTCTTTCGAGTCGCTTACAGTGCTCTAAAAGGGTCCTGATTTTGACAGTTCGGAGTCGGCATAAAGCCGTAGGTCCCATCCCGAAATGAAGTATGGAGCATCTCTTCTTCTTCTCAACTTCTACCTTGCCCCTTAAAATGTTGGACCACCAATTTTCGAATGCCAAATTGACGAATCAGAGAACGGCATCCACGTTAACTGTCAAAAATTCATGAATAACTGCTGTTAAGCCTCTGAAATTCGTCGATGGAGTAGTAGGGGTCAATCTGCTGTGAAGTTGGGCATCTTTATAATACTTCATACGTAGTCCCATCTAATTGTGCTAGCCAGCAAAACACGATTTGTTGCTGAGAAGTTAGGCGCTGCCCCTGTACGGGCTGTAGCGCCACCCATATTATTACCGATTTGACGTCTTTGTCATAACAAATGAAATCTGTACCACCTCAACTTTAAGTTGTGACACACATTATTTCGCAATTGACACAAAATATTTATAAGATGTCGTGAAATCAAGACGAGTCCCGCAGTCAACGAGTCCCCATTCTTCTTTGACTTAAAAGTCAGGTCACCGCCATCTCTCACAGCCAACTTCAACAATTTTTTTTCAGCAGATTGCATCAGTTCCAACGACATCAGTCATCATCGTCAGTAGTAAAAATCCTAGTTCTCGTTGACCATTCTTCTCATTTTCTCTTGGCCCAGTTTTACTTCTTGTTTTTTTATCTAACATCTTCAACTCACTTTTCTCTGCCACATTACATATTTTCAGTTTTTCGCGATGATATTCTGTTGGTTGTGGTCGAAATATTATCTAAAGGTCTCGGGGAAAAAGGTGTAAGGAGAGGCTCGACACAATTCCTCACACACCCATCCATGCATCCATACATTCAAGCTTCTCCATTTTTCCAGTCATAAAATAAAATTCTGTAAAAACTGTACAACTTAAAGAGTCAAATACAAACGACAAATAACCGCCACCGGATACATAGCGCAAAAGACAAAAAAAAAACCAAAACCAAAGTGAAAAGGTAATTAGCGTGCCTAGCAAGTTGTACATAGTCATACGTAGTCTCTTAGATTAGAAATTGCAATTTTCCACGTGAAGTCACGTCAAGAAAAAATAAACAAACTCCCTCTTCCATATTTCTCTTTCTCTTGTCTTGTATCCAATATCTGACCTTAATATTCGTACCATGGTTTGACTACTAAAACAGTAACGAGAGCTGATGCACGTTTTTTTTTTTTTTTTTTGAGTGTGTTTTGAATGCAATGCAAAAACTAAAACCTAACATTTAACTTTTACTTTAATCGATTAGTGGGTAGGTGCATTTATTTTCAAGCGAAACCGACATTGTTCCAGAATTATACGGCACGGATTATTGTCACCTCCATTGACGACTTAATTGCGGCAAACTGGTTAATCAATAATTTAATAACGCCAAACCACAGCAAAAATAGAACGAGTGGCGTTTTACACGTGAGCGTATTCTGATATTTAATACCCACCCGACGAACACACCCACCTGCAAAGTGATTCAATTACCCATGGCATTTGCGTGCCTCACTGTGCAGTGCCGTCACTGAGGAGGCCTCTTTGTTATCAATTTCGCTTTAAATTTTGTTAATGTGCCTTTTAATAATTGAAGATTGCACTCAATGTTGCGGGGCTGAGCCAATAATGGATACACGCCAACAAGGACGTGGGCTCATCGTCGAAATTCATGCACACGAGGGAAGACGGGAACAATGGTCCTTGTGAAGCGAACTGTAGAGCTTACAACCTTGTGGAGTGGTAGATCTAAATGCGTGTTTAGGATAAAGTGTCTCCATGCACACACACGCACTGAAAGACAGGCAAATGAGAGCACTTTGTCGGCTGATATCGTAAAGCATGTCAGTGCTCTTTACAGTCACTTCTGGCGGGGTGGCAATGCGATACACATGCATTCATGATTATGAAACAGGATGGGGAGTGGAATACATTCAATTTCGCATGATATTGAATTGGATCCCCATAAAGGAAGAGATGATTGCCTGAGCTTGGTGCCGCCCCGCCCTTGAATTCCAATCGATGCGAGTGTACATGCATATGCATTTGGCTCGAACAAATGGCATTGAGATATGTTTTCACGCAAGCTGCATTCATAAGTGGAACATGAAATCTAATGGATTGACACACGGACTACAGATTGCAGTACTTTCACTTAAAAGACAGCGAATTGTTGCCATGAAAATAATTAGACATTTCGAACTGCAACGACGAGTATCAGTCGCATTCCAATGCCACACATGAGACTTTCCAGTTTTACTGCCACTCGTCAGGAATGACATTCGCCAAAGTTTGGGATGCCTTCCAATTGTGTGCGTCGTCACAAGTCTTATCGCAGTCTACTATGTTATTTAACGAGCTCTCAAACAAGTGAAAGACATCAAATAAAGAATAAATATGCTCGCTTTTATAGTCGTGGAGCAGTAAAAAGGAGCAGCCTCGGTTCATAGAACTGTTACAAACTTACATCAAACTTTTGACTCCGTGCTGCAAATAAGCACAATGAGAAGTTTTATTTTCTTCTCTTTCAGAGAGATAAAGAAATGTCGTGTCTGTCAAACATTTAATCAGAAAACTCGCAAGCTTTGAAGAAAAAACACTTGGGAACACAGTGAATGCTGCCGCAAGACAATGTGTTTGGGAATGGAGGGACATCTGACTGAGATCAAAACGAATGGAGAGATGTGAATTTTCAATTCGTTCCGGGTTTTTGATCCTTGTAAGTCCAGTCAGTGGCTTGTCCTTGTTGAGTACTAAAAAAGCTTCTAAGACCTTCCGTTTCTCTTAAAAATATTCCAATCAAATGGCTTTAAAATTGACAAAAATATGATGATATACGAATTGCGTCAATTGCGCCTGCAGTCTGTAGCGGACGCGTGTTTTGTCTAGTTCTTATCAGAGGCGTTCAAAGTCGAAGGATATACGAGTAAGTATCAAGTTTCGCAGATAGCTGATTTATTGCAATTCTCATATAGTGGGACGTAGGCCATGTCTTGAAATGATACAGAGTAACCATAGTGGTTGCTATAAATATTCGTTCAGTTTCGTTAAGTTTCGTTAAGTGTTTTTTGCTAAAGGGCCAACTAAAATAGGCAGGAGCGGGCATATGGTAGTCAAATTGCACATGACGTCAAATTTTAACGAAATGTTTCGTCATGTTTGCCCAAAAGACATGACTGCATGCATCAGGTGGAAATACTTCCCGTGTTCTCCTATTTTTCGTATTTTATTATGAAAGTGAAAGAATTCCTCATGTTTCCACTTCAATATCACCTGAATTGTCTATTTTCTATATTTCCCTTTTCTGCGTTCTTCTGTCAATTTCGTACACTCGCGGTGCGGTCGAACTAGCTCATTCTTAACGAAATGTCGTGGCCTCTAATGTAGGTAGTCTCATGCGGGTGTGTCAGTATCAGTTCACTCATCCATTCCCGTTCGACTCAAGCTCACGCTCGCTCATATATGTTATATACGTTATTTATACTGTCTGACTGTCCCCTCAAATATTGATGTGAGTGCAGTATCTGTTGAGTCCTCTGAAGGTTTGCAGATAATGACGAACTCAGCGTATAAGATGCTGCTTCTACCATGAGAAGAGTGCATTAGTTTGGCGTTGGTGTCGTAGAACGAAAATGCTCGATATCAAACTATAAGCCTACAGCAAAAATGCTCCAACCAATAAAATCCGTTCTGTTCGTTCGAATCTTACCAAACCGTAGTTTCTGCTACACTATCCCCTTGTGTAATAGATTGTATGAGTTGGTAGCTTCAAGGGAACTTAACTCAACTGAACTCAGGAATGATACAGGGTGACAACAGTAACCACTTTATTCAGTTTCGTTAAGTTTCGTTAAATTTTTCTTCTTTGAATAAGAGCAAAATCAATCTTAACTCAACTGAATTAAGGAATGATACACGGTGACAACAGTAACCGCTTTTGTTCAGTTTCGTTAAGTTTCGTTAAATTTTTCTTCTTTGAATAAGAGCAAAATCAATCGCTCTCTAAGTACGTAGATGGCAACTGTTTACAACTTTAGGCTAGTTTTCGTTCCGTGAGTTTAGTTTAACTTAAGACATTTATGGTTGATTTTTATGAGACGTGGTGCAGAGTGGACGTGTGTCAACTCCTACGCTAATAATTAGAGGTTCAAACTGCAATTTGAGAAACTTTCCTTGTTCAATTCACCGGCAATGTTCAAAGTAAATGAACTTCATCGTTCGGTGTCAACATACACTCGACCAATAGCACGCACAACACATGCTGTAGGCGCCAGACCCAAGTCCACCTCTTATTGTACTGCCGCCTATATTATATTTAAGAGTCGAAGAACAGGGATGACACACGGAATGAAGAGAAGAAAGAAAAATATTCCCACCGTGCCACGGGGGCCACCCAAAAGCAAAATTTTTCGCCTTGCTTTGAGTCTAGACAAATAAAGGGCGTATTTCAGTCTAGAAGTCAAAAGGCAGAAAAATAAGACAAAAACATTCCCCGAATTATCGTGACACACACCGCCCATTTCTCAAACTCCGTAGAAAAGTTATTACGAGCATTTTATTATTATTTTTTAACAGCGTTCCCAGACACAATGGGGCACTTCGAATCCAGGCGCTCCCACTTCCCCCACATTTTAATTATCTTTCCTCGGCGCGTACACAGTCTTTACTTTCTTTTGATTAATTGCATTAACGACAGTTCCACGCGAAACCTTTGTTTAACCACGAAAATTATGAATCTGCATAAAATCGAACGTTCCTTTCAACGGCAACGGTTGATCGCAGAGTCAACTTCGAGCAGACAAGCCCCTCTTTCTTTCCTAATTCATTAGTCCCGAGTTACGTAAACTATTTTATGCCATACTCCCTAGAAAGCAGATTCACACTCGCTCCATCCTCATTATGGATGCGAAAATCTGTGTGAATTTATGCATATCCGTACGCGGAGCGAACCAGTTGACAATCGTGATTAATTGGATGTTGCCAAATTAAAAAGAAGATCAGTTAAGAAATGATAATGATAAAAATAAATCCGATATATTTATTTGATCGGTTGCCGTAATGCAGAAAGAAAGCGATGCGCGTCATATGCCCTGACCTAACTTAAACCACGTCCATGTCTCAAGAGCGGCTTCAATTTATTCGTTTGGCCGTTGATTGGATTGTGGGGACATTGTAAGACATCCCCGTTCAGCTTGTTGGCAGACAATTGATTTATACGCATAAATTTGCTAAATGGTGCATGGCAACACTGAGGAAAGGTGACTTGCTGTTTATTTGATTTTGTATGACATTATTTCGCATCTAATTAAATAATCAACATATTTAAGTATTTCGATTGCACATGACGCCTATCTGGAAACCCAAGCAATGTTCCTTAGGTTCAAGTTTGAATCAATCATCATAAATAATCCTTAAGTAAGTTTTAGGGTTTATGTTAAGTTTAGGGTCATAAAAAACTCCAAACGTTGGTCATTAAATGACTCGCAATGGACCTCAAAATACAAACTAAGTCAGAGAAGAGGGCAAGAACATTAGCCATACGTCATCATATGGTGACGAACATAGCTGTAAATCGGTGATACATTACGAAAGTTGGCAGCTGCATAACTTAGCATAAAATGCAATGACATGCTTAAACCGAAGGCTGCGGAAAACCTGGCTGTAAAAGGCCATATACACCACAAGCCTGTACGGGAAATTAAGAAATCTGAAGTAATACGGTTCCGCTTTTTATCATGAGCATGTCCTTTGCAAATCATATCTTAATTGACATACAGGAAAGCGTCATATTTCAAGAGAGACACTTAAAACTACGTCTCTTGTCCCAAACTCAAATACAGTTGCCTCCCTCTAAGTCAAATATCCTTCTAACTGGATTTTTTGTTGGCCATATATTTTGACATTCCTTTCAAGTTTCCTACCAAACACCACTTAAGTCTCGAACTTAATTGCATATCTCGTGAAAATTCGACTTAGGGGAAGGCGACTTTATTCAAAATATCGGAACAAGAAATAACCTTTCTGTTGAATTTCCCAGTAAGTGCTGCATTCAGGGAATCAAACCTTATAAGCACTGTCCATTGCGTCGGCCGCGTGTTGCGTTGAATTTCGAAAAAGTGAAACTTGTCAACTTGTCATCTCTACCAGACTTCATTTCTGTTTGTCAGGCACCAGCTCGATTGACTTTCGAACATAGCAGTGATGCCAACCATTCGCTTTTTGTGGTGAATTGAGGGCTAGTTACGAAGGATAATTATGCTGAATTATTTACATATTATAAAAAAAATAGCTTTTAAAATATAGAAATTGTGGGTAGAGGGACAGTTTTCAAATAAAAACAGAACCTACAAAAGATGGACAGTCCTCCCTAATGGACGCCTTTATAACCTCTCTGAATAAAGATCATTCGATTGGCATATATAAATGTCCAATCCCAGGGATGTTGAAGATCGCAATTGTTTACATAAGACAGAAAGTCGGTCTTTCATCCCCACCTCCAGGCATATTGCAGGGTTCCTATGAAATGTAGGAAATTTGGGTATACAGTAGACGCTCGATATAGTGAACTAATAAAAACCGGGCATGTTCCCTATTATGAGATTGTTCACTTAAACGAGCGTGCACTCCTCGCAAATTTCACAAAAATGCGTTCGGTTTTATGTATTGTACAATTCATGAAAAATAGAATGTACACACATAATTGCTATGTTTCTTTGCAATTACTAAAAAACGAAACAATATTCTTAAATAAGAGAATATTATAGGCGTGTTTTATTGAGAAGTCAGTACTCAGCTCAGCTCCTCAATAAAACCCTCTTCCCCTCATTTCAATAAATGACAAAAATTGGTGCGTGTCCTTACTTCCATTGCATTAAATGCCAAAATACGAATAGAGCTCCTCCATATTTAATTGTTTGTCAAATGTGTATTATAATGTTTGTACAATTATGGTCCTGTTCTATGTCGAACTACTTAGAACGAAAATGCCGATAATTCTGCTGCATATTCGTAAAGTATTGTCAGCGGCACTTGTGATTCAATGGTGTCATCTGAATCGTATGAGAGGCGCCACCTATAATAGAGGTTCTTCAACGCGCTCTAGTAAGTGTTGACTGTCAAATATCACTGAGTGGACTCTGCTCAGTAATTTGTTTTGTTGTTGCTTCGCGTGTTAAGTATACTGAGTTAAGTACAGGATTCTAAAAAAAAAAACACGCCTTATGTCATCAAGGAAGATAATTCCTCCAACAAAAATAGTACCAAAATAATACATTCAATGGAAATAAGAAACAAACCTGCAACTAACACAGCTGAGTACCCTCAGTTGGGATTTTGTGTTTTGCATTTTCTAAAAGAAATATATTTCAGAAAGAAAATCGTACTATAACTTTGAATGGCCATCTCTGTGTGCGGTTGTCACTGTAACGTAACTTGAGAAGAGCCCTACCGATAAGTGATTGGTGATCAGTTGTTCTATGTTGTATTATACTCAGTGTGTACGAAGGGTTTTTTGTGCCGATTCATTTTATTATAGCCGAAAATGTAAGAGAAACTTCCGCCTTTCTTACAAAAATCAAAATTTCGACATCATCTCTAGGGCTACTGAACAATTGGATGAGCTACATTCGGTTGCTCATTTTCGGCTTCACTTTTTTTAAATCAGCCTCTGCATCTCTCGGCACTGGTTAAGCCGGCTTTCGAATCTCTTGTCCAGAGTTCCCAATCTGGCGCTTAGCGATGTGCTGTTGAAACCACTTGTCGATGGTTTTCACATCATTCAAATCAAACCAAAAGAAGTGCGAAATCATCGACTTCGCCGTTGGTGATGCCAACGTCGTAATCTCTGACTTTCATGTGGGTGGGTATCGTCCCAAATTCTACAATTTTATTTTTTAACGTACCCATCCCGCAAAAATGGGCCTTTCGGGAGGTCGGTTATGACAACCGTAAAATTGGCAGTGAAACAGGACAACCCATTTTCCACGATGATTTTCAAAAACAGGCTGAATAAATGACAGCCAATTTGACAGATGTAACTCCAATAATATGACCGCTATCAAGTGTCAGTGTGCGGAAGATCCTACAGGAAGATGATTTATTGAGGAAACAAACTTCCTTTCATTCTTACAAATGCTCCAACTATTTACTCTTCCGTCGAATCAGAGTCTTATTTCATTTTAAAGTTGACATCACAGTTTTGTTACGTTTGACAAATGTTACATTCGATTACCTCGCTGAAGCCAAAAGGGGTGTGTAAGTTTTTTATAGATCAACGAATTCCCAATCGATGACTTTTTTCTTTCCCACCATTCCCGTCAAAATTCTATGGCTGTTGTTATTCCTCCACCACTCATCTTCCTCGAAGACAGAACTATGTAGACCCCTTCGCCGCTTGACTATGTTTCCTGTCGCCGCTTGAGGATGCGTCAGGTTAGGCGGTAGGTTGTGATCCTTTATTTACACAACTTATGTCTAACAAAATTGAATGGTCGTGACGGTATCGAACAGCTTTAGAGTTTTTGCATTCGAAGCCACAAGGTATCAGCTTTGCCTGCTGAATGCTAGACGACATTCAGTTTTATCCAAAAAGTGTCAGATTAGATTTTTCTAGAGCATATTTTGGCACTTCGAGTGAGGAAATATTTTTTTAGGAACGGTTTCTGAGTGAAAACCGCTTTTACGCTTCTGATGTAAGTGCACAAGGATGTCTAATGTGGAGTTCCTAGGGGCATCTACTAACTACATCCAACTTGTATCCGCTTATCATTAACAAAGAAAAAAAAAATTAATCAGTCTGTATAAGGGTAACCCTTGTTACAAAAAAATTATGTTTTTCAACTCGATTCATTAAGTGTTTGGTAAGTTCCTATGTGCTTACCACCCTGTGCTTGCACTTAACAAATCATGGCCGTTCTCTAGCAACAATCTAGATTCATCCTCCAAGTGTCCGCCGGCATTACACGAGATGCCTAGACTGTCACGGAAAGGGCTTCTTCGAAAGTAAGCTTCTGACCCCCGGTAGACACACACACACGGCAGCAAACGTATGGAAACATTTTCTCCTCAACCGTTACGGAATCCATCCCAGAGAAGGAGATCCTTGAATTCATATGGTTACCAGGAAACCTTCCACCTTCATAAACAAATCTTGTACATACACTCATGTAAATGAAGACATAAACATCTCCGCATCAAGGTTATTCTAACATTCATTGTGTTAAAAATAACCAAGCACGTACCGCCAATCCTTAGGCACGTGTGAATACAATAACTTAACACTCCGCTGCTCGAAGCAAAACATTTGCGACAGCGTCTAACACGAATGAAACCCAATCCAGATTCGAATTATTTCCCCTCCCCTTGCTGCACTGAAAATAACCACATTTCCCGCGCCCAGAATTTCGTAATTAATTTCCAATTCGCTTTATCTTGCAGGATGACAAAATCTTTGACGACTCGCCAGCATCTGGATCATCGTGCATCATTGCGCACACAGCATCCATATGTTCCCAGCCAAAAATGCCTCCATATCCAATTGGTGGCTACATGCCATCCACCGTGCTACCACCAGCCAGCAACCTGAACCCGAACCGAGTGATGAGACGAACAAGTAAGTAGAGCGCTCCTTGCAAGCAACACGTGTATCCTATGATTAAATGTGATAAATATGTGTGCTCTCAGTTTGGGATTTTTAATTTTTCGATTATTTTTTCTTTTTTTTTATTTATTTTGGTTCAAAAGGCATTTGAGTTTATTCATCTTTTTTAAGAACAAATTTGAATAACACAATGGTTGAGTGGGTGGTTATGATGGTGGAGGCAACAATTAATCCCTCCCCGCTCCCTCCGACACACATCAGACAATGTTATTAACAAGCAATCAAAACAACACAATCAAATGAAATAAAAATCTCTTTCCCCGTCACTCACCGTAAACTAGTCGTCACCCTGTACACGTACTCCCAGATCCACACCTGTTAAATTCAGTCTCGATATTTTAACCCTTAACACATCTTTTGTATCTATGTATATCTATTTATGTTTTATAATTTACTTCAAACTTGATTTGAAATGTTGCGTTTTTTGGTTTGAATAAAATGAGGAGATGGCATCTCTTGATCTATTGATAAGCATTTGTGTTGTTTACATTGTTTGTGATGTAATTAACTTTTGGACTTCTTTGCAATCTTCCTTGCGTGCGCACAGAGGATACAATTACCGAAGACGAGTACCACAGATTTTTCGACAACGCTCTGGAATGTAAATATACATATATGAACACCTCGCCCGTTGAATGCCCCTTCATGCTTTGTACATACGAACTGCTTTATTTTTGCGTCAAAATTCTTGTTTGCAACCTTCATGCCATGCTTAATTTCATCAGATTTTTATCGAGATCAAAATTATTGCGCTTGTACTCATGATAACCAATGTGATTATACTCATTCGCCTAAATTGAAGCCTGTTTTTGTTCTTATGCATCCCTCGGCTCTGATTATGTCCCCCTATTAACTTGATTCGGCTCTCCCTTCTAGCATATGATCTGGCAACGCAGTGTGAGTCGAGGCGTGCGTCGATGCGCCGTCACACAATAGTCGGATGTCAGAGTAATTTGGATGAAACGCATTCGATGCCAGCATCTCGTCCTGATTCCCGGCAGTCCGATGTGCAGTCGATCGCCGGCACAGAGAGCAGCAGCAAACATCAGCCACATCATCAGGTAAAATCCATTATGAAGGAAAGGCCACAGCCGCCTTCCTGTTCTTCCTCGTATACGAAATGTTCAGAGCACAAGACAGCGCACGATACTCATCATCCTTCTAAAACTCAACAGCACAACAATAATTTGGATCAGAGCCCAGGTGGCGATAGTAGCAACAGTAGTCGATCATCGTCGATTGGGGCTTGGACCAAATCGTTTTTGGATGAGAAACACTGGCGCGAAAGAGGTGACGATCGTTTGTCGCTGACGCTCGAGGAAATTGTGCACATCCGTTCTGTGATGACAAAGGCGGAATTGGAAGGGCTTCCCGTTGGGGTGCGTGTCAAGGAGGACGTTGAGCGACGGAAAGTGTGCTTTCTGTGCCTGCGAACGCGCTTCAGCATTTTCGGGCAGTGGGGAATACAGTGCAAGTTATGCCAAAGAACCGTCTGCTCCAAATGCTACACAAAGGTAAACTCTCACTCTCTCTCTCTCTGTCCATCCACCCATCCTCATGAATGACAACTTTGTTTCGGTTTTTTTTTTAGATGCGAATACCAACTGAACATTTCCGCAATGTACCGGTGGTGCTAATATCGCCGTCTTTGCTATCAAGCCCGGCTGGTTCGAGCACTCCATCACCTTCTCATCACGCGCACGTCAATGCCGCACATGCTTCCACAAGTATCTTGGATGAATCATTCCCGAAGTCCCTGATCGAACGTCTCCTTCGATCTGAGTCGGAGAGGAAGGTACGTTTTTATCGACTCGTTGTAGGTCACGTTTCCAATCCGTCATGTCATTCTGTCGTTTAGACTCGCAATTCAGTTGGCAGCGCTCCGTCATCACCCAAGCACCAACGATCGAACATGAGCACACCGGGCTCTGGGCCTGGACCCCAAGAACTGACAAAGTCAATGATCACAGCTTCAAATGGTGAAACAACCGCCAACGGTGTCAATGGTTACAACAAAGAGAATCAACAAAATGGCAGTGCCACAAATAAGAACATCAGTCTGATGTCACGAAGCGTTGAAGGACCGCGAAGTCTGCCGGTTTCCAGTCCAGCACGAACCCATTCAAACAGCAGTACCTTGGAAAGAAAGTAAGTGCAACCGCCTGACGGTCAGTCACGGAAACTAAGCCTTGTATCATTTCAGAACAAAATTCGCTCGTGCATTCACACTATCCTCGTCAGGACATCTCAGTTCCGATCAAAAGGAAAACCTCCGAGGCGAACTAACAGCAGTCTGCAATGATTGCGAAGGTCTTCTGCTCGAGATCATTCGATCCTCAAAGCAGACCAGATCTTCAGCGAGAAATCGCGCTCTCAAAAATCTCACTCTGGATATATCGCCTGTGTACAAGCGATGAATTACTTAGTCCTCCTTCATCCATCACACAATTCAAATGCAAACACGCGAATTGCTCTTGTAAATTATTATGCTTTTTGTTGTTTTCTGTTTTACATTGAGAGAACCCAATGATAGTTCCAGCAACAAATCATCCAGTTAAATTAATTTACCCACCATTCCCCCACGCACCCGAACCATCGATTTGTGTATATATTTAGGCTATCACTTGAGAACCGTACCGTTTTGAGCTCCAATCCGTTTTAGTGTTTGAGTAACGAGTATTTCTTATTTACTTTTAAATTTTGAAAATTTTGAAAATTTTGAAAATTTCATATACTTTGTGTTTATTGTTTTAAGACCCAGAGAGGGAACTGAGGCAACTAGAAAGGAAGAGGTTTATCAATTATCACTGAATGTACA
The DNA here is from genome assembly GCA_905231855.2 of Eristalis tenax. Taxonomy (NCBI): domain Eukaryota; kingdom Metazoa; phylum Arthropoda; class Insecta; order Diptera; family Syrphidae; genus Eristalis; species Eristalis tenax. The sequence goes on from HG993125.1 coordinate 93,334,160, forward strand.
GTACCTATGTTTAGAGCCGCGCAATCATTCGCTTTGTCAGAACGTTGTTCTATTTTTTTTTTTTGTTATTTTTTTTAAAAAAATGAAGTATCGGTTAAGTATGTAATTATGTATACCCACATATCTCGTGCAGGAATTGTTTAAGGTGACTCATGACGCCCTGTCAGGAGAGTCCGCGAAGCTTTTATGATGTAGAGGCCCCCTTTAAACCACTACGCGTGTCAGAAAGAAAGGCAAACTCTCTCTGCATTCGAGAATTCGTTTCGCAAGGAATTCCTTATTTCATTTTTTGTTTGTTTTATAAAGGGCGTTTGCTGTGTGCGCGCACCGCAAGGCAAACTGTACCCGATCCTTGTTTATGCTATATTATACTATACGTTTAACTATTTTCGTTTATTTAGATGACATTTACTTTTGTTTAGTGTAAAATTTACAAACAATACTGATGTACGTAGTAATTATTATTATTTAGTACTAAATTCAAATTGATTTATAAAACTACACAAAACAAAACAACCAACAACTGAACAAAATCCCCCCCGCCTCCCAAAAAAATAAAAGAACACTTTGAGTACATACATGTTTACAAATAAATTGAAAAAGTTACCCCATTATGTTTAATTACTGTATAATGTATTATTATTTATAAAAAACGAATAAAACAAAAAACTATACTATGATCAAAAAATTCATTAAAGTTAACACAAATTCCAAAAGTTATTGTTTTGTTTTTATTTTTTGTTCATTCACTTTCGTTTTGCTTATGATTTGATTTAATTTGTAGCCCTCTTAAGGGAAATAAATGCTGGGTACTTACTTACTTACTTGCTTTCCTGAGCCCGAGAAAAAGCTGTCTTCCATCGATGGCAGTACTGGACACGCTGCCTCCAGTTATCAAGCCCGAGCAAAAGCTGTCTTCCATCGATGGTAGTACTGGACACGCTGCTTCCAGTTATCAAGCGCGAGCAAAAGTTGTCTTCCATCGATGGCAGTACTGGACACGCTGCTTCCAGTTATCAAGCCCGAGCAAAAGCTGTCTTCCATCGATGGCAGTACTGGACACGCTGCTTCCAGTTATCAAGCCCGAGCAAAAGCTGTCTTCCATCGATGGCACAACTGGACACGCTGCTTCCAGTTATCAAGCCCGAGCAAAAGCTGTCTTCCATCGATGGCAGTACTGGACACGCTGCTTCCAGTTATCAAGACCAAGCTCTCTTACGCCAGCGATGACTTCGTCTTTATCTGCCTCTCCTTCTCGAACCAGAAAGCTCGGATTCAAAGACCCTCTTTGCTAGATCATTGGTGTTCATGCAGTTGACGGATTTTTGACTCCCGGACTTTTTGGTACAGCTCACTGAGTTCCTGATTGTGCGTTCTCCTCCACTCACCTTCACTTCAAAAGGCACGGGCGAAGCTTTCTTTCAAAGCCCCGAAAAATCAGCCCATCACTCATTTTCCATGACTGGCATACAATTCTTGTAGAGCCTAATTTTTGGTCCTTCGAGTCAGGCCTAATAGAGCCCAATTGTTTTGGCAAACCGAAGTAGGACAGGTTGCCACGGGCGATTCTATGTCGAATCTGGATCAGATTATAGCGAAGTCCAACTTCAGAGCCCATCAACGAATTTAAAAGCCTCTTTGACAGTTATTCATGCATTTTTTACAGTTATTCACGAAACAACGTGAATGCCATTTTCTGATTGGTTTTGGAAAACTTTTTGATTGGCAAGGGAGGTTGGACTACTTTGTCATTCGTGGAGTTCACGTTTGCCCCGAGGAAAACAAACTCCCTTATTACCTCGAAAATGCAGCTGTCGCTGGTGATGTTTTGCCCTCAGTCCTACGCGGCAGGTCGTTCCTTACTCGACAGCACATATTTCATCTTATCTTCGTAGACCTTAAGAACAGTTCGCTTCGCCTCTTCTTTGATTGCGGTGAGCGCCTCCAATACGGCAGGCAACGTCACAGCCATCTGCGTTACCCAATAGTTGGACTGAGTTGCAGAAGACAGCGGCTTCCTTGTTCACCGCTGCCCGAAGAACTATCTTCTCCAGTACTTTATTAAAGAAATCACACGACAGCACATCTCCTTGCTCAAATTGGGTGCAGGTTGCAAACGGATCGGAAGTTCTCTAGCCGAACTGCACGGTGCATCTCTTGTGTGTGAGCATGGCGCTACACAACCGGATCAGTTTTCCCGGGATTCCGAATAGTCTAGTCTAGTCTTCTCCAGAATTTGGCTTGGTGTGAACTTTTGGGTTTATATTCCATTGCCAAGTCGGAAGTAGCATTGTTTCGCGCCGATGAGTGCAGTGCAAATGGCTTTAGACGTTTACACGTCGTACTATATTATTATAGGCGACGTTGAACAGGAATACACATCTGTAGTTGTTGCAAAAAGTAGTATTGCCTCTTTTGTGGATGGGGCGAATGGAGCTGATACTCTTGTAGTTGGGCATGCATTCGTCTTCCCAAATTCTGCGGATAATCTGGTCCAATGCGACTGTCTCAGGAGGTACCCTCATCCAGGACGAGGTGGTTGAAGAGGCTTAGCTCCTGGTGAGTTAGAGTCGATGGCGGAAGATCGAGTGGCCTGGAGATCTCTCCTGCATGCTTCGTCACTACTCCTTTGGTGGAATATGCGGGGAAAAGCGTAAAGAGACAATACCTAGTGTAACGGAAAATGCACAGTTACAAGTCGTAGAATAGTGTAGCACAGAAGGATAATCTATAAATTCATTCAAAACCGTTATAGTGCCCTTCTTAAGGACCTTTCGAATCAACCTTGAACCCACAATAATCAATGACACCACTCTAGTCTATTCCAGTGAAGTCAAATAGGACTCAACTGGAATTCATACGTCAAGTCTAACGTAGAGCTTTCTAACAGGGCACTGTGGGCCAGTCCTCGATTTCAATTCAGTCGCCGTGCTGGCAGCGACCTCCCTGCCGAAGAGATCAATCGGCGGATGGTTGAGGAGTGTGTTTAGAGCAAGGAAAGGAGTTTTTCGCATTGCTCCGCTGATGCAAATGCATGTAACCTGCTGTACCCATTCGAGCGTCTTGCAGTTGGTGTCTTTGTCTAACGCAGTCCACCAGATCGCGACGCCGTACACTAGTATTGGTCCAACGACTGATGCGAATATCCAGTGAAGTTGTGAATAGCCAGTGTACGTAGATGAGAGGAACAAAAGAATATAATGAATGGCTTGAGTCTGTTCGTCTCTTTAGTCCACGTATAGCAACAGCATTTGCATGTTTTTGGGCTTGGGTTATCTGCACCATCCAATGCAAGTTTGGGTTCTCCATACTATACGCTGTCCTGATATCCAAGTAGTTGAAAGTTGTATTAATATGTTCTCGTTGACATACGTACAGTTATACTAATACCGATTTCTGAATGATGACCCGTTTTTATATGAAATATATAAAAATATATAAAAATTTTATTTATCAACTTTCATAATTCCACGGTTCCACCTCCTTTGAGTGACTGACAATACGAGTACTCCTGCCTACCAAAAGATTCTCAAATTTAGCCATTTCGGAGTGGGCACAAAGCTGAGGGTCGCATCCATTCGTGAAAGAACAGTGGTCAACGAATAGCTGGTGTAAGCCATGGTCTGCCTCGGACTGTCACGCCATCCATATTATTATTACTGCAACGTATGAAATGCATTTGGATCATGAACACTTTATTGTGGCGTGAATGAAACCGATCTCTGACATTTACTTTTTGAATATAATTTCGAGTAAATGTTGCCCGTCTCTCTGCCGAGGTCCGTTCGGAAAGCCCAGTTTTGGATCATTGTTTCCAGCCTTGTGCTCCGTATTTGCCCAATTAAGCGAATAATCCTGGCTTCCAAATCCTGGATCGATGATTTTCGACTCGACATGAAGAGGTTTAAAGAGATGACATCATGTGATGGTACAAGCAAAAAAGTCCACGCCACACGTTGCTCAGAAAATAATTTCTCACAGAAACTGATTTTTGTGATATAGCTGAATAATTCGAAAACATTTCTTAGGTGTAAGTCTTTCCATGATGATTTCTCAAACAATCCCCCTTCATCTCTTAGACGAGGTGACAAATTCTCGCCTCGCATTTTTCTGTCAACTCACATCAAAATCGGTGTTAATGAATCCCTAAAAATGGGTGAATTTTTAAATGAATGGAAGTATTCTTTTCTGACGCCTATAAATAAAAGCGGCTTAAGGCAAAGAGTATAAAACTATCGACCAATATCAAAGCTTTCATCGATACCAAAGTTATTTGAAAGTACTGTAAAAGAAACATTATATTTCATTTTAAGAGAAATTATTTCTAATAACCAGCATGGCTTTATGCATTTATAAACATTTAGGAAATCAGTTACAAGTTGATTTCCTTTACACCGATTTCTCGAAAGCCTTCGATAAAGTACATCACACTTTGCTTCTAAACAAGCTAAAGTCTTTCTGATTCCATTCGTCAATGTTAGAGTGGTTTTCCAATTACGTAAAGGACAGGAAGCAATTGGCCACGATCGATAGTTTTAGATCTCGAGTAGTTAAAGTTACATCGGGCGTTCCACAAGGTACCCATGTGGGGCCATTACTCTTTCCAACTAGGTCATAAACTACGTTCACGAATTTTTTAACTATTGTACATTTTTAAAATTCGCAAACGACTTTAAATTGTATTTGTCTATAAATAGTTTAACTGATTGTAATAATTTCAAATTGGATATCGATGCACTAGTGGAATGGTACAAGTACAAAGGACTAGAGCTGAATATTCAAAAATGAGATATTTTTCATCCGTGCCTGTGAAGACGAGTGAGTCCTTGCAAACGGTTGGCGAACAATTCTTTTCAAACCGTGGGGTCTAGAGAAGCGTAAACCGATCCACTGTCTAAAGTCTGGTCTATTCCAGGGCAGTTGTAGTATGAATTTGGAATTCATTTTTGGTACAAGCATACATGACCTTGCGCACAGCATTTCATTTGACCGCAATTTTACTAATATGCCGTCACGGACAGCAGTTTCAGCTGCGGTGTACATACTGAGGCTACATTCCCTGCAAAGAAAGTAATATCGTGGAATCTTTACGCATGGCCGCAAAACAGCACCTTAGTGGAGGGCGACACAATTAGACCGCCATGTGAGCTATATTGTGCAGAACTTGTGGAAGGGGCCCGCAGCTCCAAGCTCTGCTTAAGGCATTGCTCAACCATTTAACCAGGTTTAGGATAGTTGTGGAATGTAAGCCGGCTCTGAACTTGATCGGCATTCAACATTTCAGTGAGACTTGCCTGTGTCCCGGGTCACCACGGGATTGCTGGAAATGAGATCGCCGATGGACTTGCTGGACAATTATCAGAGGAGGTATTCTCTGAACCTCATTTTCATATCGAATTACATCCCCGATTGTCTATGATTATTTCACAAATGATCATAGACTTTATCGCCTAGAAGAGGTTAAAGATCTGGGTGTAATTTTTGATACTAAATTAAATGTTTCATTACATTGTGATTATACAATTGGGAAGTCTATGTTAGGTTTTCTGAAAAGAAATAGCAAAGATTTCCGGGACATAACTAGACTTAAGTTCATCCATTGTTCGTTAGTCGCGCCGTATTTAGAATACTCTTCCACCATTTGGGATTCCCCATATGATACACAAGAACTCAGATTCGAAAGAGTACAAAAAATTTCACGAGATATGCTGTCCGTAAATTATATTCCTTCGAAGAACTCCCTAAATATGACGATAGATTTAAAATAATAGGCTTGCAAACCTTAAATTTCAGGCGTAAGGCAGCGTCAGCCATGTTCATCCGCGATATTATTAATTGCCGTTTAAATTCACCCGATTTAAATTTTCTCATGAATATATATGCTGTCCAAAGATCTCCTCGGCTGAGAAATTTACTATACGATAAGACCAACTATGGTTGTAATGAACCTATTACAAGGTGTATAAACACTTTTAATGAACTTTGCAACGAAATTGATTTAAGCTTGTCTCGATTGGAGTTTAAAAAATGTATCCATGCAGTATTCTTTAATTAATACTGTTTGTTTGATGTAATCTATGAGATGAAAAATCAGTAGATGATCCTTAGTCGCGCAGCAAAAATCTTCTGTGTAGAGCGATACTGAGAGTTAACACTTAGAGAACGTAGTGTTTTGGGCGCTCTGTGATGGGAAAACAATAGATTTTTGTCTTCAAGTGGGATCAATTTCAATTCGGTGGTTGCATTTGATAATTTGTATAATTCTTAGATGCCCTTGGTTCAGAACACGGATATGTTGGTACGTGTATGTGGTGGATTACATTTCAATGCCAGTCCAAGAAAATGGATGTGATTGGAATTATCCTCCATTAAAGAGACCAGGCACTCAAATTGTTGAGTGTCAAAGTGACATTTATTTTTGGGTGACACGATAAGGGGGAATACCGAGGGAGAGAGAGAATGAAATGCCGCCGTGAGGGCAGTTACTGGTGATCTGTCCAAAAAAGGAAAAACAACTCTAAATGAATCATCAGTTATATATTGTATATTGAGTTCCCGACTAAGTAATAAGACTATAGCTATTGCCAGGATATTCAACGAGAATTTTTCATTTTCCTTTTTGCCTAAAACCCGTTACACTTATTGGGTCTATAACTTAATTCGTGCGGTTTGCTAAGAGATGGCGCAAGTTGTATTATTCCATTGGAACACGCGTTGGAAAGCTACTGCCTTTGTACGTGATTTCAGTATATGCCATTCATTTGAAGCGTAAACAACAATCATTTTCACTCAAATATGTAGATCTTTTGTGCCTGAACAAGTGTTCTTGCGGGGAGTTCTTCTTTATTAATTTAATACGAAGAAAACTGCGGCCGAAAGTCATCGTATTTTGATGGAAGTTTATGGTGAACATGCGCCTGAGCGAACGTGCCAGAAGTGGTTTGCACGATTTAAAAGGTGATTTTGGCATGGCAAACTGGCCAAATCAACGGCAAAGCCGAATATCCATGGCGCGAAGGTAATGCTCTGTATTTGGTGGGATCAGAAGGGTGTGCTGTATTATGAGCTGCTAAAACCGGGTGAAACCATCAATGAACAACGCTACCGAACACAATTAATCCATTTGAAGAGAGCAGTAGCCGAAAAACGCCCAGAATATGCAACCAGACACGAGGCAATAATTTTCCATCATGACAACGCTCGGCCCCACGTTGCTATTCCAGTTAAGAACTATTTGGAAAACAGTGGAAGGGAAGTTTTATCCCACCCATCGACCTTGCCCCTCCTGACTACCATTTATTCCGGTCGATGCAGAACGCCCTCACTGAAATACGGTTCACATCTGAGCAGAATATTTAAAATTGGCTTGATTCATTCTTGGCTGCCATGCTGACGCAGTTCATTTGGGATGAGATCCAAAAATTGCCAGAAAGATGGGAAAAAAGTCATAGCTTCAGATGGGAAATACTTTGAATAATACTATTGTACGCTCTTCTTAAATGAACGTTCAAATTAAAAAAGAACTACACGAATAGTTATAGACTCAATAAATTGTCTCTAGACGTGTACGTACTGGGTGTGTACGCAAATTCATTAACATTTTCGCAGTTTTGATTCAATTTCTAAGATCAACTACAAGATGTCTGTGTTTAAGAGAACTGCATACGACCAAGACTCTAGTCCAATTCCTCTGCACGCAAGAATAAAGACTTAAAGTATTTTTTAGGTTAGTTAAGGTAGCCATTGTTGAAGTCATTACATATCATTAGTTAGACTCTTTATTTCCTCATTTTGTTCCCACTTATTTGTAACTTTTTAAATGATGAAAGACTTTTGTTGCTGGAACCGTTCGCATGGCAAATTGGTGCAATCAATTTCGAAAAATAAAAATAAACTTTTCTAGAGGGCCAAACTAAACGGAATGAAACTCTTTCCTCTGAGATACTAAGTGACTGTGAAGGTACTGTTCGAATGGCTTCCTCTTCAAATCAAGTAATCAAAACTAAACTAAAAATTACCTGTTTTCCAACTACAGAGTTTTAACAATTTAACACACATTTATATATTACATGTATTTATCCACAAAGGCACACAAAAATCATATATATATATATTAAATTAGTATATAGTATATATTTTAGTAAAACCAAAAATTCATATTTTCGAGAGAAAGAGAGAAAAAGAAAGAAAAGAATTTTGCGTTTTCCTAGAAAATAAATTATCATTTCGATGAGATGCCAGACGAACCCGAGGACCTCTTGAATCTTTTTCTAGATAGATACAACTAAACAGAGTAACTAATTGTTAGAAACTATACAGTTATACAAATGTTCAAGTTCAATGTTGATACATTAAAATAAAGTTAAATGAATCTCCATTCACCACACCAGCATCTTCCTTGTGAGACAAACAATTTGAAAGAAACATTTTTTTATGAGAATCATTTTTTGAGGTTAAGTTAAGTTAATGTGTATAAGGACTATTTTTTAAATATTTAAATTTAATTTTGATTACTTTTGAAAATTAAACGATATATGAATATGTGTAAGAATATTGAGTAGGACTTTAGAGGGTCTCCTTGAATAATTTATATCTGTTCTTGGAAAGATCTGTATCCGTAGATATATTTGTTGTATATATATTGACTTAAACCAAAGAATAAAATAGACACTTCATGTATAGTTGTCAAATGTATTTTTATTTTGCTGATGGAAGGCTGGAGGTTGAGTAAAGGTGAACTTTTTTAAATGTTTGGGAGGAGGTGGTGAGAGAGAAGGCAGCTGTGCACATTCGGGATTCGTGTAGTGTGGCTGAAAACGGGTCTCTAACTTTAACTATGCGCCCAAAAGCAGGACTAAGGGTAAACCGATCAGCATTCCTGGAGACGGGTATTGTTCACCTGGGAGAGGTTTTGAGTCTTGGTAACGAATATGAAAAGATGAGAGTGCTCTCATCAGCGAAGGAAGTAGCAGACAAGACAATTAGAAAGTGTGTCAGAGACAGAACAGAGTTTGGGAACACCAGCACTGTCCGGGAATCCAAACTTTAATGTTAAGCTGCTTGGTCATCCTGTAACGAGACTGCAAATGATAGCAAATTCTTGGAATTCGAGTTCCTATTTATCTTCGTTATGTTCTTCCGAGTATTCGCTTGTGAGAAATAGGAGATATCCAACTTTGGCCATTTTTACCCCTTGTCCATGTCGGCATTGAGCAGAGTGTAGTGGAATTCCTTTCGCATTTTACATATCCTCTTACGAAATTCCCGGCTCCACCATGAATCGCAACACCGTATAAAAAACGTTGGCAGATGAAATCAAGGGGAAATGGAGGTAGAAGTTGGACATACGGCTCTCTGGGCATAGGGCTTCTGCCAACACAACATGGCGTAGTGTTCGTTAGTATCAATCAGTCTTAAAGAATTTTACAACGACAGATGAGCGCCGCTGTTCTGTGCAAGGTCACCTGTCATCTTGTGTTAAAGGATTCCATTGTATTGCATTCCTAGCTACCCAGTTGCCCCCATTCATTGTTAACCCATCAACAGTCATTTCAGTGGTCGATGGCGACAATTGTCCTGGCCCATTCTCTGAAAAGTGTTGGTCGTTAGTATCTTTCAATTCGGACTAGAAGTAATTTCTTTGTGACAACGTAGTGGTGGACACATCACACAACCAATCTTTGCACAATGCAGGCGAAGATCGTTGCGCTTGATATTTCCGAGGCATTTGACAGAGGTTGGCATCAAGCTCTCTTGTCGAAAATGCGTGCCTATGGCGTCGCTGAATCTCTTCTTCAATGGATTAGAAATTACCTTTCGAACCGTTCAATTCAAGTTGTTTTGGATGGGTTCCAGTCTGATATCCACCAAATAAATGCTGGTGTTCAATAAGGCTGTGTTCTACCTCCGATACTCTTTCTCATTTTTATAAATGATCTCTTGTCTTCTACTTCTACTCCAATCCATTCCTTCGCTGATGACAGCACCCTCAGCTTTTCATATTCGTTCCAAGACTCACGACCCCGCCCTACGGCCGTTGGGAGCGGCAGCTTATGTTAAGCCGATCTTGACAGCATAATTAACTGGGGAAAGAACAATCGAGTGGAATTCAATGCTTCAAAAACTCAATGCTGCCTGCTGTCACTCAAGCGAACCCTTGTTAATCAGCCATTATCCATGAATGGCACCTGTGTCGATGAAACCGGAAAGCTTTCCATCCTTGGTATGTGTATTAACACAACACTTAGTTGGAACAAAAATGCTGCGAAATGTTTAGGTTTCCTCAATCGATGCCAGAAATACTTGAACCCTTCTGATTTGGCTTTAATTTATAAGGCTTACATACGCCCCAAACTTGAGTACAACGCTCATATCTGGTCTGGTGCCCCCAAAACCATCCTGCACCTACTATATACAATCTAAAAGCGGACGGTAAACCGGACAGCAATATTTCAGAGTCACTTGACTCGCTCGAACATCGACGTACCGTCTCGTCTCTATCCGTATTTTATAGCTATTTTAACAAACGATGCTCAAGTGAGCTTGCCAACTGCATTCCTCTTTTCCATGAATTCACCCGCAATACCCGTCTCGTCAGGAATGCTCATCAGTTTACCCTTGAGCCTACTTTCGGACGCACAGTTAAATTTAGAGACTCGTTCATCAGCCACACGACACGAATATGGTATGCTCTTCCCAGCTCAATATTTCCCCCAGAATACAATCCGCAGATATTTAAAATCAATGTGCACAGGTAGCTGCTCTCCCTTTCTCCCTTTACACCTTCGGTCCGTGCTGTGTCTTGAACCCGGACACTTAAGGGAATTAACAATTCCTTGTGGGCGCGCAAATTATAAAAAAATTACTATAACCATATAGCAGCACAAATTCTACATTGACACGGAACAGTTTCAACTTAATCTTCAATTTAATTACATTTCTGTCGTAATTTTAATCATCCCGAAGGTTCAAGGCTTTTCTCTGGATAAACTTTAGCTTCTGTGGCCAGAGCTATGCTATACTTCTCTCATCTTCCTGCCTTATAAGACCCCGGGTGTTGCCCTGCTGCAACTTTTATCTTTCTCCGTTCGTTAATCCGATTGTTTCCACATCTTCCGATGAATGTATTGCCATTGTCAACGTATTGCGGGGTCGTTAAGCCTTGATATTGTACAATGTCGCAAATTCGTTAACATGGGCTGATGACCTCGTCTAAAGGTCAACACATGGAATAACTCTTATTCCTATCAATACAAAATATGGACTCAAACTTATGAAATGCGAGTGACATTCAGCTGTGTTCAAAATAATAGTAGTGCACTTTTAAGTTGCGTATCCCAAGCAATTCCATGCCAATTTTTTATATTCTCTCTTCATATCCCGAGCAATTGCAAGCAAATTTTGTGATATTTTCCCTGAATGCTGCCTGCAAAAACGTATAACGGTAATTGACAAAACAAATACTGATCATATTTTCCACTGCATGTCGGTTGTAGTGCATGTAAAGGGTGGTTAAATTTTAAGGGCCGATGTTGAATGTGAACCACACCTAAACGTCAAGTTTTTTTCTGCATTTCATTTGACTAACTCAATTTGAACCATGGAAAGCTACACAATCGAACAACGCGTTGAAGTTATTCAGGCTTATTATGAAAATAGGCGTTCAAATCAAAATGCAAATGATCAATTTTCGAAGAAAATCATCTTCAGTGGATTCGTCAATAAGCAGAATTACCGCATTTGGGCAAATGATAATCCAAGAGTGATTGTCGAAAAAAAGAAATGATAACGAACTTTGTATGGCCCGAATTGGAAGATATGAATGTGGACGATATGTGGTTTCAACAGGACGGTGCACCTGGCCACACAGCTAAGGAAACAATGGCTCTTTTGCGCGACAAATTCAATGGCAGTGTTATCTCACGTGGTGGCGATGTCAATTGGCCGCCAAGATCATGTGATTTTTTTTTTTTTTTTTTTGGGTTTTATTTGAAAGGACATGTGTACGTCGATAAGCCAGCAATAATTCAAGAGCTAAAGGATGAGATGATTCGGCACATTAACGGCATAGAACCTCAATTATGCTTCAGCGTCATCGAAAATTTGGACCATCGGATGGAGGTGTGCCGGAGGTGCGGATGGAGGTCGCGGCGGCCATTTGGCCTATATTTTTTTCCACACATAATTGAACCATACCAATATTATCATAATAAAAAGAAATGACAATAATTTCCTAACAATTTGTGTTTTATTCAAAATCATCTTCGGCCCTTAAAATGTAACCCACCCGTTATTTGTCAGTCCTTAAAGGTTTGGCGAAGTGCTTACGCAGCTGTTCGAAAAAATAGTAGTGTTCTAATTAACTGACTTAGAATTTGATTAAAAATTAAATTTAAAGGTAGAAACATAAAAGTAAGAACAAATAAATATTTTTAATTTAGATTATATTAAAATCTTAAACTCTTAATTAAATAGCCGCAATAAGCATTGCACAGAGCAGGAGAGAAAATTCATTTTAAAATTAAGAGCAGATGGAAAAACGTATAAAGAAATTCAAGAAGTCATAGGATGCCCAGCTCCGATGATTGCTAACGCAATAAAGCACCATCCTAAGCCCGAATTCCGTGGACGAAGAAAAAAACATCAACATTGGAGGACAGGTGAATTGTAAGATGTAGCAAGACGCACCCCTCTGCACCTTCAAATGTCATCCAAAAGGAGTTGGGGCTAAGTACTAGTGCTGTCACAGTCCGCAGGCGACTATTAAATGAAGGGCTATACGCTCGGAGTTCCCGCAAGGCACCATTATTCTCTAAAAAGCACATAGCAGCTCGTATAGCTTTTGCCAAAGAACACATCACCTGGCCTGTGGAAAAATGACGCAATATATTATGGACTGATGAGAGCAAAATTGTTGGCATGTGGGTCCGGTCAATACATTCGCCGTCCTCCAAACACGGAATATCGCCCTCAATACACTCTAAAGACCATAAAACACGGCGGTTCAAAACTAATGGTTTGGGGCTGTTTTCCCTGCCAAGGTGTTGGGCATATCCATCTTATTTCTGGGATCAAGGACCACACTGTATATGTTGATATTCTTGCAAGGGTACGCAGAATATAAAATGCCTTTAATCTGGGTCTTTCAGCAAGATAATGACCCGAAACATACCAACAAAAAAGCCAAGGAATGGTTTCGGGTAAAATGGGGTTAATGCTATGGTGTGGCCCGCACCATCACCAGACCTTAACCCCATAAAAAACTTGTGGTGTGACTTAAAGAAAGGAGTGGCGAACGCAAAGCCAACCAATAATAGAGAACTTTGGCAAGTAGTGCAAAGCGTGTGGCAGAATGTTACAACCAAGAGATGCAAGGATTTGGTGGACTCCATGCCACGTCGGCGCAAATCAGTCCTAGAGAATACGGGGTTTACAACCAAGTTTAAGGTTATCTTTTTTCTAAGACCCATTTTTTTGTTTGATGTCTAATATTTTTTTTTTTATTTTCAATCAATGCTACTATTATTTTGAACAGGGAAATTCTGTTTGTAGTTTTTTGTTGCTTTATATTTTTAATTTCCAAGCTATAAATGTTGTCAATTAAGAATGAATTATTTTGTTAAAAATACACCTTTTATATCTAAAGGATGATTTTTTAAAAGCTATAGGAAAGTTTTTCAAAAAACAAAAAAACACATGAAATTCAGAAAAATGCATGAAATCTTTATTTGAATCGATAGTACGGTCCATATAATTTAATGTTTGAAGATTATTTCATGCAAATGTTGACCTTGACTGCGCCTCAAATGGTCCATCCGCTTAGTCCAATTTTGGCATACTCTTTCCAACATTTCGGCCGGTATCTCACGAATAAATGCTTCAATGTTGTCTTCCAATGCGTCAATTGAAGCGGGCTTGTCTGTATAGACATGGGCTTTAACATAGCCCCATAAAAAATTGTCTAAAGGCGTTAAATCGCACGATCTAGGCGGCCAATTGACCGGTCCCGAACGTGAAATAAAATGTTCACCGAACTCGCCCGCCTCTCAATAAGTCCATTGTTGACATGTTATGCAAGTCAAGTTCTTGCATTTTGGACAAAAAAAAGTTGGATATCATCTCACGGTAGCGCTCACCATTCACAGCTACGTTACGATTCGCATCATCTTTGAAGAAGTACGGTCCAATGATGCCACCAGCCCATAAACCGCACCAAACTGTGACTTTTTCTGGATGCATTGGTAGCTCTTGCAATGCTTCTGGCTGATATTCACTCCAAAGTCGACAATTCTGCTTATTTACATACCCATTGAGCCAAAAATGAGCTTCGTCGCTGAACACAATTTTGCGCGCGATGAACTTTCTTAACAGAGCACGCATTTTGATAATAAAATTCAATAATTTGCAAGCGTTGTTCGTTTGTAAGACGATTCATGGTTAAATTATAGACCAAACTGAAGATGTTTGACAGTGAAACAAGTCACGAAACGTGCGTCAGCTGTTTAAACCAGTGTTGCCAAAAAGATAATAGCTAAAAAACACCCTTTATATATGAAAAAAGGCTTTCCCATTGAACGGGTTATCTACGAGAACTTAGACATAAAACTAAGAAGGCTACAGAGGACTTTCTCCAAAGAACTTTCTTCCACTGTTAACCCAATGTGGGCCGGCTTAAGAACACTGCGAAAATGAGCAGAAACGCTCCAGACGTTTGTGTTCAAGTCGAAACTGAAGATGACTCTGCAAAATGATCTGAGGAACTGTTTTGGATTGTTCCGAATTCCGAATTCTACCAAACCACTCTTCGGTTTCTACGCATCTAAAGGAAAAGAAGAAAACTAGAACGTATTAGCAAATTCACCACGTAAGCCCTTACATAGCACCACCAATGCCTCGGCAAACATATTTGTCTGAAATCTCTTGATTGCGCTACAATCACGTGATCCCACATCACTTTAAGTGACGGATTGATGAGCAAAAAACGTATTTAAAGTAAAATTCTATTCAATAGTGTATTGTATTTATACTCAATTTTTACATAAACGTTTATGTAGCAACACAGTCAAAAAATGTTAGAAATGTCTCAGGAGCAGTCCCATTCGGAGTTTGTTTTTTCCTTTGGTTATGTAGAAAAGAAAACACTTTGCGAGCTCATCAAATCGAGAAAAAATCTCCCTCTCTAGTCATCCCTCTTCTTCTTGTTCCTTGAATCGAAGTCGTCACCACCACGACGCTTGCGATTGTAACCTCCCTTGTGCCGATTTTGATTACTTCTTCGGGACTTCATGTGCTCCACAGCCTTGGCGAGGAACTGCTTCTCTTCGTCTTCGGTCAACACGCGCAGTGTTAACTCGGTGGAATCTGACAATTTCAACTGTTTGGAGAAAAAAAACACACGCAATGATGAATGACGTCAGAGATTGGCGTGTTGGCGACATACCTTCTTCTCTTCAAGCTTCTCCAGAAAACCAGCAGCTGTGTTTTCATTCTGAAGACGAATGTATCCAGTTTTTTCACCCTTGCTGTAGTCAATGTATGCGACTTCGGCTTCCATTCCTTCTAGGGCTGTGCGGATGACCTCACGGGTGGTATCGTCCTTGGTACCTTCGAAGGCCAGCACTGTTCCCTTGGGCAACTGGAATTTATCTTCTTCTTGCTTTTTGTTTTGTTTGCCTTTCTTCACCTTGTTGCGTTCCTCTTTCTTCTCTTCGAGGTATGCTTCTTGCCACAGGCGGATGAGATCGCTTTCCTTGTATTGAACCTGAAAAAGGTAAATACACTCAATAATGTATGGTTTCTGAAAAACTGTTTGCTTACCTTTTCTTTTTTGATAAACGCTTCTGTCTGTTCCTTTTTGGCGAACGTTACGAACACACTCCCTTTGAACTTGTAGGTTTTCGTCGGCTTGTCCAGATACTTTCGCATGGTAATGTGGGCCACTTTCTCGAACGGACTCATGAAATCAATCAAATCCGACAACTCCGCGTCCAGTGGAAAACCTTTCACGTATGCCGTGCGGGACATAACTTCCTTACGCTTCTCTTCATTGTGCTCTGGAATGGGTCGCTCTGGGTGCCGGCGAACTTTTGTCTTGTCCTCGTGCACCTCAACCAAACCCTCATCGGATTTGTTCAAAGCTTCGACAATTACATTGATGTCAGTGGTTAATGCGGCCAATCGCTTGAATGTCAACAACACTTCGAAGGGTACCCATCCGTCTTCGTTCTTTGAGATCTCTTCCAAGAGGAATTTATCACGGTGAAGATTAGCGTCACCGAAATAGTATTCGATTTGACGAATGATTTTGTCTTCTAATTTCGATGCGTCACCATTGGCGGCCTCTGTATCTGTTTTTTCTGATTTCTCTGATTCGCCCTTGTCCTCAACAACATCGTCAACCTCTTCAACAGGCTCATCTTCTGTTGCTTTCTCAGCAACTTCAACTGGGGCTTCTTGGGGTTTCTCAGCGACGTCAGTCATAATGGATGCACTTTCTGTTGGCATGAAGGTTAATGTTTGCTTAAACGTCGCCTCGGAAATGTGTCACGAATGGCAAAAGTTAGATTTTTTTGCCGCAACTTACCTGATGTATGAATAATATTCGTAGTATATGAATGTTTTTGTGAAATGTAGAAGACAACACGTGGAGAAAAAACTTGCAGCTAACACGTTTGAACCCGCCGGCGGTGAAGTCAAACAAATTGAAAATGAAAAGATGGTTGAACGTCAAATTACCTCGCTATTTCTACTTTCTACTGAAGGTGGATGTTATCGATGTTATCGATATGAATGGAAACGTTCAAGCGAACGAAGGAGGGAGGATTGCACACAGAGCTCACCGATTCGTAGAAAATTTGTGCAGACATCAGGCAAATTGACTCATGTTCTATATTTAGAGATGATTTCAGGCTTCGCCATATATTTGTCATTAGTTATGAGTTAAGCATATTTGATAGAAGGTGTACATGATGGGATTAGTGCATTGACACACAAGCAAACTTGTCAACTTTTTGAAAATTTTCACGTGGTTACATTTCTAAATGTGATTGCATAAATATCAGTCAATGAATTTACGGTTATTAAAAAATTCAAGCACCAACCTGCGTCAAATGTAAATGGCTGCAACAAGCTCTCAACAAAAATTACTATCAAATTATTCGTACTCAAATTTTATCTCCATAGCCATTGCGAAATCTCGTACCCAAAAATAGCATTTCATTTAACCGTTCGATTATCAAGTTTTATCTACGAAATAAGTGGCATGCCCCTCTGAATGTCATCAGTTCCATTTTATAGACAACTTCAACAATTAGCCTGAACGCTACCCGTTACTCATCATTTGACATTTCTGCACCGCTCAATCAAAATAAACATTTTCTCCGGCATACTGCTGCCATATTTTACTTTATTTCCCATTAAAATGGCTCATAATCCCCTGGACAAAATTCACGCATTAGATGCCATCGAGAAGGAAATCATAACATGCCTTCAAAGTGCAGGTGAGCCTTCTGAAAATTGTGAATCAGCTTCATTAAGGCACCAATTCATTCCATAGGTCACGCTCTACAAGAACTCAGCAAAGAGAAATCTTCACAAAAGAACGCCGAGAATCAGACGCAACAATTCCTGAAATCTCTATCAAATGTCGAATCCAAACTGAGTGAACAGATAAATTACCTCACACAAGTGTCTACTGGCCAGCCGCACGAAGGTTCCGGCTATGCATCAGCAAAAGTCTTGCAAATGGCTTGGCATCGCATTCATCATGCCCGCTCAAGGGTTCGCGAACTGGAAGACTCCAAAACAAAGTATACCCAAGCTGCCAGGCAGGCGCAACAACAAAGACAGGGCGAATTCTATCCACAACAGTGATTTTATTTTATTTACTTAAGCCTATTAGCGGTGATTTTTACAGATTATCTTAGAAATAAAGAGTAGTTTAGGATTTCGATTGGGTTGTCGAAGATCCAATGCCAAAAAAGTTGTTTTCAACTACGAATCGGACGCACTGTAGGAGCACGTTGCGCTCATGACGAATGTCTGATTCCAAAAGTTTCTCCAACAAGGTATTTTGTCGTCCCACACGAAGTTTCTTGTAATTCAATCCGGATTGCCGAACGTGTCTCTTTGGTGGGAGCTTCTTCTGTTTTTTCGGTGGAGCCGTGGGTTGTGGCTTGTCAGGCACATTCGATGACTTTGCTATTGCTGCTTCTTCAGGCGCGTCGTCAGTACTGTCGTGTGTGGCGGTTGGCTCACACGTGTCTGCTGGGGCTTCCATAACTTCTGACTGTGTGGTGGGTGAAGGTTTGGCTTCCTCACTTACACTGCTTGATGGATCAGCTTGCACATCTTCTATATTGAAACTTTCCTCTGTAGTTGGTGTTTCTACAGGGGACACATTGTTGCTTCCTTCGGATATGGACCCTTCATTCAACGAAATTTCCGATTTGGGCTCATCTTTAGGTCCAATATGTTCATCATTTTCAATATTCTCCTCCTCCTCCTCCGATTCCGATGCTGATCCGTACATCCCCAACAATCCAGTCAGCGCATGCGACTCAACCTTTCTCACCTTTTTATAGTCAGCCATTCCCCCAGTTCCAGTGAACATTTTCAGGCCACCACATACAGGTGGTGCAGCAATCTCCTCACTTTTGACTGCCTCTGCATCCACAACTTCCTCCTTGGCTTTCTTCTCGACCATTGGCTTCCCTGATCGATTGCGCTTTCTGTCTTTCCTCCAAGAATTCCTCTTGACACCCGCTTCACCCCCTTCACCCTTTTGCACTCCCATTTGTCTTCGATCCTCGCGCTTTCCAAAACGATTCTTCCTCTCTTCTAGCTTCTCACCGCGCTGCATCCTTTGCTCACGAGCCTTCTGCTTCTGCTGCACTATAGCAACCGTGGGATAGTTCTTCTTCCGCTCTGCTCTCCACTGAGCGATCTCTTCCGGCGTACTTAGTTTCTTCAGCTCATTATATAGACCCGTGGCATGTTGTAGGCCAATGTGTGTGTCCATGAACGATGGATGTCCCCGAAATGAACAGTTATCGATTTCACATTGAACATGTTCACTTCTGTGAACTTTGAAATCTGTCGATGTGTGGAATTCTGCTTCACACGGGTCACAGTAGAACTTGGGTGTTCTTTCGACTTGGTTACGTGAATTTGGAGAGTTTTGGCGATCTAGGAATTTCGGAGGAACCGTGCTACCTCGAGGTCCGAACATAGGCGGTGGTTGTTTCTCCTTCGGCAGCAGCATTCCTTGCGGTGACAGGAAATGTGGTGATGGTGCGGGAGTTTTTTCCAACTTAAGGAATTTAGGAGAAGGTAAAAGAAATTTTCCCGATTTGTCCATCGCTATAAATTTTTGATGAAAAATGTGTGTATATACTCAATTCGCGCTGAAATGGGGTTTGTTTATTATTTTTTCAGAATGCAGAGCTGCGGCGAACTGTCATCGCGCACGTGTGTCAGATGCGAATGTGGGGAGTTTCAGTGAGAGCTGTTCTATTTGAAATTTGTTGTGTGGCAGATTTGATGGGAAGGTATGTTAATGGTCGTCGGTTTGACTTTTCTGAATTTGATAATAAAAAAGCGTTTTATGGTCTTACGACTTTCGGCGTTGTACACATGCGGGCTTTCATGGCCTTTTTATGCTGACGTGCCATCACATTACACCTTATAAACTTGACGTTTGTTTTTGACAGTTGTCTACAAATACATGACGTTTATCTCTTTATCTCATAAGAATTGAATCGTCTGTATAGTTGTAATTAAAAATAAACAAGAGATTCAATAATGTGTTGATTTTTGCAAACAAAAAGAGTATTAACTTCATACACTTTGAGCATTCCTGACACCGATAACCCACCACACTGCTGTCAAGCATACCAACCATACACCACGAAAAGAATATCCCTCATCTCTCGTCAGTCGTCGTCCGTCATCTGAGAATTTGTCGCAAATTGGTATCTCTTTTGTCATAGGCACGGATTTGTGTTTTTGCTTCCAACGAGATTGTGGATTCTTCGTCGCCTGTGACTCTAGTTTATTTTAAGAACTCGTTGCGTTTTATATTGAATACTTTCCTGTTCGCCTCGTAAACGTAAACGACTAAAAATCCCACATAATCAGTGCTTTTTTTTATATATCCTCCAATATTCAGTTCGCGCCGTTTGCTAAATTGTTCGTTCCGTAAACCGAAAACAAAAGAAACAAAAAAAGGAAATAGAATTTAGAGATTCCGAGAAATTCTTGTGAAAAATTCTAGCCGAGGAGTGAAGAAGAAAAGTGATAACACGCCCGTATCGTGAGAAAATGTGAAGTGTTTCGCTTGGAGTTGACCATTTGGGAATCTGTTTCTATTTATCTTGTGTTTTCATAAGTCTATCTCGAGTAACAAAGCCAGCAACTACAGTCACCGAAAGGAATCTGGATCGGGCTGGGAAAAACCATCAGGATATATTGTGGTAAGCTGGACGAAGCTAAATGATGCATAGACGGGGAAAACAAAAAGAAAAATTGACTTTTCACGTAGAATTTCTAGTGTTGGCAATTTTCGTGTGTTCTCGAGAGGTTCCTCTGTTATTTTTATGAGCGATGAGTTTTTATTTTTAAACTTGAAATAATTTGGCGAGCGTTGTTTGCGAACAGATGAGCGGTGGAGCGTCGACTGCCGGGGACGGACGCTCCACAGTCAGAAGCTAATGTAGTGACAGCGACAAAGAATTCGATCGGTTTTCTTTGCTGTTGCTGCCCCGCGCTCGCAAATAAATGAAAAATGTATAATCTCAGCCCAAGAAACTGACGACTGATGAAGAGAAAAATAAATTGCTTTGCTCCGGGGTCTATGCTCGTTTCAGCATTCAATTGTGTATCCTGCTTCGTCTTCGAGCGGGGAGAGCTGTTTACTTGCTGTTTGTTTATTATTGTTTAGTTTTTCGTTTCTGGATATACTTGTTAATATGACGAGTTGAGTTGATCAGCCAATTATGGACTCGTATGTGAATTCACCTGTCGCGGCTTGAATTGATGGAGCAACAGTTTGGAGTTGACTTTCTCGAAATACGGCTAAGGAATGTGGTGGTGTGGAATAACTTTTCGCAGAACGTACATCCGGCGCGTCGCATCTAAAGCATTTTTGTTTCCAAATTTCTTACATCATTTACATATCATGGAATAACCAACAAACATGACGCCTTCCCGTACTTGCAATCCCAAGAACAAGTCAAGTACAAGGTGATGCGAACCTCAACAGAGACTGAGGAATTTTTCTAGTTCAAAGCTATCAAACACGACACCATTTGCGATCTCAGCAACAAATGTTCACAAGAGAACGTTGACTGCCTGCTGTTTCTGTGCTTTTGGCAATCGATCATAGTTTCGTGGTTGAGAATAATGCATCCCATATCCGATGTACGACTATATCGCGCTCCTCGTTGCAACTATTTCAGCTTGTGATCGCACAGGCGCGAAATATCTTGATTGCAAGAGGAAAAAAATGCTTTAATTTTCGATTGGTAGTGGCATGTGCAACTCATGTAATACGAAATACGAAATGAATGTTCGGTCTGAGATTAAAACGTTGATTAATCTTTGTTGGACAATTGTAGTTTTAGCTAGTGGTTGATGACTAGCTCACGAGTGGAGATTACTTTACAAAGGCAATTCGTTCATCAGTCACGTGTCGTCACGTTCCATTCACTAAGGAAAGATGTCGCTAATAGATGACATACAATGTCTATGGTGAGATGAATGAGATAATTTTAGACAGGGGACACGATTATAAATTGTTTTGCTGAGTGATGGGATAATTTTGATGCAAGAGCTAATCTGACAAAGTAGCGGAATTTAGCGTCTGCGTCAGTATCACTATTTTCGTTCGCCTTCAGATCTGGTTTGTCGAGAAAACCGATAAAATGCACAGGCACAGATTAGATGTGTAATTTTGAGTTACTATACGATTTACCAACAGTTTTAAAATAATTTCGGATTAGGAACTACAGAGCACTGCTGTGTCACACTGGTCTTGTGAATTTTGACGGCCAACATAAAAATATGACATTAGCTATAACAGTTAGGGTTTGTGGTATGTGTACAGACAGTAAAAAAGTGAAGAAACACTAATGACCAAAAGTTCAACAAACATTGTTTTGTCAAGGAAAATTTATTAATTTAGCAAATTAAATACTGTCAAACCTCTGTAGACGAACAACCTTAAGTCGAATTGTCTATAAGTCGAACACAATATTTTTTCCGGTGGCTATTCGACCTATGGAGGTTCGACTGCATTTCTTTACTATAGACACGCTTAACCGCACGCTGATGAATCAATATAAAATTGCAATGAATAAACGATGTTGAACAAAGATAATATTGTTGTGCACTTAAGGCCGCATAAAATTGCATAAATACCTTGGATGTGTCCCAATAAGTTCCAACCCATTCAACGATTCAAAACAAATTGACCAGAACCAACCTTCAAATACCTTTCTTTGTGCTTTATCGATTTTGGTTGCAGAGACTTTTGAGTCACCACAGAAATAAGAATGCATCCTCCGCCCTCTGTTGTTGCATTGAGGATTCTGAAAATTATATCAAAGAAAGGTCAATGCATCTGCAGGACGATGGGTGTTTCTGTGAATATCACGTGACAGCGCTCACTCAGGAGTTTTTGTTGAACTTTTCCAGCGACCACTTGTAATGTTTGTGCTATTATTCCTTTACAGTGCTATTATTCCTTCTCATGAATTGAATTAGAGATTTGCTATAAATTCCTACATTTACACGCACTTATCATTCGAACACGTAGTTGGATTGGAGGACATTGAATTTGAACTATTCCTGGCGTGTCCACTGTAGGGTGTTCTTTATTTTTGAACTCTGTGTCGTGTGGTCGCACGGAAAGAGGGAAAAGAGTGAAGATCCATGGACTTCCGTTCCGATACTTTGGAAAGAACTTCAAACTTTGATAACTTTACCGATATCAAATTATCGCCTTCTTCTGTTGCTAGACTTTTGTCAAATGTCTCCCATTTAACTTCTTTTAAACATAAAACTGTAATTGTCATTGTTATGCACACAAAAACACATAAAACAGTCCAACTCGTGTAGGCAAATATTCATTAAAATCTTTGAGTCAACGGCAAATCCCTCAACGGCTGCTTGCAATGCAAATACGCTTCTTTGCTACTGTTGTTGCTGGCACGGTTCACTGAGCCCTTGTCTTTCGGTTTCATCTAACTAACGTCAAATGGCGAAGCGAAGAGTGTCTACCTCGCAAGTGGCAACAAGTTGTATATACGCGTTGGAAGACACTAAAAGCCAGTGTACACCGTAGAACGCCTTCCGTTTGTATCTTAACTGGTTGACAATAAAAACCATTTCAAGTCTTGCGCAGAGATACACTCGTATTTATCATAGAAATTAATTCCCCTCCCCGACGACTGAGGACCGACGGCGGACTGCCGACGGGCATGTGATGTCATCAACGGTATTGTCGGTTGTTAATGACCTTGAAAAATTGCAAACACGTGCTTTGAGCTTGCTCCTTAAGTACTCTACTCGTATGCGCTATTTTTTTTATGTTTTCTTTATGCTCTTTCCAAGACCGTATTTAATTGCTGCTACACATGAATACGATAAAGACTACGCCATTAGGCGGCCGAGCTCTATGCATGATTCACTGTCTAACCTATACAATTAGCGATAATTTCCAATGGGTGGACACTTCAAAAAAACCACATACTCGATAGATAAAGTTGGCGCTATTCGTTCTGCAGTGCTGAGGAGCTATGTGTGTACCCCTAATTTAATAAATACGAAAGGAAACAAAAAAAATAAGTATCTTTGTCGCATTGTATCCACTTTGAGTCCATGTGCGTAAAAGCTATTGACCTGCTCTTCGATGGCGAGTGTTAAAAATAGGTTCTTGTGCAACAGACATTTAGGACGGTTAATGGGGTAGGGGAACTGGGAGTGGTTCACGTTACATGCGCTCTCTTTGGTGTTTCTGTTGATGGGAATTAGTGGGTTTTATTGTGCTTTTAATTGTGTCTAAAGGATGATTTTATTGGATCTTCGATGGGGCAGGCACGATTTTATTGAGCTACTCTGTGGAATATGGCTGATAATGGAGTGGTGAAAACTTCTTGTAGCTTCCAGTTTCGCAATCCATGGGACTTCACTTTTTATGTCATTTGTTGCTTTTTTTTAATCGTCATTAACGTCTTCCAAACGATGAAGTTAATGCCGCATAATGAGCTCTTTTAACATTGATTGTTTGTTTGTTTGTTTGCATGAGACAACAAAGAATGCTTTTGATGTTACATAGAAGTCTGACATTAAAGAGTGTTGCAAAAAAGAGGAGTGACAAGTAATGACAGAGATTGCTTATTCAAATGGCATCCAAACGTTTGGTTCAGCTGTTTTTTTTTGCAAATATTGCGTTGAGTGACATTTGTTTTTACTTCATTTCTGCTGCATTGACTGCCAGCGGAGTCAACGAACAACAAATTCCCCGAAAACAATAAGATTCTTAATTTTGTATTAATTTCGAGGAGTATAGGGTATACGCATCTTCTGATAAAGAAACAAGTTCTAATGACATTACAATTCTTGACCGACCTGGACCGCAACTGAAGGGCATATTCCGACACACATGTCTCTGTGATGCTTCACAAACTGCAACGTCCTTACAACCGAACGTGAGTCACAAATTGTGATACTTTAGTATTCTGACTAAAGGTCTCTGAGGAGCTATACAAATTGTGAAAAATGTGATCGTTTGAGAATCACAAGGGAATAAGACTGAAAGTATATTTTCTGTTGATGTTACTCAAAGCATCCTTGCTTTATATATTTCCATGTTTTCGGTTCCGCCAAGTCATAGCATTTAATTATAATTATTTAATATGAGTGCCGCTACATCCGGTACATGGCAAGGGCCTAGCTTCTCAGCAACCACTCTCGTTGTACGTGCAATTGTTCTCTCAAGAGTGGAAGGGACCTGCAGTTTTATGCCGACTCCGAACGGCCACGTTTGAGAAGCCTTTTCTAAATAGTGAGCGTTGTCAGTGACTCGAAAGAATTGTGACCGAACCCAAGCAGCTTTGTGGGCGTATGTTCTGATGCTGGTACGAAGATGTGGAGGAATGGAGGAGGCCACTCCACATGTCGGTGGAGTCCCATTGTGAGTGAATAGGATTGGCCAATCTGGGGCGATTCTGAAACAGCTTCAGGAAGACAGAGCTTGGTGTCCAAGTGCAGTTAGCGGTTTTCAACTCATTTCCAACACTGATGGCCCATGGTCCTGAAAATTGGGTACTAATGACTGGTGAATAAGGTCGCAAATAAAAGTTGGTGAAATGAGATTTCCACCAATCACTCGCCGCGATAGGCTGAGAAAGACGGCAGGACGCGAATATACTCAATGTTGAGCAGCTGGTTCTTCAAACGAAAAGGTTTGTTCACGTGGTACGAATGTCCCCATCATCACGAATTCCGAGAGGGGTCTTGACGAGTTGGTTGGACCACGTCCAATAACTCGCCTCGTTACGCTTGGGTACAATTTCTGATGAGTTAGAGTCGCTGACGGAGGATCGAGTTGCATGGAAATCTCTCGAGAGTACTTTAACCTTAGAAGGCACACGTCACACAACAATGGTTAAATGACCATCACTTAATATCAAACGATCGCTCAATCTGCTTAGACTTATCAGATCTTCACTCAGGACGCTTATCGCCTTCATACCCGGACATTGACACTGACACTCCCGCAGGATGGGGTTCCTTATAATGACTTTTGCAGAAGCTGCATGGATGAAGAGGTGGTGGAAAGCACAGATCACATACTCTGCTCGTGCAGTGCTCTGGCAAGTCGTAGGTCCTTACATCCAGGGGCCTACTGTTGCAACAATCTTAGTCAGCTTAACACCGTCAGCATTAGTCAGCTAAGCCGTTAGAGGAAATCAATCCGCATGGTATCACAACGGGTCTACTTTGGCCTAAGTGTGTCTGCCTGCTGCAGTCAGCCCCTGCAACCTAACCTAGCCTAAATAGTAGCGGCTTCGTTTTTCCGGGTTCAAGCTTCGAGTTTGCGCCCAGTTATTTACTAGCATTAGTCAATGACTGACGCTTGGCGAAAGGTTGAAGTAGCGTCCTTTTAGGTATTCGACTCTAAACCAACAACCTAATAGAGTACGCTCACGAAACCGATTGCGTTAACCAGTGGAGAAGGACCTCAACCGACTTGACATGCGAAACTGGAGGCAGCTAGCAAAATATCGTGTCATCTGGAGTGGCTTGTTGGCCTAGGTCCAACACGAACAGTAGCGCCACTAGAAGAATGAGAAGTTTCAAGATTTTAATTTTAATTATTGTTGCCCCACACTACCAGGCAACGGGTTTTAGAACTTCGTCTATGCCACTTCCCGAGAGGACTCTCAAACATCGCAATAATGTTGTTTCATGTTTTCATTATTTCTTCTTTACTACCCAGCAGGTTAATGTACTTTAATTTTGCTTGTTCCTCCGTTGCGCTGCAATTTCTGGCTACTAGCTGCCAGCAGTGATAAGGAGTTATGGGTCGTCGTAAACGATTTTACCGCTGCTACTTAAGATCTTGTATCCTGGATCTTTAGAAACGTAATGGCCTGGTTGAAAGTTGTTCGTTCAGTAGTTATAAAATCAAGTACCCCCATAGACGGCGCAGCAGTGAGTACTCGTGCTGACACGTCAAGCAGCGTGATTATTCTGCTGTTCGGCTTCAGCTCCTTTAACAATCCAGATTGTCTCCAACCGCAGCAGTACAAGCTGGTTTATGTTGTTTTCCATTTGACTTGAGGTGGAACATGTCTGCGGAGCGAATGAATTTACACATAAGTTTTAATATTCTGGCGAAAGCCATCCCTGATAAGTCCTAATGCCACAAACAGTAATACTTTCGTCTGAAACGGAGTAACGCCATGGCAATAATTCAGTCGAATCAAGCGAACCACGATCTATTATGCGCACAATCTACAAATAAACCATGCCACTAGACAAATGATTTACATTTTAAATCACTTAATCAGGCTTGAAATTGCTCAAATATTTCTGCATACTAAATCGAGAATACAACTTACACGATGTGATGTGCAAGTTGATTGAAAATTATGTGAAAAGCAGCAGAAAAAGAGGTGAAAACTCACGCCCTTTTCAGAGTGCAGCAAAACCAATCTCCTTGTGTCCCACATGTGCAAGCGGTTCAACGAAGTGAGCACATATTACTCTTGTGAGTGCTCCACAAGCCCTCAAAGTACCATCACAAGCGGCAGGACATCATAATAAAATATGTTGAAAGATGATGAGCAAATAGCAATTTTTCAATTTAATCGACTAAGTAAAGCTCCTCGGAGATGCGAACATTGCCATTTCATCCTAGGACCTGGGGGCATGTTCAGTTCGGGGAATATCTGGTTCCAAAGTAAACATTCCTGCGACGACAGCCCGATAAGGGCTAACAGGTTCTTATAAAAGGACCCAATCGCTGATGTAAGAAATGAGTAAAGTATTGAATGGCATCTTGAAGGGATGGATTCCACTGTGATGCAATTCGCTGTTTTCCTGTTCGTTACTTGCTTTATGCGCAGAGGTTCGTAAGTGAGCATGTGCGCTCGGAGGAGAGGAATGTTGATTGCCATTTAATTATTGCATTGCCCAAAGAAGAGGCCAGCTGAACAGATGCGGCTCCGTAGCTGTTGAAAATTATTAACGTAAATGAGGTATCAGTTTAGATTTGCAATGCGCTAAGAATTTAATTGGCTCGTTATGAATCGTCTGATAATGAGAGTGTGCTTTGATAGAATTTTTAATTTAATCCGATTTGTGGAATGTCGCTTGCATTGTTGCTGGAGTTGAGTTACGATTATTTCTGAGTGGTTTTGTGGGGAATGTAAACAGTTGGCTGTTGTAGGAAGGAATTGTTAATTGTACCTTGAGCACTTGACCACTGAGAATGGGAAGAGCATACTTTCCTCAATAAATTGCCCAGAATGGTAAGAATATTCGTTTTTCCATTCGTTTTGCCACGACGTTGCGATTTGTATGCAAAATAGCTAAATTTTACATGACCCACCCCAAATAAATCCAACGTGGACAAACGGCGCGGAATTGGTGGGCATTGTTAAACCACTTGTGTAACGAATGGTCTGCGTTTAAGAAAATTTCATCCGCAGCCTTGAGCAAACTGCTGAATCTTCTATCGGTAGTCTTAACCGCCAGACCGATAGCCGCCCGACGTCGATTAAATTAAAAACGCTGCGTATGTGGAAAGAACTCCGTTCTGGGCTCTCTATTGTCTTTCACAGACTCAGATCCGTACACATCGATCTCCGGGCACCTAAGCTCCTCTTCGAAAAGAACTTCTCAACCAGCAGGCCCTCCAGTTCCTACTGGAAGTTTGACCACCAGACGCTGGACGGTTCCCTGCGAATGTTCGAAGATGGAATGGGATCTAAATATACATTATCATTTCGACTTCGTGCAGATCAGAGAGTGATCAAGAGAACTTTGTCTTGGCTAAGGAACAATGTGATATCAAGTGCGATCACTTTTAAAACTAAATGATATGCTAAACTTAATGAAATGGCCGAGTATTTAAGCATCCAGCTCATGAGGCTTCCGGGACACTCTGACATTCCAGAAAATTAGGAAGCGGGCCATCTGTCCAAAAAGGCCACTAGTTCAGTAATATCCCCAGGTGGACATCTGACATCCATGATTGACGCTACTGTAAAACATCTATAGAAGTTTGAAATGGTTGCCAATAGTAGATTTCACAGGGTCCATCACAATGAAAATATTATGGCCTAGTCCCAGTGAGAGACTGCATCCAGGACACTTACCGGCGTCATCACTTGGAAAAAATCAAAATTTTGTTTTTTATTTTGACTGTGTTTGATAGCCCGTTGTTGTCATAACTTATTGAAGGAAGTAGTTCTGGTTCGGTGGCGGATGCAGTTATACTGTTAGTGTTGGTGGTCCAATAAGCCACAGAGTAAACAAAATGTTTGCCGGATATGGAAATGGTATGGAGAGCACTTCCTTAATCTTTTTCAATAATTTTTTCCTGAATCTACCACATTCAATACGAAAGGACTCACGATTGTCGAGGCATAGGGTTTTTTTTTCCTCCACTGTAGATATTTTGCCCCACTGTGTGCTCTGGGAACTCTCGCTAGACTGGGTCTGTCATACAAAAACATCTACAGGGACGAAGAAAGTATTTTTCACCTTCTCTGAAAATGCACAATCTCTCGAGAGTGCTTTATTTTTTCAATTGTGTGGCCGATCTTAGCAGAATGAGTGCCAGTCATGCAGAAGAGGATCAATAAGGAGTAGCACATTAGTTTTATACCCATATCACAAAGTCGGCTCTGACATTTTAAGTAGGATGCAGGGAAATCCATTGAACAAGTCACAATATAGCGGTTCTCTATTTAGTTATTTTTCATTTTTAGCAGGCTAAGGCAAGTATTTGTGTAAGTAATGAATTTTTTGTGGGGATTTTATGTGAAAAAATGATTTTTAGACCATTTTCTTTCTTGCATTCACATTTTGCATATGCCCATAATCTGCTCGAAAAGGTTGTAGAGTACGAAGTATTACTTTCCTAAATTTTTAACATGCTCTGCGATTGTTAAACCTGTCATACTGTTTGGCATGACAAGCATTTAACTAAATATATCCAGTCTCGGAGGAATGTTCGGTTCGACGTAAGTGACTGAGAAACTCGTGTCAAATTCTGACCACGAATTGGATGACCTTACATCCATCTTCTCATTTCATCTTTCATCTATTAGCGGGCTTACGACTCGAAATTTCTGTTATTACTGTACCCTTTCTTACAGTCTCAGCCATGACACATAATGTGACGTCTTTTTGACAGAAACACACATCGTGCTAAATTTGTTTGTCTCAATTAGGCGGCTGTAATTCGAAGTGAGGAATGAACGAAGAGAAAGGCGAAGTAATTTTTAGTTTGTCCCAGTTAAAAATAAGTTAGAATTTCATGAACGCTTTACACTGTCAAAATGACTGAGCAAGAAAAGCTAACTTCAATTGTGTCAAATACAAGTAACAGGACGCCAAACTTTTGATAAAAGCATTCACAATATATAATTAGGCCACCTCTTGCAGCTTAACAGAATTCATGGACAATTCATGGACATGCCTATAAAGGTACTGTCTTCCCATTCGTCAAGGCCTTTGTCGAAGTTGCAGAGATGCAAGGCGGAGAACTTCATTTCTAGTGCAATGCCATCTCTTTGCGCAGTGGAGCGCAACCATGACCACACTTCCATTATCTGAAGATGGTGAGGAACATCGTTGAGCTGAATGTTTTAGGAGCAAGCACTAATTGGAACGCCTGATATGTGAATGCATGATCCGCCTGACTGCCGTACCTCACTTGCATCAATGCGAACTTGAGACTACCGCCAAAGGCCTCAGTCAACAACTCATCTTGAGCTAGCTGTCTCCAATTTGGGGTCCTTGTCCACTTGTGTGCGCCATCCATGTCCCACTGGTCGGGAGTCGACAACTTTTCGGGCTTAAAAAATGATGCGACCATTTAAACAGCTCGACGTCTAAATATGACTACAGCACTGCTGAGAAATGAAGAATGTTTATCCCTCGAACGACATCGAAAACATACGTTAATCTTGCATCGCCAGACTTCTACATTCTGTGTTGTTTTTTCACTTACCAAACGCCTTGCTTGGAACAATATTGAAGAAATAAAAATATTCTCGTCTGCGACTGACCACTGCGGTTGGAATTTAGAATTAAATAAACATCAGCTAACCGCAGTGACTTTTGCGTTGATTTGAGAATCTGTTTGATCTCATTTCCCAGTTGTACTCTTGAATGGTTTTCAGACATTCGCATGTATCAGCGTTTCGTTTTTTCAACAGACCACAATGCCCACGCAATCGCAGGCACAAGTGATTTATTGTGGAAACTAGCGAGGCGCACATGGACGTTAAGCTCTTGACGAAATTCGAATCTAAAAAGTCATCATTCAAGTGGATGGCTCCGAATACAGAACGTTTGTCAATTATGCGCATAAACTTTCGACCCCTGGGAGTTGTGTGTCTTTAAAGAGGTGCCTACACCTTGTCATATTAATCCTTTTCCGAAATGGAATTCTATCTTCATCCGGAATATGTGTGTGAAATTGATTGAAAATGTAGCGTCTCTCTGGCACGATCATAATTTAATTTGTTTAAGTTGTCTGAAGAGGAGATGTGTGGGTTTCAGGGACACGATCGACTTTTGTGTGAAATAAACTACTTAAGGCAGCAGTTTTGTGTATGTCTGATATTCCTTCGCTCTTTTACTGAGTACTCTTTCGGCCATATTCCATGGTAAACTGATAATCTGTTCAGGATCCAAATTAGTTCTTTGTCTATTCGACTGGAGATCTGAGATTTCGACATAAAAGATCACGCGTGTGGAGATCGTGCGATCTTGGCTGGTCGTAAAGAACTCTCAGTAAGATATTGTATTTGATGGTAGAAGTTAGTTTGCTAAACGAAGAAAAAACTGTTTCAGTTTGCGATGGAAATCCAACAGTCCGATTGGATGTTTGGTCCGGAGGGAGCAATCACAGAAGCGTGGGACAGTTTGAACACACGAGAATTAAAATGAAACAACAAAATTATTGATACACCATGTTATGGCATTAATGTGGGAATATGACCTCTGCGGCTGCCACTTACACGCCGTTATAGTTGCCGACAATTTGTATGTACTGGGTTGTATTTCGGCAATATCGCGTGTAAAGTTGACATCCAACCGAAGTCTAATCATTTCCTGTACCGCTCAAAGTTGACAGCAAGCATTTGACAATCGTCATTCCACCACATTTTTTTTCTTTTTTCTTTTTGACGTAATGGCTTTAGCAATGGTTTCAGTCTGAACTTCTTGTCTCTTTTGAGATGAAACGGTGGTTTTCAAAATTTGTTTGAACAATTTGTAAAAGTTGCTTCGATGTGAGTGTCAAAAAAAGTTGACAGTTAAAGTTGTCTGCCTCTAAAATAAAAACACCCTTTATATGGCCATAGTTTCGGATATCTGCAGGCGATTTAATTCTCCAATTGTTTATGATTCTGATTTCTATTTTCCATTTTATTGTGTATTCATAAAGATTGCCAATAATTTGCCACCTCAAACATTTGGAGCTATTCCAATCGAGAGGGCAGCGAGTGTCGGCACAAACTGCTAATGCGATTTTCGATTGATAATTCTTCACACAATCATATCACATCATGTCAAAAATGTTTTTGGTATTACTGTCGAACTGTCACTTTAGACTTGAATATGATTCCTTTCTCAAAACACATTTAAATTAATCAAGAAGAAATGCAGGCGCTGTGAATGTATGAGAAACGGACGGGCACATCGACATTTTTGAGGTTTTGTTGTGATGACAGAACCTTAAACATGAATTATTTTTCCATTTGACAGCCAAAATCTTAACCTATCCATTCCGATGAGAACTACTACTACACTGGGGCTCAATAGATTTTTATTTCCAATGCTGGAGTCTAGAAGACCGAATGTACGTACACATACGACTGCACAGCTCGCACACTTGAAATTGTAAAATTATTGTTTTTGAGATTAATTGAATGGTGTTGTATTCAAGAAATGGACCAGGACCAGGGTAGGGTAAATGTTAAGTGAACGAATACATCAAAGAAACTGCACAACCTTTTGACTGCTTCTTCTTTGCGCTACAGTCCTGGGCGGAATTGGGTTTCAACCAAAAGGGACTCTGAAGCTAGCGCAATGTCTGGCTAGCTGTTTCCAGTGTTGCAGAGCAAGTTCGTTGAGGTCCTTCTCTAATTGTGTGTGTCACATTAGGCGTGAGGTCGTGGGTGTCCTTTGTTGCGTTGTTCCGCAGGTTCGTATTCAAACTAAGTTATCCATGCGCTCTTCATGGTCCAGACACCTTGCGCATTGAATCCGTAGACGCCTGCCTCGTCTCATGTGGCTGTACAGACCGTGCTGTTCGTGGCTGAATGTTCTCCTTCAGATGCCAAAGATGGAATGCAGATCTTTTCTCTCGAAGATTCCAATGACTTCATTCGCTTTTGAGAGGGAAATAGAGGGAGATATATATAGAGAGAGGGAGATAGAGATCTATAGAGGGAGGGAAGGAGAGAAGAGAGAGAGAGGGACTAGTTTGACCAGAAATTAAGTATGATAGAGATGCCCAACCTCTCTCACCCCTTAAAATGTTTGACAACCATTTCTATATCGTTTTCTAAAGCGAAATTGATCAATCGGAGTACGGCATTTGCGTTATTTCGTGAATATCTGTCAAAAATTCATGAATAACTGTCAAAAAGCCTCTGAAATTTGTCGATGGACTAGGGGTCAATCAGCTGTGAAGTCGGCCATCTCTATAATACTTAATTTCTGAATTTTTCCTTGAGCGGAAAGAAACACCGATTGACACGAGTTATTCTGAGTTCAACTTCGGGGCTGATGTCTGTACTGTCAGCTTCGCACCGATAACACGAGATAGGCGAAATCCCTGATTACGTCCATGTTCTAACTGCCCCTTGTGACGCTCTGCCCAAGACATCGATGTTGTACTGTGTTGAAGGATATACCCTTCTTTCTTAGGGAGAGCATATAATTTGCCGCCTCATTGACGGCTCCCTCTGAACTGCCAGTCACGTCAATGTCACCGCTAAGAGTTGTGCGGACTTCGTGAAGATCGTGCCTAGAGTACTGGCTTTTAAGGTTTGGATGATCTCAACAATGATGTTGAGGAAGTCACATGAATGACATAGCATGGCCTTGTTTATTACTGACGGTCTTGATGCGCTCCTTACCGACCTTAACCGTAAAGTTTGGCAGGAATGTCGGCGGTGTTGTGCTCATCGGGGTGTCATGTGCGGCTTTCAGTGTGGATCTATATTTCTTGGATCGTCGATGGTGGACTTCCTTGGCGTGATTGCACACCTAATCCTAATATTCACAAAATGGCTGCAGGAGAAATGTCAGTGTCTGACACTGACATCTGACTCGACTTTTTGAACATATGTAGTTTCGTGTAAATGTTGCTCGCGACTACGCCGTACATTCTGCCTTCGAAAGGTCTAACTTTTGATCACTGCTTTGTCGCTACCGATATTTGCTCAATTACGCGGGTGATGGTTGCTCCAAAATACTGGATCGTGGCTGACTTATCGGCGAAGACTTCTGACTTAACATATTCCCAAAGGAAGGCATACCTTGCTCGAAGTACACGAATAATATTTTTCCCATAACGCTGAATAATTTGGAGACGTTGTTGAGGTGTGAGTCCTTTCATAATGAGTTGGCAAACAATACTGAAAAAGAATAGTATAACTCCATGATCTGTCTGTAAAATATTAAAAAAAAAAAAGTCAAGTGTAAACGGATCAGCCGTTATAGCCTCCCATCCACTAATTTCAAAAGCACAACGATGTTGCATAACTGTAAGCAATTCAACGTTCTGCTTACATAATCACTTCAGAAATCGTAGAACCCCTCTTAAATCAAACACGCACACCTACATCTGTTCCTTCGGAGCTTCAAGACGAACTATTCACTTGCCCCACTGCGCGGCACATCTGGCCACACTTCAATTGCCATTGACGAAGCCATCTGTTTCGGTAGAGCACGGTACACTGAACTCTCGATGTGATGATGAACAACAAACGATCGTAAGCACATTTTGCCGGGAGGGTTCAACCGGGTTCAAGCGAGTAACGCGAAAGCAAAAGCCAACTTGTGTTGTCCGAGGTTAGGAAGTTACGTTCAGCAATTTAATTTAATGCTCTTGTTTAGGTTCGGCTCGAGAACTGATTTAAAAAAGCAACACGACGCCACAAATATGCACAAACTCCGCCGCCGCCGCGCCGCCAGCATTATGCGCATACAAATGAGGGCATATTGATTCCGAGGCTTGAGGGTGTAGTGTGAAATCTTAAATAGGATGATCCACTTAGAGTCTAGACTGGAGAAACAATTGTTACTGCAGTTAAATTAATCGCTCGAAGGGAGTCCGGTGCAGGCGCAGGCGAGTGAATGGAACCATAACGAGCTTAGGCATATCGTTGTCAAACGTCTCAAATGGCACACACAGCGGCGCGGAAGTGCTTGGGGTGTGGACTTCTGTGGGGGTGGTGCAATTAAAGTCTTGAGAATGAAGCATTCATTCTTTCAGCCGCTTCGCGACAGCGATACATAATTGTCCCTTAATGGGTCCTCAAGTGTGTGGCATCATTCCGAGCTTATTGTTCGGCTGAAAAGCCCTCAGGCCAAATGGATTGGATTCCCCCGCACACAAGCGCTTTAGTTTGTACTGAACAATCTAAATTCAGTCTGGTCACATTCAGAGAGTGCACAGATTACGATTTTATGTGTATCGGCTCCAGTCTGACTGCATTCATTATTCGCCTTTCAGTGGTAGCTATCATTCGAATTCATCGCTCTGCTTCCGACAGATAGCTCTGTTGAATTGGATTAAGGGTCGCCGTCCGCTTCAGTTGGCATGCAATGCATAACAAACTCCTCGCCTCGGCACATTCGACTGGATGCCGCAGTGTCGGCCGCAGCCCACCCACATGTTGCGAACGACAGAGTCGACACACTCGAGCATCACATCGGCATTCGGCAGGTCTCCGAATGTTTGCCTGTGTCGCTTGTGGCCCCTTCGCACACCTTTGTCTCCCTTTCACCGTCGCCACCCTCACTGCATCGGTTTGATTTATGTTCTAAATTGGTCCTGAATCTCTCTTTGGCAGCGGATTTCGGATTTCGGATGTCGAAGTGGCTTTCGTATACAAATTGTCGCTCTGTTTCCGTCGCGCGGCATGTTATTTTCGTTCGTCAGTCGGTCTGGTCTTGTTGTCGTATCGTAAAGTTGTCGCCGTGCTCCTCTCCGGCGAATCGGTTGTTGTTTTTTATTAGCTGACGATTTAATTATGAAACCAAATGGCAGAAAGCGTATGTTTAGAAGTTAATTGAAAGTGGAAACGCAGTGCTTTGGGAAATGTTTTGAGAATGATGCCTCGCTTTATGAGCACACACCTATGTGACGTGCTTGCTTGTGTGCGCGTGAGAATGACTGAGGCGGCTGTGATGTTCGAAATTTTGTGGAATGAAAAACAATGGAGGAGAATTGACAGTTTTTGGCTGCTTTCTGAGGCGCTGTGCTGTTGACTTTGGAATTCAACACTAATTTAGTTTTAACGCCTCGGGTGTTGTGATGGCCTTGAATTAATAGACTGAATGGAAAGTTTGTTGAAGCAAAAATACTACAAATTCGGGCGTATCAGTTGAAATGGGCAATTCTTCGGGAAATAGGGTAGTTTTTAATGGGTTGGCAAATTAAATGCGAAATTTTATATTTTTCACTGAGGAGTTGATGATTTTACCGCCGTAAAATACTGTCTGGCTTTTTAAAATTTTATCGATTGTATTATAAATATAAAAAAATCCACTTAGAACGGCTGGTGTGAAATGTTTTTTTTTTTTTTGTATAAATTCCGTCAAGTTTTCTTCAAGTCCTTTACTTCTAGTCCTACCAAATTATTGTTGCATAGCCGAAATGAATACGAGCGAACTTAAATGTGGTTTCCGAAAAATATGGCGCATAGGAAGGAAATTCCTTACAATTAAGAAAGTGTCAACTAAAAGGTGGCTTAAGGGCCGATGTTGATTTTGAATAAAACACAAATTATTTAGGAAATTATTGTCATTTCTTTTTATTATGATAATATTGGTATGGTTCAATTATGTATGGAACAAAATATCGGCCAAATGGCCGACGCGACCTCGGCGGCACACCTCCATCCGATGGTCAAAATTTACGTTGACGCTGAAGCATAATTGAGGTTCTATGTCGTTAATTTGCCGAATTATCTCATCCTTTAGCTCTTGAATTGTTGCTGGCTTATCGACGTACACCTTTTCTTTATCATTCGCCCAATTGCGGCAATTCTGCTTACTGTCGAATCCACTGAGGTGAAAATGTGCCTCATCACTGAAGATGACTTTCTTCGAAAATTGATCATCCACTGTTGCCATTTCTTGCCACCACGAAGTGCACGATATGCATTTTGATTTGAACGCCCATTTTCATAATAAGCCTGAATAACTTTAACGCGTTGCTCGATTGTGTATCTTTCCATGGTTCAAACTGAGAAATGTCAAATGAAATGCAGAAAAACACTTGACGTTTAGGTGTGGTTTACATTCAACACCCGTTATAATATGTAGAGCGAACAAGAGCTAATGTCAAACGCGCTTGTGTGAGTGAGCCAATGTACACGCTCCCATAACTGACTGATGGACTCACTATAATGGAGTTGATGGATGATTTTGCATGTTTCGTTAAGTACGAGGAGTGCGATTTGTTGTGCGTGCTATCTTACTCTACAGTTTTATGTAGTGATCATTCGAATGATAACTGGAGTGATAATCGATTATTAGAACATGTTGAGAAAATACTATATATAAATAATACTATAATACCATATATTACTACTAATTATTTGAATGTCTACTAATCCTTCGAATGACTACTAATCTTTCGAATGACTCTTAATCATTCGAATGACTACTAATCACTCCTCAAAACACCCTCCACTCGCCGGATCGGACCGATACCTTGGGCTGAGAAGCACCCCCAAACCATCACGTTACCTCCGCCATGTTTCACTGTCCCTTTAGTGTACTTTGGGTTATGTCGCTCATCTTCTCACGTGTTGCCTCCCATCAGATTCATGCAAATTAAATGTAGATTCATCGGAAAATAAGATTGTTTTCCAGTGCAGAAGACCCCAGTCCAAATAAGCCGTAGTATTTCTCGACGAGAACTATATGTTACTTGTTCTCGCGCTAAATTGATACATTAATGAAGTTCTCTTATGTTAGTCGTCAGTAGTCATTCGATTGTTAAAATAAGTCTCGATTCTTAAAATCATTCGATTATGCCCTAACTAGTTTTATGCCGACTCCGAACGGCCAAGTTTTTTTTTTTAGAGAGGGGTACTGTCAGTTACTCGAAAGAGGTGAAGCCGGTCCTACCGGCAGGGAATCCACGCAACTACCCACAAAACCACGATCGCCACTAGTTTCTTTTAAAAAAATGCCATAAAATGGACAAAATTATTTTTTTTTCCATGTATTATGGCTTTATTAGTAAGAACAAATATTCCCATTAATTATGGAATGCAACGTCGTTCAAGTGGAGGCATCATCTGGCTCCACAGTAGCGCATTCTGTCACACCGATTTCCCAAGACCTTGTTGGTTATTATGTTGTCTGGGCTCGATTCCCTGCCAGTAGGACCAAACATTATTTTCACGGCTCCACCTCCTTCGAGTCACTGACAATGCTCAAAGAGTACTCCTGTCTAGAAAAAAAAAATGCTTCTCAAACTTCGCCGTTCGGAGTCGGCATAAAACGGTAGGTCCCTTCCACTCGTAAGAAAACGATAGCATGCACAACACGAGTGGTTGCTAAGGCCTGCCCCTCTACAAGCTGTCGCGCCAAACATATTATTCTTGCGTGCAATGAAATAGCCAATAAACCAGCTAGAAACAGGCATTGGATCAAATCAGGGACACCCTACAAAAAGCGTGGCACTCTGGCCAGAAATCGCAGAAACAATCCGGTCTGCACTAAACCAGACAGACTTAATGAGAATTAAAAGTATGGGTTTGAATAAAGACGGCATTAGCAAGTGCCAATTATTTGCACCATCTAGGAAGAGAACCCTTAGTTCACCGGCCTAGAAGAGCAATCATATGCAAAAGTGTGGTTCTATCATTCCTTGGTACTTTTAAAGTATGAGTAAACGATTTAGAGTCTAGCAAGGTCATCAGCATCAGCTGAGGGAATATTCGCGGAGGCACACACAAGACAGCGGCAATCAACTTGATGTGCGTAACTGGAGTAACAGTTGGCAACAGATCGAGTTAGTTGCAGACCTCGAAGAAATATTGAAATAACAAATAAAATTTTTATTGTCTCCTATTCACTGGAGTCGTTAAACAGTCTTCTTCGTTTTATTATGGATTTATTATCATAAATAAACTATGACGAATTCATGATATATTCGGACATACGTAAGCAGCTCGTCTGTGAATCCATTCGTCTGTCCATCCGCTCATAATTATTTTGTAGACATTTTTACGGTGTCTGATGGAGAATGTTTCATTGCATTTTGAAGTAATCAATCGGATCACTCGACAATTAGCGAAGTGAAGTTCTCAAGATCAATTTATTGAAATCCTCTATTTTCTCAAATGATCTTGAGTCTTGTGAACCATGATTTCCTTTGGAATCGTCATTAAAACATGCCAATTCTTCAAGAGCTTATGCCAGTTTTCTATTTTTTGAGTGGATTAACGGATCAATCAATGTCATCCAATCATCGAACGAATACATAGAATACATCAAACGAATACATAGAAATGCTATATATCGACCATATCAACCACTTCGTTAAGTTTCGATGACTTTGTTTTTACTTAAGTGAGTGCTTTGGTAGACGATACATCTATACTTGCCACTACTTTTCGTTTGATTCAACTTAAGACAATTATGGTTGTGCCTTAAGTCTTGTGGACGGCTTCATGTTGTGGTTATCTTTCATCATTCCTTCCGAATTGTAAAGTGTTTACTACTTCCTTATAACAGTAGACTCTTTTTAGCGTGGACACCGGTTAGTGTGAACACCGCATAACGTGAAACGATTTTTTTTTGCTTGACAACACTCTAAAACGTGAACAACATTTTTTGCTTCAAGTTAACAGTAACTATTTGATTGAGCTGCATTTTAGCTTAAAATTCTTTATTCTTGGTACAATACCTTGTCGTGTATCGTCTCCGGTTATGATATCGGTAATGCTCGTGCTATGTCAATATTTAATGTCACGTTTTATGTTTTCCTATGTAAAAACTTGTTGTTTAAAATTAAATAAATGCATTAAATGTACTGTTATGTAACAGAAAAAATACATTATTTTTTGTATAAGTAAGAAGTTGAAAAGAGGTTCTACAGTGGGATGGCCCTTTTAAAATTTGACCCGAACTCTTCCGCAAACGTGAACGCCCTTGGTTTTCAATTGTTCACGTTATCAAGAGTCTACTGTAATTTGATTAATGCAACTATAGGTGTGTTCCCGTACCCAAAATTAACAGTACAAAACAACGGAAATCTACGAAAGCCTGTTTCCGTATGCCAACAATATGGGTTTTAAGTCAAACGAGCGCTCTCTCGAGAGAGAGTAAAAAATGTCCCTGTCCATTTTAGCAAAAGAAATGTCTGGGTGGTTTGTTATTCTTCTGTCAAATGAATTGATGTGTATCTATACACTTACAAGTGTAATTTAATTCAAACAAATGTGTGTGAAATTTCAGATTTGACATTTCATAAATGACATAATTTACACAATTGGTATGACTGCGTTCCCGTATGTTCTTGAGATTTTGCCACTGTCTGAGGTTTTAAAAATGACAGACTTCCCAATTGAAAGTACTGGAACAGCTCTACTACGTTTTTTTGCCATCCCTTCGTTCTCGTGCATCAATAAATGTTTGCCAAGACTTCAAAGATCAACTTTTGGTAAACGTTGCCTCAATTTTTGCAATTTCAATTACAAAATTAACGTTCACATTTCTTCCTTCAATACCTAATTTCTTTAGCATAATTTGTTTTTCATCTTTCTCTTCTGTTGACACAAAGTGGTCATTCATGAGAGAACAACAAGAACACTCATGTAATTCATCATCTTGTGCACACAGCACGAGTTTTCGAAGAATGAACGAGCAGCGTTTTGTTTCCACTGCTGGAATGCCAGTAACATTCCTCTTGCCCGCTGGTCGTATTGTTGTTTGCACTTCCGCCACCATTTGCAGTCATCTTGCCTCCTTTCTGCGTTCAAGTTTTTATGCACAAAGTTCTTACTCCCGTAAAAGTTTTGCTGTCCTGCCACACAATAGCCTTCGGTTAGAATTTATTATTCCTTAAATTTTCAATGCGATATCTGTTTTCTTTAAATGGCGGAAATCATATTTATATTTAAACATTGAGGCTATTGTTGAAGAAAGTGTAAAGTGGGGCGTATTCCACGTGCCTCAACCAACAAGCTTCTTTAAACTGTCACGAAAGAGCTGCTCTCCAGAAGCAATGAGAAAACTCCACCATCATCCTACACAATATACCAAGTTAGGGAGAATGTTTCACAATGTTTGTTATACCGTTAGAAGCGTTCCACGCACTTGGGTAAGCTTTAAAAGGAGTTTGGCACTGAAATAGGTGCGCTGCTTGGTTTAATTTAAATTATTGAACTGAGCAATAAAAAGAGTTTAATTTCGTGAAAATATATTTACAATCCCCCTTATTCGTTTAGTCCTGTCACATGTCATTGTGAGAAATTGGTACTCCCCCTCATTCTCTTAGTCGTGTCATCCCAAAATATGTGTCACTTTGACAATTCTCAGTCACTATAAGTGACATGTGTCACTCGCACGACTATCGTGTGTATTTCCTTAGTCACATGTCATGAGAAAGTGAGATGGATTGAGAGAGATTTTGCCGCTTGCATTTTTGTGGGTGACGCCAAACGACGTAGGATAAATATGTAAGTTTTAGCAGAAAAATTTGTTTTTGATTTGAATAAAATTTTATTAATATGTTCACGTTTAGAGTTAAAATAACAATGAAGTAAAAATTTTGAGAGCCTTGTCTCTTTAATAGACGACAATCATCCCCAAGTCTCTGTCGTCGCCACACATTTCTGTGACTCCGCCTATCAAACCAAGCTTTTTGAATACTCGACTAAATCGATGCCCTAGACACGCTTTCTGTCAAATTTAATATGTTCACGTTTAGTGTTAAAATAACAATGAATTACAAATTTGAGAACCTTAATAGACGACAATCACCCCCAGAAATCCAATTGTTTTAAGAACACAAAACGTTTGCATTATTCTTTTTCTTGGGCTGTCATTGAATATAGTCAATCTGGGGGGAAAAGCAAAGACGCAATCCTATACGAACGAGTTCTGCACTAAAGGCATTTTGAAATTAGAAGAATTAGCAAATATAACCACCGAGTGGAAATTGATCCCACTGGAAGGCACAATCTGCAACATGTGCTGCCAACTTTTTTAAATTTATTTGGAGTAAGAATTGGAATGGTTCACCTCACTTGAATTGAAAAATACAGATTTTGATGTGAGGTGATCGAAAAATGCGAGGCGAGAATTTGTCACATTGTCTAAGAGAATAAGTGGGACTGTCATAGTCACTGTATGTAACATTTAAGTGACTAATTGAATATAAATTTCCCACAGTGGCATGTGACACGACTAAGAAAATAAGGGTGAATATATCGTTGGGAAATTTTGTAGTAATAATGGGGCGTGGACCACATTGCTCAAAAGAAGAAAGAATATGAACCTATTCTGAAATTTCGAAGTTAATGAAATGCTCCCAGAATATGGTCTCAAACGCATTGAAGCAGAAAACGTGGGAATAAACGAGGCAAAAAACAGAACAAGTTTAATTGTTGAAACCATTAAGATTGACCGCTTTATGTCTTCCAAAGATATCGCGAAGGAAGTCCAAGGGTGATTCATCCCGATTACGAAAGTCGTTTAACGCCTTGTCTCGAAACGCTTTTCTGTTGCCGGTATTATGATTGTCGTGAAATAAGTCGTTCTGCGTCGTAAAACGACATCTGGCGATAAGCTTCGGAATGTGTGTGAAACATATGCTCGAGTCGATTAAGGTCCGTAATACAGATACTCACCGATCTCAATACCCTTTGTGCCTGTTTAGTTAAACGACTTTCGTAATCGGGGTGATAACAGCGGCAGAACTGTTCGGAGAAGACTAAATGAAGCAAATTAGTTGGGCACAACCCCGAGAAAAGTTCCCTAGTTAAGACATGTGAAACAAAGGATCTACTTTGCGACACTGAATGGACTGGAACACAGTACATTAACCGATAGCGAAACATCCTCTGAACAGACGAAGCTAACATCATCATCATCGTCTGATCCACATGCTCCACTAAAGGGGTCGCGGGGTAAACCACGCACGAGAGATTTCCGATCCTCCGCCAACGACTCTAACTCATCATAAGTTATGCCCAAGCGTAACTAGGCGAGTTTTGACTTGGTCCAACCACCTCGTCCTGGGTCTGCCAGGCGGTCGCCTACCTGATGGAATCGCATTCAACGCCCGCCTCGGAAGTCGTAATGAAGGGGACATTCGTGACACGTGACCAAACCACTGAAGCATAGCCCTCTCCACTCGAAGAAGCAACTGCTCAATGATTAGTTCTTCGCGCACTGTTGTGTTTCTCACCCTATCCCGGCGACAAAGAAATCTCATCTCAGCAGCTTGTATTCGTGATCTTATTCTTTTGGTCGTCACATAACGAAACTAATATTAATTTAAAAAGTCCCGAGGATATTGCATTAGACCGCCCAGTAAGACCCAAGATAGTTACTCTCATCCTCATGCAATTCTAATGATACAGGCCATAGCTGGCCA
Source organism: Eristalis tenax (assembly GCA_905231855.2). Taxonomy (NCBI): domain Eukaryota; kingdom Metazoa; phylum Arthropoda; class Insecta; order Diptera; family Syrphidae; genus Eristalis; species Eristalis tenax. The sequence goes on from HG993125.1 coordinate 93,377,763, forward strand.
TAGCTGCATGTGCATATCATCGTTGATGGTCTTCGGCATGCTGATTCCAGTCATCAAGTGCAAGCTTTCTTCCCAATGATTCCGTATTTTCACCGCGGGGTTGGGTCTACTTGGTTCTACATCTCATTTTCGGATCGAATTCCCCTCAGCTGGCACTTTGAAGCCCATGTACTGCATGTGGCCGAGACTTATTTTCGCCTTCTGGTCAATATTCACATCTTGGTCCAGCTCGTGTAGTTCACGGTTCTGTCTTTTCCATTCGCCTTTCTCGCAGTTAGGACCACACACAGAATTTTCCTTGGGGGTACCAAGAATCACATCTGCTGCTTTGCTTATCGTACAGCTTTCGGCGTGACATTGGAGGACTGACAAAATGAGAGTTTGATGTTGGTCCTTCGAATCAGAAGCTAAATTACCCTCTCAATGTCAAAGAGCCCGGGTACCTTCACTAAAGCCTGAGGCCAGCTTACTTATCCCTTGTCTCTTAGACATCCTTGAGCTGGGAAGTAGCAAGAGACTTTTTCTTCAGGCGTAGCAGCTTATCCTCCTCCCGTCTTCTAGGCCGACACTTCTATTGTGCTTCCCAAGTTTTCCGTTGCAACGCCTTTTGACGTGCCTCATCGCTTGCACGTTTCTTTTGCTCACTCTCGCCATCATGCCACGGGTCTCTTATTGGAGATGGTAGGTAGTATAAAGTGGTTTCCGTCACCTCTTTGCCTAACGGCAATGCAACCACGTATTGTTGGCGTTTGTGATCGACGCCAGCATGCCGGAGAGTCCCTCACTTAGTTGCTCTTTGTAGGCTTTGCAAATCCCATAACTTCTTCTTGTTGGCTGGCATTGAAAAGTCTAGCTCGGAGTCTTGCTGCTATGAGGAAATGGAGGATATTTGACGCCTGTCTTGCGTCTATGAGTTGTTGGACCGTCCCGAAATTGCCAGGTTGCTATGTGTTTTCTTTTGCGAGGGACTCTCGTACTACCCATAACCACATCACATACTGTTGCAAAATCTGTAATTGCTTCACGTCCTGGTAAAAATGTTTGATGTAACTTCTGCCAATTTTGACGATTGTGCGCTTCTCATGAATCTGGATCTTCTTCTCTTCGTTTCGCAGAGCACACATACAGCCCACACTGTCCGTTGCAGTCTTTTCTTGTAAGTTTCCATTTTTGCTGCTACAGTCGTTGGCAAACCAGAGGTTTTTCCTTGGTGGTGCCGTAAAACCCAGCACATGAGTGGCAGCTTCGTTAATGTCTCCTTGCCAACGAGTCCAGTCTTCTCCGATTGTTCGTGCAGCATGCGGAGTTCGTCTGGGATCATTGTGATACTATTTACGAACACATTTATTGTTTCATACGCCAGCGGTGGGTCAAGATGATATTTTGGTGAACTATTCCATGTCGACTCTGGCTCATCACATGTGTTTTCCCAACAATTCACAGAATTGCCAAGATTCATCTGTTTATAATTCCGACCGAGGCCGAGGTCTAGTCAGATGAGTCTGAAATGTATTCGAATCAATAAAATTTATTCATTATTTTAGAAATTTTCAGGGTCTGTAAGGATTAATTGATTGTAAAATAATTGCGCCGTCACCGCCAGACGTTGCTTGGAAATTAATTTGTTGTTGAACTGAAACGCAGCCAGTGGAAGAAGTCAAGTGGGGTTGTCATATGTATGACAAGCAATAACTTCTCGCACAATAGACTCGCAGAGTGATGGTCAAGAGAACTGCTTTGGAAATGTGCAAGTCACGCGAATGACGAATGCGCAGCACAATTGGATTAATCTTGCGCAACTCGATTGTCAATCAACTGCATTGGAACTACAAATTATCATAAGTTATGCCCACAGTAGCTGTTTGACAAGGAGGAACGCGGACATTGCACGCCATCTGGAATGTCTTCCTAATTTTCTCGCATGTCTATTGACCCGGATTTGAAAACAAAAAGTCCACAAACAGTTATATGATAAAAGAATTCGAAGCAAAAGGAAATATCAAAAGAAAAAAAGATTTTCTGCATTCTTTGCCAAATATAAACGGAAAATCTTTTTTGGCAAAGTGCTTTCTTCCACTTTCACAACGAAAGCGAAGCCCTCACACAGTCGCGAGGTGAGAACGAACACACATCACAAAACAAAGAACTCGTGAAAACACGATTTATTTTCTTTCTAGGAGGAACACACGCATTAGAACTGTCTCGAGAAGAAATCAAAGCAATGACAAAGCCATGACAAATTAACGGCAACAATTCCATCAGGATCGGAATGAAAATGATTGATTGCTTCACGTACACAGGCGCGCTATCATCAAGAACTGAAATCGAGTGGAATTCCAACGAATATCCGAGAAGGAAAGTCTTTTGTGCTACGAAACAATCCCAACAATAATCGCATTCATCCAAGATCCATTATAGTTGCAAACAATGTAAAGGCAACAACAAAAAAAAAAAACCTTCTCTCGCAACATTGAAAACCTAACACCACAAGAGTAAAGCAAATTATCATCAATGCCCCTGGGTCGATTTCATCCACAACAATTCGAATCAATGAATGAAAATGCCAGCTCATTGAATCCAGAATGTGCCGCAGTTCTCGAGCGATTACCATTCACCATTCATCTCTTGAATTCCGCCATAATAGGCACCCGCTTGCTAATTTAAGCAGTGGAAGTGGTGGGAGTGGAATACCTCAGGCCGTAGATGAAGAATGAAAAAAAAAAAGAAAAAACAACGCACACATCATTGAGAGATGCCGACAAATTAATGAAAAATATTCAACAATGTGGGCTGAATGTCACGGCGAGCTGGCTCCCCTAGCAATGCCAATCCAACACGAACGTGTTTCGGGGGCACTTATCAAGCGCTCCACATTATCGATTAAAGCCACCCTACATCTGGGAAACGAACAGACTCAATGGAACAAAAAACACTGTCTGTCTCAAGAGCGCTTTTCCGATTGCCGGAAGTCAGCTGTCACGCAAGGCAACATCCACTGACCGCGAATTTCATAGCTTTCTTGTTCGCTTACCAAGTGCATCTCATCATCACGAACTTACAGCATTCCTCAGTCGTCGTATAAGAGATTGCAATGTTGTCAACAATCGCGGTCTATCACAGAATTTCAGAGAATCTCGAGAAAACTAAAAATACCGCCGACGACGAACAACGGCAGTGTGAGGCTGAGATAGATTCCCAGTGGAAAGAGATTGCGTCAATTTCCTGCAAATTTAGCAATGCGCATCATAAACCGAAATCAAACACAATACACAAATCGGATGGCGATCATTCCTGGCCGACATCATGATGTGCGCGATCAAAAGTCAGTTCGAGGAGAGCTAGTACGACGGCGACGCTTCAGATCAAGTGGAGACCGCCCGCCTCCTATCTGCTATTACTTTAATAATTGTTCTTCAAATTATTGATCTAATGTGAATGCGCGGAGGAGAGAAGCACACAGGGAGATGAGTTTAATTTGATTACTTCGATTTGGCCAACAAAACGAAGAAGAAAAACATATATTTGGCTGCGTGCCAGAGGAAACACTCGAGCACTGCCCGATGTCCACTAGCAGTTTGGCACGACGACGACGTTGCTGTTGTTGCTCTACTGGTGCTGCTGAGAACTCACATCTCATGTCGTGATAGTTGTTTTAATTGATCTTGCGGCGGAGGCGATGTGACGGGCGCGGGACTACATTTGACTCTCTAACGATCAACGAGTGTACTTCGTGCACACAAGTTGGCTTCTTTCTTGTTTTGCTTTCATTTCATTTTTTGCATATTATTCTTCTCAAGTTGTTGCTTTCTTTCCTGGGCCGTATTTGAGTGTGTGCGGCATAATTAAGATATTCAATTCCACGCACTTCAGGTGTATGAGAGATACGTACGTTTTATATGGGTCATCCACTTCCCTTGGGTACCCACTGAATGTCAACTTATGCCGGGGGTGTAGAGATTTGTATTTCCTGAAATTGGATCTGTTTTGTAAAGCTATAAGCTGTAAGTGGTTTTTTGTGTTCTGTTTGAAATGAAAACAAGTGAGTCAACGAGGCGCGAAGATTTTGATTATGATTCAGATGCTGGAGGTCGTTCTGAAAATAGTCGCAACAGGTGCGTTACGTGTGTGCGCGAGTTATCGAGTTATGCGTACGTCCATTAGCACTGGAAACATTTTGAATGGTGTAAACATCAAGCCCATGATGATGATTTGATGTGTTAAGCAGGAGATGCGATGATCCTAGGGGGAACAAATGAACCTCTGACGGCTATCTGTGTTTTTTCTTCTTTTGTGAGAATTGAACACAAGCGCGTAGAGTCGTTGCTAGAAAATAAGCATGCTTTCCTTTTATTAAGTAGTTTATTACCATTCATTGAGGAACCATTTGATAGGAGCTGCGATGCTCAATTTGTCTGATGACATTGTGACGCCACGCTTAGTGTCCAGGAACCCACAGGAATACTGTATTGTTACTACAGAGGGTAGGGTATCAACACAATTGAGTGTCGTTTCGAGCACCATTGTGCTGCTTTTAAGTTAACTAATATTAATTTGAGTACGGCTTGCGCTGCGATTCAGGTTCTCTGCAGCTTTAAGAATGGCCACCAACGCCGCTAGAAAGATTCTGCTTCTTTCGTGCAGCTCATACCTGCTTTTGAGGGCTTACGATGTAGAATACACCAGATCCGACACTTTCATATCTGTTTATTTATTTATTCACTCAATGGATACATAATCTTTTGACTACAATTAATTATTATGGATTATGTTAAAAATATTCAATACAATTTCTTTAAACATATTTCTAGTCATTTGAAGTTCGACTTCATGATAAATTGAGTTAAATAGTTATGAGCAACGAACCCATTCGTTTAAACCATAATTCGTTCTATGATATGGAAAAAATAAGAGAACGTTCTCTCTGGGATATAACGAAGCATAAGAGCTAGTAAATCCGGGGACGTAATCCTACCACTGAGTAGGTCCTTAATAAAAACAACGACATGAGCTTGTCTTCGACTTTCTAAAGTTTTTAGATCAATTAAAGCACATCTAGATCTATAATTAGGTAAATCTTCGGACCATTTCAGTTTCGTAAACGCAAAACGCGTAAATCTGTTTTGAATGCTTTCAATTGTGTTAGAAGAATTATGATAAAAGGGAAACCAAATAACGCTGCAATATTCCAGTATGGGGATTACTAATGAAAAATAAAGGGTTTTTAGAGTATAAACACCATTAAATGCTACCGTATTCCATTTCAGAAAGCCTAGCAAGGAATTTGATTTAGATATTATACAATCCAAATGTGATGAGAAAGAGGCTTTGAATCAAATAAAGAGTGATTTTTTAGCTATTATCTTTTTGGCAGCACTGGTTTAAACAGCTGACGCACATTCATTCGTGTTTCGTTTCACTGTCAAACATCTTCAGTTTGGTCTATAATTTAACCATGAGTCGTCTTACAAACGAATAACGCTGGCAAATTATTGAATTTTATTATCAAAATGCGTGCTCTGTTAAGAATGTTCATCGCGCGCAAAATTGTGTTCAGCGACGAAGCTCATTTTTGGCTCAATGGGTATTTAAATAAGCAGAATGGTCGATTTTGGAGTGAATATCAGCCAGAAGCATTGCAAGAGCTACCAATGCATCCAGAAAAAGTCACAGTTTGGTGCGGTTTATGGGCTGGTGGCATCATTGGACCGTACTTCTTCAAAGATGATGCGAATCGTAACGTAACTGTGAATGGTGAGCGCTACCGTGAGATGATATCCAACTTTTTTTTTGCCCAAAATGCAAGAGCTTGACTTGCATGACATGTGGTCTCAACAAGACGGTGCCACATGCCACACAGCACGCGCAACAATGTACTTATTGAGAGGCGAGTTCGGTGAACATTTCACGTTCGGGACCGGTCAATCGGCCGCTTAGATCGTGCGATTTAACGCCTTTAGACTATTTTTTGTGGGGCTATGTTAAATGCTCATGTCTATACAGACAAGCCCGCTTCAATTGACGCATTGGAAGATAACATTGAAGCATTTATTCGTGAGATACCGGGCGGCGGAATGTTGGAAAGAGTATGCTAGAAATTGGACCATTTGAGGCGCAGTCAAGGTCAACATTTGCATGAAATAATCTTCAAACATTAAATTATATGGACCGTACTATCGATTCAAATAAAGATTTCATGCATTTTTCTGAATTTTGTGTTTTTTTTTTTTTTTTTTTTGAAAAACTTTCCTATAGCTTTTTAAAAATCACCCTTTATAACACCTAGATCTTTAGTTTTACTTACTAATAAAAGTGCCTCGTTACCAAGCCTATAATCAAACGAAATTTGTGATGATAATCGGAAAGCACTTAAAATCTTACACTTGGAAATATTTAACTCCAGATGATTGTACGTGCACCATTCAAAAAATGAATTTATGTCTTTTTGAAAATGTAAGCAATCAGTAATTGTAGAAATTTGTGAAAATATTTTCATATCATCTGCGATCATTAGACAATTAGAAAACTGCAAGGAGTACGGGATGTCATTGGCAAGAGAATTGAAAAGGAGAGGCCCCAAATGACTGCCTTGGGGCAGACCCGACAGAACTTCTATAAAGAAGGATTGTGGGCCTTCAATTTTGACAATCTGATGACGATTCGACAAATAAGATTTTAGCAATTCAAGAAATTAAATTTTATAAAAGAAATTGCTTGCTTCGTTGTTGTTGATTGAAACCTTCGCGCTGCCCATGCCGTGTTTTTTAAAACGTCTGTTCTTGGGAGTTGTGATTTAAAAGCAGATGCCTGCATAATTGGTGTGTAATTTGGCTGGTTTTTGGCTGTAACTTGATATAAGCTGTTGTATAAACAAATATCTATCTATATACATCTATATAAAGAATTTAAGTTTGTCGTCGATTCACGCATTAACGCTCTTACCGATTTCAACCAAACGTTCACATATCTTTGGTATTGGTCTAAATATGGTTTGTTTGAAGTTTGTAAATACTACATGTCACAAATTTTTAAAAACGCGATTCGCAGTAGCTTTGATTTTGAGTGTGTCAAGATACTAAAATATATGAAAATACGTTTTTTCTTACACTGCTTGCTGTTCACCGCCTGCTGCTTTGGACGAACAACACATCATCATAGAAGTACGTAGGCAAACGCCAGTCCACAACTTTTTCTCGCAAACGCTAACGCCAGTGCCCATAGTATCTTCTATTCGCTACCTAGAAATTATATGTGATAGGGAGCTAAATTTCCAATGATGGTCTAATAATATGATCCTACGTGTCAATTCTCCGCTTGGGTCTATAAAACGCTGGTCCAAAGAATGCCTTTACACCAACTATGTCAGACCTTTCCTCGAATATGGCAGTCAGATCTGGTCTCCATACTACGATAATCATTAAAACCGTATTAAAGCTGTCCAGCGTAGTTTCCTACGTTTTGCATCACGTGGTCTCCCGTGGTCTGGTAGCCTTGCTTTATCACCCTACACAAATAGTCTACAGTTGATCGGCTTGCATACTCTAAAAAAACCGCCGTGAAGTAGTTGAAATGCGGACGATGTTGCCATAGCTACAACTGGCAACTTCGTCTCTACCTTAAGAGACATAATACAGCATGGCCTCAATAAGCAGGAAGCATGGATACAAACCACTTTACAACTAACCGCCAGTGCGAAATTTTTGTGATACTTTTCGGTTTAGATTGAATTGTCGAGATTTTTTTTCCGATTAATCCTTATTAACGTTTTAACATTTGTTTCTCCACAAATTAATCACTCTATTTGCGAACTGTCAACTCAGTTTGACCAGAGAGCAATTCACAAGAGAGGCAACGCGACCCACAAATTCACATGTGTGTGTTTGCTCAAATTGTCCCCGTTGCTGTCACTGCGAATGAGAACACTGCATGTGAATTCCGTGTCAGAGTAAGCAAGGTTCGCGATTTGTGGTGAACTCAAATTTTTTCAGAGTTGCCACTTTTTGCTATTTCTGCAGTCACATCATCAATAATGATGCACAACAAATCAATCATCACCACCTCCCCGTACAGTCATAATTGTATATGGTTCCTTCGTATCAAAGCCCAGTTCCTTCAGCATTCATAAAGTGATGCCAAATACTTGCCTCTGTTCATTGAAACTCACGAAGCGAGGTGAAAATGTTTATCTATATCCAAAGTGATCAAAGGCAACACCAACCGCTCTCATACACAAATCATATGAATTTGATGGCGTTTATTTAAAGATCAAGCAATTCTTAAAATTTAAATTAGCCTGGATAACCTTAAATGAGACAAATGTTGACTCGTTTTTCAAAATTACAACCAGCTCTTGAATTTAAATGCCACTAGCACCAGGAAATATACAAAAACAGACAAAAAAAAACAACTCAAGCGCAACAGTGTTCCTCATAACCACAATCTGCGTCACATAAAACCATTTTGAACCACATTAAGATAAAAAGCGGGGTCTCGCTTCACCGCAACAAAGAAAATACACATCCCAGTAGAGAAAAACAATGGCGCACACCCCTTGTGAACTCCATCAAGTGAACTGTCAAAACGCACAGCACACAACGGTAATGACCTCATCCAATCACTTCATGTCACAATACCCTCCATGCACATGGCGCCCACACTCATTTAACTTGTTAAACACGAAATCTTAAATGAATTCCAGGGGATTCACAACACCAGACAACAGCGGGGACGCACTCTATCACAAATCTCTGCAACCACTTGCATATGCCGCTGGCACACATTAAGCCACACTGTGGCCTCGTAAGCAATGAAAACGGAAGCAATTCAAATAGGTTTCACTGGCAAAACGAGGTTAAGACACGTGGTTGGCAAAAAAGAGCCCACTCAACCTGGCAGACGGCAAAAAAGGAGTTACGCTTCACACCCACGATGGCGACGAAAGGAAATAAAATTTGTCTTCACCGGTTCCGGGGTATGAAGTGTGATTCTCATGGCACCCATCGATCAGTTGGGTTGGGTGTAGCAACTAGCAGTGCGGAGCACAGTTTGATGACTGTGAAGAATGTATCTCTCAGCCAGTGTCTCATTAATGGCAACTGCCGTATCCACGCGGACTGCTTGTGCACTGGTTTGTGCGACGAGCCATCATCCTTCTCTCAGATGGCCAGATGTCACGAATTATGATTGTTGAATGCTGTCGGTGCGCGCGAATCAGGGCATTCCGAATGGGAAGCCTTTTTCCGTTTGAGCACCCATCATCCTGTGGCAGCAAGTCTCTATTGCTGTGCTGTACACATGGCGTGTTGCTTTTGGTACCAACTGAATACGGAATATAGTCCTAATTAGTTAAGTACCACGTCTGTCTGTCATTTACTGGTACGTGTTTTGACGACGCGACCTAGATGTGCACTTACAAATCTTTTGAAAACAAGAAAAACAAAAGCAATTCGTGACGTGCTGTTGTCTCGTATTCATTCGGCAAGCAGCTGTGAGTGATGGGATCACTGAAAGGAAACAAGATTCGGAAATGTTTCTCGTTTCACTGGAAAAGAGGAAGGATGCAGCCGGGACCGACCGGAGAAGAATGACTTATAAGGGGAAGTGCAGCGAATGGGAACGGATAGCACTTGTTCGTGAACGAGGCCATGCACTTTTGCATCAATTTCACATGAAGTCGAAGAACAAAAGGAGCGCTTGTATGTTTGTGTTTTTTTTTTTTTATAACCAACAAATTCCTAGATTTTCTCGAAAGCAATTTTCTAAACCCCCATACATCTGGTCAACGAGAATTCGAGTTAGGTAGGGTGGCTGGATTCACCAGCATACTTATCCCAATGTTGGTCCATTGTGGTACCCACAGTCAGGATAACTACCACTGATTGACCACTCCAGTCGTCACGGCCCTATCGTTAATTTGATCACAACGACAAATGGTGACTGGACCTGATTTGAAAACCACATAAATGGGATTCGAACCGGGGACCCCACTAGCCAAGGGCAGGCACTTGTCCAACTGCACCTTTCAGTCGTCTAGAAAAAAAGGAGGATTCAAGGAAATATGTCCCTGATCCTACTTTTTTTACGTGGTGAGAGAGTTTGCATCACGCACAACTCTCAACTCGGATGCCAGGCCCTATTTTTGCACCCTCGGGCGAAGTAACCTCGCTGAGGCTATGAGCGGGGTCGTTGGCCATGAGATGAAAGCACTCTCGCCGCCATCTCTGTTCCAAGGCTCCGTCCTCACCCTGGAGAAACCTTCTAGACCTGAGCTCCGAATATGTCGGAGTAGCTCTAGACGGATAGCGCACCAACTAGCTCCTGCTGAATGGAGTTTCGGATGCCGCCAGACAGTTGTCCAGCTTCTCTGCCGCCATCCATAAAAAGTGTTAAGCCCCAGTACAGACTCACTCTACCTCTCTCGTCTGTATCACTCAGACGGCTGGGTACCCCAGATTTCACCACGTGGAGGTGAGAATATCAACGAACTCATACTCTACAGAGTCGCTTATGCATGCATGAGACGTCATATCAACGCTTTGAAATCCTAGCAGCTAGCCAAAGATCGTGTTAGTTGGAGAGGCTTCTTGTTTGCGGCCCAGGTCCACCCAGGACTGTGGCGCCAAATAAAGAAGGAGAAATGTTTCTATCCCAGGAATCAGAAAACAGGTCAATTTGCGCATAAATCAGCGCCCCTTACATCGTGCTGCCTCCTCCTTACGTTGCTCCTGCAGGCAAAAGTCGTTACATTTATGTCGACATTGATACGGTTCATTTGGAGCTGATTCCATCATACGCCTTCGGGGTAACTCCGAAGTGTTATCGTGCACTCATAAACAGAATATTGCAAGGCTGGACAGCTTACAAAGCAAAATAGAAAATACGAAACAAAGAACAAAAGAACAGGAACATTCCACTTCAACACAGAAATGAGTCGTAAACTATTCGGAGTATTAAATCCTCCCCCTCTGTCCAAATGTGTGTGTTCAGCGGAAGCAAGTTGCAAGTACTTTTTTACAGAGCCAATTAGTGGAGCAACTAATAACAGTCCCTTTAGCGACGGCAAAATATCGCACAGTTGACGATAAATCTGCATAAATGCTTCGCCCCCTGAGCGTGATTGTCATCGCTTCGGATTACTTATTTTTCAGAGGCAAGGAAATATTTAAACTAACTAAGTACCACCCAGACGTTTGTGTTTCCTTCGTTCTATTCGCAAGAATTATTTGTGATATTTTTCTCGTGCTTGGAAAGAACTTGACAAATTAATTCTTAACTTCTTTCCGGGTTGAAGGGAAGAACTTGAATCTTGTTATTTTTTACGCAAAAAACACATCAAATTCTGTGAAGGATCTGAGAGCAAATCGCTTAGCCTTACATCGGTGCGAATTCCTGTGATGCTGTAATGAGCTCACATCAACGGACGTCTTGCGTTAATTTAAAATGCTTACAAGACGAATAGTCTTAATTCGTTGGCGTAGCAAACTGCTGCTTGCATTCGAAAACATACACAAACTGTGTCGATATCTTTTAACAGTGCGTAGCCTCGACGAGGGAAACTGGAGCGAAACTGGAGTTCTATACCTAATCTCGTGCTTGAAGGCAGAGGTAATAAGTTAAAGTTGGTACCCTGTACTGGATAGCACGAAATGTATGGAATAGTACCTCATTCAAATGGCCGCCTCGGTCCTGAGGGTGCTTTAAGCGGTCGGTCCAATTTTTAGACACGATTGGCGGACATGTTGAACCGAGAACATGTCCGCCGATCGCGTCTCGAATGGTTGGCCTTGAGTTTGCAAAAAGTAATTGTCCTGTTAAAGTAGACGTAGAGAAAATAATTCAATGATCGCCGCTTAACCCGGTCGCCAAATTCCCCCATTCAAAACTTCGAGCTTTGCGTCGTTTGCATGGCACGGCGCTTGTCTTTTTGAAACCACATGTCGATGTTGTCGTGCTCTGGTTACAATAAAGTTGGTTAACATTGCTCTATACCTCAGACCATTGACGATAACGGTGTCTCCTTCAGCATCTCGAAAAAATTAGGTCCAATGTCAGTCAATCTTTATGGATGCATTGGTGCTTGGTCGTTTTTGCTCCAATTTAGCTTGTTGACATGTTGCCGATAAGCTAAAAATGTTCCTTGTTCGAGATAATTTGTGAACAAAATCTGGAACTCCGGCCAACATTTCCATCGCCCTGTTAGCGAACACACGGCGTTGCCCATGGTCATCCGGCTTCAATTCTTCAGCACAATACTTATAGGGATGGAGGGCCTAGTCCAGCCGCAAAATAAGACGTGTTGACGCTCTGGCGACGTCCAATTCAGCTAATCGGCGCCGAATCGAAGCTATGTTTTCGAGAGGTTTCATTGAATTTCCCATCTTCCTTCTAGGCTTCGCCATCATCGCCACATCGCCCGTGAGTGGTTGTCAAGCCACTCTACAGCGTCAACTTCAGTTCATTTTGGTGTTCTCGACACTATTATTTCCCGTCAATAAACAGCTGTTCGCCGGTCACTTAAAAATTGACAGCTAATGACATTTGAAAACACTTCAACTCGTTGGGAACGGCCTATTGAGGTTTCAGTAATACCACGTTTCCACCAAGCGAACTACCACACATTATCGGTGTTCGATCACCGATTTCATTGATATCTAGTTAGTTCCTCCCCCAAGAAGCCAACAGTGAACTTCAGTTTATTTTGGTAACTATGGTGTTAATTTTCTCTTTCTATTTTTCCCATCAACAGACAGACATTTAAAAATTGAGAGCGAGATACATTAGTTTGGCAGCCATTTAAAATCACCTCAACTCGGTGGAAACGTCCTCACCATGAATTCATCCAATTCATTCGATTTCGGTGCAGTGAAAACTGGTATAAGAATTCATTCAAACCTCGCGATTTCGGTTCGGTGCGAACAAACAATATATGGTCCAAATAAGTGTACTCACGTCCAAACTTGTCCGCGGTGCGTTTAATTGCCTGGATGCTCTAAAGCCACGATTGACCTGAGGTTCACAGTGCGTATTTGCGGAATTTCGATTACATTTTTTAATAATTTTCGCATGAACACTTACCGAATATTTTGACAGCTGGACGTCATTGGTAACATTGACAGCAGCTGAAACGTTACAATTGGAAAACTATCGTATCATTGTTAACTGGTGACCCCTTACAATTCAATGAACAATTCCAATCGATATAGAACTTCATTTGACGTATGACACATTTTTAAATGTCGTTATTGTGACAGTATTCAATTTCAAGCGTAATTGCTTCACCTGGGAATTCCACACGCCATCGGTAATAGGGGTACTAAATCTCTTGCTCCGTTTCATATATTTTCATACATAATTAAATATACAATTTATAAATAAGGACTCTTAAATGAAGGCATAAGAGAATCAGAGTTCGTTCTGTTTGGGGACAAGGGTTTGATTTGACAAGTCTACATCGATTACCCAGGACGAACACATTGCATTTTTAAGGGAACGTCACTCCCGCGGTTAATGGGTGGTGTGAATAAAAATTGAGTGTGAGAGTTTTCTCACCATTAGGAGGGAACACTCCATCTATGACGAAATCCCTCCACTCACATTTTTGACAGCTGCATGTTATCTCCCAGAAATGAAGTATTATAGAGATGGCCAACTTCTCAGCTGATTGTCCCCTAGTCCATCGACGAATTTGAGAGGTTTCTTGACAGTTATTCATGAATTTTTGACAGTTATTCACGAAATAAAGTAATTGACGTTCTCTGATTGGTCAATTTGACTTTAAAAAACGGTATAAAAAATTGCTGCCAAAGGGACAAGAGAAGTAGAAGTTGGGCATCTCTATCATACTTCATTTCTGTTATCTCCATTTTAGTTTGAATACAGATGGAATCTAATGAGAGATCCCTTGTGTGTGCATAGGAGGTGACTCCAAGGGAGAAAAATTATAAAATGTAAAGTGAAGTTTAAAAAATAGTCTTGCAACCTGATGCAGCAGAACGATGTCCGTCATAATAAAATAGTCTTGTAACTCTGATACACATTAAAACTGAAATTGCAATTTTCATAACTGCTAATTGTTTCAGAGGCAATCACAGCAAACCATGTGTATAATTATCATGCTTGACCCAGCTAGTCGGAATTGTTTCTCAAAAGGCGCCTCAGACACAAGCCCCAAAAGATGTGCAGACTACCTCACCTTAAAAATCCTAGACAAAACAAAAGGAAACGTGTATATTTATACAAAATACAAATTGACTGTATATACACGTTTCCCATACTGCACCACCACCGCTCACGGCAGCAGCACGGTATTACAGGCTGGATTGATGTTAGTGTGAAAAGCATGTGCTTTTGGTCTGCTTGCGTTATGCATTAACAATCACTTTCCAATGAAAAATAATTACAGACCAACAAGCAAGGTAAATATAAAAATGAATCAATTATTGATGATGCCGTAGAGAACTGATTTATTTGCATTTTGGAAAAACCTCCAAACATGCAGTGATAGAATGGTTCATGGATCCACGGAACCGAGCTTTAATTTATGTTTGCATTGGGATTGTGAGGATGTATGCAAATGAATAATTTTTTCGTGAGTTTCTGGTGTGAATACAGGAGCAGAATACAGAGTACAATGCTTTCGCTAGAATTGTTTTTCAAAATCTGTTTGAAGTTCTACATAACAGAAGGTGGGTAGGGTAGGAAGGGAACAGGGGTGAAATCAACAGCACCATGTTGCAGACATGTTGCATTAAAAAATCATTCATCCATAGACAACACTTGCCGAGCTGTGGATCTACGAATCCCAATGCCCTCACCAACTTAATTTATTTGAAAGTATTGTAGAAGAAAAATTATATTTCATGGTAAAAGAAATTATTTCTAATAACCAGCATGGCTTTATGCCTTTTTAATTTATCATTATTTTCAATGCAAATTACATTTATAAAAATTTAGGAAATCAGTTACAAGTTGATGTCCTTTACACCGATTTTTCGAAAGCCTGCTTCTAAACAAGCTAAAGTCTTTCTGATTCTATTCGTCAATGTTCGAGTGGTTTTCCAATTACTTAAAGGACAGGAAGCAATTGGTAAAGATCGATAGTTTTAGATCTCGACTAATAAAAGTTACATCGGGCGTTCCACAAGGTAGCCATGTGGGGCCATTACTCTTTCTTTTGTTTATAAACGATGTTCACGAAATTTTCAAATATTGTAAAATGTTAACATTCGCAGAGGACTTTAAATTGTATTTATCTACAAACAGCTTAACAGATTGTAATAATTTCCAATTGGATATCGATGCACTAGTGCAATGGTGCAAACCTTAAGTGTCAGGCGTAAGGCAGCGTCAGCCATGTTCATCCGCGCTGTTATTAATTGCCGTGTAAATTCACCAGATATACTTTTCTCATGAATATATACTTACTTACTTACTTACTTAAGGTGGCGCTACAGTCCGAGGTGGACCTGGGCCTCAACCAACAAGCGTCTCCAGCCAGCTCGATCTTTAGCTAGCTGTCTCCAGTTTCGCACGCATAGTTGGTTGAGGTCCCTTTCCACTTGCGTGCGCCACCTGAGTCGCGGTCTTCCTCTACTGCGCCGTCCCTCGGGGGTGGATTCGAAGACTTTTCGGGCCGGAGCATTGGTTTCCATCCGCTCTACATGACATATCCACCTCAATCGTTGGATCTTCACTCTTCTGGCTAAGTCGATGTCGCTAAACAGCCCGTATAGTTCGTCATTATATCTCCTCCTCCACTCACCATCTATGCAGACGGGACCAAAAATCACACGAAGAATTTTCCTCTCGAAGCAACCAAGAGCAGCTTCATCCGCTTTTGATAAAGTCCATGCCTCCGCGCCATATAGCAGGACTGGGGCGATTAAGGTCTTGTAAAGCGTTAGCTTGGTTGTTCGAGAGAGGGCTTTGTTTACCAATTGCTTTCTTAGCCCAAGGAAGCAGTGATTGGCAAGAGTTATTCTTCGTTTGATTTCAGAGCTGATGTCGTTGTCTGAATTGATAGCGGTGCCTAGGTAGACAAAACTTTTGACTACCTCAAAGTTATATCTGTCTGCTGTGACGTTCTGACCGAGACGTCGGTGTTGGGTGTCCTTTCTCGTTGACAGCATATACTTGGTCTTACCCTCGTTTACCGCTAAACCCATCTTCGCGGCCTCCGTTGCAATACCCACAAAAGCGCCATTGACATCACGCTGTGTTCTTCCGATAATGTCAATGTCGTCGGCATATGCGAGTAGTTGGATGGACTTCTGAAAGATTGTTCCTCTGGTGTTGGCGTTCGAGTTTTGAACAATTCTTTCAAGAACGATGTTGAAAAAGTCGCATGACAGCGCGTCGCCTTGTCTGAATCCTTTTTTTGACATCAAAGGTCTCGGTTAGGTCTTTACCGACCTTGATGGAGCAGCGTGCATTCTCCATCGTCATCCTACACAAACGGACGAGTTTGGTAGGGATGCCAAAACTAGACATTGCTCTGTATAGCTCGTCTCTATAAATGCTATCATACGCGGCCTTAAAATCGATGAAAAGGTGGTGGGTATCGATTTGTTGCTCCTGGGTTATCTCCAAAATCTGCCGCAGTGTGAATATTTGGTCGATGGTGGATTTTCCTGGTCTAAAGCCACACTGGTATGGACCGACCAGGTTGTTGACGAATGGCTTTAGGCGTTCACACAGTACGGCAGATAAGATTTTATATGCGATACTTAGGAGACTGATGCCTCTGTAGTTGGCGCAGTTCAAAGGGTCTCCTTTTTTATGGATCAGGGAGACTGTGCTGAGGTTCCATTCATCGGGCATGTTTTCCTCCGACCATATTTTACAGATGAGTTGGTGCATGCTCCTTACCAAATCATCGCCTGCGGCCTTAAAAAGCTCGGCAGGTAGGCCGTCAGCTCCCGAATATATATGCTCCCCAAAGATCTCTTCGGGTGAGAAATTTACGATACGATAAGAGGCATAGAACCAACTATGGTGGTAATGAACCTATTACAAGGTGTATAAACCCTTTTAATGAACTTGATTGGAGTTTAAAAAATTTATCCATGCACTATTCTTTAATTAATACTGTTTATTTGATGTAGTCTATGAGATGCACAAATCGGTCGATGATCCTTAGTCGCGCAACAAAAATCTGCTGTGCAGAGCGATAGTGAGAGTTAACACTTCGAGAACGTAGTGTTTTGTGTGTTTTGTGATGGAAATATTAAAATGGCACCACCACGAGTTCCACCATTCCATGGTATGAAACTTGAGTCTTGAAATTATCTCCTGGGTCCCAGAAACGTCGTTAATTACAGTTCTGTAAGCACTAAACAAATTAAACGACTTTATATTTTATGATTAACTTATACTTTCTTTTTTTAACAACTGAATACGGCCGTTTCGTACTTTTAATGCGATCACCGGCAGCTCTTACATTATGAAATGGTTCTTCGAATTTTATTCATCCTTTCTTGTCTTCTTCTTCTTTTTACTGTCTACAGTTCTGCGATTTTCGTTTGTATATGATTGAAAACACTATTGCCTATACTTGCACCCACCTTTACCCACTCTTGCACCCAACCTTACTCTAGTTGTCAAACGTCAACATGGCGGGAAGAACCTACTTTGAGGAAATTTTTATTCCCTCAAAATCTAGTGTTTTTCATTTAACGAAAATACTTAACTCGTGTGGTTCCACTCGGCGTGATGCCTTAGTTTTTATTCAATGTTTGGTCCTAGGTAAAATCCACACATCGTATTTCCTCAGTGACCTTTGTGTGGACGAGTGCCATTGTCTTTTATGCGTAAAGGAGGCCGCAGAAGCTAGACAGATATTGCAGATTTTATTTTCAATTACGGCTGAAATGATGGCGCTCCATAAATGCTCTGGGTTCTATTAGAGAGACCGATGTCTAAGAACTCGGTTGTTCGCAATGCCATCACGCTGTGATGAGACTCATAAAGTCTCGAAGTGTCCTATTCGTCTGAACGTAAATTTCATTTGGACATCTTCTGTTTAGATTCCCGTGGAACACATGCACACTCGGCCAGACACTCGATTTGTTGGAGCATTTGATGAGCGCTGGCGTCAATGAAACGTTTTTAGGATGCCATTAAAACCAATCAAAATTAAATGCTCTCAGACAGTGCGGTGTGAATGTGTGACAAAAACAAACTCAAAACCATTAAAATATGGAGCTCTTAAAACGCCCATAAAATGTGGATAAAGTAATTGCAATGCTCAACTGTGGACTTAGTAAATATTCTCTGACAGGTTTATTAATTCGTCGGGCGTATCCAAATATTGTCGGAAAAGTAGAAAGTTTCGCCTTGAACCGAGCAGCGGATAAGTGCTGAGATATGGCACTCTATGAGATATGGGATACTTTGCTATCCAGTTGATGGCTCACATGTGATCCAGTTCACAGAGTGATTCATTTTCTACGTGCAATGGACACCTTCAAGGAATATGAATAAATTATTGCGGCGAAGACCCGACCGCGTGGAGACGGCGAGTTTCAAAGGGTTTATATGAATCGTGTGCTGGATGGATTTTATGAACGTGATACAAACACAGTTTGAGTGCTGAGTGTGGAAGGGGCACTGTGCACATTTTAAGTAGCTAGACGGTAGACGATGGAGAACAAACAAACTTCAAATTTAATAGTTTCCAGGGACCTTAAACCACTGAAACGGAGTGGAGGCATTGTGCAGCTGAAGACGTGTTGAGACTTTAAGCTCGCTGAAGTCGCACACTCGCAGGTGGAGAGTTTTTAATTTTCTTTTATTCATTCGAAGGACGGTTTTGTTAAAAGTTATAATCCTACTGAAAGCGGTTGATAAAGACTTGGACTTACTGCACTGCTGACGGTGAGCAAAAGTGCTAAATTTTTGTGGATTTAAGCATCTGGAAGTTTTATGGACCACAAGACGATAAACGATTCAACTTCTGATTCAACTATTTCCCCTTGCAGTTCCTGACGGACAAAAGAAATTTTCTTTTTTACCAGAACTTTGCATCAACCGCGGGGGAGTTTATCTGATGTGCACGACTTTAGCCACTTGAGTGTTTGCATTTCTGGGGATAATACGTTTTTATTTCTCTTGTAAAACGCTCTGGCTTGTCACGAATGCCCGCGATCCGACGGTCATTCCGGACCGTGCTGTTTTTATTTGCGTGTTCCAAGCAGAATTGATGGAAACTGTCGTTAAGGTGGAGGGTAATATTTACTCGTGACATCGGTATTTTTTTAGGCCGTTATCTCGACCCTGGAAGTTATCCCATCAAACAGCAACATATTATCTAGCTGTTGCTTATCTCTAGAGATGATGTTTAACCAGTTCGACACTTGCCTGTGCTGCGTACAGAGGTGTAGGGATAGATAGGGAAGATGACAAATGATTCCATTGCCACTTGAGTGTGGTTACACTCCATTCTAGGGACAAACAGCTGTTACATGATATTGCTAGCCATTTAATAAACTTTAATCTCTTATCAAATGCGAATTCAGTGGATTGGTGGTAGCCAGTGATGGCACTGCCTTATTGCAGAATATTATTGACGACTTGAGCGACTTGTAAGCTGCATCTGTCGTATTACGCTTCAAGGAAAGCTGAAATCGTGCTCGAATTGGCATGGATCATGTACAACGTCCACGGCGACACAATGCACCTATTATGGTGCACTATCCACCCCCTACACCCATCTACGTGGTTTATGTAAAGCTGCGAATTTCCATTAAACACCTCAAATTAAAATACAATTCTTACATTTCTGATTTGAATCAAGTTCAAAATATTGTTTGGATCTCAGTTTTATATAATTTCCAGCGGGCACTCGATAGGTGACCGTACGTGCTGATGCTGGGATGCAGGCTAACGTGATCAAATCAGAGGTTATGGCAATTTCCAGAACCGCTGTTCAATCTAATCTACATGTTAGTGGAGTCCCATTGAAGCAGGTGGATAAGTTAAGTATCTCGCGGTATTTTTCACGAGTAACAGGAGGAGTAATGCGCTCAGCAGCCTGTTGGATTCGACAAGCTAGGTCAATTTTGAAGCAGCTCGCAACATCGGTAATCAGGAAGACCGAGCCTGGTGCCAAGCCAAGATAGCCGTATTCAATTCAGTATTTATTCCAACTCTCACCTATAGTCATGACATTTGGGAAAAAAATAACATCGCGAATACAAACCGCTGTGACGAGATTTCTTCATGCTGCTGTGGGTATTGCACGCCGGGATAGGGTGAGAAACACAGCAGTGCGAGAGGAACTCAACATCGAGCTTCTCCGAACTGAAAGGGCTGCTATGCTTCAGTTGTTTGGTCACGTGGCACGAATGTCCCCTTCATCACGACTTTCGAGGCGGGCGTTGAATGCGATTTCACCAGATTGGCGACCGCTTGGCAACCTCAGGACGAGGTGGTTGGACCAAGTCCAGAAACTTAGGCATGGTTAGGCTTGGGCATAACTCCTGATGAGTTAAAGTCGATGGCGGAGGATCGAGTTGCCTGGGCCTTACCCCCGCCACCCCTTTAGCTGATCATGCTAATAAAAAATGTCTATGGCGGCCGTGGCGTTGTTATCGATCCCTACGCAACTAAAAGTCGCTGCCTGGGTTCGATTTGCGAATCGACCACCTCTTTCGAGTCACTGACAATTTTCACAGAGTAATAACCGACAAGAAAAAGCTTCTCAAACATGGCTGCTCGAATTTGGCATAAAACTCTAATCCCTTCCACTCGTGCTAGAACAATATCACACACAACACGTGTGGTTGCTGAGAAGCTATGGCCTGGCCCTCTGCGGGCTGTAGCGCCACCCATATTATTATTATTCAAATGTCTCTTCCGATGATTGTTTTCCATTTTAGATGGCCTTCCACAAGTGTCAAGTGTTTGCAGATTGTGTGCATAAACACGATCTTTGCACAGGAACCAATCCAGCATCTACAATCACAATTCTGTTCTCAAAAGGCAACCACTCTTACGCCAAAGTAGACCCATCGTGATACCAGGCGGATTGACCACTTCTAAACTTGGAACCATGCTTTTGACAAAGTGCTTTAGCTGACTACTACTGGCACCATTTACGTTGCTGATATGATTGAAGCAGAAGACCTCTAGATTTGAATGAATTGTGGTTATCTCCTCCTCTTCACCCAGCATGCTTTTGCAGCGACACCCATCCTCCGGGCGTGTGTGCCGATTGCGCGGTGTCCGGTTTAGCGTCCTGCCTAATCCGAGCAGACGTGATCGTTAAAGATTTAGTGCTGGGCATATTTCCTTTGTTTTATTGCAGGTGGTGCCTTCTAGCCGCTTGTGGTTGGTTGTTCTAATTGTCTGTGTCTTATGAAGATGGAAGGCTGTAGCGATCGATGTGGAACGTGGATCTCCTAGAAGGTTGTGCCTAGCCCACCGAGTTCATCGACTTTGCTATTGCCCGATATGTCACAGTGTCCCGACACCCACATAATGTGTTCATTTGGAATTAAACATGACACTCTCTAGGGACGTATTTGCGGCCTGTCCGTCCGAACAGATGATTATACCTCTCTTTGATACCGCATTCTTCCTGAGCCAGGATAGTGCATCTTTTATCGATTTCCGCCTTGGAAACGCTTCAGTGGTCAGGGTTCGGGAGCAGCTTCCAAGAGAGGGTAATAATTAGGTATTTGGTTGTCCCTCTTCGATCCGTCTGTGAACATATCGGGAAATAACGTCTAGGATTTGCCTTGCAATAAATTTAAGATGTTGTTGCATTTTGTGAGATGTGGCACTATCATCGGTTGCTTAGTCAATGGCTATGTCTCTTACATCTTACTCGTTGTCAAAGAAGTCTGGACTAATGACACCGCAAGACTAAATTGCACTTTTTGTTAATGCAATTGTGTTTCAATAGTTACTCCGAATTTCTATCACGAGCAAACCAACGACCGTACTCTTCCATGATTGCCAATGCATGTCCTCTCTGATTCGCCAGATCGTTGGCCACTCTCTCCTTCAGTTAAGGGGGCAGTTTATGTTGCTCTTTGAGTCGATTGAGGAAGAGACAAATTTTTATTCCTCGTGTAATATCGCTCAACAGATGTGAATTTTCACTTGCTATATCGCCCCTTCTGCGGATCTATATATTTTTAAACAAGTTCTACGTTTTATATAACATAACTGGGAAACTCTGTTTACGGACTCCCCTCTAAAACGGACACCTCTCTTTGCGGACAGTTCGCCATGGTCCCGGCAGGAAGATATTCGTGCATTTTAAGCACTTCAGAATGGACACCACTTCATAACGGCCCCGCTGCTGTCCGCTAAAGAGGAGTTTCACTGTACATAGACAATTCTTCAAGTGGAAATACAACAATTAACATATTTTCTAGTTCCCTCTTAAGAATTCAAGCTTCAGAATTGAGTTCGATCGTAAATCATTTGTTTTTGTTTTTAATTCCTGAAAAATGTATGTTTTATAGATAAGTGCTTGAGGCGGAAAGGGGACGATATGCGACGATATTATTTGCGGTGTTGTGGACAAATTAATTATGCCTTGATTTCAATCGAGGTGTGCTCTAATTCTGTTGTCATTTAGTTTCAATTATTGAGTGGACTGAACTCCATAAGTTTGTCCTCGATTCGATGCGACAGTTTCGGTAACTGCGTAATAAATCTCATTTTGTAAGTCTTCACTATTCGATTGTTAAAAGAATTAACTTAGCCTTAGTCTAAGGCTTCACCGCTCTGTCTTAGCAGCTTATTTGTAATTTTTACAATTATATGTTAGCTTTTTAAATAAATATAAGAATTCACAAATTGTAAATGGACAAACATCAATCGAGTTCCGAATGACAGTTCTATTTGACGTACATGTCACATGAAACCGGTATATCAACCCTTACAACAATATATGGTCCATATATTGTTCTAAGCACTAGCCCAGTATTCGATGAAAGGTTTCTGAAATTAAAAAGAAAATAAATAAAGTTATATCGCTTATTTTATAGTATATCCCAAGCTCAAGGTGAGTGGCCATTTCATTCATTCACACAATCAAATTGCCGCCTACTATGGAACGGACGTCGGCAGCATGAGCAATGATGCGTGTCGATTGTTATCGCAAGCTTTGTAGGGTTCCATGCGTCATAAACCGTAAACATAAATAGATATATTCTGTCATTTATGGAGGTGGTCGTAAAACGATATCTTGTTACAGATCTGCTTCCGTGTCAGGGCTGTAAGGCCAGGTTTGGTCAGTCGGGTGATCTTCAAAGCAGAGCCGAGTGCAGCTAATAAAGATTTGATGTGTTTCACCAGTCTCGCTGACAGCAGTGTCATGTCATTTCCCCCGTCATAAATTGACCTATTTATCTAACCAAGCCGTAACGTATTGCGCTCTAAACCTCAGGCTTATTTTCATTCGAGTGTTGATGGAATGAACTGAAAAGTAATGGGCCATTACTCAGCTGCATCTAATCCGTATATATCCACAGAACTGTATTAAAATCCATTTGGAGGCATTAGGCATAAGTAACACCCGCCCATATTCGGGATGTGCTGCTTGTTCTGTGAAATGCACTTCCATTACTAATTGTTATTGCTTCGCTTTATTGTTTCCATAAATTGTCAGCGGATGTACGGCGGCATATATGCATTCTTCTCGCTCAGTGTCGTGACGGTATTCGATATCGTACGTCGTCTCGTCGCCCCATAACCCACAAAAATTGTGACCTTGTGACAGAAAATATTTTTGGAGCTGAGACCACTTATCGCATCCGTCGCACAGTCGAAGTCCTCTTCTGGTGAGTTGAGAAATATATAAAACACGCGTATTATTGCCATCATTTCGTTTCACACATCTACAGCATTCAACACAATCGGCTTTTGTCACGATGAGTGGAAGACGCCCGACGACGCCCAGTGGTGGTTAATGTGAGGCTACAGTGGGCGATGTTTTTACAGGTACAAGCTGTGATTTTGAAAAAATAATAATAAATGCCGAAAAGAAACAAAACAAAAGCACACGTTTGTTAATCAATTAATTTCTCTCTCTGACCGGGAAAGTTTTTACGACTTCATCAACATGCCAAAACAATCAGACGTTGTTTCTACACTACTGGGCTCATTAAACGATTAAGATGTTTATGTTTATTCGAGAAATCTGTCACAGACACAACATAGTCTAGTAGTTTCTAACAGGGCAGCGTAGACTTTAACAGTTCACATAAAATTGAGTGAAGACTTAATCCTCAGGGCAGTCTAGTCTTTAACAGTTCACATACAATTGAGTGAAGACTTAATCCTCAAGTCGCTTCTTAAGGCCACGCCAGCCTAGCCACCGGTTATAAATACGAATTCGAGCATTGGACGCTGCTTGGAATTTAAGGTGGCGATACTGTACATTATTTGTACAGCGGCTGCTTCGGCAAATGCCATGATTTTTTCAATCAAAATGGTTGAATGTGAGGCTAAGTGCATACCTCACTTCAACTAATTGCGCATACCTAATTCGCCTTTCTTGCGCTACAGTCCGGATGGACCAGGGCCTCAACCAAGAATCCTCTCTAGCTAGTACGAGCCTTGCAATTGCCATGGCCGAAGTCGTTTTTCTCTTGAATACGCCTCGCTTATTCACACAAAATGTGTTTCATGACAACACGATGAAAATTATTCCATCCTTCGTTTGCAACCAAATTACAGCCATTTTTATACTCAATCTGGTTTAAAAGAAACTTCCCTTAGTGTACATCTACCGTTCAATCACCATGCACGCCGACTGCTGCTGCCTGCCGCACTTCTTGTGCAATCTGCGCTGAAGTTTCGAATGAACTTGAAATTGAAATTCCTCAGATTATCGCAAGTCACTGCGAACGCGCCCGGAATCAGTATTTCCCAAATAGGAACGAAAAAAACCCATGTCAGCGTATAATTAGAAGCATCTGCGCGTACTCGGGCGCACTCTTCGGGTGGTACTTGGGCGGAGATGGATACGTAGGTTGACGGAAATACCTTTCGAGTTAGTGTGCGCTCTCGCAAAGGATAAAAATAAAAACTAATTAGAGGAAACTGTAAGTGGAACTGACATCGTTCATCTTCTGAAGACGACGACGCCAGAGCGAGACAGGGTCAGTCTCCTCTGCACTCTCTGCCGTTTGAGAAGCGGCAACACATCAGCACTTCTTCACACTTCAGCTTCTGGTGCATGTCAAGACGTCAGCACTAAGCGCTGCTGGACTGTTGACTGACTGACTGAGTTGCTGAAAGTGATATCCATCGCCGAGGAGGCATCTCTCTCTCTCCTCTCATTGAATTGAGCTCAAACATACTTGCGTTCACCTGGTTATTGTTTCACGTTCCCCGACGACCGTCTAGATGGATTTTGTGTTCTGCTTTTTGAATAAGTCGTCAAGAGGCGAAACAACGACGCTTGAAAATTCCATTCCGGCGATTTGTCACCGGTTTAAATTTAGATGGTTGTTGCCGTGTTTTGTTGTTGCCGGTTGGCAGTAATTTTCCGAATGTCGAGATCAAAGAGGAGGGCGCTGTCCAACGGTTATTTCCGCTCCGCGAATTCCTGTCACAAAACCTGACAACAAAGGTACATGTTCGGCTGTTTTCGTTTTTTTTTTTTTTTTTTTTCCGGCTCCCCTAGTGCTGCTGCAATCGGTGGCGGTGGTCGCTGTGGTGTGGTGTGACATCGGGTCGCAGCCGGGTGCATGCTGTGGGAGTTATGGTTCGGTTCGGCAAGGACCGTAGAGCGCCCTTACTCTATTGTCCCATAACTCAGAGGCATTGGCAATTTTGTGTTTTTGTCAGCATGAATGTGGCAAGTTGCCAATAAATAAGTGGACACAAAACACGTGTTGACATCCAACGTTCGGGTCGGGTTTTCTGGGCGAATTTCGGCCAGTGCTTGCCGCGGTGGCGGTGGCGGTGCTGCTAGGAAGTGAATGCTCTCCGTTTCGTTTTTTCGGTAGTGTCTGTTGGCCTTTTTTTCAATTAGGAGTATTTTTTTTGGGTCAACACTTAGTTTATGGGATGACCCCTGACGGTAGCCCACAGCTGAGTCATTTTATCCTTCGCTTTATGCATCCAAGGGTGCTGGCTAAAATTAATATATTGGCCTAGGGACGAGAATGGTCTGCTACAGCATGGTCGATGTGAAGGTGGTGTACGGTCAAAGGTGGAAGGCTATGCCGTAGTGCTACGGTAAAAGTATTTTTTGGCACGATGGGAGTAGACATGAATGCAAATAAATTACAAGATAAAGGTGGAGAAGGAATAAAAGCGATTGTAAACAGTGAAGAGAGGAGGGTCCTTCTGGTGGAGGGGTCGTTCAATTTGATGGAGCTATGGGGGGACTGGCCGAAAGGAGGACACGTCCGACATTTCGTTTTTCTTTCGCTGTAGGGAGGATGTATGATTTGAGAACCAAGATTGCTGGGGATAGTTTCATGAATAAAACAAGGTACCTTTTATTGAAGTGAGGGGTGAACTTGAGTTGTCGCCGGGGCATTTTGATTTATCACACACTTGCCACAGGTAGTTGTAGTGTCGGGTGCAATTGGTCTTTGTTGGTATCAATAACAAGCAGTTTTTACTTCAGCTGCACTTTTCGGAGATTCTGTCCCGACGTGGGCATAGGCTTGGCTTGTATAGCAGTCACTTGTGTTGTGGATGCCATTGTTCTCTTGAGAGTGAGAGAAGTTCTTAGAGGCGGTGCTGGGAATTATGGTGTTGACACCACATTGGGTATAAGGGCATGCTAATAATTTCGGGTTTGTACTTTTTTTGGTCTTCCGAGGCGTAGACCGAACCGACCAAGTTATCTCGGACGCATGACTGTTTCTGGGTATGGGTCGTTGGCCTGCTAAATAAGGCCAACGAGACGGGCCGTGCCTTGAATGCGATTTCATCAGGTAGGCGACCGCTTGGCCTACCCAGGATGACCCCAGGACCATGTCCAAACCTGGTTACGCTTGGGCATACAGTCACCCAAATGTTTGGGCAAGCCGGTGGTTTCTATGAAAATAACCATTACAAGAGTGTATACATGATTCTGTGTCTATCAAGGTCTCACCCAAAAAAAGGAGATGCCATTGTCTGCCTGCAAAGCTGATGCTCGCCGGCGTACCATTGGCGAAGAAGGGAAAACACGAGTGTCATTGAATAGTGTTTTTGTCGACAACATCAGATAGCTTAAGTGACGTCTGGTGTTCGTATAACGTTCAAATGGAAGCGACTAGCAAAGTGTCTTTGAGAATGAACCTTAATGCCAGATGCCAAAAAAGCCAAATGTCAAAGTCATGCTGACCTTCATTCAGTGCCATGGCACATTGGATTTCATGACCTGGAGAAGAAGAAGTGGGTAATTGGCAGTCACATTGTCTGACTTTTCCTCCATGTAAATATCGTTTCGTGAAACTGTCATCAAGCATGCAATTATCGTCGAAAGTGTACCTAAATTGACGGTTTGAACTTAGCTCCATTTCCTCCGTGTTCCTGCTTCGTTCTTTCGTAATTTGTGGTCGGTTCATTAAACATCCGAAGCGCCCTTTTTCCAACAAAACCTCCACATGACTGTAGGGAAATACCTAGGGAGGAACACCGCATGCACACGTCTCTCAAATTTATTTGGTTTAGATTTCCGTTTGCATGTCTTCTTCCTACAACCTGTCTCCACGTGCAAGTAGCCGTCCGGAGGAAAACGGAAGCAGTCACGTCTCCTTCTTTTTCCAATCACGTACTCTCACATACCGAAGTACATCGATAAAGGTCAATACTTCGAAAATTAATGTGTGTAAATTCAGGAACGGGACAAGATATTAAACAGTATATTTACAAACACGGTTCAATGGCACTTGGCAGCCATTTACTCCCTGTTTACATTCCAAGTTTTACTTGAGCGCTTTTGCATTCCTTTTGTCCTTTATTTTCTCCATCTCCGGCATTTAAAAACTCGTAATTACCGCGAAGAGGGGAACTCTTCGGCAGGAGAGAAAAAAATCCATGCGTCACAAAGAAGTACGAGTCAAATCTACCAGTTGCAACTTTTTCATTCATTCATTCAACTTTGATTGCTTGTACTCGCAATTAACGCACAGTTGAGTTTTGTGAATTAATTTAACGACATTCATTAAGCGAACGCCGGAAGTTTACCTTATGGCTCAGTGCGTTCTTTGAATACGTTCGGTTCAGGATGCAAAGGGGAGGGGAACTTTTCACAGAAGCACCTGTTAATGGCGGTGTTTTTTTATGTAAAGTGCATTCAGGTTCAGGTTTAGTGGTTTTGTTTACCTTATGCATGCAAAAAGCGATTGTTTTCTAACAAAATTCAAATTCTCCGAGCGAGAAAAACGGTTTTATTTATGCAGTTACTGAAAATGTTTCATACATGATGAAGCCGGTGAATAGATTCCGTGGTTGTGCTGAAACATTTATTGTATACAGGGTAAAGGCACCAGTAGCCGGACAGTTAACGCAAATCTTAACTTTGACTTCTTCCTATTTTTGAACTCTCAAAGCTTCAGTGAAACGGTTTGGATATATAAATAATGAAGAAAACTACTCAAACATATTTATTATTGTGAATTTTGTTGAATTCCAAATAAAGTTCTGTTTGCGCTAGTACCCGGACAGTAAGGTCCCTATTGCGAGTGTCGACTATCGACCGCATTGCTTGTCGACAACTTTATCGATTGGTTTCACTTTTGGTATTGTGTACCTCAGTCGATAGGCAGTTCTATCACTGTGAATGAAAATGTTCATATTGTGAATAGTTTACATTTTGACAGCTGAAACTTTTGGAGTCTTGGTCTTACTAGACTTACTTACCACGTTATAAATTCAAATCTTTATTACCTTCTTCCTTGGTGGTCCACAACAAAAGAGAACGAATCATTTGCCAAGAAGTCTATTACAATTGAGAATTTAAATTGAGATATTCAATAATTATGCATAAGTACTGTATCAAGATCAACTAACAGAGAGAAGTAACATGGACCTTATTGAATGAGAGTAGTGCTTTCAACAAGAAGAGAACATAGATAGCTTTCGCATAATCAAACACCGCGGTTACTGAAGTTGGTTTTTGATCCATATACCACTAATATTGGAGTTCCACAAGGTTCTGTCTTGAGACCTCTCTTATTCCCACTGCTAAATAATGATCTCCCACAGGTAGTACTGAACTGCAAAATTCACATGTACGAGGGCCGTTCAATATATTCTCGATATCGGGGTGAAGCTGTAGTTGTATATATTATTGCATTCATGTAAAATCTCATAAATGTGATTATTAATTCGCGTTTTATATCTAGTTAAACAGAATCATAATGGCAACTGAGACGAGGATGGTGAAAATTGAGCATCGCGCTGTAATTAAATTTCTCACTAAGCAAGGAAAAAGTCAAAAAACTATTCATGAAGAGATATGGGCTGTTTACCAGGCTTCCGCACCTTCATTATCAACTGTGCAAAAGTGGTCGGCTACTGCTTGTACGGGAGAAAGCATCAAAGAAGTCGAAAAACTTGTTCTTGAGGATGCCCGAATAAAGGTGAAAATGATGGCAGAGATCACCAAGCTTTCAATTGGTACCATTCACACCATTCTTCATGACCATCTTAACCTTTCAAAGGTCAGTGCAAGGTGGGTGCCACGAATGCTCACAGCGCCTCAGAAAAAAGTGAGAATCGCATGCTGTAGAGAGCTATTGGAGTTGTGTAGTGAGAACGCGGACGGTGTTATGGATCGAATTATCACTGGTGACGAAACAAGGGTCCACCACTATGACCCTGAAAGCAAACAAGAGTCCCTGCAGTGGCATAAAAAAGGAACAGACCCCCCGAAGAAGTTCAAAATCACTCCGTCTGCCGGGAAGCTCATGGCAACAGTTTTTTGGGACTCAAAGGGAATCTTGCTCATTGAGCACAAAAAAAAAAGGTGAAACCATCAACGCCACATCCTACACCTCCACTTTGCATAATTTGCGGGAGGAAATTAAAAAGAAAAGACGGGGTAAACTCGCAGTGGGTGTGTTGCTTCCTGATGATAACGCTCCTTTTCACACGGCTCGAGTTTCCAAGGCTGCTGCGCGAGATTGTGGTTTCGAAGAAATCCAACACCCACCCTATAGTCCAGACCTTGCTCCTAGCGTTTATTTCCTGTTTCCGGATTTGAAAAAATGTCTTCGTGGAAAAAGATTTTTGGACGATGCAGAACTCAAGTCAGCAATAAATGGGTATTTTGCAGAGAAATAGGAAATTTATTTGTTTGAGGGTCTAAAAAAGCTTGTCTCAAGATGTAACAAATGCATTGATGTTAGGGGAGATTATATTGAAAAATAAAAACAATTTAAATTGAATTCGCATTTTCCTTCATATCGATACCGAGAATATACGCCCCTCGTATGCAGATTCAAAACTACTTCATACGCCCCAGTTATGAGAGTTAATGAAGATTTGAATAACATTGCAAACTGGTCAACCCCCAATAGATTGGCACTTAATGCACTAAATGCAATTCTTATATCCTCAGGTGGCACTTTTAAGCTAGGCTAGGGCAAAAAGGATAGTTCTGAAGAGTGACATTGTCTCTGCTGAAAAAAGTGTGAAATATTTTTGCAATTAATTCTAAAATTAAAAATATTTATGTCTTGTGGTACTTGCGACATTGAGCTTACCTACTAAGTGAAACATTGACAATACGTCTTTTCGAAAGTCTACTGTTGCCATTTTTTACTTATAACTGTTCTGGGTACCCATATCTTGACTTTGAGTGTAAATTGTTAAACGCAGCTCCTAATGACTGTTTTCGTTTTGTTTATGATGTCCACAGATATTGGAGTATATCCCATTTAAAAACTAAGGTTCTGGGTGGAACTTGGATGATCTTCTGAGTTATCGTAATATCACAAAATTTTACAAGATTTCCCACCATAAATGTCCTGATTATTTGCACAATATCCTAGCATTTGGACATTTTTCTTAAATGAAATGAATAATAATAATAATAAAAAATAACAAATGCATGTTCTAATGGAATAATACAAGTTACGCCATCTCTTAGCAAACCGCACGAATTAAATAACTCCCATCCCCTGTTTTCCAAATAGTTCTTAACCGGAATAGCAACGTTGGGCCGAGCGTTGTCATAATGGAAAATGATTGCCTCTGGTCTGGTCGCATATTCCGGGCGTTTTACGGCTATTGCTCTCTTCAAACGGATCAATAGTGTTCGGTAGCGTTGTCCATAGATGGTTTCACACGGTTTTAGCAGCTCATAATACAGCACACCCTTCTGATCCCACCAAATACAGAGCATTACCTTCGCGCCATGGATATTCGGCTTTGCCGTTGATTTGGCTGCAAACCACTTTTGGCACGTTCGCTCCATTAGCACATGTTCTCCATAACCTTCCACCAAGATACGATGACTTTCGGCAGCAGTTTTCTTCATATTAAAGTAATGAAGAAGAACTCCCCGCGAATTACTTTTTCATCACACTTTCTTTTTCATATTTGAGTCGAAACAAATTATTGTTGTTTACGCTTCAAATGAATGACATACACTGAAAGGACGTACAATGACAGTAGCTTTCCAATGCATGTTCCAATGGAAAAATGCAAGTTACGCCATCTCTTAGCAAACCGCACGAATTAAGTTGTAGACCCAATAGAATATACTACATTTTGCACTCAAAAAATGAACTGAGTTATACTGAGTGAGACTGATTTTTTTTCACTAATGAGAGTCTTAATAAGACCACTTGAAGAGTTTTACAATTTTGTGACTCCTGTAAAAATACAAATTATGCCTTTCTGATTTTTTCGAATAATAAAACGTGAAGAGTTGTAGTTATTCTCTTAAATAACAATTTTTTTAACTAAATTTTGTACTTAATGGGTTTTATCTTTGGACCGACGAGGGAAATATGGCATAAGCTAGACGGAATGAATGAATGAAAGAAACCGATTCAATAAAACGGGTATGCTTCATTCCATTTGGACTGGTGGCGTATCCCACTATTATCCCTTCGACTCTTGCTTCGATATTCTTTGCATGTTGCGTTATCCCTCCGATTTCAAGGTAATCATAATCTACCTGGACCTGTGGGACTTCGCATCGTGCCTTAGATGTTTCATCCTTGACTACAAGGAGGGATGAATATCACTATCGAACTCATACGAATTGTCTTTTCACTTTTCGCCAGTTACTTCAGCAACACAATTTATTTGTCATGGCGGCCAGCGGCTTTGTCATTCGTTTATGTGCATAAATGACGAGGACTTTATAGAAACTCTCTCGGATTTAGTAAAGATGGCATGAATATGTCAACTTAAGCTGCTTAAGAAATTAGATTCTTTTAAAATCACAATTGCCAATCTCTTTCAAGACCGAACTGAATGGGAAAACGTTCCTTGAGCCAGTAATCCCAAGGAAATACACTGAATTGAAAATACACATGTGGTCAACAAAAAAGAAAAAACTGAATTTATTTGGAGAAGACAAACTGAATGACATTGCCGTCCCCACATTCAAAGCGTATACTCGTAGAATACATATCCTCCTAAAGCAGATATCATATTCAACTAGCCTAATCCCTCTGACATAACGCTCACCAATTGCTAAGTGGTTCGACGAAAACACGAACAATGACACGTATCCGATGTGTCATCTATTTTTAACACAATGACTCACAAATCCTGCTCTTGTTGTGACTAATTCCGGTTGGTGTCGTTTCTAGATAGTTAATATTCGACGTGTTGTCTTGGCAAATCAATAACAACTTGTCTAAGGAATTTTTGATCAGTTCGTTGCTGCTGTTGCTACACGACTCTTAAATGCTACACGCCCCCAAAATAAGCCCGCATCCACTCCCTCTGACAGCAGTTTCTGACTCTGACTCTAGCATTCACGGGGTCGCCCTGGGGCATGTTTTACTGCCCCATCGTGTCGCAGGCAATTTCGTGTGCAAGAAACACAATAAAACATCAAAAAACATCAAATCACCTCGCGACAGCACGCGCATAAATCATTTAATTATAAATTTATACCATAAACTTATTTTCGAGATCTCAAATTAAATTATTTTGAGAATTCGCAACCGAATCGCATCTTAAAGGAAATCACGACCGACAGGAAACGTCGCATGCAATTAACAACCGTCTGGTCGTATTCGTATCCCGGTCGTAGGGGGACTTATACGACTCATGTCACCCCCCACATTTTCAAAGAATGGAAATGAAAGCTGGTCGTATCCCCCCATCCCGGGGAATGTCGAGAAACGGAAAAATTCCAATTTTGCTGTAAGATTGCTGAACTGTTTCAGAGTAAATCGCGCATACCTTCTTGCAGCCTCGCTCTCTCTCTCTCTCTGTCTCTCTTGATCACAGCTCCACAGTGAAGCCCTGGCTCGCCAAGATTTAATTGCTTTCATTTCAACATTTTCACAACCCACTGCCGAAAGATAAATATTCCATTAACCATGAAGGAAAAATTCTTCTCTAAAAATCACACATGTGTCTTCTCTGCGCGGATAATGAGTGATAGAAGTCTCTTCGCGTTTAACGGTTGCGTTTATTTTCATTTGCTTGCCCCCCGTCCTCCCACAAGCTCCAGAATACAATTCTCCATTTCGTACTCGCAGTTGACCAGCAACAAATACGCAAACAATTTTGTTGCTTAATCCAGAATCTAGAAATAAATACTTTCCATAAATTGTTTACACAACGCAAATATGTCCAGACCATTCGACTAGGAATTAATGCGCTCATAAATAATAAAGTAACAGTTTTCCTCCACAATCTGCTTTCGATAAGTATTCTCGAATTTTCCCTCACCTCCACCCGACGGCGACGGCGTCTCAGCTCGTTTTTTTATGAATGATCATCTAAAGAACATGCCCATCAGCGCCGCGGCCCGCTCCCACCGCCGACGCGCTGGTACCGCCCATAGACTTTTGGCAAAGTTGGCCAGTGGCCAAGAAACAAGAAATATTTGACATTTTGCTTTTTTTGTTTGTTTTTATCAAATTCACTCAAATGTGTGTGTGTGTTGGTCATTGCAGAAACGGCGAGGCGTCCAGAACTGAAAGGTTGATACCACCACGGACGGAATTGTTGCAAAGCGAAGATGGATCAACCGCTGATAGTTCAAGCCGAATACTCATTCAAGGGAGGAAATAACGATGAGCTGTGCTTCAAGAAGGGCGACCTCATTACAGTGACACAACGTGAAGAGGGCGGCTGGTGGGAGGGCACTTTAAACGATAAGACTGGCTGGTTTCCCAGCAATTATGTTAATGAATACAAGGCACCACTACCGCCGTCCGATGCGATACGTCCGCCAGAAGAGATACAGGAATATCGTTCGGTTGTGTTGAAGGATTTGCTGGACAGTGAGAAAGCGCATGTGGCTGAAATACAAGGATTACTTGAGAATTTTCTCGAACCGCTTCAAACCACACAAATGTAAGTAAGATGACTCGCCATTCATTACACATCCAGACTAAGCGCTTTTCTTTATTCCAGTTTAACAAATGATGAATATGCTCAATTGATGTGCAATTTTGTCGAGGTTGTGAAGACACACGATGAGTTGCTAAGCAGCTTGGAGGAGTGCAACGATCGTGTGGGTAAATTATTTCTGACGAAAGCTCCTATCATGAAGTCCGTTCATCAAGCCTACTGTGCGGCCCATCCTCGAGCGATTGTCATTCTTGACAAACACAAGTGAGTTGTGTGCAAATGAATGATACCCGATGCTTATGATGTTCTTGGTTTTTCAGAGATGAGCTTGAGAAGTATATGGAGCGGCAAGGAGCAGCATCTCCGGGTCTTCTAGTCCTCACGACGGGCCTCTCGAAACCCTTCCGGCGCCTGGACAAATACTCAGCTATGTTGCAAGAGTTGGAAAGGCACATGGAAAGCAGTCACCCCGATCGTGGTGACACACAGCGCAGTGTGGCCGTGTACAAAGACATTGCTGTAAGCCCAGTGGATTTAAGTCGAAGTGGGATTTCTATAATGCGTCTATTTTCAGGCGACGTGCTCGGCGACAAGAAGACAGAAGGAACTAGAATTGCAAGTGCTAACCGGGCCAGTTCGCGGCTGGCAAGGACAGGAATTAAGTACTTTAGGTTTGTTGCATTCACTGAAACTCTGTTCACGAGTTCATTTGTATCAATTGCACCAATTCCAGGTGAAATCATCCACATGGGCAGCGTAGCTGTTGGTGCAGATCACAGAGACCGGTATTTCGTCCTCTTTCCACAGACTCTTCTCATTCTCAGTGTTAGCCAAAGAATGAGTGCCTTTATATATGAGGTACACACCCGGCCACAGTGCAAGTGTTTGCGAACAGCTATATGACTCCTTTTGTTTTAGGGTAAACTTCCTCTCACGAATATCGTAGTGAATCGTCTCGAGGATAGTGAGACATTCAAGAATGCCTTCGAGATAAGCGGTCCCTTAATCGAACGCATTGTCGCTGTGTGCCAAGGACCCAACGAAGCCAATAGATGGGTTGATTTACTGAAGGCTGCTAATCCCACAATGCCAGTAAACATTAAGCGAAACATGAGCAATTCATCGATGAATGCCCCACAGCTACCAGCTCACGTAAGTACCTCACATACAGCTAGCCGCTCTAA
Source organism: Eristalis tenax (assembly GCA_905231855.2). NCBI lineage: Eukaryota > Metazoa > Arthropoda > Insecta > Diptera > Syrphidae > Eristalis > Eristalis tenax. The sequence continues at coordinate 93,413,405 of HG993125.1, forward strand.
CTGATACATTTGAATACTTATTGATTCTTTTCCAAATGAATTCATTTCTTGTCTGTGCATCTAAATAGTCACCTCCTTATGTACTTGACACACGCGGCTACTGCGCCAGATTTTCACTGTGCGCGTACCAAATCGGTGCGCCAAACTTTCGTGTAACACTTCCACCAAAAAACTATCCACCAACTGCTCCGTATACTAATTTAAGTGCACATTTTTGCCAACTCGTGAAACAGGGACTTCTACGGCGGCAATTAGTTAGGATTCTGTTGTATCTAGAAGCAAGGCAGAGCATAAACATGGAGGAGATCCCTCTGCGACGGAGGCAGAAGTCGTCGGTGAATGTTTCGAGAAGGGCTGAGGAAGTAGGAACATTGTCTCGGCAGGACGCGTTCGAGTTGCCCACAGATTCAGAGAGTGAGCGCAGTTCTTGTGAAAGCAATCCCTTTGAGTATATAAAATTCTATTCGAACAAGAAGGATTCCTTTGGCACCACAGACACATTCATTGATCACGGTTCGCCCGCGGGGAGCCTGAAGAAACGCCACTGCTCCACATTGAACTTGATAAATCTCAGCTCTGGAAGCTCCGTAGATGGCACGCCTAATCAGAAGGACTCACTGATTCTTGGTTCGAAAGCAGTCAGAGCTCTGAACCGCATGTCATCTGAACAAAGTGTAGTGATTCACACGTCCAGTGCCCATTTAAACATCGGTCAGATAAGACACCAGATCTCTGAAAACTCAGAGGCGTCAACGTTTGCGGGTCGAGTTGGCGGTGCGTACGTGGCTTGTGAAAACCTTGCAAACATGGACGACGAAGCACGAATTGAAATCAACAATCCCGTTCAACAGCTGCTGCCGAGTTCTCCAACGGAGCGTCACAGTATGCCGAACATATTCGTGGGCAACCGCTTCAATCGATCTGATGTGACTGAAGTGTATGTGCCGTCGTGGAACGGTCGCAAGCGAAGTCTTGATCGACAGGATACGCTACCTCTCAGTGGCGAGAGCCAGCACAGCATCTTGGGAGACGACGAAGACAATTCAGTTGCAACACATTCCAGTTCATTGGATCTCCCGGCGGTGATGCCAGCGCCCGATAGTATTACAGCTGAGCTTCTGTATAATTTTGATGAGAGCATGCTGGCCGCAGCAGAAGAGCCAAGAATAAGCCTTCCACGAGAAGCGTCGCCCTTCAAGAAGCATTCTCTCAATTCCGATAAAAAGATCTCCACGCCCAAAGAGCCTACTCCGAGTAGCAAATCGCGTCGATCGCCATCGATTCGGCGTTGCATTAGCTACCAGTATGTTCAGATGGGCGGTGACCAACAACAATTTTCAGAGCATCGGAGAAAATCTCCCCCCAGACAGACGAAAACCACATCGACGGGGGGGAAATGTAAGTGCTGCGAAAGTTCACAATGTCCCAGTCCGCGGTCCAGCGATTCCGGAATGGCTGGCAGTTGCACAATCTCCTCCCCAGATCCACCACTGAACAACACCGATGGGTATTATCCATATGAAGGGGCACAGGTAGGCGAGTCGACCTTAAGGCACTCCAAATCCAGTGGGGATCTGGCGCGTTTCGATGTGTGCGGAATGTTTCGCAATAAATTCTTAACGCAGGATGAAGATGATGGAAACCCCCACAGGGATGAGTCAAACTTCGAAGAGGGTAGAAATGCACATCCGCCTAGAGTTCAAATCAATACCAAAAGCATTTTTATTGGCAGAAGACCAAACTTTGAAACGTTTCCCCCCGGCGGTGGCGGCGGCAACATGTGTAATGATGAATCCACAGAGGAGGCGAATTGCGGTATGTTTCGCAGCGGAATGTATGCACATTGGTGGAAAAAGGAGAAACTTCCAAACGCCGTCGTTCGCGGAATTGTGTACGCATACAGTAAAGAACCCAGCAATGATTCCCAAGCAAGTTGTTGTACGTGCAGCTGTGGAACAGGATATTGCTCCAGTTGTCAAGAGTATCCTGCAACAACGACGACAACGAATACCACTACGTCATCGTCGTCGCTATCGTTATCGACGTCAAGTTGTCCGCTCTGCAATGGTGGTGGCACAGCTGAAGGCAATGGCGGCATGTTGGGCTCAGGCAAGCGAAAGTGTGCACGTTTTTGGTTTTCTTGTAAAAAAAAAAAACAGTTTTCTTTTCACATGAGTTTTTTTTTTGTGAAGATTTTATTTTGTTTTTACAGATCATCACCAATTGGGTGGTTTTCTTGTTGAAAGGGCTCTTTTATTTTGATCCCCACTAGATTTCATGATGGTTGAGTACATCTTTGTTGGTGGTTTGGTTTGGTCAAGTTGATTCGTTAGGAGTGAGGGCACACTGTGGGGTGGGGTCGAAGCAAAGGTCTAGCTTTAATTCGCTTAAAGGAACATTGCTTATGTCAAAGATGAACGAAAGGTGGGGAGAAGGGTCTCCAATTTCAAGGAAACATAATTGTTTCTGAAATTTCGACACCAGTTGTAGTTTATATCCACTCATACTTCATTAATGAAAGGTTAACGAAACTTAACACAATTTAACGAAACTGAACGAAGCTGTTTTTATGGTCACTGTGTATCTGTGTGTTTGGGCTTGATCGCTTGAGTTGACTTAAAGCTCGTTCTTTCTTTTAAACGACAAGGTTATGATCCGAATTTTGGGGATAATAACCCTCCCACTTTACTGCATCCCTACTGGTCCGCCTGTGGGGTTCGCCGAGTTGACTTAAAGCTCCTAATACATCGTTTCCCTCGAACGAAATCGCGAGATTTCATAAAATGTCTCCAAATCTATTAGGTTTCACCATACATCATCGGGGTTTCGAAACCAATCGATTACATTGAAATCTAGTTGAAAACTCTTCGATGTACCTCGACGTACACCAACCTCGTTCATCCGTCCGTGAGAGGTTGTCACCCCGAACAAGCCTACAGACGTCTTAATTTTGGCAATTTTGGTGTTAATTTTCTCATTTAATCCCTCTCTATTCCTTGGTCTTCTTTCAGCAGACAGCTCTTTTGGCGGCCATTTAAAATTGAAAGCTAATGACATTTGAAATCGTTTCAACTCAGTGGGAACAGGGAACGAGGTTTCAGTAGAATTCATCCAAATCACGTGATTTCGGTTCGGTGTGGATGTAGTTTTACGTCCAAGTTTAGGAGGGGTTTAGAAAGCTAGTTTTTAGACTTCAATTTTGAAAGTTCCTGACAAACGTATGGAACATGCGTCCGGCCAAACGAACTTAGGGAGCCTTGTGTATCGACTCATTCTTTCACATGTTGTGCTCAACTCTAGAGATTGATTTGTTTTTACATAACCATTGTCCATGTCTTCTGTCTGGTATTCTGCCAAGCGATTTGGTCCTGCCCCAAACGATCATCTGTCAAAGAGTGCTTCCGTACCTTCATAAAAGATAGTGTTGATGAGGATAGGCTAGGGAACTATTAATTCAATCTGGTACAGGACATATTTTATTATTAGATACAACGGAGTAATATTCACTCAACATGCGTCCATCGCTTTCGATCTTAACTAATATGTTCAGAGGTGTTCCGTATCCAAGTTCCTTGAAGAAGCTAAGCCCTGGCCCTCTGCTGGCTGTAGTATTCTCCATGATCCTTCCACAGTTGTGTACACTAAAGTACAACTGATCCACAATTATTTGGGCTTACGACACAGTTCCACCTCTGGTGTCTCAAAGTTTTCCGATCACTTCAAAGATCACTTCTCTTCAAGAAATCTACTGGGGATTAGAAGTCTCTCAACTTTATCAGAGACCTCTCAATTAAACCACTCAACGGATTTTCTCTCTCTGTTACTAAATCTTGTGTTGTGTTTATTTATTTATTTTTTTTTGTATTTGTTTTGTTTTTTCATTTTGTAATTACTTAAGCTTTTTTCTAAGCCGCAATTGCGAAGTGGTAGTGTGAAGCGTTACCACTGCTCCAGTTCGCAGTTGGCACTGTCTGTCTTGTTAATAAACACCATTCGTCCTTTTAGCTGCCTAAAATCTCATCATCTTATCAAAACGAGACTTTTAAGCAATCAATCAAAACCGATCAGAATCAAAACTTAACCAAACGCATTCTCTCATCGCATTGCCTGAGCCCTTCTTTAATCAAATCAGTTTGCATTTATCTTTAAGTTTAATTTAATTCATTTATTTTTTGTTTGTTTACTTTGTCTTTGTCACGTTTTGTCCTCTTTGGATGCTCGGATCAAACAGAACGCGCGCCACAATAAAATGCACAAACAATTCATTGTATTTTTTTTTTCTGAAACTAACACGAATCAAAATTAGTCAAACATTTATTTTTTTCAGCCGCAAATGCAAAGCCTGTTGCAATTAGATTTAATCGTGTAGCCTTTCGTTTAGCGAGCATTGATCTCAAAGTTTTGTTGTGTGTTTTCTTTTAGATGTCACCGCCAGCAAGCCTAGGATTCGGACTAGCGAACCATCGAACAACGCCCCCAATACATCAACAGTCACAACACAAACGGAGCCTATCGTTCAATCACCATCTGAGCTACAATCAATATCACACTCAGCATCAACTACATCATCCGCATCAACTACCACCACTAAGTCAACAAAATCATCTACTGGGGCCAAGCCACAAATCAAATTTAGTCCAGACATCGAACAGTATTTCCAAGATAACAAATACCGTCGGCATAGGGGCGGCAGCAGCAGCCCCGGTAGCAAACCATCAGGCCATGGTGCCAAGCGGAAGGATCGGAAGCACAAAAGGTGAGCATGAGAAATGAACTGTGGTCAGAGTCATTGAGTCGTGGAATCTATTCATTTTAGTACCGAAAATCTTCATATTCTTCTGTAGAGGATTTTTAAAGGCTTTGATTGGCTTTGAAAGGCTTATTTTTCGTTTTCCCGTCTTCACATTTGTTACTAAAGCCTCATGCTCTTCCCTCTTACGTGGCGTGGGTGGAACTTCTGTGCAAAGAGCGCATATGTCCAACTTCAAGAGATCAGATACAAAAATAGTAATACGGGTGGCGCTACAGCCCGTAGAGGAATAGCTTCTCAGCAGCTACTTGCGTTGTTCTCTCGCGGGACCTACAGTTTTATGCAGACCCCGACTGGCTAAGTTTGAGAAGCATTTCTGGACAGTTATTACTCCTTGAGCATTGTCAGTGACTCGAAAGAGGTGAAGCCGTGGAAATTATTTTTGGTCGTACCGGCTGGGAATCGAACACAGGCATCGAGTAGTTTTTGTGTTTGTCAACGCACACATCCACAACGGCACGGCCGCCACGGGGTCAGATATGAGTGCCGAAAAATAAGTCCACTAAAAAGTATCATTAAAAAGAGAAGTGCATGGATGATGAAGGATTAAACGACCATACCTTCGCCCTTACCTAGCTGTGGCGTAGTTAGGACGTTGGTCAACAAGACCTACGGTGCATGGGTTCGGTACTGCAGTATCATTAAAAAGAGAAGTACATGGCTGAAGCATTAAACAACCATACGTTCACTCTTACCTAGCCGTGGCGTAGTTAGGACGTTGGTCGAGGAGACCTACGGTGATTAAGTTCGGTACGGGAAACAACTTCACGGCCGCACTTCTTTCGAGCCACCAAAAAAAAGCTTCTCTTCCTTGGAGTCGGCTTAAAACTGTATGTCCCTTCAACTGGTGGAAAAAACAATAGCATGCATCAAACGAATGCTTATTGTAGGTTCACTACGGATTGTAGCGCACTCATTTACAATCCTGTATTCTAGTTGTTCTCGTCTGAAAACCTTGATGTGCAGGACGTCATCAACATCTTCCTTACTCCGAGACACTCTCTTCTGCGATTTGGTCCAAGATTTCCTGGTTATTTTAGTTTTAGAGATTTGCGTATCGATGGTCCCTCTAACAAAGGAACTCAATGAAATTATTATGATTGATTTTTTTTAGGAAATATATATAAAGGGTGATTTTTTAAAAGCCATAGTAAAGTTTTTCAAAAAAAAAAAAACATAAAATTCAGAAAAATGCATGAAATCTTTATTTGAATCGTTAGTACGGTCCATATAATTTAATGTTTGAAGATTATTTCATGCAAATGTTGACCTTGACTGCGCCTCAAGTGGTCCATACGCTTAGTCCAATTTTGGCATACTCTTTCCAACATTTCGGCCGAATAAATGCTTCAATGCTGTCTTCCAATGCGTCAATTGAAGCGGGTTTGTCTGTATAGACATGAGCTTTAACATAGCCCCACAAAAAATAGTCTAAAGGCGTTCAATCGCACGATCTAGGCGGCCAATTGACCGGTCCCGAACGTGAAATAAAATGAGTTCAGTTGGGCGTGCTGAAAGACATAGACAAGGAGACGCCCTGTTATGTCACTTCTTCCACAAGATCGTCCAAAACTCACATGCCTATATTAGAGACATGAGCTTTTAGAAGCCCGTCCAGCTGTTCACATTGAGACAGAAGCGGCTAAAATGGCTAACCTCAAGAAAGGGTATGCAACATCGACGTCTTTAAAATGGCGTGTTAAGATAAAACTTGATGGTGGTCAGAGGCTTCGTCTACCTCAGGTCCCCAGAAAAACTCATGTCAACTGCTGCTTCTTTATGCTCAACTCGAAAGAAAGTTTTAACGGTCATTTCGGTTGATGGCACGGATGGAGGCGAAGATTCAACTACGAACTGTGCAGCGACATGGGCCTAGCCATGAACAACCATGAACAACGAACAGAAGAGTCTTGACCTCTGGGACAACGCAACAGATGCCTGAGGCTAAATTGGCGCACACACGTAGAAAGGAAGCTCAACAGACTTGGTGTGTGAAACTGAGGGTATGCCCAGGTCTAGAAGCCTTAACAGATTCACCAATGAAAGGTTTACAATTTAGCTTCCAGACATGCAAGTCAAGCTCTTGCATTTTGGACAAAAAAAAAGTTGGATATCATCTCACGGTAGCGCTCACCATTCACAGTTACGTTACGATTCGCATCATCTTTGAAGAAGTACGGTCCAATGATGCCACCAGCCCATAAACGGCACCAAACTGTGCCTTTTTCTGGATGCATTGGTAGCTCTTGCAATGCTTCTGGCTGATATTCACTCCAAAATCAACCATTCTGCTTATTTACGTACCCATTGAGCCAAAAATGAGCTTCGTCGCTGAACACACCATAAAATGGAAGAAGCACGCGATGAACTTTCTTAACAGATTGATAATAAAATTCAATAATTTGCCAGCGTTGTTCGTTTGTAAGACGATTCATGGTTAAATTATAGACCAAACTGAAGATGTTTGACAGTGAAACAAAACGTGCGTCAGCTGTTTAAACCAGTCTAGCCAAAGCTAAAAAATCACCCTTTATATGAACATCTTTATTCTGATTACAAATTCTAGTCGCTGAAATCATCAAATGAAAATGTGGATTAATTAGCTTCTGATCTCTGCGTCAGACTATCAAGGCTCTCTTTCCATCACCGACTCCACTTTTATTCTTCATTTTGCGTTTCCTAAATTTTGAATACTTCTTAGCGTTCGGGATTCTCTGTAATACGCAACTATGTTCCAATAAGTTCCTTCTCAGGCCAGGGAATTGAATCTGAGATAAATGTGCCTTGAATCGTCCCTTAGCTTTTAAACCAAAAATTCTTCCTCTTTCACTCGCATTCGAAGGCACTGCTACATTGGCGATCATCGTGGTTGGTAAAAAAACGTTCAAAATAAATTACGTATTCGACACAGTATTTTAACTTCGTGGAACTACCTGACCAACAAGACTGGACAAGTGAGATTCAAAAGTCAGACTTCTTCCTTCAAATCAGTGCATTACTGAAGCCAGGCTGTACTTATAGTGTAACTCGTATTTTTTACCCAAAATAAAACCCCCAGTCCATCGCAGTTGTGCTCTCAAGACACGCATACTAGTTTTTTTTCACGCACACTTGTTAGAAGTATAGAGCAACGCAATGGTGTTAGGCGGGAGTAATCAGCTTCGCTTAGGTCACACGGTTATAAAAGGTTATAAAATACGCTGTCAGATGATTCTGAGGGGCAAGAAACGTAGAAGTGGCCCATCTCTTCCTCCAGCATCTCTGCTTCAATCGTTCATCATCTTCATGACCCGCATGTGTGTGGTTTGTCCCCACGAGAAATCACCAGGCTAGTCGATCTCCTGTCATCAACTTTTAATTCATCAGGATCTATGCCCGCGCACACAATTAGGCGGCTTTGGAATTGGTCTAACCAGCTCGCCCTGGGGCTGCCAAGCGGTAGATCCTCGTGAAGTCGTAGACTGAACGATTGCCCCGCTCGAAGAAGCGCCTACTTAAAATTACGTTCCTCTCCCAGATTCGTATTTTCACGGCAAAATTAAACGAGGCCAGCTGGTTTTCCCGACTTCACTCATTTCATGACCATAGCTGCCAGTTGGAACAAATACTTAGTCAAACCGCTACCTTGGCTTTGACACCAAGTTCGCCCTTATCACGGGTCTTCCAAGCTTGATCACAGGTCTTCCAATCTGTTTCAAAATTGACCCAACTTAGCTGAGCAGAGCATTCTCCTCGCATCACTCGTGGAAAAGACCCAAAGATACTTGAACTTCTTAACCTGCTTCAATGGGGCTCGACTGCTATGCCCCATTGAGGAAGGCCTGATTGAATGTGGCTCGACTGCTATGCGACTCTTTTATAGTCGCATCTGATTTAAATGATTTAGTTCGCAAAATGATTTAATTCGACTTCACTAGATCTTTGTCATTCAGGCACACACTGCGATTGATTTGGCACTTATTTATGTAAACAAGCTAACCAAAAGAACACGAGTGGGACCGGAAAGGTGACTTCTCCCATGGGCATCACAATGGGTCCAACAGCCTACCCTCCAACCTAACCTAACCTAACTAAACGAAACATAACGAAAGTGAACGAAAGAGTATTTTTCAATTGATTATGTTGGTAGAGTAGAAATCGACACTGAAATCTGATTTGAATACTAAAACTGAATATTAATTTTATACAACGATGATTATTTATTCGAATATATTTAAATTATTTATTTTTCTACAGCTAACTGGAGTATAACCAATTTACGACCGGCGCCACCGTTACGGCCAAATTTGTTAAACAGTCAAAATACGACTGGCAATAGCTCGAACACACTGTCAAGCTATTGTAACAGTCGCAAAAATCAACCAAATTTTGAAGAGGATGCACTTGTGTTGCGTGTCATTGAAGCCTACTGCGCTGCCTATCAGAACAACGCCAGAAATACCATTCATTCAGGTAACTATCACATGACCACATTTGTCGCCACCATTTGGTTTTGTTCTCTCTCTCTCTCTCTCGTTCTTTTCCTTATTTAAATCTTTTGACTTTGATTTAACTTGTGGTGTCCATTTACTCATATGGTAATCGTTTTATTTTTTTGTTTTTATTTTTATGTTGTTTTACTCTTAAAAAAGTATTTGATTAAAAAAAAAGAAAATTAAAAATAATAATCAATTGGGTTGCGTTGAAAATTAAATTGCATCCGTAAGATTAGTTGGTAATGATATGAATTAATGATAATTGGTTTTGTTTAACGTTGAAGAGTTGGACATCTCTGTTCTGTGTTCGCTCTTTGTATGTATCCGAGATTTACAAACGAAAGCTATAATTGTATACCAGTGCCTCTAATATTTAAGTTTATTCATAATTTTTATTATTTGCCACAACTAAAACAATTAATTAATTATTTACATATTTATCTTATTTTCCTTAATTCATTTTTGTTAATTTAATTAATGGAAAAGAGAAAAACAAACAATCTCCTTCAGCTGATTAATGACATCATTTATTATTATTTTTTTTTGGTTTTGTTAATAGTTCATGATTAGATTTATAGTTTTGTTTAATGATTGATACCTTTTGGAAGAATCGCAAACATTGTCTCATCACATCTCAGCATCAACCAGAAACACACTGAAAAACAAATCAAACTCACACTCACGCCAACACATCATGCCAAACATTTACATAAAAACATCTGTTACATCTCACTGACATTCCTCCTTTGAGTCCTGTTTTGTGTCGTTTTTGAAAATGTATCCCCATCAAGTGCACCTCCACCACTTCCTGGGCTAGTGTGCAAAGCCAGATTTTGATTGTTACCATCGTCCTCTGTTGTAACGTAGTGTCTGTCTACTCGTCTATCATCCCGCTCGCGTAACACAAAAATGAAACAAACAGAATTAAAAACAAACAAACAAACAAAAAAAAGATGTATTTGTTGTTGTCTTGTGTTATGTCCTAGTTCTCTTGCTCTCTTCTTCTTTCTCCTTTTTTTCTTGTCTGTTTTTTTCTATTTCATTCTCACACTATAGCCCTTCAACCCTGGACACCATGTCTGCCTATACGAGGGGGAAAATTGAAAACGAGTAAACCATTTTCCACCTCCAACCCGCAGTTGCCGTTCCTCTGCAGCAGTGGGGGCGTCTCGTATGCCACTTCAGCCGCCCAGGCCCAACAGAATTCTACCAACAGTCTGAACTCATCGTACATATGGCGTGAGGCTAGTCCCAACAATTTCAATATGTATTCGACATCGGTGTCATCGTTGAACACAGCCTATCGGTACTCGCTGAGTGGGGCGTGTGGAGTGAACGTGAATAACACGCCCTCGCCGGCCGAATATCGAGCGATGTCCGAGGAGCGTGCGACTAGAAAATCGCTGAATCGATTCAAAACCGGGTCGGGATACGATAACATTTTTATGACACCATTGCTACCTCGAAAGAATAAGCAGCAACTGAAGAATTTGAAAAATTCCTATCAAACGCATCAACGTACACCGCCCCCACTCTTGCGGAATCATTCGGCCGATGAGCAAGCGGAGAAATCGCCCGCACCGGGACTATACGATCGTCGGCTTAATAGATCCTTTGAGACGCCACAGCAGGGCTATATGAAGCAGTCAACACTGCGGCGAAGCACTCCGCATTTGGCCGGCGAGGACGGAGGCACCGACACAGACAGTCAGAGGCATTCAGCAACATGGTGTTGTGGGAATTTCGTTATGAAACAGTGGCGCAAGATAAACAACTATTGATTTCCAAAGAAACTCGATTAGAGTGGGCATCGAAAAGGCAACAGACACGCGTGTATGAGGTATTCAGCTAAGCTGAATTGAGGCAGCCGTGGTTTTGTGATACGATATCATAGTCATCTTCTTTGTTCATCAATGTAGTTTGATCAGAACCTTGTTCAATTTGAAAATTGGTTGTATTTTTTTTTCATCGACAACAACACTCGGAAGAAAAACAAAATTTACTAACGTTTGCGAAAATTGTAATTTCCTTTTGTATAATGTATAGTGTATTCAGATTATCTGAATGATAGTATGTAATTACTGTGTATCTCTGAAGTATTTGTATTTATAATTCCTAACAATTCAGCCGAGCTGAATGTAAATTTTGTATGTGCAATAACCAAGATGGCATACGTTTTGTCCTAGAACTCGTAACTCACTCATTTTACTTAACTATTCACGATATACATGTGTAAGGACATATATATATATATTACATAAATATACATCCGTAAGTGCGACACTAATAAAACGCATCGCGCTGTTTTTCACATACTCGTAAATAACCCTGTGATGAGGAAATCAAATTTAGCGAAAATGAAATTCATAACTAGACGTGTATGTTCATGCGCCTTGACGGCCAGTGAACACGTAGGACAGGCATGGGGAGAGGCACGAATTTTTTTGTAAACAAATCTATATATATATATACAGACCTTGATAATAAATAGTTGTTGTAAGCATATGTAAGAAAAAAGAAAAAAAAAAAAAAAAACAGAAACGCTTTTTGGCTACTTATATCTACAAAAGTCCATTTTTTCTTTAGCAAGCAGTTAACTGTTAATACATGCAATAGAGTAATATAACAATTTTTGAAAATAAAACCTCTAGTTCAGCACAAATAGTTTTCGATTTTCAAATCAGTGCAATACATCCAAAACTATTTTCCTTTTTCTATTCTATTTCTATTTTCGTTTAGATTTTGTTTTGTGTAAAACCGATGCCATATAGTATTTAAGAAAAACTACATTTTTTATGTAAGACAATGAGCTAAACTATGATTGTATAAACTGATACTTTATAAACAAAAACAAAAAAAAACAAGAATTATATAATGTATAAAATAAGTCGTAAAGTGTAACAAAGAAAATTGTGCGGACATAAATTTATTTATTTTACGTCTTTTGTTGTATTTTCTTTGTTTTCAATGAGAGCTAATTATTTAGTTAATTCACTTTTAGTGTCAGATCACTCTAAATCAGCTGAATTTTTTATTTTTTTTTTTCTTATTTTGCTACGAATTAAACTTAACATTTGTAAGAGCAATTTTTATTATTATTTTTTAAATTGTTTTAGTTGTACAATATTTGAGAAGATACAAAGGCTTTGGCTTAGCTAAAGTATTCATTAGAGTTGTTTTTTTTTTTTGCTGTTGTTTGCATCTTGTAGAGTTGAAAATTGAATGCAGTAGAGTGTGATTAATGTTTGATTATAATTTTATTTGTAAATGTAATACAGTTTTTAAGTGTTCAAGTTGAAGGAGAAAGGTGGCGCTTTTTTAGATTTGCTTACTTTGCAAAATCTTAAAGTTGGACAACTTCTAATCGGCATATATTCATAACTAATTTGGGAAAGGTTTTTCCTTTTATATTGAAACCAATTTTTAGGGATGCTTCTCAGAAGGATTCAAATTTTAGGGAGACAGTAAAGTAACGAACTCCCATTCACCGAACATGGGAAAACTTTCGTCAAATTACAGTCGTGTTTCGATTTTTTAAGCAGTAGAGACTCGAAAAAGTTAAGTAGTTTGTTTTTGGTGTTCTTAACTTTAGCGAAGTCTTCAATTTTCCAAGACACTGATCTGAAGTTAAAAAATATTTACAAATGTAGGTTCTGTTACCGTTAAGTGCAACAACCTCGGTTATTGCAACTGCCTTAAGTTCTATTAGTTGCGTAAATCGAGTTTGGGCAGTACATTTGTAAAATATGAAGTATCTACAAGCTAAAATGACTTTTCTATTTTTTTTCAATTCTGCATTTTTCGGTGACTGATAACCTTTTTTGCTGATGTCCTCCTGAAGTTAGGTGTTTTTCTTTCAATTATGCTCACGATCCCGGATTAGCTCATAACACTGTAGAAATGTATAATAAAGAGTGAAAATGGAACAAAGCTTAAAAAAAAAAAAAAAAAAAACTTAACGTTTTAGAGATACCCATGGAGACAGAAACCAACTTAACTTTTCCGCACACTTAACTTTTGTGCGTCTTAACTTTTTCGAGGCTTTACTGTATGTATGAAACTAATTGGCAAAATTCGTATGTTTTGCTCTACCGCCCGCAATTCTGAACCAATTTTTTTGTTAGCAGAGGCGATAGATATAAAAAAAAAAGACAGCAGTGGGCTTTTAGATTAAGGAAGAATAATTCATAACTCTTCAATCAAAGCAAAATATTTAGAAGCAGTTTAGTAGCAGAGATAATCAAGGATGGAGATATCCAACTTCTACCTCCCTTGCCCCTTGATTCAGTGTTTTTTATGCGGTGTTGCGATGAATGTTGGAGCCGGGGATTTTGTAAGAGTATGTGTAAAATCCACTACACTCTTATTCCTTACGCCTCAATGCCGACATGGACAAGGAACAAAAATGGCCGAAGTTGAATATCTCTATCCTCCATTATCTCTGCTAAATTGTTCCCTAGCTTTTGCAAGCGGCATGCGGCGAATCGTCATGAATCCACTAATAATCTCAAAATAAATAAAAAACCCAAAGATTTAGTTGCACATTGCAAGAAAATGAGCATAAATATAGAACCTGCACCCATCTCAACAACAGAGCCGCCGAAAAAACCCAGTTCCAGGACCAATAGTCTATCGAATATAATTTTTCGTTGTATCCATTGCGGACAAAGTTTTTCTTCCAAAATGTCGAATACTTCGGTAAGCATTGGAATGAAAGAGGATTGTGCCAGACCAACATCGTGATCCTTTCTTACACCTTTCTGGTATCCACCTTCTAGCAAGCGGCGTGTTTCACTAGAACCAGAACCAAGAATGAAGTATTTTAGAGGTGCCCAACTTCACAGCTAATTGACCCCTAGTCCATCTACGAATTTTAGAGGCCTTTTGACAGTTATTCGCGAAATAACGTAAATGCCATGTGTATAAGATGACACAAAATATCATATTCCTCCGCCGCAGAAACTTACCTCGGTGTGAATGTGAATTTACCACGAACTGGGAACAGAAATCACTTATCGACAAAATGCAGCCAATCATTCGTGAACTTTAGATGTCCTTTTGTAACTCTTCAGTGGAAATTGAAAACCTTCCGTCCACTCCACATTTCTATTTGGATGATCTGCTCGATTAAATACTTACTACAGTAGACTCCTAATAACGCGAATGTAAAGCCACGCTGGCGAAGTTGTATCTTTAACGAAAGATCAGGACAACCCCAAGGAAGACATTAATTTTAAAAGGTTTCTTAGTATTACATAAATAAGTGTCTTTTTTTGCATTTTTAACAAAAAGTTATTACATCCACGTGTACATGAAAAACAAGTTTTGATATACAAAATAAGATTAAATGCGATACATGAACGTGGGTATTACTGAGACGTAGTTTAATGGAAAAAAGTCGTTCGTCTGTGTTTTCATCCAAAAGCTACTGCCTCTTCCGCAAGACATATTAGGACACGCATGTCATTTTGAAGCTCACCCCCTAGCCATTCTAAGGCTTCATGCGATTCATAGGACATAATTTAAAGATGTCAATATAAAATGTGTTCACATTATCCGGTATTCGCATTATCCATTGTTCAGGCTAACGCGAGTCCACTTCATTCGAATATATTATAATTCGAACCATTCAACAATTTCCTCCGACGACGCTTTTGTTCAGACTTATTTCAACTCAGTCAAAATCTCAGGATTCATCGACTGATGTTCATTAAATATTCACACATCTTTATTTATTGTTCTAACTTTCATAAAACGGGTATTTCTTTTTAATGTCCAAGTAAAATGGAAAGGATTTTAACGAATTTATACTTTGGGATCACCGATCGATTTTTGGCAACTTGTTGACTATACAAAGTCAAACCGTGCTGCAATTTCATGCAGAGAGTTTACAAAATATCAGTTGCAACTAATGTGCATTAGCACTAATAAATATTGTTTAATTTTTCTTTATTTTTACGACGCTCGGAAAGTGCTTAAAGATAATGTCTTTGTTTGGAGTAGTATTTCTTCGAATTCAAACATTTTCGAAAAAGGTGTCCAACAATAGTCGACAACCTTGATTCTTCTTACATTTACAGTCGAGCTTCCATCTCATACAGAATAGTCAAGGAAGCAAATATTTTGTTCGATTTATGAAATGTAAGATATGAGAAAGTTTAAGCCAAACTTCTGAACAATTTTACAAATTCGTTCGTCTTTTAGTACGTTTCCAGCGCACCTAAATCCAACATTTCAGAAAAAAATTGGAAATACAATTTTGCGTTCCCACTGGAACTTGAACAATGACAGCTATTGTCTTTATTGGGGACTGATATGATGAGCCTTTTTAGCTAGCTGTATTAATTTTAAGATTAAGTGCTAATTCCGACATATTAAATATGTTGCTGACTCAATATATTGCAATTACCACTTGAAATGATTGTGGTGGCATTTAAGGGTTTATATAAGTAGTACTAGTAGAACTCACGAAAAAAAAATTCCAATTTCTATCTCCGCCATATTTTGTAGAGACACGCGGTCTTGACAGCTCGGATTCTTTAATTAGTATAGTCGGCATAGTTCGGACTGTATGTGCGGCCTTAGACTTTTTTCAAAATCAAATTAAATCAATCATAATTTTATTCTCAACTCCTTCAAGCTATAACACATCAAATTATTAAAATCTCTGCCAATATAGATACTGTTTCACAGATACATAATGTCCCCATAAATGTGTTATTGAAATTGCTTGTGATATGGGTCACATGCTGCTGAGAAGCTAGGCCATGGCTCTAGGGCTGTAGGGCCTGGATCTCGTGCCTCAAATTCCATCAAGTTCATGCAAAACTTCTCAATCGCTAAAATAGTGTTCAAAATTCTCCATATCGAATGTGGCGTGAAATTGGAGATTCCTTGTTTTATGCGAGCACAAGAAAGATGCTTCCTGATAAGGCTCATTTGTCATTAAGCTTCAAAAGGTATTCTGCTTAACTCACAGTAGGTAATGACATCTCATTTGTTAGTTTGCTATCATTCAGAGAGCTTGAATTGCAGTGGCTCTGTTGACCTAGCCATACCTATATAATGGTTCTCTCTGCAAACTTAGACTCTCTCTGTAGCCTAATCAATACTAAGTTTCCAGTTTGGCTAACTAGATGTTAACAAATTTTGTCAATAAAGCGGATATATTTTGCTTCCAATTAATTGTATCCCATCATTAAACGATACTTATTTTAAGGATTACTAAATTTTAAATCAAATGCGTTTAGTACATCTACGGTGGCGAGCAAAACTGTCAATAAATTTGTTTCCTTATGACGGATTCGATTGAAGTTTTCAGAGCTGTTTGCTTAAAAATTCTACAAGAAAGAGTCGTCAATAAAAGAAATCGTGTTAACAAAGAATTCGGGTTTAATTACAACGGCCGAAATGAAATAAAAGTCAAGTCCATCCAGTTCTGTACGTTTTAATTTTTCTTTATTTTTAATGCATTACGTATCATACTTTGTGATATCTTGCGCCACTCTGATTTTGGCACCGCACAAAGCGGTCTACAGTTAAAACAGTCAAGTTTTTAACAGAGACGATGGAGGAAGAGATGGGTCACTTCTACGTTTCTTGCCCCTCAGATTCATCTGACAGGGTTTTTTTTATAACCTTTTCACAGGCAGGCGTCTGTGAATACGTGTGAGCTAAGCGAAGCTTATTACTCCCGCCTAACATCATTGCGGTGCTCTATACTTCTAACAGGTGTGCGTGACTTGAGAGCATAACTGCGATGGACTGGGGGTTTTCCACTGGAAGGACCCTCCATAATCTCTGGTTTTTAATAAATATTAAAAATATAAAATCGATTCATTAGACAATGAGGAAAATATGAGAGGATATTGAGAGCATTGTTGTGCTGTCTCAAAGGGGTATTTATTTCGGGACAAAGCGTAGAAATTCGGGCAATGCCATCTCAATTGAGATTGTGCGATTACATGTCCGATTTTTCGTTGGTGACTTTGAGAATTTCAATCGAATCCGTCATGAGGAAACAAATTTATTGACGAAAAACCACAAAAACTGAATTTATTTATGTGAAATTTTTATTTCTTTTAGTTTTGCTCGCCACTGTATGTACAGTGAAACCTCTTAAATGCGGCACCCCAAGGGACTAAAAAAATAAGAACCAATTTCGAGGTGACCTGATTTGAGAGGTCGTCTAAAATGGGCCAAATATCATTATGTCTCGATTTGAAATAAAATGTTTCTGAAATGTCAACTGTCCAGGAAAAGTTATTAACATTATGAAATTAACACATGAAACACTGCTAAGATAAATGCGTGCTTTGTGGCAACAACATAACAAGAGCAAGGATACTTTTTACAATCTTATTTCCGACATTCCATGACATACGTATATGTGCACATTCTACACATCCTCTTGATTTCTATCTCTCTTTGGTTTCTGTCCCTAGTGGGGGTTGTTTTTCAAGGAATAAAAGACGAGATCGTTGCCACATGATCCAATTCATAGGTGGTGCACCTGCTGCACTCATGCACAGGTTCATTTATATGGAAATTCCAAGTGTAGGCATGAAGTGCGATTCATGTCGGAGGTGCCACAAAACAGAGTGTCCCAATTTCCAAGAGCACACACAGTGGTGTGTATGTGAAAGGTTGCAAAATGCGTGTTTTTATTTTTTAAATACGGTGCACAGGTGATCGGCAGGAACAGATTAGCTTTGAATCCGATATTATTTTTGAAAATCCCACTTCGCCAGGTTGAGGCTTAACCGAGTATACTGATCAAAATATGACACATTTTGAACATGCGCAAGTAGAGGATCATGTGAATAGCCTTCTGTTGAATCATAAGTCGAAATGGATTTAAACTAAAAAATATAACTAATTAAATTTGCATCTTGTGTGTTGTAGTACTCAGAGATATTACATGTCCAAGGGTGAGTTTTAAATCTTCAGCCAAATATACAAGCGCCACCTCTCCTGGTAGACCATATGTCGATCTAGTTCTGCGCGTTAGCTTTCTTTTTGTTGTATTTATTCTCCCCTCTATCTTTCCTCTTTCTGTACAATTTTATTATTTCCGCTATCAATTGAATACAAACCGAAAAAAAAAACAACAAACCAAAACACAAAACAAATCTTCGGCCACAATTGCAGGTTTAGAGAATGAAGATATGACACCAACGTTACGTCAGCTTTGGACAGCCTTTAAGCAAATGCAACAGGACATGGCACAAATGAAAGTCCAGATGAACGAAGAGAGGGCACTGCGAGACAGTTTACAGCAGCTACTGATGAATCATTTGGAGACAACCGGAGCGACCAGCTCCAAATGTTGATTTATTTTCACAGGCCTACATTTTTATTTGTATCTCTACTTATGTGTAAAATTTTATTACCTACTATTATTATTATTATTATCGTTATTATTATCTGTGTGTGTGTTGCTGTGTTAATAGCAATTTACTGTAGTATCTGTCTGTATATCTCACACCTCTATTTAACTTGTATTGTGTGCGTATGTAAACTAAAAGAGAGACAAAGTTATTCGAAACAAAACAAACAACAAAATGCTATGTGAACAAATATAGATGACACGTTAGAAACTTTGAATGATGTAAGCAAATAGTTAAATTCAGCTATCCAGCTACTACTAGTTTAGAGCAAATTTTATTTAATTATTTTATAATTTTAGTCTTTCTCTTCCACCTATTTTCTTTTATTTTTTGTTTTGTTTTGTTTTACTACTCCCTTCACCCACTAGACTACACAACATTATACCAAAAAAAAAAAAAGAAAAAAGACGAAAGATCGACAATACTTTTCATGTGTTTTGTTAAGTTTTGTTAATATTGTGCTCAATTTAGTTTAAACAAATGTGAGAATAATCAATAAATAAACGTAGACGATGATGATAAAACACAAATTTCACTGAGATATCCTATGCAACGAGAGACTTTTATTTTGTTTATGTTTAAATTTTTTGTTTTGTTTTATCAATTTAAGTAGCACTCTATCTTAGTCTTAGCTCTCGAACAGATGAAGTTGATGAAGCAAATGAAAATCTTGAAAATAGCCATATTAATCGTTAATGTTAATGTATAACTCAAGTATTTTTATGTTTTAACGAACAAACACACATGTGTTATGTGTAATGTATATTTTTTAAAGTTTACACTTACCGCAAGAAAAATAAATAATGAAGAAACAAATAAAATTCGATATTTTATACATGCAAATGTAGATGGTTTTGTTGTGTTGTTTTCTTTGCTTCGACGAAGGTGCACCAGACAGTGATTGGCTTTGCATGGTAAGGTTTTAAATGAGGCATTACTTAATCTCCCTAGGATGGGCAGCTGTTTGTGAGACGGTAACATAGCCTGCTGGGCAACGATGAGCCCAATTGAATGTTGTGTGGAAAGTGCACAGATTTTGTCAGATTTTATACCGTGCCACGTTAAATACATGATTAGCCGATATACGAGGGGTGTTCAATATATTCTCGGTATCGATATAGAGGGAAAATGCGAATTCAATTTAAATTGTTTTTATTTTTCAATATAATCTCTGCATTTGTTACATCTTGAGATAAGCTTTTTTAAACTCTCAAAAAAATAAATTTCCTCTTTCTCTGCAAAATACCCATTTATTGCCGACTTGAGTTCTTCATCATCCGAAAATCTTTTTCCACGAAGACATTTTTTCAAATCCGGAAACAGGAAATAATCACTAGGGGCAAGGTCTGGACTATAGGGTGGGTGTTGGATTTCTTCGAAACCACAATCTCGCGCAGCAGCCTTGGAAACTCGCGCCGTGTGAACAGGAGCGTTATCATCAGGAAGCAACACACCCGCTGCGAGTTTACCCCGTCTTTTCTTTTTAATTTCCTCCCGCAAATTATGCAAAGTGGAAGCGTACTCAATGAGCAAGATTCTCTTTGAGTCCTAAAAAACTGTGGTCATGAGCTTCCCGGCAGACGGAGTGACTTTGAACTTGAACTTCTTCGGGGGGTCTGTTCCTTTTTTATGCCACTGCATGGACTCTTGTTTGCTTTCAGGGTCATAGTGGTGGACCCATGTTCGTCGCCAGTAACAATTCGATCCATAACACCGTCCGCGTTCTCACTACACAACCAATTGAAAGCTTGGGGATCTCTGCCATCATTTTCACCTTTATTCGGGCATCCTCATGAACAAGTTTTTCGACTTCTTTGATGCTGTCTCCCGTACAAGCAGTAGCCGACCACTGTTGCACAGTTGATAATGAAGGTGCGGAACCCTGGTAAACAGCCACCATCTCTTCATGAATAGATTTTAGACTTTTTCCTTGCTTAGTGAGAAATTTAATTACAGCGCTATGCTCAATTTTCACCATCCTCGTCTCAGTTGACATTATGATTCTGTTTAACTAGATACAAAACGCGAATTAATAATTGCATTTATATGAATGCACTAAAATAATAGTATTACTTGATAAATAAGTCAATTTATATATACAACCACAGATTCACCTCGATACCGAGAATATAGCCCCTCGTATGTATGTAAAGAAAATATATTCCTTTAATTTAATTGATCACCCTGTGAGTCTGCTAAACGTCAACATGATAGACCACTCTTCAAAACGATTTTACCTAGCTTCATGACATGTGCAATTGATTGTCAAACAATACGGATAAATTATACAATAATTTATTAACAATACCGATATATATATGTATATGTGTTAAAAGTATACAAAATTCAATTATCAGGTTTTGTGAATAAAGCCTTAGTGTGAGAGTTTCCTCCACATTTTGGAGGGAACACTCCATCTGGTGTGGATAAAAATTTATTTTAAATTTAGGGAAACCCCACCAGGGCTGTCATTTCAAATTTTCGCTGAGGAGTATTTGAAAGGTCTAGAGGGAGTATTTTGCTCTAGAAGGGAGTACGTAAAATAAAACTGCTTTCTTTTTCAACAGCAAAACTAGTTTATTAATATAATGCGTATAATAATATATTGGGTCTATCTTAATTCGTACGGCTTGCTAATAGATGGCGTAACTTGTATTATTCCATTGGAACATGCGTTGGAAAGCTACTGTTATTGTACTTCATTTCAGTGTATGTCATTCATTTGAAGCGTAAACAACAATCATTTTTTTCGCTCAAATAGGTCGAACTGTGTGCCTGAAAAAGTGTTTTTGCGGGGAGTTCTTCTTCATTATTTTAATATGAAGAAATCTGCGATTGAAAGTCATCGTATTTTGGTGGAAATTTATGGCGAACATGCGCTAGCTGAGCGAACGAGCCAAAAGTGGTTTGCACGATTTAAACGTGATTAAGACTTGGATGACGATGAATGTCCTGGGCAGCCAACAAAGATGAAGAACTGGAAGCATTATTCCATGAAGATGGTTGCCAAACAAAAGAAGAGCCCGTAGAATCTTTTGGTGTCACTCCAGCATCTGGATATATTCAAAAGCAAGGAAATTGGGTTCCACATGAACTCAAGCCGAGATACGTCGAAAGGCGGTTTTTCAAGTCCAAAACGCTGCTGGAATTCTACAAAAGGAGATCATTTTTGCATCGGGTTGTTACTGGTGATGAAAAATGGATCCATTACGACAACCCCAAGCGCAAAAAATTATATGTGAAACCCGGTCAATAAGCCAAATCAACGGCAACATCGAATATCCATGGCGCGAAGGTAATGCTCTGTATTTGGTAGGATCTGAAGGGTGTGCTGTATTATGAGCTGCTAAAACCGGGTGAAATCATCAATGGACAACGCTACAGCACACAATTAATCCGTCTGAAGATAGCAGTAGCCGGAAAACGCCCGGAATATGCGACCAGACACTAGGCACCAATTTTCTATCACGACAACGCTCGGCCCCACCTTGCTATTCCGGATAGGAACTATTTTGAAAACGCCTACATATCCACCATGGTCACTCCATGAGGACTATATACTTCTTGATCTGCACGTACTAAGTAAAGACACAACTAGCAATACTGTATACACAGCTCGATTCAATGAGATCTATGAAACTTTTAAACGTACGGGTTGGAACTTTATGTACACAGAAGGCTCCAAAACAGACGACAACACAGCATATGCAGTTGATAATCAAGAAGGCTCGATCATTTCGCAAGGCATCCTACCGAACATCGCCTCCATATACACCGCAGAAGCAGTAGCTATACTCCACGCCGCTAAAAAATATTCCCAAACAAGAGGTAAGTAGGTTATTTGCTCCGACAGCCTGTCTGTTATAAAAGCCGTCGCAAATCCACAAAACGACTCTATAACCCCATGCAAAATTCGTGATATCCTCATCAAATCACAAACGAAGTTAAAGCTGCTACGGACACCAGGCCATGTTGGAATTGCGGGCAATGAATATGCAGATGCTGCTGCAAATGCCGCTCTCAAGGCACCCATCCTCTCCTACAACACCTTCTCTCAATGCGATCTAAAGAGATACATAAATCAAAAGTGCCAACAGCAAATATTACGCGAGTGGGAGAATTATAAACATCACTATCAAATAATTAACCCTAATAAAACTCAGCCAAAATTCAAAACCGATATACCTAAATCGGACATTAGGATGTATATCCGGCTCCGTCCTGGACACACAGAATTTACTCACCAGCACCTGCTCAAAAGGGAGTCCCCTCCAAACTGCCTCACCTGCCGCAGACCAGTAACCATCACCCATCTCTTAAGTCAATGCTTTTTATCATCACAACCAGCACTGCAAAACAACCTCAACCACAACGTAGATCTACTACATCTCCTCAAGAAGCCAAACCAATCCAATATTAATAATTTAAAAAGTATCGTAGGAAAAGTTGCAATATAAACATACATAAGTATTTCGAGGGCCGTAAGTCATCGCCATTTAATATTATAATAAATAAATGAATAAATTTCAGTGAGATACTCCGCGGATGTTTGGTACATTTGATTCTGAGTTTATTTTCATCAGAAGATATAAATATATCAACACAAGGCTTAAGTCTTTTTAACGGTTTCTTAAAATAAACTTTGTAACTGGTCTGATAAAGGCGTTGTGAAAGGACATGAGTGAACATATCAAGAATGAGATCAGAAATGGACACCGAATGGTGTCACAAAATAAAAATATAATGATTTCGATAAGCTGTTCGTTGTCCTGTACACAATGTGCGATACGAGTAGATATTCGAAATACGTGATATGAATGACTACACTGCGTCGGGAATAATCTTCATATTTTCTGTGTATATGTATTTATAAAACCAACTTCAGCCAAATCAGCCCAGATCCCCGTAAAACAGGGGGTCCTACTAACGAAATTCTGGGAAGGAAAAAACCTGGAGTTGACGAAACTGTAACTGTAAGAGAATATCAATTTATTTCAACTAATGGAAAACGAAAGAGAAAGGAAAATAATTGAACATGAAACCTTTAGTAAATTAATTACTAACTAACAAATTATTTTGCAAACAAATATTTCTCCGAACTATCGACTTCGATATCCCAACGACTAATGCCCCAAATGATCCATCATCGATCCACAGAAACCCATTAGCATTGACTTCTCAAAACGCACACGCACGCGATCACAATTTCCGAACACGCACACACCTTTATTTCACAACAGTGTGTGTGTACCCGCTGTGATAGCCAATGGAGCAAATTGTTCTTGCAGACGATGGTCCGAGTCTCGATGATGGTACAGGTGTACGGATGGTACGATGTGCGGATGGTGCTGGTGTACTGATGGTACGTTGATTCGATGCTGTTTGTACTGTTGGGCGCGAAGTGGGTGGAGATTGCTTTTATTAGGAATAATAAAGGGTGATTTTTTAAAAGCCATAGGAAAGTTTATAAAAAAAACACATAAAATTCAGAAAAATGAATGAAATCTTTATTTGAATCGATAGTACGGTCCATATAATTTAATGTTTGAGGATTATTTCATGCAAATATTGACCTTGACTGCGCCTCAAATGGTCCATCCGCTTAGTCCAATTTTGGCATACTCTTTCCAACATTTCGGCCGGTATCTCAGACATGAGCTTTAACCTAGCCCCACACAAAATAGTCTAAAGGCGTTAAATCGCGCGATCTAGGCAGCCAATTGACCGGTCCCGAACGTGAAATAAAATGTTCACCGAACTCGCCTCTCAATAAGTCCATTGTTGCGCGTGCTGTGTGGCATGTGGCACCGTCTTGTTGAAACCACATGTCATGCAAGTCAAGCTCTTGCATTTTGGGCAGGTAGCGCTCACCATTCACAGTTACGTTACGATTCGCATCATCTTTGAAGAAGTACGGTCCAATGATGCCACCAGCCCATAAACCGCACCAAACTGTGACTTTTTCTGGATGCATTGGTAGCTCTTGCAATGCTTCTGGCTGATATTCACTCCAAAATCGACCATTCTGCTTATTTACGTACCCATTGAGCCAAAAATGAGCTTTGTCGCTGAACACAATTTTTGAATTTTGATCAAATTAGAACTTTCTTAACAGAGCACGCATTTTGATAATAAAATTCAATAATTCGCAAGCGTTGTTCGTTTGTAAGACGATTCATGGTTAAATTATAGACCAAACTGAAGATGTTTGACAGTGAAACGAAACACGAAACGTGCGTCAGCTGTTTAAACCAGTGCTGCCAAAAAGATAATAGCTAAAATATCACCCTTTACAATTTTGAAACTCGATCTTCTGCAGAAAAGCCTTTATAAGGCTTCGCGGAAACTAACTCTTGTAAAATAGTTTTTTAACTTGAAATTTTAAATTGAATACAAAAGTAAACCGTTTACTCACGAAATACACTAAATACCAAATGCGGAGTTCCAGAAGAGTCAAGGAAAAACTCGACAACGCTAAAGGCTGATTGCTCGATTCCGGGGATGGCACATTTCTGTTTTCTCTGCAACACATCTCTCGAGCAGACCGTAATGCTCAGTTACGCCAACACTGTCAACCTACGAGGAGTTGTCTTTGAACTGTTTAACCAATACCACCACCCAAACTTCATTCTGATCCACTTATGGCCGCACGTGCTCCATGGTTACTGCATTGAAGATTCCCAGACGCATGCCGCATTCTCGGTTCAACGTCAGTTCATCCCACCCTTTTTTCTCCGCCCGGCATCGTTACAGTCACGATAAATTGATCATAATCCTCCCATTTTGTTGCATCTCCACCGCCAGTATGGTTCACCGATCCCTCCATGGTCCATGTGCTAGAGTCCGAAATTGCCTAAGAGGTGCGAATGAATTAATTCCACGAAGAGAATGTCGCTGTGCTGGGCAATCATTCTGAACAGAGAAACGAATGCTTCTTTCTGTTCCTGTCTCTCTGTCTCTGGAATAGTTTGAATCGTTACGCTTTCGAAAAAAAGAATCAGCGTCTTGATGAACACTTGAACATTCCAAAGTGTCCATCTCGAATGAGTGTATCTCCTCATCGCAGTTGGCCTATTCCCGAAGCCACCAGTTGGCAGATGCAAGCGCTCGCGCTGGTAACCCAACACGGCAACTTGTAAGTGGACTACTTCGCATTATCAGCGCTACTATTTTCGCTCCATTTTGCATCTACAAATGGCAATCCAAGGCAGAAGATGCGTACACGCATCGCGCAGTCCAACTCATCTGGCAGCAGTGACCCGCAGCAAATGGAAGGAGAGAGCGAGCTTGGCTCGCTAGCCACGAGTGTAATCAAAGAAGTGTTATCTGTTATGATTCATTATTGTGCCATTGAAAATTGATTTGGAATTCAGTTATATTGGCTACTCCCGGCGAGGAAGATCATCTGCGATGCGCTGAGCCGAGGTGATGGCTAGGATTTAGTTAAGTGCATGCGCATGGGCCTGCGGAATGGATACTATTCGCTGCGTTTGATAAATTCCCCGGGAAGATGGAGTTTCATTTGAAATCGAATGGACTAATGGAATTCCTGTAGCCAAGTGAAAAGATTGACTTTGTTGGGAAAACATCAATTGATGAGGCAATCAAGTGAAGGTAATGCGGATGCTCTAAACTGCCGGCTACTTTGTTGTTATTGGCTTGACTTAATGCGATGGAACGGGCTAAATGAACCGTACGAGGGAAACGATTCTGAGATGTGCGCAGATGATCTGAGGGCTCAGGTGAGAATGGCATAGGGACTAGGTTATGCCAGGCTCTCGGACAATGCCACAAATGAGAGTAGGAAGAAGTATGATATCCACATCTGAGTGCTATCTTGTTCAAAGTGAAAGAAGGAAGAAGCAAAAGAGGAACGACGTAGCCATGGAATTGGAAATTAGGGACACTTTGATTTGACACGGTAAGGCATTTTGGCACGTTGACCTTTGCGTCTACATCCACTTGTGTTCTATAGTTTTAGATTTTGAGTTCAGGGAGTCTAACATGGTGTTTTTGATCACATTCGAATTTTCCTTTTTGGCTCACAATTTACGCGTAGTTTTTTGGATTTACCCCTTAAAGTGTATCTCGTGGTCATGGAACGAACGCTAGCATATCCGCCTAACGAATCTACGATTTTGAGGCTCGAAGTAGTTCTTTAGCGCTCTGCCGTTTTCCGTATTCGGCTCAAGTTTTCTCCGACTTCTTTTGTATTCTTGTCGAATTTAAATTTTCGCAACATGTCAGCGTATGTAAAGAGTGGTTACAATTTAAGGCCGATGTTGATTTTGAATAAATCACAAATTATTTAGGAAATTATTGTCATTTCTTTTTATTATGATAATATTGGTATGGTTCAATTATGTATGGAACAAAATATCGGCCAAATGGCCGCCGCGACCTCGGCGGCACACCTCCACCCGATGGTCCAAATTTTCGATGACGCTGAAGCATAATTGAGGTTCTATGCCGTTAATGTGCCGAATTATCTCCCGTTAATGTACGAACAGTGTCAAATCACATGATCTTGGCGGCCAATTGACATCGCCACCACGTGAGATAACACGGCCATTGAATTTGTCGCGCAAAAGAGCCATTGTTTCCTTAGCTGTGTGGCAAGTGACACCGTACTCTTGAAACCACATATCGTCCACATTCATATCTTCCAATTCGGGCCATGAAAAGTTCGTTATCATTTCAAGATAGCGAATACCATTCACAGTAACTGCCTGACCGCCCTCATTTTGGAAAAAATACGGCCCGATGATTGCCGCACCAAACAGTCACTCTTTTTTTCGACAATCACTCTTGGATTATCATTCGCCCAAATGCGGCAATTCTGCTTATTGACGAATCCACTGAAGATGGTTTTCTTCGAAAATTGATCATTTGCATTTTGATTTGAACGCCCATTTTCATAATAAGCCTGAATAACTGTAACGCGTTGCTCGATTGTGTAGCTTTCCATGGTTCAAATTGAGTTAGTCTGAAATTGAGAAATGTCAAATGAAATGCAGAAAAAAGCTTGACGCTTAGGTGTGGTTCACGTTCAACATCTGCCCTTAAAGAAAGAATTGCGTCGAGACGTTTCACCTTTGGCGCATGATCTTTCCTTTAATTTTTGCAACGTTTCTCTCCCCAAGAGACACCGGCCCAGAGGGAGTCGACTGTAGATTGCGGTCACATTTTTGAACGCCTTTTTGAGCGCGAGGTACTTCTGGTGCGATTTTCTTCGGGTATGGGGTCTTAGTACGCTGTTCCAAAACATTATTAGGCTTGTCATCTTCCCTCACCTTCTTTGCAGGGCTACCACGCTTAATAGTTGGGCTTAGCGATTTGTCAACTCTATGCGCTGAACTGTTTTCTGGCAACGATGCCACTGGTACTCGACGTTCCTCAAGACGACGATTTATTATTTGCACTTCTTGTTCGAGTTGAGAATCTTTACAACGCAGGTTAGATGGCTCGGACTTGATTAAATTTCCGATTTTTTTTAATTTCACCTTGGACGCTGTGCTTGTCTTTAGAAAAAGCAATTAACTCATCGATTTTTTCCACCTAGCTGTAACATTTTATTCCCCGTTTGAGGCGAAGTCTCAGTGCTTGGCGTGACCGGTCTACAACTGTGCGACTGGTTCACGGGTTTTCCATCACGTGTTCCATCGGGACATTTTTATCGTCTGTCTCGAGGCAATTCCTTCTAGTATTACCACCAACGGTTGCCAAGGTTGCCACCGCCGTGGGGAAGATTGAAGACGTTTCACTATTATTGCAGTCATTGTATCTCGACGACTTCGAGCCCGCGTTCGCACTCTCCGCCGGTACTGGGAATCCGACTCCCTACACCGTAACTTTATTTCTCTTCGTCTGACTATCCATCTTTGAATTTATTTTTAGAGTAACTCCGCTCTTGCCAGTTTTTTGGTCCGCGGGTGGTATTTAATATTTTCACCAACCCTGTGCCCTATTCAGACACAGGGTCCCAGGCCCGATGGGAGAACTGGCTAAACTCCACACGGGCATCACATATCACAGGAGTGGATTATCTCTCAGGACACTAGTAGGTACCTACCAGGTCCTCTGTCAAAAAACAGAGGAACCGGCGATAACCACTGGGCAGTGATATCACAAATGTCAATGCGAAACTCAAATGTCAACACCAGAGGCACGATCTTCTAAAAGTCCGTTCAACTGCTTGCGTACGCGGACGACATTGACGTGATTGGACAAACACAGCGAGCTGTCAATGAGGCTTTTGCTAGCATTGAAGCGGAAGCGGCTAAAATGGGTTTGGCAGTTAATCAGGACAAAACAAAGTACATGTTCTCATCATGAAAGGACGCACAACATCGACGCCTCGGACAGAGCGTAGGTAGAGGTAGACTTCGTCTACCTTGGCTCTGCAGTAAACAGGGACAATAACACCAGTACCGAGATCAAGCGCAGAATTACTCTTGCCAATCGCTGTTTCTTTGGGCTCAAGAGGCAATTGAGTAACAGAGCCATCTCTCGAAACACCAAGTTGACTTTATATAACACCCTAATCAACCCCGTCCTGCTCTATGGCGCAGAGACATGGACGCTATTGAAAGCGGATGAAGAAGCTCTTGGTCTTTTTGAGAGAAAAGTTTTGCGTGCGATCTTTGGTCCTGTTTGTATTGATGGCGTCTGGAGAAGGAGATTCAACCACGAACTGTACGGGCTGTACAGCGGCATGCACCTAGTTAAGCGTCTTCGGATCCAACGCTTAAGATAGCTAGGTCACGTAGAGCGGATTGACACCACAGCTCCGGCCCGAAGAGTCTTCGATTCCGAGCCTTTGGGACAACGCATAAGAGGGCGTCATAGAACGAGATGGCGCACACGAGTGGAGAAGGACCTCTACCAACTTGGTGTGCACAACTGGAGGCAGCTGGCGAAAGATCGTGCTGGCTGGAGAGGCTTGTTGGTTGAGACCCAGGTCCACCCCGGACTGTAGCGCCCAACAAAGAAGAAGAAGTGATATCACAATGAATCCAATCAGGATCTAAGTTGCTGCTGCATGACAATCACCTCAACCTAACCTAACCTAACCTATGTTCTCCCACCGTTAAGCTCCTTAGGGACGAGATTCACTGAATCTAGAATTTGGTCCTCTTTGACAGCCAATGATCTCGATACGAATATAGTGGCAGTCCTTACGGGTATTCTGCCAATGACACTTATGCCTGACGACTTGGAACTCCTAATAGTGTTCGGTATCCATTCT
Organism: Eristalis tenax; assembly: GCA_905231855.2. Lineage (NCBI taxonomy): Eukaryota > Metazoa > Arthropoda > Insecta > Diptera > Syrphidae > Eristalis > Eristalis tenax. The sequence goes on from HG993125.1 coordinate 93,443,327, forward strand.
GTTCCCTCTGCTCGGTATTTCTCCATATATCTGCGCCATCGGTTACATTGTCCCAACGTAGTGGAAAACTCTTTGGGCTGAAGCAGTGTTGCTCTGCGTGGCCTCCACATGCGTTGAGTCCGCAAGCCCGTAGTTCATGGTCGAATCCACGAGTGGTTGGTGTACAGGATATGGCTAGCTCTGCTACCGGCTGTAGCTCCATCTATATTATTATTATTTGTATTGCCTACACCTTGACGCCATGGGAGCTGGGTTACTAAGCAGCGATACAGGGACACCTCTGATGGCAGTATTTTTTGGCCATGCAGACAGCGACGAGCTTTATTTGGTTTTTCGCGACTCTAGCTTTCCAAAGTCGAACTATGAGTCGATGCCGGTTTTACCGGCTGCAAGAACAAAAGGATTCCAGTCCCAGTTGTTTATTCCTTCAAGAACACTGGTTAGGTACCCAACCGATCACCGATCACGTAACTGACTCCTACACCGACCATTGATCATGGTCAATAAGCGAACACTGTTACTCTTCACAGCAATTTTAAGAAGAAAATTTCAAATCAGCGAATCACGTGCCGGATGGATTACGCACTCACTTAACTTGAGACGTAAAGTGCACACCCGTCCAAATGTGTCCATCTCCAATAGATACAGCTCCCCGGGCAACCTTTTGTCCCCGAAACCATGTCATCCGTCCATGTACAGATAAGAACGCGGAAAATTCGATTCCGCCTGGCACACACAAAGCATCTCCCAGAACATCAGTACTCCCGGCACAATAGGAGGAGATCTCTCTCCTCCTGGGTGCGCAGCGCACCATGCCAACCTACACCAAGTCGTGCATGCCCCCGAGGTATGCGTCGTTAGTCTATATATGGCGTTGCGTAACCCAAACTTGGAACGAGCTCGTGGCAGAGTTTGCACAACCACCTCCGTGTCTCGGAGTCTCGATGTTCGTGTCCACAAGTCTGCACCTGTCCACGATCGGACGACGGACACCCATGCAATGCGGCCTCGTACGCACTCTTGGTGTGCGTATGAAAATGTACCCGCTTCGCAGCCCGCTCGTCGTCGGTCAGCGTCTTTACGCGCACTCACTGCAGCTTATCAATGTTGTTTGATCACCTTGGTACGAGTCTGAAAACAAGTGTCATTTTGTCACGGTCGCGCAAGTTGCATAGAATTGGGCACCCATCCGGAACCGACCTGTTCCTTGACTCTGGTGCTCGTATCTCTCATCTGCTGGTCACCGCAACCGGGATGCAAGAGAACCGTTTTAATTAGGTTTAGGATCATGTTCAACAAGTACTTGCCACAGGTGCATGAATGCACCAAAAGTCCGACCTGGGGTTTTGTTATGGAAAGGAATTCCAGCAAAGGTCTCGACCAGCTTTAGGATGCATCAATGCGAAGCAACGGTTTGTGGCAGTTAGTGGGACAAATGCAGCCAGCGTCTCTGATCGGTTAAGCCTGCAGCAGTCAAACGATGGCGAGTATGCAGCCACCTATTGCAGCAGCAACATGTGGTCGTAAAGCCATATTTCAATCCCGGAACTGGGCTAGGTGTCACATAAAGCCAAATGATGAGTGTGTACGCACCAAGCGAAAAACGGGTAGAGGATAAATGATGCGCATCAGAAGATGTCCCGAAGGAATCCTGGGGGAGCGTGGTATTCAAAGTGTCGTGAAGAAAGCAGCGCTACTGGCACCGTCCATTGATTAGAATTCCGCAAAGCCTATAAAGCCGTAGATAAAGACTAAATTGAGCTGGATTTTGCTGGTTGAATGATTGGCTTTTGAGAACGTTGGTCGGCGTAGGCCCTAGGCTACTTAAAGTGGCTTGCGTTATTCATGATGAGGGGGGAGATGGTTAGTGCAAAGTGAACGAGTGTCACTAAATCGGACGCGTTTCTGCTTCTGAGGAGGGGAGGCTAAAATCCAAATAATGCGAATATCTGAAGACCTGTAAAAGAGAGGTCCACCGACTCCTATGTTGGTGGTTTCCTATGTTGACTCAGCGACGGAAGCTTACATTTTCGCATCTCCTTGCCTAGTGCAATCTGGTGCAGGTTTCGGAAGTCTTCGAGCCGAACTGCACGGTGCCTCGCGTGTTTGTTAGCGTGGTTCAACGACCGGATTTATGTTCCCGAGAACGCGAGGATAAACAGATATTTCGTATCGATCTTAACCTATTTATATTTAGTTTTGTCATGCTAATGTGATGTTTGGTGTCAATTTGTTTGAAAAGTCTGATGTCATACTTTCCAGGCTTAGACGAAATGTACGGTCGAAAACAGCATCGTCCACGAATTGACAGCAGGTGCCCATCGACGGTCGAAATTTGCCAGGAACATATATTATTTTCAAGCGCTGGACACACTTGCAAAGACATAGCTGCAAGCGGTCTTCGAATCACTAAAGAAGAAAAAGACGATTAGAATAGACGGGATCTTGAGCGATTGGATTTAAGACATCTCCCCCTAGGTGTGGATAATATTTTTAGGTTCAGCCGAAATGAGTCTACGTAAGATTAATTAAATTGTCCACACAACAGGGTTCGATCATTGGATTGTTACGAATGAAACACAAAAGTTCACTATTCACGATTTACATGAATTTATTTTGCAAGCAAACACTGACTTACTTCTTATACTTATTAAACTTTAAAAATCACCTTTACCTTACTACAAAACTCTTTGCTGCCTTTCAGGCTGGACTGATAAACAGTTTGAACACTATTAGATCCCAAACTGCACTGTAATAAATATTTGACTGGACTTCAACTGAACTAACTCGCATCGACCATCGTGCCAGTATTGGTTCTTCTAGGTCGTACTGTCGTCACGAGTCTGTGGAATTTCCCCGCTGACGTTTATATAGATGATTCCTTGTAGTCAGTGTTTAGATGGCGACATCCATTCTTGAAGTATGTACAAGAATTTGGGGAATACTCTTCGGAGTTGATGGTTCTTCTAATTGCGTATAGATGGCGTTGGTGTCCTGATTATCTCATCTTATACGCGTTATACCATTCACGTCACATTATGTACACAATTCTGTTTAACAATGCTCTTAATAACGCACACTATCCGGAGCATTGGGAAACTGCGATTGTACAACCCATATCCAAGCGAGGAAAAGATTCCTCGAATCCCTGCAACCTTAGTCTCCTTCCAAACATCACTAAGGTATTCGAGAAGGTGATAAACAGAGCCCTGATTATCTGGACCGTGAACAAACGTATTATTCCGGATAACCAATTCGTCGGAACTGGTGTCGGATATCCAATGGAACAAGAACCAGAAACAATGGACGTGCCTGCTTGATTGACCTGAAGAAGGACTTTGACACCGTGTGGTAAGAAGGTCTTTTTTATAAGCTCAGTCGGCTAGGCATTAGCAAACCATTGCTGTACGACGGTTCGTCGCCAACAATGGCAACGTGACCTCCGGAGGCATATTTCAAGTCAAAAATGGTCTCCAACAGGGTGCCTTCAATTCGCCGATCCTGTTCAACATTCACTTGAGCGATCTGATAAATTCTCTTCCTCACGTAATTACTACGCCGACGACTTGATCGTGTACAGATCAGGCAAAAAGGTCGAGGAGATCACCAGTCTCGCGCCGGGAGACTTCGATTCATTCACGGGCAGCAAGTTAACAGAGCGGAGCACCAAGGCGGGAGTTGCACAAGGTTCAATTCTGGGACCGTGGCTTTTCAACATCTACACTGCAGATCAACCACATCCAACTGATACAGTGAACTGCTGTCTATTTGCAGATGACGCGCTAATTTATGCCAGCTCGACGTCACCAAAGATAGCCGCGCGAAGGAAGAAGAAGAAATCCAAACTACTATAACAAATGGGCTATTCGTATCAATGCTGGGAAATCGGTACTTATGTGCTTAAGGAGACCATCCAGAGGTAGATGCAGATCAGTTGCCAAATGTCGAAACATTACGGTACAGAAATACCAAAAAACGGTCAAGTATTTTGGCATTAACATCACGGAGAGGTTGAAGTTAAACAGTCATTCGAAACTGACCCTTAAGTATGCCAACCTAGGCTTCCATCGCATCTATGCCTTGATGCGCAAGCAAAATGGATTAAGCCAGTGGAAAAAACCACAGCTATACAAGCACCTTATACGGCCAATATGGCACACTATCTCTAAGACCAGCATGACGAAGCTCGCAGTTTTTGAATGAAAGATACTGCCAATATGTACCGGACTCACCTTCGACAGGGACCGTCAAAGCAACAATAGGCGGACCAAGCACGCATCATCCCCCTTCAACAGTACAGTAAATGAAGCAGCTACTAAGCATCAAAAAGCATACTAACGAGGAAATCAGGAACCATCGAGGCTAAGTCGGCTGCCACATCACCACCCCATCCCAAAGGGACCACCATGGACACACGGACTTGAATAACCCATTGTAAGCACCAGCCATTGTAGGACATAAGAAATAAGCAATAAACCGACAATAATAATAAACATTAAATGAAACAAAGTACTTCAGTTGGGCCCCTTTTGTTGAGTCAACACCCTAACTTCAAGTCTAGTTGTAATCGTCACCATCATCATCATTTTCTGACCCGCATGCTCCACTAAAGGATACGCGGGAGTAAACCACGCACGAGAGATTTCCAGGCAACTCGATCGTCTGCCATCGACTCTAACTCATCAGGAGTTATGCCCAAGCGTAGTCGTAATCTCAATTGTAAAAATAATTTTCCGTTCAAATGAATTCTTAAATCGCTTTAACTCATGCTTAACGAAACATTTGTGTGGTTTGTGCACACAATATGCCAGCTGCCAAATTCACATGTGCTTAACGAAATGTTCGCAATCGTACGAACATGACATTATAGGTTGCCTCATACGGGTGGGTTCATTCGATCACTCACCCATGGGCAACACTAGCTCATGCTCCCTCAAGCGCATTATAGTTGGACGTTTGTGCACGACATACGGAATACCTTGCTGCCTGTAGTTCTGTCGCCTCGTTTGTTGGCTTTTTAGACACAGTGCGAACTGGTTTTCTCGACTGGCTCAATGAAAAGCAAAAGCTCATTCACTGGACTGCTGATGCGAGGTTTCGCAAATGGCGTTGGCTCTGCCAAATGAAAGCACATGATGGCATTGGATCGCGCACGAAGCGTATTTGCTTGTCCTTTGACTTAGGAGCGTTGTCCGGTTCAGCAGGCTGTTCCAAACGCATTTCCTGTCCGATAAAATCAACATCACTGTTGTCACTGTAATAATCATCAGAATCAATTTCTGTCTCACTTGGTGAATAATCTGTAGCATCTTCTGAGAATTCGGCGATGACAGGTGATCGCTGTCTTCGGTCTGCCGTACAAACTGTGCGCAGAGTCACTCATAGTCAGTCATTTTGCAGGAATTGCTCGGAAAAAATCAAAAATATCCCCAGCATGAGGTTGCTATAAATGTTCTCAATATCCTTCCTGTGACGCCCCGGTTCCAATACCTCCTTTAGCTCCATCTGTACTCGAAAGGCTTACGAGAAGCTAAGACCCTTCAAAGCCGTACTGCAATGATCGGTGGTAACAAAGAACCTAAGAGCGTTCTTGAAGCGACTCCAAATGCATCATATTGCCCAGCCAGCCTATACAACAGCCATAGTAGATCACCAACAGTCGCAATAACAAAGCAAGCTCTTGTTAAACCAGCATTTCAGACCAAGGAGCGGAAAGAGTAGGTTCTACAAATGATCTAAAGTAAAGGGGAGATCCCTGCTAACGTCAACAACAATCTCTCGATACAAGAAACTAGAAAAGCATTTAACTCCTGGAATAATTTAGCTTCAAATACCACTTATGAGACTGATGCCAATGCAGCAACTCATTGGACCGCCCGACTGAAAGGCGGCCCGCAGAGAGTCAGCAGAGATCCAACGCACTTTATTGACGTGACTACAAGAGTTTAGAGAGTGCATTAATCCATAACTGTCGAGCGTGGCTGGCAATCATCGCTCCAAATGAACCCGACTCGCATAATATCCACTCGCACAGCACAACTCAATTAGATACACATTTTTTTGGTGTGCAACTAGACGGAGCCGGCTTTTAACAGCATAACATGACAAAAGAAAGTTGTTCGCCATCGAAGCAGACGAGCCAAACCGAAGCCACTGTGGCGTGTAAAGCAGCAAATTAATGACCACCCTGCCATCGACCAAGCACTCGTTGCATCACGCGCGCATCAAAGCCGCGCCGGCGCGCCGCTTGACGAAAACGAAAGCATTCGGTGAGTGCCTAATGGCAGACCGTTTGTTCAATTAGCGTTTAATTACTGAATATGCACGGTGCATCGTCTGTGCCGTGCATCGCTGCGAGAGACTAGCAAGACGACTTCAAGCTCCCGTGCGATAAAAGAGCGATAGGTACTTTGTTCATTCGGCTGCGCGGCTAATTATCGCGTCTTAATTTCGATGTATTCTTCGGTTGGCACGCCTGACTGACCCACTCTGGGCTTCCGCACTTTCGCTTGTTTGGACAGAAAAAAGCGAAACCCTTTGCGCCTGAAATTAACGACTGATTGAATTTGTGACACTCCACGTGCAATGTCACGACTTCCGTCGCCAGCAGACGACCCAGAAGCGAGTTCAGTATGCAGATGTGTGCTAACGGTCGCCTGTGGTGAGCGACAGCAGAGAAGGCAATTGTAGCGGTCCAACTCAGGCACTGAAATAATGTGCCCAATGAACTGTGCAATCCGTTTATCGCAGATCAAGTTGCTCGCTGATTGCTGATCATCTGTCGGATGCTAATGACGGGATGGGTGCTTGCGAACCAGTCCCGACAGTCATTGTTGTGTGTTTGTCAAATGGGCATGTAATTTCCGGACCCCCACTCGCTCAGCGCTCCGAATGGCATCACCGTGTTCACACCTCGTTCAGCGCGAACTGTGATGCGCGATCATGCGCACCGTGAGAACAGTTATGAACTCAAATGAAGTCATTTGTCTAGTTTTTTCGACAGAGAATCCTACACGGCGAGGGCATGTCCAATTGTAGGTCGACCAATGTCATGCTCAGACATCACGAGACAATGTCGATGCCGTCGCTCATCAATGAGGCGGGGGACAGTTGCGACGATCGTGATACGGTAACACGTAACTATCCGGTTTCATACGTCACTGGTGCGGCAGCACATCCAATCAGGAAGAGGATCCAGCGTGATGGTGTCGTTTCGTTAGAGAGAACAAGCCACTAGCCGAGGAGAAGGGGAACCGTGCGGCAAAGCCGCGCCGTCGGTCGTGGTCGTCCCATTCATGGCCGGGACTGTATTTCATTGTGAAAAATCGAATTTTGTGACAGGCCTGGCAGAAGCAGAACAGAAGTGAATACATCTTCTGTAGACAAAACCGTGCGGTGGCCTGGGAGCTGATGGCTCAGGGGCTTCGTTCGCGGATGAATGCATGTGGACGTGGATGTGGATGGATGTTGAAGGATCCGGTTGGATGCCTTCGAAGAGGTGTGTTGAATTGGATTTCACGTTGAGGAGTGCAGAATTAATTGACATTCCGCCATCGTCCATCGGTTGCAACGAAAGTGCGGTTATGCAAGGCTTGTCGATGGCTTGGTAACAAATTTGAGATTTGTCATGAAGGTAAACTAGTTTTGGGACGTTGCACAGCATCCTTGGCTCTCCAACGGATTGATGGTGGAGGATAAGTGAATAGAATTGATTAAGATGTGCACGTTAGATGAAGCACGTAACGGATCCGGTCCGGTCTGACATGGAGGGACGTGTGCGTGTTACGAGGTGTGAATCGGTTCTCTTATGGTCCGAAGTGGCTGAAGTTTATCGTCTTTCTGTTTTGCTTACTAATTGGAAAAGTTATGACACAGCCTGTTGCGCTTGATTCAGTTTTTAATTGGAGTCTCGCACATTTTAGCGTCTAATGAAATAATTACGTTGATTGATAGAGTAAAAGGGAACAGTGACAAAGATGTCGAGGGGGAGCACATATTCGTGAGGGAATACTGATCCAGATTCGAGCGAACACTATCGGAATCAGAGACAAGACTGATGCGCTACTCAACTTGCAGGGTGACAATTTCAGATTCTGTGGGATTTTGTGATGTTGCATGAAAGTCAATCAATTCGTAACCCAAATACAAAGTAGGTAAAACTAGAGAGTTTGCCTAAATATGACGAATTTTACTGCTTCGTGTGGAAAGAGTAAATAGATCGTGTTCCAGAAGCTACTCAATGATTGCAGTATACAGCACATCCGTCGAAAAGTTATCCAGTTCTCGGATAAGCGTGAGTTATGTCTCACGCAAGTTATGTCAGTCAGTTTCCGGCCATTACGACCAAAAATAACTTAAACGGCTCCTCCTCTTTCGAGTTGCTGACAGTGCTTGGCTGTTCGGAGTCGGCATAAAACTGTAGGTCCCTTCCACTCGGGAGAGAACAATAGCAAGTACAACACTAGTGGTTGCTGAGAAGCTAGGCCCTGGCCCTCTACGGGCTGTAGCGCCACCCGTATTATTATTATTATAAGTTATGACAGTGCCACCACCGCAGGAAGACCAGTACCGGATGTCCAACGACCCGATTTAAGCTCAGCAAGACTGCTTAATAGGTTTTTTAGTTTTTTTCGAAGCTTTTTAACACTGCACTGGAGCACTCAGATTCGAAAACTGGGACATTGTACTAGGCAGCAACCTACTTTTGCTGTAGTTTCTTGGTCTTCCGAAGGAGGACCAGCAGGCGGTTCTCTGATGAGGAGTATACATCATCAACTCTCGTCAGTTCACACCAAAGACCTGCCACCTGATCCGAGCAAAGGCGGGGCAGTGACAGAGGAAGTGCTCAGCAGTGTCGTCGTCTTCTCCACAGGCGTCGCAGAGGGTTTCGTTAGCTTAGGCCGCTAGTACACTTAGATGTTTGGCGAAGGTGTAGTGTCCCGTTTGTATGCCTGAATATCGACTGCAGTCTTTTCTGCCAAGAGATAACAAGAATGCCGCGGATTTCTTAGAGACATTTGGGAGCATGCGCTTAGTCTGTCTGCCTCCTGGAGAGTCATGCCACATCCGATTGTGTTCTCGAGAGGCCTGACCATCGATCGAAGCTCTAACAAACGACGCAGGTAGACACAACACATTTACAGGTCCTGAGAATATCCCTTCTGTGATCCTTGTCTAGCAAGCTCATCGGTGATCTCATTTCCAGCAATCTCGGGGCAGACAAGTCTTAATGAGTTATGATTGCTGATCCAATTGAGGTAGGACACGCATTCCTGAACTATCCTGGAAGTGGCTAAAGCCAGGCCTTACGCACAGCTTGAGTGTCACTGCATGCACAGATACTTTTTCCCTTCCACCAGTTCTTCAAAATATATTTGGTGGCCATTAGGATCGCATAGGTTTCCACTTGGAAAACCCACGCAAATTTACCTAATTTACCTAGGTGTGCAGTCTAATGTTGTCGTTCCCGAAGAGCGCCAGCGCCAGTTCCTTTAATGGTTTTGGTGCCATTCGTAAAAATTCGACTACATTCCTTTCCTGGCTCAGATGCGGGCCAAAGCCAGACCTGAGTGTAGGGAAACTCGACTTAATATGTGTGCCGCAAATGAAGTACTGGTGTCCATGCGTTAGATGGTATATATTGGGTATATAACTTATTCTTGTGGTTTGCTAAGAGATGGCGTTACTTGTATTATTCCTTTGGAAAATGCGTTGGAAAGCTACTGTCATTGTACTTCATTCAGTGTATGTCATTCATTTGAAGCGTAAACATCAATAATTTTGTTTTCACTCAAATATGTCGAACTTTGTGCCTGAAAAAGTGTTTTTGCGGGGAGTTCTTCTTCATTACTTTAATATGAAGAAAACTGCTGCCTAAAGTCATCGTATTTTTGCGCTAGCTGAGCGAACGTGCTAAAAGTGGTTTGCACGATTTTAAAGTGGTGATTTTGGCTTGGCCAACTAGCCAAATCAACGGCAAAGCCGAATATCCATGGCGCGAAGGTCATGCTCTGTATTTGGTGGGATCAGAAAGGTGTGCTGTATTATGAGCTGCTAAAACCGGGTGCAACCATCAATGGACAACGCTACCGAACACAAGTAATCCGTTTGAAGAGAGCAGGAGCCGAAAAACGCCCGGAATGGTCGCATGACCAGATACTAGGCAATAATTTTCCATCACGACAACGCTCGAACCCACATTGCTATTCAGGTTAAGAACTATTTGGAAAACAGCCTTATAGCCCAGCCTTATAGCCCAGACTTTGCCCCTTCTGACTACCATTTGTTCCGGTCGATGCAGAACGCCCTCACTGAAATACAGTTCACATCAGAGCAGAATATCAAGAATTGGCTTGATTCATTCTTGGCAGCCATGATGGGATCCACAAATTGCCAGAAAGATGGGAAAAAGTCATAGCTTCAGATGGGCAATACTTTAAATAATACTATTGTGCATGTTTTTCTTAAAAAATAAAAAACGTTCAATGCCGTAAGAAACCGCACGAATTAAGTCATATACCCAATATACGAGCTTTCACTGGGATTCGAACCGAGGACCCTACTAACTAAGGACATGCGCTTACCCATCCAAACGTTTTAAGTGTTTCAGTCAAGGCCTTGTTAATTTTGGACAATGCTCCCCAACCATCCTCCAGAAAGGAGGCTTTAAACGCCGGATGTATGCATTTCAGTCATGTACATGAATTCCAATGCAACAACACTATTTCAGCCCATGGATAAACATGCTACCCGCCTGACCAAACCTTTTATAGAGAAGAACCGCTGCAACATTTGTGAAGGAGTGTCAATAAAAGAGTCTGTCCTTAACTTATTAGATATTATTGTAGAAGCTTCAGTCATTGCGAAATGCTGGAAAAAACCTCCTTTCGTTTGAGGAAGACCCGAAAGAGGATTTTGAGAATGAAGATGAACTAAGTTGCTGAAAAGGTTATGATTGTTATGTAGCATATTACATGACTATAGCACATAAAGCAACCGCTTTAAACAATTTGGAACGAAGACCATGATTCTTCAAATATTGAATAACACAAAAACAAAGGCGAATACGAAGGCGAAAAAGAACAGCAACCAGAGGTAGATCATACATGTCTTCTAGGGATGAATGGGCAAACATACAATAATATGGAATACTCGGGGTCTTGGGTCTTTCAAAAGGTTATCTGGCTTACCTTTTGAGAGAAGAAGGTTAAGGAAAACGTAAACGAAAATGACTAACACCTTAAGTTGAGTTGTGCTAGTTTTTTTGTTGTGCTTTATTTTTTTAGGGGTGAGTTGCTTTTTTATATTCTGACTTGGGATTGACTACACATCAACCGCAACCTCAGAGCAAGCCCAACCCGATATGAGGAGCGATTGGTTTGAATAATTTCAGTCGGCAGTCGGCATGCAAACGATTACTTGTGAGTTATAGCTTATTAATGCAAATTTTTAGTTAACCTTCAATCGGTAAACACTTTACTCGTATGCTAATCGATTCACTCATCTCTCCTTGCACAGATATAGCTTCATAGATGTATTGTTCTTTTTGCTGCACGGCGCATAACAGCAGAAAATGCAAGCAAGGAACTTAAAGCAGTGAGAAAAACAATGCTTCAAGAAGTCAAGTATAGGTTAGGTTAAGTTAGGTAAGGTTAGGTAGGTCTGGTTAAGTTAGGCAAGCCACGTATCATTTCACGGCTTGTAAAGGGTGATTTTTTAAAAGCTATAGGAAAGTTTAAAAAAAAAACACATAAAATTCAGAAAAGTGCATGAAATCTTTATTTGAATCGATAGCACAGTCCATATAATTTAATGTTCGAAGATTATTTCATGCAAATGTTGACCTTGACTGCGCCTCAAATGGTCCATCCGCTTAGTCCAATTTTGGCATACTCTTTCCAACATTACGGCCGGTATCTCACGAATAAATGCTTCAATGTTGTCTTCCAATGCGTCAATTGAAGCGGGCTTGTCTGTATAGACATGAGCTTTAACCTAGCCCCACACAAAATAGTCTAAAGGCGTTAAATCGCACGATCTAGGCGGCCAATTGACCGGTCCCGAACGTGAAATAAAATGTTCACCGAACTCGCCTCTCAATAAGTCCATTGTTGCACGTGCTGTGTGGCATGTGGCACCGTCTTGTTGAAACCACATGTCATGCAAGTCAAGCAGAAGTTGGATATCATCTCACGGTAGCGCTCACCATTCACAGTTACGTTACGATTCGCATCATCTTTGAAGAAGTACGGTCCAATGATGCCACCAGCCCATAAACCGCACCAAACTGTGACTTTTTCTGGACGCATTGGTAGCTCTTGCAATGCTTCTGGCTGATATTCACTCCAAAATCGACAATTCTGCTTATTTACGTACCCATTGAGCCAAAAATGAGCTTCGTCGCTGAACACACCATAAAATGGAAGAAGCGCGCGATGAGCTTTCTTAACAGAGCACGCATTTTGATAATAAAATTCAATAATTTGCAAGCGTTGTTCATTTGTAAGACGATTCATGGTTAAATTATAGACCAAACTGAAGATGTTTGACAGTGAAATAAAACACGAAACGTGCGTCAGCTGTTTAAACCAGTGTTGCCAAAAAGATAATAGCTAAAAAATCACCTTTTAGTTCGCTCTCTACATTGTCCAGCGTCTAGACTCAAGTCAGCCCTTAAAGGTTGATTGTTCTTCTTCCTCAGTTGCCACGTCTGGATGACGTCCTCAGAAAAAACTTCGCGAGGGAAAACAACATGAAAGACTAAGTGCAGATTTGCCAAAACCCTGACGTCCGAAGTAAGAAACTCACACAAGCTGTGCACAGCATTCCATATATGCTGAACATGCATCTGTTGTAGAGGTATGTAATATAATTCGATCACTGAAATTCAACAAATCGGCGGGCATAGACGGATTAAGACCTATAGACCTTAAAAACAACGCACAAATACTATCTCCAGTGATAACAAGTGTGATCTATTCCATACACGCTTAAGACCTCAATAGTTCCAATTCACAAAAGAGGCAAAAAAAGTGAAATACTGAACTAGAGGCCTATTTCAATCTTACCGGCTGTCGACAAAGTTTTGGAAGAAGTGCTGGCAAGAAGACTTCACGAATTTATTGAAAAATACAACCTTCTCAATAAAAATCAATTTTTTGACACTTTGAGACACAAGCAAATCCTTAGACAGCTGAATAATATTGGAATACGAGGTCAAATAAATATTAGCACGGTTTGAATGCTTCCTAAGTAACAGGGGTTTCCGTGTAAAAATTGGTGAGGATGTCAATGACGAAGAAAATATTGAGTACGGTGTCCCGCAAGAGTCAAAGCTGGGTCCACTGCTTTTTATCATTAACGTCAACGGTCTACTGTCAGTGTTAAAGTATAGTACGGGTTATGCGTATGCGGGCGACACAGCGATCGTAGTTAGCCATAGGATCGTTGACGAAGCAGAAAGATCTATGTGCAATTTGATTTCAAGAGAGTCACTGCTTGGTGTCGCGACGATGGATTAATTATCAACGCACTTAAGACAAAGGTAATGCACATAAACTAGAAATCCTGGCAAATTTTGGCAACGAAAACATCTACAGAATGCAGACGCAGTAGACGAGAAATACCAGAAGACGATCTGTCTTCTTCAGCTATATGAAGTTCCAAGGTACTGGAACGAGTATGGCCGAAGAACATTTAAGGTAGCAGTTCCGATGGTGCTCAATGAACTCCCAACGAGTTCTTCATCCGCCTTCGACATTGTCCATGAACGCCTTGCATAAAGGCGCCACAGTCCTCAATTCCCTGATCGGAATCCTAATTGATGCTGTTTCCTTGATTCCAAATATCCAATTCAACGCAAAATCCGAACAGTCAAAGTAAAAGCATGCTCATTTAAAGTGACTATCCGCATGCACGCATATACCCACGTACGTTAATATCCCACAGCATGACGACTTCCATCATTTGTCTTGTCCCGAACGTCCAGAACCAGAACATCTTCAGCACTCAGTGCCTGTCAGGGAACGCAATTTATGCAAAAATCCTTCCATCCTGCCCCATCGCACCCGGTGGCGACTCCGCCAATCCTTTCGTGTGGCGAACCACTCTGCACCACTCAGGGGAAAACAAAACCGACACGGATGTGTCTGACTAATGTCAGACAAACGACCGGCACGACGGACTTGGCCTCGGCCTCGGGCAGCGTCTTCAACTCCTAATGACGGGTTATAAAGCATATTTCATGGCTGTTAATTTGATTCCTCTGCTCTCCACTCGGGTGTGTGTTGGGCTACGTTTGCGCTCTGAGAAGAAAATTATTGTTGCGATGAGATGTCTTATTGCCTGGATCCTTCGGTGGAACCAGTTTGCCCATTAACCAGATGCACGTCACATTTAATGGCGACTACTGTTTGTTCTTCGGCTTTCATCAGCTCACCCGTTCCAGATTAGATTGGCACAATCGCCTGTGTAAACACAGAAGGCTTGTGGTTAAGGCTAATTGTTGATCTAAATCTCGGCAACTACGTACGCGATGGCGCTGCGGTTGGTGGCACACGGAAAGCACTCCTCAATGGCCCGCAATCGATGCCAGCTGTCCAACTCTGGTCGTTCTCACCTAGTCAACGCTGAATGCGCCAATTGCAGGGGCCACTGCGATTAGCATCTTATTACTGGAGCCGAATGAGTGTCTTTATGGAAGCGGCATTGTCTCATTGCAGCCGATGACTGAGGCTGAAGAAAGTCCAAGACTAACTTAAAATAGCACACGCGGCAGGGATCGACTAATTGAATCTCCGATTGGGAATGGACGTCCGGAAAACAGTCGAGAGGTCTTGCTTAATTACTTGCGTTTTATTGCTTCCGTCTGTGGCGCTGGGAGCTGGGTGCTGGGTGCTTTGTGCATTCCGTGAACTTCAGTCGCAGAACTATGACACAACAGTCGTCGAAATGTTTATTGTCTTGTCTAGACATGGGAGAGACAGGTGGTTGTGTCATGCGTCTCTGGTGACCAAGTTTAATCAGGAATTTTAAGCAGTCGCAAATGAACTCTGGCTGCCGAGTTCATAATAGGCTTGGACAACAAGTGCTTCGCTGGTTAGGTTCGCATGCCCAGACATCTACGTTGTGGCAAAATTCTATACTTTGACAAGACAGGAAATTCTACATCGCCGTTATTGGCCTGATAAGTGCAACATTTGACTGGGAATAGATGACTTGCGCCGATTCTCAGAGAATAATGGGAAAGGGACTCTTGGGGTCACAGCATTTCCGAAAAAAGTTTTGACTAAGTGATCGACCGTTATGTGCGCTTTTCGATCAAGTTGTTGATTTTTCGAGGGGGTAAAGCACACACGAGGGATCTCTGGGCAACTCCATCCTCCGCCATTGACTGCAAGTCATCAGAAGTTATGCCCAAGCGTAACGAGGCTAGTTTTTGAACTTAATCCGACACTCTCCTTTTGGGTCTGATGAAAGTCGAGATAGTGGAGACAGACGTGCCACGCTACCAAGCCATCGAAGCATAGAAGATGTTGAACTGAACAACCTTGCCGAAGTCTGTTCATCACATAGAATATGCTGATGTCATTAACATGATACAACGACGGTATTACAACTACGCAGCAGACAAAGTAGCTTGTAGCTGGTAGCCATAAGCTGATCGCTGGTGTCTGTTGGTTAGTCGATGGTACGTGGTCACTGGCAAGCCGCTGATGGCTGCAGCTGGTCGCTGGTAGCTTGTAGCTGATGGCTAGTCGTAGGTCTTTGATGGATAGTTGTTGGTCGCTGGTAGCTGGAGGCTGCTGGCTAGTCGCTGGTCCCTCGTTTCTGGTGGCTGGAAGCTGGTGACTATTAGCTGTTGGCTGGTAGCTAGTGGCTAGTCAGTGGTGACTGTTAACTGGTACCTAGTGGCTGGAAGCTGATTGCTGGAAACTGATAGCTGAAAGCTGGTGACTGTAGCTGTTGGCTGGTAGCAGGTCTCTGGTCACTCGTGGCTGGTGGTTGGAGGCTGTTAGGTGCTGGCTGGTAGCTGGTAGCTAGTCGCTGGTAGGAGGCCTCTGGTTACTAGTGGCTGGTGGTTGGAAGCTGGTGGCTGGAGTCTGCTGGCTAGTCGCTGGTCCCTCGTTTATGGCGGCTGGAAGCTGGTGACTATTAGCTGTTGGCTGGTAGCTGGTGGCTGCTCGGTGGTGACTGGAAGCTGGCGGCTGGTGAATGGTAGCCATTGGCTGGTATCTCGTGGCTAGTCGCTGGTAGCTTATAGTTGGGCGCTCTTAGGTGCTGGTTACTAGCTGGTGGCTAGTCGCCGGTCTTTAGTGGGTAGTCGATTGTCTCTGATCGCTGTTTGCTGGTCACTAATATCTGCTGGTCGCTCGTAGCTGTTGACTGGTAGCTAGTGGCTGGTAGGTGGAAGCAGGTCTCTGGTCACTCGTGGCTGGTGGTTGGAAGCTGGTGACTATTAGCTGTTGACTAGTCGCTGGTGACTGGAAGTTGGTGACTGGTGACTGGTAGCTGTTGGCTGGTATCTCGTGGCTAGTCGCTGGTAGCTTATAGTTGGGCGCTCTTAGGTGCTGGATACTAGCTGGTGGCTAGTCGCCGGTCTTTAGTGGGTCGATTGTCTCTGATCGCTGTTTGCTAGTTACTAATATCTGCTGATCGCTAGTAGCTGTTGACTGGTAGCTAGTGGCTGGTAGGTGGGAGCAGGTCTCTGGTCACTCGTGGCTGGTGGTTGGAAGCTGGTGACTCGTAGCTGTTGACTGGTGACTGGTAGCTGTTGGCTAGTCGCTGGTCGCTGGTAGTTGGAGGCTGTTAGCTGCTGACTGGAAGATGGTAGCTAGTCGCTGGTAGGGTAGTCGATTGTCTCTGGTATCTGCTTTCTGATAGCTGGTAGCTGATGGCTATTGTCTGATGGCTGATAGCTGGTGACTGGAATCCCGTGGCTAGTCGCTGGTGCTCGTATCTGGTAGCTGCCTAATGTTAGCTGGCAGCTGGTGGCTAGCCGCTGGTCTTTGGTGGCTAGTAGCTGGCCGCTGGTGGCTATAAGCTATTGGGTGGGAGCTATTTGCTGGAAGCTGGTGACTATTAGCTGGTGGGTGGAAGCTGATGGCTGGAAGCTGGTAGCTGAAAGCTTGTGAATGCTGTAGCTGATGGCTGGTGGCTAGTAGCTGACAACTGGTGAATGGTGTTTGCTGGCTGGTAGTTGGTAGCTGGTGGCTAGACGCTGGTTTGGGATATGTAGTCAATTGTTGCTGGTGGTTGATTTAAACTGGCAGTTGGTGACTGGGGGCTGGTGGCTAACGGCTGGCCGCTGGTTGCTGATGGTTGTTCGCTAGTGGCCAGTCGTTGGTCTTTGGTAGGTAGTTGCTGATGGCTGTTCGCTGGTGGATGGTAGTCGCTGATAGCTGGTGTCTTGAGCTAGTTTCTACTCTTAGAATAGTTCGTAAGTGGTCGTTGGTAGCTATCCGATGGTTGCATGTGAAAGTCGGTCCGGGCGGCGTTTGCTTTTTAAATTCCAGCAACCTTTCGCTGAATTTATGTCATTTTCTTTGGCTTCAATTCACTAGCCGACTGAACGCTTTAAGCACATTCATAGACTAATCTTTATGTAGAAAGTGTCTGTGAATATCTGCTAATGTATTAACATTTTAAAATAATCGAACTTTTCGATGGTTTCTACCCCTATTTCAGGATCTACTTGGCCAACATTGCTCTAAATCGCGCCTCTGGATTGTTTACATAACTTCGATATACCCACGAAAAGACTCCAAAAGTGCGTATTCGTAGAAGCCAACGCACCAACAGACAACCAACCCATTACCACGGCATTAATGTCCTAACCAACTACATTCATAGTCCCCAAATATCGTTCGCCACACTCACCTGGCCAAGTAAATGAATCTCAACTATATTCCACTGCTAATCGCATCGGCCCCACAGTGCGGTAACACGAAAATAATTCACACAGCTTGCATGTAAATGTCAAAGGCAAAGTCATGGTCATGGACGTGCAGAAGCTCCCCGATGCGACATACCGCGAACCAAACAACCGTGGAATGAGGGAATTTCAGAACAGAAAAGTGTGGACTCGAAGAGCTTAATACACCGTCCTCCTGCCCATCACGAGCACCATTCAACATCGCCTTCAGCGAAGCGCTGCTGCACACAAGAACCAACGAAAACCTCAGCAGAGCGCACAAACACCATCAACTCCTGAGGCGAGTTCTTCTGCTTCTTCTTGTTCGTCGTTGTCGTCGTCTTCTTCACAGGCACTGGCACTGGCACTGGCATTCACCTGGCTGGAAAGCAAAGCGGCGAAATGAATCTGGAATCAGTCAGAGTCTAGTCGTGGGCCGAGACGGTTTGAACATCGCATAGCTCAAGTGTGCCTGCTGCCCGAGCAACGATCGACACTCCAAAGTGAGTGAGTGCATCTCTGATCGCGACGCGTACAACGACGTATCTCTGCCTGCCGTGTGCCCCTAGTGCTGTGTGTGTTTATCTGTGCGCGAGAATTAATGGATTACAGAGTGTTAACACCGCTAACTTAGTAAGAGATACATAAGCAATCGAAACGCCAAGCATCAGCCAAGCATCATGCCGGGATCTAAGACCCTCGGCTGCAATCCGCTTTGTTCACACTTAACAATTTTAATTTGCATCCTCGTCGTGCAGTATGCCGTATCCACCGCTGCCACTCCCGCCGCCAGTACCGCTGATGCCTCCTCGACTCGGAGCGCTGGCAATCAGAAGCCGGAGCCGAGCCCCTTGGAACAGCAGCAGAAGCAGAACATCAGCTCGGATGCAGGGTCTTACGGTAAGTCTCAGAGTATCGCGTATCCGATATCGCCGGAATGAACTGCGCAGCAATTCTAATTGCATTTTGTCACGAAATCGCTTGAGATACACCCTGACAGGTACAGGACAGCGCACGTCCATATCGGTTTCAGGCGTCCCCTGCCAGTGGCGAGTAATTAAACGCTTGACAGGCGGTTCTGTGTGCCATTTATGGTTGTCATCGGCAGTTCGGAACCCCCGTCCTCGACATAAGGACCGTGTTCGTCTGCCCCTTCCGCAGCTTATGTAAGATTCTCAAGCAATTCACGGGTGCGCTGCACAAGTTGCAACCTCCGATCATGCAAATGTATGCTGATCGGGGAAACCTTTGGGATCGCAACAATTTATGGCCACACGGTGACGTCGTAAATTCCGCTCCACTGAGAGCGAGACGTCGAGGGTCTTTTGTTGTTTTCTTGTGTGGACCTGGCTCGTGGATTTCTCCAGGTTTGTTGACCCATCGTTTGGATGATTTATGATCGATCTCGCCATGGTCTGGGGGAGATCTCCGACTACGCACCTGTGACCGCTAACATTTGCGGCTGCAGCACATTCGCAATGCCTGCAACAATTGAGAATTAATTACCGTCATTTTGAGGATGATCTTGTGTGCAAGTGACGGGATGCGTTTGGGCAAGAAGACACCACAAGAAGTTTTATTGTTCCCGGGAAGAGACATGCGCCTGTTTTCACTTTTTTAATGGATCACAATCGTGTTAGTGTGCTGACACTCAAAGAGCAGTATGGAATTTTATTGCCCCGTTAGTGGCGTCGTAATTGTTGTTGCTGCTGCTGGTGGTGGTGCCGCTTGCCGAAGCACAATGGAAATGAAAAAGAAAAGCGTAACGAGGCAGAAATTTAGAAGAAAATCGAAATCAGTCTACGAATATGGATGCGAGGGTACGCCTTTGTTCGGTTTGCAAGTGCGCTGTCGTGGGGGGCACGAGTATATGGTCTTGTGTCCGGCATTGTGAAGGGAACACTATGAGTCCCAATTAACCAAATGTTGTGGACTGTGTGTGGTGTATGGTAGATGGGGAGGCACACTTGCTCGGCTGAGTTTTGGGAAAGCCGGAAAGATCGTCTGGAGTTGGCAAGGGAAGGCCATCAGTGAGAAAGTGATCTGAATTGTTTACGAATAGAAGTTCTGGTCACGGGTGGCTGTCGACGGTAACTTTCACTGAGCATCCGCAAGAGGATGCCATTAGAACTTTGCATATATGGAGCTCATATCTGTGAAAAGATTTAGGTTAACGATAGTTTGCATATATGCGAGATGAAGTGAAAGGTGGGGTGGTGCATTTGTCGGGGAATTCATGATTTGAGTCAGAATTATCATGCTTTTGCCGTAAATAGTGTGGTGGCTTCATTTGAAATTCTGACCAAAATAACTGTACAAATAACGGAGAGCAAAGCATTTGTTGAATTTTCAAATCTTTTGCATCACGTTGGCCTTGATCGGGACTGTTCTCGATAAATGAATTCAAAGTTTAGTTGTTTATGCATTCGTAGGCAACGTTTTCGAGTCTCTTCTGGAGTTGGGAAGCCAGGAACTCGTACCGACGGTACCGGTACTTTTGGTTTATGTAGACACGGACAATTTAGAATGATTTTAGTCACACTAGCCCATGAACTTTATTTTATTCCAATCCTCTTCTTGAGTTCCTTCTTCCAGCCTCTTTGCCACGAAACTGCATCCTCCTCCAGGTTATAGCTCGCACATCAGAAATCGAAACGATTCCGCCTAGATATTCTCTGCCTCTGCCACTTCTACCATAGTCGCTGTGGGTGATGCCGAGACGCTATGCGTGTGCGGTAACAGCACAGTGTCTGATAAGGACGGACTAACATGCGTATATCCTAGCAAGGCATAACGGCTGTAAGTAGCAGTAAAGTTGATATCAAGGTTTAGGCACTGTAGAAATGGTATCGGTGCCTAATGCAAAGACCGTACTATCCCAAGCCCGAACACAAATTTGAAGTAAGCTTTAGGCTCCTCGATTGTCCATCATCTAAATCACTATAGTCGATTGGTTTTGTCTTATGCTACGTTTCCGTTGAATTTTCTCCGAACCTAGCGGGTTCCGCCGTACATTTTCGGGGTCTGGAATCTCGCGCTTTCTGATAAAACTCATTAAATCCTCCTCGAATCCCTGCATAAGCCTACAGCGTGAATTTCAGTTTATTTTTGTATTTATTTTCTCCTTTCGTCTCTTTTTAATTTCTGGTTTTCTCACACTATTATGTCAACAATCACCTGTTCTGGCGGCCATTTAAAAATTGAGAGCGAGTGACATTTCTTTTGGCGGGCACGTACAAATTCAGAGCGAGTGACTTGAGAATTGAGAGCGAAACCACTTCAAGCCCGGTGGAAACGGCCTATTGAGGTTTCAGTAAAAGTTCATCCGGACCTCGTGGATTCAGTTCAGTTGAAACGTAGCATTTTGGCTTAAAATTTTGTCGTTCACAAATATGTGGTCGACGAGACCCCACAAGCTCTCTCTATGTAATATTCGTGCGCTTCTCTCTATAAGCTCTGTAATCACAAATTGAGGGCCTTGACATAATCAACTGTCAGACGTCGAGAGACTTCATCGAACAAAAAAGTATCGTTTCAATCGATACTTGCAATCGGGCCCAAAATCGGCGAATGGATCTTTTAGTCTACTGTTATAATTAGCCCATACTAACTAACGGTAATACAAAATTTTATAGAACACTGAACACACACTGGTCACTATTCGATTGCAAAGTGACTGTAAGGTCGAAAGTGTCTTTAGACGAAGAGCTGTGAAACGTTTGGACTACATGCTCCAAAACGAGAACTTGTTTCAACTCTAATGAACTACTAGCACCGCCCACTTGTGGAAGTCAGAACAAGTATGTTATTTATTTGTTTATTTATTTATTGAATAGCCAGAGCATCAAGGGGCCCTAGGCTAACAAGTATGTACTGGAAGTCTCTTCGAAAAGGTTGCTGAGCCACTTTCAGTTGTGTTTGCTTCAGAGTTTTTTGTAACGTCCTCTAGTGGCATCGACGACCGTTAAAGCTCACGAATGTTTCCAGAACTTCACCGTCAATCAAATCCAGCAGGATTTCAAGAAATGTCAACATTTTCCAGTCAGTTATAAATCGGCTGTCATAAATTCCTTTGCGCTTAGATAACTGAGAAAGGGAAAATTGGTAGAAAGGAGCTTCAGATGAGCAGCCGCAGCATTGTATGTCTGTGCGCATTTGAACCTCCGATGTCTAGGTTCGATCCCCGGTACGAACAAAATAATGTCCACGGCCCCACTTCTTTCAAGTCACTGTAAACGTTCTTTGTGGGCATACAACATGGTATGGCTTTGCTGACAACCTGTTTCGTAGTCTTGAAAACTTCGTCACAAAATTGATTGGAGAGGATAATTGGATGCCCTAAGATACAGTGAATAGAAAACTGAATTGGAATTGGGTAGACAGAGAAAACAAAGAAAATGTTCATGATCCACGACTAACAACTTTGTGAACATACCTAAATACAATTCCACGCAACTAGGCTCTTCCCTCATCCACGATCCGTGTTTCTGATTTTTCTCACGGTATCTGCACGACCCCTACAAATAAATCATAAATTCAGCCAGTGGTATTTTCTTGGTTCTCTTTTTTTTACAGTCATAAGTTTTTCAAAGGTTTTGTTGTCCAAGGACGTGCTTGTCTATACAGGAAATGCCTCGCTTTAGCTGGAGCTGGATTTGTTTCTGTATGTTAGCACTTAACATTTTTGTTTCGATTGTTCTCCGCTTGTACAAAGGAGCCCAATCGGATGAACTCAAATCCGACACAAATATTGATGACATTTTTGGGAGTGTGAAGTGTGTCTGGAAATATGATTATAATGAAATGTGATGTGCGATTTAATTATCCGCCTTGTCTGACGATGTAAACCTCCCTAATACCGTTATCTTCATCCTGAAAATCGACGCTACAAAGGATACAGCACTAATTATTTTCTTTTAAATACCGTCCATACTCCCTCCCAGTGCTGTCAAATCGCTGTCCCAAGTCAAAATCGTACGAAAGCGCTGTTGTAACCCGAAATGAGGCACAGTTTTGTACAGCTCACGATTGTACCAATGCAAAATGCAATGCTTCGAATACAAACAATACGAAGGCTATCCCCAAAATACTGCGTAGTCCTTTCATTGTATACGTTTGTTGAAGATCAGAGCAACGTGACAACGTATAATTTTATGTACAATAAATTTGTGACCGCCGTAGCGTTGTGGGTTGGTACGTCGATCCCTGCGCACTTGAGCCTACGCAGCCCAGGTTCGATTTCCAATACGAGCAAAATTATTTTCACGACCCCACCTCTTTCGAGTCACTGACTGGTATAACTGCCTAGGAAAAAGCTTCTCAAATTGGCCGTTCTGAGTAGGCCCCTCCCACTAGTGAAAGAACAATAGGCCCGCACAACACGCGTGGTTGTTGAAAAGCTAGGCCCTGGCCCTCTGTAGCGCCAGTAGATCGAACCACTTCGGCATAAACTGCATTTCTGTTTCTGTTCACACAGCCCCTACAAATTGAAAGTCATTTTGTGGAAGTTGGACGTCTTTCTGTGTGTCAACTGATATTTGAGAAATAAACACAACTGATAAATTTGCATTGTTATTTCAAAGTACGCATTGATGGACCATAGAGACTATTGAGACGCCCAACTTCACACCTGATTAACCCCTAGTCCATCGACGAATTTCTGCGACTTTTTCACAGTTATTCATGAATTTTTGACAGTTATACACAAAATAAAGTAAACGACGTCCTGTGATTGGTCGAATTGGCTTTAGAAAACGATATTTAAGAGAGGTAGAAGTTGGGCATCTCTATCATACTTCATTTCTGGCATCAACGCAGTGTCGTGTTTTTCGCATTCGACTTTTGTACACTGAGTGTCTGGCGAACAGCGATTTGCGACACTCATGGAATTTTTCTTTGTTCGCCGACAGCTGCGGATGGAATTCGAACTGACAAATTTCACAATTCGCCAAGGAAGTGATTAATCCCGGTAATTGGGGATTAATTACAATGGTCAATTAGGATATTATTTAACCAAGATTTTGTGAAGGTCTTTTTCGATTAACAAATTTGATAATCAAATGCGGTGCTCCAAAAAGTATTGGTTTTTTGTCGGAGGTTTTTATTACTACACTGTAGCACTCTGACTCAGAAATTGGTCCCTTGTACTGCCAGCCAGTCCCCTACTTTTGCTGTAATTTCTTGGACTTCCAAACGAAGACCAGAAGGCGCTTCTATAATGGGGAGACTACATCATCAGCTCTCACCTGATCCGAGCAAAGACGGGACAGCCCCAGAGGAAGTTCTCTTCAGTGTCGTCGTCTTCTTCACAGGCGTCAGTTTCGCTTAGGTCAAGCACACTTAGGGTAGTTTTGTTCACAATTGCTCAACTTTCCGGATCAACTTCGGGGTTGGTCTCAACTCGTTATTTAATCAGCTAGTTGAGTATCAGCAGCTAGTCACTATTTCAAAAGAATCACTCAAATACTTAATTATTTCAAATGAAAGGGCCAGCATCTTCTCTCGCTTCACGGCAATGAATCCTGTGTTAGTTCGACACACACAATCATTCCATCTTGTGTACAGACGAGAGCAGAGAGATCAAAATCCCCCCTTAACTTCTGCTATTTCCATAAGTTGAGAAAATGAGGAGTTGATAAACTCATGGGTTGCAATTTGAAAGTTGAAACCATAAAATTTGAGTGAATGAAAGCAGGTCCAGAAGTTGAAGAGAAAAATCCCAAAGCTGTGTTCAACTTTTAGTGAACACAATTACCCTTAGATGTTTGGCGTTAAGACGCCTGTCTGACAAGAGAATGCCTTTGCTGACAAGAGAATGCCGCGGATTTCTTACAGAAGTTAGGGAGCTTGCGCTTGGTCTGAATGCAAGCAGTTCGCAGCTCATGTCTACAGCACTTAACCTATTTTAAGAGCATTTATTCTTTTGAGTACATTTAACATACATTGAATGTTTATTGCATGTATCAAACTGTCTACATCGTTCATGAGTTTGCAACCTCAATAGACTTTGCTAAATTTAATTCGCAATAAATGAAAGCATTGCTCACTCCTCGCTTTCCTTCCGTTCTGCAAACATTCACATTGCTTCGAGCTTATCGGTTATAAAAGACTTAATTACAAGTCACTCATCACTTTTTGTTTTCAGTAAAATTCGACATTTTAAAGGTCATCATTTTCATTACTAAGACGTGTTGTCTACTTTGAAGCTGGCAGCACTGTTTAATGCGCAGAACTGAGGACGATGTTTTATTTACTTTATGGCAATGACAACCTAAATTATTTCAGGTTTTGCGGCATAATTTCGGCAACACGGCCTCTCTCAAGACCTTTGAAGAACTTTCCTAAGATTATTAAACGTTTTATGAATTAAAGGACTTATCGAGATTTGGGGAGTGTGTCGTAGAAGAAGATTTTGAGGTCTTTCTTCTCAAATTTTGATTAGACTTTGTGGCAATTTTCTCGTTTATGCGTTTAATCGCTCGCTTTGGGATTGAAGGTCAGTTCGGTACGTTCAATAAATTCTCAGTGCTCAGGGATCTCACAATCTTTTGTTTTGATGGCTCGCTTTCGTCAAGTACGCACTTCAATAGAGCTGTTGAAGAAGAATGAATATATTTGACGTCGAATTGTAGAAGTAAAAAAAAAAACCATCAAAAGTATTCGTCTTAATCTAAAAACAGTCCATAAAATATGATAATAATATGAGTGGCTCTACAGACCCTAGAGGGCCAGGGCCTAACTTCTCAGCATCCACTAGTGTTGCGCGTGGTATTGTTCTCTCACGAGTGGAAGGGACATACAGTTTATGCCGACTCCGAACGGTCAATTTCTTTTTTCTAGACAGTTATACCCTTTGAGTGCTGTCAGGTGTGGGGCCATGAAAATGATTGGTCGAACCTGGGTAAAGTAGGCTCAAGTGCGTAGTGGTCGATGCACCAACCCTCAATACCCTGACTGCCTCTCCTTATTTCGTTTGGTTTTCTTTTTGCTTTTATAACTGCTTGCAATTGGGTATGGATGGAATCTAGCAGTGGTTTTATATCTCCGATAGTTACCTTACGCCACGTTACAGCCAGAGCGATCTTACCATAGATTCGAAGACTACTGTTAATGCTTTGTAAGCGTCTACCGAAAATATCCCATAAGTGTACGATGGGTTAAGATCAGGAATCTGTGGACCACCGTCTGTGTAAATATCGGCAGTATCCACAGTAATGTAATGTAGTTAAATCTGCTAAGCCGCGATTTTATTACAATTTCAAACCAACAGCACCCACATGCCTTATATGTACTTCTGTTCATAAGTGTGTATAAATTCGGTTGTTTAAAAGAAACACAGTCTTCTGATAGAACCACATTCCTCAAACGTTCAACGTTGAAATAGTGATTTACAGAAATTATCCAATTTCCTGCTAAATTTTCTTAATTTTTCTTTCCGTAGGAACCTTCCACAAAGTATTAGAAAACTTAGAAAAAAAATATGAATGAAATCTCTAAAGCGGTTCTCAAGTTATGGCGTGACAAAGGGTAACAACGATTAAATTTTATGTACACTCCGTTCCAACTGAATAGGTACAATATTTTTCACATGTTTATGATTCCATATTTGACATTGACGTGAAAGGATGGACCGTGAAAGGATCACGTTATGCCTTTTACTTCTTTAAAAAAAAAACAAATATCGAATTCGGACCGTTACCAAAAATAGGCGCAAGACGACTGGATTGCGCAGTTGCTTAAGTGGCTGTCCTTGGTTAGAGGGGTCCCCGGTTCGGATCAAATTTACGGCACTATCACTGGAGTGGTCGGTCAGTGGTAGTAGTCCGACTGTGGGTATCACAATAGACCAACATGGTCTAAGTGTGCTGGTGAATTCACTGTCAGCCCGCTTCCGTACCTACCCTACCTATTTACGTACAAGTCCACTATCTTAGTGTAGTTAGTGTATCTTAGTTCAAGAGTCTTCTAAAGATCTTAGAATCCATACTGACTGAAATTTTAACAAACATTTGTGGACCAAAATCCACTGGTGCTGTGACAAAGGGTACAATCGATGAGTTAAAGGATCAGTGACAAGATAGCCAAATGAATTTAAGGAAATTTCAAGCGCATATTTTTACGGAAAGTCACGAAGGGTGGTAGGAAAACGGTCATAGCAGCAGATGATGATGAGAATGTTGTACCAATTCGGATGGAACGGAGTGTATATAGACGTAGGTGCAGAGTTGCCTTGGGGCACCAGACCAGATATGAGGATTGTACTCAATCTTAGGCATTACAGGCTTACCGTGGTGAGTCTTGTAACGAATATGAAAACCTAAGAGTACTGATCTCAGCGAAGTAGCTGCCAGTAAATGATTCATAACAATTAGAAAGAGCGTGTTGGGGACAGAACAGAGTCTCGCTGACTACCAGCGTTTTTTTTAAATGCCTGGCTGGAACCCATCCAAAACAACTTAGAAGAAGATATTCATCGATACTGAGGTCCTGTTGGACCCATTGTGATGACATCGATACCATAGTCGCATTCTTTCGACAAATGAGCTTGATGTCAAACTCTGTCAATTGCCTTAGGGCGCAACGATCTTGCTTTCGCACTACATCGACAGCATTGCGATAGATGATAGATAAAGAACCTTACGCCGATCTGGGAATGTTGAGATCTTTAAGGGAGCTTATGTGGATCTGTGAACGTTGAGATTTTTAAGTGTCGAGGGTCGTTTTGTTCACAATTGCTCAACTTCCCGGAAAACTGTGAGTCGGGGTTGATAAAAAAATTGATTTCGTTTACAATTACTGCTCACAGTCTGAAGTTGTCCATCTTTCTTTTTTTTTTGATATTTTTCACACATGCAATGTCATTTTGTTCTTGCTGTTAGTGTGAGCTATTACAAGGAAAATTGAGAGCGAACGTTTTCAGCAGAGATAATGATTGCATATCTCTAACCTCCATTATGTCTGGTGTTCAGTTGCTGCCGGCGTGTTATGAAAAACCACACAAGCGACTATGCGCATATGTAATGCCTTCACTAATTAAATCTGCAATCGCCTATTGAATTAATCCGAGCGAATAATATTGACGATTGTTGGCCAACAAATGAAAAAGAATCTATCGAATACTGCATTATTTCATATCAAAGAGCCAGTATCTCGGCTCGTTTCACGACAATGAATCCTGTATTAGGTCGAGCACTATTATTTTTGTCCGCTTTGAGAGACGAAAACCATAACTGGCGCACACAATCATTCCATCTCATATACAGACGTGAGCAGGCAACTACGACCAGTGTTGCCGCTGAGAGAAAAGAAAATCCACTCAACCTCAACCTAGAATCCGCTAGAAATGTTAGTTTCTGTGTTGCAAAAATCGGCTACAAATCGCTTAAATATTAAGGGGAAAATAAAAAGAAGTAAAAAAAAAAACATTTTGCACAAAAGACTCGCAAATTCGCCTCTGCGCCGACTCCTGTTCATCGCTTCTAATTTTCTATATATTTTATTCTTTTTATTATGGTCGGTTTCACAATTTCTCTTTGTCCATGTTCTTTGAACTAAAGGGTGATATTTTAGCTATTATCTTTTTGACACTGGTTTAAACAGCTGACGCACGTTTCGTGTTTTGTTTCACTGTCAAACATCTTCAGTTTGGTCTATAATTTAACCATGAATCGTCTTACAAATGAACAACGCTTGCAAATTATTGAATTTTTTTATCAAAATGCGTGGTCTGTTAAGAAAGCTCATCGCGCGCTTCTTCCATTTTATGGTGTGTTCAGCGACGAAGGTAATTTTTGGCTCAATGGGTACGTAAATAAGCAGAATTGTCGATTTTGGAGTGAATATCAGCCAGAAGCATTGCAAGAGCTACCAATGCGTGCAGAAAAAGTCACAGTTTGGTGCGGTTTATGGGCTGGTGGCATCATTGGACCGTACTTCTTCAAAGATGATGCGAATCGTAACGTAACTGTGAATGGTGAGCGCTACCGTGAGATGATATCCAACTTTTGCTTGACTTGCATGACATGTGGTTTCAACAAGACGGTGCCACATGCCACACAGCACAGCACACAGCACAATGGACTTATTGAGAGGCGAGTTCGGTGAACATTTTATTTCACGTTCGGGACCGGTCAATTGGCCGCCTAGATCGTGCGATTTAACGCCTTTAGACAATTTTGTATGGGGCTATGTTAAAGCCCATGTCTATACAGACAAGCCCGCTTCAATTGACGCATTGGAAGACAACATTGAAGCATTTATTCATGAGATACCGGCCGAAATGTTGGATAGAGTATGCCAAAATTGGACTAAGTGGATGGACCATTTGAGGTCAACATTTGCATGAAATAATCTTCAAACATTGAATTATATGGACCGTACTATCGATTTGCATTTTTCTGAATCGTATGTGTCTTTTTTGAAAAACTTTCCTATAGCTTTTAAAAAATCACCCTTTAGTACCTCTTACGACTCCAGCCGCAGGGTGGCTAGCGCAGTGATTGCCGATTCAGCTAATTCTTAAAAATTATTTATACCTGCGGCGTTTTTTCTATTTCACAACTTGTGTCCCAAACTTAATTTCTTCAGCCAGTTCAATTATATAATTGAAGCACCTTAAACCGTAATTTTCACTAGAACAGAATAAAAGCTTGGATGTTTATGTTGAATTTCTGATGCTTACTTTCACTGTAAAGCAAACTAAAAACATCGTAAAGCAAGCATCGACTCCTACGCATCTGAACAACTCGCTGGCTGGGTTCGATTCCCAGCACGACCAAAATCATTTTTCACGGCCCCACCTCTTTCGAGTCACAAAGAGTGCTCAGAGAGTATTACTGTCTAGAAAAAGCTTCACAAATTCGCCGTTCGGAGTTGGCATTAAACTGTAGGTCCCTTCCGCTCGTGAGAGGACAATAGCACGCGTACCATGAGTGGTTGCTGGGAAAATAAGCCCTGAGCCTCTAGTTAATCAGCTGAATTCCAGACTCGTCAAATTTTCTAAGCTGAGCCATCACGTACCTTTCTAAAGTTTCCCCAAGAATCGTCGTAACCACAGGCGAAAAAGTTCAAGGGTATTAAATTCTTTGTGGTCACCTCTGCTCTATTACGAGTTTCGAGAGAGCGATGATCTCAACTCATTTCTTCTTGGTTTCCGATTCGGACCTTGTGTGGACTGATTTATGTTATGCTCTTTAGTCGGCGGATGACCCCAAAGAAACCACACAGTTGGCGATGTGACTCGGTTAATGGCACCATAACTGTGAGGAATGGATGGCAATAAACAAAACGCTTCGATCAATCGCACAGTGTCAAATAAAAACAAATGTCCACAGTCATTAACTTTATTGACGCCGCAGCTAAAACGCATTTCGATTTCCATTTTTTGAAAATCTTATAAATGATGCAACGAATCAGAGATTCGGGTTCAAATGGGATCGGCTGTGTTTGTTAATTCCTGCAAATTTCGAGTCGAGTGGTCGAGTTCTTCTTCTTATAAACATTTGAGTTTGTTTGCCTCTAGTTTTAAGGTTTTCGGCGAAGAAGACTAGTTTAATGATACAAGTCTAGATCGAAATTGAACTCGGATTCAGTAAGTAAGTCAGTACATTTTTCTCTAATTAATTAACCTTCTCTCTTAATGTCGCCACTGACGTCTAATGTCATCACCTCTCGCGAATCATGAACACTGTTCCTGAATAAGTTTCCTCCACTTGTTTGACATTGACATTGTCCTTTAACGGATGAGGTGTTTGCTAGAATGGGAAGGGTTGTGAATTGGGCAGTATCAGATTTTCCCATAAGAACTTTGAGTCTCGTTGTATTATTCTCTCGGTTAGAGTGGCTGACTACCTTAAGGAGTAGCCACATTTGGGCCGTCGTGTTACCACAAGATCTAATAGATCCGAGTCCGCAAACCATTTGGAGCTCTTAGTAGAGCGATGTAGTTGACTGATGCTAACACTGCTTCGATCTGTCAAGTCGTAGAAATATCAAACTCATTTTTATATTTGATTTTTTAAAGAAAGTTTTTCAAGAAAAAACACATAAAATTCAGAAAAATGCATGAAATCTTTATTTGAATCGATAGTACGGTCCATATAATTTAATGTTTGAAGATTATTTCATGCAAATGTTGACCATGACCGCGCCTCAAATGGTCCATCAGCTTGGTCCAATTTTGGCATACTCTTTCCAACATGCGTCAATTGA
The DNA here is from genome assembly GCA_905231855.2 of Eristalis tenax. Classification (NCBI taxonomy): domain Eukaryota; kingdom Metazoa; phylum Arthropoda; class Insecta; order Diptera; family Syrphidae; genus Eristalis; species Eristalis tenax. The sequence goes on from HG993125.1 coordinate 93,474,447, forward strand.
AGCGGGCTTGTCTGTATAGACATGAGCTTTAACATAGCCCCACAAAAATAGTCTAAAGGCGTTAAATCGCACAATCTAGGCGGCCAATTGACCGGTCCCGAACGTGAAATAATATGTTCACCGAACTCGCCTCTCAATGAGTCCATTGTTGGGCGTGCTGAAAGACATAGACAAGGAGACGCGCTGTTATGTCACTTCTTCCACAAGATCGTCCAAAACTCACATGCCTATATTAGAGACATGAGCTTTTAGAAGCCCGTCCAGCTGTTCACATTGAGACAGAAGCGGCTAAAATGGCTAACCTCAAGAAAGGGTATGCAACATCGACGTCTTTAAAATGGCGTGTTAAGATAAAACCTGAAGGTGGTCAGAGGCTTCGTCTACCTCAGGTCCCCAGAAAAACTCATGTCAACTGCTGCTTCTTTATGCTCAACTCGAAAGAAAGTTTTAACGGTCATTTCGGTTGATGGCACGGATGGAGGCGAAGATTCAACTACGACATGGGCCTAGCCATGAACAACCATGAACAACGAACAGAAGAGTCTTGACCTCTGGGACAACGCAACAGATGCCTGAGGCTAAATTGGCGCACACACGTAGAAAGGAAGCTCAACAGACTTGGTGTGTGAAACTGAGGGTATGCCCAGGTCTAGAAGCCTTAACAGATTCACCAATGAAAGGTTTACAATTTAGCTTCCAGACATGCAAGTCAAGCTCTTGCATTTTGGACAAAAAAAAGTTGGATATCATCTCACGGTAGCGCTCACCATTCACAGTTACGTTACGATTCGCATCATCTTTGAAGAAGTACGGTCCAATGATGCCACCAGCCCATAAACCGCACCAAACTGTGACTTTTTCTGGACGCATTGGTAGCTCTTGCAATGCTTCTGGCTGATATTCACTCCAAAATCGACCATTCTGCTTATTTACGTACCCAGTTCAGTTTTTTTGCTCTTTGGAGTTCCATAATTCTTTAATGCGCTGCATTACCCCACGGTGAAGTACCGACTCCAGCAGACAGCAGTACACTTGCTTAACTACTTCAAACGACGCGTGGTTGCTCGGATGGTAAAGAGCGTATGTCGACTGCCGAAGTTTCTTGCACAGAAACTTTATGTGGTGATCCCACTTAAAGTTGCAGTATAGGTCCACGCCGAGATATCGATAAACGTCAACTGTATCTATTGATGTGGTAGCAAGCCCGAAGCTACATGATATACTTGACCTTGAATTTTAAATAAAACCATAAAGCCCCGGTCTCTAATCCTGAATAAAGTCATTTGAAATGCGTTTTCGATTTCAGACCACTGTATGTAGGGAGTGTAGTGACTCGGGCGAAGGATACAACTGAATTGAGACACCTTCCTTGAGACTTCTGCTTCAGACGAACTATCACCGCCCACAATTTGGTCTATTCGATGTTTCCTCATTTACCTAGTCACCCAGTTCACGCGAAGAAATATCCGGATGTGCGAAATTTTCACAACATTAACGTTTGCATTCTCCCCGCCATTCAGATGAATAAAAAATGACCGATCGGTCAATGCTGTGCGGTAGGTACTTGAGGCAGTCTACAATTTCTCTCGCACCACCCTGAAGCAGTCATTTGAAACTCGTCGTTACGATCTCCAAGCATGTGCATGCACAAGTACTTTCCCTGTGATGGTAGCCGCGCTTCGGTCGCTAATGCTTGCCAATGGCGGTCGGACAGAAAGCAACATCACACCATTAATTCACATCGGCAACCATTAATTTCACACAGTCCTTCACTTTCATCAACCACCCCTGGGGACATGTTTCACCAGAACACAGCGTGGGGCTTCTGTCCCACTTCCTCCTCTGCTGTTGTTCTCGAGAGCTCACAACAGACCATGCAAACGACAGTTCAAAGATTCACAACCATACGTACCATCTTGGGAACCAGCAAATTGACAAGTGCCAAAAGCTAAATGTCATACCCCGTCACAATGAGAAAACAATCAAGCAGTTGGAATAGTCGTAAACGCCAATGAGGGACTAAAGCCAATCATTAAATCCATTCATCGCCGACACGGAACGCTCCACAAACAGACAGACGAGGTCCGGGATTAGTTTAGGAAGTTAATTGCCTGCCCACCACGTTCCCACCACCCATGAAGTCCGCCGCAGCTTCTTCACATGATCATTATTTCCCGGCCCGACTGAAGGTGTATCCCGTTCCGGGCCATTACCATTACAACGAAATCGATTTTCTAATTACGTAATTCACTTTGCGGTGCGCCCCCATCTCCCATTACTCCACGGTATCGGCGCGAAGTCGACGGCCAGTAAATCCCATTACGCGGTGCATCATTGCACTGCAGCATGCGCTCGTGCAATCGACAGCGCTGTTCGTCGGCAGTCACTTGTCTCGTTCCATAAGGCACGGCTGCACTGGAGGAGAATTCGAAACCCCAAATGGTTCTCATGCAACAAGCGTTAACCTTGTCATAAATCTACCGCTAACGATGATTATCGAACCAAGTGGTGGTGGCGGTAGCTGTTGGCTAGTGGCTGCTTGTCTGCTGGTGGCCCTCGGCTCTTAGTCATAGTCACAGTCACAGCCGCTCGGACGACGTCAACGGCCGTTTGCCGCTTGTCGTGTGCAGAAGCGTCAGCTCCTCATTCTCAGTCACTCGTTATATCCGTGCTGTCGTCCGAATGTGAATAGTTTCTCTGGGCAAAGGGAGTCCGTCTGTCCGGCTTCACAGTCGAATTGGGAGTCGATCGCAAAGTTCGCCTCCGAGTCAGGCCGTGAGTTATGACTTTTGCATTGGCTCGGTGAACCCGACGTGGCTGCAACCACAGCCACAGTCGAAGCAAGAGGCTCTGCCTAATTACGTCCGCCGCCGGGCTGAATACGATCCGTTCGAGTATCACAAAGTTCCATCGAGTATTGGTTGTACGGTTTCCGATTCTTATTCGAACTGCTGTCTATCCGTGTGTGTCTTCGCTCTGGTTTGACCCAAATCTTGGGTATTGTGCGGTGCGGAAGGTCGCATTTTGCTGGCTTCCTCTCTTTCTCATTCCCCCCTCACAATTGAATGAGCGCCTCATTAGAGATTCGGAGGTATTGGGTTAAGTTCTGTTGTCGGTCTGTCTGTCTGTCTGGCTGCCGATTGGTCGTTCTATTCTGCACAGACACAGAAATCGTTGCGATAAATAATTGCGCAGATACTGAGATGCTCATGCGGTGGACCGTCACATTTTCTTTTAATTTTTTCGTATGTCTCTTTGACTTCTGCTTCGGAGCTCGCGCTTAGACTGCTGGGAGCCTATTGTGGTGGCACTCTGACACATATTCCTCTTGCGGTATTTCTGTGCTAACTGTTTGACGGTTTTTTGTCTGCGAGGAGGATCCGATATGTGCGACCTAAATATGGCTTTTCAAATGCGGTCTGCTGACGGAAGCTGGAGGAAGAGGGCGGCTGAGCTCTCGATATGACTTAACAGACGGCAGACAGATGAATGTTGACTGAAATGTCAGTCAAATGATGAATAACTGATTGGCAGGTGAAGTGTAAGTACGGGAGTGCTGTCAAATCTGATTTAAATCAATGGCCCATGCTGATGTTCGTGTGAGGCCTGTCTTTAACAGGTCCCTGGGGCTTAACCTGAATGCTTAATTGGCTGGAATGCCATGCAGTTGTGCTAAGCAGCAATTTATGGGCAGGCTCTTATGCGAAATGGGCGTTTACATTGTGCTCTGCTGACGTAAGCCATCCCGTTTTCGATTTGCTACGAAGCTTAGTGGTTGAGGAAAACGTTTCGGGTTATTTTTTTTGTATCGGTTTCTCTTAAAAGTGATCTTCATGAAGTGTAATTTTTATGTCATTTAGCTGTAAACATTAGAGCATACATTTCCAGGCCCATTTAGTCCGTCATACGTGAGTTGTGGTGAGTGCTGTGGAACAAGTTGATTATCCATTTAATCCATTTAATGGGACAGTGAAATGGAGAACAAATTTACTTTGCATACGTCTGCTATTTAATGTTTTTGGCATAAATTAAACTCTGAGCCAATTGCAGTCGGAAAAGTTTCTTCTTCAAAACCAATTCAAAGACACTCAAGGAGGTGAACTAAAGCAGATGTTAAATCCGGAACCATGGCTGTAAACGAGAGTAGGGTGCATGTGATCAGACCTTATTTATTTCTCATGCCAATGACCCATGGACTGCGTCAAATCTAAAGCTCGGAATCCTTAAAGCTAATCTCAATTGTTCTTCAATCGGCGTGAAATCACGTACACTCAAGTTGGGCCATTGCTGTGGCATCATTTTGCACACGAAGTTGATTGAGGTCCTTTTCACATGTGTCCGGCGCCTTAGATGGTCATGGTTAGACTTGAGGACAAAAATATCAGCTCTTATTGAATTGGAATTCGCGATTAGATAAAGACATGTATGTACTTCTTCTTCTTCTTCATTTGACTCTACAGTCCAAGTGAAAATAGGCCTCAACTAACAAGCCTCACCAACTAGTTCGATCTCTGGCTAGCTGCCTCCAGTTTCGCACTCCAAATTGGTTCAGACCCCTCTCCACCGTAGATGGGGGCGAAGACTCTTCGGAGCAAAGTTGAGTTGTCCTTACGCTGTACATGGCATTAGGCTCTGGATTATTAGACTCCTGGCTAGACTCACTTCACTGTTCAGCCCTCACAGTTCGTGGTTAAATCTTCTTCTCCACATGCCGTCAACGCAAACGTGGCCAACGATCGCAAGTCCAAGGACTTCTTGTCCCTGCCTCCGCGCCGTACAGCAGGACTAGGATGATCAGTGTCTTATATAAAGTGAGCTTGGTCCTTCGAGAGACGGCTCTACTACTCAATCGTCTCTTGAGCTCACAGAAGCAGCGGTTGGCAAGAGTTACTCTGCGTTTCTGCGTTTGATCTCTGTAAAGATATTGTTTGTGTCGTTGACTCCGGAGCCTTGGTTAACAAAGTCCTCAACTAATACTATTATAATATAGATGGCGCTACAGTCAGTAGAGGGCCATTGCCTAGATTCTCAGCAACCTGTCTGTGATTGCTATAGTTTTATACCGACTCCGACCCGCCAATTTCAGAACCTTTTTCTCGAAAGAGATGGGCACGAGAGATCTCCAGGCAACTGGTTCATCCGCTATCGACTCTCATTATCTTCTGACCCGCATGCTTCACTAAGGGGGTCGCGGGGGCAAACCACGCACTAGAGATCTGCAGGCAACTCGATCCTCCGTCATCGACTCTAGCTCATCAGGAGTTATGCCCAACTGTAACCAGACGAGTTTTTGGACTTGGTCCAACCATCTGTCCTGTTCCTGCCAAGCGATCGCCTACCTGATGGAATCGCATTCAACGCCCGAATCGGAAGTCGTGATGAAAGGAACATTCGTGCCACGTAACCAAACCACCGAAGCATAGCGGTGTTTCATAGCATAGCCGTGTTTCTCACCCTATCCCTGCGAGTAATTCCCACAACAACACGGTGACATCTCATCTCAGCAGCTTGTATTCGCGTGACCTTAGGTGAGAGTTGGAACAAATACTGAGTTGAAAACCGCTAACTTGGCTTTGACACCAAGCTCGGCCGTCCTGATTACAGATCCTCCAAGCTGTTTAACAATTGAGTCGATTCTACAGGAAAGCTCAGCATTACTCCTCCCATTACTCGTGAAAAGTGCCACCAAATACCAAATCTTCTCCACCTGCATTGAACAGGCGTTCTGGAGATGACCGTAGCCTCCGATCTGTCCACGTTAACCTTCATCCCAGCATCAGCCCATATGCGTCATATGCGAGTTCAGTCTGGGAAGATGTGAGGATGACTAGGTCATTTGCAAAAGGAAGATGACTTACCCTAAACTCTCCCAATATGAAACATTCCTCGCTCGGGTGCGCCGCAACATCCAGTCCATATGTTCAATGAAAAGAAGAGGTGAGAAGACGCACCCTTGGCGAAGTCCAACGCCCACGGTGAAAGGTGTTGATTTAGCACCTGCTGAGGAACAATACAGGAGGCGATATGAATATTTCATAGAATTTTTTCTGAAGAAGGAGAATTAGAAATTGTCTCAAATCTGCATTTTTGCTTTGGTGGTTGAACCCATTGGCTTCTCAACAAGGAATGACAAATGTCGCATTAAGTTAAAAGGAAGCGCACAACTGGGGTAAGAGTGACATGAATGTATATGCAGCGTCGAGACCACGGGCTAGACGACTTCTATGATTCGAACGACATTTTCGACAGTTGCATGGTGTTGTAATTCCAGAGCGTGGTGCATCTTTGACATGGGAACTGAATCGACGGAAGTTGGGTATAATTTGTTGTTACCTGATTACTGTAACCCACACAATTTATACACACTTTCAGCCGCCTGGTTTTGCCTTTATCGAAGAAAAACTAAAAAAAAATGCCGCATTTTCTCTCATTGCTGAAAAGTTAGAGTAGATGTGATATCAATGTAGCTGTGGTAAAAATCGAGGAGTTGCGTTAGTCGAGAATGTACTGTATTTGGTGATGAAATACCCACAAACTAGGTGCCAGCGGCTGAATAATTCAATTCCAATAAATTGTATATGTCGTTTTCTAACTTACGAGGCTAGTGCGTATGCACTCACACTTAATGACATTTTCAACAGTGAATGCAAAAATGAAGTTGCGATTCGTGAAATCCCATTCGTTTTAAAAATGAATTTCCATTCAGTAGGATTTTTATGGCAACATAAGTAAAATGTTGCGAATTGAAAACTCGCTGTACTTATTTTGGATGACTTGTGCAAATAAAAATAGAAGAATAAGAAATTATTTATAAGAGAATCTTAAACCCAATATGCAGGGAACGTGTCTCGTTCTCTTCGTTCTGGAGACTGCCACGATTGTTTTCTCAAGGTGCACCTCATGCCTTTTATAACCGATCGTCATCGATTATGGCACCCTGAGCTCAAGTGGTCAGTGCATTTCCTTGTCTTTGGCTTTCCCATCCGAGCTCCAGTGGAGTTGAATCCTTGGATTATGAATCCTTGTCTCTTGGCATTGATTCCTGAGTAACGCCTGGACCTGTCATATCCAAGATTGGTGGCGTTGACATATTTATGACTCGCGCGCACAAGGGGTTACTAGAACCTTTAAGTGTCCGGGGTCAAGCCACGGTACAGGCCGAAGGCATGGATGGAGAAAGAGAGAGAAGCTACCTGTGCACTTTGGGCTTAAATATTTGCGGATTGTTGTCTGTGGGAAATATTGGACTTGGAAGAGCATTCCATATTGGTTCGGCTGATGAACGAGTCTCTTAAATTAACTCTCCGTCCGAAAGTAGGCTTAAGGGTAAACTGATGAGTATCGCGGGTGAATTCACGGAGAGCAGTTGGTTAGCTCTAAACTAATCCGTCGTTCCAGAATATCTCCATTTACTTTTGGTCTTGGGTACAACTGAGTAGAGGAAGAAGCAAAAGACACAACGGAACACCACTTGCCAGGTGGCTGATGTTCACTCTCCCTTCGTCCTCTTCAGCACTTATGCACCAGCAGCAACTCACCATTATGCGCGTGTGTGTTCCTCATCTCTTGAATCTCATACCGTTGTATGTCATACCTTTGCGTTTCCAAAATTCTAAATCGAAACTCGCACAGACTGGTGCTCTAATTAACACTCATTCCTTCCATCTGCGTTCAAACCTTTGCCTTCACTCATTCCCACTTGACCTCGATCGCAAATTACCACCAACACCGCCCTTTAATTTTTCTCAATAAAACTGCACTCAGTGAAGCCGTTACCCATTAATCACACTCACTTTTACTCACTCAACACTCAACGGCAGCATGGCTTCTCAAATGAACCACGCGCTGAATCTAAACTCCTTCCAAGCAAAGCACGATTTCGCCGCAGTATACGAGTACCAATGTAACGGTCTAGAGCACTGGCGCAAGACTTTCTTATAGGCCAACCAAGACCCAGCAACAAATCCAAAATCTGACTCCCTCATCTTACGCCTGATCTTAAAAACTAAGTACCTCCGGCGGTGATGCCTTCGTGCACCAAGCCAACTGGGCCTGCCTTTCCATTTCATGTTAAAGATTCCAAAACAAGTACATCTCAATTTCCCTAAGCCACTTTCATTAGCCAGTCGGCCTCTCGGATTCCTCGGAGGAGATCTTTTCGTTGATCTATCAATCGCGCAGACCCACACTCACGTACACACCTACTGACCCAGATAGTTATCCCAGATCATAATTACTCCATTTCAGAGTTTCATTCGCCAAGGAACGCCACCTCGGGTGCGCGTACCATCCATTGTTCCGCCACCATTTCTCCCGTTTAACAACGCAAATGACTAACATGAGCTTTTGATTGTGTAATTGCAGACGAGGAACATCTGGATATAGTCCTCTTTAATTGCTTTCCCATTTCTCTCTGTCTTATCGGAAAGCGAGATTCTAATTGTCTCGCTCCAGGTCTCATGCGCATGCCAACTCCCGAGAACCTTCTCAGTCGCCGGTTCCCAAATGAAGACGTCGTCGTCGATTTAATTACTCCTCATGAAGGCGGAAGCCGATATGCATCATCATCTCAGCCGGGAGCACTCTTTCACTTCCTCGTGCTTGAAGACAGTGCCCACATCGATCTTCATATTCCTCTCACGTAAAATATTGTTGAGGGAACCTGCACCTGGCCGGGGGGTTGGCAGTTGAGAGAGCATCACGTTCGGTGCCTTTGGCCAGGATCGGTACTGTTCGAATCTGAGTATTCGATTCCACGTGCCGCATGGATAATGCTACCGCTGCTGCAACAAATTGCGGCTCTTTAGGTGCAGAAAACGGTTTCAGATGAATCATTCCGTTGCCCAGCCGGCACGTAAAAGGGTCGTCCGTTGCGTGCATCGACAGAGTGCTGCCATCGGCCGACCCACCTTCCGACGAGGGGACACCCTTCAGGAGCTGTAGATGCTGGGGAAAAAAAAGAGAGATCTTGTCGAGGAATAATTATTAGCAATTTGTTTCAATAAAAAGTACGTTGACCAGTTGATCTGGATGCAGCATCTAGGTGCCTTCGAGCTGTAATTGGATCTAATTTCCTATGGTCGGCTTAAGAGAATTACCATGACAGTGGCGTGGTTCCGTTCGAAGACGGAAATTGTAAGTCCACCTTATTGCAGAGGAGTAGCCCATCAATGACGGAAGATTATAGATCGTCAATGCACCTCCGATTTGATGGCGAGTAGATTGCGGCTGCTGAGTTGCATGGCAGTGCTTAGTAAACGGGGCCGTGGGTTTCCGTTTGCGAACTAATTGAACCCTTTGCACTGGGTATCTGTTCGAGGGATCAGTTTTGCTGGATGTATGACGACGATCGTGCTTGATGTGCTCCTTGAGTTGATCGCAGGTGCCTGAGAGATTTGCAGAGCGATGGAATGGATGAACAGATCCTCCCAGCCCCATTTGAGCGCAACGAACTTGATGAAGGGTGCTCCCGTATCTCTTGAGCTGGAGGACACTGGTTTGAGTTTGAGAGGAATTGCTGTATGGGGTCAGATATGTTTCTGGTTAAAAGAAAAGGGAACAGTTTTTCTCGTAGTAGATAATAATCAGCTTCTCTTTAATATCTGCTCAATCCTGCATCTTTGGGCTTTGTTGCTATCCGAAGGACTTGGGCGGTCATTCTATCCAAGTCTATGTCGGATTGGCGGCGATATTCCCAGAGAGTCACAAATACAGGAGGTAAGACAAACAGACTCCGCTGTGGTTTAGCCAGCATTTAGAACTTATTTATTTTTTTTTTCTATTAATTTGTGGACATTTTGACACGTCTAATCGAATCTCCTCAAGACACAGATCTCATGAGACCCCCGCCCAGAACATACCGCAAGTGTGAACAGCAGGCGCTGAATGGTCCTCTGCGAATCTTCACAGGTGGATGGCAGATGGATGAATGCGTGGGTGCGGGTGTCTACTGTAAGGATCTAAACATCAAATTTCATCACTGTAGCATCTTTCAGCGTGTTTCGAATCCCAGTGAAAGCAAAGTTAATACGGTTTTAACTGGTTTTCAAACCTGGTCCAGTCACCATTGGCCGTAGGGATCGGCATCTATCACTGCAGTCCACTCCAGCCTCTTCACTGCCAACTTTAACCAATTATCTCGATTTCATCGAGACTTACATTTTCAATGACCCAGATAGGCCCACAAAAGGCACTCCATCGATGTGTCTAACCCTCAGAGTCATCCATCAAAATCAATTAACCCTAATCCAGCGCCTGAATCACGGGGTCATTGTGAACCACTCCGACCAGTTTGCCGGAGTGCAGTTCTTAACCAAAACAAATGTGTTCCTCCTTTCCACTTTCCCATTCCCAATGGCCGCTCGGCCGGGCTATAAATATCCATCGAACTGGTCTACTTGAATTGATGATCAGTGATCAGTTGCCTGATGTCATATTCACCGATCGTGCGCTAGGCAAGGGCGTCGGATCACGATAATCCGTGGCCGGTACAAGCCGGGTCCCCGCACTTCGGGAACAGTTCCCCCACAAGACGAAACCATATCAGTAGGCCAACTATGGGAGAGATTTGCATATGAAGCCACAAATCTGGTCTCGGACGTCGGTCGAGACTAGATTATCAAATCCCGTTCAGCCGGCAAGAGGAACCACCCGACGCTGCGATGCGTCCAGATGCTGCACAGTTCGTTCCCGTCCAAAAACGTGGACAATGTTCGACGGGGAATAACAAACTCGTTCTAGTTCTACACAAACGCATTGGAATCGTCGTGAAGCGTTCTTTCTTGTTGTTAACACAGCCGCTGGCCATCTTCGCTGCGGCCACCATCGCAGAACCGGTACCGATCGAGAGTGTGTTCAGCGAAGCAACACACACACACCGAGTGCCACTTTAATATGCTGTCCAAAGCGTCCCGTGTTCTACTCTCTCCGGGACGCGCGCTGCAAGGCGCTAATCATAAGCATCTCAAATTGAATCGTTTCGTGTCCATTGAACTTGGCCCCGACTAGCCGACTGCGGTGGCGGCGAAGGGTGAACAAATTTTCAGCCAACCGCCAAAGAAGCGTGACTTGAATTTGCCGGGAAATTACGAGCGTAAAACGAAAAAAAAAGACAAGCAAATTCAGAACAATACAATGACGCACACACGAAGCGTTCCGCATCCGCACCGAGCATCCACATCGAGTCGAGTTGACATCGCATGTTCGGCTCGTTCCATGGTTGACTTCCTCCTGCGGCTGGTTAATCCTCCACGGAGTACCTCCTAATATGACAATTGTGGGCATGTACCGCGGCGGTCTTTCGCCGCGCTACACAATTATTCAGCTTCAGATTCAACATTTCGGTCGTTCGCCTCCCCCTACTCCTTGTCGTCGCGGTCGACCCGATCGCCCAGATTGGCATGACAATGACTTTCGTGTGCCCGATGATCATTCCCAGGGAGGGTTGCTCCGCACAGTCCAGGCCATTGTGCGGACGGGATGAGGCACATCCCGCTGATGGATGTGCGAACGGCTTTGTGTCGTCTCTCTCGGATTCCCTTTTGTGGTGTAATTCCTTATGTAATCACCTCGCGCAAGGTCTTTCGCATTCGATCGGCGCGGCGGCGATGGTTCTTTCCGGCTGCTCCGGTTGCCTCTGGATCTGGTACCGCCGCGCCGCGATCGGGGAAGAGGCTCCGCCAAGTGTAGAGAGTCCGATCATGGAGTGAAAAATGGCAGCTCGGGACCGGGTACTTCTTGTGTGTAACTCACAAATGCGAGCTTAACACGGAAAGTATCTTTCGCGAATTGTATGATTTATGTACGCTAAATGATGATTGTTCACTGGGAGGTGTGCTCTGGGTGGACGACTCGCCGTACGGGGAATTCTCGCCGTGTTTGAGATTCTGAGTATTACGCACTAATGGACATGGATAGACAAGAGGAAGTTATTTAGATCAATCTCGGTGACGATGGGGAAAGTGTATCGATAACAGTGGACGATGTGCTAAGTGACGTTGGATGCGGAGGGAGATTAGGCCACGCGGAGGTGACTGGTTTTGGGACGGGTTTTGGATCGTGGTGTGTTGCTTTGGTGGTGGATTATAGGTCAGTCACCTGTGTGTCGGCGATATTCGGCAAGTGGCCGCTTTGTAATTATGTGCGGTTGAGGTCCGTGTCGCGGATGCTCTAGTGGTTATTCCGTGGAAAGAGGCACTGATGATACTCACATTTGTTTCTTGAATTTGTGGATTTGCTTTGCACACCTGCTGGTGGTGTCTGTTTCTGCTGGACCTGGACTTGTTGACATTACCTCTTCCGCACAGATTAGACATTGTCTGGCTCCGCATTTAGGATTGGAGTGAATTGGCAGTTCATTAAGAGCGTCCGGTCATTCAATTTAAATTAAGCAAAGTGTGTGTCAGTTGTCTTTCAATTGTTTTTTTGATTGAAAGGCCTATGGATGCCATCAGAAATGACCAACTTCACAGCTGATTGCCTCCTAGCCGAATATGATAGAATTTTGACAGTTTTCCATGCATTTTTGACTGTTATTCGCGAATTAATGTGAATGCTGTTCATGGATTGGTCAACTGGTGGTCAAGCAAGAGAGGAAGACGTCGGCTGTTTCTATAAATCTTCATTTCTAAATGACATTATGGAATATAGAATCGTTCAAATTTTCAATTTGCCATGACACTGGCCAATTTGATCGATGGCATGGGTTAGGTTTGATTTGCGGGCCCCTGCGGTTTGTCGCTTATTCACATAGACCTGCGACTTTTTGAAAACCTCACAAGTAAAAATCTAACTCTGTCAAATAGCACGATTTCGGGTGCCGGTTCACATCACCTCCACGTGAGATGACCATGTTCTCGATCCGCTCGTGTAGAATTTCCTATGTGGCGTGAGCTCTGTGGCACGTAGCGCAGTCCTGTTGAAATCACATATCTTTGCTGTTTGTAATCATCGACCTAAAGAGCTCGCCGTCGACGACGGTGACTTGGCCAACGTCGTTTTTTCAACATCATCATCATCAACTTCTGACCCGCATGCTCCACTAAAGGGGTCGTGGTTTACCTCCGCACGAGAGATTTCCAGGCAACTCGATCCTCCGCCATCGACTCTAACTCATCAGAAGCTATGGCCAAGCGTAACCAGGCGAGTTTTTGGACTTGGTCCAACCATCTGTCCTGGGTCTTGGCAGGCCTACCTGATGGAATCGCATTCAACGCCCGCCTCGGAAGTCGTGATGAAGGGGACATTCGTGCCACGTGACCAAACCACCGAAGCATAGCCCTCTCCGGTCGAAGAAGTAGCTCTCCAACGTTGAGTTCCTGTGCTTGCTGCTGTTTTGCTCATTTTCCTGTCGATGGATACAATGCAGTTTTTGATGACAATATCGTTAATGGTTAGGACAAATATAAGGGGACCGAGATGACTCCCTTGGGGAACGCCCGATGAGGCTACTAAGGGGTCGGATGTAGAGTATCTGAAGAGTACTCTGTAGGATTGGTTCTCAAGGTAAGATTTGAGCCATGCGATGATATGGAACGGGAAACCAAGGGCTTTTTGTTTGAAAAACATTATTTGGTGGGTGACAACGCCCTGCTCCAATGTTGGAAGTGTATTGGAGACGAAGTGTGGAGACCTTAAGTGTGAATTGTGGTCTTGGCAGTTAAAAGATTGGCTAAAGAAGGGGGCATATAGATTAGCAATGGTTCGGGGGTCGTAAGAGGAATAATTATTCAGTTTACGGGTGGAAGAAAACCCGTCTGACTTTTGTTTGGTGCCAACGAATTGATGGAAATGTCTGAGATTGTCTATTAAAGAAGCTTGCATTTTTTTCGTTATAGGAGTTGTAGAGGGATTCGCAGAGATACGAGAAGTGGAGGAAAGCGTCATGATGTGCGAAGTTAACTTACTTGCTAGACAAAAGTACTTAAAACTAGCTTAACTAACCTACTGACCCTATGCGGGTACTTTAAGCTAATCTAATTGAAATTATAACTGTGCCATTCGGCTTGATCCAAGTGTGTTCTTTTTTTTCTGCAGAGCACGACCGTATCTCGAAGTATGATAAAGACGCTCAACTTCTACCTCTCTTGCCCCTTAAATATATTTTGACAACCATTTTTTTATATCGTTTTCCAAAGCCAAATTGACTAAACAAGCATTTATGTTATTTCGTGTCAAAAATTCATGAATAAGTGCCAAAAATCCTCTGAAATTCGTTGATGGACTAGGATTCAATCAGCTGTGAAGTTGGGCATCTCTATAATACTTCATTTCTGTTCCAAGGACTCAATTATAACTTGCAAAATAAAAATTAAAAAGTTATTCCTGTTTAACATTGGATGGTCTTATTTGGTCCACCCTCTACAAGACCTATTAATCAATCTGGAAAAGAGTCCGCTACACTTTTTCACAATACAAAATTTCAAAATTCTGATCGGGACTTCCGCAACATAGCGAAGATAATTACATATTTCAATTTCCTTTCCCCTGCATTATGCGATACGACTGATCTGGAGATCTAATTCACCAGATCTCAGCTATCAATTGAGGTTAGCGTCGTGTTTTGAATAACAAATGCTCAAATGACATCATGTCTTGTGTCAAACTGACTTACTGCTAAAATAACAGTAAAACAACAGTTGCTCGCATTTATGCAAGAAATTTGCGATTCTAAGCAAAACATCTTATATGCTGGGCAAATACTTAAAATTCTGAGTGAATACTTGAAAATACGCAACGTTTTTCGGTGCCTTTGAATTTTGTACGAATTGGAGTCGGAGGCACAATCAGGTATGTCAACAGAATATTTGTCAGGATGAGAGGTGAGAAACAGGTCCAGGGTGTTAGTGTGGACTCATTTACTAGCTCGGTCCAATTATTTACACCAGCAATGATTTCGACATACCTTCCTTCGGGTGTGGTCTGCCCTGAATGTTGAAGCCAATTAGAATTGTGTGCATTGAAATCGGCTGCACGGGAAATTTGAGTGCGAGGACACAGGGATAGCGCATCAAATTCGTTGAAAGTTGAATTGCTATTCAAGTTTGGACGTCAAAAAACAAGCAGTAGTGTATTAAATGCCATGAAGTTCTAACCACAGAAAATTAAATTCCTGATTGAAACAGAGACCGTATTGTGATTGAATTTGGTAAGGAACATCACTACGCACGTAGATGACGAGACCGCGGTGTAAAAAGAAAAGCATTTGAATGCTTCACCGGTTGAGAGGTATTGTGGTGGACCATATTGGAAATATGGGATAAATTAGTCGCATTTGCCCTATATCCATATACATCAGTCCAGCAATAATCAGAACTATCATCGAAATATGATTAAGCGCCGATTTTTTAATAGTCAGTTAAACAATCAAATAGCAGTTAACTTCTTACTGTCCATTTAAGTTATCTGCCCGTTTCTGAGGTAAATAAAATCTAATTCTCTAGCTAGGCGAACTGTCAAATTTAAAAAGTTTGCTTACCAAGTTTTGTTTTGCGAAATAGTCTGCGAATGGATTTTCTTCGATATTATATATATTACTTAAATTTCCTTCCTTCAAGAAATGAAAGAGGTGTGAAATGAACAGAGACCTGTGCCCTATTGCACACACTACTTATCACTAATCATTTAGCAACTTATCATACTTTTTCATTAACTTCTGTTGCAGCAAAAATAAATTTGAAAAGAATTTAATTGAGTACTGAAAAGTTAGTGCTCAGCTTTGCAAATTAGCGTTGCACCAAACAATAAATGAGTGAGTGATTAATGTTCATCAGAAAAATGATAACTTTCGCAAAATAGGCCCCTTTTCACTTTCTGTTGCACCGAATTATTTTACTTATCAATTATCATCAAACATTTTGAGTATTAAAGCGGAAATAAGCTAAGAAAAAATGCTCTTTGCAAATTGATTTTCAAAGTCTTCGGTTGTGTTTTTTTGGTGAAGAAATATAACTAATAATAGTTAGTTAATAATAGTAATTCAAATTATTCAGATACAGACAATCCTAATTCTTCCACAACTGGAGAATCTATTTCAAGAATATCTAAGATTGCCCAGCAGCATCCACTGCATCGAGCAATACATATTGTCCACGCCAGTTCCAGTTTTTTTTTGGAATTATCTCGTTTTGCGTTTGAACCAAGCAGCAGTTAAATTTTTTGCAATTAAGTATCATTAAGCCCATCGATTGTGCCTTTTTTAACACATCTTACCAAGCCTCTTCGTTTTCTTTTTTGGTTTATGAATAATTTTGGTAGAAGACGAATAAAATATGCTGTTGTGATGACAAACAGTTAAGCAGCAATAGTTCGAAATAAATGGAAAATAAACCAATTTAACCTTTTTTGCTTTCACTACATCCACAACTTTTGTCCTTCGACTGGTCCCGGCTCATTTTTAACACTTTATGCTCCTTTTATCTTAATTGCACTTTAATTTTTTAATGCACGAAACTCACAGCCTACTGGATAATTGGCTTTCACACAGCCAATTTTTGTTGCTTAGCGATGACAATAATGCAAAGTTGGTTTTTGTTTTTGAAAAACAGTCATCATTATCACCAAGCAGATACGTGATAATTTGAAAAATGACTACTGAGTGAAATGTAACAACACTCTAAGCAAACAAATATTAATTTAATTACTTGCTCAGTGATTAGTGATAAGTGGCTGGTGCAATAGGGATCAGTCCATTATGCGACGTGGGAAAACGCAGACTTAAAACGGACATTCAGGTTACAAAAAGTTACTGCTCAATGCCTACTTCCATTAATACAGAGCAAAATCATGCACAAAACAGAAATGTTAGTTAGTTATTAGATACATTTGTACATACATACTATGAATACATATGCACAAAAAATTTAATTTTTTTTTCATACTGGAAAATTAAGGATAAACGTCGAGCGCTGAGCATAACCGGCTTCTATGCTCTAACACGAAGTTGTTTCATTCACACCTACGTCATGTGAAGTTAGACACAGTTGATATTAGCAGTACTGCAAAATACGGTAAAATAAATTCAAAAAATAATTTCATTTGAGGAGACTACATTTCAAGCGCACGAAGTATTGATTGTTGATAATAATATGTGCTCCGTATAGCCTTTGGTGCAGAAGTCACAGTTTATTCTTTGTGTGTTCACATGTGTTTTCTAACTATTTAACGAATGCTTAGTTGTACATATTTGTTCAATTATTCAACTGAATTCAGCGACGGTTGCTGGTTTTGGTGCCACCACCGAAAAAGTGTATAAGTTCTTTGCCATGCTCGTTCCAATCTTGAGCATATATCCTCTCCCCTAACCCAGAGAATGCAGTCGACACACATACGCCGAGTCGTTATAAATTACTTCAATAAATGTTGGCTTTTGGACAGACTTTACTCACATGGCCATTTAACGACTACATGAGCTGCATAATGATTTACATGAGATCGGACTACTTGGACGTATACGACGATGAAATGGCATCGAATGTCAACTTGTCCAGAAATTGTTACGAACTTGGACTATTGTCCGGTCTGGCAGTGCTTTGAATTCATTTTCTGAAACTCGTTTTGCCAAAATTTGCTGGAATACTTAGCTTTTAATACTTCGCACTTACTGCACGATGCATAGACTGCCCTGTTGTACCTGCACACGGTATATGTTACAGCTTTTGTCTTAAAGGCGATACTTTAAGGTCTGATTGTAAAGCTGTCATATTCTTCATTGAACAGAAGTCGCTCAATACAGAGAACCTGATCTACGCCTGGTAGAAGCATCTAGCGTTACATGCGCACACTTGCACATCCATCCAGCCCTTTCTCTCAGCACCAGATCAACAAACAAAGCATTTAGCATACTCGCCTCTGGCCCTGGCTGTGGCTGTCCATCTATGTATACACTCAGCCAAGTGCATCGCTTGCACTTGCAGCGAAACTCAGAAACTAATTAGCATAAGTCCACTGTTTCATGCAACAGGGCGCACCATGCAGAGGTGATTACAAAAACGCATCCATTACTGTCCACTTGGGCTTCCTTGTTTCTCCCTTCAGCCGCTCGTATCTTCTTTAAGTGAAAATCGCCTCAATTTGTAAAAGTCCACAGGAACTCCTCAGATTACCATCGCACGTCCAGGTCACTGTTGCATGTCACCCGGCAAGCAGTCATAGCCGCAGTCTCAACCTCAGTAAAAACTGAAACTACTAGTGGGCCAATCTTTCACCTGAGCATATCATTATGGCTAAATCTCTTTCCGAGTTACGAAAGCGTGAAGACACAATGGGAATACACGCCTAGTGCACGCAGTGAAACCTCTTCACTCATCACCAGCAGGCCACATTACGCCCCGCAGGCGGTGCAGTACCAGATCGCAGCATTTCGCTCTGGTTTTGCATAGACCGGGTGAGACACACTTAGTCACAGCGAATTGCACTTAATAGCGGGTTATTACCGATGATGCGCCGCGAAAGTAAGGGAGAAGAATGCAGATCCCTGCCTGACCAACCACCGGTCCCTGTAATTACGAGGGCAATTTGGAGTGCTTAAGTGAATTTCGCAGTGCAGCTGGCAATCAAAGAACTGATGAGAGAAACTATAAATTAGCTGTGATGCGATGTGCCACTTTGTCCTTAGCAAATTGGTACTCTTCTGGTTCCTCTGTTCGCTGTCGTCTTCGACTCCGTCGTTGCCAGCGTCATCCCAACTGGCGCTAGTCCATTGGACAATGGGTGGAAGAAGAGCAGACATAAAATGAGGAATCGTGTGAATGGTAATTAGAACGTTGTAATTTGATTCACTCAATCTGCGTGAAACCGAAATTAGACATTGTTTATCTGGCGGTGATTAATGAGTGCGATCACACACGAAGTGAGTTCGAGCGCCGTTCCAGTGGGTTCCTCGGTCAGCGGGCGGATGTTAACGACGGGGGGGAGTTCGTCTAATTAACCTACATAGGCGTAAGGTCTTCCTGATTGATGGGAGACACGGTGTGCCCGTGTTCCAGTTGAGACTTAATTCATTTGGAAGAATCAGTCTATACCGTGAGGGGAGTTTCTCAGTCAATCAAGGTTGAAGTCATTTAAGGTGGATGGAAGCCTTATTTGTATGGTAATGTCATGTGTGTAAAAGGGCACTAGACGTAAGCTGACCAAAGGTCATATCAGTCAATTAATCAATTCTAACCAGGCAGATAACCACGTTGAAGAAATGCGCCAATGGAATTGAATCTTGGCTGGAATCACATCGAGGTTATAAAAAATGCGCCGAAATTTGCCTTCAATATGTAAGGTCTATGTCAGTCCTAAGCTTGAGTATATTTTTATAGTTCCCCGAAGACCACCCGACGCCTCCTAGACAGCAATCAAAGCGAGCAATCAAACTCATAGGAGACTCATAGGAGAAAGAGAATAGACTCGCTTCTCGTACTGAGTCTTCTTTTTCCTTGTTTAATAACTATTCAAACAAGTGATGCTCAAGTGAGCTATCCTTAACCACTAGCCCCAGGGAAAATAATCAAGTCCTGTCAAGCCGCATGATCGCAGGGGTCAATTGAAGAACGTTTGTCGTGAGATGGAAGTTAGTCCTCAAAACTTTGAGCATTGTGTTGTTTGTACGGCTTGCCGTCTTGTTTGAACCACAACTCGGATACACCGAATATGTTGTCGAACTCTGCACACAGCGAGTCGGTTAACGTCGCTCGATACCGGAACGATTGACGACAACGAAGTTTCCTTCCTCATTTAAAAGAAAGTAAGGCCCGATAATGCAAAACGGTAAATTTTTGTTGATGCATTGATGCTCTTGTGGATTGAACATTGATCACTTGTGGATTGTCTGCTCTCCTATAACGACAATTTTGCTTGTTGGCATGGCCTCGTCCGTTCCAGCGCCCACATGCCTACGCATGAGGGCCCAAATCCAAACGCGGTTCTGCCCAATCATTTCTAGATCTTCTTCTTGTTTTCTTCATTTCGGATCTCAGTCATACTGGTGGCTTAGTGGCAAAAAAGTGCATTCCCGCTAAAACTTTTCCACCGTGCGACTATTTGCCTGCAAGCCATGATGACAACCGACATCATGTCCATAATTTTTTAATAATTTCCACACGTACGGTAAGCATGAAAGGCTGCATGATTGAAGCTCGATGTCATTGGTGCATTTGACACCAGCAATTGAAAAACGATCATTGGCTAAGAGCACTAAGGATGCATTAAATTTTTCCCTTATTGACCTTTTAAATAGTTATGGCATTTCATAACAATTTTTCATTTTATTATACAACACGTCAAACACCCCGATTGGATCACACGAAAAGGTGTAAGGAACAGCCTCCATCAAATTTACTTGTTGTTAACTTAAAACGTGGTGTGCCGTGGCGTTGTGGGTTGTTGCGTAAACTCCTACGCAATTCAGCCTACACAGTCCAGGCCCGATTTCCGGTTCGAGCAAAATTCCTCTCACGGCCCCACCTCTTTCGAGGGCACTGACAACGCACAGGGAGTATAACGGTCTAGAAAAAAGCTTCACAAATTGGCCGTTTTGGGTCGGCATAAAACTGTAGGTCCCTTCCACTCGTGAGAGAACAATGGTACGCACAGCAGGAGTGGTTGCTGAGACGCCAGGCCGTGGCCACTTCGGGCTTTAGAGCCACCCATATTATTATTATCAAATTTAAATAAAAGCGCACTAGGAGTTTTCCACCGGAACATCGCTTTTGTAGTTTAAGTTTTATCTACAAGGCATATCAGTTAATAGTTTGTACTAGCTGTAGTCGAAAATATCCAAGTTTTCTGCTTCTCTTTTTGCTACAATTCGAGAAGGACCTGTGCCTCAACCAAACAGCTGGCACGCAGGGGCCTCCAATTTGGCTGAAGTCCTTCGTAACACGTGTGCACCATCGTTTTCTTCTTCAATTGGCTTGTCCCATTGGTTCGGAGTCGATGACTCTTTCGGCCGAAATGAAGCTGACCATGTGCCATATACCCATGCCATGTAAAGCGTTGCAACTTAGGCGCCTGGCTAGACTCCTGGCGATGCACCGCTTTGCGGTTGAATCTTCTTCTCCAAATCGACTCCAGCGGAACTTTTCGCTCGAGGAACCCAATTACCCGTGGTCTCTTGCAATTTCCATGTCTACACGCCATAGAGCTCTACAGGCGTAGTCAAGGCGTTATATAAAATCAGCGTGGTCCTTCGAGAGATGGCTCTAGCACCTAATTAGTTGACATCTCAGCCCAAAGAACAGCGATTGACAAGAGTTACTACTAATTAAATAAATAATCAAATAAATCCATTATTCGAATGACTACTAATCATTCGAATGACTACTAATCATTCGAATGACTGCTAATCACTCGAATGACTACTAATCATTCGAATGACTACTAATCACTCGAATGACTACTAATCATTCGAATGACTACTAATCATTCGGATGACTACTAATCATTCGAATGACTACTAATCACTCGAATGACTACTAATCACTCGAATGACTATTAATCGCACGAATGACTACCGACTACTAACACAAGAGAAGTC
This sequence comes from Eristalis tenax, assembly GCA_905231855.2. Lineage (NCBI taxonomy): Eukaryota > Metazoa > Arthropoda > Insecta > Diptera > Syrphidae > Eristalis > Eristalis tenax. The sequence goes on from HG993125.1 coordinate 93,495,967, forward strand.
GATCAATGTATCAATTTAGTGCAAGAACAAGTAACAAAAAATTCTTGTCAAGAGCTACTGATTCAGGAACATAAGTAGATTGAAAGAAAAGTGCAAAAGAAAATAACTCAAATATTTCTCCACTACTCGGTTCATTTCTTCATTCTCAGTTTGTTTTTGCTCTTATATTGGGTATATGCCTTAATTCGCTTTTTTTTCAAAATTTGAACGTATTATTCAAAGTATTGCCCATCTGAAGCTATGACTTTTTCCCATCTTTCTGGCAATTTGTGGATCCCATCCCAAACGAACTGCGCCGGCTTGGCAGCCAAGAATGAATCAAGCCAATTTTTGATATTCTGCTCTGATGTGAACTGTATTCCAGTGAGAGCGTTCTGCATCGACCGGAACAAATGGTAGTCAGAAGAGGCAAGGTCTGGGCTATAGGGCGGGTGGGGCAAAACTTCTCATCCATTGTTTTCAAAATAGTTCCTAACCGGAATAACAACCTCGGGCAGAGCGTTGTCATGATGGAAAATTATTGCCTAGTGTCTGGTCGCATATTCCGGCGTTTTCCGGCTACTGCCATCTTCAGACGGATTAATTGTGTGCTGTAGCGTTGTCCATTGATGATTTCACCGGTTTTAGCAGCTCATAATCCCACCAAATACAGAGCATTAGCTTGGCTCCATGAATATTCGGCTTTGCCGTTGATTTGGCTAGTTGACCAAGCTTAAACTTCTACCAAAATACGATGACTTTCGGCAGCAGTTTTCTTCATATTAAAGTAATGAAGAAGAACTCCCTACAAAAACACTTTTTCAGGCACAAAGTTCGACATATTTGAGTGAAAAAAATGGTTGTTGTTTACGCTTCAAATGAATGACATATACTGAAATGGCGTACAATGACAGTAGCTTTCCAACGCATGATCCAATGGAAAAATACAAGTTACGCCATCTCTTAGCAAACCGCACGAATTAAGTTATATACCGAATATATATCTTACACGTAGACTAGTCATTCGAATGATCATTCGATTATTAAAATATCTCGATTGCTTAAGTCCCGATTCTTAAAATCATTCGATTATGCCCATCACTAATTGCCACTGTTTACTTGGCAGCCGGGGTATGCGCAGTCCTTGAGTTGAATAAAAAGTCGTGCATGAGTTATTACACAACCATTACACAGCACAACACTTTACATAATCTGATCTCCTATCACACAAGCCCATTAAAACCATACCCCCTTAGCAATTTTTACACAAAAGGCTTTCCATACACTCTGTGAATAAGTTATCACGAGCTTCTGGCTCTTGGGCGCTAAAGCACTCTTCCCATTCGCTGAACAAAACCCAACTTCTGCGTCTTTTAAACGTTTGCTTGTGTAGCTATTTGTCAGTCTAACTTCTCTACTTTCATCCCGGATGTTGTTTTTGGACAACTTTCCGAATCCCAATTACTATTCATCCAAAATTTATTTTGCAAACAAATTATGCAGATTATCTTTCTCACATTTGAGTTATACGATAGCAATGTTGACAGACTAAGATCCACTCAGGCTCGTCCAATGCAAAAAATGTTCATATGCGACTACACTCATCATCCCCTGTATAAATTCAACGACAAAAAATTATGAATTCATTTCGAAAGTAACGGAAATCCTCATCTAGTCTAGACCATCACCAACTGTGAATCGTGGTCGCACAACAAAACGAAGCTCATCAAAAACTCTCAAAACGAAGTCGAACTCTCTGCTCACCGTCGCATAAATCACGACAAGCTCTCTATCGTTTCTCCAATTATCGCATCCGCAGTATTGTCATCCGCCGCAGGGGAAAAAGTAAACTGCACTTTGCTACACATACAGTTGCTGAGGAAAGCAAAAAGGGACTGCTTGCTAACACACTCGATTTGGGACAGTGAAACGAGCCAGCCAACGATGAGATTCACAAACTCTCGCATATTACCGCTTCACTGCCTAGATGGGTCTGACATCTGAATAATTTTAATTGGCCCAAAAACAACAAACAAACCATCATCCAACCACACAGCAGCAGTCAGCACTCGGCGCAGAGAACCCATAGAACTGTAGTCGCATATCAAATTGTAGCATTCACTGCGCAATCCCTCACATCGAGTCTAATGACACCGCGCCTCTGTTCTGGGCATGCACATGCAGAGCATTGTGCCAGAAGATGCCACAGATGCCAAGAACTAGATCACTGGAAAACGCATATGACGTCGCCGACCACAACCGTGCCGCCGCCGGGACAATTTGTGGTCAGAGTGTCAGTGAAACGCACGCAGAAACTAGGCACTTTTCACTTTTATTCATCGCCGCTCGGTTCTGGTCTAATTTGCGCGCACTGTAGCCTGTCGCTAATGACAAGAGGACCAAGCATTTGCATGGCGGTCCCGTCTTGAGTCCGATTAAGACAGATTACTCGTGTACCCGATGTCTGATGTTATGGGTCTCCGTTCCGCAACATGGATGCGATGTCTTCACTCATACGTCTCGCAGAGAGGGACAGATAGAGAGCGAGAGAGTGTGTGAAATGCGTTGACAGTTGCTGGACTCTGGGAAAAAATTTGGGTCGTTTTGCATAACAAACGAAGTGCTTGCAAGTTCGCAGCTCAAGCTCTTTTCTTTTTTCGTGCGTATTTTTGTCGAGAACGTGGAGTGATGGTGTCGTGGATCGGTTTCATTGTCTCGCCGTGCCCTGACCCGATTCGATGAAATGCTTTACTGTTCCATCTCAATTATGCTCTGGATTTGACTGACTCGGCGCGGAATGCTGTGTGCTTGGTGCGTTGCTGACTTTGGCCGAACCACCGGATGATCTCACTGTTCGGTCGTCTTTCGCTTCGAAGCACGGTTAAAAGTTCCTCAGCCGAAGAGATTGAATAATGATTGTTTGAGGGTTCCTTTCTTCTTGAAGATGTGCTTTCATAAGAATTAACAATTTAAATGAATCGTCGGTTGCTTTCACTTGGGATGATGCGGTCAGCTGATTGCATTTCGCGAACACGGTTCTGTCTGCACTTCTATCTTGAGTGCCATAGCGCGTGTGCACTTGTGCACCTTGAGCGTGATCTGTTCTCATCAGCTCCGATCTCTCGTCTTCACGCCTCCTGCCTCTGGTCGATCGCCCATGTCATTCCCCACAAGCCTTCCTCAGATCCAATCCGAAGTCGAACAAGTCCCGATTGTTCAATTCACATGCATAATTGGATAACAATCAGCCAACTGATGACCAGTAATTTTGCGAGACGCCATAATGATGGCTGATTGAAAGGTGACGGTTTATTTGTTGTGAAAACATCTCAACCGTTCCATTTCGGTCACTTATAATCTAGAGCCGCCGCCGCCAATAAGACCCTCATTACCATTCCATCGTTACTGGCTCCCCGTGGAGCATTCCTCGGTACCCATTGCCATTGCCATCATCGCCGCCGTTCGTCCGCAGATGAAATCCCAAACGGATCGTGTTACAAATCACAAATTAAATGGAAGTAGCTACTCTCTGAAGCGCCCGAGGATGATGCTGGGTGTACAGTGGATTCCACGAGTGCCTCGCTAAGTGGGGATCGTTCGTTTCGTGCTGGTGCGGTCTGAACTTTCTAATATTTCAATCATACACGCCGGGGTCAAATCCGATGGTTTGAACCCGGTTCTGTTCTAAGTGGGCAACCGCAGTTGGCCAAAAACTAGGTTCCTCGCTTCCCACTTGATGATCACTGGGGAACACGATAATGGTGTGGGTCATGAATTATTAAAGAACGCAGAACACATGCCGACGCACACACACATTTGGTCGGAGCTCAAAGAGCCCACAGCTCGGATGGCGTGCCGTGCGCCGTGACATGCCGTGGTGCGGTGGTGCGGTGGTTGCCCGAGGTGTAATTAAACTGCATCGCCGCTTCTTTTAATTACAACATTAAGCGGTTATAAAATTATTTTAATTCCTCCTCCAGGTCTGCTGGGAGCGACATTTTGACAACTGTACCCGAAGGAGCATGCGAGATGGGATCCCCGCCGCCGTACGGGGCTGCAATTGTTGCGGTTTTGCTTCTGCCCGAGGAAGAGGCACAGAAATGATTGAAGTCTGTTGGTTGGGAATTTGACAAGCGACACGTTTACGTCGCGGACTATGAGTAGTCGGGGGCTCATCATAGATGCACAACGCGATCGCGTCGAGAGTGTAAATCTTGACGCTTTAGAGTTTATTACGTTTGTTCGAGTACGCCTCTGATTTAATTTACCTTAATGATCAAGAACAGTTGCATTGCGTTGTGTCATTCGGTAGGTGTTCCATTTCGCTTGGGGTTCGGTCATATTGGGGCAGTGAACGGCGGTGTTTGCTATCAAATGCGCTACGCAGGCGGTTTTATTGCTGTGAGTTCGCTGGAAATGGGTCAAAAGTGATGGAGCGGGTGTGTGGACGTCGCGTCGTTCACTCCGGATTGGAAGACTTCTGTGGGATAGTCTAGATATTAGCTGCGTAATTGAATCGTCCCCGATTACAATTGGGTGTCGGGGTTTTTTCTGGGAATCTGAGTATGTCTTCGATTACGCGGACAGAGTGGGTACGTGTATAATTCAGTCGGACATGTACGTTTCTTTGGAACAGCGATTGTGAATTAATGTCTTAAAAGGCAGAGCGGTCTGGAGAACGGGATACACCCGGACTATCAGTGTTACCAAAAAAGTGTATGCGTAGGCACGTGTGAATGGCATTGGCCCTTCCCCTACTCCAATGGTTCAGACAAGTACTTTGGTTGAAATTTTTTTCCAAAATGCACGGCCCGGCGGCCATGTTATGGATGATTGGAAAAAAGCTCCTAAACAGAACATAGCGGTTGACGGATCCCAGAAGGCTGTTGTTGCTGCTCTACCGTAACCCTTAAATGCCCAAGTTTTTTTCGAGACAATTCTGAGCAACATTTGTTGTATGATTTTTAATATAACGCACCACTTGGGGCAGTGCGTGCCCATTGGACACGCTGGGCATTACGGACAACAAAATCGGACACGCTGGACATTGCCGACAACGTGTAATAAACGAAATTTGGATCAAAAAGCATCTGCGGTGCATCTCAGGTTGTGTGAAATTCCATGAAACAGTTCTTGTCACTGGTGAGGCATAGGCGAACTTGAGTTCGTGAGTTGCATCCAGGTTTTTTTTCCATCGATGTCGACTTGTATCGTTCTCCGGTAAGTGGACAATTGTGTCTAGCCGTACATCCTTCGAGGGCTGTGGAGCGAGACTTACTCGACCCCGCTTGGCTGCGATCTCTCAAATTCAATGGGCGCCCAGGCTTTGGAAGCAACAGTATGGCCGATTTTGTAAGACAAGTGGCTACTTCCATGATAAATTCGTACAATTTAGTGGCTTTGTAGTTTGTACTGTATAATCGAAGTGGATTCGATATAACATCCAAGCGTTGATGATGGTCATACAGCGCATGTGGTAGAAAGTGCGTGGTGTCCATTTGCGAGATTTGATGCAGACATCGACCCAAGCACGCGTCCATTAGATCGACGCCGCCCATGTCTTTTTTGTATTTGTGTATGACGTTGGGGCACTCTGATCGATTTAGATTTTTTGTTGGAACGCTGAACAGCTGGAGCTGTTGTCGCTGTCGTTACATCGGACGATAAACATAGTTGACTCCAGCCATCGTGGAACTTTGTTGTCGTTCCACGCGGCAGTGGCAACATCGATGCTGTAGTAAAGGGTGGATTTTTCCGATTGTACACATTTGGACTGTTCAATTGACCGAAAAAATCACGAAGTGCACAATATGCATTTTGATTTGAACGCCCATTTTCATAATAAGCCTGAATAACTTTAAAGCGTTGCTCGATTGTGTATCTTTCCATGGTTCAAATTGAGTTAGTCTGAAATTGAGAATTGTCAAATGAAATGCAGAAAATAACTTGACGTTTAGGTGTGGTTCACATTCAACATCGGCCACCTTTTACAAGCTGTCACCACGATTGTCGAACTTTTGACGAAGGTTGCACTTTGGAATGCGCTGGTGGCTAATCGTTCCAAGCGAGTTTATGCCGCCATCGACTCTAACTCATCAGGAGTTCTGCCCAAGCGTAACCAGGCGAGTTGTTGGATTTGGTCGAACTACCTCGTCCCGTGATGAAGGGGACATTCGTTCCACGTGACCAAACCACCGAAGCATAGCCCTCTTCGTTAAAAGAAGCAGCTGCTCCTCGCGCACTGCCGTGTTTCTCACCCTATCCCGGCGAGTAATTACCGCATCAGCACGGAGACCCATATCAGCAGCTTGTATTCGCGATCTTATTCTTTCGGTCAGTACCCAAATTCCATGACCATAGGTGAGAGTTGGAACAAATACTGAGTTGACCGCTAACTTGGCTTTGACACCAAGCTCGGCCTTCCTGATTACAGATCTACCAAGCTGTTTGAAAATTTACCCAGCTTGACCAATCCTACAGGAAAGCTCAGCATTAGTCCTTCCATCACTCATGAAAAAGACCCCGAGATACTTAAGCTTCTCCACCTGCCTCAATGGCTCTCCACTAACCTGTAAAGTGCATTGAACAGGCGTTCTGAAGATGACCATAACCTCCGATTTGTCCACGTTCACCTTCATTCCTGCATTAGCACATACGACCACAAACCTATCGAGTGTACGCTGGAGCTCCGTCTGGAAATATGTGAATATCACTAAGTCAAAAGCTGGTCGGTTGTACTTCTACCGGGACGACAGCCGCACTGATCATCCCCCATACATCATTTCTGATTTAAGGGAGTGATGAACTTGATCGACCACAATTCATTAGAATTACACATGTACGCCATCAAATACCGCCATTTACTAATCAATGATTTTTCACAAACGAATTATCTCACTAAGATAAATTTTTGAAAAATAAATCCATTAAACTGACAGGCAACTTTTAAATTTATTCTCAATCCATTTATTTTTGAATTTCGAATATAATTGTGTTGTTCGTTGCCGTTTGGTCCAGTGCGTACGGAATGGTTTGTGCATGGCGTGACTTCCCCCCACCACCATAGCTGCTCACGAGGCCACTGCTGAGTTGCTCGCCGAGCGGGACAGACCGGCCACCAGGCGCTCACATACTGCCACCATTCAGGCCTAGCTGCAAATGGGGCCCTGGCACACCAGGGTAGGCAATATCCGAGGCCAATGGTTTGGGGAGGTGCTCCCATCACGACTTCCGAGGCGGGTGTTGAATGCGATTCCAAAAGGTAGGCGACCACTTGCCAGACCCAGGACGTATACCAGGACGGACCATAACTCCTGATGAGTAAGAGTCGATCGCGGAGATCACATATCCAACATTATGGGTCTATCACCAAAATGATCCATCTGGACGGCTATGAAAGCCCCTTTTTCCCCTACGCATCAAGTCGTCTGGTGGAATAAGCAGTGTGACTCGGCTGCATAGGGGCGGCTTCCTTAGAACGTCTGGCTCGGCCATTGATGCACTGCTGAAGGTTCTTGCGCATTTCATTTGACCCGTCTTATGGATATGCCATCGGACACACGGACACCAGTACTCACACATATTAAGTCGAGTTTCCATACACTCAGGTCTGGCTTTGCCCGAATCTGAGCCAGGAAAGGAATGTAGTCGAATTTTTACGAATGGCTCCAAAACCAATGGCGCTGGTGCCTTCGTGGAGGACGACAACATTAGGCTCATTAGAAAAATTCGCCTCGGTTTTCCAAGCGGTAACCTATGCGATCCTAATGGCCACCAAATATATTGTGAAGAACTGGTGGAAGGGGAAAAGTATTTGTGCCTGTAGTGACAGCCAAGCTGTACGTAGAACTTGCTTTAACCACATCCAGGATAGTTCAGGAATGCGAGTCCTACCTCTACCGGAACGGCAGTCAAAATTCATTAAGACTTGTCTGCCCCGAGATTGCTGGGAATGAGATCGCCGATGAACTTGCTAGACAAGGATCAGAGAGGAGACATAGTCAGGACCTGAACCCGTTCTGAGTCTACCTGCGTCCTTTGTTAGAGCTTCCATCGATATTTCGGCCTCTCGGAGGTGGCATGACTCTCCAGGAGCCACACAGACTAAGCGCATGCTCCCAAATGTCTCTAAGAAATCCGCGGCATTCTTGTTATCTCTTGGCAGAAAAGACTGCAGACGACTTACTGGCATACAAACGGAACACTACACCTTCGCCAAACCTCTAAGTGTACTAGCGGCTTAAACGACGAAACCCTCTGTGACGACACTGCAGAGCACTTCCTCTGTCTCTGTCCTGCTTATGCTCGGATCAGGTGACAGGTCTTTGGTGCTGAAGTGGTGAGAGTTTATGATGCAGGTTCCTCATCACAGAAGCGCCTGCTGGGCTTCCTTCGGAAGACCACGAAACTGCAGCAAAAACAGGTTGCTGCCTGGCAGTACAATGGACTAGTTTTTGAGTCTGAATGTGAATGAATCTATTATTAACTAAACAGTCTCCCAAAGTACTGCTCGCGAATAGCTATTGTATACCCTCGTCCATTAGTTGCCCAGACATCAAGGTAATTGAACGGTCTAAAAATAGCAAATCTAGAACAGAATCTAGAAACTAGAAAACTGACAAAATTCCAAACCAAAGGAGTGGAATTCCACAAAATCAGCCAAACTGCTCATGGAACTAATGAACATGGGCTCAATTGAACTAACAGCTTGCAGTTAATTACAAACCAAACAAAGCAGAAGGAAAGTAAACTAAAAAGAAAAGCCTATTGGGCGTCTAACTACTTTCATCAAATATTTTGAACTGAAATAATGACGGGTTATTTCACCTTGAATTAGTTTTGCTTTTTGTTCTGTTCTTGTTTTGGTAACTAAATGAGTAGAAAAGAAAAACAATTTTGTATAATTAGAAAGCAATCAACTGTTTGAGTAAAAGTAATATTCGGGGCACTGTTGACCGTGAATCGCTGTGTTTAACAAACTTAAACCAGAATTAGAGTCCACTATGCGAAGCAAACGAGAAATAATTGTGGCTCGCTCAGAAATTAGTTCTAAACTTACGCTCGGTTTCGACAAGGTCATTAAGACGAGTGTGGAATGTAACCACTTCGCTCGCAATTAGTTCAAGACTCAAGGAGCACAGATCCCCTTTAATGAAGCAAAAGAAATTAATGGAACAGTGGCTCAGCTGCCTTTGCAGGAACGAGGAACGAAAAACGCCTAAGATTAGCATATCAAAACCCAGCTATTGAGGACAAGTCGAGTTGAGGAAATCTTGTGTTCTCTTCAAACAACCTGTCAAACCGTTCAACAAACGCGCGCGCATCGTCAAGGTGTCGTAACTCTTTGCGTTCTCATCTCACCCGTGCACACGATGCACTCAGAAGTCAACTTCAACGAACCAAGCAACAACACCACCCATCAGCGATACCATCAGATCTGGTGCTAGTCTCTCCTCCTTCTGTGGACTTAGCATTCGATGAGTGATACGCTCACTGAGCGACCATGAAAAAACACTTACAAGGAATTAATAGGCAATCACGGAAGCGATTCGCCGACGCACCTGTGCCCATTAGTCCTCACCAAAAACGGGCCCGAAGCCACTCAACCTAAGGCCTCTCTTATCTGATTGCTTTATGCACTCGACGAGTTCTCTCTATCACCTCGATCTTGATGAACTCCGCCAGGCTACGGCCGATGCTCTCCCTCTCTAGCTCACCCTGTAATTACCCGCAGAATGGATGTGGCTCTTCAATTACAGCCTCCATCGATCGCCTTAACAAGGGACAACGCCCCCTGGTGTCTGAAGCTTTTGGCTGCCGATATTCGCTCAGCTCGGGGCAATAAAACGGACCTCGTCCCTGTTACGATTGTTAGCGCTTCCATGGTTTCATGGATTATGCAATGGGCCACCAGCAATGAGGCCGCGTCTTGTGAAAATCTGCCGAACAAACAATTGGCCCCTATGGGATTCTTGGCTCTTTGCGGCCGCAGTCGAGGACCGGTTTGTGTAAAGCGAACGTCGTCGTCGCGGTCGTGTCTTTAGTGGGACGCGTGCCGGTTCTAAGCCGGCCATATGGAGAGTTGATTGTGGACACCACTCGCAGTGACCATGCGTAGGAACCGGACGGTTTCTCTGCCGTAATTGCTCCCACATGGCACACAATGGCCATAATGTGGCGAATGTGGCCAATGTGGTGAATGTGGCGAATGCTCCACTGACTTACGACCCAGTCCAGCGTCCTTATTTCCTGATCTGAACTCCCTGACTCCGTTCACTAATCGCACACGGAATGCGCTATGAAATCCCGATGCCTAATGACGCTCTGGAAGACCGCGCACGCCATTCAAGCAATTATACGATGGTTTCGCAAGTTAATTTCCCCGGTAACAGTTAACCGCCGCCGCCAACGACAACGGTGGGACGACAGCGACGCGACGCGATGCGACTACATCTACGATGTACATACAGGAGATGGATGATGACAAAAAGCCACAGCTAAAGCGAAAGCCGCATCCGAAATGTGATGGTGATTATGTCGTCGGTGTTGGGGCTGTTAACGAGCCGTGTGCAACACAACATCTTTGTCAGCGCGCAAGACTGTGCTGCTGAGCGGCGGCGCTGTTGCGAGCGGAGACTATGTTGCAATGCAATGTTAGAAGATCGTGTAAGCCCATGGATGCGCTGGCGACGGAATGCCATGCCCAGCGGTATATCCAATTTTGTTGATTAAGTTATTTGCGAAAAATCACAACCTCGGCTGTAGGTCGTGGCAAGGTACACAAAGAACGCGGAGTCAACCGTACAACCGTACAACCGTACAACCGATGACGACGACGACCGCGACGCAGTCACGTTAAGTACGTACAATTGAGATGGCACACAACCAGGAAGACAACACCGCCGGCTGTTGAAGGAGACGCCGAAGATGGTTGGGTTTGCAGTGGCTTGTGGAGCTTTTGTCTCAATAATCATGTTGTTGCTGAAGTTGATGGGATTATGGCGGAGATATTGCCTCGTAGCAAGATGATGGAGGCATTGTGATTTCATCCATTCAGTTGTCGGCAAGAGGCAACAGTAGTTGTCGAAAGTGTTGTAGCATGCAAGTGTTATGCGGAACTAAAAACATGCATGACTAGGATGTGACTTTTGAGTGACTGCGTGACGTGGCATTATTAGTTTTTTATTACTGATAGTGACTCGCTCTGAAATTATTTTATACGATCGGTTTCGACGAGTGTGGGATGTAACCACTTCACTCGTAATCAGTTTAAGTCCAAGGAGCACAGATCCCCTTTAATGAAGCAAAAGAAACTAATTAAACACGGGCTCAGCTGCTGCACCTCTTAGTCGTGTCACTTGTCACTGGATCACTTAAGTGTCACATAAAGTGACTAAGGCAGTACAAATATGTCACAGTGGCATATGGAACGACTAAGAGAATATAATATATAACATGTCACAGTGACATATGGAACGACTAAGAGAATGTACAAAATGGAAGGCCTTTTTTGGATATGTCGTGCGTCAACGATGACACTTTGTTTTGAAAGGTCGGTTTTATGTCAGATAGGTTAAGCGCTTGTATACAAAAATGAAGTAAGTTTGCCCTCGATAGCTTGGAGTATTTTCCAATTGGTCATTACATACTTCTTATCTGTTTTCCAGTTCTTCGAGTTTCTTATTAACACCTGCAGAGAGAGATTTCGCTTCATTTCCGAAGGCTATTTGAACACCTTTCACAAACAGGCAGCGGAGACCCATCGCATGCGCGACCTCTATCACATTGCACGCTTTTTGACAAACACGTCATTCAAGGCCACCCAACCGCTAAAAGATCTAACAAATCTAAAGACAAGTAAATCTCAATAGATTTCTATCCCAGAGAGGTATTACGAGACGGTATTAGCAACAACATCTTCACAACACATCCAGCGATGTGGTTGTCGTCGCCACCCAATAAGGCGGGAAGAGCTACCGAAACCCAATAAAGCTCCCAGACCAGACAACATAAATCCAGAACTGCTTAAAAATAGCCCCCTAGTGAGTGCCACAATTCTCCCTCCGCTCCCTCTACTAAAAGACAAGAAGGCGTTACCACTCTACTTCCTAAGAAGGGCAACTGGTCCGAATACAAGAATTGGCCTACTACACATGGCGAATAAAATATTGGCGCACCTAATCAATCAAAGATTATCTAACTCCCTGATGGTCGTCCTACGGAAAGGAGAAGCCGGTTTTCGTCCGCGCTGCTCATGCATTGATCATGTCAGCACTCTGTCGTTGACACCACTCTACCTTTGCTTCGTCGACTTCGAGAAAGCGTTTGGCACTTTTGGACATGACGCAACATTGAGACCCTAGCATGCAAAGGATTACATGTAAAAATTATAAATCTTATTAGAGAACTGCCGCATGAAACACGAGAAAATTCTCAGCAACAGCGGGCTGAAGTCAGGCAGGCTGCGTGTTGAAGTGACTGACTGCAGCCCAAAGGACAACAGACACACTTAGGCCAAGTATAGCCAAGTAGGTTATCAAGCTGTTCTTAGATTTAATAATGCGACAAACTTCTGCGAAAAAGAGAGGCATATACTCGGCACCCAGCCTTGAAGACCTGGACTATGCGGTCGACATCCGCTTCATGTCCCACAAATTCACTCACATAACAGCCCAAATGAAGTCAATTAGTCACTTTGCAGCACAAGCGGGTCTAAAATTCAACATCACGAAAACAAAGATGATGCGCATCGACACTAACGCCTCGCAAAACTTTCAGATTTGTGGCTCTAACGTCGAAGCAGCGGATGGATTATGTTGCCTTGGCAGCATCATCACTAAAAACGGGGGCTCAGCAGCCAGCAGTTTCGCTGAGCATTTTCGAACCGAACTTGAAGTCAGTTCCGAAAGATCCGAAAGATACTGCGCGTTTTCTGGCCCAACACCATCACAAAACGCCGACCTCTGGGAGTTGACGGGACAGGTACTCGTCCACCTGGAAATCGGCCGCTGTAAATGGAAGTGGATTGGCTACACACTCGGCAAGTCCCATGACGACATGACAAGAGGAGCTCTAGATTGGAATCCACAAGGTAGTCGTAGACGCAGCTGACCATCCAACACGTGGAAGCGGCTAATTGAAACAGAAGCGCCACAAGCTCTTGGCAACAGATAAAATGCCTAGCCTTAGATAAATCCAATTATAACTTGTATATTGAGGGCCTATGCTCCACCTAACAAATATATAAACAGGCAGGCTAGAGAGCGCTAGTTACCAATTGTGTATCCCTTCATGTTTCACCCGTTACGAAAATTGGCGTATCGCTACCAAATGTGGAGTCGTCATCAAGTACAAAGGATGTATAGAAGAGGCCCAACAACGTACCCTTGCGGTACTCCAGCTTTTATTGCGAATGATCATGTCTGACACATAATTCCTTCTGTTTTATTCCTGCCTGCCAGACATTGTCAAAGGCTTACGAAACGTTCGAAGGCTTTTCCACTCAGTTAATTTAAACTTACAAGCTGTTGTTGTTACTTAAACCTTAATTGAAGGTTGTTGGAATCAGTGAACGCGCACGAAGCCGATGGTGAACACAACCAGTCAACTTAGCGAGCGCGTAATTGGATGTAGTTGTAAAGATCGTGTCAGTAGGAGAGGCTTGTTGGGTCCACCTTCGGCATGTAGAGCCGGCAGAAAAAGAAGAAGAAAAAGACGAATAAGGTAAAACTCTTTCGAATACTTTAGACATTATCGGAAGGTGTGATGTCATCCTTTTCTTGTCAGCTTGTAGATTTCCGTGCCAGTGCAGAGGAATTTAACAAGAGCTTTTTTAGGTAACTCTCCTGAGATATCTCATGTGACTAGGTCGCCGTGACGTTGCGTTGTGGGTCTGCTCGTCAACGTACGCACTCGAACTGGTACGGCCATCTGCCGATGACGACTGCGACAATGATCAAAGAGTATTCCTGTCTAAAAAAAAAATGTATTTCTGTCTCAAACTTCGCCGTTCGGAGTCGGTATAAAAATGTGGGTTCCATCCACTCATGAGAGAACGCACAACACTAGTGCTCACTGGTGAATCTAAGTCCAGGTCCACCTCGGACTGTCGCGCCATATTTACTATAATTCGTGACTCAATACTTTCTAACGCCACTATTGCTCTTCTGTCAGTGAACAAATGTGAACCCTCCCTCTCCTTTTCTCTCTCTCTCTCTCTGTCTCTCTCTCTGTTCTAGGCTCAGCAAACTTGTCGTGTTCATTTGTTTTATAGCCAAGAGGCCTGCTAGGTCTAATTGCAATGAACTGCTGGCCCCCAGGGAAGACCATCACCTGCGCGCCGTTCTCCCCATCACAGCGCCATCGCACACTCTTACGCAACACTCCCAGGCCATTCACAAGGCAACTCGCCACCAACGTCTGATCCAGTCCGCAACAGCAGTCAACAACAACCCTCCGAGTTGGTACGGTTTACATCTTCTTTGCGAAAGAATCTGTGTCAAATGTCGACTGTGTTGTAGACAAACCCAAACTACCATCTCATGCTCCAAGTCCGGTTGGTAACTTTATGACTTCTCTGCTGGATGAATTGAAATTTTCATTTCTTAGGAACTCGCATGATCTCGAGTACCTTCATTGTCTCCGGGCAGAGAAAATGAATTTCTTTGCAGCTTGGAGCTTGGAGGGATTCTGCTTTTGTTAGCTCGGTGCGCAATCAATCAGTGGCAGCACGATTTTCGTGGCTGGCTTGCAGTTCCATTTGGCAGTTTCCGCCTCACTCTGTTGCCGCTTGCGCTCGTATGGAGAGTGCCATCTGCACCAGCTACTGCAGTGATGGTACGAGTATGCGCATCTAGATAAACTCTGACTTGTTCCACTTTAGGGAATAAGAGGGTTAGCCAGCCGCAGAGCAGTACCTCTCCGTGTTTTCATTTGAGTTTTGTTGTGTTATTCAAATCGCGTCGGTGAGTTCGTGATTACCACGGATATGCAGCAGCAGTTGCCCGCTAGAAGGTCTCGCTGTTGCCTGCACGCCTTCGCCTTCGGCGTGGGGGCGATACATTTGAATATGGAATCGGGATGTTTGCAAAGGAGAGCTCGCACTTGTATGAGTCTGCTCCAGTTTTGAACTCGAACGGAACACGATTGGGAACACCCAGTCAAAGCCGTCATTATCGCATTACCTTAGCAAAATGGACGTTTCATTTGCATGAACTGCGCACGGTTCAATGGCGGGCACTTGAATGGCAAATTGGTCTCGAACACGGAGGCTAAGTAGGTGTAGCCGGCTTGATTGATGGACGGGGCGGAATGGATGGAGCAATTGATATAAACGATGGCTATGGGCAGGTTATTTTCACAACTCGTACACTGAGTAATGCCAAGCGTTTTCCGCGGGAATCGGAGAAATTCGATGGGTCTTCGGGTGTACCGGAGATCAGTGCACGTCCCACTAGGGAACTGCCAGTGCAGAGAGAGTGATGTTCCAATATGCCTAGAAGTGATATAATGCTCTGCCCACGAAATGAATTCAACTTGGCCATGGGAACAGATTCATTGGCATGTCGCGGTTGACTGATTTATTGTGAGCGGCGAATTGATTGATTGCTGCGGAGGCTCCCCATCCATCCAGACGGTATCTGTTTCCCGATGCGCCGACTTTTCGAGGAGACCAATGCAGCTTGGCTAATTGATATGTACGCTGCTGTGGGCCAGTGCCAGTGCTTAAATGCAATCCAAGCGAGAATGCAAGAATTTACATAAATTGCAGTTCAATTTAGAAGATTAGCGCACAATGTTGAATCGATGTTGTCATCTGATGATTTGTCATTTGACGAGGTTTAGAAAGTTTTCCGGCAGCGAAACAAGTAGAGGAAGACGAATGGGGGCTTGGTAGGAAGATTGCGACTGGATGCGGCTCATTGGGTCCATTGTGTACGTGTTTTAGGGTGTCAGCTACCGTTCTACAACCAGCCAGGTTTTTCAAGCCGCGATGTGGGTTTAGTCCTCTAGCTCCGAGAAGAAGCGTTTTCCTGGAAAATACCTTCTTTCCATTGCTAGAACTGGGCATTCGCGGAGCGTTGTTGGATGGATTCTGTTTCTTCCGTGTCTCTGCAGCTTCTGCAAAAATCGTTGTGCGGTACGTTCAGTCACGGTGAATGCGTAACTACGTCACAGTGTCCAGTGAGGACGTACGAACATCTCTGCCGATCAATGATCTTGATCTCTTCTTGTTCAGCTTCGGCCATGGGACCCTTGATGTGGCTGCAGTATTCATGCTGAGCCAGTGAGTACTGGTTCCATCGAGGGCTTAGTCTTCCACGTCCTTGCTTCCTTGCGAGACTGTGCGCTCTTTCACTCTCTTTTGAGTTACTCAAGGAGTTTGCCCATCTTGCAGCAATATATCTCAAAAAAAAAAAAAAGAGAAGCACCTGTCAATTCAGCTCAGTGAGTCAATGTGTAGGATCTGCTAAATTCAGCAAATGTCAGTCCATGTCTGATTGCTTCCACTTGTCCTCAATGTGGTACAATATAGGCGTTGCTGCTGCGTTCTCCCACAGTTTCGGAGTCGAAAAAAGTTGAACTTCAGGTCGTATCCAAGTTGTCCACGTACTCCATATGGTTCATCCAACTTTGGCATTGGACCCGTTGACGCCTGGTTCTTCTGTGAATCCTGTGAATAGTGCCATCAATGCAAACAGGAACATAGCTCCTTCATCCTCTCTGGAAGTTGCCCGTGCTTCTGCGTCGTAGAACTTGGTTGTATTAAACGAGACTCTAGGCACAAGGACATGCCTAGGCACAAGGACGATGGAACAGCCGATGCATAAGCGTGAAAGAATGTGGATCTGCCACTGGCACGGAATTAGGGAGACACCACTGATACCAATAAAGCCAGTGCTACTGACAAACGCCATAAACGACACCAAACGTGGGCGGAGAGTAATACCTGCAGGTCATCCAAAACAATGTGGGCTACACTAAATCCAAACAAAACTTAAGCCCACCAAGAGTGAGACAAGAAGGAAATTAGAGACTGAGCACTGCCTCATAGACACAGAGCGCCCCACAATGTCTACTGTAGAAGCTGCAGAGATGAGAAGGAAGAGGCAACAGTACTGAACTACCTCAGTACTTTCCGTGCCCTTGCAGAAACTGGAAGAAGATTACTAGGTAGTTATCGTAGTATAATCTGCGAGGTCTCAGATTTTTCATTGTCCGCCAACTGTGGACAAAACAGACGTCTTAATATGAGTGCACTTTCCTAAACAGGGGAAAGTCCTCAAAGTCAAGTCCTCAAAGGACCAGGGTACTAAGCCAAAAAAGTGAAGAAGTGGTAGAAGAAGTCTCTGGCTTCACCGAAGTACATTTGTGTAACTTCCACCTCAATGCCTCATTAACGTCTCGCTGCTTTTGGCCAACTACATCAGTGACTTCTTCGTCTTCTTGACCTTTCCCCCTTATGTGGAACATAGGGCCTCCACGATACTTCAAATCTGACTCTATCTGGTGCTTCTCTTGAGATGTGTATACTGCGCACGTAGAAGTTCTTCCTCCACTGTCCTTCGCCACGTTTTAGCTGAAGCTGCAGGGCGTCGGCTGCCTTACCGATTCCAACGAAGAGACTTCCTTGCGATGTAGCTATTTGGTTGCACCAGTGTATATCTAATCCTGGACCATTTGCGTTTTTTAATCTCGGTGACTGCTCTGTCTGGCCACCAGATAAATACTTGTACACGAGGTTTGATGCCCACGTGTTAACTTCAAGTGTTTTTCATGTCCAAAGCACCGACTTAACTTTAAAGTTGAAAACACGTAGCTGGGTATTTCAAGAAATATGGGATGGACTGCTATACATTCTTTAGTTGAAGGACTAGTTCATGCACCGCGAAGGGGTTTCGGCATATCTTGGTAATCATCTTGAAGCTGGTAAGACAGGCCGAATGGGTTGTTAAGAACTTCCTCGAAATGTTCGGCCGATTTAGCTATTTGCCGTTCGTGGTTTGTAAGTAGTCAGCTAGGATACTTGTCATTGGTAGGTTTATCACAATCAGTAACCTTTCCCGAAAGCATTCTAGTTATGCTGTACAACGATCTGGTGTCTCCAAGTGACGCAGCAGTTTCCGCCTATTCTGCTATTTCGTTCAACCATTTTGTGTTTCTTATTTACGTCAATGCAATTCACTTAACTTCTAGAAAACTGTAACTTTTGTGTTGGCAAGAGTTTTCCAAGATTTTCTCAAAAACGATTTTCGAGAAGTTTTAGAAGACAGCACGACGCCTTGTAGTCGTATACGACTTTGTGGTGAACTGAGTCATCGGCAATCGTTGCTTCGAGTTGGCAGTTAGGCTGAAAACACACCGGAAAAAGAAAAACATTTTGTTTTGTTCCGTGAAACAAGTGAACATTGTTCCTTATGAGACCACTCTCACAAAAGGAAACAAAACAAAACACAGGTTTTATTTTTAAAGTCTGATGGTGGTTGTTGAAAATACATGCCATTAACGAGCAGCACACACCGAACGCAACAAAACTGTCTCGAACTAGAATCGTTGATGATAGTTGCCTTCTTTCTTATGGCGCAACACCCAACAAATGAAACGAAACATAAAAACCAAAGCAAAACAGAAAAATATGTTTCGTTGACGGTAGCTGAGTTAACACGACACGAGCAGCAACGACCTGCAGTAATACGATCCACTAGCCTTGACCGTGGATTGCACGAGTAAAGTGGGGTAATGCGTTCCAGGGAAACTCGCATATATTGCCGATCAAGTGACCACGCGAAGAAAGATGATCCACCAGGGGATAGCAGCAGAACACCTGTGTCAGCATGCGACCGGCAAACAATGGAAGGTGATGACGAAAGGCTGGGCAGGGTGCCCTAGTCAGTCGATCGGCGGGAACAGTAGAGATAACGAAATAGATTAAATTTGTAACGATATTTCGGGCTTTGATTTTATTTTATTCGTAAGTCGAACATTATAATTAATACATAATAATTAGCTTATGCTCAAAAAGTACTTGATAACTGTCTAAAACCGTAGGTCCCTCCCACCCGTGAGAAAACAATAGCACGCGCAACAAGAGTGGTTGCTGGAAAAGGTAGTTCCTCGTCTTTTAGTGGCTGTGACGCCACCCATTTTATATTATTTATTTATTGTAAACTAACCCTTCATCGTTAAGGCCGATCCCTCTTGTTCAAGATTACGAAGAAGTACAAAACACGGTGCCACAGAGGAAGGCGCACACCAAAAAAACCGGCACACACATTCCCCCACAAACCATTAAATGTCTAGTTCAACTGCACATGGTATCATCATCATATTTGGCTTCTGGCCACCATTCTCTCAGAATATTCATTGTCCCTCCCTGTTTGTCGTCAACAGCCCTAGCGCCAACTTTGTGCAAAATGACAACAATTTTTATTGCAATCTTAACCACAATCATTTGCTACTTAATTTTACGATTCCTCGTTACCAACTTGCACAGTTGTACGACCAAGTGATTTACATTCATCGATGACACCGCTTTGCCCACAAAATACCTAATGGAGAGCTCGTAAAATGCTCCATGCCGCGATGTGAGCAGATCCCCACGATGCACGATTCTCTTTATGGGTCCAAAGCCACTACAATTACTTAGGTTCTCTCATAAATTTCTCCTCGCCATCGACTCCACTTACAGACTCTTCCAACCTTTCTTCTACTCCCAGCTCCATTTCAGCGTCCCAGGTGGGGGATCGAGAAACAGCCAGGTAGACCGAGTGCGCCTAATGGCTTGTGTAACTTCAGACGTTGCCAGCACACAGTCGATACTCCATCCCCATATGGGAACGAAATGTGACCCAATTAACGGCGAATAGTATGCAAATAATGGTCAGGCTCTACACGAAGCCCAGCCGGTTTGTGACCAAATTCAGTGTCGGATTCGTTAGCGAACAAGGCATAATTTATACAAATTACTGACTCAGTCCAAACCTCATATTGATCGGCGTCTCTTTGTTGTCTTTTACAGAAATTCGTGCCGTTTCCGGAGAGCCAAACTACAAATCGGTCAACCTTACGTGGGAAGTGGAGTTTGTCTCGGCGACAAATGACACAGATGCACTGCCTCCTCCGAAATCGTTTCAAATCTTCTACTGCGAGATGCAATCATTCAGGCCGCACAGATGTAGGTCGAAAGTGATCGAATACAACGAACTGGAAAAGACAAACGAGTGAGTTCGAACGAGATTTGCATAAGCGACCGTATTTATCAGTTTAATTTGCAGGCCCATTAGGCACTACACGGCGAGAGTGGACAACCTGAGAATGGCTACCAAATATAGCTTCCACATCAAGCCGCAGCAGAAGAGAAGAAATCCCAAGATCAGTGGAAGGTCGGAGCTGATGGACAATGAAATCGAAAATGACTTGTTCCAAGGTCAGACCATTGTTATTCCCACCAAGGGCTGTAAGTTTTCCCACCGTCACAGCAAATGATTAATGAGCAGTCAACTAACCCAATTTTCAGTTTCAGCACAGGCTACAAAGTGTCTACCTCATGCCTCGGAGATCGAGGTCGAAACCGGGCCGTATTTCGGCGGAAAGATCGTAGTCGATGGCGGAAACTGCGGCATTAAGGGCAATCCGAAGGACGTCATGGACAAATATGTCATGAGGATTGATCACAAAATGTGTGGAAGTCTGGTCAAGCCGGAGACAAATACCGTGGAGACATTCATAACAGTTCAAGAGAATCTGGGTATTTTCACTCACAGCACCCGGCGATTCGTGGTGGTGTGCAGCTTCCAGTCGGGAATGCAAACTGTGAGGGCGAGCTTCACCGTGCCCGGGAAGGGAGGTGTTGCTGCTGCCGTTGAGAATGATCCCTTCGAGCCAGACCGGATGAGTAGGGAACATCGACAAATGAACTTTGTGGACAAAAGTGGCTTAATTCTGAAGGAGGCAAGTGCCGAGGAGCCCCATGCGGCGGTTGAGACTGAGTCCCCCGTTGCAGTCGTGGAGGACATAATTCCCGGGGTAAATGAAGTTGACATCAAGCACGAACCGAGTGAAGAACCAGAGGAGAGCACTGTCGATGAGCAACCGATTAAGTTCCTTCGTCAAGCGAAATTCGCGAAGCTTGTCCATCAAATGGAAGACGAACGAGGGGCATCACAGGGCAGATCCGCCCAAAGAGGTACGTCTTCATCTTTTCTTACAAAGCGGGGTGGCTTAAAACAATCGTTTTTCCTTGCAGGTGACTTCAAAGATTTTGCCGGCAACGTTGGGAGTGTGGTGTTGACAGTATCATTGTCTGTGATTATGGTAGGAGTATTTGTCTTTGTTCTGTTCCGTGAATCACGCCGACAAACGATGTCGAGACGCAACCTGCAAGCACTTTCGAAGAGCCCGTAATTCAGACAATGTCCAGGAGTGTAAACTACACAAGTTTTTTTTTTGTTTACTCCTTCTCCATAGACTAAGGCTATCTAAAAGACTTTCTTATGCTACGCTTATTTGTCTTGTCGAAGGGAATCCGTTCTTTTTTCGCATTGCCCCTCCCTTCGACTCAAGATGACTGAGCATAGGTGCTCCTACACATTGATATCTGTAGATCTTTAGGCTAAGTAAACGGTATCATAGAATTCCTAGACAACAAATAAAACTCTAAACACCTTAAGGCTTAAACTAATTTTGTATTTAGACCTAAGTGAGACAATGATGAAATATATAAATAAAATTAATTCAATTCCAAGATGTGCCGTGTGGCCTTTTTACTCGGCGGATCGTTGATGCCCAGAATTTTGATTTCCTTTTGCAGCTTCTCGTTGGGAATGAGGAACTTTTTGCATTTTTCTCCGAGGGCTTTCAAGCCATTCGCCGCGTGGATACGAATTTTTTCATCATCCGACTCGCTGGAGAGGGTCTTCAGAACTCTGTAGATTGGCAGCAGATATTCTTCGTGGTCGAGAAGGTTCTCGATTCCGAGTAGGAGTTCACTCAGGACGAGCACTGCAGCGCGTTTAGCCGGAAGGTAGGCACCGGTTTGGATTTCATTTTCTACCAGAACTAGCATCTGCGAAAGAGAAAGTCACGAGTTAGGGTCTGTTGAGGTAAATGTAATGTTAATTTTGAGGTTAAATGCAAACAAACGATTCCTTTTTTTCTGACATTTATTTTATTATGACAGCGCATTTTGTTGTTGATGTTGATTGTCGCGCACTATTATGACAGCATCATCTGCGCATTTTGTTGTTGATGTTGATATAATCTGCTTTGATTGCTCTGCCATTGTGCGACATTCTCAAATTCTTCTCCCGTCTACACAAGTCATTCATTGAGGCTCTAAGCCGCATAGGCTGACTGTAGAGGCACTAACTATGCTCCAGATATGGGGTTTATTTAGGCAAAGTAGCTCCTTGAGCTTTCAGGGTATACTTCTGACCAAATCATTCCGTTTACTTTTCATCTTGTCTGTGTGGCGCTACAGTCTGTGATAAGCCTGGGGCTCAACCGACGTAAGTCTCCGACTAGAGCGATCTCTGGCTAGCTGTCTCCAGATTCGTACATCAAGTTAGTTGATGTTGTTCGCCACATGGGAAGACGCAGGGGTCCTCTTGTGCGGTGCACGAAAAAAAAACTCATTCTGATTGCCATGCCATTCCAAACATTTTTTGTTAGCCAAGCGGGTTACTGTCAAATGCAGTAAGAGTTAGACACTACACTACGCACTCTTCCTCGGCAGATACAGACAGAGTATGGACGCGTCTGAAGAGCTTGTCCTCATGTGATGCCTCTGTGGCCTGTTATCTAAGACAGGCGGGTTGTGAACTGAACGATCGCCATCACCTCGAGTAATGAGAGGCAGATAAATAACAACATGGAATTTTGGGACATTATAGATATATACAGAGCCTTCATATCAAGTTGGTCTCATTTTGTATACAACTGAGCTTACATGCTTACGGTCTATATTCTGAGAGGTAGTCAAATGAATAACTACATAGTTCTGGTTTCTGCAAGCACCGAGGAAGTTCATTGCTGTTTCCTCTTCCTCCTCAGCTCTGCAGTTTCTACAGAAGTCATTGTGGAGCGTTGTATTGTAGGACCTGTGCCTTCATCATACTGATTTGGATCCTTCTGCGTACATCCATTACGGCCGGGTTAAGGACTTTATATCCGTCTCGTCGGAAATCCTCACAGCGCGTCAGACAGATAGTATGATTGCTTTGGGATTTCTCCTCGCATTGAGTAGGATATCATTCAGATCCATCCATTTGGAATTAATAACCTCTTCCGGGAATTTGAAACGGGCGTCAACTTCTTGTGGCTCCCCTTTTTGTCTCATGGTTCTTGTCAAGATCTAGTATCATTGTGTGACTCTCTCACTTTTAACGATCTCTTACCCTTTTCTCACTATTGCTTTTAAGTCTCCCCCTCCCTACAAACCGTCAAATTTACATTAAAGCATTCATACACACCTCTTGGAAGAACTTGTGAACTTGAAATGTCAACGTTCGACACAGTGTTGCCAAGTTCGAAAAACTTGACCATCGGAACTCATCAACCTCCGACCGGCAGCCGTGTATAAAGCAATTCAACAGAACATCCTTGTATTTGTACGAAAGTTGATCTGGAAGCAAATAAATGCAATAAATGCCCCTCCTCTCACGGAATAAATTCTCTTACTCAATTCAATGGTGACTTTAAGCATCGCCTCTCCCACAAGCAGACGATAGTCCATTTTATTGTCCTCATTCAAGTATTCATCCGATAACGTTTCAAGAACCTCGCCCTCCATCGCATGCACAAGCGCCACAAGAAGTCGAACGCAATTGAGGAACGCGTATGACTCTTTATCTTTCAGTACATGCAGCGCTAGGGCTAGTGTAACGTGAACATTTGCCAGGGCATCCTTCTCTTTCCGTCGCAGCATTTCTATCATTAAATTGATTCCATAGACTTTCAAGTGTGTTTCCGGCGACTTTATCAAATCCCGCGCCATATTGTACTGGCTAGATTTGTTTGCGGCGGATGCCTTCAGACCTCCCTCTAGGAGTTCTAGAAGTTTGTTGATCCTGTGGATCACCAATTCGTTCGGGGTTTGTTTCAACAGTTCACGCAGGACCTTGGAAAAGTCACGAAACTTCTCGGGAATGTCTGAGTTCTCAATCATTTCCTGGGTGATGGTCAACATCAGGAGAAGAGTGTGGTCGATGCTCTCCTGATTTGACAAACATTGAGTGCTTCTCTGTTGAATAAATTTGCGCAGGACATCTAGAAATTCTCCTGAATTTTCGCTTACTTGCGATCTGAGGCTTGGATGTGCGATTAATGCGCTCAAACAGAGAACGATCTCTACCTTCACCGGATACTCGGTGTTTAAGAAGGTTATCAATTCTTGCTCGTCTTGTAGGAGTTCGATTCGCTTCTCTGTAGATTCGTCATTCTGCAAAAGGACTTCCTGCATCATGTTTAGAAGGCACATGAAAACCACGTGGGTTAGGATGCTGTGTTTGGAAGAGATAAGGAGCTCCGGGAGAACATTTGAAATGCTAAGCGGCTCCAATTGCGCGTCTGGCGATATGATCTTCACTGTCAGCTCAGAAAATTGTTCATTGCTGCGTATGAACACCCTAGGGTGCAAGTCTACCCAATTGTCTGGGTATTTCTTGGCAACGAGACTGGTCACAATCTTCTCCAGCTCTGTACGACTTCTGTTGGCCAGGCAACGTATAATCGCCCCTCTGATGTGGTTTTTCTCCACAAATTGATCCGGAAGGTAGCTGTATACGCTGAGCAGTAAGGGGAGAAAGTTCGTAAGCATCTCACTTGGGAGGCACTCCACGGATGAGGTGCAGAAGCAAGAAAACAAAAAGTTACAAAATAACACAAATTCACTGTACTCCATGACAATCAATCCACTTATGATGTCCTCAGGCGATGAGAGTTTTTGGAAGAGCTCTCGCACCTTCTCCGTGACCACATCGCGGGTTTCGTTCTTCAATTCATACAGTCTCCGCAAGGTGAGCAGGCCAGCGCCCATGCATATCCCCATGTTTTTATTTGCAACGCAAAGCTTAAGGAAATCAAAAATCTGGTCTACCAAGCACTTGTGGAACTTCAGGGAGTGTCCCTTGTGAGCGACAATGTTCGCCACAACTTCGAAGTACTCGCTTTCTGGGAGATCGGCTTTAGTTCTTTGCGTGAGGAGAGTGGTCACAAAGTTTGCAAACCCACCCTTGGACATCAGTTTGTTTAAGAGCTCCGAATGCAATCGCTTCTGAAGAGCTGGCGGCAGATCGGGCAATCCTTTGAACAGAAGAATGTTTTTAAAATATTCACATTTCGATGTTTCCTTCCAAATCGCATTTAAGTCACTTTGGTACAGCTTCCTCTCGGATTCAGTCAATTTGCTTTCGTTCACTAGGTCACTTTCGATTATTGAGAGGATCCCAGCAATGTAGTCACGAATCACTTCGTTCAGTGACCCAGCAGACTGCAATTGTCTTATGCCAAGGACTTTTCGAAAAACTTTCAGCGAAACTTTAAGGTGCTCCGTGTTGGCTGGGCCTTTGGTGACAATTGGACCGAAGACGCGATGTGTTCGGAATAATGAGTGAAGATTTGTCCGCAGGCCATACACAGACACATCCTGAATAGATTCAATCAGCAGGTTAAGGTGTTTCGTTGATATGAGGTCCTCCTTTGCTTCACTGTCAAATTTGACCCCACTGATAACTGACAAGACCAGGTGGTACACATACAGAGAATATTTCCATTCATGCTCGGTCGCTTCTGCAAATGATGCATCATAAAGTTCTTCTACAGGGGATTCCTTTAAATCCGATCCAATGTATTTTTCAAGAATTTCAATATTCTTTCTAATTCTGGACAAATCTGAAACGACTTCAGTGTGAGACACATGATTTCCTCCGATCGCGAACAGCCATCTTACCGTCTTTCTCAACGGGAGTGAGATCAATTGATTCCAATGCCAACAAGTACTTAGGCACATTCGACATGGCGAGTGGATTCTATTCGATGTCTCAAGTTCAACTAGATTATTTACTGAAACCGCACTGAAGATGAAATTAATGGGGAGTGAAAATTGTTGTGGTACCACTTGACAGATGTTTGTTGACATATGACATTCGATACTCGAATGTATGCGGCATGACTGATAAGAAGTTATGGGAAACTCTCCACTTGGTGTTGGAGAAAGGGTGTACGTTCAAATAAATTGAAGGCAGTTTTATTTGTGATTATTTTTCAGAAATGTAATTCCATTGAAAATGCAGTTTTGAGATAGGCCGTACATCGTTGTATCCATAGATCTGTAAATGCCGTAAGTGTCACATAAGGTTGGTTGAAGTCAAGGTACATATATTATCTGTACCGTGGGTTGAAGTATTATTCGTAAACAATTTCTTATTGTGCGCACCCACAGTCTCAATCAACAAGTCTCTCCAGTCAGCGCGATCTCCGATAAGATGCAGATGAGGAAATCCTGTTGCATTGTCCCAGGGGCTCAAAGTTTAAGACTCGGGATCGGAGCCAATTTGTACATATGCTACCATATGATAAGTAGACCACCGGCTAGACTCTGTCCAGCTGTGCAGCATGCACACTTCGGGATGAACCTTCTGCTCCAAATACCATCAACTCAATTAGAACCAATGGCATGTAGCCTTGTCCTTCAACTTCCACCACAGATCGGACAAGATCTCTTCGGGGACCATTCCACAAAGTGAAAACAAGATCCAAAACTACATTTGGCAGAAATATCAAACATCGGATATAGATTGCTAATGTCAAATGAGAAGTCGAGTGCAATCAATATTCATCATTGATCTCAGCAGACGACGGTGTTCAGGTTCTGTTCAGTAGCCAGAAGTCGTTTCTAAAAAAAGCTACACCATTCTACTCGGATTTTTTAAAGGTGTAGGGTTGATGAACCGACCAAAGGATTCAATCCCGACGTCCAAAATTGTGTTGTGGGTCTCGCGATGACAGAAATCCTTGGCTTTGACATCCAAAAGTGAAACAATGCATCCGTCTTAAGCAAGTTGTCTCCAACAAATCACATTGGTTGAACTTGTTGAAGAACAGCGTATGCAAATGGAACTCCGAAACCATTATCCAAGCACATTGTACACTAGAGTTGCATCGGTAGGCTGATGTGACGACATAAGGGGAAACACAGAAAATACATTCATAGGATTGGCAAATGGCCGAAGATTTGTCTCCAAATGCTCTATTCACAGCCATTCGTTTGTTTTGGATAGAAGAGCAATTCGTAGAAACACCATACAACGTTAATAGTGTAGTCTTCGATTAAGAATTGAATTAAAATTAGATGTTTCCTACCAACTGTTACTCTCTCTTCAGCAGCCAACATTCAAGAACGCCTCATTCTCATACCATGTCACCACTCTCTGCACGGATTTAAAAAATCCTTCAACAAAATAGCAAAATCAATAACCAATTTCTATTTTTGATTTTTCTCTTTTCCCTCCATGCATCTTGCACATTCTTTAATCTTCCTCAGACGATATACTTTATTCAAATTTTACACATCTCAATGTATGATACAATCGGCATTACACTATGACCAAGATGAGTTTTGTGGTATAAAAAAGAAAAAAAAAAAGAGAAATTAAATAACTTAAAATGATTTTGCTTAAAAGCCACCGCGAAGAGCTAACACCAAATGGAGGACGGAACCACCCTGGACCTTGTAGTCCGCAGCTGTTTTGTCGTCATTCCTGCGGATGACAAATACAATATTTGCAAATTCTCATCATGGAATTCCTGCCGAAGACGCCGAATACTCACATTTGCTTTCCAGAGAAGATCAAACGCTGCTGTTGCGGTGGTATGCCTTCCTTTTCCTCAACACGTTCCTTTATTCTGTCTACTTTGTCTGTGGGCTCGATATCAATTTCAATTTCCTTTCCAGTTAGAGTCTGTCAAGGATTCACGAAATTTGAGGAAAAAAAAGTGTGCATTGAGTTATTCCGAAATGAGTCAGGAGTTTGGAAGCAGTTTAGAAAATTCTAGAAACCCATTTACGTTACCTTCACTTTGATCAGCATTTTTGTTGTAGTTTTGTGTTGGGCTGTGGAAAATAAATAATCTTATTTTAAAGATTTTATTCTTCTAGATTTCTTTGCGAAAAAGCCGCTTTTCTTTTGCTAAGTTGTCGTTTGACAGTTTGTGCGAAAATCTTGTACTTGTCAACTTGGCGGAGCTGTCAAACGCAACGAGTCTCGCTGAACAGATCTCTGTAAAAGCTGTTCATTTGGTGGATGAAGCTGATGGAAAGTTTGTTTTCTAGAGGTGTGCAGTTGGAAAATATAATTGAATGTTATCGATTGAGTAAACCTAATGAATATTCTTACACAAATATCCACTTATTAGAGTGTTTCTGAGTGAGTTGAGTTGGAGTGCGTACATTACCATTTGGCGATAATGTACTACAGCTGGTATTCTCATAGCAAATGACCAGAGAAATTGGCAAAAAGCTGTCTTGCTTTCCTTTGAGAATAGTTATATCATCTAGAAATATTTCAAACATGGATCTCACTGCTGTGTACTTCTGCTATGAACAGTGCCATAGCCAGAAAGTACTAAAGAGAAAGAGAAAGAGAAAGAAACCGCTTCTCCGCATGTTATCATCTTTGATTCATTAGTGTATACGTGGATGGGTTTGTTTGTTAGCCACTCCTCCCTGGTCAGGAAGTTACCCCTAAAAAGTGACTAAAAAGGGAAAGGAAGTCAATATGTAGTCACTTTCTACTTTTCCTATTGAACATTGGACTACTTACTTGAGGTACTTGCAATTCGACCATCATATGTTCAAGGCACTCTTAACGACAGATGCCTTCAACTGCAGTTGCTGGGTATCAACTTTAGGGAATGGTAGTTGTATCTATGGCTCCCTGACTTGACGAAAGTCATTACACCCTGGCCAATGCCTTTAAGTAAGTGATTTTCAGCGCTTCCTGCTGTCTGTCGCTGAGCTGAGTACATCCACAAGGTTGTTCTCGAGTTCGGTCTGAACCTTTTGACGACGATCCTAGTACTTACGTGTAGAACACATCAAGCTGTCTTAACCCGTTCGTTAATATTGATCTTGCAGATTAATTACTTATCCAGAGCTTGTTGCATAGCCTGACGCGTAGAAAGGTGATTTGTTAATATTAACTTTTCTCTATACTACAATTCCAGAGAGCGTATCCTGCGGCATTAGGGTTTGATTATCTATTTGAACAGTCCACTACGTGTTCTCTTAATTTCACCTTGTCCGGAATAAAGCGACAACATCGCGACAAAGACATTAAAATCAAAGATATGAACACATTCACAGGTTAGAGTGGCTGACTGCCGGCATTCAGAAGTCACACTTAGGCCAGTCACACTAGGTCATTGCTGATGTAGTTGATTTTTTTGATAAGCAATGGAGATGGCTGACACAAAGGTTGCCCCTAAATGACTTCTCCGTGCGGATACAGTTTCCTCCTCTGCAATTTCCGCAGAAGTCGTAGGACATCTTCAGGCATGAGTTCAAATGCTCAGTAATGACGCCGATAAGAGCTAAGAGAGTCGGCTTGCTCAATCTGACCAGGCTGTGTGATCGTCTCGCTTCGAGAGTGGGCCATAATCGTTCCGTAATGAGGCATCATGTCAAGCTTCAGTTATTGCTTGGCAATAGCAATAGGCATAGATGGCAGATCTTCATCCGGAATGAGCAATGGCGCACATTCTAGCGAGCTTGCCTGCTCCGGTGTATCCTTGTTCAACATTGCTTATAAGATCGGCGGTGCCTGTTAATTCGACTATAGCCCAAATTGTTCACACTAAGGCATATCCTGGAAGAGACCACAGAGTTTCAAATCGATACATGCCAGCTTTTTGTCGATTTTAAATCCGCGTGAGTTATGTATATGAGCAGAACAACAGGAAATGCTGACTCGAACCTAGTCAACAAACTTAGCATTCCACACCAAAGTGCAAGCACAGCCAAACCGCTGGCTTGGTGATTACCTTGAGGTTCGCTCGTTGACATCAGTCATTTAATTGCAATAAGTTGATGAGTCGTAGGTCATAAGTTAGATTAAGAAATGAATGAATAGTTAGTCAATAAAGAGACTCAACACCGGACAGTTGTGTTGTTTATTATGTTATTCGGGTTACGAATTTAACTCTGCGACAGCGTTCATCGTAAGGAATTATTCGAAGCCAAGAATGATGTATACAAGATTACGCCTTCCGAAAATCCACCATGTTTGCCACCTATCTGTCAATGTTTTGGTGACGTAAGCCGAGACGAGCAGATACTCACTTCTATATATATGGGTTGTGATGTGAAAATGGGTTTTGATTTCGGCGCGAAAGATTTAAAATTTAATATTTATTATATAGAAGTTAGTAAGAGCTAAATAAAACGGACCTCATTTCGTAAAAATAAATGAGGTGTGCAGTGTTTAATTGCAATGCAAACAGTAGCAAAGGAAACCCGAATCTATGGTTTTATGCCTTTCCAAAAGACAACATCTTGCGGAAGCAATGGATTAACTTTTTCAGACGGAAGGGCAATGCTTGGACTTGCTTTGTACATTTTATTCCAGATTACTTCGAAAGGAACTTACAGTTTGAATGCGTAAATTAATATATTCGTTGTTCCATTTGCACATAATAGTTAATCGCAATTGATTGCAGGACTTTGCAAAAATAACGGATTCAAGTTGAAGATGGGAACGGTTCCAACGATACAACTACTGTACTTTTTTTTTATTAAATCTCGCAGGACTTGTTGCCACTTAAACCACTTTATTGATCATGGGTTTTTAATAAATGGCAAAGAAGTAAGGGGAATGTTTCACTTAATTTGGATCAAGAATTCCGTCCCCCCGACTTAGGCGAGGTCAAGATAGCGATATCTAGACTAAAGTCGAACAAAGCTGCTGGAGCGGACGGACTGTCCGCGAAACTGTTTAAAGCAGCTGGAGATGATCTGGTTGAGCGCATGCACCAGCTTATCTGTAAGATATGGTCGGAGGAAAGCATGCCCGATGAGTGGAATCTCAGCGCCGTTTGTCCGGTCTTGACTGCGCCAACTATCGAGGGATCAGTCTCCTTAACATAGCGTACAAGATCCTCTCTGCCGTCTTGTGTGAACGCCTGAAACCATTCGTCAATAACCTGATAGGTTAAACCGCACTGATAAGGCGGTTTCAGGCCGGGAAAGTCCACCATCGACCAAATTTTCACACTGCGGCAGATCCTGGAAAAAACCCACGAGATGCAGATCGACACCCACCACCTATTCGTCGATTTCAAGGCCGCATATGACAGCGTGCATAGAGACGAGCTATACAATGTCATGTCTAGTTTTGACATTCCAGCCAAACTCGTCAGATTGTGCAGGATGACGATGGAGAACTCTCGCTGCTCCATCAAGGTCGGTAACGAACTCACCGAGACCTTCAATGTCAAAAAAGGTTTTAGACAAGGTGACACGCTGTCATGTGATTTCTTCAATGTCATACTTGAGATGATCGTGCGAAACTCAAATGTCAACACCAGAGGCACGATCTTCCAAAAGTCCGTTCAACGGCTTGCCTACGCGGACGACATTGACGTGATTGGACGAACACGGCGAGCTGTCAATGAGGCTTTTGCTAGCATTGAAGCGGAAGCGGCTAAAATGGGCTTGGCAGTTAATCAGGGCAAAACAAAGTACATGCTGTCATCACGAAAGGACGCACAACATCGACGCCTCGGACAGAGCGTCATAATGGGCAGCAGAAATTTTGAGGTAGTCAAGGACTTCGTCTACCTTGGCTCTGCAGTAAACAGGGACAATAACACCAGTACCGAGATCAAGCGCAGAATTACGCTTGCCAATCGCTGTTTCTTTGGGCTCAAGAAGCAATTGAGTAACAGAGCCATCTCTCGAAACACCAAGTTGACTTTATATAACACCCTAATCATCCCCGTCCTGCTCTATGGCGCAGAGACATGGACGCTATTGAAAGCGGATGAAGAAGCTCTTGGTCGTTTTGAGAGAAAAGTTCTGCGTGCGATCTTGGGTCCTGTTTGTATTGATGGCGTCTGGAGAAGGAGATTCAACCACGAACTGTACGGGCTGTACAGCGGCATGCATCTAGTTAAGCGTCTTCGGATCCAACGCTTAAGATGGCTAGATCACGTAGAGCGGATTGACACCACAGCTCCGGCCCGAAGAGTCTTCGATTCCGAGCCTTTGGGACAACGCATAAGAGGTCGTCCTAGAACAAGATGGCGCAAACAAGTGGAGAAGGACCTCAACCAACTTGGTGTGCACAACTGGAGGCAGCTGGCGAAAGATCGTGCTGGCTGGAGAGGCTTGTTGGTCGAGGCCCAGGTCCACCCCGGACTGTAGCGCCAAACAAAGAAGAAGAAGAAAAGAAGTAAGGAAGGAAATAATTTTATCACTCCTTTCCTTAACTTCGGGAGAACACAAAATTACTCCAGGCTATCTTAATGTTGTTGGAGCCAAAAGGGCAACTAAATTGTTCTCCCACACTATTGCCCAGACTCTAACAAGGGCTGCAACTTTAGGCCACCTATGTATGTAATATTTATTAAGACCAAATTGAAACACTCAAGTTTTTACTACTTTTCAGACCAATGACTGGTTCGATGTTATCAACATCAGAGCGCCATATCGAGATTCCAGAAAGCGATCGCATGGCTACGGTCTACCTTTGGATGTCCAAGATCCAATTTTAAATGACATGACTGAGTTCATGCTGAAAATGGGGGTCATAGGAAAGATGAATGAGAGCACGAATGTATTTTAGAATCGGGTAATAGTTGAGCATCAACACAAAAGAAAAAGGAAATTGAATAAAACAATTCACTACAAGCAAAAACATCCTTCATTCGACATTTTTGTACTCATTTCAATAGGTACACATAACTGGTAAAATTAATAATAAATACGATGTTATAAGTTAAAGACCTCGTAAAGGCATAAATAGTAAAATTTTATGATATATGACGAGTCCACTCCACTTCACTTACCATGTATTGGTCCTCTTGTTTGCATTAGTTTGTGAATAATAGAAAGATTATTTAAAAAAACTTAATTTATTTAACAAAAAAAATGAAAACTTTAATCTTCCTTTCCGCAAATTGTATTCAAATAAATATGAAATCCAGTCAGTTGTCAACTCACGCAGTCTCGGCCTACGTCACATAAAAATAAAGGCGCAATCTTGTTGTCTGTCATTCCTGATTCGAAGCGATAAGGCCGATTTCTAGATCCCCGATAAATCGATCCGGTTGTGTCGCACCTGTTTACACATACTCGATGCACAGGGCAGTTCGATTCCAGAACTTCAAAATCGCTTGAATCCTGCACCGGATTTCGACAAGAAGATGCACTGTGACTTCTTCAATCAGACACGTCTTCCCAAACGTACCGTAGTGGAAGGTTTCGCGTCGAATGAAGAACGGAGAGGGATTAGAGATCTATGCTTTTGCTTTTTTTACATAAATCACAAGAGCATGGCTTTTGTCTGCCTGATTGACGTTGATATAAAATGAAGTATCGTTTTCTAAAGCCAAATTTACCAATCCGAGAACGGAATTAGTTATGTCGTGAATAACCGTCAAACATTCATGAATAAATATCAAAAAGTCTCTGAAATTCGTCGATGGACTAGGGGTCAATCAGCTGTGAAGTTGGGCGTATCTATACTACTTCATATAATAAATATAGATGACTTGCGCTTATTAAATTATTATTTTCTATTTCTTGAATTGCCTTTTTAAAATACCTTAAAAGTTGTTCTATGTCACAATCGCAATTTAAAATATCTCTGACCTCTGATGCCGATTCAATATCACACTTCTCTCTCCGATAGGTTGCAAGGACTGCAGTGAATCGGCAAATCGACGGTGTGGGATATAATTTAAATTAACGAGTTCCCCTCTCATCGTGAACATTGTAAATATAAGTTCTTGACTATTGCTGTTGTTGAAATAATTTCGTTCACATAAATTATGGTTGAGGCAACTGTATGTTAATCGATGTAAGGAGGCTGTAGCCATATTAATACAAACTTTTCTGTATTGTTCGTCTACTTTTCAAATAAGCTCGTAGAGTATATCTTTTAATGACCTGAAGTTAGTCATCGTGAAATGGAATTGCATACCAGAGTAACCTGCAAGCTCCTATGTTCCTAAAGCAAAGATTTCTTCTTTGTACGGTTTTTATAGCAACAATTTTCGGAAGTCTTTCATCCGACATCTCTTTCAATATATAATCTGTATGAAGCTTCAGTGTCTTGACAAATAAAGGCGATATTCCTGTTTCTATTATTAGCATATAGTTAGGCGTCGTGCTTGGTAGCCCAAGGGTTCGTTTGTATAGTATCTTAGTGAGACCATTCCCTGTCAAGTGGTATCTTAGAAGTTTTTCTACAGTCTCATATTGCGTATACCCCCATGTTTAAGCTGCTTACATCAAAACCGATTCCGGAACAACCGCTAACGAAGACTTTATATTTATCGCTGTGGTCAACAAGATTATGTGAGAAACACCTTTTCCAGCACATATTACACTTTTAGCCTTAATAAGTTTTTCCTTCAAGAGTAAATCCCTGTTGAGGTTATTAGTGATTGTCACTGCAAGGTATTTATACTTTTTCACCGCTTCAATTGTTTCTCCCTTGTAGTGCAACTTTTTATTCCGACATAAGCTACCACCTCCATGTCACCGCTTTTGATTTCAATAGGTCAACCGTTAAGTTCCACCTCTGACATTGCGTATAGAGACAGTTTATCACCAGTTGCAGCATTTCGGCTGAATTCGTTAAAAAAAAACCCACGCTGTCAGCAAACAGAAGCGCTTTTAGTGACACCCCGGCAAACTCAATTCCTCCTGGTAGAAGGTTCTTGTGGGCATCCTTGTCTTACTCCCATATTGGTCTCAAACCACTCTGAAACATCTGAGCCACACCAAACTGCTGCTCGGTTACCCTCGTACATAATTTCAAGAACTCTTGCCAATTTGAAACTCATTCTGGTGGTGAACGAAGAACAGGCGGAGCGAGCCTCGAACAAAATATACACTTTGGACCAAGAAACGTTCTGTCACACACACATCAGCTAAGATAAATATCACGATCGACAGCTGCAATTTCGAGGTCGTAAAGGAGTTTGTCTACCTTGAAAACACCATCACAGTGGAGATCCGACGCAGAACCGCCCTTGGCAACCGGTGTTACTAGGGCTTGTCGAAACAACTGGTCTCTGCTGGGCTGGGCATGCTCTACAAAGCCTTTATTTTGCCAGTCCTTCCGTATGGAGCCGCAAGCTGGACGCTAAACAAAACTGTAGAGCTGATTCGTGGTCCCTTCGAAAGAAAAATTCTTCGGATATATGGTCCCGTCTGAGAGGAAGGTGAATGAAGGAGAAGACACATCCACAACAAGTTGTGGATTTAGTCCAGAAGGCAAAAATCTTTAGATTATATCTCATGGAGTGCATGGACACAAACGCTCCAGCTAAGAGGGTTTCAGGAATCCGAGCCTCCTGTTCGATGAGGAGACCATACCAAAGCAAACACATGGTATGACTCGAGCTGTGAAGAGGCTATCAGGTTGAGAGACTTGAATTTCCGGATATACAAAGCAAACCCTACTGAGGAAAACCGGGCCAGAAATGACTGTAATGCAATTATAAGACGTTTAAAATTCTCGTATGAGCAAACGTACAGTTGCAAGAGTACTTAAAGAGCTCGACATGCACAAATCCGCTGGCTCGGATGGTATTTCCCCCCTCCCCTCCCCGCCCCTTTTTCACCTATCCTATTTTTTAGGTCTCTTTCCGAGCAGATGGAAAACAGCATTTGTCCAGCCCGTCCCTAAAAAGGGCGAATCCTCGTCACCCGCCTCGTACCGACCGCACTTACGTCCCTTCTTTCTAAGGTCATGGAAACGCTGATAAATCGTCAGCTTATGAAATATCTTGAATCGCGGAAGCTTCTTAATGACCGGCAGTATGGTTGCCGTAGCAACTGGTCCACTGGTGATCTGATAGCTTATCTCACCGAAAAGTGGAACCAATCTTTGCACCAAAAGTGGAACCAATCTTGATATTTCTAAGACATTTGACAGAGTTTGGCATCAAGCTCTCGTGCCTATGGTGTCGATGAATCTCTTCTTCAATGGATTAGAAATTACCTTTTGAACCGTTCAATTCAAGTAGTTTTGGATGGGTTCAAGTGTGAAATCCACCAAATAAACGCTGGTGTTCCCCAAGGCTCTGCCCTGTCTCCGACACTCTTTCTCATTTTTATAAATGATCTCTTGTCTGCCACTTCTAATCCAATCCATTCCTTCGCTAATGACAGCACCCTCAGCTTTTCATATTCGTTCCAGGACTCACGGCCCCGTAGAATTGGAACGGCAGCTTACAAGGGGCGTATATATAAATTGACATATTTATCAAGTAATACTATTATTTTAGTCCATTCATGTAAAATTTCATATAAATGTGATTATTAATTCGCGTTTTATCTCTAGTCAAACAGAATCATAATGGCAACTGAGACGATGATGGTGGAACTTGAGCATCGCGCTGTAATTAAATTTCTCACTAAGCAAGGAAAAAGTCAAAAAACTATTCAAGAAGAGGTGGTGGCTGTTTACCAGGGCTCCGCATCTTCATTATCAACTGTGCAAAAATCGTCAAGTGAGTTCAAGAGAGGCAGAGAGAGCATTGAAGACGACCCCCGCTCCGGCGCCCCGGCTACTGCTTGTACGGGAGAAAGCATCAAAGAAGTCGAAAAACTTGTTCATGAGGATGCCCGAATAAAGGTGAAAATGATGGCAGAGATCGCCAAGCTTTCAATTGGTACCATTCACACCATTCTTCATGACCATCTTAACCTTTCAAAGGTCAGTGCAAGGTGGGTGCCACGAATGCTCACAGCGCCTCAGAAAAAAGTGAGAATCCCATGCTGTGGAGAGCTTTTGGAGATGTGTAGTGAGAACGCGGACGGTGTTATGGATCGAATTGTTACTGGTGACGAAACATGGGTCCACCGCTATGATCCTGAAAGCAAACAAGAGTCCATGCAGTGGCATAAAAAAGTAACAGACCCCCCGAAGAAGTTCAAAGTCACTCCGTCTGCCGGGAAGCTCATGACCACAGTTTTTTGGGACTCAAAGGGAATATTGCTCATTGAGCACAAAAAAAAAAGTGAAACCATCAACGCCGCATCCTACGCCTCCTTTGCATAATTTGCGGGAGGAAATAAAAGACGGGGTAAACTCGCAGTGGGTGTGTTGCTTCTTGATGACAACGCTCCTGTTCACACGGAGCGAGTTTCCAAGGCTGCTGCGCGAGATTGTGGTTTCGAAGAAATCCAACATCCACCCTATAGTCCAGAACTTGCCCCTAGTGATTATTTCCTGTTTCTGGATTTGAAAATGATGAAGAACTCAAGTCGGCAATAAATGGGTATTTTACAGAGAAATTTTTTTGCGGGTTTAAAAAGGCTCATCTCAAGATGTAACAAATGCATTGATGTTAGGGGAGATTATATTGAAAAATAAAAACAATTTAAATTGAATTCGCATTTTCCTTCATATCGATACCGAGAATATATTGAACGCCCCTCGTATGTTGAGCACATTGAATTCCGATCTTGACAGCAAATAATAACTGGGGGAAGAACAATCGAGTGGAATTCAATGCTGCCTGCTGTCACTCAAGCGAACCCGTGGTGATCAGCCATTATCCATTGATGGCACCTGTGTCGATGAAGTCGGAAAGCTTTCCCTCCTTGGTATGTGTATCAACTCAACACTTAGTTGGAACGATCACATATTTGAGGTCGCCAATGCGAAATGTTTAGGTTTCATCAATCGATGCAAGAAATACTTCACCCCTTCTGATTTGGCTTTAATTTATAAGGCATGGAGAGGATATACGTCCCAAACTTGAGTACAACGCTCTTATCTGGTCTGGTGCCCATAAAGCCACCCTGCACCTACTAGATGGAATCCAAAAGCCAGCGATAAAACTTATAGGAGACAGCAATATTGCAGAGTTATTAGACTCGATCGAACATCTACGTATCGTCTCATCTCTATCCGTATTACAACGATGCTTAAGTAAGCTTGCCAACTGCATTCCTCCTCTCCATGAATTCACACGCAGGAATGCTCATCAGCTTACCCTTAAGCCTACTTTCGGACGCACAGTTAAATTTGGAAACTCGTTCATCAGCCGCACGACACGAATATGGAATGCTCTTCCCAGCCCAATATTTCCCCCAGACTACAATCCGCAGATATTTAAAACCAATGTGCACAGGTACCTCCTCTCCCTTTCTCCCTTTTACACCTTCGGCCCGTGCTGTGTCTTGAACCTGGACACTTAAGGGTATTCACAACCCCTTGAGTGAGCGCAAATTATAAAAAAAGAGGGAGGGAGAATCTCCGGTTAAAAGACAGCTTTTCTTTCAAGGCATTGCTCCGGATCTGACTAAGATGTAAGTGTGTAAGTACACACAATTTCTTTGCAGAAACCTCCATGCAACCAGTGCGTCCCTTTAAGCAACAATAAAGTGTTCCGGGGTTAGTTCCAACCATCTAACCATGGCTAATTTTCCTGTTGAAAGCCTACAACTCAAACTACAACCCATTATATAAACCACATTGTTTTGTCTTGTCCTTTAACTGATAAAATTTATTAACTACATACAAATTATAAAACGTAAACTATAATCAAATGCTTATTTAAAAACTATGAGAACATATTCATTTTGAACACACGGCGGTATTTACAAATTCATGCTGCTTATTGAATCACCGATTCGGTGAATATCTCTGGCGTAGGTTCTACAGCAGCCCCCAATGATCTTTGCACCGTAACGTATCCAATCGGGAACGTAAACCTCTAGTGGGACGCAGTCCTCCTTTCCAGTCCAGCCGTTCTTGACATCGTACACCTCTCCACTGTTGGGGTAGACCACCAGTGGAATTCTATCCTTCTCCGGACGATTGCCATTTAAGCTTTGGAATAGTTGAGTAACGAACTGTGGAAATGGGTGGCATTTTATCAGTTTCAGGCTGTCTCTGATTCTGTAACAATTCTTACCATGGGATGCAAGCAGTTCACGCCCAAGGCCAAGCAATTTTTAAGAGCATTCCGATTCCTCAACTTCTCCCAGATAAATGATGCGGCATCGCGGAACTTCTCACCGTGAGCTAAACTCGATTCGTCCTGGAACAGATGGAACATGTTGAACCGTCCAGTTCAAGGTCATGGCCTGAGTGACTTACCTTGCACTGGAAAGAAATCCAGAATTTGACTTCTGGGTACTCATCGCAGAGCAGGTCCACCAAAGCTTCAGCCTCAGCTTGACAGGGAATGGTCTCAATGGCGAGGGCGTCAACGCCAGCCTCAAGACACGCGTCGATCCTAGTTCTGTGCCACTGGGCGATTTGCTTCTTGCTCACGTAATCTGCATAGGCGCCCGTGTACTCTGATCCGTCGTGCAAATGAGCTCCATACGGTCCGATGGATGCAATAATCATTGGCAGACCTAGAAATACACAATCTTCAGTCAACCACTAGATCCACGACCTCAGATGACGGCGCTAACCTTCTTCCACCGCAACGTTAGACTGGTAGCACTCGCGCAGATATCTGTCCCTGGCAACATGGGCAAACTTGACTGTCCGCCTTATCAGTTCAATGCTCTGCTCCTCGTCCAAGTGCAGATACTCAACATAACCTTCCACACTGGCCTGATAGGTGTTCGTCAGGATGATGTCGGCGCCGCCTAAGCAAATGAAACACAATCACATCTCCGTCCAAGTGGACACTGGTCGAAAATCACTCACTTTGCAGGAAGTCCAGGTGGGTCTGAATGACTGCGGTTGGATTTGTGGCGTTAAACTTCGCACTCCACAGTGGATTGCCGTCAATCTGGTCGCCGACGTGCACAGTCAGCTGTGTGGCAAACCCCCCGTCTTTGATAAGGATGCGTCCCATCTCTAATCTGCAAAGAATACAAATTCAAGGTCAAACAAAATTGGCTTCGTCATCGAACCGACACGCGACGGAGTGAAACTACATTTCCGTTCGCCGTTCAAAATATACAACACAAAATGTAAATTAATTTTAAAACAAGCAATGGTAGGGGGCATGGTCGTGTGGGATGCAGATAAGGCAGTTTGTCGTCCATTGACTTCGATTGTTATTGAGTTTCGGTGTGTGTATTATTAGACGTGCCAGGCACCGACACCTACATTCTATGGCAACATGTGTTGCAGGCCAGATTGCCAGGTTCTCTAATCGAGACAAACAATTCAAATTGACTTGCAATCGGCGGCAGATAACGCACGAAGGGTCACGTCAGAAGGTCTGTTAGAAACGCGAATAACGGAACGATGGGAGTTGTCATTTGTTTGAACAAATCTGATTACTGGAATGACGAATGCGGCCAGTCCGGGAAGTGCAGCGATAAACTACTGATCCATCCGCTGCACTCGCTGATAAGTTATCGATGGGGGCATGTGCCTGGCAACAATTTTGAACAAAGAGCTGTTATGTAAAGTGGGAGCGTGCATCGTTGAGGTTGCCTCGTTTCAAGTTCAAAAAGTTTCCCAAAGAATCAGATGGTATCACGTTAATGCTCAGTTTTAACATTTGAAGCCTGACCTTATGCCAAGCCTGGCAGTTTGAGAAGGCGATATTTCTGATGAAGTTTTTTTTTTCGATTTTTGATCTAAAATATGCTACAATCCATCAGTTTTCAAATGACTTTCTGACCGGACTGGTCGAAAAATGACAGCATCTAGTTTGGAATGAAGATAGAGATGACGGTGGAAATGATGAGGGTTGAAATTTTTCGTGAATTTCACTGGAATGAAGGAGAATGGCGCATAAGAACTGATGCGCGTGAAAATGTGCGGGAATACTTTCAAAAAAATGCCATTCCTGGAAAGATAGTATATAGGTGTGTAGCACTGGCAGTATTGAAATAATTAAATCTTTTTCGCGAAATTTTCAAATTAACCAAAGTTCAAAACCATTAGATCATCTGGAGAATTTGGACTGAAATATCAGCTCCATATGACCCATCCACCCAGGCGTCCCTATCTCCTGCAACAACTATAGATGTATATCCGTGCTCAACGTCGTCTACAAGACATTGTCCAGCGTACTGTGCGTACTTGAACGTTTAAAGCCGTTTTGCACCGCACTTAATGACACGTACCAGTGCGGCTTCCGGCCCGCCAAATCGGCTACAGACCAAATCTTCACACTAAGGCCAATCCTGGAGAAGACCAGTGATACGCACCTCCTCTTCGTCGATTTTTTTTTAGCCGCATACGACAGCATTCATCGCAAGTAACTATTCGAAACGATGGTGGAAATTGGGATCTAGGAGAAAATTGATCCGGTTGTGTCGCACCACGCTTTACAGTTCGGCTCAAGGACTTTCGAGCCGTTTGAAGCCTGCACCGGATTTTGGCAAGGAGATGCGCTGTCGGCTGATGTCTTCAATTTGGTACTGAAGGGAAGGCAGACATCTTCTATAAGTCTGCCCAACTGCTGGGATACGCAGATGGCATGGACAAGGTCGCGCGTTGCCATCGTGACATGTTCATCACTTTTACGGCGCTTGAAAAACAGGCAAAACGAGGTGGTCTTAAGGTCAATGAGGACGAGACGAAAATATTATTTTTTTGTTTTGTCGTACCGTTGCACAGTGGTTCCATTGTACGGGAGAGTTGGAAACAAATCTGTAGCGTTTGACCCCGTGGACCGATCTTATTGAAGTTTGGAACTTAGTACATGTGCATGAGATCTTATTGTAGTTCAAAAATGGTGATGAATCTCAAGTTAAAGAAAATACAACTATTATTAATTCGATAGTACCAATAATCTTCATCCCGACTTTCATGCGCCTCTTCTGACAATGATCCGACGGCAACACTGCCTATTGTATTATTCCTGTTCCGTGGAACAGAATTTTATTTACTGTTGCTGATGCCAGGGCTATAAATTTGTTATACCACGTTTATATAAACATCTGCTGAACTTGACTCTTTCTTCCTTGGTGCATGGATAGTGTCGTTTTTGTTGGTTTCAGGCTTTTAATTCCTATTTGTGGTCTATGTGTAATAAGTTTCCCTCCAAGCCAGATATCATTTTTTTCATTAAGAACGCCCCAATTTTCCATTTTAATGCTCATTGAGACATGTGACCGGACATGTACTTTATAACACCGCAAGCGAAACAAGTCAAATGCAATTAGTTTCAAAAATTTAACAACTGTATGACCTAATTCTAATTCACAGTAATAAAAACTACCTCGGCCTCCCGCATAACATCAGGACACAACATGCTAGGAAAATCGTTTGAAATTGCCGAAAAATGTACGACATTGCTTCACTTGAACGCCTCGTTTTAGCAAAGCTCAAAAAAGAGCATCGATAGAGAATAGTTTTACCTTTCATAAAATGTTTGTCTCCCGTCGGAGCCTCTTCGAGAATTTTTGTTACAGCCCGTCAAACATTGAAATGGCCCCCAAAAGGTGGCTTCACTAATAAGCCTGTTCTACAGAATTGATAAGCTGTACGAGAAAACGGTGGATGCAGTTTGAATGCCAAATGTATACCCTTTAAAAAATCTGTTAGCTTAGGTTACAAATTACATAATTTTAGGAAATATGCCATATCAAATTTGCTTAAAAAATATGGAAATTTTTGTAAATTTCAAAGTCCCAACTTTGAGCTAACGGTACAGCTAAACAGATTATCAAAGATCAAACAAATTTTGGCTTTCTAGGTTCTCATATTTGTAGAATCGAAAGACCTATACCATTTGGCCGAGACAAATATGTCACTTTGGGTAATTATTTCCACGGCGGGACCACTGTGCGTCGAACCCAGGCACCAACCACACAACCCAGGCCACCGTTCGATATAAACCTAACCTCTTATTGGTTACTCCATAAATCCCCCAAATTAAAAGGAAACATTAAAAGGAAAAATACAACAAAGCCTCAGTGATCGTGCTTTGATCGCACATCTGCTTGTGCTGC
Organism: Eristalis tenax; assembly: GCA_905231855.2. NCBI lineage: Eukaryota > Metazoa > Arthropoda > Insecta > Diptera > Syrphidae > Eristalis > Eristalis tenax. The sequence continues at coordinate 93,539,060 of HG993125.1, forward strand.
TTGCATTCCACTTACGTCTCCCAAATGCAATTCACTCGTATTCTGTATACATTTCACTTTGTTTTTCTAAAACCAGTCTAATTATAGACCAATGCACACGAATCACAAATAAGTTTTCAAGATAATTATACATCTTCAAGACAAATCTTAACAAACTGGTTGCTACGGCATGTCAAACCGCGGCACGGCACACACTGGGCAGCCCAAGCTTATCAATGTGCACAGATGTCTGAAGTGGGATGAATTTGACGAGACTTTAAGTTCTAATCTCAGCTGCGTCACTGCTGCTCTGTAGCCTGACAGCGCTATCAGAGTCCCGGCTGTTATTTAATTCCAGTCGGAATTCAGTCGAGTTTTCTTCTAATTCGATTGTTTCTAATCTATGTGGCTCATGATTAAAAAGCGTAATGAGTAGACTTAGAGCAGACTTCAGACAAGCTGCTTAGGAATTCGTACAGCCGCATCTGCTACTCCATGAATATCGCTCAGTGAAATTGGTAAATATGTGAGTACTGGGTCTATAACTTAATTCGTGCTAAGAGATGGCGTAACTTGTATTATTCCATTGGAACATGCGTTGGAAAGCTACTGTCATTGTACGTCACATCAGTATATGTCATTCATTTGAAGCGTAAACAACAATAATTTTGTTCACTCAAATATGTCGAACTTTGTGCCTGAAAAAGTGTTTTTGCGGGGAGTTCTTCTTCATTACTTTAATATGAAAAAACTGCTGCCGAAAGTCATCGTATTTTGGTGGAAGTTTATGGTGAACATGCGCTAGCTGAGCGAACGTGCCAAAAGTGGTTTGCACTTGGCTTGGAAGACGATGAACATCCTGGGTAAGTCGAATATCCATGGCGCGAAGGTAATGCTCTGTATTTGGTGGGATCAGAAGGGTGTGCTGTATTATGAGCTGCTAAACCGGGTGAAAACATCAATGGACAACGCTACCGAATACAATTAGTCTCTTTGAAGAGAGCAGTAGACAAAAAACAAGGCAATAATTTTCCATCATGACAACACTCGGCCCCACGTTGCTATTCCGGTTAAGAACTATTTGAAAAACAGTGGATGGGAAGTTTTGCCCCGTCCGCCTTATAGCCCAGACCTTGCCCCTTCTGAATACCATTTGTTCCGGTCGATGCAGAAAGCCCTCACTGAAATAGGGTTAACATCAGAGCAGAACATCAAAAATTGGCCTAATTCATTCTTGGCTACCAAGCCAGCGCAAATCTTTTGGGATGGGATCCACAAATTGCCAGAAAGATGGGAAAAAGTCATAGCTTCAGATGAATAATACTATTGTAACTAAAACCGCACGAATTAAGTTATAGACCCAATATATCGTACGAAGAGAATTGTAGTCCGTCTGTCAATACAAACATGGGCGTCTCGTCGCCCCACACATTTCCCTTTTCACTGTCAGTACGATGATTTTGATGTCCGCAAAACAGATACCTTATTAAGTGTAAGCCTTGCATTAAGGCGGGCTTACAAAGGTTTACAACCTACATAAATATTTTATATTGTCCTTAAAAGAATGTACTCTTCTTAGCAGGGTGACACATTGGCAATGTTGATATCACTTCAAATATATTGTTACTCGAAGGTCAGACAACTGAAACAAAAACCCAGACTGAGTAAGTCAAGGCTAGTAGGTATAGCAGAACAATGAGCAGGGAATTTTCGATAGGATTGAGTGAATGTACCAGATGACAGCATTGTCGCGAAACACTTTTATTCCGTGAGATAGTGTTTATAGGCCAATAACATAAAGATAACACTTGGTATAATTTGGTTGCTGTTTGTACGATTAATTTTGATTAGAATAGAAAAACTTTCCTCTGATAACGGTTTAAATAAGAGTAACCGTTATCTTTTACAAAGAAAAAACAATGCTCTTTTACATTTCAAATGAAAATTTGTTTGAAATAGAGTGTCTGCTTTATTTCGTGTGCGGTTTGACAACCTCTCGTGGACAGATGAATTCAAGCGGGCTGCAACTAGGTTTATGAGAAACTGCGAGGTTGCCAGACCCCGAAAATGTGTGGCGGAACCTAGTGAGTTCGGAGAAAAGTTTTCAAACCGAATTGAACCGTGTTGAATTTATGTCAAGCCGAGTTACAGAAACTAAAACGAAACGAATATGCAATTGAATAGCAAAACTGCAACCGGTTCGATTCAGTGTGAAGTGAACACACATTCGCTTTTGTTCTGTTAAAACAAAGTGGGAACATTCCCCAACATGGTTCTCGTACAAATCGAGTGGTACTGCCCGGTTCAATACGTAGTTTGTAGCGGTATTGTTTGGGGTATATTGGATTTGGAGGCTTGCTTGTGTACCTGCCTTCTGCAGCTACTTGTTTTTGCAAGGTTTGCTCAAGGTTTTTCCAGCATTCTGATATTGCATTGTAAATTGAACATTTTAAATTTATTGAGACAATAAACTCACTCACTCACTCATTTATATTTGTGTTAGAGGGTTCTTATGGCATATTTTCTTCTACGGTGTCTCAATCTCAAAATCAAGTGAATAGAGAGTGTAGTATGATGCAGAGGATATATTCTGTATGGAGAATGAATTACATTAATAGTGTAAAGAGGTAAACCAAGTTCGGCTTGAAACCTAATCAAAATCAATTAATTACGTTTGAAACTGAGTTAGCCAACTCGAGTTGCAGTTCGACTAATATTGACTATCCTGCCATATATTTTTTTAGAAATAGTTTGCAGCCCTTTGCAGACGCAAACTGGAAAGACGCAAGAAACGTTTTACTGAAGAAACGAAATGACAAGATTTTTAGAAAAAAAGTTGTGCCTAGAGTTCAGCGTAATGAAGCATTACTTAATGGTTTGCATGGGCGTTTCTCACCAAGGCATCACATCCCTCCATTTCTGTGTCTCATACACACTGGTGCAATGGTTTGCCAAGAAGATGTGCTAGAGGGTGTCAATGGAGATCCTGCTCAAGCGTAATAAGTCAAAACAAAGCAGGAGTGACTCAGAGTCAATGAAACAGACTACTGGATTCACTGGGTTCTGGTTTGTGGTCAGAACTGGAGGACATGACACGCGAGTGTTGAGGAGGGGGGCAGAATAGTTCGATACATAAAACTGTAATCATGCAAATACCCAGTTATGTGGGATGTAAACCCAGCATGAATATCGCCCAGATTTAAATTGGACGACACTTCGTTTAGTTTTTAGTTTTCCTGTGACGAGGGGCCTTCACTTTGAGGCTCGAGCATTGTTTTTCATTTGCTATTAAACAAATAAATCTTAAGTAAAATCTCAGATACAGAAAAAAATTTTTTTATTTATTTGATATTTGTTGATGCAATCGACGGCTCCAAAAGGGGAAATACATACAAAATTTTGATTTTTTTGTTTAAATTCCTATCGAAATGTTCAAGAACTCAACATGTAAAATGGTAACATCAAGTTGAACATATGGCCTCCATATCTGTTCATAAACAAAAAAAACAGCTGTCAAATATTGAGTTAGCAATATATTTAATTAGAAATGAAGTATGACAGAGATACCCAACGTCTACGTCTCTTGCCCCTTTGACAACCATTTTGCATATCGTTTTCAAAAGCCAATTAGAGAACGGCATTTACGTTATTTCGTGAACAACTCAAAAATTCATGAATAACTTTCAAAAAGCCTCTGAAATTCGTCGATCGATTAAGGGTCAATAGCTAGCTTAAAAGGTTCAACCACATTTGATTTCAGAAATTATATCAGTAAACATTTCTAACAATAGCTGTCATTTGAAATGTTGAGGTTCCTGAAATGTTGGATTTAGATACGGTGTAAACGAACTTTAAGATAGGGTTGCCATGTTGTCTCTTTTTGGAGAACATGTTCTCTTTTGTTCTCACTGCTGCGGAACGTCCTACAACTTTTATTAGAAACCCCCCTAACAAGTAATTGTAAGAAAAACGAAATTAAAAGCATGCAGAGCCAACACAAATCTGCTAGAGAACATAAAATCAAACAGATCTAATTTTGACTCCCATGTGTCAATTAGAAATGAAGTATGATAGAGATGCCCAACTTCACAGCCGATTGACTGTAGTAGTCTATCGACGAATTTTAGAGACTTTTTGACAGTTATTCATGAATTTTTGATGCACCACGGTCTGGAAGGCCAAATGCCGAAAATGTCGATGAAATCATAGAAGTAGTCGAATCTGACCAGGAGTAGCCCAGGAACTAAACATTGCAAAAAAAAACCTTTGGAATCATTTAAGCAAGGCTGGATACAAAAAGAATGGGTACCACTCGAGTTAAGGGCAATGTATCCCATCCATCCGCGAATCACTGATGAATCGCAATAACATCGACTCGCCGAAGCGGATAGTGACTGGTGACGAAATCAGTGGATGATTGACGACAACGTCAAGTGGTTATGGTCGAGACGCGTCGGCGCAAACGGTAGACAAGCCAGGATTGACGGCCAAGAAGGTCATCCTGTGATTGGCTACTATGAGCTGATCCCCAACGGCAAAACTCTTAGTTCGGACCTGAATTGTCAACAATAGGACCGTCTGAAGGAAGCAATCGCTCAGTAGTGGTTAGCTTTGGCACATAGGACGGGAATTGTATGCCATCAGGAGATGGCAGATCACACGCATCAATGGCGACTCGCCAGAAGCTCCGGGAGCTTGGTTTGAAGGTCCTAATGTATCCACCATCTAGCACCAAGTGATCACCAGATGTTGCTATTGAAAGTTTCCCTCACTAGAGGCTTGTGAAACAAGACAACAAATTTTCGCCAGTTGTGACGAGGGCTTTAACGAGAGAGAAGGGATAACAGCATTACCACCAAAACTTTCAATCCCACAAAACGGTGCATATTTTATCTAAATGAAACCATTTTGAACACGGTAACAGCAGCCTTAAATGTAGTGCATAGGCATTCGATTTCTTTTTACTACAACTAATATAATTTACAGGCAACTCGATAGATGTGGTAAATAAACAAAACATGAGAATTGCTTTCAACGCGAGAGTGGACAATGTTCCATTTTTTACCATCACGAGGGCACAGATGTTTGTTGTGTCCATCTACCGATGAGAACCTTGCTGATTCCGCCTGGAAACTCGTATTTTCCAGTCATACAAGAAAAGATTCAGAGTCGGAAACAATAATAAGTCAATTTCGATGATGTTGAATTCGAATCTGTGTGTGAATTGAGGATGAATTTCCAGTCATTTAAACGCTTTAATTTGAGCACAAATTATAAACGAAACGACTCAGTTTATGACTGTCTGAAGATTCCAAATAAAAACTCCGTCTATGAGAGACAATTAAACGAATGTTTGTGGTCTGTATTCAAGTCGTCAACATCAGAAATAAATTAATTAACTGCATAATAATATAATTGTGTCAGCTATTGCAATAAAGAGTGCACACAATTATGGTTGCCCTCTCCACATATACATACGAAGCTGGCAACAGCGTATTTACTCAACAAAATCGTGTAATTTTAGCACAAACTCAAGCTGAATAAATGCACAGTCTATGCACTTGAGGCAAACCGATACCGCAACTACGCGTCGGAAACTATCTCGCACGAACGAAGTTTTATTTTGAAAAACAACAAGATTAATCAATATACACTCACATCGCTGCCTAGGCTCATACGGTGATAAACAATAGGTCGTACACCTTAGTAGACACATGTGTGGGAATGGCGAGCGTATTTTTAGACAGATTTAAGAAATCAAAACAAGATATCAAAGTTCTGAAAGCCATCTTCCACACGCTACACAATTGCTCAAATAAACACTTGCGGGTCTGAAGTGTGACAGGGTTGCGGTGATTTGTGGACAAGGAGCTCTTTCACTCCTTTCCTTCGGATGATGCAACTGAACACAAGAATCTTATCTGCTCGAACACACAAGTTTGGAGATCGATTTTCATTGTTGTTCACTTCCAGAAGCGAGTGCTTTTCTTAACTTGCATTGACACTTAGTTGCAATCGGCGACTGCTCTTTCCAGTCGATCTGTCTGCGGCTGATGAGTGCTCAACCAACACAGTAACAGCGATTGTTTACGAAGAATTCTTTACACTGGCATCGGTTCAAAACACTTTTACGACACGTGTGCCCCCTGTAGTAGCCAGCAGAGGGTGGCAAGAGTGCCTTCCCTTGTCACATTGTAGGATATCAATAAAATTAAACTCACAATCTTTAAGTTCTCCCTGTACGTCGATGTGTACGAGTGTGCATCCGCTTGAATAAATTAATACTCCTCAAACTGCTTGAATAAATTTAATCACTTTGTTTGGCTGCTGCTAGTTCTACACTCCGAATGTGTTCGCGTCTTCACACTGAATGTTGATAGCCGCCTAGATTCCGAGGGCTTTTATATTTGTTGTCATCGGGCATTGGACTTTCACTGGCTGGCTGAGTGTGTGTGTCTGGTCACACTATCAAATGTTATTTGCTACAACAAATCACAGGTTGAAAACAAAACACACTCGATGCTGCTTTTGTTTAGGGGCTTCAGGGACAGGCAAACAGGCGTTCTTATCAGCGTCGCAGCGTTCGGTCTTATCAAGAGGTTGAATGTTTTCATGTATTGGAAGCCGAGCAGGGAGGAGGGCGACATATTCGCCGGGTTTGGGCACCAGAAGCGATCTTGAACTAATTGCAAATACAACGTACAGCCGTGGAGTGGGCATGAGTGACAACCAAACTATGTGGTGACCTGAATTGGTTGGAGATGTGTTATGTAAATCTATGGTGCGAAAGATTGGTGTCACTTAAAGTAAGGAGCACACACAGGACCGAAGTAGAGGCGCAGATAACCTTTTTTCGGTATCTGCCAACGTATTGGGACTACGTGCAAAGGTGCAGGCGTTAACCCCGCATTCGAATACCGTGTTCTGCCCGTTGTTTATTCTGATATTTTGTTTTCAATTATTCAGGATTTGATAGGTTGAGGTGAACTGCTGTTGAACCACCTTATCTTTGAAAACATGCTACGATTACAGATGCCAATTGAAATGGTGTCTTCTGAAGTTTGGTGAAATGGGCACACTTGGAGGAGCTGTAAAATTAAACACTGATCGAGGTGGACCTGGGCCTAGATGCTACATCAATCACTCGTGTTAGACGTGCTATTGTTCTACCACGAATGGATGGGACCTATAGTTGTCTGCATACTCCGAAGAGCGAAGTTCGAGAAGGTTTTTCTATGCAGGAATATTCTGTGAGCAATGTCGGAAGAGGTGGTGATGAATCATGAAAGTTGGCAAATTCGGGGATTGAGACTGGCATCCCCGGCGTAGTCGACGCGCCAACCCAGTTCGCCACGGCGACTCACTGACTGATCGATTTATGATTAAACTGTTTTAATAATCTGCAAACAATATCCAATGTGCAGTATTCAGGGTGTGATCCGGTCTGAGCAAAGGCCCGACTGAATAAGTGGAGTTATTCAATTAATCACTGGCGGGGAACCACTTGCAGGTTATAATCAAGCGAGATGGACTTGTGCAGTCACTCAAAACGATGAAGAAACTAGCACTGATGAGTTTGTATTGTGTGTAGTTAGAAGAAATCGACGAAATTAAAGGCTGTTTTTTACTTCTAACCATTACTATGGTCATACTTAAATGTTGGCCCGATTGACATTTTGAAATATGATTGATTTTGTTATCCCTGTAATGGTTAAGGATCTGAAAGCTTAAAGCTGCCTCTTCATGCGAAGACTACCGCACTATGCCCCATAAAGCGTGGCCCGCACTTCTTAGGTGTTTAATAGTACGTTTACACCGTACCCAAACCCCACATATCGGGGAATACATGTCGAAATCCAATTGAGTGTTCACGACAGAAATGAAGTATGATAGAAATGCCCAACTTCACAGCTGATTGGCCCCTAGTCCATCGACGAATTTCAGAGGCTTTTTGACAGTTATTCATGCATTTTTGACAGTTCTTCACGAAATAACGTAAATGCCGTGATTGGTCAATTAGGCTTTTGGAAACGATATAAAAAATTACTGTCAAAAATGTAAAAGGGCAAGAGAGGTAGAAGTTGAGCGTCTCTATCATACTTCATTTCTGGTTCCCACTGCAACTTGAGCATTTCAAATGACAGCTAGTGTCAGAATGGTTTACAGATATGTTCTTCTGATTGGAAATTAGAAATGGTTTAGATACCAATATTAATTTAAGGATGGATTTAATTACTAATTGTAATATAATGTAATTATTACTTGAAATAATTAATTGTTTTGTTGACAGCTGTTTTTTGTTTATGTCAGCAGGCCAAGTCATTAAGTGGCGTGCTGAATCCGTAAATAGGATTTTTTCTTCCACCACAGAGCACACAAAACACTTCGTTCTCTAAGTGTTAACTCTCAGTATCGCTTTACACAGCAGTTTTTTGCTGCGCGACTAAGGATCATCTACCGATTTTTGCATCTCATAGATTACATCAAATAAACAGTCTTAATTAAAGAATAGTGCATGGATACATTTTTTAAACTCCAATCGAGACAAGCTAAAATCAATTTCGTTGCAAGTTTCATTAAAAGTGTTTATACACATTGTAATAGGTTCATTACAGCCATAGTTGGTTCTAGTAAATTCCTCACCCGAAGAGATCTTTGGGGAGCATATATATTCATGAGAAAAAGTAAATCTGGTGAGTTTACACGGCATTTAACAATGTCGCGGATGAACATGGCTGACGCTGCCTTACGCCTGAAACTTAAGGTTTGCAGGCCAATTATTTTACATCTATCGTCATATTTAGGGAGTTCTTCGAAGGAATATAATTTACGGACAGCATATCTCGTGAAATTTTTTTGTACTCTTTCGAATCTGAGTTCTTGTGTATCATATCCCAAATCCTGAATCCCAAATGATCGGAGAGTATTCTAAATACAGTCTGACTAACGAACAGTAAATGGACTTAAGACTAGTTATGTCCCCAAAATCTTTACTATTTCTTTTCAGAAAACCTAACAAAGCGTTAGACTTCGCAATTGTAAAATCATAATGTAATGAAAAATTGAATTTACTATCAAAATTCGAGATCTTTAACCTCTTCTCGGCGACTAAGTCTATGATCATTTATCAAATAATCATAGACAATCGGCGATATAATTCGATATGCCGTAAAGACATTCGAGTTTTGAATATTCAGCTCTAGTCCATTGTGATTGCACCATTCCTCTAGTGCATCTCATAACCTATTGGAAATTATTACAATCAGTTAAACTATTTATAGATAAACACAATTTAAAGTCGTCTGCGAATGTTAAAATTGTACAATATTTGAAAATTTCGTGAACATCATTTATGAACAAACGAAACAGTAATGGCCCAACATGGCTACCTTGTGAACCTTTATGAGATCTAAAACCATCGATCTTTACCAATTGCTTCCTGTCCTTTAAGTAATTGGAAAACCAATCTCACATTGACGAATGGAGTCCCAAAGACTTTAGCTTGTTTAAAAGCAAAGTGTGATGTACTTTATCGAAGGCTTTCGAGAAATCGGTGTAAAGTATATCAACTTGCAATTGATTTTCTAAATTTGTATAAATATAATTTGAAAATAAGTACATGACCTGCCCTGCATGAAGCCATGCTGGTTTTTAGAAATAATTTGATTTACCATGAAATATAATTTTTCTTTTACAGTACTTTCAAATAGCTTTGGAATCGATGAAAGCTTTGATATTGGTCGATAGTTTTCTGCTTTTTGCCTTAAACCGCTTTTATATATAGGCGTCAGAAAAGAATACTTCCATTCATTTAAAAATTCACCCATTTTTAGGGGTTGATTAAAGATAAAAAAGCGAATTCCAACTTTTTCTTAAAATTCCAGCCGGAACCCCATCGGGGCCTGGGCTGTAATTTACTTTAAGATTTGTTAAGGCATTTACAATATCCTGATCCGTAAATTCCAATACACCTATATCCAGAACCTCGGGTATATTAGAGTAATGGTTCATTGTTGTCTGGACCGGAGCCCCTTAATGGACCGACTCAAAAAAGTTGGCAAATAGGTCACAGGTTTCATCCAAGTTTGTTGAAGTAACGTTACCAAATTCCATTATCTTGGGCAAGCCCAAGGAATTTCTTTTTGAATTAACGTAATTCCAAAATGATGCACCATTGCTCCTTACCGAAGATTCTACAGACAGGACGTATTGTTTATATAAAAATCTAGTCAAGAACTCATATTCTTTCCTGAATCTCAAAAATCGTTCACGATTTAAACTCATTTTATTTGAAACATAGTTTGAAAATGCTTTCCTCTTAACATTTCTTAGATTTACTAAGCTTTCGTTTGTCCATGGAATTCTATATCGATTTCTATGACGGGTTTTAGGAACAAATGACTCTGACCAGAATTAATTTTATTCATAAATATATCATAGTTACCCTTCAAATTGGTGGAATCCAACAGGTCATCCCAATTGAATTGATTAAGGTATTCATTCAGTGCAGCAAAATTGGATGAAATTGAAGTTAAGTCGGCATTGTTATTACTGCAATTTCCGTAACAAAACAAATTTTAAAATCCAAAAGTAAGGCCTTGTGATGAATTTTATTCGAATCAGTCACATTCAAGGGTATTTATATATATATATAGATATTTTAAAATTAACTTCAGTGCTTAAAAATACTAAATCTGAAATTCGATCTAAACTATTTCGAATATTGTTTATGTCTCGGAGAATGCAACGGAATAGATTGGCTTATATCACAATTACGAAGAAATCCTGATAATCCTCGCCATTATTTTTTTTATGGAAGTAGCAGAATAAAATATGATGAAAACAAAAATAAACAACTCATTAAACCAATTTTACATTTTGTCCTTTCACTATTTCTGAAGCCGCTGTCTTTTTTTCCGTCGACTCGTTCCGGCCAGAAATTAAGTATGATAGAGATGACCAACTTTACAGCTGTTTGATCGACGAATTTGAGAGGTTTTTGACAGTTACTCGTGATTTTCGAAGGTTATTCCCGAAATAACGTAAATGCCGTTCTATGATATAATATTATACGATATAAAAAATGGTTGTCAAAAATTTTAGGGGGCAAGAGAAGTAGAAGTTGGGCGTCTCTATCATACTTCATTTCTGGTTCCGGCTCATTGCTGATACTTGCATTTTCAATTTTATATGTTTTAATTAACAAAACTCGCAGCATAATTGGCTTTCACATTGCCAATTTTTTGCGTAGCGACGACAGTACTGCGACGTTGGTTTTTGTTTTTGACAAATAATTATCAGTATCACCAAGCGGATAAGTGATAACTTGAGAAATGACAACTGAGTAAAATTCAACATACTGTTGTGCAACGTCACTTATACTTAGCAAACAAATACAAATTTGATTGTTTCCTTAGTGATTAGTGCAATAGGGCCCTGATACACTGAAAACTTAAAACAACCTGAGTTTGATCGGAATCTGAAGATGGTCCTGCTCTCTATCAGGAGAAGATCGCTCTAAAGCGATTCCATGTGGTTAGTAGACCTCATCTACTCTGTTCATAGTATTCTGCAACACCCTAATAGCAGTAAATGCAGCTAAAAACGATGATTAAGAAATATGATTAAGATCGAATGAAAACGAACGCTCGGTAACCTTTCGCAAGCTCACAAGTAGACGTGCTGATGGTCGCGACTCTAAGCCAGACTCACAAACAAGAATTATCATGTAATTCGAAGATACCAGCCCTAATCATTGCAAGGAGCGGGGTCGCTCACTTGGTCAAAAGCCTTTGTCATAAGGCCATTTATAGCAGCGAATTGCGAAGGTTTCACGTGCTAAAAAGGGCATATCGTCCGCACCGTTCACTAGGGGGGGAAAGCGGTTGTCTGTGATCGCTATCTACGGACCTCGCAATAAAGACTTCAATCGCAACTGCATTTCAGAGATCGATACTCCATTCACTAGCCTTCAACTGCGCTCGGAGGAAAACTATTGTATCATTACCGGGGATTTGAATTCCAAGCATAGGGGGCCGCGCATATTGAGCATAGTATCGAGTTCAAGCTAGATTTGCTTGCAACCGATAGCTCATCGTATCCCAAAAGCTGTTATTCTTGGTTTTTGCTACTGAACCATTTTCATATTTCATTTTCATACTCATTACAAAGTGCCTTCTAAATACGAATCATCATTTGCAACTTTCCATCCACTTGATGATTCAATTAAGTAGAGTTCGTGTCTAATGACGGGCCAAAGCGAATGAGACTGTTCAACTGCTTTTGTTTGGACGTATAATAAATAAAGTGTAATCTATCTATAATATTTACGATCGAGTTCGGTTATGGTGGTATGGTGACGGAATGACTAGTCATGTACTTCGTGAACATTCTCTCAACTAAGTGTATCTTATCATTGTTCCAGAAAGTTCTTCAGATTCACTTTCTAGCGATATGTTGCACCCGTCTTAACCAGTTTAGGTGGTGGTCAGTTTGCTTTGTTTGTTTTTATCGTCATGACACTTGAGAGTAGCATTTGCAATGAAAACTGTAAGACGGAGAACACCGCCATGGGTGGAGGGTAGAAGTGAATGAATTGGTGTCTAATGTGTCGAGTTGGATGGGATTGAAGATAATGTGGAGTGACTGTATAGCACTACGAAAGCAAAAGATCGAAATTGTGGTCCTTTCTAGATCTATGACTTTAGGGCTACCTTCAGGAATTTGATAACCTCTTTAGATGGAATGCCCTGATAGTCTGTCCCTGTTTAGGTGATTCTGTTCCTTTTTTTCTTATCAGCTTGATGTCAGATTTGGACACTCGACGAGTAGGAGTTCTATGGTTTCCTTGGAGTACACACAGTGTCTACAGTTTTCTCAGCTGCTGTGTTTCTGAGCAAAGTGGCCAGTAAGGGCGCCACATGGGTAACTTTATGGGTAACTGCTAAACAGTGTGGAGATCACGTGATCTGCTTGAATAGTTTGTCTTCAATCAACGGTACAATACCTCAAACATAACACAGCCATAATCCCGGATATCCGCAACTACATTGCTAATAATATTAAACAAAATGTAGGTCCCAAGACACGTTGGTATAAACAACAACCAACTTGCTGACCAAGGTTAGGTTAGGTTATGGAAAGTGAGTGTCATGGTTGAACATCACTTCCACTCGGAGGCCTTAAAGCCTATTGTGAACCCCGTCATTTGTGGAGTGCACATTCTAATTAAAACTTATCCTGTGTCGCGTGATGGCTCGAACCACCCCGTGCTCTTTACGAATCCAATATATCCGCATTCGCTAAGTTTACAGTCTCTGTGAAGAATCTTTGGCTCAGCGAAGCTAGGCGCCGATTCTGGAGAGCTGGGTTGCGGCAAAGCATATGTTGGATCATTTCAGTCTCATAGTCGTTACCGCAACTCCGGCAGCGATCGCTGGATTCTGCATTCCATTTCCGGAGCAGTGTCCTGTGATCACTACGACCAGTACGCAGATTAAGTTACGATCCAACGCTAGAAGTTTCTTTTATTTACGTTGTTGAGCTCTGGCCACGTTGATTTTGTCTTGCTGACTAAGAAGCTGGGCTGCTCACCGCGCGGCTATGCAGCAATCGAATTGTACCACCAAATCGCGTTTACTAAAGTGCTTACTCAACTCCAAATTCTTATGGAACTGGCAATACTACTAGCTCCACTACACCCACACACACATCTTCAACCAAGATCGCACCAGCTCAACATGAACTCAAAATCGCTAATACTATTCCTACGGACCTACGACTGGGGATTAGACATCAGCAATCACTGAAAGGCACTTCTCCACCTAAATGCAACTCTTGCAACAGATTGTTTGATGTCGACCATATACTGGGGTCCACATACCAGACTCAACACTGCACAAACAAACCAGTCCATCTACTGCTTAAATTCCATTTAATCCCAGCCCATTTTGATTACAATAAAATACTAAACATAGATATTTAAAATTTACTTTAAAGCCGCAGGTCACGGGAGCTAACACTTTATGATTTGAATTATATCCATATAATAATAATATGGTTATGTACTTTGTTTTTTTCACGTACGGAAGTGCCCACTCCAATCATACATCGAGACCCAATCAAAGCGGATGTACCCTCTAATCGATTTATTGTAGACATTATAAATTAGTCAGCAGACGGGCTCAGTTTGCTTAGCAGGAGATAATGAGGCTCACACCAGATTACACATATCGCATTAATTCTAGAAGACTGCAGAATTTCATTTTCCATTTGCAGACCTCAATTTACTCACTTCATGACGTTCATTAAACTGATTGTGACATGTTACTTTGGAGGCAACCATTTTAACTATTTGTATGTCATTTGTAAAATGTTTGGATGATTGACGCCATTTACTTTTACGCGATCTACTATTCCTAAATTGATCATTCCCATTTTTAGAGTGAATCATTTTTATATAGGTTGTTATCTTTAGTATGTCCAGTCCACTTGTGTGCATACAATACAGTCCAATGATACCCATCGTGTTCTTTAAGCTAGCACTCAACCAAGCACAAATCTTCACTAGTGATATCAGGTTCTGATAACCCTTTGCAACACGACTATGCATCCTGCAACTGTGTGGTTGTACACATGTAAGAACACAGCTCTATACATTAGGCATAGTTCAGATCTCTGAAAGTTTTAATCAGCAATATACTGCCCTCATTTGTGTGCGACAACAAGCAAAATGCGGGACAATTCATAAACAAGAAACATTGTCATTTTATTTAAAATAAAAAATTCAAGTACAAGTACAACAAATAATACTTTCTTTTTAGGGACTTGAAGTCTGCAGCAGAATGTTATCGACACAATTTCTAATACTCATAATATCATTTGGATAGACTCGGCAACATCCGCCAATGATCTTAGCACCCAAACTGACCCATTCTGGCACGAACGTGTAGAGTGGTATGCATTTTTCGGCACCGGTCCAGCCGTTCGGCCCATCGAAGATCTCCCCCCGGTTACTGTACACAATTAGAGGAATATCATTTCCCTGGACTGTTTTAAAGAGTGGTGCCACCAACTGAAAATGTTCAAATTCTATGTAAAGTCAGACGAGACATGTTAGGAAAGTTGATTCTTACCCTTGGGTTGACGCAATTCACTCCTATAGCAATGCAACTTTCTGTGGCGGATTTGTTTCGCAGTCTATTCCAAATGGAGAGTGCTGCGTCTCGGAACTTTTGACCATGTGCCAGATGTTCTTCATCCTGAGATTGAGAGAGATTACATTTCAAAGTGTTCACTGAGGGATTATTGGGGACTTACTTTGCACTGAAAAGATATCCAGAATTTAGTGCCCGGAAATTCATCGCAAACCAAATCAACCACTGTTTCTGCCTCTAACTATGCATACAAATAAATTTACTTATCAAACATGATTAGGAAGAATGAAGCGAAATCTCTCTAGAGAGGGGAAAGTGTGTACGTCGCTCAACGCATTTTTGCACTCACTTGACATGGGATTGTTTCGATTGCTAATCCATCGACACCTTCTTCTAAGCACGCAACAATTCGCACCCTATGCCAATCGCGCATAACATCTGGTGTTACCAGCTTATCGTAGCTGCCACTGTACTCCGATGCGTCGCTCAAATGAGCTCCATATGGACCGATGGATGCCATTACAAGGGGTACACCTATAAAATGAAAAAGAAATTCGATATGAATCAAGAATTTTGATCTTTTCACAAAGTAAATCGATTCTCCGGGTGCTTTGACTGCAACTCGTCTGGGTAGTCAATTAAGTTGACATGGAATTTTTCATTTTCTGAAACCGATTCAAGCTAATTCTGATGGCTTTGAAGTTATAATTTTAGCTGTGGAAAGGGGATCGGATTAGGAGATAATGAACCAACCCAAATAAGTCAATTTTTATTGCATTTGTAATGGCATCTTCGAGCCTCTGATGAAAATCATCGACGAAGGACTAAGTCAACACCACATCTGTTTCGACTTACGAAAAGTAGGAGGAACCTACCAGATGGACCAGCAAGTTTAACAGTGCATGCGTACAAGTAATATTGTTTATCACTAGTCCAACGCAAAACAATCGCGTCACAATGACCATCGAATTAATTATTTAACCACAAACCTGTTAATCAGTTAAACGTGACAAGAACATTTCACAAAATTCGCAAACTTTCGTGATGACTTATTTTAAATGAGATGACTAATATCTACGAGTTTATTACATACCAGGCATCCCCTCGCTTCCGGCTTTTGAATTCAGGTACATTTCTTTGGCTTTTTTCGTCAACCGGACACTGTTCTTCATCACTTCAATACTCTCCTCTCGGGTCAATTTCAAATGCTTCATGAAGCCCTCCACACTCGCCTGATAGGTGTTTGATAAGATGATTTGAGCGCCATCTGGATAAAATAAGCATCATTCAAGTGTGTATGATTCAGTTCGACCGTTAAATTTGAAAGCGATCTATGTAGTTTCATTGATCAGTGTAAGCACAATGGATATATTTTTTGGGAGATGTGTAAACAAAAAGCTCCACATCACACATTCCTAAGTGCACATATGTATGCCACGGGGCGACCTCGCGTCTGTGACGAGCAACGAAAGCAATTTCTCTTTTTTGATATATTTTTTTCGTTCCGCTTGTGTACGAGCGGAAGAATGAGACAACGATGGACATGAACAAAAGCCAGCAATGCACGTACATATGTAGTAAGTCGTGCACTTTTGTCGTTGTTCATAAGTGCTCTTCCACAACAACAATAGACTGCGTGCGATAAACACACGGAATTGCAACATTGTTTGACATGGCACTTACTTTCAAGGAAATCCAAATGCGTCCGAATAACTGCGTCGGGATTCTTGGCATCATATCGTGCACTCCAAAGGGGATCACCATCGATGGCTTCGTTTACATGTTTGGCCAATTGTGTTGCGAATCCTCCGCATTTCACCAGGATTCCCTTTTGATTCATATTCACACTCTACAAACGAACAATAGATTCACGGTAATATTGCACGATTATGAACTCAATTTATTCGTGGAGCGAGAGTTTTGCGCCTACACACTCTGAAGTCACATTTGATGATGACAATACACACATCAGAGCAAAAAAAAAATGTTGCAAAACTTACCTTCCGCACTGCAGTCAATTTGGAGAAAATAATTGAAAATAGTCAAAACAAACCTTGACAATTGAATGAAAGCAGTAAGTGTCATCCGTTGCGAGCTTTTATTCTGAATGTGGGTTACTAATTCAGTCGAGACTCGATAACGCATCGACAGAAGACGAAGAGTACCGTTTCTTTTTGGTGCTTTCTGTTTAAAATGTATCGATACTGAGAATCGGTTTTGTTTTGAAAGCGTCTCCCTTTGTTGATTGCCTTCTGAGAAATTTCAAATATGTGTGCGAATGAATGTTTTAATTTTGTTTGTGACGTGTAGGGTGGCGTATACGCTATATTATTTCGAGAAAATTATTGAGGGACTTAGAGTTAGAGCTACTCGTTGAAATCAATTACTTCTTGTTGATTTGATTGCCTTAAGAACCATGAGAATCGTGGAAGAAATACACAAGTATGTACGTACACAAGTTTATTTTTTTATAGATGCTTACGAATCATCAGGAATTTTTTCTCGTCTCTACCGAGAAACATCGGCAGCAAAATACCGCATTGGTCGTGATAATAGGAGCCGGAATTATTAGCTATGATTTTCGGTTAGGCTAGGTAGGTAGGCAGAAGTGGGCACGGCAGGTCTCACTTAGATCCTGTTGGGGCCATTGTGGTGCAGATGGGGCCATCCCCCTTTAACCTCCTAGTTTCTATTGTAGAAACTCGTGTTCATATAGTCCAGCTAACCCGAAATCATGATGAACTTCAAAATAGAGGCAACTGTAACTTCTGATAATTCCTGTAGATTCTGGGAGAAATGTTTGTAGGTAGAAACCTCTATTTCCTCATAGTCGCCACAGCCACTGCATGTATACAGTGGCTCACAGCTTATTCGACCTGCCCCTTATTTATAAATTCAAACTAGTGTGGCTTCTAAGCAAAAAAAAGTTATCAACAAAATAAAAAAGCAGAAAGGTTAATTGAGATTTAAACTTAAACAAAATAGCTTCATTTATTAATTTTAGCTCAAAATAACATACAAAATTAACAAAACCAAAATAATTTCTATAATTCAATGCAACAGCTTATTTGACCCATTTACAAAAAAAGGAAATAAAAAGAGAATAACAAATATTTTCATTGATATTAATATTTGGTGTGGCCCCCCTTTTGGCCTAGAGCAGTTTCAACACGGTTAGGATATGATTCCACTAATTTCTTCGCCGTTGCACAAGGTATTCTTGCCCATTCTTCAATTAAGGCTGTTTTCAGATCGTTTTTTGTTTTTGGAAATTCTACGTTTACGAATATTTGCGTCCAAAATGGACCAGAGATTTTCAATAACATTAAGATCTGGAGACTGTGCTGGCGGCTTCGTAACGTGGGGACAATTTTAAAGCCAAGTCTGAACAATTCCCGCAGTATGTTTCGGGTCACTGTCTAGCCCTCGTGGATAAAAAAAAAGCAATGTAATATCAAGCACAGATATCGTCACCTGTTCCGATAGCCAGGCAGCGATCAAATCTCTGGACTCTGTCATTTTCAACTCTAAGACTTTCCTCAATTGCCGCCTACATCTTAACAAGACGGCCAGGTTTTTTTAACATCCATCTTATATGGGTACCGAGACACTGTGACATTCCAGTGAACTGCGAAGCGGACTAGAACTCGCTAGAAATGGCACAAATTCTGTACTCTTTCCAGGTTGAGATCCACACTCTACGCCTATTGCTATTATAAAATATCAGCTAACACTTAAAACGCTTGCTCAAACAAACCACGGATGGACATCAGGCACAGGATGCCTCATTACCAAACAACGCTGGCCCACGATCGATCCCAAACGATCGCTTAGCTTGATTAGATTAAGCGGGCCGAATCTCAGATATCTTATTGACGTTGTAAAAGAGTTTTGTGTCATCGGAACTCACGCTTCTAGTACAACAGTATTATTCAAAGTATTGCCCATCTGAAGCTATGACTTTTTCCCATCTTTCTGGCAATTTGCGGATCCCATCCCAAAAGAACTGCACCGGCTTGGCAGCCAAGAATGAATCAAGCCAATTTGTGATATTCTGCTCTGATGTGAATCTTATTTCAGTGAGGGCGGCATCGACCGGAACAAATGGCAGTCAGAAGGGGCAAGGTTTGGCTATAAGCAGGTGGGGTAAAACTTCACTGTTTTCCAAATAGTTCTTAACCGGAATAGCAACGTGAGGCCGAGCGTTGTCATGATGGAAAATGATTGCCTCGTGTCTGGTCGCATATTCCGGTCGTTTTTCGGTTACTGCTCTCTTCAGACGGAATAATTGTGTTCGGTAGCGTTGTCCATTGATGGTTTCACCCAGTTTTAGGAGCTCATAATCACCACACCCTTCTGATCCCACCAAATACCGAGCATTACATTCGTTGATTTGGCTGGATTCCAAGCCAAAACCACCACTTTTTAATCGTACAAACCACTTTTGGCACATTCGCTCAGCTAGCGCATGTTCACCATAAAATTCCACCAAAGTACGATGACTTTCGACAGCAGTTTTCTTCATATTGAATGAAGAAGAACTCCCCGCCAAAACACATTTTCAGTTCGACATATTTGAGTGAAAAAAATATTGTTGTTTACGCTTCAAATGAATGACATATACTGAAATGATGTACAATGACAGTAGCTTAGTTAGCAAGTTACGCCATCTCTTAGCAAACCGCAAACCGCACATTAAGTTACATAAGTAGTTAGATCTAAACGATCAGATCATCAAATATCTGATATCAGACCAAATTAACTTTAATTAGTAAAATAGGATTCGGTTTCACTGATTCAAATAATTTTGAAGTGTACTTACCACAGATAATTATGTGGACCCTTGATTCTTAATTCATATGAACCTACACACCTACCTACACGATGGCTGCAAAATGAAAATGGAACTCTTGAATAATCGCAGCGGGAAATTGAAGGTAAGAATGACTTCCGCGTCGGATTGATATAAGACGACCGCAAATCAATGTTGTTTAAATGATATCCTAATGGATCTCTGGTAATAAAAAGCGATCTTGCGCCAGTGAAATCTCTGTCCACATGCCATTAGAGAAGATGAACATGATATTTGGTATTTTAATTTGACTGGCCTGTTCTGATTGGAGAATCATTAGTTTTCTTCTTAGAGTGCTACAGTCCGAGGTGGATCGGATTATCCAACACGATCTCTCGCCTCTCTCGCTGTCTCCAGTTTTGCACACCAAGCTGGCAGAAGTCCCCCTCTGAAGCCGCGCGTTGCTTTATTCCACAGTCTCAGAGTCGAAGATTCTTCGGGCCGGCCCAAGCATCTTAGGCGTTTGATGTGTAGGCGCCTGGAGAGACTCATATCGCTGGACAGCCCATGCAGTTTGGTTGAACCATCTACCTCTTGCTCTCAACTTATGCTGCTCGTACCCAGAATTATTCCCTCAAAAACACCAAGATCACACCTTTGGATATAGTAAATGCCATCAAGGTCATCAATGTCTTTCGAGAGAGCGCTCTGTTCTCTGTGGCAAGATTTATTCTGCGTTTGATCTCGGTACTGATGTTGATTGTACTGTTTACCGCGAAGCCGAAGAAGACGAAGTCCTTCACTACCTCGAAATTATAGCTGAAAATCCGCCACCCATTTATTACTTAAGCATTTCCTCAACAACCAATTGAATTATACTGCCCTAGCGAGGTAACCGTTCGGAACGGACCTACAATTCTCCGCGATAAATTCTTTTCGGAGTATCGGACAAATTTGACGTTTGTCTGACACGAAATTGAACGCGTAGCAACGCGGCATTGTGGTTTGCATTACATTTTGCCGGATCGATACTAGTGGTGTGCCAACCCGAACATTTTTCAAACCGAGCTAACCCGGGTTAAAATAGAAGCAGATCGAGTTGTAAGCCGGGTTAACGAACTCGGTTCCATGATGAACCGCAAGTGAAAAACATGGATTATGGAATGGGGCAAATCGAGTTGTATTGTCCAATTCTATTTGGTTTCGGTGTTCTGTGGGTAACGTGTTGGCAAGAGAAGGAAGTAGCGCACGGCGTAGCCAATACCGGCAGCAAATTGTCTCGACTTTTCTACTACTCGCAAAAAAGAGAGAATACAATTTATTTTTTTCACATGTAAGTTTCGTTGCAGCATTTACATATTATGTATACACACAAAACACAGAATACAGGAAAAGTTACAGAAATGGAAGTGGCACTAGCAACCCGCAACGCAACTTACTTGTGCCATACATCACACAAAAAAGAGAGAATTTAAGTATACATACAGAACACACAATACGCCAAGAGCTACCGAAATTCTGCAGCCTGCGGTGGGGGCTACAGGTCAGGTGCCTCGAACCAATATGGAATGGAGGAAATCGATTTGGGTTGGCATCATATGCTCACACCGGGTTGTACCGTCTTTTTGTTTTCGGTTCGTTTCATCGCTTTGAAATAAATGTTGCTCGGTTTAAATCGGTTTAGGTGTAACCCGGGTTAACTCGGTGTTCCAACCCGAGTTGTCCATTAATCGATACTGTGTGTGGGGCCCCAGCTGTTCGGAATTTTACTTCAGAGCAAAGATTCGCCGATACGAATGGAACCGAAAAAATGTTCGTTCTGAATGGATAACTCGCTAGACACGCAGGAGCCCGCAGGACATTTTTCAGGGGCATGGAAACTCATTTCGTTTGCCTCCGGAGTCAATGACTCAGTGTCCCTGACCATACCTTTACGCAAGTGTGTACGATTTTCAAAGATAAAGCTTCGAAAAGAACAAACAAAAAATGAAACCACGGCGGATATTGACTTCATTGACTACACACCGTTAGATGCTGTTCCGCCAGGTCCTCGTTTCTTACATTTGCTAAAAAAAACCTACACATGTATGAAAGTCTTTCGAAATGGAAAACCATCTAAAACTCAAAACAGATGACAAGAGAAAACAACAAACTGAATTGAAAATCAAATCAAACTAATCGCATTGTACCCAGAAGAACACAAGAGATAAGAATTCAAAATCAAAAGAAACCATTCCATAAATGCTTAGTCGTTTAATATATATGTATATATATTTTGTTTCCAATAAATAATATTTAAACTTTTTTGTTTAATAGTACATAAATAACTGAATAATAACTATTGTACAATATATTATAGTAGATATTTAGTGTATATATATTTATTTATTTATGTATAATTTATTTGAGTTTATAACAATATATAGGTATTCTCTCTCATTTGATACTCTAATTATTATGTCCTTTTTTTTGTTTATTTGTAAATAAGTTTCATTCATATCAAAGTATAAGATTTTGTGTTTTTTTTCTTCCATTTTTGTTTTCTTTTTTCTAAATTTGATTGAGTAATGGTACAGCTGCTTGGTAGATAAAAAAATACAGTTCCTTGAAAAAGAAAATTCGACAAAATATCAGACGACAAAATAAAAGCATTTCGTTGTGAGTTCATAGTTTAAGAGCAGTAAATGTGAAGGCGGCTTCTTATGTATGTTTTTTTTTTCTTTTTCTTTTCAATAAAATGTGTGTTGTTTCTTAGTTATAAAGTTTTACCTGATTTCTTTTTAGCCTAGTGTGCTTTAAAGCGAATTCATTTATTTGTTTTGTTAGTAATTTATTGTTACGTGGACGTGTGTACGGTTTACATCGTAAATCTGTTTTGCTTATTTCTTTTTATTTCCGCGTCTCCAAGAGGGAATGTTTTTTGTTTTCTGTTTAACTAAATATTCAATGTGTATAAAATGCTTGTGGTAGTATAAGATATAAATACATTTTATATTCGCGATAATCACAACTAATTTGAAGTCATACACGTATACTAATAATCGATAAACATTTATTTTGATTTTTATGAGAGGACAAAAGAGGATAAATATAAACTACAAAACAAACGAAGAATCTGTGAGAGAACTTTAGTTAACATCAAATGAATGAAGGGTTTCCAGGATCCTACAAAATTATTTTGTTTCTTTTCCTTTTGCTACGAGTTCGTCTACTTTTGGTATGACATCTACAGCTTATAAGTATTATCTCATGTTAAGGCAATTTTGAATCGCCACATGCATGCTTTGTTTTTTTTTTTTTTTTTTTTTTTGTTTGTTTGTTTAAGACCATTTGCAAGATCGAAACGCTAAAGACTAAATTCGTTCGCTTTATGAATTTTGCTCCCTCATAAACAAACGTCAATAAACTCATTCGTGTGTCTACAAGCTTCGCGCATGAACCTGTTCTTCTTCCATCGCAAGTTGCTTCTTCGGTAACTTCTCGAGCTGTTAGTCTCTTTACAAGTCACCTAAGGTGTTTAGATAAACAAATTTGACTTCTCTGAAAGTTCACATTATAATGCTTTGATTTTGTATTGAGTAATCGCCTGCGCAACAGAGACAGTTCACATGACCTGATCTATGAGACGGATTTGAGAAATAGTTCGTCTAAACCAACAAGAGGATGAAGATAGTAGAAATGAGTCAAGCACTTTGAAAATCGAAGAAAATGGTTGAAAGGATCTTCATAAATGAAAAGCCTAGCCGCAATGGACGTAAGGCGACCTAAGCCAATTTAAACAATCGAGCGAATGTACACGGATCAGAAATCAACAACAGTGAAACTTCTTTTCACTGATCTCTTAGAACACCTCTCTTTACGCACAAATCGGCATGACGCAATGCGTGTATTTCAACCCCTTCAGACGGTACACCCCTACTTAACGGACAATCATGATGGTCCCGCTGCGGATAGCAGTTCCATTCTACATAGAGATATTCAACTTTCCATAAAAAACATATGTATTTCGCCATTTCTGCCATTTTTCGTTCGGATCTGAGTTTACTTAAGACAATTATAGTTGGGCCTTTAGAATAAACCTTCGATGAAACAAAGAAAACCCGGTGTCGGATTTGATTAACTCCGCTTCAATATTTTCAAGTCAAATTTGATCTGATTCCACTGACAATGTCACTTCCATTGCCAGTGGAATAATTCAATTATTCAATTTGTTGATTTCAACCATTGGTTGTTCACTACACTCTTTGAACCCCCCTAACGGCTCCATAATCGAATCCCCGCACTGATTAATAGATCATTCAACCTACACACATTAGACAACCACCAATGTTCAACACAATCATTCATGAATAACTTTAATTCATTTGCTTTCCACTATTTACAAGCCATATAACATTTCGATCTTCAAACAACTCTTCTCTCTGCACAATATAACTTTATACATTTCAATAAATTCTTCTAAAAATATCTTTTCATTTTCCATCATACTTCATTACTTTTCTGTGTATTTTGTTTGTGAAATAATTTGTTTATGATTTTTGTTTTCTCATAGATAATGCTGAAATAAAATAAGTAAAAAAATGTCAAACAACGATTGAGATAGAAAAATATGCAGTCTAACAAAACAACAAACTTTTGTGTTTCATTACAAAACTGGAGAGGTGAAACATTTAAGGGAGAGACCAGGAGACAGTAGGTGTGAAATTCAGTTTCGATTCATTATTGCGTATTGTTACGTTCCCGTGTTGGTTTGTTTTTTGTTTTTTTAGAAAAGATTCTCTTCTCACTTCTTTCAGTCTTTCGTCACAATTACATTGATTCAGTTTGATTTTTGTTTTCTTTAATTTTTGTAGTTGAAGTGCTTTGAGGTATGAATAGTTGCAGAGGACACAATCCATTGCATACCGCCGCATGCCTTCTTTTAATTGACACTTATGTTTCACATACATTCGTTTCGTTTTTTCATTCTTTAACACAAACTCTGCCCAGACCTAAACGTTCGTCACGATACACGCTTCTGTTGGTATCTGTCGTTTACTAAAAATACTTCTGCAACACTTGCTTGAATTCTTTCTTTAAAGACTTTTTAGTCTCGAAAATTCGCTTCTAGGAGAACAGGTTACTCCGTCTCTTCAACGAGCCGAATTTCTTTTCGGCCTCCAAGAGCATTTTCTCGTTGCGAACCACCTCGAAGGGGATCGTCTTGGACATACGATCAATTTCTTGATCAGAAGGAAAATCTTCGAAGCTCATGTTACTGAAGCCGGCCTTTGAGCTTTGAATTGTGTTCGACTTAAAGTAGCCGGCTTCTTCTTCGTCGTTGTCGTACGATTGTTTTTTGCTCTTTGATGATGAAACCTTTTTGTAGGTTCCGACATTCGATTTGACTTTTTGCGATATCTTCGCGGGTAAAGTCCGCACGCCAAGGTGGGACTTTTCTTTTTTCGGTTTCGAGGAACTACTACTGTTGACGCCGGCACTACTTGCAGCTACCACTGGTTCTTCTTCATCGTCCGGAGTGAAGTCGGAGCAATGATCTTGGCCGATTTGAATGAACTCATTATCGGCAATCGGATAGAACTCTTGTGGGGTTTTCAAAGACGACACACTGGGTACGGGGTAACTTACAAATGGAGCTGAGGATGAGGAGGGAGTTGGTTGTGTTATTATTGGATGTGCATGTTGCTGCTGTTGCTGTTGGATTTTGTGCTGTTGCAGCTGCTGCTGTGGTTGCTGTTGTAGCGGTTGCTGTTGATGGTGAATCGGAATCGGAATCGGAATCGGAATCGGTTCTGGGGTTTTATTGATTATAATCGAGTGGTTAACGGTAACAAGTTGAACTGGATCAGGTGTGAATTGGCTATCGGGAGTGACACATTTACTAATTACCTGTGGAAATGGCTCAGAGCCAAAGAGATCGCACCCATTAGTTGGTGGTGGATCTTTGGTTAACTGCGTAGAGATTACCGTAACCATACCGAAATCTGAGGAACTTTGGATTTTACATGGAACCGACACTGATGGCTTAGGTGGAATTGCTGGCGGAATCATTTGTGGTACACCATCGATGAATGGATTAAAGACTGGTTCATTGAATTCGTCAAATTGTTGTTCGTTTGGCTTTGGAGTGATGGTCGAACGTTGTGCAACCACTGGCTTGGGTGTCGGTGCTGCTGCAGGTTCTGCTAGGTAAGTGACGAAAGAGTTACGTTTGACCTCGTGTCGGCCCTCCTTTTTTGGCGTCGATGTCCAGATTTCCTCTTCTTTTTTCATATCAACCACAGGCAAACTCTTTGCACGACGGCTCTTCTTTTTTGGAAGGGCTGCAGGCATTTTGAACGGTGCCATTGCAAACACATCCAACTCCTCCTCTTCGTTCGGAGCCTCTGGCGAATCTTCACTCTTGCCTTTTGAATCACTGTCCCCGGACCCGTAGTCGAGTTCATCGTCCAACAAGAGTGGTTTGTCACCAAATTTATGAAGAAAATCATTGGAAGACGGACTGAGTTCACTCTCATCAACGACATTGTTGGTCTCCACCATGCGATCCTTCTTCCTCATGCGCACTTTGACAACCACACGGCTTACATCGTCTTCGTGTGTGGTCACGCTTTCACATTCAGCGTGATATGCGGACGAACTGCATGTTTTCACACTCTCACTGATACCATCATCCATTACGGGCTTCTTGAATCTGTTTGCCGAGTTCATGTTGTTCTCGTCGAAAAAGTCGTCGTCTTCGGCGCGCAAATCACTTGCCGATCCAATTGAATCCGCATCTTCGTCACGTTCTGCTGATTTTTTGGTTTCCACCTTCGAGGTGGGCTCCGCTGTTTGCTTTTTATCGCTCGCTGAGTGTGGAGCTGAATTTTTCAATTTCGTTGAAGCTTTCAGTTTCTTCACAATTGGAACCTTAATCTGCGTCCGGTCCACCTTGTTGTAGGCAGCCTGTTGAATCTTATGAATTTTTTCTGGAATGTTATTTGTCACAATGTGCTTGAAGATAGCCTTCTTGCTGCCGTAGTCCTCGTTGAAGAATTCTGAATCAGAATCATCCGAGGTAGGATTGTCGTTACTGCGAAGTTTTTCGTATTTATTGCGGTCCTCCAAGGGAATTTTTACATAACTTCCAGCAATTGTTGCACCCTCGCCATCGCGTTCAGAGTCTGACCGTAGATTGTTGAGTAGTGAAGCTTTCTCCTCGCTGGAGATCACCTCGAGTGTGGGGGACAGAAGCCATTTTGAGGATGTTGACGATGTTGTTCCACAGCCTGGCGGAACATTTACGGCACAGATCCCGCGTGGAGCTGAAATAAACCGAGGACTTTTATGCAGTATAAAAATTGAGTGAGTGTTTGTGTGGTTTTATTTCATTTTTTATATGTGTCTAAGTTCATATACTAAGCATTTATTGAATGGTCAAGGATAGAGAAAGTTATAGATATATGTTTACACATGTTTACCCCCAAACCGTCACCAGTGGTGTGCCATTCTCAATGCTCAGACACCGAATGCTTTATACAAGAATATTGAGCTTAAGTTGGATTAGTTTTGATTAGTAAGCTTGCTCCACAGCTAGAAGCTTGACCCCGAGGAAATAAGAGAGAATAAAGTGACAGAAAGACACTAACCGAGTTCGTTTTAGTGAACGAATAGAATAAAAATGAAAGTAAAACAAAAATATAATACATGTTCTAAAATGCATACGGAACAGAAGTAAGAAAGAATAACACAATCAATGCTACAATGCGATAGAAACAAGAACTGAAAATTAAATAGTGCCACAAATTCATTCGTCATAATATATAGTATTTGCATTTATTAATCATTTAAAATAAATATATTTATATATCTTTCATAGGTTTTGTAATTCTGTTTGCTTTTTCTTTTGTTTAATACTAAGCTTAGTAAATATATTATTTTATGTATTGTTTGTATATTTGCATTTGACATTAAAATTTAAAACTTTACTTTTCTTCTTTTTTCTTTTTGTATTTATTTTAAATATTGTTTGAACCCTTGATTAACAAATTGTTTACTAGACTTTTAGTTTTGCTTCAATTGCAAACGCTTCTTTGTTTTCAAACTTTATCTGACACTCAAACTTGTACACTTGACTGAAAATACGATATTAAAAGTTATTTACATTTGTTGCATACATAGAATAAAGGATAAGAAAGTGTGTGTGTGAGAGTAGTGTGTATGGATAAGTAATATCGTTTTGGGCGGTTTGTACCTAAGCGATGTGAAATAAGGGAAATTATGAATATTTATGCATGAATCCGCTTATCTGCGTCGATTCTAAAGCTAAATCTAAGACGATGTGTTTATGATGATGACGGCTGAGGACAGATTCTGTTACAAAAGCTTTGCTGTTTTTGTATCTGAAGTAATCAAATTCAAATGTTTACAACTTAGTGAACGAATTAATCAATGCATCATTTCAGTGTATGCACGTGCGAATGTGGCGATTTACTGACCGTTGAACACACGTTTGAAGGCGTAACTCTGCTGGAAAGGTTGGGTGACAAAATTATATACTGTTGACGAAAGGTGTTTCCTTTGAAACATGTCAACAAATGTCAAAGACCTTGCCCAACTGATGCCTTGGATGTGCTATTGGAGGTGACTCCCGCGCATCTAGTGGTTGCAGAATAAGCAAAGAAGACAATCATTACAACGACAAAAGAAGGGATAGGAAAAGACAAGTGCACTACATCGAGACTCTTGACCATTCCGAAGGATGACGTGTCAGGAAATTCTTTTTTCGAAAGAAGTTTACCATGAAGCTCAGCAAAAGGACTGGAGCAATGAATCCATAATCCTCAGTGTTAGCCATTTAACAATTTTATCTTTTCATTATTTTGTATTTTTAATTTTAAAGAAGATGTCAAATCTTGAATTGATTGTTGATTGTGAACCATTTTGGTGTAAAATATTTTTGTCAAATTGTAACCTAACCTTGGTGTGCGACGGCTACAACTTATTTGTAAGGATGTCTCTTTTCTTTATCCCTTTTAAAATTACCGTTCCTCGAGGAACGACGGTTTGGTGTCACTCTTGATCAGAGATGATGGAGGGAGAGATATTCCTCTTTCCAATGGAAAACCCCCAGTCCATCGCAGTTGTGCTCTAAAGTCACGTACACTATTTTATTTTCACGCACACTTGTTAGAAGTATAGAGCAACGCAATGGTGTTAGGCGGGAGTAAACAGCTTCGCTTAGCTCTCACGTATTGACAGACGCCTGTCTGTGAGAAGGTTATAAAAAACGCTGTCAGATGAATCTGAGGGGCAAGAAACGTAGAAGTGGCATCTCTTCCTCCATCATCTCTGCTCTTGATCACATAGCCATCGCGTTAAAAAGAAATTTCAATCTTATTATAATAAGTTGTTGTCGCCGTTTGCCAGTAAATTTTGTAAAGGTGTTAGGAATGCCAGTACAAATGAATTTCAAATTGTTCTGTTTTATTCAAGAATTTATGGTTTTAGCAAATAAAAAATCCAAACCATTTTACTAATTTTGGATATTTGTATTCTGCCAATTTCCTGTAGTTTTATTTCGGCGACACAACACCCAGACTGAGAAACAATACGGTAATATGGTATACGGATGGATCAAGGACTGATGAAGAAACAGGAGCCCATGGCAAACGCACCAGGATTTTTCAAGCAGAAGGCAGGATTTTTCAAGAAGTGCCAGAGACAGATGCGTTCAAATCAATCTTTACAGGAACTTTACTATATTGTAAATATTATATATTGGCACTAGACTCCTACATCAGGAGTCTGGGGAATACATACGCTTAAACACTTGAGTAGGAGAAACAGAGTAGAGCGCAGAATGATTGCGAAATGCTCAGATTCTCGTTTCCTCACTACGGAGTCGGCCATTTCATTGCCTTCTATTCCTGTATGGCCTGCTATCCAGTAGAGTTCTACTCTGTTTCTCATACTCAGGTCTTTAAGCGTAGGCATTCCCCAGACTCTTGATGTGAGAGAAGAATTGAGGGAACCAGAAGGAACCGGAACTACACTAATGGCATAAAACAGGCCAAAAAAACTCCTGTGTCCATATAACCGAAAGAGTTATGAACCAGAACAACCTCCTCATCCTCACGGGTTGGGAGCAACCGCAAACTCAGGGAGCACCTAAGGAAACTAGGGGTACCAAAAGGAGGTCTCTGCAGATCCTGTATAAAATGTGGCACAATACATCGTAAGGTGCAATATCAACAACAACATAAAAATAGCACAGGGACATGAGCCTAGTCACGAGGCTACGAAATTAACACTTAGGTGCCATTTATATGAGTCAGTAGACCAAGGTATGAGCTTTGTAGAAGCTTCTCTGCAATACACAAGAGAGACAAACGCGATCCACAAATTCACGCTCAAAAATTCGTGATGTGTGTGTGTCTGCGAATGAGAAAACTCCATTTGAATGAAGTGTCAGCGTTTGACAAGTTTGCAATTCGTAGTGAGCTCATATGAACGACCATTAACACTCCACAAAGTACAAAAATGAAGACGGATTTGTGGACAGCGTCTCCACATGGTGGATCGCATTTTCATTTCAAATTATATGCATTTGCAAAAAATTGGTTATGTGAGTTTCTCATTCCCAAATCTGAACAAGATTTTAGTCAAAGGTGTCACCATACGAATGTTGTAGTTATGGAATCTGTTGATAAAATTGACATTTCACGCTGAACCAGTTATCAGTCAGTTTTGCCTTTGGGTTGTTACGTTGTTGTTTGTGAACGAGAATCTTGTTTGGGAATGCGAATTGAATTGACTTCGAATTGAAGGTGCGCTGCAGCACAAAGTGCAATAGAAACAAGCTGCCATAGCAACCAACCACTCGCAATGTACGCGTCACTTTTAGATGGTCAGAGAAGGTGCAATTCAGAGAAGGTGCAATTCAGAGAAGGTACAATTCTCTGAACAGGTAAACTTGAGAAGGGTTACATGACACTACTACATACCACTCTCTGATTCGAGTGTGGTCGTGGTCAAAATTACTTTATGTTAGTTGACGAATAACAATTTGAATTGATTGAACGCCTTAATTAAAAATAATGATGATAATATGAGTTGCAATACAGTCCAAGGTCGAACCTGGTCTAGTTTCTCACGAGTGAAGGAAAAACGTTGTTTAATGCCGACTCCGAATGGCAACAAACATCAGACTCATTGCTTGTGCTGCTAACACGCACATAAGCCCAAGTACAATTCACAGTATAAGCGCACTGGGGTTTGGGACTCCCTTCATCAAGCTACCTTCTGTTTTATTTCATCACGGCTTGTGTATCCCAATCCAATGTCTCGTGTGAGTCACTTCTGCCTATTTAAACAGTTTGCAGTGTTTTATGTGTACACACTCTAAATGGCCGAATGTAGCAGATGCATGATTTTCACTTTCGAAATGCATGAATAACTAAAACAAATAAAGCAGCTAAAATAAACGGAAACAAACAAACATCTGGGAAGTTAGTTAAATGGAGAAAATAAGAAGATGAACGATGTTGACATCAAAAGAAGAAAAAATAAAGTAAATTTAATATTTAACCAAGACCACATTTACAACAATCACCTTCCTTGTTTAAAAACAAAAACTGAATCCCTCTTAAAACCTGTCTTATCTTGTTTATATGTATTTACAATAATGTTTTTATAAGATTTAACAATATCCATAAGTCAAAAAAAGGGTTTGCTTTGTATTGTTTTAGTTTTTTCTCTTATTTGCGTACTGCTGAAACATCCTGATAGAGGAAAGCTTTAAGTACACTACATGGAACATAAAACAAAATAGTTATTAATTATGTTTGCTTTAGGTTCAATTTGTTCAATTTGAAATATTGTTTTATTGATTTACTTTACACTTGTTAACTACGTTTCCACACATTTAACAACGATGGTGTGTGTGAGTTGTTGTCACGGGAATTCTGGATGGGGGCTATTCATTTTCAGTCTTGTCTTGAAGAGTACATACTTATGCTTCTAATGACACAGAGAAATAAAATACACTATTGTTTACAAGAATTATTGCTTCGAATGCAAACACGGCCTCATTTTAAGGGCTTTTACTATTTCTATCGGACACTACAACTAATTGAAGCAACTCTTTTGTTCATCCACACGAGCACGTTGCTTGTCTTACCTCGGTCATCAATCAAGTGATCAACTATCTTCCGAACGTTGACAGTTGACACATTGTGACCAGAAATGAAGTATGATAGAGACGCCCAACTTCTACCTCTCTTGCCCTTTAAAATTTTTGGCAACTGTTTTTTATGCTGTTTCCTAAAGCCAAATTGACCATCAGACAACGGCATTTACGTTATTTCGTGAATAACTGTCAAAAAGCCTCTCAAATTCGTCAATGGGCTAGGGGTCAGTCAGCTGTGAAGTTGGGCATCCCTCTCATACTTCATTTCTGATTGTGACATTCGTCAAATTGGCTGTCATTTGTTCAGTCTGTTTTGCCAAATCATCATGGATTTGGCATAGCGTTTAACAATACGTGCAAATGATAAAATTGCTTTATCAAAATGGGTGTCCCTTTTGGGCAAAGTTTTTTTTTTACGGTCGTCGTAACCGTCCTACCGATTAGCCGGCCATTGCTGTCAACGGCGAGCGCTGTAAGTCGATGATTACCAACTTCGCTTAGCCTGCATTGGATGGTATGGACTCCACCCTGGTTTCAACAGGACGGCGCACAGTGGTTCGCTTTGCATTTCATTAAGATCGGTCAACGGGTTCAAAATTTACAGATTTATTATTCCGCAGAAATAGTATTCGTCGCAACCTGGTAATTACAACCCAAATGCCATTTTTTGCAGCTGCAACGTATGACTACACTTAAAAGGCTCTTGCGGTCAAAGTGTTCGCTAGGCAGTTATGTTTTCAACATGAATAGAGCACGCTTCCAGCTTTCAGATAAACAAGGTCTCTTGTGGGAGCCTCTTGGAGCTTTTTGTATACATTCCAAGGCTGAATATCGTAGCGTTCTAAGACTGTTAACTACTCGTTGGAGCTTTGTGAAGCTAAAACTGTAGCTCAAGGGCGAACAAATAATACAATATTAATTCTAGTGCACCTGGTTTAACCCAGTCAAGCAAATTATTCAAAACTCAAAGAAAGGGTAACTTTAGAGCTCTTTGTCTCGCATATCCCTTGACATAACTTGTTGCCGAAATTTTGGGAAAACATAGACCAAGACAAATCTATAAAAACCAAATGCAACGACTCCATATTCCAAATTTTTTTTGAACCACCGTGCAGCGCTACGTGGCACACAACTCACGTATCATTGGATTGGATTCTGCAAGAGCGATTCGAGGACACGTGGAGGTGATGTGAACTGGACAACGAATTTGTGCGGTTGGACCCCGTTCGACTGTTTCCTGTGTCGCAGATTAACACGCAAACCACAGCGGCCAACATAACCCATGCGATCGGATCAGCCTGATTTATACGCCAGAGCCGGGGAAAATGTGATATTTCGGATGCCACTTTTGAGCGAAGTTATATTTCATACATGAGGACATCGATGTGCCTGACATCTCACACACACTTTGCCTTATTTAAATTTGATGATAGAAAGCGCATTACACTTGATCAATGGTATCTATCTAGGCGAAAACGTTCTTGCTACGAATCTACGGGCGAGTTAGCACCATTGTTGCTGCAAAAGCGAGAATGAAGGGCGTTAGGGATTGTAGGACTCTAGTGAGTTACAATGTGTGCTTAAATGTCCAATCTGAGTTTGGGCTAAACTCTTCTTGCTGGACGGGTGCAGGAAGACTAATGATCTCGATGGATTAGGGACTGTAATCCATGTGTGGAGCGCTGCAGTCCATGGCGTGCCTGTTGCTTGGTGTCGAAGACTCCAGACCCGACCTGAAGCCGGTGCAAAGGTGTCCATGTGATCTACATGACACCGCGTTGTATTGGTAGATGCCTGGCAAGGTTCAAGTCCTGCACAGTTCGTGACACGCACTCAGACCCACTCTGAATTATAAGTAACGATTCTCTCTCAAAAATATTAAAAATAAAATGATAGTTGTTTGGGCACTCTTCAAACCTCTCTAGCAAAATAAACAATAAGACTTGTAAACTTTTCTTTGAGTACTACGAGACGAGACAACATCTAAATTCAATTTAAAGTTACAATTGCAATATTGCAATATCCACATCGCCCCGCATAAAACACGAGCCTTTCGAAATCAGAGCCTTATGCAACGCCAATTACACGAGTAAATCAAATCACACGAAAACATTTAACATTAAGTTTGATATGCAATGCGTTTCGAGTTTTCTACAACAGTCTCAATCCTACTGAGCACGCACTTGCGTTTTCTATTGCAAAGATCCCCCAATACGGAATTCTCGTAACAACAACTCACTGCAAGAATGGGGACAACAATTGTTTTTTTTTTTTCTATATTACTTTACTCCTGTGAAGAGACATCTATATTTATCTGATGAGTTACTATGTGTTGGGGAACAATACAACTAGACTTTAAATGGAACTACTCCTCATCTGCTTTGCACTGGGTAATCGACACGTCATCTCTATCGTCTGCGTGTGCGATTTTTGTGTTATGCTAATATAAATTTAAAAATATAGGAATTTCATGCTTTACCTCCGGTTTTTCTGAGTGAAGAAGCTTTCTCACGCAGTCCCGGCGGCAAACTGAACGGAGCCGAACCAAATGGGTCCTCGGGAATTGCAACATTGCCAGCTGCGCCAGTCGGGATCGCGGTTGTGGGTACAACGGGTGTTGCTGCCACAACCGGTTGAGTAGGTACTACGGAAATAGGTGTGGACTGCAGTTGAGTTGAAGTGCTGCTGCAATGATTGTTCTCAGTCGGCGTCAAAGTTGACGCTGTGGAACCAGATTTTGCAGTTATACCTGAAAGTTTGATAAATTTAAATCATTGTTGAAATGTTCAAAAGAAACGGGGATAACACTTACTTCCTTGACTCCCACGTTGGCGAATCTTGTCAAATTCTACTTCGAAAATATGATCCTCAGTCATTTGACTGAATGGCTGGTCTTCAAATGGATTCCATGCATCAACGCGGGCTTCCAGGGTGAACGATGCTCCAGCTGTGGCTGCGGCTGATTCTAATGACGTTCCAGTCGTATTTGCTGGCAAACTAGAAAGCTCTGTATTGGAAATGGAAGCAGAAATCGATTGCGATTGCAAGCGTGCATTGGCCATATTCTGTTCGGATAGGAATAGTCCAGGATTGGAGCTTTGGCTTCCGCCACCGCTATTAGGTGGTGATTCAACGTTGCCACTGCGGCTCTTCACGGATTGATCGTAGGGGGCAAGGAATTGGGATGTTTCGTTTGCAAAAGTTCTTATTTGAGGGGACAAAGAAGAAGGCAGGTCGATTCATTCAGCAAGCAGCCACGAAATAAAAATAAATAAAAAAAAACAAACAACAAAATAAAAATTAAAAACCAATTCAGTTTTGCGAAGGATCAGTATGCAGGGCAGAGAAAGGAAGCCATACTTACTTATTGAATGCTGAAGTGTCGCTCACATTGCGCCTATGGCCACCGCTTGACTTCGGTGGTGTAAGCATTGTCTTCGTAGGGGTACCCACTGCAGCAATCATATCCTGTGGAAGAGACATTGGCTGTTCGGGAAGAACGTTTTCGACTGGAGCAGCCGACTCAGCGATACTAGCCGCCTCGCTAAACGGATCGGGGTATGTTGATTCGAAAAGACTATCCAAATTTGCTTTGCTGTTTGGCAAAGGTGCCTGCGCATGGGCAGCAGGCATAGCTTGCACTGGTGTGGTTACTGCAGCTGTCGGCTGTGGAACTGAAGGAGCCGGAAGGTGCACTGGTGGTGGTTGGGCTGGAGCAGTTATAGCTGGAAAATTAGCCTGAAACTGTTCAACAACCGGTTGTGGTGAAGTTATGTTGTTTCGTGGCGAAGGACTAGGTGGCAGGCCCAACGACAATGGATGTTGGGTATGTGCTGAACTACCCTTAGGCCTCTGTCGGGGTGCAACACTTGTTCCGGATTCCACGATAGGTACACTTTGAGGTTTCACTTTAATGGACGCAGCACTGTTGATGCGCTTGAACTCTGATTCGAAGGGAGGCACTGGCAGTTGCTCGAGTACGGGTAGAGGAGATTTCTGAAAAATAGAAATGGTGTATGTCGTTAATGAGTCTGATCTGATTTGTGTCTTATGCTTCTGATCCGCTTAGTCGAACAGAAAGGATATTAATTTTATGAAATCAGCTGATTTCTGAAATGTTAGGTTAGGGTGGCGGACTGCCATAAGAAGGAGGCACACATAGGCCTGAGTTGGTACTTTGTCTTACCGCGAGGATCCAGTGGATCGCATTCCGCCAGCCCTTTAAGAGCTCTAAATGAAGCGATGTAGATGCCTAATATTAATGCTGCTTAGTTTTGGCATGTCGTTGAAGTGTAGGACGTCTGAGTGGCTAAATCCACGAGAGGAGAGATCACTGTAGAGTCATAGAAGATGTACGATGGTTTCTTCCACCTCTTCATCTCTGCAGAAGTCGTTGTAGGGGATACGTACCGATGGCGCAATGCCCGGTA
The DNA here is from genome assembly GCA_905231855.2 of Eristalis tenax. Classification (NCBI taxonomy): domain Eukaryota; kingdom Metazoa; phylum Arthropoda; class Insecta; order Diptera; family Syrphidae; genus Eristalis; species Eristalis tenax. Next base: position 93,575,588 of record HG993125.1, read on the forward strand.
GGGTTTGGAGATTTGGACTTCTCATATTAGTCAGGTCGCGTGATCGTTCTGGATCGGAATAAGCCATAATTGTTTTGTCATGAGGCACCCAATGACAGTATACACCCAACGTTTGGGATCAGTTAGCGTTTCGAATTTGGTAGACCCTTTGCAGTAGCGATGGGCATGGACGGCAGGTCTCCATCCGGAAAGACACCTAAATAAATAGGATGCTAAAATACTTAGCCATCTAGTTGGAGATAGGCGGCAATTAAAGGACGCCTGACTGCTGCCTGGCTATCCGAACAGATGACTATATGTATACGTGCCTAATATTACTTTGTTTTTAGCCGGGACAGAGCTTCCTTTATCGCTATAGTTTCTGCCTGGAAAACGCTACAGTGATTTGGTAGTCGGAATGACAGTTCGAAATTCAGGTACTTAGAGTAGACACCCACGAGTCTATCTTCGATCCATCCGTGAAGATTCGAAGACGACCGTCCAACGTCCAGTAAGATCTGGAAGGTATGCTGGTTGAGACATTCTTCTCGAAGAAGAGCTTGGGTACGGTGAGATCGGTGTTTCCTAATAAGGATCCGAACTTGTCAAGGATAGTAGTGTCCGGAGTCTGAGGAATACTAAGGAGTGTATTTAGGGTTATGGAGGAGGTTTATCGCAATGCTGATGCATACACATGCACCCTTGCCACCGGCTTCAAATTGGAGGCTTTATATAGCGCGGTCCACCACAGTCTGTCTAATGATACAAATAGCCAGCGAGGCTGTCGACCCCATTATAGCTTTCTTGCAGGCATTTTTGGCAAGTTCCTGGATGTTGGGTTTCCAGTTAAACTTCGAGTCCACGCGTACGAATTATACACTGTTGCTCAGTTTCAGAGGCATCCTGATTTTGTATTTCCTGGTAACGAGGACTAATTCTGTTTTCTGCAGATTAACACTTAGTGTATACATGAGTTCATGTCTCTGCTTCGACTATGCGCGACTGCATGAAATCCCTAATCGTGGTTACATTTTTCCCAGAGACAGCTTTGTGGTGTCACAAAGCTTTGAGCATATCGCTCCATTAGTTAGAATCTGGTGCATAAAAGCCGCTACAGACTTTTCTATCCCCAGCTGGTAACAAGCCACAAATAACAAGATCTTGCCATAAATACGATCGAGTCCAAGAAGCATATGGAGAGTGTCCAATTTTGGAGTTTTGTTGAGTCTTTTAACTATTTTCACGCAGAAAATCCAACCACTTCTGACATATCGAAATAAAACTGAATGAACACAATCTATTTGTATTGACAATACCCAACGTGAATGAATTCAAACTGATTAATAAATCAACAATCGCGTTGCTAAGTGATGTCGAATCAATGAAACACTCGTCTCAAAGTGAATTTTGAGAACACAGCAATTACACTCAAGGATAAACAAATGTAATCAATGCCCGGCAATCATAATTCTAGAAATAACAAGTTTAAACCAATTTCCCAACTCTCGGGCAAACAAAGAGAAATCCAATTTATGAAGGCTCCCTCCGTTCGGCTTGATTAAACAAGATTTCGAACATGAATGAAAGCGATATTGGCGAGAATGTAGAGCAATCAAGAAGTGGCTTAGGCCGATTGTTGACTTTGTTCTGTAATTGATTCATTAAGAAAACACATACACACGCACACGCCCTGCTGACAAATAAAACAACAATCAGACGACGACTCGTTTATTTACTTACGTGCAAATTTTGTACTGAATTCTCCTTGCCAGCCAACCTGAATGCAATCTCGCATACTTGAAATATATTTGGTCGTTTCTCCATATCCGGCTCCAGCATATACTTGATCAGCTGATGCATTCCTTTCGTGTACTTTGAATTGTCCGGTATTGAGAAATTGCCACTCTGAATGGCGAGTGTACTCTCGCCGAAGGGTAAATTGAAGAAACACAACTTGTACAGCAAGCAGCCTAATGCCCAGATGTCGGCCTTTGTCGTTATAGGCTTTCCGCTGTACAAGTCGATCATCTCCGGTGCACGATACGACAATGTTGTGTACTTCTGGATTTCCTCCTCCACTGCAGTCACTCCGTGCGTTGTGGGATTTAAGATCTTCGCTGTGGCGGAACCAAAATCGCATAGAACAAAGTTCCCAGCATCGTTCTGCAGTATATTTTCCACCTTGAGATCGCGATGAATTATTGGCGTCTGACAGTAGTGCAACCGTGAGACGGCTTCGGCGATATCACAGAATATGGTTAAAACCTCCGATTCGGTGAAGCCAACCTGAAGTCTGCAAGTAGTTGGAAAATATATCGCGTGATAATTAGTTGGTTGTGTGTGGTTTGGACAGCATTCATTTTACCTTGCATTCATCATGGCCAGCATGTGATGCTTGCAGTAAGGCATCAGGAGGAGTACTTCACAAACACCGTTGCCGGTGTGAGTAATGTTGGAATCCACATAACCGATAATATTCTTGTGCCCACTCAAGTTGCTCTAATGAATGAAAGAGTTAATGAGTAATTATTTGCGAAATGGTTCTCGAGTGTGACCGCACTCGACTACTCACAGCTATTTGAATTTCCCGCTTAGCAACGTTGAGATCATGTTCATTGTTGACGTACATGCGCTTCAAGGCGTACCTCGCATTTCCAGAATTTGCCTTTGCTAGGAATACCATGGCGAATCCACCTGAAAGAAAAGAGAGGAGTGCATAAGTGGTTTATCAAGACGACTGTGCGTGATATTAAGACGTTTTTAGGTTCGTGAAACATGTAAATAGGACGGGATTTATTGCCGGAAACTATGTCATGAATGATGTCTCAGTAGACAAATAAAAGCTCAGGTCGTGGTGTACTTCAAAGTGGGACTGAGACAAGGCTGACTTGTTTACTTGTAACTAATTAAATCTTCCATTTATTTGCTGTTTATAATGAAGTAGTTAACCCGATACCAACGATAAAATGTATTCACACGATTGTGAAATCTGAAACATGCCAGCTCCACCAATGTGATCGCAATGAGGATTTAAAAGCAAGCTATCTCAGTGCTGATTCCAGTTTACACGGTTCTCAGATTCTGTCCCAATATAATGCAATAACTTGTTTTAACGATTTCAGATTTATTTTCACATTGGGGTGGACCTGGGCCTCAACCAAAAGCCCCTCAAGCTGGCACGATCATTGATCAACTGCTTCCAACTTCGCACGCTAAGTTGGTTAAAATGCTTTTCCACTTGTGTTCGCCATCGGTTCCGTGGGCGTCCTCTTTTGCGCTGTCCCAATGGTTCGGAGTCGAAGACTGTTCGGGTGCTTTTCTCGAACAGTGGTGTCCATGGCCTAGCCATCTTAGGTGTTGAATCAGTAAACGCCTGACTAGGTAGTTTCACGGTTGAATATTTTTCTCCAAAAACCCTCAAGGCACATATGACCAAAGATTGAGCGCAAACATGTTCTCTCAAAACGGACCAAAAGTTTCTCATCTGCTTTTTAGGAATGTCCAGGTTTCCGCGCCATAGAACAGAACACGGACGATCATAATTTGCTTGGTCCTTCGAGAGAGGTCTCTATTACTTGAGCCCAAAGAAACAGCGATTGTCAAGAGTTCTTACGTTTAATCTCGGTACTGATGTTGTTCGTAGTGTTTACTTGGGAGCCGAGGAAGACGAAGTCCTTCACTGCCTCCAAGTAAGTTACAGCTGCCTATGGTGACGTTCTGGCTGAGTCGTCGTTATTGTGCGTCCGTCCGTCTCGTTGACAGTATATACTTAGCCTTGCCTTCTTCACTGATAACTTCATTTTGACCGCCTCCGCTTCAATACTAGCATACGCTACAGTGACAGTTCGCTGGGTTCGACCAATCACGTCAATGTCGTCCGCGTATGCCAGCAATTGTACGGACTTTTGGAAGATCATGCCTCTCGTGTTGGCGATAGCGAAGTTTGACAGCGAAGATTGGGGAGTTCGCTTCGATTTTGGCAGGAATATCAAAACTAGACGTGGCGTTGTTTAGCTTGTCTCTATGCACGCTGCCATATGCGGCTTTGCAATCGACGTAAATGTGGTGGGTCTCGATCTGCATCTCTTGGGTTTTTCCAGGATCTGCAGTAGCGTGAAGATTTGGTCTATGGTGGACTTCCCGGGCCTGAAACCGTACTGATAAGGACCTATTAGGCCGTTCACGGATGGTTTCAGGCGCTCCCACAAAACGATATATAAAAACTGATCTTTACCCCGAGCTCCTGAGGGGTATGCTGGTGCTGGTTGTCCCAATCACTTTCCCCTTGGATCTTAAAACGTCAGTAAGCCACTCGAGGTATTTCACAGTGGTACTAAGATGCTAAAAAGAAATTGGCTTATACCGCAGCAGTTTGCGGAGCATCTTCCGGCAATAACCCGGCGCACTAAATCGTTGAACTCTACGAAACCAATCGGAAATGGTCATATCGTTCTAATTGTGGTGCCTAGGTTAGGTTAGGTTCAAGTGGCTGACTGCAGCGCAAAGGACAACACACACACACCTAGGCCAAGTATAGGCCCATTGTGTTACCACGCGGATCTTGGGGTACCTATTCCGCAAACCAATTAGCGCTTTTAATAAAGCGAAGAAGAAGGCTGATTCTAATATTGCTCAGTTCAGCCAGATTGTGGACCCTAAAGGGCACGTAATCGCAACCAAGATGTCAAAAGGTGACCAAGTATCTACAAGAGACACAAAGCTTGTTGTTGAACTGAAGGAGATATCAGCCCAATGGCGGAACTACCAAGGGGGAGTGTTGGCAACCGGTCATGGTTGCCCAAGTGATGCAATATTGTAGACACCGCCCTAGCAGCTAAAATGCTAACTGGCTGAACTACTAAGAGCTACCATGGCGTTCTAGTTGAAGAGGGCCAAAAATATAATCTAGGTGCTCATCTATAATTTATTTACAATTTGATCGGGCTGTGCGTGTTATTGGTCTCTCATGTGTGAAGGAAATCTACAGTTTCATATGCCAACTCCGGGGGTTTATGAATCTCTCAGCACTGGCGGTGACTCGAGATTATGTGGGACAACTGAAAAAAATTAAAGACATTGGCGTGATTTTTGATACCAAGCTGACACTCTCGTTGTTGCTAAAGCTAACTCAAAGCTTGGGTTTCTTAAGCATACATGTGCGATTACGTATGCCTCAAGTCTGTCCATATGTCTCTTGTACGTCCGTACCTTGAATAGAGCTCTGTTATAAGGGCAATGGTGTAGGGGGGATCAAAAGTCCTTTACAAGGTTTTTTCAATTCAATTCATTCCTTTTTATTCAGTACTTCCTTTGTTTACATAGATTGTTTGTCTACAAAGCCGGTAGGGCTTGTATGCAGAGGACTTGAAATTCTCTGGGAAGTTCGTTTAGCATTGATGGAACTGCAACATTAAGCCTCCTTCTTCCGTACTCGTTCCAATATCTCGGGACTTCATTGAACTGCTGTTGTCTTCTTCTCGTATTCACTGCTTGTTGCGTCGGAGTTCTGAATGTATCGTCGTTGTAGAAGTGCGCAAGAATTTCTAGATTGTAGATCTGCTGAATATTCAGAGTATTATTGATGTTTTGTACTCCAGGGTGTACAGGGTGTACTCTTTGCAGTCGCACATGTGCATTTGGGGCGCTCTTCACCACTCTAATTTGCCATACCTCTGATGTGATTCGACTCAACCAAAAAATGCCATTGCCTAAGAATTTCTTGTGTGCAGACATTTATTAGGTGGAGGAGTGCGTAAGCGGATCGACACAATTCAGTTTGCAGTTCTCGTAGGTGGCAACTCCATTTAAAGTTGTACGGTGAGTCCAAGATACTTGTATGTTGACACATTATCGATGTATCTGTTGCATTCTATAATTTCAATCTTTATTTTAGTTTTTGGGATATGCGGCGAACGGATATGCATTACCTTTGTCTTCAGAGCGTTAATAATTAGTCTATGGTCGTGACAGCAAGCTGTGATTCCATTGAATTCTATTTGTAGTAAGCTTGCAGCTTCATTTACGTTCCTATGGCTAATTACAACCGCTGCGTCGTCCGCATATCCCGTAACATACTTCAGCACTGACACCAGATCATTGGCGTATATAATAAATAGGAGAGGGCCCAGTTTTGATCCCTGTGGGACACCATGTACAACATCCTCATCTTCACTTAGGAATTCACCAATCTTTACTTAAAATTTTCGGCCTGTTGAGTAGTTTTCAAACCATGCTAGGACACTGCCCCGAACTCCAATCTTTTCTAACTGCCTCAGTAATTGCGTGTGGCTTAATGTATCCAAGGCTTTTTTAAAATCTATGAATAGAACGACTGTACTTTGCTTTTTATCCAGGCTTTTATTTGTTTGATTGGCAAAATTAGCCAGGTGGTTGATGCTCTTGTTTTTGCGAAAACCGTATTGATAGTGGTTCAGGATTTTTCTGCATATTCGTAAAGCCTTTCTGCTAATAAAGGGTGATTTTTTAAAAGCTATAGGAAAGTTTTTCAAAAAAAAAAACACACCAAATTCAGAAAAATGCATGAAATCTTTATTTGAATCGATAGCACGGTCCATATAATTTAATGTTTGAAGATTATTTCATGCAAATGTTGACCTTGACAGCGCCTCAAATTGTCCATCCGCTTAGTCCAATTTTGGCATACTCTTTCCAACATTTCGGCCGGTATCTCACGAATAAATGCTTCAATGTTGTCTTCCAATGCGTCAATTGAAGCGGGCTTGTCTGTATAGACATGAGCTTTAACATAGCCCCACAAAAAATAGTCTAAGGGCGTTAAATCGCACGATCTAGGCGGCCAATTGACCGGTCCCGAACGTGAAATAAAATGTTCACCGAACTCGCCTCTCATAAGTCCATTGTTGCGCGTGCTGTGTGGCATGTGGCACCGTCTTGTTGAAACCACATGTCATGCAAGTCAAGCTCTTGCATTTTGGGCAAAAACAAGTTAGATATCATCTGACGGTAGCGCTCACCATTCACAGTTACGTTACGATTCGCATCATCTTTGAAGAAGTACGGTCCAATGATGCCACCAGCCCATAAACCGCACCAAACTGTGACTTTTTCTGGATGCATTGGTAGCTCTTGCAAATGCTTCTGGCTGATATTCACCCCAAAATCGACAATTCTGCTTATTTACGTACCCATTGAGCCAAAAATGAGCTTCATCTTAAACTGACCATAAAATGGAAGAAGCGCGCGATGAACTTTCTTAACACAGCACGCGTATTGATAATAAAATTCAATAATTCGCAAGTGTTGTTCGTTTGTAAGACGATGGTTAAATTATAGACCAAACTGAAGATGTTTGACAGTGAAACAAAACACGAAACGTGCGTCAGCTGTTTAAACCAATGTTGCCAAAAAGATAGTAGCTAAAAAATCACCCTTTACTTCCTCCATAACCTTGTCGTCAGACGATAGAATAGAGATGGGTCTGTTGTTCGCATGGAAACGAATAAAATAGAATTTTTTGTATATTCCTCTTATCTAATATGATGTGCTACTCCAGCCAAGCCTCTTACAATTATAGCTTAATTGACCCGCTTACAAAGTGTATACGTAATGTCCATTCTGTCTGCGCTGTAGTAGACCGATAAGAAATCTCAGTTTATGTTTTCTTTGGCAAATTTAATGAAAAAAACCGAAGGTCTCTCTATAGTCCTGTAATCGGTTTGAGTGCAGAAGCGAATAAGTTCTCCCTGCAGAAAAATCTGGTTAAACGCTTAAGAACTATCATCTATTCAAAACTTTTACAGCATTAAGCATCCCATTGAAAATCACTCCAAACGTGAATCAGTGTTCGTTTCACATCTTTAAAATTCCAATTTACGCGCTCCTTCCAATGTCATGAAAATTCGATTTTCCAATTTTCAAACTTCATTTCCCTGTTAAGTCGCACAGTTCTAAAAATAAACCTCGTCTACAAGGGAACACTTTTCATAGCACATGCATGCACTACTTCACCTGAACCAAACTAAATTTATCGGAAGCGGAAAGCGGAAGTGGTTCCGTCGCCAATCATCCATCTACCATGCTGATGATTATGATGACGATGACGATGACGATGATGATGAATCAGTGAAGTAGCAATATTGAGAATTCACGCTGCATGCACTACTACGGACGTCGTTCAAGCACTCAACACTAGAAGGCTAAAAGAGGAGAATTCTAAAAATTGACTGCGGTGACTGCAAGACCGACTGCAGTCTGCAGAGTGCACAGCGCTGACCGTGAGTAGTCCCTGCCAAGCCAAGTAATTTTATTGGGAAAATATAATGGATAGAAGAAATACGTTTGAAAACATTAAAAATGTGTGCTAAGAACAAAAACAAAACAAACAACACATGTGCATGTATTTGTTGTGGAGTTTCTGTTCGTCGTCGTCGCCGTCGTCTGCAAGGGCCACGATCAATAACTATTGCATAAGATTGTAGGAGTATGACTAAGCATCCAGGCAGTCGCAGCAGCTGCCATTAGATTGCAGGAGTCTTGTTTGCATTGTTTTCCTTCCTTTTTATGCGAACTTTTGAGCATGTGTGTGTGTGGAGAGTTGAACTTGAAATGCATCAAAGTGCGCGAGTACAAAGCTGATTTCTTATAACAAAAATAGAACGTGACACTTGGCTGTGTAAGCACGAAACGAGTTTTCTGTTTGGCTCACCAAAAAATTCCTGTTAACATCGAGACACGTTCTTGTCATGTATGTGGGATCATTGACAGCACACACGTTATATTCGAAGTTATGATTCGATTTTTAGACAGTTGATGTAATTTTGGTAAAGCACTTGTGTGTGTTCATGTGTATTGTCATCTAAAACGACAGAATCATCGGCTTATGGTGAGTTTACTGCTAGGACCAAGATAGCGCGGACGAAAGGCAGCTTGGTCTCTATGACTGGAAGCATGGTGTCTAGGACCGTCAACGATGGACGGCAGCGATTTCTCAGGATCTTACCATCCATCGGTCGAATGTCGGCTAAGTAAGTATGTAAGTTAATGCACTTCCAATAGATGTCTAGAACAGGTATCCACAGTTCAGCACTTGGTTGATAAGGAAGACGAATCTTGTGAAGCTGGATTTCTGATTATTGTTAACTTTTGGCGAGGAGTGTTGCGGAAACTTACTGTAAGTATTTGAACATAACCCTTATGACTACGATTCAAGCACATAATTGTAAATAGTTGAGGTATCTTTTTGGTTAAGTGTATTTTTATGGAGACTACCATAACTTTGGGGCCAACAATTGATAACGGTATTTTGTTGATGGGTCAAAGACAATCACTTGTTTAGTTTCGGGGATGTCCATTTCGCCCGTTTAGGATTTAGGGGCATTTTTAGAAAAAAAAAAAATATATATTCAAAAAAAAAACAACGGCAACACTTACAATAAAGTACTATACTGAATTTAAAATTCAGAAACTTGTTCTGTAATCCAAAATCTAAATCAAATCATTTATTTAAGTAGTTTTTTAGAAATTTGCATGCTAACTCAACTTTTCGAAAAAATTATACATTTTGTGAAATGATGTGCTAAATCGGCTTGTTGTACTTTTTGAGATTTTCTTTTGTTTGAGGATTAATGTTGATGATAGGTTCATCCCGTTTGGCGTTATCCAGAATGCGCCACGAGCATATACAGTGTTGATGGCACAGGTGCCTGCCTGGCGAAAAGCACCTAACCGGAGCGCAGAAACAAAGTTGCGGCAGTGGGACCTGTCGCATGTGCAAAAGGGGGTTTAACGACACGAACATGTTAACTAATTCCCGGCTCCATTTCCCTCGAGTCCACTTACAACGGTTTTCAAAACTTCACATACAAATAAAAAACTGTATGCTGACGACAACACATCACGCGTAGCTGCTTTAATAGCTCGGCCCAGGTCCACCTTGGACTGTGGCGCCATTGTTATTATTAGATCAAGACAGCGGAGAAATCATTGATCATTCAGCATGAATTTGTCTACGAATTAATATAAATTCAAGGGCAGTCAGGCGAACCAGACGCTCAATTGATTTGAGTGAACAGCAAAGTACCAAATAACATGCAAACGCGGGATGTGTTGAAGACTTCTTATCGAAGTTATGAGTCACTGCAGCATCACTAATTAATAGCGAAGTCCGGCTGACATTTCTTGTAGTTTAACATGTGGAGACAGTTCACAAGGCTTATGTTATTAGGTGTAGTAAAACAAAAACGACATTTTAAGCTGTATTAAACACAGTTGGCCGATTTGTTGGATAATAGTTGCCATTCTGCCTCTCTCGCAAAAGCCCTCGTCACTACTGGCAAAGCAATGAGAGGGAGTTGTTTCACAAGGCTTTCTTGAGGAGAACTTTTCTATTCGGTCCGGACAATTACGACCAAAAATAAATTATTATAGAGATGCCCAACTTCGCAGCTGAATGCCCCCCAGTCCATCGACGAATTTCACAGGCTTTTTGACAGTTATTCATGAATTTTTGACAGTCATTCACAAAATAACGTAAATGTCGTTCTCTGATTGGTCAATTTTGCTTATGAAAACGATATAAAAAATGGTTGTCAAATAAAAGACTTCATTTCTGATTACGACCTTGGTTTGGACATTCTGGCGAATCGCAACGATGTATGTGGCCTGACCTTGTCTAATGGAACAAAATTTCTTTCCTACGGGCCAAAGCTAGCGACTACTGAGCGACTGCTTCCATCAGGCGATCCAATTGACAATAGAGGTCCGAGTTAAGAGTTTTGCCGTAGCTCATAGTAGATGATTTTCTGCCAATCCCACAAAGCACACTGCAAGACCTTTCTGGACGTCAATCCTGGTTTGGCTACCAATTAGGAAACTGCTATGCGGAAAGAAGAGTCTTCTTCAGGGTGTAGGACTGAATGATAACCCATCAAAAACGGAACTCGTGCTGCTTACGAGAAGATATAAAATCACTAGCATAACTCCACCGAAACTAAAAGGGAAAGAACTGACTTTCACTGATCATGCCAAATACCTAGGTGTTATAGTTGACAACGAACTGAGCTGGGAGTCTTAAGCAATTCAAAGGATTACTCAGGCCTCGTTCCCATAAGGGAAGCATAAGAATGCTAACGACGTTTCTGGGCACGAATTAATAATAATAATTTGGGTGGCGCTACAGCCCGTAGAGGGTCAGTCAGGGCCTAGCTTCTCAGCAACCACTCGTGTCGTGCGTGCTATTGTTCTTTCACGAGTGAAATGGACCTACAGACTCCGAATGGCCACGTTTTTGAGAAGCTTTTGTCTAGACAGTTATACTCTTTGAGCATTGCGACTCGAAAAAGGTGGCGCCGTGAAAATTATTTTACTCGTACTTAGGTAAAAACGACACACCAACCCCCAACGCCACACCCTCCATGAATTCCGCGGCCTGAATTACTACGTCCTCGAGATAACCGAGCACATTTTAGGTGAATATCCGGCAGTACTCTGGTTAAGGAAACCTATTTCCCCTAGGGCGGTAATCATTTCAGAGAAACTAAAGGAATCCACTGCATAGGACATACAATCTTTCATAAGGGAAGTAGTACGTCTTTTGGATTAACTCCAAGCCTTCGATATAGGATATCTCTTCAAGAGGAGGGCAATATGACTCACTTATATCTTGTCCTGGACTCGACCGAATCCCAGAAAGCCCTTCACCACCACAGCGCAGGAGAAACCTGAGAGACATGTTTGCCCCATTAATTAGTGCAGTCTCAATTGGGAGACGACTTTCATTTGATAAACGTCAATATTTGCTACCCTATCAATCTGAAATACACTGGTGCCCTGCTGGAACATGAATAACTGATTTTTATTTATTTTGGGTGGGATTCTCTTGAGCAGTGAGTGCTGATGTAGCCGTCAAGTAAACAATGATTTATGAAAGTTCCATTATCGTGTTAAGCGGATTTATGACCTTCGAGTTGTGGAGCTGCTGAGATAACAACATCTCATCACAGTCACCCGAGGTAAATCGTCAGGCAGACATGGTTATTAAATATTGAAAGGTCCTTCTGCACCTTGTTTTATCAGCGACACCGGTTCGAGTCGCAGTGAAGCAAAGTTAATACGCCTTTATCTGGTTTTCAAATCTGATCCAGTCACCATTGGACGTTGGGATCAAATTCAGGGCACCATCACTGGAGTGGTCAATCAGTGTGCACTAGCAGTCGCCCCACCTATCTACCTTCGTGCGACTTTCAAAACATACGTCTCTCTCTCTCTGTCTTTTTGTTTTTTACCAATTTAACGAAAGAATAAGCTGAAGAAAATGTACTCTCGACAATATTTAAACAATTAATAAAAAAAAGTGTGAATTCAATTGATCTGCCAACTGGACATTTAACGACTTGTTAATCTGAAATCCCTCCAAACTTGATGTCTATCAATACATGCACGGTTTGTCAAATGGAGACCTAATGTGCTCCCTACAGCACTACAGTCTCGAGAGGGGAAGTCATAATTCAATCCTGGGAAAATGACTTTCTGGGCGCAGTTGTAAAAAGCTACTGCAAGACAATCTCATTCGACATCCATGTTGGCACACATAATGGTCCCAGTAATGACAATGAAATTGTTTGTTATTACGTGAATGACGCCGTTCTACAGCATACACTTCTTTTAGGGCACACTCTCATCGTGCTGCCACCATTAATGTCGACAACCAGCCATAATGTTCTTACAAAGTTGTGTACCTTCCTCTCCGTTCAATAAAATAATGACATACCACAGACCATGCAATTGTTTCGACACATGCCAAGCCCATAGACGATATGTGCTGGAATGAAACAATTGCCCCGGACAATCTAATTAATTCCAGAAGCTGAAAAAAGGGCACGGCGCTAATGTCGATCATACAATACGCTAACGACATTGAAGCACAATCGCCTGAGGGCCATTCCAAAGCAGTAAACAGTTTGGCCAAAAAACAAAATTATCCAAACAACGAAATCCTCTTCGAACGCGCGTGTAACTCCTCAAAGACTCCGAACAAAGCAAATACCTTTCACTTGTCCCATCACCGTCTTAATTTATTTGCCATTGTCAACTTCAGCGGTGGAGAGATGGAGCAAGTGGCGACAATACGATTTGACGAACCGAAGGGTCGCTGTTGTGCGTCAACTGAAAGTGTTTTGTCGGTTTGCTGCAAAGTTCATTCAAATTAAATGAAATGCTAACAAACGACAAATCTTAAACACTCTTTAGATGGGCTTGATTATGGGAGACATCCGATGGAGCGGGGGTGACATCGATCTTGGGTGAATGGAATTTGCCCCACGGAACCTCAAGAATCGTTCAAGAAATCGTGGTTCATTGACTGAGTGAAGACCCAGACGGTGGGGAATAGGTTTGACATTGAATTTGAAAGGAAAAGCAGGTGAAATCGCGGGGTTTTCATTCGGAATCTGTTATCACTACGCCCGTACTTCCTAATCGTTTACGACGATTTTAATTAGATAATAATCCAACACAGACGCCAGTGTGGTGGCAATCTTTGGTCTATTTTCAGTGCGCCTTGGTTGCGTATAATTCGTTTTAGAATCAGGACAAGAATCATTGCGGGCGAGACAGTCGCTACCTTTTCTGTCTTATGGGTCTTTTGATTAAAAGATATGTGGTGAGGGGGAAAAGGTGATACTAAATTAAATCTAATATATTTACATGGCGGATGCCTGATATGTCACCGGCAGCTGGTATTTTTTTCCCAGTTCAAATTGGGAAGTAGAGGAAATAGAGTGGACTTTTTCTGGGTACCCCCAGAACATTTGCGCTAGTTAGAGAGTTTTGGACAAATTCGAGTTAGAGATAGAAATTATTTTTTTTTTTTCGATGATCTGTTCGATTTTGGAGATCGCTCGTGCGTGGTTTACCCCCGCGACGCCTTTAGTGGAGCATGCGGGTCAGGAAATGATGATCTTACTACCAACTTACACAAAACACTGCCTCAGCTCTTTTGGAACTGCTTGGCATTGGTTTTCAACTGTTTTTCGAATTCCAACTGAAATTCCAGCTTAAAGAGAGAGACGTACTTTTTCTGGTAAGATTTTCGTTGCTTTGAAAGAATAATTGTTTTGAATCCATCGAACAACACACGGAGAAGCCATTTGTTTGGCCATTCAAAGCGGTCCCTTCTTTGCGAAGACATCCTAAATGAGTCGCTGACTTTTCAATGCTGTCGGCAAGGGAGGAGACAAGCTGGGTTTGGCACGCCTAGTTGACAGCGCAACTGATTTTCTGTAACATCATCCTTATCCAGGATCGTGCAGGGCTCACACGCCAACGCTAGAGGCACGATCTTCCAGAAGTCCCCGAAACTGAAAGCATACGCAGATGACATTGACGTGATTGGAAGAACACAACGCGCTGTCAATGAGGCGTTGTTGGCTTAGAGACGAAAGCGCTTAAAATTGGTCTGGAGGTGAATGAGGCCAAAATGCAGTATATGCTGACCTCATGGAAGCCAATGCAACATCGGCAGCTATAACTTTGAGGTATTCAAGAACTTCTTCTACCTCGGCTCTGAAGATAACCTTACGAAAAACATCATCTTAGGTCAGATTTGTTAAGTTCTAGAGCTTCATTGACTATTTTGGGATTGTAGTTTTCTTTTTCAAGAACATTCTTGAGTGCTTACTGCCCTCCTGACTGTTCCAAAACTGATTCATTTCTTTACTGACCCATAATTGCGTATGCGGACTGTGGCCAATATGTAAGGACGGGGGTAAATAGGGGCTGTCAGCAATGCGGTGCCCTGTCTCCTCTGCAATGGTGCATGCTGGTTGACTCTCTGCTTAACGCTCTCAATGGCTCTAATATCTACACCCAGGCCTATGTGGAGCGGATGTGTGCTCAGAGGGGCAGACAGCTCGACGACTGGTGTATCAGCAATGGGGTTTCAGTTAACTCTCCTAAACATTAGGTGTCCTCTTCACGAGGAGGAGAAATTTGACTGATCTGACTCAATTGAAAATAAAAGGCATCACTATACACTTCCTCGATGAATCCAAATATCTCGGCTCTGCAGTAAATATAGGCAATAGCACCAGTACCGAGATCAAGCGCAGAATTACTCTTGCCATTCGCTGTTTCTTTGGGCTCAAGAAGCAATTGAGTAACAAAACCATCTCTTGAAACACCAAGCTGACTTTATATGACACTCTGATCATCCCTGTGCTCTATTGCGCAAAGACATGGCAAGCGGATGAAGAAGCTCCTGGTCGTTTTGAGAGAAAAGTTCTTGGTTGGTCCTGTTTGGGTTGATGGCGTCTGGAGGAGAAGATTCAACCACGAACTCTACGGGCTGTACAGCTGCATGCACCTAGTTAAGCGTCTTCGGATCCAACGCTTAAGATGGCTAGGTCATATAGAGCGGATGGACACCACAGCTCCCGCCCGAAGTATTCGATTCCGAGCCATTGAGACAACATAACAGAAGACGTCCTAGAACGAGATGGAAATTTTGACCGCTGATCCCTTGTGTTCAGTTGGACCTATTACCAAATGTACTAACTACCAATTATTTTACAGTACAAACCTTAATGGCCTTACAATGGAAACAGAGAACGAAGAACTTATTCAACTCACTGGCTTCCTCGCCATGTGGGATATCAATGTTCCTTGACCCTCATGGTACGGTGTCCGTAAGATGTACGCATACACACATATTGTGTACGAAGCTACCCCCTTGCACTGCAATCAGACAGTTGTTTGATATATCCTCAGTTTCTTAGTGTAAAAGAGCTCCTTAATTGTGTATACATCCATCATATCATGGAACAAATAGTTTTAGTGTGACGCCATCAGCATAATTGTCTCTTTTCCTTATTTCTGAGGGTGGCTGTCTGTCTGTTCAAACGAGTAGTAACCGGAGACAATGTTGCTGAGTGGGTTTTAACGACAATGTCCATTCGAGTGTGAATGAACAAACAGCAATTGGTCAGCCTTTGAAGTACTGCATAATACAAACAGTTCTACTTTCATTTCAATGCGGTTCTTGCCAGATCATTACTCTCCAACAGCCAGGCTCTCAAGGAGCTCAACTATTTCTCGTACTTCCGTGTTTCCTCGAATAACCTCCCATTCTTGATTGTTAGCTGAAACAGTGCAAATTGAATCATTCCACTCTACAGCTCTCAGCCTTCAATTTGCTGATGCACCCAAGTGCTCGCAATACCCCGCAGACTCCATTCACACCGGCGCGGCGATTGTATCCTTTCTTGTTATTTAATTTTAATTTAAATGTATGCGCGTCGAAATACAATTGGGAACACGGCAGTCAGCCCCAGTCCACACAATAGATCTCACCACAGCCGCCGTGCCGCATCAACAGGATCCCTCTGTCCTACATTCAATCTCAACAACAATCAAGTCCAGACAATGGGAACAAAATGTTGGGAAAGAAAGGAATAGCAGAAAAAACATGCACAAGAATATGAGCCAAGGAATAGACAAGTTGGAGCCTTGCATAGACATCTTTTTTTCCTCTTCTTCGTTTTCCTTTCATTGGCGTACGTACACGAATGTATTTATTTGGTTGATTGGATTGGCACACTGCTGCGGCACAGACGGTGTTCATGTTCGCTCCCAATAATTTCATGTCGAGATTAGGGCAAAAGGTGGAACACGAAATCACTTTTTATTGATCGACGGAGCATAATTTGACTGCCTCATTCCGTATTCGACTGAAGGGCAGCTAAACGCGTGTATATTCCGACTTATCCCCCAAAAAACCGGCACGGTATTGGTGTTCGAGTGCCTTACACTGGTTATTGCGTTCTCCTAACGCCACGGTCTTCAATTACAATTCATTGCACTCAATTAGCTTTGTTATTTTGTCGTGTATTTTCATTTAGTCGCTTTTGTGCCTGTATCTATGCTGGGGTGTGTTGAACTATTTGCCTTTCAAGTGCACGAATCAATCTTCTGGCTGGGATGTGTAGCTGATTTTTTATGTAAATTAATTAACTGCGCAGAAAATTCGTTTGTACCGAGGCTCAGGGTCTTCCTTTTCCTCTCTAATGTATTCCATTGATTCGCCTTGTGAACGACTTTTCATTTCCCCCGTTCGGCGTTACGTCTGGAGATTGAATTTCTACTCTCACCCAATCTTGGCACATTTTAAAATATTCAAACCAATTTGCAAAGTTAACCGACTGAGGTCATATTTTCTCTCAATAAACACAGAGGTGGGTGCCTGAAATCACAATGTGTTCGAGAATAGACGATACGGCAAGGCCTATAAACTGAAAATGATCCATTCATTCACTATTGATGAGCCATTCTTCACTGTTACGACATCAAAAATGTATCGAATGCCATAATTTTCACAAAAAAAAAAAAAAAACAGTCTAAAAAATATGTACAGTGGTGAGCAAAAATCAATACTTCTTTGAGAAACTTGGCAATCGAAGAATGGAAGCGAGTAATTTATTCAAATGCGACGAAAGTTAGTCCATTCCAGTTGGATAGAAAAAAAAAATGACTGACGTCCATCAAATGCAAGCCTTGGTTTAGTTGAAATGGTACAGTACAATACGACGTAACTACTCGATTCTTGTGACACTATAAAACATATAAATGCACACTTTATAATTGCAACACCTAAGAAGTCGTCTGTAACTGCAACAACCTATGATTTGAGACCGCATACGACAGCACTCATAGCGAGGAACTACAGTAGACGCTCGATATAGTGAACAATCCAATATAGTGAACACACAATTTTTTATACCGGCCCTTCTAAATAGTGAACAAACAAAATCACGCGATAGTGAACGCATGAACCAGGAACCGTCTAAAAGTCATGAGTTGTGATGTTTTCAACTCGACAGCAGCATGGAAAAAACACTTTCCGTTTGAAAAATACCCGAAAGACGATTTCCATTATGAACATGAAATACTACTCATACATATACCGATTTAAACAATTGGAACGAACATCATGTGTCTTCAGATATTGAAGGAGAACAAAACGAAGGTTCAGTGTCTCTAGCGATGTTGTCGAAATTTTACTTTTTTCGGAAAAAATGGCGAAAGTTGAAACTCAAATCCAAGATTCTCTCACATTTTTGGGTATATAAAAAACGAATCCTACAAAAAACAAACTCTCCTTCACACGGAGGACAATGCAACATAGAACAAGTTATAAAAATGTTCACTGGTCGGTAAAGGTCTTCTCAAGTTACAGTGACAACCGACTTCGAAAACACGGTTTCTTTCGAAAAACTTCTCTGCACACAGAGATGGCCACTCAAAGGCCCGTGTCGACTGTCGACCAAATCGCCAGTCAACAAATTTATCGATATCGCTTTTGGTATTGTGTAACTCAGTCGATAGTTCTGTCACTGTGAACGAAAAGTTCATATCGTGAATATTTTACAATTTGACAGCTAAAACTCCTAATGTCATTACATTTTTCAAAAGATGTCCTACCCGCAATATTAGTGATTATTTAGTTTAAATAAAATAGTACAAGGTTTTATCATTATAAACAAATGCAATTATGCCATTATTGGCATCATTCAGATGATTTCCTTGAAATCGTGAGTAAGGGATACTTCCAACCCTATGGAAGCTTATAACATCCCCCGCAAGGGTGTACGTATTTAAGGTCATATTTTGCAGATTGACTCTTTCAGAGCTCCGTCAATGAAAAAAAATGAATAACAGAAGAATTTATCAAAGCAATTAGGTTTTATAAACAGTTATAAAAATGCAACTTTTCATACCAAAGATGGAATACATGGATACATGGTCATACATGGTCTGTATCTCGCATATTTCCTAACATAGCTTGCCCAAATTTTGGGAAAACATAGGCCAGTTAAATATCTACTATATAAATAAATGCAACATCTCCATATTGTAAATTTACTTTTTGATATTTTTCCTCTATTGAACGATTGTGAAGCGACCCACCAAATAATGATTGTTGCTAATTGTACGTTGACACCGCTAAATCCTAAATCCAATACTTCGGCTAGTTTCTCTTTTAATTCAAATGTTCAGCATTACATTTCGCCATACATTTTCTAACATTTCAGCGAAATGTGGAATTTCGTCGCTGCGTTTGTAAGTTTGTCAAATCGAACAAACCTCTCTGCCAATTCCGCACGTCATTTAATGACAAAAACGGAAAACAGCTGGCAAAAAAAAAGCAATCAATCATTTCTTATAATCAGGGAGAGGATTTTGCTAACTTTGCCTCTTTTTCTTGGCTAATCGGACGATAGTATCGGCTTTATACAAACACGTTTCATGTCCTCCTGATTCCAAAAATTTGCATTTTATTTTGCCTGTTTTTGCCTGTTTTTGTCTTTTTGTGCCTTTTTTGCCTATATTGAACACTTCTCAAAGCTTGTTCGCTAAAACAAATTGTAGAAAAATCCGATTTTCCGTGAATGTGTAACTGTCCAAACATTGAATCTTATTCAAAAATAAACAAAAAAAAATAAGACTGGTAGTTTCGAGGCCCGAACCGGCGCCCTCTGCGTAGGAGTCGATTAAACAAAAATTATTATAAGAAAATGCCCCATGTAGTCATTAAATTGTTTCTCTGGCTGTATGGCATGTGGCACCGACTTGTTGAAACCACAACTTGGTCATGTAATTTAGGCAATAAAAACTGGGTTATCACGTCACTATAACGAACACCATTAGTTGCTACTGCCTGACCAGCCGCATTTTCGAAGAAGAATGGTCCGATGCCTCCAGCCCAAATTCGCAATTGTTCTCAACAATTGCTCGTGAGTTTTTGAACCCCAAATGCAACAATTTTGGCGATTAACGAGACATCAAGAAACCGGAAGCATTGAGCAATAAACAAAGGTACCATTGAGGAATAAACATCTGCAGCGCTGCACTCTTCACTCAGATGTAGCCTTTTAAAGTCTTTTTTTTTTCTTTTTCCTTTTTTTAGGTTAACAAAATCCGGTCCCTGCTTACAACATATTGACAATATATTGACAATCTTCGGTGATAAAATACTTTGGACACAATATGTGTGTACGAATCGCTGATGGCAAAGTGCGATAACATTTTGATAAGCATTTTTGTTACAAATGGGTGAAAAAGAAGCTCAGCGTCTGTTTTCATTGATTTTAATTTCAATTGAATTTTAAGGCGTGTTCTTGTGAGAATACACAAGTTGGCTCTGATATACAGTAAAGACTCGAAAAAGTTAAGACGCGCAAAAGTTAAGTAGGTTCCAATCTCCATTGGTGACTCTAAAGGGTTAACTTTTGTCTTAACTTTTTCGAGTCATTTTGGTTTTTAGCTTATTTTTCCATTTTCGTTTTTATTACACATATATTCAGTGTTGTACGTGTGTGTGGGGTACAAACACAGATGCAAACGGCATTTACCGTTATTTCTTTCGGTTGCCAGGACAACTGTTGAATTTGTATTGTTTTGCTTCAGTGCGTGTTGTGTTTCGATATGACTGCAACAATGTCAGGACGACTTAGACAAAAACGATTATCAATTGCCGAAAAATGTAGCATTTAAAAAAAATATATAGAAAAAGGCATTTTGGCTAATCCATTGGCCATAGATTTTCACGTTTCGGAAGATGCAATTTCAAAAGGAAACATTTATGCTGCAGTGTCGAGCGCATATGAAGAAATGAAGAAGAAAACTTTACATAAGCGAGAAAACCGAATGGATATGAAGAAGCAACTGTACAAATGGTTCTTAGATCAACGTGAAAGAAACCTTCCGATAAGTGGTTCTATTTTGAAAGCTAAGGCTAAGGAACTTTTTGCACAAATCGATCCAAATAAAAATCAAGACGGTTTTATGGCAAGTCAAGGCTGGTTTGTCAGTTTCAAGCGCCGGTATGGAATACGCTATCTTAATGTGTGTGGTGAACTTTTATCTAGCAACACATCAACACTTATCTAATTCATTCATGCTTTGCGGGCAAAGGTGCATGAAATGGAAATTACAAACGAACAATTGTGCAACGCTGATGAATCTGGTCTCTTTTTCCGATGTCTTCCTGATAAGACCTACGTTGCTTCTTGTGAAAAGACTGCACCAGGCAGAAACATTCGTAAAAAAGGAGTGACTTTTATGTTATGTGTCAATGCAGATGGATCACACAAACTTACACCACCTGTGATTGGGTAGGCTACCAAGCCGCGCTCCTTTCTGAATTTTAACAATCCATTGAACTACGATTATTCTGCAAACGCATGGATGACAGCAAATATTTTTAAAAGATGGTTTCATACATCATTTGTAAAAGATGTAAAGACTGATTTCAAATATTCAGTTTCTTAAATTAAATTACATTTCGATGTGTTCCTATATGTACGTCGATTCATTGCTGAACATGGCTTGGCTTCAAGGGCAATTCTTTTATTGGACAGCGCACTGGGCTATCGAAGAACTTCGCCCTGAGGACGGGAACATTTTTTGTATGCTTCTTCCACCAAATGTCACAGCAGCTGTTTAACCAATGGACCAGAATCCGATAAGAAGGACAAAACTTTTTTATCGCAATCAGTTATTGGCGGGTATTGTAGCTCAAGAGGGTTCTTCAATTCACGAATTGCTGCAGAAGCACGATCCTTGTAATACAATTTTGCTATTGAAAATCGCTTGGGATGAATGCCCTCAGAACGTTTTACAAAAAGCATGGCATAAATTACTGAATTGGGATGATTATCAGTATGACGACGAAGACGATATCCCTGTTACCATCGGATCCTGCTTATAATCGAATCGACGAAGAAACACAACAGCTGTGGGCAAGACTTGCACCTGATTCAGACACTGATGTCTTGGAAAAGTTAAGAATTCGCAAAAGTTAAGCACCCGAAAAACAACTGCTTAACGTTTTCGAGTCTTTTATTGTATTGAATCTTCACATATGCATTTTTGTTCGCCACTGCAAGTCGCGGTGTGTCGCAAAGACTGTTCGAGGAAGTTGATTGTTGAAATTGCTTCCTGTAAAGAAGGTTTCTATGTATCTGTCCCCCGTGTGTCTTTGCGTCAATCCAGGTGTGGGAGGTTGGTTTGGTTTAAAAATAGTGAGAATAAAGTATTTTCCATATGAGAATATGTTTGTAAAGGAAAACTTCTCTTTGATTGAAAAGAAACCCCAATTCAGTGAACTGGATGAGTATATGTACATACACTTGGGATTTGTCAATCAATGAATATTAATTGGCGCCAATGAAGCAACCATGCTTGCGACAGCAAAATACAAGGCGAGAGAAGTAACTTCTGAGCACTAGTTAAATGTGAACTCTACCAGGTGGACGCTACCAATGCCACAACCAACACACACTATTTGTCCATTCAACCGGGAAGAAGTAATGAGAGCACACAGAATAAGGATATTACTCATGGAAAAACTAATTATCCCTTGAGTTACATTCATTAAAATTGTATAAATTAAGTTCGTGATGAGACACGACTGCAATCATATGAATCGCAAATGATGAATGTCTCCTCTGACAATCATCGATAGAGAACAGAAAAATATGATGCCCAAAGTATGATTACTTGACTCACCAATAGCCACACACTCCATTGCGTTCCAATGCTCGCCGCACCGAAAGTTTGTTAATTTCCTAAAATACAAAGCAAAGTGCGTGCCACCGCTGAACACACCCAACTTGATGCGGTGTTCACCGCACACACCGTATTGTGTGAAACAGAAGCCATGTACTTTTCAATTAGTCACGTTTGGGTACAAATTAAAGTTCTGCCTTGTGATTTCACACTCAAAATCACATCAGCACTAAACTGGTTGGGAAGTTGGAATGAAATGCGCTCAAACTTGACAGACTAGTCTAGACCCTTCTGTTCACCATATTTAAAGTTTGTTAAAAGCCAAATTGTCCTCCCTTTTCTTTTGATTTTACAAAGGCATCTATGCGTATGAAAGACTTCAACCTTATAGTAATTGCATGCATCTACGGGAGCGGGAAATATTCACTTCTTTTGAATAGTTTATTTCAGATGTGTCTTATGGCGGGTATCTAGCATTTCCAATTGGAGGACGCAATCCGTGTTAATCATCATGAATGAAGAGCCATTCATCACGATGTTCAGTGAGCACTCTTCCACATGGAGAAATAGTTATTACTTGTTATTTTATTTGGCTTTGTCTCATCACAGCTTGACTGCTTTCAGCTTACTTACAAGTATACTAGTACTTAAATCAGCTCTGAACATCTGCTCCTTACGATCTATGGATGCAGATTTGTCGGGATAATCGCCGAGAATTTTAACCAAAATTTACATATTTTTGTGATAAAATATCAGCAGCAATCATACATCATCGTAACGAATGCAGAGTGGTTGAAGATTAGCAATTGTGTGCCGGCATGTGGGCCGTAAACTATTGCATTGCATCCATCTTTATTTTTTCTAACGACGAATACATTTAAAGAAACAAACAGGCTTCCCTGCCCATTGACTATGTGAAAGTAGGGAAAGTGGGAAGGAAGTGAATGATTGTTCTATTAGAAACATGTTTCGAGATTATTAGATTTTTTCTTTCTGTCTTGTATACTCTTGTGGGGAATGGCCTTGGGGGGGTATTTGGTTCCTGTTTCACTCTCTCAAATAGGTGTTCGATAGCGATGCGATTTGACCAAACAAAATGTGTAATATGCAACACGTATTGATGAAAGTTGATACGTCCCTTGTCACAGGACGGTCACTCTTCATTTGGTGCACTCATTCCCGACATTGGCAGGGAAAAATTCGAAAAGCTTTGTTAACGGTCGAAGTACAGCATAGACGGACGGGAAATTTAAGACGTTTGAATTCATATGGAATGCCTGTTGGTATTACAGTACAACCCCGGTAATTCGAACTAATATAAACCTACCCCAGTTCGAACCACGGAGGTTTCCGGATTTCTGGATACCCTTATAAAAAATGTAGAATATTTGGCATACAAAATTTAAGTTAAAATAAATTAGTTTATTCAAAGAATGTTTTAGGTAGTGTTGTGTTACTCATACAAGATGCACTACGAATGTCCCATTAATCACTACAGAAATATTCCAAAACCTAAAAAAATATTTGTCACACTCCCATTTTCCCCATACTCAGAGATTATTTCCCCCTTTGAGTAGACGAAGTATCAGCAAAAATCAAAGTGTGCTCTGGTTCATTAACTACAACTGTCAGATTGGTTTTAGTTGGGACATTTTTTGTTTCTGTTGTGATTTATGGGACACTTGGAGGACAATATAGGCCGAGTTCATAATTGCAACACTGTTGCCACTGCACTGCACAAAATATTCTCTAAATACATTTATGAAACGAATACTGCCGCAAGCTTGCAGCATGTCAACATTGTCAGAAAACTATTCATTAAAGCAACATAGTTAGGCGACACAAAGAGTGTTTGGTTGGCATTTGTAAGAAAACTATGATACTAGGTTTAATGGTTGATACTTATACTAAACTGACCTACATTCAAAAATATTAAAGAAGGAAATAGTACGCACCAAAAGGGCCATACATTTAAATAAGATGAATTGAAGGTCAAAGCTTGTTCCAAATAACAGAAATGTCTTGAAAATAATAAGGAAACTTCCGTCTAATATGCTTAGAAACCATTTTTGCATGAAGAAAGCCACTTTTCGGTTTCCCTGCAATCCTGCAACAAAACAAAAATCACTGCCAATATGATCGCAGTTTGACTGTCGCATTGCTTTTATGAACGCAGTTGCCGACTGCTATCATGCACAGTCCCTGTAGTTTATTTCATTTATGAGCGCAAATTGTGCAGGGCTGCCGCAGTGTGACATTTATGAACTCGGCCTATGCTTAGCTTACAGTGCCAATAAGTTAGATATAATAATTCTGTTCGTCTAACTAGAAAGAACTGTTGTCTAATATGTAAATTAGTTATAAATATTGAATTTAAAAAAAATAAATAAAATTGTGTTGTTTCCAAGCGGGTTTTCCATTAAATTTCTACTAAACCGCGAACCTTGTAATAGCTCAGCAATGTGTTTTTGGAAGGGGTTTTTTATCAAAACCAAACAAAACACAACAATTTTGCATTGGACAATATGTACGTATAACAAAAATGTTATTAAATTCACGTACATATAAATTAAATTGTACATGTACATTTAATGAAAAAAAAAATTCTCCTTTGAATCATTGATTTTTCCGTAGTTTCGAAATAATTATCCACCCTTTCATCTAGGTTTCTGATAGTAAGGTCCATCTAGGTAGGTGACTAAAATTGCATGAGCCTTAAGTGCATCTTTCCTTGAAGGAATTTCAACCACTTTCTCGCCTGGGCTACTGGAACCCATTACCACCCGTTACTGAAAAGTCTTCAAATGAAACCACATCATCACAAATTTCTTGATCAGGGAAACATCCGAAACATTCTAATTCATCATCGCAATTCAGTAGCTCGTCAAACTCGTCTTCTGTTGGGAACAATATCCATATCATACCAATATCTTCCGATACTTCTTCATCCCCAACAACACCAACTTTTACAAACCCAGCTTTCTTAAAACGATTTCTCGTGAAAGTCTGAGGAAACAAGCCACCAGGAACGCTTGGTAATTTTCAATGCCTCTAAAACATTTATTGATTTCTTCTATTTATCCTACTTCTACGAAATCTGGCAAAGTTTGTTCGTTTTCGAGTGCCAATCATTTTTTTTTTGTATAAGATTCACCTTATAAAATGCTTTACGACACCTGAATATGACTTGATCTAGTGGGTGTATAATGCTGGTAGTACTTGGACGCCAGGAAGCAATTTATGACAACCTGCATTGTCGACAAATAATATTATTTGACTTTATTTTATCCTTTTTCCAGGTTTTTGTTTGCGTCCATTGACAAACTTAGTTTGGTCCAAAGAAATCGTTCCAGTTTTCTTATCTCTGGTGAATCTGAATCCAATACAGCTGCCATTTTCTTCGAGATCCATCATACTTAAGTTCTTCCTAAGATTTGCCTTGAGCTGATTCTTAAATGCATTGTTATAAAAAGCAAAGCATATACACATACAGCAAAATAGATCATACCCTTCTTTTAGCGTCTAAAATGCTTGTTTTATTGCCCAAAGCATAGAATCCGTTGCGTGCGTTGCTTAATGTCACAAAATTGACAACTCATACGCCCTAAAGAGAGGGAGAGAGACATCAAATGCGGCCCACAAGTGGAATACATCGCGCTGGATGATATTGGTCAACTTTTACTTCTTGTGCGGTTGACAGATGTTTCCATGCAAATTCATTCGTGTGCTCATTATGTGTTTGTCTTAACGGTGTTTTATGAAAGAATGAATACTTTTTACTTTGTTTAAAAATTAGTTTGAACACTTCTTAATAATCTAGGAACTTCGTAATTTCGAATTTCTTAGATGTATGCAGAAGTGAAGTTGGTCGACTGGTACAGTGACAGTTCGTCCCAATGAGTTTCGGACCCAACGTACGTATTTTATTGGACACCTCCTTGCAATCCGGCATTTACGATTCTTGTTCATTATAAACGCACGCGCCTTAAGTCCATAGGTTGCCTTCTTAAGCAAGCATACCTACCGCTCCCGTCGTCGTAACCTTCTGACTGTCGCACACATATCTTTTCCTCGACATCTCTTTGATGACTGTAGACACATCATTTTCCATTGAGCTGTTTTGTCTCACTAAAGAAATCCGGCGTGCACGACCTATGTCTTCAAATGTGGACTCCACTTTTTCCAAACCTTTTTAGCGGTTAAACCCTATTGCTGGGATCAGTGTTCAAAATTATTGCTCCTTTTGCCTTCGTCAATTTGCTTTCATCTTATTCAGTCCCAAGAGCAGCTTTCCACAGAGCGTTCCATTACAGAATTATCTTCATTGGAAATGTTCTCTCCCCCTGAAGACGGTCAATAGATCCCAAGAAGTTCTTCTCAGCCATTGCTCATATGAAGACATAGCAATTATTACAGGAACCAACAAAACTGAAAACAGGTCTAGACAGATCTAGAAAATTCCCTGGGCCCATTAGTAGAAGCTTCGAAATAAATCTAAACACAAACAGTTTGAAGAATTTAATTGGAGTGACAGGAAAATATTTTTTACAAATAATTATACATGGCATGGTTACTTAGATATGAATTGATTAGGGAGGCAAAGTTTTTTTGAACAAAGACTTTCAACACGTCCCCTTTAAAAATATCCTTTTCAGAACACCCGTTTAATAATGTAAGTCAAATATTTCCGATCCAGTGCGATGTAGATGAAACATTTGCAGATTTAGAGACAATAGTAGAGAAGAGAAACGAGGTGAGAGTAATAAATCCACACCGAGATGCAATTGTCCCCTTTTTCAGAAAGGAAATCCTTTCAGAAGAAAAACAGCTCCGAACGAAAAACTCTGAAAGAAAAACACAAACTATCTGATCGTCGCAAGAGATACGAATGCGTTTTGCAGATGTGTTCATAGAACTGTTCACACACAATACACAGCCGGCGGGCGCGCCAGCATCACAATCAAGTGTAACTGCTGCGTTTGCAATTGGATACAAATTGCTTATAAAAGGGTAAAATAGCAGGTAAAGCAAAATTAGTATTCAGATTTTTATTTGATAATAAGAGGGAAGTACTGTACTCCCTGCCCAAGTGTCTGCAAAATGCAGCAAATGAATTCCTCATTTATTTTTAAAGCGGTTTTAAGGGCACTGCCACACATCAAATAACATTAATTTATTCATATCGAATAAGCTTAATTAATACATATTTTGAATTCAATAATAACATTTTAAAAAAACAATCAAACTGTAAAGCAACATTGAGAACGAGGTTTTTCAAAACAAGTACAAACAAATGGAAACAAAAATGCTACTCGGTGCGAATAAAGTAATAATTTCGTTACTTTTTTCTTTTATCGGCTCGTACTTCAAATTAATAAATGAGAGTTGATTGGACGCTTTTGTAATTATGTGTGGAATTTAATACAAAACCAACAAAGGGATATCGACAATATATGCATAAAACACATTTCGTCTTTCCAAAATTTTGGGATGGCAAGGTGTCATTCTTGCGTTGGATTACATCGGAGTTATCCACATTTAGAAACCAGTTAAAGCGATGTAGACTCTCTACTCCGCCCTTGAGACGGGTGGAGAGGTAGACATCTCTAACGAATGTGGGCCAGAGCAGCTTGAAACGCTCTCTGTCTCCGCCTCCATACAACTCTCAGGGAGGAGAGATGCAAAATAGTAGCATTCCTGGAAGGTTCACAACCAAAGAGAGCTGACAGACGACCGCATATTCCTGGAAGGTTCACAACCAGCGACAGCTGACAGACGACCGCATCAGAACCTGCTCTGGGACTACTGGCGTACTTGGGTAGGGCTCCCATAGATTGTTGATTCTCCCGAGAGCACAACCAGTAGTAACATGACCCTCCAGGATGCAGACATACCAAGTGCATGCTCTCTTACCCTTAATCCGCGGTATCCGCTTGCCATTTGTTGGCAGAAAAGACAGCTCCGACTGAAAAAACTGAGACGACTTACTAGGGGACACCTGCGCCAACCACCTACGTGAGCTTTGCCTAAAGGCTCCGGCACATACTCAATTTCGATCAGGTGGCAGCCATTCAGTGCTGGTGAAAAATGTTGTGGACAACAAACTGTTCATACTTCGACTTGGTCGCTCTTGGCACATATCTTTATAAACATTGGTAATAATTGATTGAACGATATTTAATTTTGTACTCTTTATGAACCTAAACTGGAGGTTTATTTGCAAACCAATTGTGCGATTAAATACCCTAACTGATTACATTTCGTTCAAACTGATTAGAGTTCTCTCAGATCAGTAATGAGTTAGTAATGTGACGGCACATCAAATTCAGAATTCATTCTAAAATTGTGAAAAGAAGAAAGAACATATTAGGCGTGCGTTTTTGCAAGCGTATATACATTAACAACAAACCCAATATCCGCTTAAGTTACCCGAGTCATTTATCGCCGCTGGTGAAATAAGCGCGGATAAAAACAATGCTTCCATTCATTATTTTCTATGAGTTATCGATAATTTGCTTAGAAACGTCACACAATTCATCCATGAATTCATTTATTTGACGACGAAAAAAAATAATTTGAAAAATGCAAAGGCATTGAAGATGACTAAGGAAATAATTTACACATGCTGCTCCTGTCCACAAATGGAACTGTAACTGTCGGCACAAATCACGGAAATCATTTCTGTATTTCCATTCTTATTTGTATGAAATTATATTCGTTTTATTTTTTTAACAGCTGACTGTCTCGAATGTCATAAATGTCGCCGGTGCTGCCAAGTTTTTATGATGAGTTATTAAGCGCCGATCGTTTTTTGTGCACTTATAATTTAAGCGTATAAAAAACACGCCTATTAAACAGATTTAAATTCTCGTTCTTAGTCCACTAAAGAGTTACAATCGCATCAGTATTTTTTTTTTTTTTCGCCGGTATAAATCTGTTTAGCACTTGTGCTACAAACTCCAACAGAATGTGGAGCTCATCAACTCATGCATCTGTGGTGCCTGGAATTAACTCACCCAACAAATTTGTTTAATTCACTCTGACCGAAACTATTACCACAATTTACTTAAGTGAATATATTTCTTGAAAAATGTGTCACTCGATATTTGCACAGAAAAATGCTGATTCCCGTCCGCACAAGGCATACATTATTAATTTTAATAAATGGAATCCAGTTTTGTTTTCACTTTTGCTTTTATTGAGTCGCAACGTAGAAGTTACGTAGGCTAGGAATTTCGGTTTCAGTCGTGGTTGGATTGAGACCATGATTCACACTTTAATCAGCTTGCCCTGTGATTAATTATTACTTGTTTTTTATGAGTTGAATAAACATTAAACTTGTCGCCGGGAACGATGATTGAAAGCTGGAAGATTATTTGCTCAGTTTTCGGGGAATTTTTCGCTAATTTGTAACATTTTTTTCATGTGACTTGTCAAAAAGTGAGCGCATTGTGGATGGAAACATTATTCTGTGATCTTTGTGTATTCTATGTTAAAATAAAGGGTGGCTTTGTTTAGAAGTGAGGGCCTTAAACTTGGAATAAAACAGAGAAAATGATTTTGATATCCACGAAAATGAATCTTTGTGACACATTATCTATCACACATGTCAACATCGCAGTACATCGGATGTATTTTGGCAACAAAGACTCGAATGTTGCCTTCCAAGTCCAAGTGTTGGAAGAAAGGTTTTGCAATCGTGTCTCTGTACCGCCCACCGTTGACTGTAACCTTTTCATGGAATGATGTCACCGGTCATAAAGCACACAACGATATGTAACGGTTTTTGGACAGTGACCTTCGTTTGAGTTTCCATGTTTTCTATTTTTTTCTGGAATAAAATTGAACAATTTTCAGACGCTGCCACGACGTGAGTATGTGTGCTTGAAGTGGGGTTTCTTTGAGAACCCAATTAGCTCTGAATGTCGTTTTGAAGTGCATTGAGAACCATTGTGCGGCTTCGAGGAATCTTATCAACGGTGTGATATTTATTTTATATATCTCGCCGAGGTGTTCAAGGAAGTTCATTTGCCTTACTTTGGCAATCGCTGTACAAGAGCACAGAAAGGGCGTCAAGACTATTTTCTGTTCTGTTATGTCGTGTTATTACAGCTACTGCAGGGGGATTTCTAGTGTTAATCGCTCTCGGCCAGAGCCCCGTTTATCGCTGTGATCGTTTTAGAGTCGTTAGTTCTTGATATAACACCTTGCATTCCGTCGTTAATTGGGACCAGGAACCAGAAACACGACGCAAATCGAATTAACGATTCCAAACTGCTTGACATATGTACATAAATCTTAAACCTGGCGAGTCCCAGTTTTACAAAAAAAAAAAAATAATAATAAAGAAAAAAACGAATAAAAAGAATGCAAACCGAAATAATATCGACGCAACTTCGAACCAGCTCATCAGCTTTCTCGTTACCAAAAACCGTTTCCAAGCCGGTACCCAAATTATAGTTATATTCGTTTTTCCGCCACTGCAGCAAGTTCAGTGTGGCATTCCTGGACAGATTTTAAGGTTATGAAGGTCGATGAAACTACCTCGATAGCAGATTGGCTGTCAATGAAGATAGCTATTCTTGGCACTAGCGTTGGGTTCGGATGCGATTAGAATTTGTTAAAACTGACCCTTCATCGCGTGGATCCCGTCCGCATCTTTATGTATTGCGTTCGCGGAGAAACAATTTAAATTCGTTATATACTAAATTTTGTTGAGATTTTTGCCGATAATTGACTCCGAATTGTTTGCACGCCAATAAGTATAGAAGTGTTTTTAAATGTGAGTAGCTGTCAATTAGAAATGAAGTATTATGTAGATGTCCAACTTCACAGGCTTTTTGACATATTCATGAATTTTTGATCGTTATTAATGAATTATTGACAGTCATTCACGAAATAACGTAAATGCCGTTCTCTGATTGGTCAATTTGGCTTTAGAAAACGACAAAATTGTTGTTAAACATTTTAAGAGCAAAGAGAGGTAGAAGTTGGCTGTCTCTATAATACTTCATTTCTGTTGTCAATTTCGTTGTCAGGGAATAATGTTGTTGAGGACACCAGAACAGAGAAAGAGAGAATGAAACAAAATTAACTGAATATTACCGTGTAGGCTTCTTCGGTTTAACAACCTCTCACGGGTATAGCTTTCGCCGAAAGCGTGGGGTTTCGAAATATAAACATCGGAAACCTCGGAGCCTGGGGGAAGTTTGAAGAAAAACACAAACATAGCATTACATAAGCTTATGTTTTGTTTGCTCTGAACTCGTGGTGTGCCAACCCGAAAGATTTACAAACCGTGTTAGCCCGGGTAAGAACAGAAGCACGTGGTAGCCAATATCGGCTGTGTGTAAGGAAATTGTTTTGATTTTTCTCTCTTCTCTTTTATCTCTATCCGTATTTTCTTCATTCCCATTCGACATTCCCAAGTCACACACCAAACAAAAAAAAAAAAAAAAAAGAGATAATACTGTAGAATCTGGGAAACACGGACGTTCTACAAGAGGAGCAATTCGGAAAGATAGACGAATTGTAAGACAACATTCTTCCGGGCGACAGTCTACCATAGGGCTACATTTTTTTTTAATAAAATTAATTATTTCGTTCTATATGTTCACACAGAGTTGAACCGTCTGTAGTTCGGTTCGTTTCATCAGTTTTGCCAAGTTTGATACAAACGTAACTCGGTTTGACTCGACTTAACTGCAACTCGGGTTACCTCGGTTTGCTAATCCAAGTTGACACACCACTACTGTAAACCATATTTTCTCTAGGATCTTGTGTTCGTCTTAGGGGCTTCATATGCTCTTAACAATGTCTCATGATTTGTTGATTTTTTCGAATTATGATAGCTGTTGGGCGTAAACAATAACATTTCCGTGTTTGGTGTCAACAGACAACCCCCCGTCAAAAGGCAGACAAAACACTGACAGTGGCAGGAGACCAAATCCTGTCAAAAACCTCAACAGCCATGCTCGACCTTAAGGTATTGTAATGTACACTCCAAATGTGCTTGATACAAGCAGATGTTAACGATAACAACCTATAAAGAACAAGAAGGACTTATTTGAGCCTTCAAACAGGTGTCTACGTCAAAAGAATGGGATTTATCAACATGATCTTGACGGAATCCAAGCAAAAGAGGAAAATTGATTTAAAAAACTCTACCGAAGCAATGAACAAGTATGTAATATACACAAATTTGTAAGAAGACTGGATGGCGCAGTTGGTTAAGTGCCTGCCCTTGGTTAGTGGAGTCCCCGGTTCGGACCCCAGTGAAAGCAAAGTTAATACGCTTTTATCTGCTTTTCAAATCTGGTCCAGTTACCATTTGCCGTTGGCATCAAATTCACTGGATCACTGAAGTGGTCGATCGGTGGTAGTAGTCTGGTTGTGGCCACCACAATAGACCAACGTGGTCTAAGTGTGCGGTGAATTCACTAGCAGTCCCCTTCCCTTCCCTACCCTATGTACATTTGCATATTCAAACATCCGACAAGTACGTCTAGTACTTCAGCTCATACCTACAAAATGTTTGCATTTTAATGTTCATTAACGACTTCCCGTTGTAAAAGTAGTTAGCGTAATAATAATCTCAAAATTATATAACGAGCATTCACTTAGTTAAAGGAACACTCTTCTAAAACTAATTCAAACATTGTCAGCAGCAGCGGCTTACTCCCTCGACTTTAGTTGGTAGCAATTTCGGTTCTAATTATGCCTCATTAAAAGTTGATATCACTCGTCAAGTTCATGAGTGCTCATTACCCATCCACCCATCGTACATGCATAGCCGCTGTAGCCGTATCAAACCAATTTCCTCCGAATACAAAGCCATGCAGCGTAGACAACTGCCGCTTTAGCAGCTGATTGACGACAAACTAGGCCTATTGAAGTTCTCCTCACGTCCACTAAGAAAAGCAGACAACACTTTTCTCGCCCCACTCATCAACACTGTATTTCTTAAAAGAACAAGTGTTGAACAAACAACTGCCAACTGCGATGTGCGTTGTGCGGAGAACTGAAGCCCGCAGGACGGGCGGCGAATAAGGCAGCAGCAAGACAACAAAAGCTGTACACATATGCATGGAAAATAGGTAAACCTGATAAAGACGAAAAATAGAAGAGAAGAGAAGAAAAGAAAAACAGTAATAAAACTGGGACACAGCCAGCGGAACCAGCTGACTCACCGTTGTAAGCGCTGCCGCAGGCGTTCAGGCAAAGGCACGAAAACCCGTTTCGTTTCAACTGCCACAGAAGCGTGCTAAATTCAAAAACCAAAACAGAAAACAAAATAAATAAACTACGTATGGAGGCATACACATGCAGCAGAATGTGTCTACTGTCTATTCGACAACAAGCTCGGCGATGCCGTCAAACGATTACGGTTCATTCACTCCGCTGTCAATTTCAATCCTATAATTGGAAAAAAATTTATATAAATTAGAATAATCGAAGTGTTCGGTTGCTTTTCGAGCGGAATTCCAGTGCTGAACCGGCTCTGAATCGATGACAAACAATTGGAAGTAAAACAGAAGATTGTTTGAAGAAAAAACCACAATTATCGACACGAAGCGACGCGACATTTGAATGCCATTTGAATGAGGGTGGGGGGCGGGGTTTTCTGATTTTGCATTCGCCAAACCGGTTTAAGTATTTTTAATTGCAAATCGGAGTGTGTTAGCTTTAAGTCTGCAAACAGCGACTGAGGCAAAGCTAAGCACAATTTGAAATTGAAGTACAAGAATGCACAGTACTGCTTGAAAGTGCTTCCACACACAATGCTTCAGATTATTTCGCAAATTGAAGTTTTAGTTTGAAGTGTACCTGTTATATTCCTATGAAAACTCTGTCGTCTTGGTTGAAGAAGGAGTAGCAAAAAAAAACCCATTCTGACACCGTTCGTCTTCCTCTGAAAACTCTGTCGTTTTGGTTGAAGAAGGAGTAGCAAAAAAACCCATTCTGACAATGTTCGTCTTAGAAGGAGGCGAATAATCTGAACAGATGGGCGGATATTTGTGAAACTGCCTTGTTAAAGGGTGGTGTTTTACAACCGAGACCTTCTTGTACATCCTAAAACAGTGTGTGTTTGGTAGGGACTGCTTTATATTCTTTGACAGGTCTGGACATTCGCAGAGCAGATGTTAGATTACATTTCTTCCACTCCTTTACAGATCCTGCACCTTTTTGACACTTTTTCCTAACTTCTATGTGTCCTACCGGTAAAAACCTTAACCAAAAGCAAAATTGTCGAAAAACGCACCGTTTCCGAGATATTTGAGATTTTTTGCAAAAAGTTTTTTCGGGCATCTTTTTGACACTTTTTCCTAACTTCTATGTGTCCTACCGGCTTGGCTCTTGCATCAAACGAAGCGTCATGTCAACGCGGATCTCTCGTAAAAACCTTAACCAGAAGCAAAATCGTCGAAAAACGCACCGTTTCCGAGATATTTGAGATTTTTTGCAAAAAGTTTTTTGGGGCATCTTCTTGACACTTTTTCCTAACTTCTATGTGTCCTACCGTCGCATGCGCGACTATAGCACAGTGCCCGGTAAGGACCCCTATTGGCGTACGCATTTCTGTGTGACTGTGTTGTTGATATCTTTTTGCTCAGCATCGGCCCCAGGCCGTCGCTGTTAAGCCATTACGTTCTGACCAGAAATAATGTGGTAAAGAGATAATGCAACTCCTAATCCCTTTCTCCTCGGTTTTATTTGACAGCGTTTTTTACAACATTCTTAAAGTTAGAGGTTTTGAAGGCATGCGAGCTAAGCGGACAGCAGACTACTCTCGGCTAACTCCATGGCGCTGGTGTAAAGTCTTAACAAGTGTGCGTGAAACTAAAGTAGTCATTAACATACGCGATGGGAGAGGGGTTTTCCAAAGGAAAGATGAATATCTCAGTGTAGGTGTATGATTTTTCATTCTGACTCTATCCAGGGCTCCATCATACAGTTCACTTTCTTATGGAGCTAACCGGAGTAAATGTATACGCCCCGAGATTCTCCCAGCTCAGATCCATATTTCACACGACTGCCCACCTTTTCGTTTTCTAGGACGCCAGATGTCAAAAGGCTGATCCCTATGGCTGGCTACCAGAAACCAAATACATCATCATGTTGGATATTTCCACCCAGCCACACAAGAGCTAGGAAAATATTGCCGGAGTGGAAGGTTTCAACATCGCAATGAACAATGAACAACCATCCCGCTCTGAACAATCTTCAAATACCCACGATCGCCAAACAAAAACTAAAATATGCTATTTGGAAAGGCAGGTAGACAACCAAATCCAATTTCACAAGGAAGGAACAAATCCGGCAAGAATATTGCTCGGTATCAGAGGAAAAAACTACACTGTCCATTTAATTGTTTTATATTGATTTATTTATTTTACTTCTCACTAAACGACCATGATCACGATTAAAACAAACAACTGTGAGCGCTGATATATTTCCATCTCAACCGCAATATTACACATTTATGAGTAATAACGTAATGTGTTCTTCTGTTTCTTCATTTCATACAAGGCAGAGTGGAAGCCTTCAAGCGGACAATCTTGCTTCAAAATTCTTAATGGTTTGCACACAATGTGTGTTTTGACACTTCAGACGAGTTTTTGCTTTATCAGCGCTGTTTCTTTACTCGAATGAAAATAACATACATACTAATGCCACGAAGCAGAATATTCTCTCTGGGAACTCGGGCATGCGGATCGATAGGGGTGCAAGAATATAGGTATACCAATATCTGTTAAAATTTTCGACTCCCTTATCATACCAACGGACTTGTAGGTGAGTTGCTGAGAGTTGAAAGTTTGTTTCATGAAGTATTTTGGAAGAAAGCAAAACCCTATCGGAAGGCTTAAAGTAAACAACATTTGCTTTTTGCTACACCTGCAATGATTTGAGCACAAATCATAGAGAGAGAAAGAACCAAATGCGCACTTTTTTCCGTCTTTACATTTCAGTTTATAAATCGGTCAACTCTATTAGGCCGTCTAATTTTCACAATCTCCCACAATAAAGTTGCTTGTTAAACAGTTTGAAATTCGCACCAATTAAAGTATTATTCCACTCTGTCGCGAGTCTGAAGAGAGAGATCTGAAATATCATCATCATCATCTTCTGCCTCGCATGATCCACGAAATAGGTCGCGGGGGGATAAACAACTCGATCCTCCGCCATCGACTCTAACTCATCATACCTCCAAGCATAACCAGGCCAGTTTTTGGACTTGGTTCAACCATCTCGTCCTGGGTCTGCCACGCGGTCGCCTACCTGATGGAATCGCATTCAACTCCCGATGAAGGGGACATTCGTGCCACGTGACCAAACCACCGAAACATAGCCCTTTCCGTTTCGAAGAACCAGCTCCTCAATATTGAGCTCCTCACGCACTGCCGTGTTTCTCACCCTATCCCGGCGAGTAATTCCCACAACAGCACAGATAAGTCTCGTCTCAGCAGCTTGTATTCGCGATCTTATTCTGTCGGTCATTGCCCAAATTTCATGCCCATTGGTTCAAATAAATACTGAGTTGAAAACCGATAATTTGGCTTTGACACCCAGCTCGGCCGTCCTGATTACAGATCTACCAAGCTGTTTCAAAATTTACCCAGCTTGACCAATCCTACAGGAAAGCTCAGCATTGCTCCTTCCATCACTCGTGAAAAAAACCACGAGATACTTAAACTTCTCCACCTGCTTCAATGGGACTCCACTAACCCGTAGAGTGCATTGAACAGACGTTCTGGAGATGACCATAACCTCTGATTTGTCCATGTTAACCTCACCCGCAACAACTTTGTCCACACAAACCTATTGAGTGCCCGCTGGAGTTCCATCTGGGAAGAAGTAAGGATCACTAAGTCATCTGCAAAAAGAAGATGACTTACCCTCAACTCTCCCAAATGTGAAACATTCCTCGCCTCGTCTGCGCTGCAACATCCAGTCGATGTATACAATGACAAGGATAGGAAACAAGATCTGAATACAATCCTAGAAATACAGTCCTACCGAGCAAACCAGTGGCATGGAAAATGTCTCACTTGTACAAAAAAGAATACGATTGATTTTTGGTTTATTGTGCTTCAATGATGAGAAGCATACACGGTCATTCAAAGTCTAAAACGGTAGTGGTGCGTGGATTGTATGGATAGCCCTTCGAACGTCCTTCGAATACAATAAACCGACAGAACAAAAGAAGTCAAACTAATTTTAACAATCCAAATGGAATCTGAATTTAGAATTTGAATAGAATATATTACTTCATTGTCTATACAGCGCCTGTAGGAAGACTGTTTGGCGGTTTGGTCGACTTCTACGAACGTAGAAAGAAATGTGGGAACTAAACCCAGCATGAATGTGCGGTCAAACTCAAACAGAGCGATACCTAGTTGAGTTTTAAATTCACTGCGAATTTGGAGCACTAGACGGTGCTGTGTACATTGGACAGAAATAAAGGATCATTGGATGCGTTGCGTTTAGAATCCACGAAAATCGTAGTTGCCGGATTGCTAAGATGTACCCAAGTCCAACGTCGCGCATGAAATTCACTGAAACCCGTTACGACGTCACAATAAAAGGATTTAGGTAGGAAAGGGATTGACAGTTCGTCGTGATACAGTCCACTTGCGGGCCGCTTTTGCTCTCTCTCTCTCTCACTGGCTTAAGAGTTGCCAATTTGTTGGCAATTTTGGTTTCGACGTATAAAAACGCTATTAGATGAAATCAAGGGACAAGGGAGGTAGAAGTGAAATATCCCCCTGCTCATTTATTTCCCACATCGAGTCGACCAGACGCGTTCAATTTGAGGTTCGATCTGAAACTACACCGATCTGTTTTCTATTCGTTTCATAAATATTCAGTTAGTATTCTGCAAAATTAAGGGCATTTGCTCAACAGTATGCGAAATAGATTATCAAGCCAAATCAGGGTCAACACAACACAGTTATTAAAGGGCTACTTGAATTGTCTAAAAGAATCACAAAACTTTTTTGTATTTTCCGCCACTTATTTTCTTCTTCTTCAAATGTGGCAACAGTAGGGAGCGGACCTCAACCTCAACTAATAAACCTCTCTGAGCAACTGCCTACAGAGGAGCATTACAGGCTGGTTGAGATCCTTCTTCTCTATTTGCATTTCATTCCAGTTAGAGTCGAAGACTCTTTGGTTCGGAGTCAAGTTGCCACAGCGGGAATGACCAATGTTTTGCGGAGTCGAAGTTATAGCCGCCCATTGTGATGTCCAAAACTTCGATGTATGATGACAACCTATACTTCATTTCCACCTAGTTCACTCCCACACCCATTTTAGACGCTTCCATTCTCTGTGTTCGACTGTTCACGTCAATGTCGTTCGCGTATACCAGCCAGAAACCCGAACAACTGTTTGTGAAGCTTTGT
Source organism: Eristalis tenax (assembly GCA_905231855.2). Taxonomy (NCBI): domain Eukaryota; kingdom Metazoa; phylum Arthropoda; class Insecta; order Diptera; family Syrphidae; genus Eristalis; species Eristalis tenax. The sequence continues at coordinate 93,614,515 of HG993125.1, forward strand.
CGAAGACGTCTTTAACGACGAATGTATACTTCGTTCACGTCAACGTCAACCACGCATGTTTACAGACTACGGGAGGATCATCTCTTCAGCCTTTTCCTGTGGGTTTTGTGGGATATTCACAAGAACGATGTTGAAGAAGTCACATGACAGCGCGTCGCCCTGTCTACAACCTTTTTAGACAATTTTTTTTGGTTTCTTCCCGACCTTGATAAACATTTCGTGGTAATCTTCCCCATTCTATACGAAAAATTACGAGGGGTATTGCATGAAAGAAACCGCTGAAGACTAATTAAAATTGTAATCTCTGTGCGTGAGTTAACCAAGTTAACGACGTCATAAAGAATCCATTTCGGCATCACATTTCTATAACGATAAAAAATTCGATTCCGCGGATTTTGGCAGATTCGTTGGCACAGAATCATTTTTCCTCGTTAAACATTAAATTCGCAATTTGTTCTCTTTTATTGTGAGACCCCTGCATGGCTTTTTGTTGCTTGTCTTCAGTGGGTTCGTTTGATTACCGCACTGTTGTTTATCAAACGTCAGCTACTCCGCGTAGAATACTCGAATTTATTGATCTGACTCGTCGTAAATGAATCCAGTGCCTTCGTTTTTGTTATCAATAAATCGGCAGAGCGAAAAATTAATGAAATCTTACAGCACTCTCGAGTGGTACCGTTCTAGATAAAGCAGTTATTTAATAATTTCCAAACGGCGCTTATCAAGCGACGTACGTGGGATTTGGCAACATCTAAGAAAGAGGCGGTGTGCTGTTGGACTATTCAAAGTTAGTTCCTAGAAGTCTCAATCTAGATAAGGCAGTTTTGCAACTATTTTCCAACACAAAAGAAAAACTAAGTCTTTCAGATGACCCACAAGAGCAGACTTGGCTAATTATTCACAACACAAAAAACTTGCAAACGTTTTCTTTATTGCAAACTGCTGCGAATTTCTTAGCATTTTTCTCTACACGCTTAGCGTTGTTACAATGACCTGCGGAATAGATAAGCTGAAGCGTTGCTTGCCATTGTGAGAACCTGATTTGTAGCCGCATTTGTTGTTTGGCTAGACATAGGAACTAGCGACAGGAGTTGCGGTTTTATTTCTCATGCAGATATAGATGTGGTTTTGTAACACTTTTTGTTAGGCGGTTATTGCTGCTGCTCATGGCTTGGTATACGTTGTTCCTCAGTCTATTAACAGATAAAGTTATTCAATTGTATTTTCTTGGACAAATCGAATTTTGTGTTTCATGCCTTAACTGGAAAAAGTTGTTACTTCAACAACCAGCGTTGAATAGGCAACTGGATAATTTACTGTGCAGAAACGAGTGCATGGTAGGATATATAAGAGGGGTATACGACTGCACTGTTGTATTGCAGAGCAAATCTGTTTATTCGTCATGTAATGCGTTACAAAAGCCCTCAAAACGCCACAGTTATGATCTCTGATCTATGATTCGACGGCAAAAATGGAGAACGATTTTAATGGCGGGCACACAGTGATTGCATCATTCCACATTACTTATTGAGATTAGTTGGAAATATAAGCCGTTTCAATTTTTATTTTTAACTGGAAGAACGAACCACAACTCAGAAATACAATGAATGAACCGCCTCCCTTATTATTATAGTTCCGAGACTCTTCAGGCCGCAGCTGTTTCCCATGCGCTCTACCTAGATAAGTCCTCTCAAACGTTACTAGACCCTTGGCTAGACTCATGTCGCTGTACCATGTACCAGTTCGAGGCTGAATCTTCTCTTACGGATGTTATCAACGAAAACAGAACCAAAGATCGTATTCGGAGCATTTCCCATGAAGGAATTTCCATCCGCTTTAGAGATTCTCCGTCGCCCGACAGCAGAACTGGGATGATCAATGCCTTTTTAAAAAAACCTGGCTCTTGGAAAGACAGATGTTTTACATCCTGAGCCGAAAAAAACACAATTGTGGCTTTGAGCTGGGTATTGATTAAATTGTACTATTTACTGCAGAGTCGAAGTAGGTGAAGTCCTTGACTACCTCAGGGTTATAACTGACCATTGTGACGCTCTGTCCCAGGAGTCGATATTGTATGTCGAGATTTCTCAATTGTCATCCTGCACCTGCACCATCTTGGTAGGAATTTCATAACTAATCACGGATCTGTATAGTTCGGACTGTATCTCGCTGCCATACACGGCCTTGAAATCTACGAATATGTGACGAGGGTCTGCATTTCCAACGAACTATACCACTGAATCTGTGCTGCCACTTCTCAAAGTGTAATAGATCTGACGGAAAAATAGCTGTCGTTAAGAAAAACGTAGTAGGCTTTTCACTTTGTGTAGTAGATGTGGTCGATTTGAATATTTCCCAAATTTGTGGTAAAGGTCCAACACTGCCAGTGATGTTATCCTTGCTATTGTTCTCTCACGAGTGGACTCTTCATATTTATGACAATCCGAACAGCAAAGCTCCTTCTCTATGAGAATAGTCGAAGTGTGAAGTATGATAGAGATGCCCATCTTCTACCTCTCTTGCCCCTTAACATTTTTGACAACCATTTTTTTTAGATAGTTTTCTAAAGTCAAACTGACCAATCAGAGAACGGCTCTCAGATTATTTCGGGAATAACCGTCGAAAATTCATGAATATGTCGTCGATGGACTAGGGGTTGGGCATCTCTCTCATACTTAATTTCTGGTCGAAACAAAGAAAGCTGTTGATCGTGATTTTAGATTTTTAGATTAGATTAAATTTTATTATTTCGATTAAAGTTTCTTTGCAAAAAGCTTAACAAAATTAAAAATAAGCAATGCTTGCTGTCTGCCGCCTTGACAATGTATTGCGTCTATAGCTTAATTCGTGCGGCTTCAAAATTTATTTAAGTTTATTTAAGAAAAACATTTACAATAGTATTCTTCAAAGTATTGGCCATCTGAAGCTATGACATTTTCCCATCTTCTGTCAATTTGCGGATCCCATCCCAAAAGAACTGCGCCGACTTGCCAGCCAAGAATGAATCAAGCCAATTTTTGATATTCTGTTCTGATGTGAACCGTATTTCAGTGAGGGCGTTCTACATCGACCGGAACAAATGGTATTCAGAAGGGGCAATGTCTGAGCTATAAGGCGGGTGGGGTAAAACTTCCCATCCACTGTTTTCCAAATAGTTCTTAGTCGGAATAGCAACGTGGGGCCGAGAAATGTCATGATGAAGATATTGGTCGCATATTCCGTGCGTTTTTCAGCTACTGCTCTCTTCAAACGGTTCAATTGTGTTCGGTAGCGTTGTCCATTGATGGTTTCACCCAGTTTTAGCAGCGACTTTGCCGTTGATTTGGCTGGTTGGCCAAGCCTGTGCAATCGTGCAAACCACTTTGGGCACGTTCGCTCAGCTAGGGAATGTTCACCATAAACTTCCACCAAAATACGATGACTTTCGGCAGCAGTTTTCTGCATATTAAAGTAATGAAGACGAACTGCCCGCGAAGATACTTTTTCAGGCATAAAGTTCGACATATTTGAGTGAAAAGAGATTATTGTTGTTTACGCTTCAAATGAATGACATATACTGAAATGACGTACAATGACAGTAGCTTTCCAACGCATGTTCCTATGGAATAATAATAATCTTAGCATACCGCACGAATTAAGACTTCCTGTTAGGATATTTTCTCTGTACTTAGTGATATTTTGCAGTATTCAAACAACTTGTTTACTTCCATTTCATTTATGGCTGTATGACACTACGTTTTTTCCGTATTTTTCTTGAACTCAAAAATAAGGTAGCAGAGCAGCACGAAAAATTATTGTATTTGTCATTAAGTGTGAGTGGGTACGCACGAGTCTCATAAATTGGAAAACGTCAAACACAATTGATTGAAAATGTAACCCAACGTTAATTTTTCTCATCCATTGCCAATTAGTTTTTGTCATTTCTTCATTTTTCTCTGTTTGAAAACCAAATGCATACAGCCCACGGTACAGATGATGCACATATACATGTGTATGATCCTTCGCAATATAATTGCTGCGTCTTTCCAATAAAGACTTGATGTCTCATCTACAAATATCTGATTAAATATATTAAAAAACGTAGTGTGGCATTAGGAGTGGTAAGATGTCTTGTTCCGATGAGTAGTTCTTTCCAAAAATGGATCTCCTAGCTTCCTAGAAATGTATTAAAACTTCCGTCTCTTCCAAATAACACATTGGGATACCTTCTCAATGCAGTACAAAATTCAGTTTTAGAAGTCCCCCTCTAAGTTTAAACATTACAGAAACTTTCTGGATGTCATAGATATCTATATTGAGAGAGATAGACATCTTGAGAGGTGTGGATTATGAAAGTGGCTCGCGTAGTGAATTGCAACCAAAACAAGGAGCTAACACAGATATTATTTTCAATATTTCCAACGAAAATACAGTTTGTTTTGCTGAGTAAACAGAACACTCCGATCCCAGCAGATGGATTGGAATGCCAGGCAACAATTTGAATTGTTCTTATTCTTGAATAAATTGATTGTCGTGACTCGTGAGGTGTAAAGTCGAAAGTACAAACGAACGTGAGCATCTATAGTTGCATGAGTTATCATTTGCTCATGATAACCAAAAGATATATATTCACAGGGTGAACAGATATGTACAATTGGAAAAGAAATTTCAATAAAGTAAAAATGGTGTGAGATATGATATTGGCTGTGGCTCCCTTTTTATAGCTGGAGCTGCACATCATTCAAATGGCAGTCTCACTTTCGTTAGCAGTGCTTCAAGCGGTTGATTCAATCTATGATGACTCCGATACCCAATATGTGCGGCATTATTCCGCCAAGAGCGTCTTGTCCTCAAGCCCGCCCAAAATAGTTGACCTGATAGCTTGAACTAAAGACTTAAATTAGCCCCATAGAAATAAATCGAATGGTGTCAATTCACGGATTACAACAGTTAAAATCTACAATCACCGTTATGTTATGACCCAATTGAATGAAGGAGAAATTCTCCGTGACAACTTGGAGCATTGTGTCGTTTATATGGCCTGTATTTGATTGCACCATGGCATAAACTGCTCCAAATAGTTAATTTTTAAAGATGCATTCATGCCTGATTGAACACTTGTTCAATTTTACAATTTTTTTACGGACATAAACGTCAAAAATGGGTCTCGCCCGTGTCCGGATTTTCGTTCAATGTCCGGCATTACCTACGGTCGCATGGCTTCACTCGTTGCGTTTGCACAATTTTTTAAGCCCAAATCCAAGCGCATAAAAATATTGCTATGAACATTTTTAATGCTAATTCCATGACAAAAACATTTGGAAGTCTGATAATTAGTGTTATGTGCTTTCATGAGTAAAAGGACCTGCGGTTTAATGTCGACTCCAAACAAGGAAGCAGTTTTTCTTGGCAGTCTCCATTTCTGAGCACGGACGATACCTCGAAGGTGTCACGAAACTTCCGCATAGGTGACGTAACACTAACCCCCAGTGGCCAGTCTATTATTCCAGCTTGAAACCAAAATCAAATAAATAAAGTAGTCACAAATTGAATTCAAACTAATACAAAATTAAGTACGTTCATCTACAATATCTTCTGAAGGTCATCAAATCAGTTGTTGGAGTCAAAAACGCTATTTCACTCTATCATCAATTGTTCAAAAAGTGACCAGTCATTTGTTTGCCGAGAGAGTACTTTATCAAATCAAACGATATAAGTTCTCAAGTCTGACATTACACTTCTTGTTCTCTGAAAGGCTGCATTACGAGAAGATTTAGTGATTACACATTAATCGCTTGTTCAGATTAAGTTGACGACGGGGTTCTTATCTGCTTACCTACGGATCGGATCAACAACCTTGATGACTGGGTTTTATTTACAGATAGTGATTATCTCAAGGGTAAGAGCTTTTGTCTTGCCGTACCTTTTCAGTATCTTAGTCTTTTAGAAAGATGTTTTGTTTCACCTAATAACGAAGCATACCAAATCCGAGAACTAAGTTGAAGAACCAGCATACTGACCTGAAACTACGGTGGGGGAACCACTGTCGAGCTAAGTAGTAAAAACTGATTTCTCTCGTTACCTCACAAATGCGATAGAGAAAGTTCTTTGTTGATGGTTTTCTATAGCTGGCCATAAATCTCTTCCCAAATGTCAATCACTATTGATAATGGTAGACGACTCTGTTTATAGTTGATACTTGACAAAGTGCAACACCGGCAGTATGTTGCCAGACTTGGAAGAGACAGAAAAGAAATACAATGGCTATCAGCAAACTATCTACACAGATCCATGCATCAAGGTGGATAGTTTGGGTTTTCTTGCAAGATTCCATTTTTTAATTAAGAGGGCAACGTATTCAACTACGGTTGAGTGAAGCTCTGTAGTAATACATTTTTTTTTAGCAACAATGAATAAATACAATTGCAAACTTAAAACAGCAAACACAAATGCAATGAAAAAGGCTATAAGTTTATGAAGTATTATGATACGCCTTTTCTGACGCCTATATATAAAAGCGATTTAAGGCAAAAGTTGAAAACTATCGACCAATATCAAAGCTTTCATCGATAACAAAGTTATTTGAAAGTATTGTAAAAGAAAAATTATATTTCATGGTAAAAGAAATTATTTCTATTAACCAGCATGGCTTTATGCAGGGCAGGTCATGTAAAGGGTGATTTTGAAAGCTATAGGAAAGATTTAAAAAAAAAAAAAAACACATAAAATTCAGAATAATGCATGAAATCTTTATTTGAATCGATAGTACGGTCCATATAATTTAATGTTTGAAGATTATTTCATGCAAATGTTGACCTTGACTGCGCCTCAAATTGTCCATCAGCTTGGTCCAATTTTGGCATACTCTTTCCAACATTTCGGCCGGTATCTCACGAATAAATGCTTCAATGTTGTCTTCCAATGCGTCAATTGAAGCCGGCTTGTCTGTATAGACATGAGCTTTAACATAGCCCCACAAAAAATAGTCTAAGGGTGTTAAATCGCACTATCTAGCTCACCGAACTCGCCTCTTAATAAGTCCATTGTTGCGCGTGCTGTGTGGCATGTGGCACCGTCTTGTTGAAACCACATGTCATGCAAGTCAAGCTCTTGCATTTTGGACAAAAAAAGTTGGATATCATCTCACGGTAGCGCTCACCATTCACAGTTAGGTTACGATTCGCATCATCTTTGAAGAAGTACGGTCCAATGATGCCACCAGCCCATAAACCGCACCAAACTGTGACTTTTTCTGGATGCATTGGTAGCTCTTGCAATGCTTCTGGCTGATATTCACTCAAAATCGACAATTCTGCTTATTTACGTACCCATTGAGCCAAAAATGAGCTTCATCTTAAACTGACCATAAAATGGAAGAAGCGCGCGATGAACTTTCTTAACAGAGCACGCATTTTGATAACAAAATTCAATAATTTGCAAGCGTTGTTCGTTTGTAAGACGATTCATGGTTAAATTATAGACCAAACTGAAGATGTTTACCAGTGAAACAAAACACGAAACGTGTGTCAGCTTTTTTAAACCAGTGTTGCCAGAAAAATAATAGCTAAAAAATCACCCTTTATTATTATAAATGTACATGAGCAAAAGACAAATATGTTACCAAGCAAACTAAATTAATTAACCATCAATGGGTAAATATGTAAATGAAGAAACAAATAGATAAACAAATAAAATATAACTATATAATTGAATAAATCCTTTACTAACAACGTTGAATTATGTAATTACATACGTAATAAAATTGGGGATATGGTGTTATTTGACAAAAACACGATGTTTTACAACGTTCGGTAATCTTGGCTAACCGAAATGCAGCTGCTTTGACAGCTGTCCTTAGATGACCCAAGTTCTCAGAAATTAATATGAGAGCCCACTGGGCCACAAATCTTCATTAATTTTAAAAACTACATCTTCAAGTATACCATGAGCAAAAAGTAAATATCTGTGAAGACATGAAATGTTCATAACGAACATTGAAAATAATAACGGGCCAAGAATATAACCTTGAGGCGCACCATTGAGAACATCTCCAAAAGGTGACATCTTCGAAGGTATTGTAGGACCTAGACGTAACTTAAACATGCCTCATTTTGCGGGCCATCATCTGACCCGCTAAACGGGTCGCGGGGTTAAGCCACGCACGAAAGATCTCCAGGCAAATCGATCCTCCGCCATCAAGCCTAACTCATCAGGAGGTATGTCCAAGCGTTGGACTTAGTCCAACCACCTCGTTCTGGGTCTGCCAAGCGATCGCCTACCTGATGGAACCGCATTCAGAGCCCGCCTCGGAAGTCGTGATGATTTCTTTCAACTCTCAATAATGCAAAGTCATACCCTATATTCGATTTGGATTAGGTATTAGGTGTGACACCATGAATTATGTGACAGCACAACTTTATGTTTTATGGTTCCTAATATATGCCAACCTAAAAACTAAATACTCGAACTGAAATTGTACGTGATGAGGCACTTTACTTTTCCCAAGCAACTAGAAAACACTAACTAGCATCATTTAATTCACCAACATCGTTCAGTGTTTGCTGCCAGCAGAATCATTAATGAACACATTTAATTTCAAAAAACCATTCATGCAGATGCGGCTTCTCTTTATTGAATCAAAACATTTTCTCTGCTTATTATTCAAATCCCGTCTCGGATTTTCGTCGAAATGATGTAATCGAACTTGGCACAGAAAACTTACACAGGCCGTGTTGCGTTGACATTGATTATAAATTATTAAGCGATTTATAGTAAAATAAACGCTTTTTTCAGTTGACCATGCAATTGTGTATGGAAACTAATAATTCAAGTGATCCTAGAGGTCAATGCTAACGGAATCCCTTGTTGTTTGGTTTCGATGCATTTAAAGTTAGTATTTTAGTAAAAAAAAAGGATTGGTCGTTTTTGACGCACCCTGTGCCAAAGGATGCTTACAGAATATAGTGTCTTGCTCCTGTGTTAAGTAGAATTTCAAGGAAGAATTGTTTTTTTTTTACAACATCAATTGAATCACGATTAACGTCATGAAGAGATGCACTAAACTAACGAACTACTTACGTCGATCTCTCATCGCATCCATATCGAAGCTAGCCTCTGTTTTGTCATTAATTTTCTCATTACGTCTGATTACAAAAAAGCCCGACATTCTTGGGGGGGAGTCTGAATGTCCCCACAAACAAAACTGTACTCAGTTAGGTGTTTAAACAATTCCAAAGTGAGTAATATATATATATATAATAAAATATCGCTCGCATTTATGCAACGTCAAGCCGTAATTTATGGCAATGTTTTTCACAAAATTAGTAAACGTTATTACTACCAATGTCATCGTCGCAACGAGAAAAAAAAAAAACGTTGCTAATTGATGATACTGAATTCCTGGCGATAAAAAACAGCACCAATCGAATAATGAAATGCAAGTGCTCTTCGTATCTAGTTGAACGTGCATAGTTTTGAACAAAGCGTTTAGCTTCGTTATTACGTACATATGTATCTTGTTACATGCTCCGATGATAACGAAAAAATGCGAACGCAAACAAAAAGTTGTCTGTTTTTTGTCTTTGAGTTTATGATCGTCTTTGAAAGCGAGTCACCATGTAGGCGCCCCTACTGTAAGTGATCAGATGACGTACTATTTGTCAAACCATGGCATTACATTTAGGTCGATAGCAGTGGCCACGTTTAGATGAAGTGCAGTCGGACCAGAGCCAGCAAGAAAGGCGGGCCGCCTATCAAACAGCGTAACAACAGCCATTTCCTGGATGAGTTATTTCGCGTTCTTGTAATGTGAAATGGCCACCAGGGTCGGTTGGCTAATCACAAAGCGCGTGATTCTGCAAAATGTAGCTTCTTTCAAAATACAGCAATGTAAATATACATAGACGTTCACTCATGTGTCATATCTCGAAAGCGGGGCCGATGAGACCTTGATCGACAAGAATGATACCCCTCTTCAAAGTACCAGTGAAGTCTAACTACTTTGCAAATTTAGATAAGCAACGTCAGTTCGATGAATCGGGATACTTAAACCCTCACACCGACTTCAGACACAAGATAAGATATTGAATTCTTAATCCTCGCACTATGGTAAATTACTTAAACTTGTCGTAGACTTGAATCATATCAGTCTGCAATAAGAAACGTACATACACCACGTTCAAAGCAATAGGACTAAGCTTCACCAATTCAGCTTGGCTAAAACAGAAAAAAGTTCTTCAATTGCAAGCAACTAACAGAAGTGTTACAATTTGTGTGAACATTTTGTTAGACACTGCGTCTGCCACCACTTAAAGGATTTTCAGTTCAATTCCCAGAAAAAAAAAATAAAATGCAGAAAATATACCCTCTCTCCATTCGTAAACCAGTAGAGACAAGCCAAACATAACCGGACCCCAGAGATTATATTATTTGACTTCCATGTGGTGCTGCTGCTGCCAAGTATGCATTTACCCCGCACGTCCTTTCATAAGTTTCTTAGAAAGGACACAATTTAGCATCGATTTTGCACTGACCCTCCGTTCCCTACGTCGCAGTCACTTCTCTTACCAGCACATATGAATGGAACCCGCAAACGTATCAGGGTTTCCCGAGGCATGCCGCATACACTCGGTGAGTGGTGACTCAAAACAACTCATTGAAATGAACTGCATGACGTTGTGCGGGTTTTAAAATATTCAAATCAATTACAATTTCGTTCACAGTCTCTCTTTCGTCGACTGCCAAGGACGTTGAGTACACAAAAAAACCCCCACTCGATTCGAGGATATCTTCAGCTCAAGCAACAAACCCCAGCTGTACGGACATGACTTCCGTGTAATAGTACTCGTCACTCAGCTTTACGTTGACCACCATTTTCGGAGGAAGGACAAACGACTGCCGTGGGGTATGTTTTGCATGTAGACATCCCGTTTATAACAATGCCGTCCATTTCTACCACGTCGCATTGCGTTTGAAACCAAGATTGTCGGCCTTCCCGAAACGATTGTCACAGCACACGTCAGGCAAGCACGTTTTTGTAAAAAAAAAACGTATTGCTAACCTCATGACAAACAATCCAAGTCTTAAAAATATCTAATATTCCACCGCACAGGCAGCCTTATCTAATCTCCACTTCTGACAACGACTTCAAGTTTCTATTTGATAACAATTGCAAAACCAAACCACATGCTATACTAGAAGGGAATGTAGATTATTTCATATGTAGAAAGTACTCACCTTCAGCCAGAACATCCTCCACCGTTACAGATACTCGACCCACAACGAACACCTTGCCAACGAAACTGTTCGTCTCTTTGGTGGTGGTGCTGCTCTCCAGCTTCTCGTTCTTGTCGAACTTTGAGAATATCTTCTTCATGTTTACGTTGAGTGCTCCAAATCTGGAACTCGATTCGACTCGTATGCACGCGACCTGAGTGGTAACGGATTAGACTTTTCGAGGATTAACCTTCGCTGTCGTTGTCGGTTAATCCACTTCTCCTCTCAAGTGCTTCTCAGCGTGGGTGGCAACACTGTTTCCACCCCCTATTTCCACTGTAATTCCTTTCAGCACTACCTACTAAACCCGAGCCAGCGATCACACATATGTATGTATTTGTCACCGACGACGTCGTTCTCGTACATGCACTCTATTCCAAATTGATCAGAGTTTTACGTTTTCTTTTTTATTCTTTTTTTTTTTTTTGATTTCGCTACCTCGGCTATGTGCCTCTATATAATCAAATTAATCGCAAATTAAAACCAAATAAAATTATAAAAACCTAAAGCAGTGCACACTGGAAACACTAATGTTGCATATTTTCTCGGATTTTCCGATTGGGAGCAATGATAATCCGAAATTGCACAAACTTCGACCACAATTCGCGAGAGACGATTGAGATTTCTAATGAACAAAACGTAAATACACCACTTGCATCACTTTGCTAGCACTGTAATGTGCTTCATGGCGGAATTGGTGTGGCTTTTTGCAGATTAATTCTCTTAATTTTCGTGGGTCTGCGAAAAATTTACATTTCTTGGAGGTTTTTTTTTTTTTTTGTTTTTGTTTGCGTCTCGCCCACACTGCGGATCGATTATTGGAAAAAAATCGCACTTATTCTTAGATGAGATGGATCAAAAATACGCTTGCATGAACAACTGTAGATTATGTGAAATAATAAAGCAAGAGTTTGCAAAAGTTTGCTTGTATCTTATGAGGAAAATGTGTTTTTTTTCACTTGATATGTCCTCGCCTGGAGAACTTTTCACTTTTTCGACTATTCCTCTTTCTCTGCTCGACCGAGAAACGTCACTGAACGATGGAGAGAGAGGAATGTGTGTGGTAGATTTTTCTCTGTGGAGACATGAAGTTCTCTTACGCATGTGGTTAATGTGATGTTGGGAGACATATGAAATTTCCTACAGGGTGCCTTAACAGAAACTGAGGGTATTGCAATGCACATGGAAATTTTCTGAATAAACTTGAGATTTTAAAGAATGTCATTAAATATTGTTTCTAGTTGTAATATCTTAATTTCGACTTTCAAAATAATTGATACTAAATTTGTATCGTTAGTCTGGGGTTTGCGTTTCCATTAGGTAGGCTTGCCAGACCCGGGCCAAAGTAAGAGTCGATGGCGGAGGATCGAGTAAACTGGAGATCGCTCGTGCGTGCTCTAATCCCGGTATACTTTTAGTGGATCATGCGGATCAGAAGATGATATAAGAGGAGATGTACCTACCTACCTAGTAGTTGAAGCGTTGATATGTGAAATAAAGTTTTCACACATGAGCCCTACCCTTCCTGGTGGAAGGGTCCCGTCTCTACCTACTGCCATCAACCATTAGTACTAATTTACAACCTTTTCAACGATTGTCATGAAAATAATCAATATTTGATCGTTGTCTGTTCGTTTGATTATTGATGGAGCAGCGATCGTCATGATATGTAGATGAAAAGAAATATGTACACTGTGTCTTTCTGTCATGAAATGAAATGAGCCTGTCATCTTGTCTGTCGTCTTTTGAATTTATATTAAAGACCTAACCATACATTTTCGTTTAAAATGATATAAACGGTTGCTATGCCTTCCAGTGGATCTTATAATTATTGTTGTTGAGGGACACGGCGACCTTTATATCTATTATGCACTCTTTTGAAATATTTGCTCTCTTTCGAGTTCCATTCAGAAACAGTTCTTTTCAGAGTTGTATTGAGGGTTTTATACTCCTGTTGCGCCTAGGTGGAAGTAATTTATTATAGAGGATTTTCTCTAAGCCAGTTTTCTTTAGGAATCTGAGAATGTGAGGTGGTTCTAGTGACTTAATTTCTTCCTCTGATAATAACTGCTTGACCAGATATCTTTGCCTTTTGTGAGCAGAATCCCAGTACGTGTTCTGAATTTTGTCGACATTCTTCACAGAATCTCTCATTCATTCCTCAAGTGCTCGCTGAGTCTGCTGTGCCCTGTTAGGAAAACTTTTAGGATACGAAGTTGTTCTTGCCTATTTTAATACATTCATCAACATCTTTCGATCTAAGAGTTTCTTGGCCTGCTTAATGCCATGATCTTTGTTCCAGGTGTCTGTCCGGTTCCTTCTTTCTAGTTCTCTGAATTCTTCCTTGATGTCATGGCCACCTGCAACGCAGAATAGTTGTGGCTCTAAAGGGTTCGGAAGCTTCGTTCCTTGGTAGGTGGTCTCAGTCGGTCATTTCATTGATTTCTATCCTCTCATGGCCAGGTATCCAGCGGAATTTTACTCTGTTTCTCCCACTATGTTCTTTAAGCTTCTGTAGACATTCTCACACTTCTTTCTATCCTCTCATGGCCAGGTATCCAGCGGAATTTCACTCTGTTTCTCCTACTATATTCTTTAAGCTTCTGTAGACATTCTCACACGAGCTTGAATTTGACATAGATGTCCAGTCCATAATAGCAGCTCGATTGTCGGACATTGTTGCTATTTCGCAGATGGTACAGGTCCTGGCAAGATTGATTTGAAGTCAGCTGTCTATGGCGTAGATTACCGCTTGAAAGATGCCCGTGGGCTTGCGCATGGATTCGAAGTACTCTGTCCTGGGTCCAAATGCCCATGTACCTTCATCTGTTCTTGATCCGTCGTCTACATACCATTTTCCTTTAACGCTAAGTCACTGGACTACGGATTAATTGCTCAAGTCCTTTCTGGTGAATCTTAGGGTTTAGTTCAATATGGGGTGACACATAAAAACTGGTTCGTAATGCTTTTTGAATATTTTGGATTTGTTGAAGCATTTCAAAATCGGATTCCACCTTGAATGTACAAATGCTAGCGTTCAGTTGTATTTTCGTCTCATCTTGAGCTGCTCAACATTGAGTTAGTCGCGGACAGCCGCGTTTCACACCCTATCACGGCAAGTAACTCTCACAACAGCACATCCACTCCATCATTTGAAGGCAATATTTAAAATGGTTTATTTTTTATTTTCATCATTGGCCAAACTTAAAATCTACACATTACTAAACATCACACACGTTTACAGGCATCTAGCGACCAGTTCATTGATTGCCTCTTTTCTGTTGCCGTATTCCCCACCGCGCTTGTAGCTCACACTGACCTTTTTTTGCCAACCGTCCTTAGGGTTTGAGAGCTGAAAGAATTTCAGTTTAGACTTGTTTTCAAAAGCTGATCACTTGAACTCACCATAAACGGGGTAATGAACGAAGTGACTTCGTCAAAATGCGGACCGACTGTGAAAATTTCATGGATGATATCCTCCAGACAGATGATGCCCTTCTCCCCGAGCTGCTCCTCAATCATTGTATTTGATTGAATTGGAGTCTTCTTGCCCTTAATCGATGCAAAACCTTTCTTAAACAGCAGCTCGCGGATGGTGGTCAATGTTGGATATCCGTAGCAAACAAATGGTTCCGCCAGTCTGAGAAGAATTTGATTTTCTTTACTGTTCTTCATGAATACCGCCTGATGACGTTTGACCATTTTCCATGTTTTAAAAATTTTGTTTGTTGTGTCATCAAAGATCTTTTTGCTGTATATACAAACACGTGTGAGTTGAATTGAGAATGTAGGCGAATGTGTACACTTCTTACCCAGCATGCCTCATGACGAAAAGCAACTTCTCGTTTGTGTCTTCGACTTTGGTGAAATTCGTGCGTAGAACTGTTTGTTTGATGCGATTACTTGTTCTCTCGGCTTTGATGTGGGCCATTATAAACGACTCTGCCCTGCGGAATTTATGATGATCCTTAGCTTTGGCTATGCGCTTTACGCGCTCCTTGCGTCTCTGCTCGACAACAGATTTGTCTTGGAGGATTCTTCGTTTGCGATGCGCGAGTACCGACACTGTTTTGCCCGGAAGTTTGTTCGAAACCGCATATCTGCAAATTTTTAAATCTTTAATATATTTCTACAATACTTGTGTTGAAAACTTACTTGTCCGACATGATTATCGTGTAAAATTTTTAACTGAGCCGTTCAAATTATGTGTTCACTTGTAAACACGTGTGGCAGTAAAAGAGGGAGAGATGTGTCAAACTGAGTGATGAGAAACTGTCAATTTGCTCAATAATTACATGTGAAGTTGGCAGCAATTAAAATTTTTCCAAATTAGTTTAGTAAAGGTGCACTCACATCATCCTCAACAAATTTGTGATTTCACACAAATTTCCCGATTGTGTCCAAATTAGGTCGTAAATAATTTGGCAAAATTTCCTTAAATATTATATGTCTTCGAAATCCCTCCATTCATGATAGAAGTCGGAATCTGTTCCTTCCATACACTCATTATGCATTAATGACACAATTAAAAGTTCCCAAACTCAATGCAACACTTGAACACATCCCAATATTTTGCGAAATTGTCAATTTCTTCTTCTGCTGCTGGCTGTCAAGAAGTAGGGAAATAATCAAAAACAAATCTTCACTTCTACTTTCTCTGATTATTCTGTATTTCAATCGTTCCGTAATTGTGCTTTCTGCATTTACTTTTCACACCATATAATGGATCAACTATTTGTGGAAATTGAACTCATCAATCGGGATAATGTGACCGAAATCTATACGACTGTACCCTCGTTTATCGCTCTCTACGTGTACAAGTACCTGAATCAGCCAAGCAATATAAGACTAAACTACGTGAAGACATACTTCCACGAGCACGCTAAAATTAGACTGAATACAGAGGCATTAGCAGAATTAAACGATGATAAGATAATTTGCAAGAATAAGAGCACAATCCAGGCTATCAGAGATCTCAAATTGCCCGCGTACGTTAAGGACAAGAATTCATTTATTTCTGGACTGTGTGCGGTGTGCAGGGAAATTGTAAATCGCAATGCTGACACCAACCGGCGGGAACTGTTGGGTTTCAAGGAAAGCTGTCTGCTGGCCCCTGCGGAGTGTTCAATTTGGACTCGTTTCTGTGAGGTCGATATTCTCAAAGCATTGGAAGATGTACTCATAGGTCAGACAGCATCAGAGTCAGGAGAGTGTTCAGTGTATGTGCTTCCCAAGGAATTGCCCAGATTTGAAGGACACATGGGGGAGCCTGTAAGAATGCACAATATATATAAATTAGCGAGAGATAATGCTAATAAGAACAAAAAATCAGGGAAGGGTTCAAAGGTGATCATCGAGTGCACTACGCCGAAGGAAACACTAGACATTGAGCATCGATTTGCGGAGGGAATTACATTCACTATTGCCGACCTGATGCTGTATCCATGTTTCAGGTTGATCTTAGGGCAAATTCCTGTGACTTTAGTTGCAGCGGATGTATTTCCTCGCTTACACTGCTGGATGAAGGAGGTAAGTGTTCAGTTGCAGCGCCTGTCTCACTGAATACAAATCTAATGCATTTGCATTTCAGATTGAGTCAACTGATGAACAATGCCAACAGGTCCTCGAAGATCTCTTCCCAGAAGTAAACATATCAAAAAAGACGCACAAAACGTATCAGGTACCCGAGTATGAGCACTCGAGCTTGTACAAGAGTGACCCAAAGCGCTACAAACCAAGGAACAGGATATTTACAGAACAAAGCGAAATCGATTCTAGTCTCAGTAAGCTCTCGACCATCCTAGCTGAGTGCTCAAGTGAAACGAACACTGTGTACGACACACCAATCGACTGGAATGCGATTGAGCCAGACCAAAGTAAAAGTAGCGCTCTTCCCAAAGAACGGCTTGACAGGAAGCGTCAGCAGCTGGAAAATGTGGCAAACGCTGTCAGATCCATGGCGGAGGATGGAGACCGGGTGATAGATTTCTGTAGCGGCACTGGCCACCTGGGAATCCTTCTCGCTCTGACACTCCCAAAGTGCACAATCATGTTTCTGGAAAATAAAGCAATATCGCTCCAGAGAGCGAAAGATCGAGTCGAGGAGCTGGGATTGACCAACTGCCTCTTCTATCAGTGCAACATTGACTACTTCGAAGGCATATTCGATATCGGCACATCGCTCCATGCATGCGGTACAGCCACAGATATTGTTTTGAATCAGTGCCTTCGGAGTCGGGCGAAATTCGTTTGCTGTCCCTGTTGTTATGGCTCCATTCAACCGATGCCGCACATTGGTTATCCGCTGAGTCAGAGATTCCGATCGGTGTTGAGTGAGAAGGACTTTCTGCACATAGCACATGCCGCCGATCAGGCTCACGAATTGGGAACGCTGAACTGCAAACCAGAAACAACATATCAGGGACAGTTGTGCATGGATATTGTGGACTCGGATAGGAAGTTCTATGCTGAGGAAGCTGGGTATGAAGTGATATTGACGCGACTGCGTCCAGAAAACTGTACACCGAAGAACAGACTGCTCGTTGGAGTTGTATGATTTGACAATAAAGCAATTTATTAAAGTGTTGTGTTTGTTCTTAGGTTCGGCCAATCATAGGACTCCTTTACGCTCAGTGAAGGGAGTAACAAAAAACGTGAGCTTAAGAACTCCAACCAGCTCTGTAGTGAAGGTGACTAAAAACTTGACTTGAAAACTTTGTTACGCAATAATGGCGATGTAAGCTCTGAAGGATGCTTTCAATCAAACCTGTTACATAGAAGATTTCTTGAGTAGAGTACGCACATGAATGTGCAAGAAATCAGTCTTCAAAACCATAGCTGATGGAGGAAAACATACCAATGCCTTCATTCTAATAGACTGGAAAGGTAGAATGAAAAATTAAAGTTAATACACAAAACAGACAACATCGAATGGAAGAAATGACAGATAGTTAGTCAGTCAATTTTAAGGAAAAATTGTTTTGTGTGCTTTCTTAAAGAGCATTGCATGTTGTCAGATTTTTACTTAATATTCAATCCAGCACTTGGATTGAGTTAAATTGCAATGAAGCAGCGAAGAAACGTGTGAACGCCATGAGGGATAGGCAGATTTTAGACGGTCAAATTCGGCGCATCAAAAACCGCTATTTATCGCAAGTACTCGTATAATGCTTTCACATGGCTTATCAAATTTCGGTAGCATATGCAGTGGATCGCAGTGGATGCGATGGATTTTATTATGGCGGTTATATTTGAAATTAGCTCGAGCGAGAATGAAAGAGTGGGTGGCACGTACTCCGTTGATCGTTATTTAATTACACGCTCATCTTATTAGTAGCATCGGTTGAATGGAGCCGTAATAATACTTCACGACGCGATTTTACATGAGATGAAGTAAAAAGGAGTTTGCAATGGTACTGCAATATGCTTGTTTTTAATTTTCGATGGAGTATTTGGGGTTCGCTGTAATATGCTTTTGGTTTGATGTGGACATGGTTTGCATTCCTGGTATCCTTTAATCTATAATTTAGTCTTCTGTTGTACATTGTCGTACTTATTATTATTACTATACGTTTATTAACAACGAATAAATTACATTGTTAATAGTTATAAATATAAACCTGGAGCTGATAGAGCTTTCAGCTAGAAATGCACTCTTTATGAGATGTTCTGTGCTGATATCAGCCTAAATACATTATTTACATTATCGTATGATATATGTTTCAAAAGGTCAGATAAATGTGAAGGAGCAATAGTCTTACAAATTGAATTGACATGAATACATGAGATGGTCTTGTTTTTAAAATGATTCGTTTCAATTTCCGTACTATTTGTGTAAAATAATCCAAAGTTTCCTCTGTAATCGATCTTGTAGTGTTTCTGTTAATAATGTACAATCCGAAATAAAATACTTCAATACTGGGGTTCCTCAAGGCTCTGTTCTTGGGCCTATATTGTACGATGTATTTACATCAGATATTCCTAATATCCCTCTTTGCGGTATTGCTATTTACGCGGATGACACTGTTGTGTTTACATCGCATGAATATCCTCTCATTATTGAGAGGAATCTTTCCATTGCGCTGGAAATACTTATAAGCTATTTAACGAAGTGGAAATGAGGAAAAAATGCAAGCTATCTTTTTCACTCGAAAAAGAAAAGCATGTTACATTCCGTCCAACCACTTGCGAGTGGCTAATGTATCAATTGAATGGAGTTCTTCCGTAAAATACTTAGGAATTCATCTTGATTCGAAATTACTGTTTCATCAACATCTGAGGCAAACGCTGAACAAAATAAATATAAGTACAAAACTTTTATATCCCCTTATAAACAGAAAGTCAATGTTATCAATTGAAAACAAAATGATATTGCACAAGGTTATATTTCAAGCCATAATTCTTTATGGATGCCAGGTTTGGGGTAATTGCGCAAAGTGCCATATAGCAAAGTTACAGAGGGCACAAAATAAACTCTTCAAAATGAGGCTAAACCTCCCATGCTATTTCTCTACGAAGGTTTTATATAAAAGGGCTAATGTTGAATTGATATCTGAAAGAATAAACACCCTGATGGCAAAATTTAAAGTCCGATGTAGACATTCTGACAACACTTTAGTAAAAGATCTATTTCCCTAGTGTTGTTCTTGCAATATCCCTAAGCAATTTCAATTCAGTTGAATGTATAAGAAACAAATTGTGTATCCGTTCATTTATTTTTATATTACTTATTTATTAATTCATATTTATTTATTTATTTGTTTATATATTGATTTATCGAAAGAGCTCGAAAAGAGACCTAAAGAGTTGGATAGATGAGAAAGCTTAAGCAGTGGTTTTGCCAGCGCAGACGAACACCTCTTCAGAAGAATAGGGGGGGAATACCGGGCCGGCGGATTTGTGCACGTCGAGATCTTTACGTACTCTTGCAACTGTACGAGTGCGTTTGTTGTTTAGAGTTGCGTTTGTGTGTTATGTTGGTGAGGCCCATTCGCAGTCGAATAGATATTTTAATCTTATTGTGGGATATGTCTTTATGGTATTTGACTATTTCAGCATTTGGTTTGAATTGCGTGTAGATATGTTGATAGTTTAACCAGTCAGATTTTCTCCTGTATTTCCATGCCTTCAGTAGATGGCTTCTTATGTCTCTTTTGTTGTAGGCATAAAAAGAGGTGAGAGGTTCCTTTAGAGCTGATTTAGCTACAGTGTCCGCCATCTCATTTCCCTTTATTCCACGGTGCCCTGGGATCCAGACGATATAGTTTTTTTTGTTTTTGGACTTGTTAATTGCAGTGAGAATGGCAAAAGCTTCAGCTGTAAATGTTGATGTGAATGTTGGAAGAGGACCTTTGGAGATGGTTCACAACGCATATCTTGTGAATTTTGTAAAGAACCGAATTGCAACTCGAGTTGGCTAACTCGGTATAGAAAATATAGTTTAAATTAGAAAGCTAAAACGTGTTTGATTCATAGCTGAGCTTATCCTTGGAATAGCCCATCGGATGTAAGTGAAAGAACAATAAACGAGAGAAGAGTAGGTAGACAAGCATGTATCCAATATACACCAAATAATACCGAACCGCAACCAGGTATTGGACGAGTCGAACCGTTTGCAGTTTTGCTGTTCAATTATTCGTTTCGGAAACTCGGTTGGACATAAACTTAATCGGTTTGGATGTAACTCGGGTCAGCGTCCACAGTGCTTACATGACGGTCAGACTCGACGATTTCCATGATTATGTTGACATTTTCGACAGTTGGCATTCCCGAGCCTGGTGCATCTTTAACATCGGAATTACTGGAATGTCTAATGGACTGCATTTTCGGCTTCATCGAAATTTTGTTATATTTTCCGTTTGTCCGTGTCCATCTTATCTTTCCAACGGCATTTAGTTTGTCCTATGGGACAGGGACGTACAAAACGCGATATAGATAGATTTCAAAACTTTCAGCACCACCTAATAAGTAATGAAAAGGAAAGTTGACAAGACACACCCTTGGTGGCATCCAACGCACACGGTGAACACAGCTCCTACAGTTTGTGTGCAAAGAGTACGCCTTACGGAAGTACAATGAGAAAAAGATCGGGGGGGAAGTCTTTATTTCAAAATCTACTTAAAAACTTATTTTTTTACTTTTGTAGGTAAAAAATGCGTGAATAAGTGCAAACAACGTCCCCTAAAAAAGGTAAAAAAACTCGTGAAACAGATAAAGAATACGTAAATAAAGTAAATTACTGAGAAAGAAGAGAGAAAATGACAGTGATTGCAATGTCTGTCAACATTTTAATAAATAAAGAAAATGTTGTTATCTGGCACTGAATTCACAGATATGAAAAGCTTTCTTGAAGGCGGACATTTTTGAAAAATTTAACACGAGTGGAATTGATAATATAAAACATTACATATTTTCGATGTCAAGCGAGTAGAGGTTTAGTGTCAACACTTACGTCAGAAGAAAAGACAATTTTAATGAAATTTATGTATTTCTGTTTAAACACCGTTGCAATTTCATCATCGTTATCTTCTGACCCGCATGCTCCACTAAATTGGTGGCAGGGGTAAACCACGCACGAGAGATCTGCAGGCAACTCGATACACAGCCATCGACTCTAACTCATCAGGAGGTATGCCCAAGCGTAACCAGGCGAGTTTTTGGACTTGGTCCAACCATCTCGTCCTGGGTCTGCCAAGCTGTTGCCTACCTGATGGAATTACATTCAACGCCCGTCTCGGAAGTCGTGATGAAGGGGACATTCCAACCAACGAATGATAGTCCTCTCCGTTCGAAGAAGCAGCTGCTCAATGTTGTGCTCTTCGCGCACTTCCGTGTTGCTCACCCTATCCCGGTGAGTAATTCCCACAATAGCACGAAGAAATCTTATCTCAGCAGCTTGCGATCTTAGTCAATCGGGCATTACCCAAATTCCATGACCATAGGTGAGAGTTGGAACAAATTCTGAGATCAAATACGCTAACTTGGATTTTCTGATTACATATCTACCAAGCTGTTTCAAAATTGACCCAGCTTGACCAATCCGACAGGAAAGTTTAGCATTACTCCACCCATCACTCGGGAAAAATACCCCGAGATACTTAAACTTCTCCACCTGCTTTAAGGGCACTCCGCTAGCCTGTAGACTGCATTGAACAGGTGTTCCAGGGATGACCATAACACCCGATTTGTCCACGTTGACCTTCATTCCAGCATCAGTACATAGGGCCACAAACCTATAGAGTGCGCGCGGAGTTCCGTCTGGGAAGATGTGAGGATAACTAAGTCAACTGCAAAAAGAAGATGACTTACCCTCAACTCTCCCAATGTGCAACATTCCTCGCCTCGGCTGCGCCGCAACATCCAGTCCATACATACAATGAAAAGGAGAGGTGTCAGGTGATTTAGCACAGTTAACACGAACACAGCTGCTACAGTGTGTATAGAGACTGAATGACACTCAGAAGAGGCCCTTCAATCCCATACTCCTGCAGAACACTCCTACCTCGAGGAGCTCGGTCATATGCCTTTTCCAAATCCACAAAGCAACTGCAGATGGCAGTATGCCAAGCCTTCTCAAGTACCATTCATAGAACGGTTGTACTTATACCGGGACGAAAGCCACACTGTTCCACTGTTTATCCCCCATCCTGGACTCGACCATAGCCCCAGAACGCGCTTGCAACACCTTAGCGTAGGCTTTCCCGGGAGACTTAAAAGAGATATACGGGGGGCGTTCAATATATTCTCGGTATCGATATGAAAGAAAATGCGAATTCAATTTAAGTCATGCATTTGTTACATCTTGAGATAAGCTTTTTTAAACCCTCAAGAAAATAAATCTCCTCTTTCTCTGCAAAGTGCCCATTTATTGCCGACTTGAGTTCTTCATCATTTTCAAATCCGGGAACAGGAAATAATCACTAGGGGCAAGTTCTGGACTATAGGGTGGATGTTGGATTTCTTCGAAACCACAATCTCGAGCAGCAGCCTTGGAAACTCGCGCCGTGTGAACAGGAGCGTTGTCATGAAGAAGCAACAGGGAAGCTTACCCCGTCTTTTCTTTTTAATTTCCTCCCGCAAATTATGCAAAGTGGAAGCGTAGGATGTGGCGTTGAATGTTTCACCTTTTTTTTGTACTCAATGAGCGAGATTCCCTTTGAGTCCCAAAAAACTGGCCATGAGCTTCCCGGCAGACGGAGTGAACTTCTTCGGGGGGTCTGTTCCTTTTTTATGCCACTGCATGGACTCTTGTTTGCTTTCAGGGTCATAGTGGTGGACCCATGTTTCGTCACCAGTAACAATTCGATCCATAACACCGTCCGCGTTCTCACTACAAATCTCCAAAAGCTCTCTACAGCATGCGATTCTCACCTTTTTCTGAGGCGCTGTGAGCATTCGTGGCACCCACCTTGCCTTGAAAGGTTAAGATGTTCATGAAGAATGGTGTGAATGGTACCAATTGAAAGGTTGGTGATCTCTGCCATCATTTTCACCTTCATTCGGGCATCCTCAAGAACAAGTTTTTCGACTTCTTTGATGCTTTCTCCCGTACAAGCAGTAGCCGGTGCGCCGGAGCGGGGGTCGTCTTCAATGCTCTCTCTGCCTCTCTTGAACTCACTTGACCACTTTTGCACAGTTGATAATGAAGGTGCCCTGGTAAACAGCCACCATCTCTTCATGAATAGTTTTTTGACTTTTTCCTTGCTTAGTGAGAAATTTAATTACAGCGCGATGCTCAATTTTCACCAACATCGTCTCAGTTGCCATTATGATTCTGTTTGACTAGAGATAAAACGCGAATTAATAACCACATTTATATGAAATTTTACATGAATGCACTAAAATAACAGTATTACTTGATAAATAAGTCAATTTATATATACAACCACAGCTTCACCCCGATACCGATACTACTCGTACCCCTGTAGTTGGAGCAGTCTCTTTTGCCCCCCTTCTTGAAATTAACCAATTCAAATAAAAGTCTCATAAGAAACATGTTAGTGTATTGTGAACCCAGTGAGTTCAATTGTTATAAGTCATATCCAAATAAGTAACTGTTTTATTTTTAATTATAATAAATATAAGCGTTAATGCAAGTGATGTGTTTTCTAATTCTGGGCTAGGGGAATGGGGTGAATGTAAACAATTTGGGGTAATTTTTAGGTAATTTAATAGGTAAACATGCCTTTTGAATTAACTAATCCTTGATCTGCTATAATTTAAATCAAAAGATACCACGTTTTTATAAACGGAAAACGACAACTCGTCTAGACAGCGTCAACAACAAAAATAATCTGGCCCATACATGACACAGACGCGTCGCCGCAAACCTTGAGTCAGTGCAAACACCCCTTAGCCACACATGGTTCAGACATTCTGCACAGACTTTAGTTTGTATCATTTCGTCGTGGTCGTCGGGTCGGTCATTGCTGTGGTGCTTAAAAAAAAAATAAAAATTGAATTGGTCTAAAAAAGTGGTACAATTTTTATAATTTTCCAAAAACTCGATCCGAAATTATCCCTCCGTGTACTTATTCATGTTTACGATGTGAATTTTCCTGCTGGTCTGTGCAAAATTCACCATTCACGACACAGACGGGTCATTGCAGACAATGCAAAATTCAAAAATTTGAATTCGCACAGACCGTCGCTGGAAACATACGACATGAATACACAACACCAGTCATGTGCACAACAACAAAGTGTATTGGCCTGCAGCGACGTGTCTGCGTCGTACATGGGCCCTATAAGACATACCGACAAGCCGAAGGAACATACGGGGTCCCAAAGTCATTTTTAATCGAATTTCTTTTCTCGAATCGACATAAGCTGGATAAAGCTCTATAAATTAAAAAAAAAAAACGAAAATGCCAAATCATTTACAACAACCAACTTTGACCCTACCACATTTTCCAAATTTGAAGACCACATGTCGCACGTTGGAAACAAAAGTGCCACTATACAAAATGTTGCACTTTTGAGTTAGAGTGACTTCTAGATTCCGATACATCCGACACGCACCGTAATATAAAACCTCCACAAATTAAGTTTAGAGCTATTGACCATTGAACTGTGTCCAAAACATTTATCGGATTTATTGAATTAGTGTTTGGTTTCAGTGTTCAGTGTTCGATATAATAACGACATGAAACCACTTAACAATTTAATTTTATTTATTTGAATGAAAACGTAACAAAACCATCCAACCTTCTACCGTGCCTCATCAAAATACTCCATGAACTCCATATTTTTCACCTTTTTAAGGGCCTCTGGAGTAGGTGGTCGTTCGATGGGTTTCGCCTCGTGAATATTCAAGTGGGAATAGACTGGAATGTAGGAGAGAGTCGTGTCCAAGATCGGAGGCTGCACCACAGATGCTTTTCCCGGCAGCTTGAAATGTTTGCCCAAAATCGGTGGCCGCAAAGGCTTTCCATAGCACTTGCCTTTCATGTCCCCAGCTTCGATGTGGTCCTCCTGGTCTTTGCCTTCCATTTGTGCAGTCGCGTGATATTGTTTTATTGCATCCACGTAAGTGCCTGATAAGACTTTAAGCGTCGTTGAACTTGCGACTTTCTTGATATCCGGCGGTAGACGGTAGCTCAAGTTCTCGTCGACTGGTTGGAGCGGAGACAAACGATTCCACTTCAATGGAGTTCCAAGCGTACCAAGGTATCTACCTCCTATTGACCACAATCGGCATGAATAATCGTGACTGCCACTGAAAGACAAGCACAGCGAATGAGAAATGTGTCTGTTAGAAGGAGGAGACGTCCCGAGACTTACGATATAATGATTTTTGGCTGGTTAACGTAAACAATATCAGTGATTGCCCTCACGTGAGCTTTGAATGAATTGACGAGCATCGGGTCGGGCTGGTGGCGTACAATTCGCTTTGCCCGTGGAAGGAATCGTTCCTTGCGCAGAAATATGAATTGCAACCTCAGCTTGGGCATGCAAACGTACGTCTTCCGTTCGCTGGGAACACTAAAACGAGGCAACAAGTGAATTCCTTCTTAAACGCACACGACTAGTGTGGGGAGAGGCAGACTTACTCCGAAGCACATACTTGGAGCTAATAACCCTGATTCCCACTAATCGATGAAGTCCCCATAAAAATGTCAACATGACATGGAACAGCCTCGGAAATTAGAATTTAATTGGTAATGTAGTTTGGGGCTGGGGCTTTGTGGCTTTTGTGGTTCTGCGGTGTGCCAGGAGTTCCTCCCTCGATTCGGAGGCAAGTGAAATATTTAACCCATATTTGACATGCAATGGCATGTGGGTGGGAGCACTGCACGAATCTGTCGGGAGAGACTGCTGCTGTAGGGGGGCTGAATTTATGATTTTGTCAAAGTTCCCATTTGGATTCGTGTCTCTGTCACAAAAACTTTTGGCGAAACTATTTCTTTATCCGATTTGAGTTTGTGGGTGGCGTGAGTGGTACTGTAACAATCTGGTTTCCCTTCGCGTTGATGTCTGACATTTGATGGTAACTCTTTCCTGGGTTTGCGAATCAGTTTTTTGTGTGCTTCCTTGCTAAGGCAACCATGTACAAGTTGACAAACGACGGAATTTGTTAGGTCAGGCTGAAGAAAATGAGTCTACATACTTTGTGCAGTTTGTGTACCTCCAATCTTATACCAGAACCTTTGACAAGGTGGGTTAATGCTGTGTTGTTTGAGTAATTGGTTTGGAAAGAATCTAGAACAAAGTTTAGTCTCACGATATGGAGTCTTTAAGATGTTGTCACAATTTAAGTTGTCACATGTGGAGAGACCGTCGTGCAACCCGCTGTTTAGAATCTATTGAGCCAACCAATCATAGACCACGTTTCCGACGCAGCAACAATGCAAGAAAAGAACTATGTTTATTTTGGATCTTGGAACTGCATGTCGTACGGTGTAAGTTTGCTGCACGTTGAAACAAAGAGGTCAATTTCGTTTTAGCCACAATTTGCTAGCCCCAATACGCCAACGATTCCGTCAAGAAACCCTGTACGGAAAAAGCACGCTAGACTAGAACTATTTTCATTCAACAGCCTAGAAGAAATGTCAGCTATAAAAATTCTGGACGTAGCAAAATTTATAAAAAGTACTAATTGGCTGTAACCCAGAAAAGGAGAGCATCATCCAGAATATGTCACTAACATACCGGTGTTCAGTTAGTAACCGAAAGAGGAACCGGTGCGTAAGCTGCCAAATAGTGATATGAGAATAGATCTAATCAGGATCTAAGTGGCAATCGCACAATCACAGCAATCGCATTAACCTAACCTAACTTATCCTTGTAGGGACAACTCAACGTTCGATTACATGCCGGATTATGGAGCTCTTTCAACGAATTCAACTATTTTCAACAAATGCAGTTCCTTTTTCAACTGTACAGACAGCATTCTACTTCATTTACTTTTACTTCAATTCAAGAAAAAGTAGTGAAAGTCTAATAATCAGAGACTGAACGGTGATCTGCAATTTTCACAGTCAAGGAGGATGAAGAAGTAAATAAACATACCTTCAAAACAAACACACCTAGCTTGTCGAGGCTTTGGTATAGTCAGATAGTCAGAAGCTACGAAGAGCAACTTTGTGAGACACTCTCCGATATGCCTACGTCCAACACGCCAAGGAGATGTAATTGTGTAGCCTTTTTGACGGGGCGGAAAAAAAGAGCAGCGCAAATGGAGTACAGGACTAGAAGAAGAGAGAAGCAGCTTCTACGCCCGAAGAAAAGGTACATCGCAACCTCCCAGCTCAAGGATATCTAAGAATCTAGGGACAAGCAAAAATAATACCCTTTTATAAAAAAAGATCAAAGGTCGATGGCGACCACTGCAAGGAGCTATATGTCGTACCACGCTACGCAAATGACATCTTAATGGCGATCCAACGATCAATCGCCTTTGGCGAACTATGCTACTTTGATTTGTCGAAACAACTGAGCTTGAGCTCTGACTCCTGACTAGAAGGATCAAAATCGTGCTCAACAAAAGTCTTATATTGTCAGGCCTGCTGGATGGATATCTAGCAAATCAGCAAAGCTGATTCTTGGTGCAGACAAAGACACAGGCTTGTCGTTTGTTAACAGGCAACTCTGCGAGCTGCACCAAGATATGAATATAGTCTGGAAGCAGCCACATCTAGGGCATGCTCCAGCAGGTCTTCGAATCCGATGCTCCTGGTTCAAAAGGGACAGGAAGACCTCCGGAATAAAGACCAATTTATTGAGGATGTAAAACAACTTGGCATGCCCAGGACCGTCATCGATGGAAGGAAGCTTTAGCCTTCAGGCTTAGACTCCACGTGAGAAAGCCTTCCCTTAACTGTTGGCTTTGTCTTTGCAAACTGCACATCGCAACATACAGCTCATGTGGATCCCAGTACAATGTGAAATGCCGTGTGGTTGTCAAACCGAAGAAGTCCCTAGGCGTCACAAGACACAAGCTCACAATAAAAACTGCATATTTCATGCACATTTGTACGGGGAGACGAATAAAACTCACAAGCCTTATTTCTGACATCGGCCACTGGAAGTCATCCATTACTTCCAGAAGACTCCATTACTTCCGGCACTATTTTATCAGAAATGTTGACAGATCTAAGTCCGACTGCAGCCCGATTTAACTTACAGTCTGCTTTTTCTGGTGCTATCGTTTCAAACCTTGAAGTGCTAATTTAAATGGATGAATTGGATAAATAATTAATTGACAGGTGTCACGGCTGTGGGTTGTCCTATATTTCTACAGCTTTTTTTTCTACAAAATCTTGAATCCTTAAGGAATGCCAAGGATGTTTTTTTGATATGTGATTTGTAGGACCTCCATAAAAGACCAAGCTGACTATTGGGCGAAGACAAACAAGAAACTAAGCATTTTTAAGGAGGTTTTCGTTCAGGGGATCCGAATATGGGCTAAATCTGTGCAGTTACAACTTTTGCTACTACATAGTTTGAATGAAAGAGTAAAACAGCATGAACTCATCAACTATACAAATTCCCTGATATTCCTACAGGTTGAAATCACCCAGTTTGAGGTTAAATTTTTTTTTCTCACCCTTCCTTCCTCAATCGTTATATCTTTCTATATGCTGTCACTCATGTCATTTTCAAAAAATAATCGAGTCCTACTCGAGTAGGAATAGTTTGTTCAGATGTAAGTGAAAAGTAGAGTTTAAAAAACTTTTAACGACAAATCATTGGAACTGAAATCGGGTACAAGACACAGAACACATAATCGTGCTTTTATTCTCGAGCCAAAACATTTCAAAAATATTAAACGCTCACTCCAGTTTGTTGAGAGTGATGACAGAGCTGTTGGAAACGTCGTTTTCTAGTGCTCAGTCAATCGAAGATTCCTAAGGATTGCACTTTCCTCATCCATTATTGATTTTTGATAAATGCAGTGGATTCAGATTTCAAAATCAAAATGAAGGTGTTTCGGAAGCTCTTTTTTGCAGAGAACTTGCAAAACAACTTGACGATTTCTTCTAGCTCATTTTTAAAGCTAAATATCGAATACCTTGCCACTACCATCCATTTACACAAATTAATACTATTACTAAGCATTTTATAAAAAAAAATTTAATCAAAATCTAAGAACCAAAATTAAAAATTTTAACCGCTATCAGATATCCAGAGATATGTATAAAAATTGAGCCCCAATTTTTGTCGTTGATTCACGTCATAAATGCGTTAAGTTCCGTTGGTTAAAATCGGTACAGGTATGTGTGTGTTGTGCGTGCGGGAAAAACACATGAGTTTTTCAAAAAAGCGATTCGTTGCTCGTTGCTTTGATTCTTAGTGTGTCAAGATCAGAAATGAAGTATTAAAGAGATGCCCAACTTCACAGCTGATTGACCACTAGTCCATCGACGAATTTCAGAGGCTTTCTGACAGTTATTCATGAATTTTTGGCAGTTATTCACGAAATAACGTAATTTCCGTTGAAATCTGGAGTTGTTATACTCTTTGTGCGCACTTTTTGTTAATTTTATTATTTCCAGGAAGTCTCATGGTTGCTCTCGATAGTGGAGTTATTCAAGTTTATTTCCATCTTCAGGGCGGAGGGTACCTCAACGAGTTCAATGCAGTCCACAAGATTGGAGACGTCCCATGATTGGTCACTTTAGCTTTAGAAAACTTTAGAAGGAGCAAGAGAGGTAGAAGTTGTGCATCTCTATCTTACTTCATTTCTGGTTCTGCAGTTTTTTTTACACTGCTTGCTGATCGTTGTCTGTTGCTTTGAAGGAACAACACATCATCATACAGTGGACTCTCTCGAGTCGAATTTTCACGCGATACCATGATTTCTTCGAGTTAGAGAAAAAACTACATCAGCTCTGTTGAACTGCATAACGTTGATTTTCGTATTCCAACTGGAATTTCGTTAAAACGAGGTCTTTTTTTAGATTGATTTCAATTGGCTTGAAATGAGCAATTTTTTAAATCCAACGAACAACACAAGGAAAAGGAAAACAATGTTTTCGTTTGAAACTGAAAGCGGCCCTTTTTGTACAAAAACCCGGTAAATTCGTCGCGTCGTTTAATGTTGTTGGCAAGGAAGGTGAGGCGAAAAAAAAGCAATATTGCTCTAAAATGTGCTGTGCGAAAGCAGATACGTGTATTTCTAGATTGGTATGCTTGGATATGAGTAGGAAGAAAATCAACGCACTCACGATGATGGCATACGCGATGTTAAGTTATATATATACTCGAATAAGAATTGTAAGAGGGTAAATTTTATTTTGTTTTATGCAAAATCAAATTCCACATAAGGGATGAAGAAAGAGGCCAAGAATTGAAAGAATGCGTACGAGTTAGAGCGAGGGCGGAGGCATGGGGAGAGTGCTTTTGTATGGAAAATTGAGGGGAATGCTAAAATATAACTTACTCGTATGAACTTCGAGTTAGAGAGAAATTCGACTTTTAGTTAGAGTCCAGTGTACATATATAACACACATCATCTGGATATCTATCATAAAATGTGTAAACCATCCAATTGACATCTGCTATCAGACACAGAAAGAATATTCTGTCTTTTTATTTTTTTTTATTTCTATTCTATTTTATTTTCTATATTCCATCTTTCTGTTTATTCTAACAGAATAACTGAAATCGGTTATTCTACTAGAGTTGGAGCAACTCGTGTAAATACTCGTGTAATACCCAACTCGAGTCCCATCACTACTATGTAGTCTTTAAAACTAGTGATGGGCGATATGTGACGTGTGGTGGGTGATATTTTAATAATCGAGTGATCACTCGAGATGGTCGGATTCGAATGATAATCGATTGGTAAATTAGTAGTAGATTCTCAAACTCACTCGAATGACTACTGACTAATTACTAACTACTAACACAAGAAAACTCGATAAATGTCTCTAATCAAAATCATTCGAATTTTTTATTTTTTTTTATTAATGAACCGAGAAGTGGGGTAATACTTGAGTTATTTTCCATACCTTTTTATTTCATTGTGGTTACGTTCTTGATTATTATTTCTCCGCATTATTTTCGCATTGAAGTGAGACATTTATCGAGTTATCTTGTGCATTTCTTTAGTAACTAGTCAGTAATTATTCGAATGATTTTGAGAATCTACTACTAATCTACTAATCGATAATCAGTCGAATAATCATTCGAATGCGCCAATCTTGAGTGATCATTCGATTATTAAAATATCTCATTTACTAAAGTCTCAATTCTTGAAATCATTCGATTATGCCCATCACTATTTAAGACTGCCTTCGATTCAGTTAATAGAATTTGTCATTCGAGCAAATTCATTAGTTTGTTGAGAAGGCATCCGAACGACAGTGTTTGGAATGGTAACATCAGATCACCAGATACTTTCGATAAAAAAGAGGAGTCCCGCAAGGATGTGTGCTAAGTTTACTTTTGTTCCTGGTCTATATCGATGTAAACCCAAATAAATGGAACTAAATGTGTGAACAGAAACAAATTGAACTAAATGTAAGATCAGCCTTGAGGTTGCGACATTCGTCAAGTATTTAAAAGTTCTTTCAAACACACTGCAAGTCCAGACCAAGGACAACGAGCAGAGATAATGGAGGGTGTGAAATACAAGGGAACACCACTACATCTCCGATGTGGACAAGGGGCAAAAATGGCCGAAGATGGATGGAGGGTTGGACCCAGTTTTACTTCCCGTCTAGACCGTTGGTGGATTGGAATGAAAAATCCTCTTACATCAATTCAAGTGTTCCCATTGAAATACCTTCGACAAAATATTCCCTATCTGCGTGCTTACCAATAGTTCTGAATAAGAAAAATCTTGATGTATCCAAAGGCACTTCCAGTGAACAGGTATCGGTTATTTTTGTCCGTGTCCATGGCAAGTATGCAGTCTCCAGTCTTGTGGACTGCATTGAACTCGTTGAGGTACCCTCCGCCCTGATGATGGGAATAAACTTGAATAACTCCACTATCGAGAGCAACCATGAGACTTCCTGGAAATGATAAAATGAACAAAAAGTGTGCACAAAGACTATAACAACTCCAGACTTGTCGATACCATGCTGCTTATCCATCGGTCGAGTTTGTAGAAACAGGACAGCCTGTACAGACAATGGCAGGGCGCCCATGTTCTTGGGCTGTTCTTCGAGTTCAACTTCGTCTTCGGGATCATTCTTTAGAGTGCGCACCGATATTGACTTTCGAATGAGACGCGAAATCCGTATCTGCGCCTTTTTTGCGTGCGAGTCCGTCTGGGGTTCTTCTTCTTTCTTGTAAATTAACTGAAAATACAGACGATCTCAAGACAGAACAGTAACAGATCCGGCAGACAGTCAGGCAAACCTCAACAAATTGCTTCGGACTTTGAACGTTGTAGCGTCGATAGGGCTGCCCGGTTTCCAGCTTCCAGAATATCAGCTCGCCGGAGTATGTGCCCGTTACTAGGCCCTCGCCGAGCTTCACGTCGGCACAGGTGATGTCGTCTCCGTGGAAGGTAAGCCAGTTCTTTGGGTCGCTGTACTCCTTGCCCTCGACGTCAGCGAACTCAGTGACATGGCGATCCCAGCCGACAGCAAAGATCCTGTCCATTATCCAGGATACCGCAGTAACCTCACATTGCGGGCTAATGCTCATATTTCGCACACAAACCGCGTTATTGTAGTTCCAGACTTTTAGGGACCCGTCCCTGGCGCCAGTCAGGAGGAACTGTTCGAGTGGATCGAAGCAGGCAGCTGTGATCTCTATGTCTATCAGTTCCCCATACACTTTCTGAGTGTGACAGTTCTTGAGCATAATCTGTCTCCGGCCCGTCCACGGATCCCAGACAATGATGTAGCTGTCCAGGCCGCAGGTGACGACATTTCGAAACAGCTTATTGTACAGAACCACCGAAACCGGCGCGGCATGTGTGTTGCCGTCAGTGAGGTCCATTCGCAGTCGTGGACTGCACTTGATGCTGATTACTTTTCGACCCCCACACACCAGGTGTCGCGAGTACTTGTCGTAGTAGTAGGCCAATTCGGTCTCAGTCCTCGACACCATTTGATTGAGGTCACTGTAGGTCTGGATCAGGTTCTGCTCTGCGACATGCCAGACCTTTATTATTTTCAGATAGTCCACACTGTACGCCTTCTTTTCTTCGGGCTGAATGAAGACGAATACGATGCCGCCATTGTGACCGGTGAGAATCGCCGATGGCTTTGACGGAATGTATGGATCCCAGATGCGGAGGTACGTGTCCGGGCCGCCGGTTGCCAGAATTCGGTTTTGCTCATCGAGAAAGAAGCCTGTCACACCCTTGAAAGAGAAAGCACTTCGGGGTTCGCATTTTGTATTAAACAAAGACAGAAAAGATATTGGGTTGGTTTTTGAGAGTTTTGTTACATCTAAGAGAAAGAACCTACGATCAACAGCCCCGTTTCGACACCGAGATCGTTCGAGGGGATTTCAACGGTAAGCTGAGTAATGCTAAATGTTTCCACCGAACGAAACCCCGAGATTCCATCAATTTGCTTAGAACCTATCAGGTTCCGCCATACATTTTCGTTAAATCCTCCCGGACTTCATCCGTTCATGAGAGGTTGTGAACCCGTGTTAATTTTCTCATTTTATCTCTTTCTAATTTCTAGTGTTCTCAGACTATTATGCCCTGTCAACAAACAGCTGCTCTGGTGGCCATTTACAAATTGAGAGCGACTGACTTGAACATTGAGATCGAAACCACTTCAAGCTCGGTGGAAACGGCCTATTGAGGTTTCAGTAAAAGTTCATCCGGACCTCGCGGGTTCGGTTCAGTGGAAAAGTAGCATAAGGCGGACATCTTTACTGGAATCATCGAGAAGGACAACAGCACTACACAACATCCGGTAACGAACACAGAATGGTGGACTTTGCAGCTCTCTGAAGCTAGCACGGGGTTCCTCACCTCAATTGGGACACATGGTGCTCCCCTGATCAATTAACCAGATCGTCAACCAGATTGAAGATGTTGCGATCGATGTCAGGCACTCCTCTAGTGTTCTTGATGTCCGAAACTTTTGAAGACAACAAAGTCTCAGATCATTTTATTGTTATAGAACTCTGTTATCGGGAAAGGAGGGCAAAGGCTCACAAAAAGAACTTTGATGTAGGCACGGACTTCATCCATCTCAGCCCGCAGTAAGGACTGGAATGAGCTCCTAGAACAGATGCAGAATAACTCTTTCCTCCTATGCGTTGAACGAAAAATCAGGCGAATGGTGAGAATTGGTATTGCCTTTTGCGAGTCGCGCAGATGACATTCGACTCAAATGTCAGAAGCTATTGTAAATATTACCTTTGGCGAATGTTCGCGGAGTTTCGTGTTTCTTACGTTTTATTATCATGCGAATTGAAATATTTGGCGACTGATGGACGAAGTGTACAAAAATCAAGAATTAAAGAACATAGCTGTGCCACAGCCTTGTTAAACGTAACGGGCCACATAAGAAGAGCTATTGACGAAGATAAAACGACCATATTAACCTTACTTGACTTTTCGAAAGCATTTGACAGCGTTGGCCCAAGGATACTCTGTCATAAACTGTTCACCCAATTCAACTTCTGTAATCCCACTAATAAATTAATTCTTTCTTATCTTACTAACCGAGCTGTTTGCCATAATTCAAAACTGTCATCCTTTTGTGACGTAAGCTGTGGTATTCCTCAAGGTTCGTTTCTCGGTCCGTTATTATTTTCAATGTTTATCAATTCCAATGGTTTTGTCCTACTGTAAGTTCCATATCTATGCAGACGATGTTCAAATCTACTTAAGTTTTCTCTTGGTATGGTTAAAGACTCAGTTGCTAAAATAAACAAGGATTTAGGCTCTATCGCCAATTGGGCTACAAAAAATGGCCTAATGCTCAATCCAGACAAAAGCAAATCCATCGCGTTCTGGAAACAACCGCCTTCCCTATCCAATTTTCCGCCAATTGAACTTAACTCAACCGCAATTGAATATGTTACATGTGTAAAAAACCTTGGAATAATGTGCAATAGTGAACTGACCACATTGATAGCGTAGTGTCCAAGATATATACATCTCTAAGAGGCTTGTCAATCAGCAAATATATTCTTCCTATCAACGTTAAATTAAAAGCACTCATAGTGCCAATCTTGACATATGGATCAGAGTTGTTCGCTGACTGTGATTATTCTTCTTCGCAAAAGTTGAGAAAAGCAATCAACGCGGCTGCACGGCACGTTTTTAATCTTCGCAGATTTGACCATGTCTCGGAACAACGTCGGAATCTCGGAATCTCTCTCTAGGGTGCGAATTGAAAGCATTCCTAGGCTACAGATCGTGCATATTACTCTTCAAAATTATTCACAAGAAACAGCCAAAGTATCTATATGAAAAGATCACCTTCTGTCGATCGAATCGTAATATTACTTTAAGACCCTCAATTCATACCTGTTTAATGTCACGCAGGCACTTCTTCATTCATGCTGCACATCTCTGGAACCACCTACCTTCACAGGTACGGTCTAAGACCGAGTACACACAATTTTGTACCGCTTGTTTCTCCTTTTTCTCATCGAACTGAAATAACTCCTACAATATTTTTATATTTTTACCTTTTTTCTATGTTCTTATATAATTAATCGTATTGAATCTTAAAATTGAAAAAAATATACGCTCTAAATTGAATTGAATTCGAATTGAAATTGAAAATAATAATTGCAATAATGATCACTTGAATTCAAGCATGTCAATTAAAATTGTATATTATTTTATATTGCTCCTGTACTAGTAAAATAACATAATGTTCTTAATGTACAGAAGTTAATATCAATAAATGAAATGAAAAATGAAATCAAATGAAAAAATGAAATTTAATGACGTGACATGACAGAAAATTAAATCTAAGATATGAAATGAGTTGATTTTAATGATTCCTTCTCAATTTGGGAAACTGGTGCAATTAATGGAGGCAAATCTAAACATGGCCAATTTCGATCGTCAACGAAAACCGAAAAGAGTACACTGGGACCTATGCGATCGAACATAAAATGATTGGGACCACCTGCACGTGATGGAAATGAGTTGTGTAAAGTAAGATGTTTAAACAAAATGTTCAATATGATTTATACCATTTCGAGGTTTTTCTGGTCTGGATGGAATATAAAAACAGACTGAAATAAAAGCGGAAACACAGTCACAAATTTTAGCAGCCATGAAGCAAATAGAGATAGGCCTGGATACATGAAATGCGTATTTTAATTTTTTTTTTTCATGCACTTATTTTGTTTAAATGTATAATCTGTTGGAAATAAACATTTGACGTTAAAACACACTCTTTAAGCCAGACGAGAATGAATGAACAAATTTCATTCGAAATTTTGTTTGAAATATCGTATTTTTTCATTGTTATGGTGGCAATAGTGAAATTTAGTAGAACTAAGAAACTTGCGAACCGTAACAGCTCGACTTGGTACATTCGCCTAACAGTTCAAAAGTAGACGAACGCTCGAGTCGCCATCGGTAATAGGGGTATAATGGTACGTTTCCACTGAACCGAAACCGCGAGGTCCGGGTGAACGTTTACTGAAATTTCAATAGGCCGTTGCCACCGAGCTTGAAGTGGTTTCACTCTCAATTTTCAAGTCAATCGCTTCCAATTTATAAGGGCCCGCCAAAAGAAATGTCAATCGCTCTCAATTTTTAAATGGCCGCCAGAACAGCTGTCTGTTGGCAGGACTTAATAGTGTGCGAGGATAGAAAGAGATAAAATGAGAAAATTAGCACCAAAATATACTGAAGATCACGCTGTAGGCTTATCCGGGCTCACAACCTCTCACGAACGGATGGATCCCAGGAGGATTTAACTAGGTTTGAAAGAAACGGCGAGGTTTCCAGACCCCGAAAATGTATGAAGGAACCTGGTAGGTTCTGAGAAAATTGATGGAACCTCGCGGTTTCGTTCGGTGGAAACGTAGCATAAGACACACTACAGCAATTTAGCGT
This sequence comes from Eristalis tenax, assembly GCA_905231855.2. Lineage (NCBI taxonomy): Eukaryota > Metazoa > Arthropoda > Insecta > Diptera > Syrphidae > Eristalis > Eristalis tenax. The sequence continues at coordinate 93,652,223 of HG993125.1, forward strand.
ATTCTCTCGGAGAATAAATCTGATTTAATACAAGACATTAATCATCCCTGTTCGGCTCTAATTCGCAGAGACGTCGGCACTAGACAGACCAGAAATGAAGTACAATAGATGTGGCCAACTTCACAGCTGATTTACCCCTAGCCAATCGACGAAGTTGATATGCTTTTTGACAGTTGTTCATGAAATAGCGTGAATGCCGTTATTTGTCAATTTGGCTTTCAATTTGTCAACTTGGAGAAAACGATATAAAAATGGCTGTTCAAATTTTTAAGGGGAAAGAGATGTAGAAGTTGACTATAATACTTCAAACCGACTGAATCCCTTGGTTATTCGTGCAATATTAGCTCTGCTTGCATGAAAAGAGATGAATCACACTGCGAAGTGAGCTTGTTGTATTACGACATGTGTCTAAGAAAGGTTACAAACCCAACGTCTAAGGTGTCTAGGCCAGATAGAGCGCATGTTGAATAATGCAACAGACCACGACCGTCTTTTGGTTAACGCAACACAGAGATCGCGATATCTGAAGAGGCGCAGGTAGGGTTGCCCATTCTACATCTCCAGGCAATCCTATATATCGCACGGAAAAGAGACACGGAAAAAGTAAAAGACTTAGCCAGACTTAGCTATTATTCTTCGTGATCGTGGTAATGTGTTGCGAAGAAGAGGGAAGTTAATTATCCAATACGAATAAGAATAAACGCAGGTAGCGGTAAGTTCGAGTCAAGATGTATACTTCTTTTCTTTCAGTTGCAGCTTGCGTCGAACTTGTTTGTGCTTTATGTTTTTATGCGATGTATTCAAAACATCGATGTTTCGATGCATTACATTGAATTAAACATCGATGTATTTTCAGCACTCCGGACTGCATAACCAAACAAAGAAGAAGGAACTGGTGGCCAGGCTCTTTAACCTGCCGAGAATGGTAATTGACTGGGAAGAGGAATTCTGAGAAAAGTGCCGAATTCCAGGAGATTACCAGGCGACTGTAAGCATATTTCACATCTCGTCAAAATACACAGAAATTGAAGTAATTCTTGAAGCATTTCCTTACCAATGGAATCCGAAACACTGTTTGGGTTCCCTCCTTCCAATCGACTGCAATCAGTCCCGGGCAACGTCCCTTATACTTTTTGGTATTTCGATACTCTGCGGCCACCAGCAAGATGTTCATCCTGTAGGAATAGTAAACCTTTTGAATCAACTCCGTGTGAAGGTTGAGAAACTCTCTCGGCTTGAATGCTCCGTATTTTCCCTTCAGAACGTCTGACCAGAAGAGCTCAACTAGAGCGGTGCCAGGTTTGCTCTGAAATGGTCCACGCAGAATAGGTGAGAATTCTAGAACCCTCACGTTTCCGCCGATATCTCCAAAAATAAGTTTTGACAGCGAGTTCCCAGTCTCGTCGAATCTGTATGCCATGCAATAGACAGCGAAGGGCATGCTGCGGATGACAATGCGAAGGCTGAAGTTCGAAGCCATTGTCTCGTGGAAGCGAATCTCTCTTTCAGTGGACGAGGTGCAGACAATAGCCACATCGGACAAAGCTTGCATACATAATATCCACGTCGGCATTTTCAAGAAATCTAAAACACAAAACAAACACTGACTTGACAACGCGGCGGAGGCACACTTTACTCACAGCTTTCTGACACCCCCTGGCGTATGGGATCGAGATCTGGAGTCCAGAATCTAATCAAACCCTCCTTACTGGCGGTCAAGTACATGCCCTTGGAATCTGAAGTGTTGTCAGCCTGCAAAGACGATCATTAAGTTGAGAAATCGTGGAGAATCTCATGCAGAGTTGACCTTGTCAAAACTCTTAAGGTACGTGATGGCGATGACCGGTGTGCGATGTTCGGACTTCTTGCTAGTGGGCGTGCCAGAAATGGGCATGATGAGCGTCTCCTTCTCATTGTTGTTGTCATCGTCCTGGAAGCCGAGGATCAAGTGCGACACAAACTCGTCCCAGTCGCATTTGTAGTCCTTGTTCTGATTGATTTTTAGGAAGAGCCGATTGAATTCGTCATCGCTGAAGGTTAGCTTGAAACCGCCAAGGGCTTCGCGTAGCTCTCTGTGATTGAGTTTTTGCTCTGGATGGTCCTTGAAGACCCTGTGCAGTTTTTCGATTTCATCGGATCGTAGCCATTCGTGAAGCCTTTCGGAGCGTTCTTCGACTGGTGTTGCGTAAGAGGATACCGATGGACGTTGGATCCTATTGGAATTCCCTTGACTAAGACTGAATCCATACGACATTTTATTTACAACCGGTTTGTGTACAATTGCCTGGGAATGAAGTGAGTGAAGGAAAATCAAATGTTTCCCCTGAGAATTTATACATGAGAGTATTTTGGAAGGCGGGCAGGGTATGTTCACACAGGGCAACGGTGTTGATCGCTAACAACATGGACAACTGTCATAGATCATGTTGACATACAGCCTCCTAGCGGCGCTCCCTGGATAACCTTCGCAACACCCGTTGTGAGGTTGACTAATGTATCCAGCGGTTCCCTTGTGTATGTGCGGAGAGCTAACAACCAGCCCACATAAAAAAACACAATGTTACGAGAGAACAAACTGCTCGGATTTACGGAAGGAAACACAACGACGAGACGGCGCGAAAAAGGACAATGATTCGCGAGTGGGCTCCTTAAACGTAAGAACGCCCTACAATCCAGGGGCCGCTCATAAACTGGAAAATATCCTCACGCAGTAAAAGGCGGATTTCACTGCGATCCAGGAAATACGCTGAATAAGACAAGAGATGAAGATAAAGAAAGAGTGCGCCATATATTACAGCGGCCTCAAAAGATTGCACATATTTGGATGCGGATTCGTTGTGGAAAAACGGTTAAGGTCGAATGTCGTCGCCTTTAAACAGATAAGTGAACGCCTGGCTATAATCTGCATCCAAGGCAGATTCTACAACATCAGACTTATAAGCGCACACGCCCCTACCGAGAAGGCTGAAGACTCTGTCAATGAGGACTTTTACGACCGCTTGGACGGTGCCTACGGAGCACGATGTCAAAATCGTGCTGGGAGACTTCAATGTCCAAATCAGGAAGGAAGACATTTTTGGCGGAGTGATCCGAAAGCACAGCCTCCACGATAAGACATCAGATAACGGCTTCCGACTCACAGACTTTGCGGCAGCATGTAATATGGTCATAAGCATACATTTTCGAGGTTCCCTCGAAAAAGAATCCACACAGCAACCTAGCGATCTCCGGACGGTCGAACCGCCAACCAAATCGATCATGTGCTCTTTGACGCAATGCATTCGTCAAATATCCTGGATATGCGAACATTCAGGCGGGCAAACGTAGACTCTGACCATTTCCTCGTAGCAGCAAGATTCAGAAAGCTGCACCAGCCAAGCGAGAGGAGTTTTGACATTGGACGCCTGAGCACACCAGAGATTCCCAGAGCCTACGAAGAGCAACGAGAAACGTGAGAGACGGCATGCCTACGTCGAACACCAACGCCAAAGAGATGTGGTTGCAGAAGATGGGAGGAGAAGAAAGAAACGGTCTCTCGCAACCTCCCAGCTCAAGGATATCGCAGAGTCTAGGGACAGACAGAAAATACGGGCCTTTTGTAAAAAAAAAGCCAAAAGCCTTGCTACTGGCTCTAGGAAAGGCACCCATCCTCTTCAAAACTGTGCTGTGTTGAAGCAGCCCTTTCAGCAGCTCTTCAGCGGGCCTGACCACCCGAGAGAGTGGTAGGGAATCAAGAAATCCCAACTCCAGTCGATGAAGTAATCCTCCCACCTAGCTTTGAAGAAGTCTGCACAGTCATTAAAAGGCTGAAGCACAACAAAGCCGCAGGCTCAGATGGCTTCCCATCAGAGCTCTTCAAGGCCGGTGGCGAAGTTCTGGTAGGGAGCATGCACCAGATCATCTGTAGAATTTGGGAAGACTAAAGCATGCCCGACCACTGAATATCAGCTCCATATGCCCCATCCACAAAAAGGCGATTGTGCCTCTTGCAACAACTGTAGAGGTATATTCCTGCTAAACGTCGCCTACACGATCTTGTACAGAGGAGTGTCTGAACGTCTAAAGCCGATTTGCACCGCACTAATCGGTGCGTATCAGGGCGGCTACCAGCCCGGCAAATCGACTATAAACCAAATATTCACACGAAGGAAATTCCTGGAGAAGACCAGCGATACCCACCACCTCTTCATCGATTTTAAAGCCACATACGACAGCATTCATCGCAAGTAGCACGATTTCGGGAATCCAGGGAAAACTGATCCGGTTGTGTCGCACCACGTTAACACACACGCGATGCACCGTGCAGTTCGGCCGTTTGAAACATGCGCCAGATTTCGGAGAGGAGATGTACTGTGGTGTGGTTTTTTCAATCGGCGGGCAACTGCAAACACGGAAGGCACTATTTCCTACAAGTAGGTCCGACTGTTGGGGTACGCAGATGACATCGAGATCGTCGCGCTTTTCCAACGTGTCTTAGTAGAGGCTCTAACGGCGATTGAAGAACAGGCGAAACGAACAGTTCTCAAGGTCAATAACGACAAGACCAAATATATGCTGTCGACCAAAATACGTGCACCACCTTGGACAAAATATCATCATCCATCCGACGTAGAATCGCCCTTGGCAACCGGTGCTACTTCGGTTTGTCGAAACAACTGGGCTCAAAACTCCTGACTCGAACGACGAAAAGCATTCTCTAAAAAACTCTTACTTTGCCAGTCCTGCTCTATGGAGCCGAAAGCTGGACGCGAAAGAAAAATTCAGCGTCGGATACATGCGAGGAAGGTGAATGGAGGAGAAGACACAACCGCGAACTCTGCGTGATGTACCAGGATGTGGATGTAGTTGGGAAGGCAGATGTCCGTCGACTGTACTGGCTTGGCCACATCGAGCGAATGGGCACCAATGTTCCAGCTGAGAGGGTCTTCGAATCTGAGCATCCTGTTTCGAGAAGGAGAAACCAAATCTCCGGCATACAGACCAAGTAATCGGTGGTGCAAGACAGCTTGCTCTTGATGACTGCAAGTGCCCAGGAACGACGGAAGGCAGCAATTCTTCAGGCTCAGACCCTCCAAGGGTCATCGGTCTGATAAGTAAGTATTCTGGAAGGGAAGGGAAGCTCTCTTTCAGTGTATCAAAAACGTATCAGCGAGCACACAAAAATAAAGAAGAACCTCCAATTGACGTTTAAAACCGTGGACAGTGTTCTTGAAGCCATCTCCGACTGTGTACTGTGTGTGTGCTTACTATTCCTTCAATGCTTCTTTTATTCTTCACTAATAACCGCCAAATGAAATTAACCTGCCGACAGTTGGTTATCAAGAATTGCTGTCACATTTACGTATCAGGCCGGAGCCTCATGGAGGTCCTCAGACCAAACTGTCTTGCTTCCGAACGCTCGGTCTTCCTTTCCTTTTCGATCCAAGGGGCTCTTTTAAGTTAGGTGGGAGGACTACTCCGTCGGGATTTTCTAATACCTTATCACTCCCTCCTGGCAAGGGACGCTAAGCAGCTGTTTGAAGCTCTGTCGACTTATGACCACATTATATGCTGTCGCAAAGTCAGTGAACCGGGAACCGTTATTTGCTGTCGTGTCGTGGAGACTTTGCCTTCCGATCACCCCGCCAAAGATGTTTTCCTTACCAATATTGGCATTGGCATCTCCGAACACGATTATGCAATCGTACTTCAGACACGGTTCGTAGGCAGCGTCCAAGGTGTCGTAGTAGTCCTTTTTGATAGATCTTTCAGCCTCTCTTGTCTCTCTTGTCTCCCCCTTCTTCTCGAACGTGGTAACTAGGATACGACAAGAATCACTGCCCTCGACCGGCCATCAGTTGGCAAGAACTCTATCAAAAAATGCAGTATTTCTTACTCATTTATTTTCAACTAATGAACATTTGTGGGAGCCACAGAAACCAAGATGGTTCCACAGCAAAAAACATCACAATGCTATATAAAATAATAAATATGTATTGTTCTCCTTACATCTAAGAAAAAACAGTGAAACAAAAACCTACTGTACGTGCAATCGACATTCACCAGCTATTCCTGCAGAACACTACAGGCGTCGAACATCTGTCCAGCAATGTGCAAATATTTACTCTCTTTCTTGGACAAACACTCGTAGGCAACAGTGGTGAGTTTGGTCATTGAAACAAGGTCAATTTCATCGGGGCTGGTGGCACTAATCTGAATGCCACTTGACAAGTTCTCATTCTACAAGAGAGGAAAGAAATTCACGAGTGTCAGATGGGACTTTCAGTTTTGTGGGTGGTAGACGCCAGCGACACTTACTAAATTGTCGAGGAAGTGCAGTAGCTGTTGGCCGACAGAGGCGATTTTCGAGAACCGTTCCCCGGATGTCTTGGAGTAGAGGTTCATGCGACGACCAGCGATTTCGAGGAGAAGCTTTCCCATTTCCATTTTATCAACGATGTCGTCGAGCAAGTCATTGGCGTATGTGTCCCAGCCATGGGCGTACATTTCAACAACCTGCGGAGAGAGAATTTTTGTTAGGGATTTTGGTGCGCTTCTACAGCGAGGTTGTTGCTCACTTGGTGCCGTTTGATGCCATCTTTTTCTAGTCCCCATAGATCGGCCAATTCGCACACTTTGTCCATCCAGCCAGAGTGCTCCAGTGTATAGAGTTGCTCCAGGTCTTCCCGGATAAGGTCCATTGAAGACGTTATCACTCGGCAAAGAAAATTCTCGCGATGCTTCTGCAGGACCATATCGGCAACCGGCAGTTTATACGTCAGTTCTTTGTTTATCTCAGCGAAGAACGTCTTGTTGGCCATGGCGTCGAACAGAGTGGTGATTGGCTTCTGGAACTTGATTTGAAAGAAAGCAATGAACTGCAGTATCCTGCAGAGTTCGATGTGCAGCTGGAGAACCTCCTGAATGGCGTGGTTCCTCTGAAGTGCAATATAGTGAAGCGGCAGTTGGCCATCGGCGAGGATTTCTTCGAACTTTAATTCCCTCTTGCGGTGGCTCATGGAGGTGTCAAAATGCTGAAGGAACTCCAAGCAGAGATCAAGGAATTCCGAGACCATTGAAGCCGATACTCCAATGTCCTGCAGGCAGATCTTGTCATCCGGCAAACGTCCAGCTTTCTGGATCATCTTCATGGTGGACTGGAGTGGGTATTTGATGGTGGCGTTCCAGATCATGCAGCACATGCCGTGCTTCAGAGCGTAGTCGGACTCTTTGAATGTACCCAGACAGATAAGACTGGCTCTCATGTGGTCGAGACTCTGCAGGTCTTTGCTCCAATGAACCATGTACTCCCAGGACATGAGGCTCAAGATTACACCGGACTCCAAACTGAAGGGGAAGTGCTGGCGAAGAACTTGCAGGCGCTTGGGAACGGGCTCATCTTGCTCGGTGATCTTTTCTTTCTCAAGGATCTTGGTCGGGTGAATTCTGGAGTAGAGGAGCCACTTTGTTGCGAGGTCAGAGACGACACCCTTTCCTTTGGTGACGATGGCTTTCAGGCTGCAGTCCGGTGCTTCGTAGGGAAGTTCTGGCATGGTGGGGTCTAGACTTAGCATGGGCGATCTGAAAAGAGGCCAGAAGTCAATGGAGGATCGGAGGATGCTGTGAAGCCGTCTTACTCGAGAATTGCTCCCAAAACAGCGATGTCATCCAGTTTACCGATGAGCAGCGACCACTGGGCTTCGTCTTGAGATATCTGCTCCCACTTCTCCTCCTCACCTTCCTCACAAGATCCCTGGAACAAAGGTCAAATGAAAGGGGCTACAAAGCCGCGAATAAAGTCACTCACGTCTGCTTGATTTCGCCTGATCGCAGTGGCAATAGTCCTGCACACGATCGCAACCATTAAGTTCAACGAACGAGGGCTCTCTAGGAGCAACTCCCTCACCGCTTGCCACCACCCGCATATCGAATTGTAAGTCGAACTGTTAACCTTGTCCCCGGCCAGGTCGCATATGGCGTAAATAATTGTTCCCAAATGCATCATGTCGTTGATAACTTCTTCCCTGGAATAATCGTATAAACAAACAGAAATCCACGAGCATGTGCGATCGGCAGCTTACCTCGACGTGTACGCGAATGGTTTCTCAAGCCAAAAGTGCAAAGCCATTATGATTATGTCTTCGCTGGATATGTCTGCAGCCGTGACGGCGTCCTTGAAATATTCCGCACAAAAGCGGCTACTGAAGCACTCCTTAAACAGGTTCTCACTGATCACCCCGAAGAGTGCAGTCTTGTCGCGATTTAAGTGCGGGCATCCATCGGAGTTGGTGAAGATCCTGAGGTATTCCACAAACTCACCGTCCTGCTGATGTTTCACTTGGAAAGTGACTTTGGAGAGGCTCGCGAGTGTGGTCGGCGACTGCCGATCGCCCAAAAGTTCCATGATCTGTTCGATTGTCTCGAGGTCACTGTCTAAAAGAGCCAGTGATTCCGAAGGCGGTTCAATTTTCTTTGGAGGATCCTTCATGGCGATGTAGAAGTTGGTCAGCCTGCGATAGAACGCCAGCAGATGCTCCAGCTTTTCATTTGACTCGGAGGTGAATGAATCAACCACAACTTTGAAGAATTGGGGTGGCATCTTCTTATTCTTCGCCATCACCTCCAAGCACTGCAAACGGACTTCGTCGGTCTGGAAGTCAGTGCAGATCTCGGCCAAAGTCTCCAGGCTGCAACTGTCTGGATCGTCACGGAGGATGCCCTTCAGCCGACGGAGGAGATGAATGTCTCTGGCAGTCTTGGAGTTCGCCTCGCGTAGCGCAAAGTGAAATGGAATGGTGATCTCTTTGATACTCTCGTCAGACGGATCGAGAAAGAGACACGAGTTCACTGTGGCCTTACATCTGGCCCCTGGAACTATGCCCATCAGGCCATGTGTGCTGTAGGCCAGTTGGCCGTTCTTACTCACAGTGAAGGCAGCCACTTTTGGACCGTTTTGAAGACCCCAGATCTCCAGGCATCCCATGTGTGGAGCGTAGATAACTAGGAACAGTGCTTTCCGGCGTGCGTTTTTGTCTCCTTTCATGGTTTTTTCCTTGATCTTGATAAAGGCACATTGCGCATCACGGTATCCCTTCCAGACCCGTAAAGCAACACCCCTTTGGCAGTCTAGCAAAATGACTCTATCCAGGTTGTCAACTATGGCAGCCAATTGATTCCCTGGTGCCAGCCAAATGTTGCAGCCGTCGCGTTTCCCGTCGTAAAATCGACTACCAGACCTCATTGTCGTCTCCTTACCCGGAGATTGCTCCTCTGGCGGCTTGGAAGCGGGATTCGAGTTGAAAAGGCCTCCAAACACGTTTTTGTAAACCTTCCCGATGACGTCTTTCGCAACTTCTCCCACTGATATGGTGCGGTACCCCTCCTCGGCATAAAACAGCCCCAAGTATGGGTCTGTACCGACCGACACTACAAGGGAGCTTTGAGTGGGAAAATCGGGAACCTTGGCGTACAGCCCAGAGCTGAGGGTCTGTTGAACTATGTGGTCGAAGGTGCAGGGTCTCTGTGGTCCCGCCACCACTGTGTCATTGATAACACTCTCGCGGTCCTTGGGATACTTGAACTTTTGATAAGGAATCAGTTCCGTCGGTTCAAGATCTCCGAAGTACTTGCTTCCGTAGGCGCCTCCGCTGCTATGCGCGGCGTAGTTTCTTTTGCTGGTGAGGAACGGAAAGAGGTCGTCACCTTTCAAGATGCAAACGCCGACGTCATAAATGATGTAGAATAAGGAATCTTCCGAATCACGCTTGAGCAAAGATTTCATGCCGTACACTGCGCTGTCATGGAACCTACAAACAAACAGGGTCAATAACTTTGAATATATTTGTACATGTGACCAACATTTGAGAGAAAAGCTTAATTCCAGTGTCTGCGTAAAATATCACATTTCCTGACGAGAGACCCACAGCAATGCACGTCCATTCCGGCCCAGAACTGACAGTCTTGCCGTACATGGGTAAGCACAAGACAGACGAAATAATTTCATTTGAATGAACAATCTCCTCGGACCAGCTTGGAGCAAATGTGGCCAATTGTTTCTTGTTGTCCCAAACAGAGGAAAGCAGTGCCAATTTTTCTCCCATGGCGAAGGCAATAAGTTCACTTGTTGGTGACACCGAATAGTGGACAGCTTTCAGCCATCCTTCATCTGATGAAAAGGCACGCACTTAATTCCCTGAAGGGTACGAAATGACAACCTACCGTGAGCTAATCCGAAGAATTCCTGAACTTTTTTCAAATCCTTAATACTGGCGAATGTCTTCACCTCGCACGCCATTGTTATGCGGGGATAATGAATAATAGTTTAGAACTCGATGATCGTTGAAACATAAATTATTTACGTTTTTCTTGAAACAATTTCTCGAGTAGAATTCGTTGTAAACATCACAAAGAAATTTAACATGACGTATGCAAATGTCAATAGTGACAATCAGCTGAGGTAAAATATTTTTCTACTTACAGATAGAGGCGACATCTGGGGATGAAATTTAAAGAAATAACGAACATTTGCTTTGAATTCTTTTACTAAGAACTTTTACTAAGTGGGAGAGAACATAAAATATTTTGTGCATTTAACAAACCTCCTCAGATGACTACTTTATCAGATAATCAGTAGACTGACGAATGTATAGCTTGCATTATTATTTATTCTACTGGAAAGGTTGCCAGTTGCCAGTTGGTGCATGTGCATCGTGCATTATCGGAGCTTTGAGAGCAAACCCCTCCGTACCTCTGAACGTACTTCTTAAACTTCCGCTGATAGACTTAATCGGCAGACTGGCACCTACTCAAGCTCAAGGATTTCTCAACCACCATCCCCCCAGATCATACTGGAATTCTGAACGAAAGTCACTTCCTTTGCGAATATTCACAAGTGTATCGAAGATGTACGAAATCGTGGGCGCTGGTGTTTGTTCCAAGGATTTCCGTCTACCAAATGATTGCAATGTCTTTCAGGAAGAGACTATAGCGATATAGGAAGCTCTGTCCTGCCTTAAACAATGAAAAATTTAGTACAAATGTCATCGTCTGTTCTAGCAGACATGTAGCGATCAAATCTCTGAGTTCACCTCTAAGACTTCCCTGAAATGCGGCCTATATCTGAACAAGATCGCTAAGTATTATAGCATGCAACTTATGTGGGTGCCGGGATAGGGAAAATAATGAAGCGGACGAACTCGCTAGAAAGGGCACTGGTTCGGTACTCTTTTCGGATGGTGTAGTATTAACTCACCACTACGACCTCACCTCAGATCACAACTGCCTTGAGACAAGATTGGACATGCACACAAGACAACAGACATAGATAAGAACTAAGATGCATGCCATGAGCATTATAACTTATTGCAGAGTAGCTCCTATGCTCCCACGCTCTACCGTAGTATTGCCAATACACTACAGATGGGAATCTGACATCCATGCCTCTCGATACTCCAAAGCATCTACAGAAGCTTATAACGCTTACTCAATCAGATTGTCTTCGGGAACTGGGTACCTCATTATGAAGTAGTTATGTCCTACTTTCGATCCAAAAGGCTCGCGTAGTCTGATCACAAGGAGTAGCCAGAATCTTACATCAGTTATCGGAGTCGTAACCGGGCATTGTTTCATTGGAACATGCTACCAGATTAGGCCTTTCCTACAATGACTTCGGCAAAAGCTGCTGAGACGAGGAGGAGGAAGAAACAAGTGTGCATCTTCTGTGTAATTGCAGCGCTCTCTCTTCCCTCAGATGATGTTACATACACGCCATCTACTTAAACAACCTGTTGAAATACATTAGCATTAGTATCAGTCATCTCTGCCGCTTTACCAAAGCGGTAACTGGTTTGCGGAATAGGATCAATCAGTCCCCGAGGTAACACAATGGGCCTTCTCTGTCATAAGTCAGATCTGTTGCCAACCAACAGTCAGCCATTCAAACCTAGTAATGTGATGGGATGACGATGATAAGTAATGTACAAGAAGACGTTACATATGTCATTTTAGGAAGAGGGGTCTCGATGTCTAAAAAGTCTTCTCCAAGTCATTCCGACACGAACGCAGGTATCTATTGTTGACTGTTTTATTCCACTAAATGGTGGACTCCAGTCTGGCGGGCGTATGTACATTGTATATGTCGTGCGGCGGATTTTAATGCGCACGAACAAAATGTACTTTCGAGACGAAATAGGGAACCTGCGACAAGAAACAGTATGAGCCATAACGCTCTAAAAGTCCCAAGTTCGTGGAAATTTGTCTGATGCCTTATTGTGGAAAAAACATATATAATATATAAAAAATAATAATTTAAGCAAATATATACTACAGGCGTTATGCTACAGTTTCACCGAGGTTCCATCAACTTTCTCCGGACCTACCAGGTTCCGCCATACATTTTCGGGGTCTGGAAACCTCGCGGTTTCTGATAAACCTCGTTGCAGTCCCCTTGAATTCATCTGTTCATGGGAGGTGTGTGTTCATTTTCCCCTTCTACTTCTGGTGTTCTCACACTATTATGGCCTGTCAACATACAGTTGTTCTGATGGCCATTTAAAAATTGGGAGCGAGTGTCTTGAACACTTAGAGCGAAATCACTTCGTCCGTGGAAACGGCCTATTGAGGTTTCTGTAAAAGTTCATCCGGATCTCGCGGTTTTGGTTCAGTGGAAACGTAGCATTATACGTATTGAACATTGGTAGTTCTTCTTTGACCCACCCTGTATTTGTACGTTCAAATGCGCGTAAACTACATGGTCTGCGTAGCATCTGAAGACCACTCACAGCACGTTTGTTAGAAATAGGGAAAATTGCGTTACTTCGCGACAGAAATACGGATTATGCGAGAATACTTGTCACAAGAAGCCGCGAAAGGTTCAAATTTTGTATCGTCATTCTTTGAAATCTGACAAATTACTGATTATGGTGTAGAAAGAATTCGATGGCGCCAACTTCGGTAGCTTTTTGTCAATTAATTACGGTAACTTAACATCGTGTCAAATCAGTGAAATAGTTTTAGAAGTGACAAAAAGGGTTTTGCCACAGTTTAATGAACGGTATAAGGGAGTGCATTACACAAAAGAAAATTTTTTAATTAAATACTCAGAATGGAAGTTTTCAGTGAATTTTGTAAAAATTCGTGGCAATGTGGTATCGGAGAATGTGTTACTTTCGGATAAAAGAGGAAGACCAAATAAAGACTTTGAAGAATGCTGTGATAAATTAAAACGAGTCCAAGAATTGAAATCCTCCATATCGCTACAACGTGTCCCCACCATGTGCAACTAATAAAAAGATTCGGTTTTATCCTGGAAAGAGACTATAAAAACTTTTAGATTGTCCCCGACAAATTTGGAGCGTATGCCCAGTAAACCGCCAGCAGTATATGCCAGCAACAGTGCATAAAATTCTGTTCCACGAAGCAGAAATAATATCTTCAGCAGCTTTGCCCGTCGGGTCATTATCAGAGGAGGCTCAACAAAGTCGGAATAAGGATTATATCGGATTAATAATAGTAGACAATTGCCTCGTTCGGCAACGAATGAAGACTTTATTCATCAAATGTTGGTGTCATCTCATCCCCGGATTGCGTATTTAAGGCCTGAACCAAAAACAAAAGATTCACTTCCACTTAGTGCTGAAGAGTAAGCCTTATTATACTAAATTGCTTAGTTTTTTTAATTCTAAATAAAATCTATGTATGTATGTACTTGTACAGTTTAATTTATTTTTATAAATTTGGATTACAACTAGTTTTTAAGCCCCAATTTAGAGCCATTGACAATAACAAATAAATATTTTATGCATTTAACCAAAAACTTAACTTAAGATGACTCCGCTGCCTGATGAGCTACAGTAACTATTTTTTAACCATAAATCATTACTTGAATATGTTTAAAATTTGACTATGTTTCAAATTTTATAAAGATCACGCGATCAAAGGTTACAGGTTTAATTCCAACTCTCCCATACAACAGGACCACTGTGTGGCGGTGGCGATGGCGTTATGAAATGTTATTCGTTTCGCAAATACAACTTTTGCACATTATCTTCGATGTCAGTTAAAGAATGTTTCCAGGTTACTTAAGTTACACGGAACCGGAGCCTCTCCATTTTGTCACTTCAATGACAACTTCATTCGATCCATCTTTCCCCACATTTTCGAAGGTCAAGATGTACGCCAAGTAAAGTAACGCGAACCGGTACGTTATGCAACGGGCTCCGATATCTCGTAAGTCGGCGCCACGCGTAAATTCACTTTAGCTGAGTTAAGAAAGTAAATTAATAATTTTCTTTAAGATATTGTATGAAATTAGTTAGTAAGCAATCGTTAAATAAATCGGTCGATTCCGGACCATCAAATAAAAAAATAGTTTTTTTTTCTCTAAAGCGAGAATTAGACAGTTAAGTTCGATAACATTTTCAGTTTACACAATTGGCAGCAGTGCCATAACTAGGCTTTTATGCGCTCGGTGCCTGTCATTTTTGCTCCCTCCTGGGCCTAAGCAATGTGCCTGGGCACCGTTGACAACGCTGTCTGATATCAGTCTCAAACCGGTGGTGTGAATAACAATTTAGTGTGAATGTTCCCTCAGCATTTTGGAGGGAACACTTCATCGAGTGTGAACACAGATTTTGACAGATAATGCTGGAATATACGTACAAGATTATATGCAGCTGAACACAAGCATCACGCAGCCGTGTCTATTCCTAATTTCTCCACGCTGAGAGGTGGTCAGAAATGATGGAGGAAGAGATATTTCTCTGTCCAATGGAAAACCCCTAGTCCATCGCAGTTCACCTCAGATTTTGACGAGATTTTTCCTCCATCATCTCTGGAGGTGGTACCACTACCATCAAACGTTTGGCATTTGTTTATTCTTTTCCTTCTCAAGCAGTGACAATGGAAGAAAGACTAATTGAATGAATACGAAGTAAAAAAATTCTTATATCTGACTTACTGATTTTCACGAGATTTCCCGTTTTGCAAACAAACTTCTACTCACCTGATTTTGACAGCAACTGATGTGCTGAAATGTCATTAAATTCTGCACGTGTCCGCAAATATGCATGCAGCGCTGCCTGCACGATGTATGTGATTAAGTTTTTATTTTTAAATAAACGAATAAAACGTTAGTGGTGAATCGTGCACCGCATTTTCTGAAACCCAAGCGGCCATATTCTGACATTGAAGCTGGTTGGGCTATGGAGACAAAGCATCAGTGACCAAGGATACCGGGGCATAGTGGAATCCAAGAAATAAAGAAAGAGGGCCGTCTCTCGAAAAAGGGTTTGGAGCTCGGAGAATCTCCTCGGAGAAATCGAGAAGACGAAGTTGTGGACAGAGCCAGAACTTGCTGGCTTGGTTGAGTATTGAATCTACAGCAAGGACTCTACAGTAGGTCTCACGATAGTATTAATGGTAGTTTAGAAATGAACTCAACTCGCCGGTCTAAGTGAGCCATGGCCACAAAGTCGCCAGAGCCTACATACCTGTCAGACCAAGTACCTGACATAGACTTTATTAACTAATAGCTCCCATAATCATATTTCTGGAGACATATGATAAAACCTATCAACGAAGTATGATTCGAACGATGCTATCCACCAAACTGGACGATTGTTGCGAAAACTGATCCGCCCTGTGGTGACTGTGGAAACTGAGCCAGCACTAATCAACGAAGAACAGCTGCAGGTTATTAATTAAATTTCCTACTGTGATTACTGTGATTCCGCTGAAGATGAACTCATCCATGAACATCACAATAAAGGATTTCATAGTAAACCAAAAGGACTGCATGAGAATTCGGCCGAAGAAGGTCGGAGACCAGGACAGGAAGACCGGCTAATTGCGAAGTAAGGGATCCTTAAAATTGGGAAACTTTTTTTCAAACCAACGAATTTCAAAAAGAAATTTCAGAAAAAATCCACGATGCAGATGTTCTCCACCGAGATGTACCTCACAGTGAAGATCCTCTCAAAATTCACGATCCAGACACCTTCCACAGAGATGGACATCACAGTGAAGATCCTCTGAAGAACCAGGATCCAGATACCTTCCACAGAGATGAACATCACAGTGAATATCCTCACAACGTCCACGATCTAGACTCCTTCCACAGAGATGAACATCACAGAGAAGATCCTCTCAACTGCCACGATCTAGACACCTTTCACAGAGATGAACATCACAGTGAAGATCTCATCAATACGACAAATTAGTCCTCCGCAGGGGAACATCACACAGCAGAATATGATGACCAGATACCTGCGAAGGCGGAGACCTTTAATTTTGGAAAACTCTAAGTTTTTCAAAAAGACACTTCAGAAATTAATTCAGGATCGGATCACTTCCCACAAGGATAGACCCGCAGTGAAGATCATCTCAATTTTCACGATCCACAACGATGGACATCTCAGTGAGGATCCTCTTAAGATTCACGATGTAGGCGCTATCCACAACGATGACCATCACAGTGAAGATCCACCTTCCACAAAAATGGACATCAAAGCTAAGACCCTCTCAGCATCCATGATCCTGACACTTTGCGCAGAGATGGACATCACAGTGAAGATCATCTCAATATGACTGATATTGCGTCCTCTGCAGGAGAACATCACACAGCAGAAGAAGAGCATCGGATAGCAGAGCATAAACATCAGATCTTTAATCTTGGCAAACTATTGTTCAACTCACAGTTTTTCAAAAAGACACTTCAGAAAATGACCCACGATCAGAACGCTTCCCACAGAGATGGACCCCACAGTCAAAAAGATCCCAAAACCCACAATCCAGACACATTCCACAGAGATGGCCATCACAGTGAAGACTATTTCAGAATCCCCCATCCAGACCTAATTCAGACACATGAACATCATCCTGAAGATCATCTCAATACGACAGAAAATGTGTCCTCTACAAAGCTATATCACACTCAATCAATGGGAGACCCTACGCGGACACGGTTCTCATCCATGATCAGCATGCTGAAGAACTTCTGCATACAGCAGAAGAAAAGAAATCGCACTAAGCACCCCATTGGAGGACATCTCAACGCTGAAGTGTCAGGCATGCACTCAGCAGAGAATGGTCAGCTACATCAAAGGGAGGAGGTCACTGCAGTTGGCAAACCCTTTTCCATACTTAATTTGTTCAACAAGAGTCTTGGAAAAACGTTCCACAGACCGGACACCATCCACAACCGTCATAGTGGAGAGCAACTGAGTGCAGCAGAACCAGCTGAGATGGCCTCCGCCCAGGAAGGTCCAACAACAGAACAAGAAAAAGATCATCCACCAGCGACCGAGAAAGACCCAATCGTCGGTAAACCCCTTCCCCCGTCAAGGTTGTTCAAAAGTCTTCACAAACCAGTCATGGTGTCAGTTCTGAAAAACTTCAAGATGAGGCGAAACATTCCTTGGATCCGTCAACCATAAACCAAGCCCAAACCCAAACTGAAACCCAAAGCGAAGACTACTGCGATGGCGACCTGATTAAGTAAGATCCGGTCATCCGGCCTTAAATGCAGCAAAGTGCTGAACTAATATTAAATATTAACATTTAACGATTCAATAAAAAGAAACAAAGCCTATGGCACACAGTAAACGACATGTTTGACTCTGTATGGTGAACCTCTGGTGTCGTGCTTGACCTACATCGCGGCCAAAAAAGGTAGCCCAACCGCTCCGACTGTTTCTCAAATTAGAGATACGCTGAGTTGACGAATTTTGCTTTTCAAGGTCGCCCGCAGAACAGTGAGTTTGGTGAGTGACCACAACAAACAAAGATCAACACCAGCGACTGGCCGAAAGAAAGAAAGCAAGAAAGAGGAATGCCAGAGAGGCGAACAAAACTCGTTTAAGTAATTTTTTAAGTTCAAGTTCACGCGCTTCCGATGCCGTCGCGACACCGTGGCATTGTGTCGGATGAGGACTGCGTGTTGTTTGCAGAACGCCGCAATGCAAGGTGTGAGATGCACGCACATGATGGGTTCAAGTACATTTTGTGATTAAATGCATTTCCTGCCACGCATCAAGGACATCGGCCACTGGCCGTTCATCGGGCTGTAGTCACGTTTACCATGTTGGGCAGCGTTCAGGTCGTTTACTTGCTGCGATGTTTATCCTTGCCGAGGATATTTATAGTCTGCACAGATTAGTTGTCAGACAACTAAGGGCCGGAAGGAGAAAGAGATGAAGGGAAGGCTTGTATACCACACGATGAACTTGGTAACTTGAAGGCATTGAAGCGAGTGGAGACAGAAGCAGTATGATTGTCACTTGAGAACTCAGCCTGACCTGGGACTTCGTTGTCTGCGGTTGATGCGAGCTGGTCGTGGTTTCTCAGTTTTAAGTGACCGCGAAGTCACAACTGGAATTGAATCCGCTCTGCTTGTGCATGGAACGAGCCCTGTATGTTGCGCAGTTTCAAGTGAACATCAGTCATTAAAGTGCGTGCTGTGACCCCTGGTAATTGGGTCTTGAACTCCATTTCCTCACATCGTAATTAATGAATGTGAGTAGGGAATTCGCTGCTGTGCCTCGCAATTGCACCGTGTGGCAATAGCTGAAGGAGGGGAATTCAGCTTGCGACTTGAAGGTTCCTCTCGAGTTCGCAGAATCAGTTTGGCGACCGCTGAAACTTCACTAACCAGGTCATTGATATTGTCGCCAGTTGAAGTGACATAATGTGGTGAAACGAGTTGTCTCTGAGTCGGCCTTGATTTGGACAACCCTTTTACTCTTCCAAGGGATATGTCTCTTTCCATGTGTATTGTATTCACAAACATGTCTTTGAATGAATTCTGCAAAACAGACGAGAATAGCTTTGTCTCCTGGCAATGGAGCATATCGCCCGGACCGACTGATTCGTGATGAGGGGAATAATGCAGCAGAATGGGGCATATTGTAATTAGCAGTAGGATTTGACAATTTAATGGGTTTAATGGCATTCAAATTTAAAGGCGGCTTATTCAAAGTATTGCCTTGCATGACGTAGCCCATTAAGCTGTGTAATTGCTGGACTACAGCACGCAGGGTAGGTAACAGGCAGAGTGATTATGGGTGAAGATCGTTTGGGTTGGAGTAGCAATATAATTATTGTAATTAACATCCACATTGCTTTGCTTTTATTAATTGTCTGTGCATCTATTTCGACCGCGTGTGGGATTTCTCTTTAGGAATCAAGTACAAAAACTTGACACATACTTGAAGGCGTCACAATAAGAAAAATAAAACAAAAAATATGATGTGGGAAAACAAATTTGGCATCACTTGTAAAACTGCATCACGTGGATAACGGTCGAACAAATTTGAAATACTTTCAAAATGACACGATATACTTTTCGCAATATGACCGATCAACTAGATTTCTTAGGAAGACTAACTAAAATGTACAGACGACCTGGCGATGATGGCAAAGATCCCGAGGAAATAAAAATTCGTTTCACTTCTGTCTCGTGCGTAGTTCCATCCAACGTGTCTTTATCAAAGACAAACAACACTAGAGAAGATGGGTTTGAAGTAGGAAGACTGGACATATACTCAGTCGGGTGTGCAATATTGTCCATAAAGACAAAGTCGGTTGGACTGGCCGATATTCACAGACTTTCTAAAGGTGTTACTTCCAATTGTTCTTCCTTATATATCATACCCGGAAGCTTTGCAAAAAGGAACGATTATCCCTGTTCCCAAGAAAACAAACTCGCTTGAATTTCGGCCAATTGCAAAGTGTTTGAATCGATTGTCAATCAGGGACATAATCTCCTAAATCCTATGCAATCAGGATTCTGAAAAGGGCACATATGTGATACAGCCTTGCTTAAAGCAACCGACGACATACGGAAAGCTATGGACGACGATTAAATAACCTTACCTCTTTTCGACAGCATTCGACAGTTCCCCACTGTCCTCCTAATTTTAGTTGAGTAATCCCACTAATAATCTGCTCGTATCTTATCAACCGTGTTCAAGCTGTGCTATATAACACGCATTCACATTGGCGTACCTCAGGGTTCTATTCTCGCTCCGTTATTGTTCTCAATGTTCATTGATGATCCTCTCAAAGGGTTTTCTGATTGCCAATGTCATCCCACAATTTAACACTCGTTTATTTGAATGGATACTTTCGATTTTTTCCCTCTCCCTTGAAAAATTCCCGATAAATTGAATAAAATCGATATTAATTGGCCTCCTCAGTAATTTGAAGTTGAAGGAATAGCATCACCCGCCGACGCTCAATAACTTGAAATCCGACTTCCCCACAATTTAAAGTGTTTTCGTGCACAGGTCTGTCATTTGTTTGAATCCAAGTACAGACATGTAGAGTGTTTGCATGAAAGAGATATGAGTGAGTTCTGAAAGTCAACTCAATGTTGACGATGACATCAGAGTCCACCGATGCTGAAGTGTTGGACTTAGCTACTCTGGAAGCACAGACAGACGAAAGCGACGAAAAACAACCGATCTCAGAACTCCTCTCAGAAATCAATTCTGCGCATTTCACTCAAATGACTCCATATGGACGAGAACCGAGATTATTATTTTGAAACGTTTTCCTATGAACTGAGTGACACGCGCAGATTTCTTTTCAACTTCTTTGTGAGATTACAGAGTCGCTTGTGTGTGAAGAGTTATGCAGTCTCTATACACAAACTGTAGCAGCTGTGTTCGGGTTAACAGTGCTAAATCAACACCCTTCACCATGGGCGTTGGACTTCGCCAAGGGTGCGTCTTGTCACCTCTCCTTTTCATTCTATATATGAATTGAATGTAGCAGCGCAGCCGAGGCACACACATTGGGAGAGTTGAGGGTCAGTCATCTTGTTTTTGCAGATGACTTAGTAATCCTCACATCCTCCCAGACGGAACTCCACGCGCGCTCTATAGGTTTGTGGCCGTATGTGCTGATGCTGGAATGAAGGTGAACGTGGACAAATCGGAGGTTATGGTCATCCCTAGAACACCTGTTCAATGCAGTCTACAGGCTAGTGGAGTCCCATTGAAACAGGTGGTAAACTTTCCTGTCGGATTGGTCAAGCTGGGTGAGTTTTTAAACAGCTTGATAGATCTGTAAGCAGGAAGGCCGACCTTGGTGTCAAAGCCAAGTTATCCGTTTTCATCTCAGAATTTGTTTCAACTCTCACCTATGGTCATGAAATTTGGGTAATGCCCGAAAGACTAAGATCGCGAATACAAGCTGCTGAGATGAGATTTCTTCGTGCTGTAGTGGGAATTACTCGCCGGGATAGGGTGGGAAACACGGCAGTGAGCGAGGAACTCAACATAGAGGAGCTGCTTCTTGGAACGGAAAGGGCTATGCTTCGGAGGTTTGGCCACGTCGCACGAATATTCCCTTAGCACGAATGGACCCACATCACTAATGGTTGCTGTATAAGCTAGGCCCAGGCTTATCTCGGACGCCATCCATTAACTTACGGCCACAAATAAATTACGCTTCTACGACTTTCAACAAAAATGTATTCTCATGCCTGTTGAAATTTTTATAAAACAATTAAGCTTAACGCCTCCACTCCCTGTATCTAGGCAAACATCCGTTGAAAGCATTCCGCCTTCAACTCGTACTTGAATGTGCATCGAAATCAATTGTCGCAGCAATGCAGTGCGGTCTAGCTCACATTAATTTCGCGGCACCACCTTTCGCAATCGACCAACAAGGTCGAGGGTACAGCCGTAAAAAAAGACTTCTGTGTTGCTAAAAAGAGAACTAGCAAAGGCACTAAGTGGGTCTAATTGCCAGATTTACCACGTTTAGAGTGATATCATAAAATAGCAATCTCAGATAACCCGCATTCGCGTATTATTTGGGTCATAAAGAATAAGTACCTGGTCAAGTTCCAATCACAGCTTTGAAGCCAGAATTAGCCGATGCCCACCTAGTCGCATGTTCAAGCGAATGCCTCTTCGAAATGGTTAATGCTATGGTCACGAACAATTTGTGGGTATTATCTTTCACATTCGTCATGTCGTTTCGCGACCTCACTCAATGCTCAAATGGCTCTGCCTCAAACAGGTGTTCGCCGTGCGCCTCCTCGAATTAGTTGCGATTTTGTCTAAGTGCGCTATTAGATTGATTGATTTTAAAAAGGGTCACGTTTCGCTTTGCCTTCCACACAAAGATGCCAGCAATTTGCATCCCTTCACACGCGCTCCATGCATAAATTTCAAATCGGAGGCTTACTCTACGAAATCTTATCGCAACCGACGTGATTTATGACTCCGATGCCGCTTGACTGTTTTGTACTCGTTAAGGTCTCTCGTTATGGGGAACCTTCGTTATCAGCGTTCCAAATTTGGAAATGAGAAACAAAAAAAACCAAACGGTCTTGATAGTGCTTCGCCGGGACAGTACACAACAACTGAAAGTCGTTGAGCTGGTGGATGCTTATGAAGTGCTGTTACGGAGGGGATCCATTTTGGGGACTAATGAACTGTTTTTTATTTTGTTTATTGATGTGCTAGTAGTCGTTTTGTTGGTGTGCAGTACTAGGGGCATATTAGGGGACCGCTGGAAGAAATCGTTGAACCGAACAAAAAATTGCTTGATAATGGAGCTCGTTCCAAATGAATCCGATAAGGATTTGTGCTCGGATGATTGCAAATGGCAGTGGAATAACTTGTGATTAAGTGGGGAATTTTGAATATAACTTACCAAGGCTTGCAGTTGCAGGCTGCTCTACTTTAGACATGTTTGCACCTCAATGCAACGAACTTTGTCTTCTTCAATGATTACACGACTATGCAATGAATACTATGTGGGGGGAAATTAAGCGTTTGATCTGAAGGTTGGACATAACGTACGCAGTTAGACGGGGTGAATTTGCGAAAGTGACGAGGTGGCTCTTGAATTTTTCGGCTGGGATATAGTCTGTCAGACGGGGTTTCTCGTAACTTTCGCCGTCTAACTATCTTGTTGGTTTGCATAACGCAGGCAAAACTGACGCAAGGAGCCTTGAAGCAAAAAAATCCATCGAACGAATGGAGACAAATGATGCGCTGTGAATATTAAAAAGAAGTTTCGTTAAGTTTCGTTCAAAGGGAAAGGGTCAGCTGCGTAAATTTGACACGAGGGAAAATATGATGAAATGATCTTCGAAATTTTAGTCTGACAAATTCCAATGCCCTTTTTTGATTCGCTTTCTGTAAAAGATGACTTATGGTCCAACCACAATGAACATAAGGATACTTGAGTCAACTTAAGCAATTGAAAAAGTACACAGATATGAAGCACTGTGAACATAAAAAAAAAACATATCGCTCAGTTTCGTTAAGTTTCGTTCACTTTTTCTCAGCTGAACGCCACCGCAATGATGAAATATAGAAAGGCACCCCAGGACAGTGCTGTCAACCAAGAAAGGTGCCAACGGGGCGACAGGATCGTGCATCGAAGTGAATCGAAACGGGAGGCTTAAAAAAATACGTCCTTTGTGAGTGATTATTCTCCTTCTGTTTTTGTTTTAATACGACACAAGTGAGACTAAAATCAATATCCATCTACTTGGGTATGGCTTCTCTCAAGACTTAAGGCTCAACTTTAATACGCACGAGTGTCATGAGCCAGTGTCAAACTTTAACGAAATGCTTCGTCATGTTTGCAAAAAGCACATGGCTAGCCATAAAGAGAATATGCGTGCATGGTCATGTCTTGTTGTGTTTGCATTGTTTTTTATTTATTTATTTTTTGTGAAAAAGACAATTTCTTATGTTTCCAGATCGTTTATATATGTGCATATACACGAATTATCAGCTGATTTGGCCATTTTTCATATTTTCTCTTTCAATTGTCAAATTCGCAGATGCGGGGTGCGATGCGGAGCTCACTAGCTCATGCTTCACGAAACATTTGTGTGGTTTGCTTAACTTAACGGAATGTTCGCAATCGTTCGTAGACGACATTATAGGTTTCCTCATACGGGTGGGTACATTCGCTCACTCAGCCATGCGCGTTTGACACTAGCTCATGCTCCCTCATGAGCATTATATTTGGGCCATTACTGAGCGATTCGATTTCAAAAAAAAGTCAGCAGTATATTGATGTCCCAATATTAAGACCGTTAATTATTTACTTCCCTGAAACCGTGGTTTGTCGTTCATTTGGTTTTACAATTTGGCAGCACTGTTCACAGTTCCAGCCAACATGTCAATTGATAATTGATTTGCTGTCAGCGTGCTTTGCCATTTTACCGTGAATGCCAGAGTAACACTTGCAAATTGTGGGAATCGAAATTACCACGTTAGTTAACCCCGACGATGATAACTAATTTAGAGACACGAAGATATTTTATTGAAGGCATTTTACGCATTCATCATTACGCACGAAACTATACGATTCATGACGACAACTCAATTGGAGAGACGTGGCTATGTATTTAGCACTTTTTTTTTGATGAAAATTTGATTCCCGGCATTGAATTTACAAGATTGAGGAATTGGCTGGTGAGACGATGATTAACGGTTATAGAGGATGCTAAGCGGCTTCCGGTGTTGGAGAAATGGATGATAAATTGACCGCGTTACGAATGAAAGTAAGTTACTGTAAACAAGATGCAACAAGGGCCGAAGGTACAGAGATCGGGAGTGGATGTACTTATTCACATTCGCTTTAAATGCCAGCAGTAAACCTAAAAATAATCGGCTGTGAAGAGCACTCTAGTCTCTGGACATAAATGTTCGTTAGAAGCTCGGCTTAACTGTGATTGTTGATCATTCTTAGCGGATACAAGTATTGTCGAAGAAGATAGTGTAAGACAGTCTAAACACATGTCATTTTTTACAAGACCCAGGAGCCGTGGTGCAAGTCTTGGCAAAAATATAAAAAAGCTGGGAGTACTTTCATCAGCGAAGCTGCAGACAGCAAATCAGTTCTAAAAATGAGAAAAAGTGTCGGAAACAGAACAGAACCTTGGGGAACACCATCTTTTATTTGGTGGAAGTATCAACTTGAGCCCATCCAACATAACTGGAAGCGATTAAAAATTGAATCTAGCCTGTAAAAAAAGACATTCACCGATACTCGTGGCCTGGAATCACCGACCCCAACTATCTTGCCTTCGCCTACATTGTCTCCAGATTGGTTCTACTTTTCTCTGAAATATGCCATCAGATTTGGAATACTTATGTCTAGGCCGTCCGTTCGTTCAGAAGCTTTTCGGATACAAGTTCTTTCAGCTGACGATTTATTTGCGTTTCGATGGCGTTCCAGTTATGGGTCAGTACGAAGGGGTTCACAGTGATTCGTCTTGTTTTAGAGACGGGCTGGAAAAATGCTGTTTTACAACAACTCGGGAAGAAGGATTAATGAAACAGGTTAACTAGTGCTTACTTGCAAGCGAACGTGGCGCACTATGGAGTTTAGAAGTAATGGCGGAATACCATCCGGGCAAGGGTTGAGATGAGAGATGCAACAGTCCCATGCAACTACACGAGTGCCTGCACCCGAGAACTATAACTCTACCATCGGACCATGGAAGAGTTCTCGTTCCAAATGGATTTGTCCGATGGTAGAGTTTTCGTTCTCAGGTGGAGGCAAACTGACTTAATCCCGGGTGGACATGGGTCTCAACCAACAGACGTCTCCAGCCAGCTCGATATCTTCTTTTCTGTTTAGCTTAGTTCTCTTTCCACTTGCGTGAGTTACTTGTTGCAACACATACCAGTACATGCGAACTCTTTTCCAGTCCCTCGTTCCCCTTATTTGTTTATCCCTATTCCACCATTCTCCTATTTGTTTATTCCCATATTTGTATCCACTTGTTTATTTGTAGGATGTGCATAGATGCTGAGTCAGTAATTTGTAGAAAACTGGCGATGTCGGTATTTCAATTATTTAAATAAATTTGTTTCAGTTTTGTTAAATGTTGCTGAGTTTTATTTTATTTAGATTTTCGTTTTCGCTCCCAAACGTAACTCGTGCGCCACCTGAATCGCCGTCTTCTTCTACAGCACCATTCGAAGAATTTCCGGTCCGGTTTCCATTCGCTCTACATGACCTTGACATCTCAGTCGTTAGATCGTCAACTTTCTGGCTAAGTCGATGTCGCTGTGCAGCTCTTACAGTTCGTTGTTATATCTTCTCCTCCACCCACCACCTATGCAGGCGGGACTCAAAATCACCCGAAGAATTTTTCGCACAAAGCAGCCCGAGCAACTTTGTCCGTCTTAGACAAAGCCCATGCCTCTGAGCATGACTGGGACGATTAAGGTCTTATAGAGGTATATAGATCTTAAAGAGGAATAGAGATTTATTTTTCGTTTGATGTTAGCGCTGGTGTCGTTGTGGGTCTACTGCCACGTTCTGCCCGAGAAGTCTGTGAAGGGTGTCCTTTCTCTGTGACAGCATATACTTGGTCTTACCCTCATTTACGGTTAAGTTCATCTTACGACTTCTATCCATCGGCATCACATGCGACTAGTTGGACGGACTTCTGAATGATTGTGCCTCTGGTGTAGGTGTGCGAGTTTTAAAAAAAATGCGGTCAAGAATGATGTTGTAGAAGTCACATGACAGAGCCTCGCTTTGTCTAAAACCTTTTTTGACATGAAAGTTATCGGTTAGATTTTTACCGACCTTGATGGAGCAACGTGCATTCTCCATCGTCATCCTACACAAGCGGAAGAGTTTGGTAGGGATGCCAAAACCAGTCATTCCACTGTATAGCTTATCTCTATAAATACTGTTACACGCGGCCTTAAAATCAATTTGTTGTTTTCGGCTTCAGCTGTTCACACAACGCGGCAAATAAGACCTTGTATGGAATGTTCAGAAGACTGATGCTTTATATGCTGCTTTATAGACGGCAGCAGGGTCTCCCTTTCAAATTGTCTCTGTTTTTTAAGAGCTGACAGTTGAGATGACAAAGTTGAAGCTGACAGCATTGAATTTGTTGATAAATACGCAGAAATAGAATACTTACTGACTTAAGTGTTGTAATGAAAGAGAAGCAGTATTTTGACTTCCAGTCCGACTTTAGTGGTCACCGTTGGGCCGTGAGTATGAGCGTCAATACATGGTGTCTAGGTTCAACTCCTGGTACCACAAACAATTTTCATAATCCGCAGATCTCCTTCTATTGAGCCAGCAACAAGTCTCAAAGAGCATAACTGTCTAGAAAGAAAAAGAAGCTAGGCACAGGTACTTTAAGGGTTGTAGCGCCTCAGGTCCAGAAAGCAAACAAAAATAAACTTAAAATACTTCATAGTTCATAATAATCGAGCACTGTTTGTAAAATCATCATCTCTTCATTCCTCAATTAATGCGCAAAGACTCCACGTTCAGTGGACAGACGCCACGTTCAGTCCCCCGTACTCTTGCAGACTGATACCAATATAATCGTATGCTTTTGCAATTCTTCAATATTCATACTCAACACCTAATTTTGCAGCAAACATGAATCACTGCACACCATCAGTGTCGGTATCGGCATCCTTCACCGAGTCGAGGAAGCACTTCTCGAAGCTTCCATTTCGAATATTCGGCACTCGTTAAAATTTGTTGACGGTTATTATGTCTTCATTGACCTTGCCGCAACTTACTCGCCGCTTCGAAAATTAATTATATTCCGATGGTCACACCTCCGTTAGGCTTCATAGACTTTACGAAAATCCGTCCGAAAGCCACAGCCAAATTTGCATCTTTTTGCATCTGAACTTGATTGAAAAATCTCACAATCACACGTCTGCCAAAATGCCATTGCGTACGGTGTGTATCTTGTGTATCGAAGTGACCAGACCAGACCAGGGGGGCACGGTAAGGGGGGAGCCGCCAAACCAACACACACTTGAGACAGAGTAGACCACGACGAACAAAGCTAGTTTAAGTCGCGTAAACTGATAGCCCGCAAGTTCAGTTGTAAACAATCGCAGTTCACAGTCGGACTCGGACGGGAGTGAGAGATACAAAAACCATCGCCGATACGATACGAATCACTCATACAGACATACGCGCAACCCAGCATTTCGTGCGCGCATACTAATTGGGAAAAAAACAAAACACAATTCTCGCATCTATCCCCTGACCACTGTGTGACTCTGTCGACTTGGGACATTGTTGGCTGTAATCATCTGCGGCCGCATCTATCCGTTCAGTCTACAATTATCCACTTCGGTGCGTCGTGTAAGATCTTCTCTGCTCCGGTCTAGTCCGATTGCGATACACTTCCGCGGATACAAAACGTCTTCGATTATTTTTTTTTTTGTTTCGTTTTTGCAACAAGTTCGCTCCCCATTGCGGCAGCTTGTAGGCACGAAACTAGTTCTGTGTCCATTTCCACATTTTTTGTGAAGTGCTTTGTGACCTCCCCCTCTGTGGTTGCAGTCAGTAGCTATTTGGCTTTCTTTCGACTCCTTTCGGTGGCTTCTGGTCTGGCGGCGTGTGCGGCATATCGTTGCAACAACTTGTGGTTTGTGCTGTATACAAATACGGATAGTTTGGTAGTTGGCGCTGCACACTGAGCACTGACGTAACACTGCAGCTACTAGAGAGACAATCGCATTTTCAGTCTAATCTGAGACGGCCGCGAGTAAAAGTGAAATCGAAAGTGACGCGCAACTTCGTCATAGCCATCGTCATTGTCGTCGTCGTCGTCGTCGCCTGTTGTAGCTGATCGTCTTCCTGTTTCTTGTCGGAAAGGAAAAGTGCTTCCCTGTAGCACTAGTTTGGTTTTTTTTCGTCTTTCGCTAGAAAAAGGTCGTCGTTTCGAAATGATTGAAACAGAGATTATAGAGTGAGTATTGATTTGTGCAAATTTTTTTTTCTAAATTAAGGACTAAAGGGCGTGTCCTGTTTTTTTTTGTAAATCCTTGGTTGATCTTAAAGGTTTTTATTTCGATAGTGTTTTAATGTGTGAATTTGTGAACGCTCGAGAGTTTGACGTTTGTGCAGGATTCTATTTCGCTTTCTTTGTAAAGACCCTTCCTTCGAATCGTGCTGCCTTGGCTGAAAAAAACCAACTCTGAATGTCCTTGGTGCGGTAACAGGTTCAAGCCTTTGCATGGCTCCTCATCTCTTGAGCAGCAAGGAAGCAAGGCAATTCTGACGGAAGAGTGCTTTAATTATTTGGGATCATATAATATTTGTAATTAATTCCTGGAACTTTTCAACGCGAAACCGCGCTAGGCAGGATCAACAATCGCTCGAAAGGTGTCACTGTCAGATTTGTCTTCATTCCCATAAGGCCAAAGTCTGAGTTTTGGCATCGAATCAAAAATCGTTTAACAAGGCTACAGCTATGGGAATTGACTACGAGTGGTCCTTATTTTTGAAGAAGTGTAGATCTATGATAACATCGGACCGTGTATAATTTGTGTTTCTTTGTTCACTTCCCTTTCCACTCAAACGCTGCTCAAGCACCCTATCGATGCATGTCCTACGCATCCCGCGGTCAGATGACTTCATATCGTGACCGATGTACATAGGCGTGAATTTAAATGCAAAGTACGTAAACTTGTGAAGTGGAACAAGCTCAAATACTGGGCTTGCCGTGGAATCCATGAACTAGGAGCCTTTTTCAAAGTCCACGTCCATGATGCGTATGCCATCTGTAACATTAGCGATTTTTTTTACAGATTTTTCGCAACGACCTTAATCCACGTTATGTACCTTTTCTTTCTATTTCTTCCACTGGCGCTGCAGTCTGGGGTGGACCTAGGCCTCAGCCAACAAGGCCTATTTAGCTGACACGCCAAATTGGTTGAGGTCCTTTTCCGCTAACGGATTCGTGGGCGTCCTCTATTGAGTTCGTCCTCTACAGGTTCGCAGTCGAAGACTCTTCCTCTTCTACATGGCCTATCTTTGGCGTTGCAGGCACCTAGACTCATTTCTTTGTACAGCCCGTACATTTTGTGGTTCAACCTTCTTCTCTAAAAATTATCAATGCAAATGGGACCAACGATTTAACGCATAAGTTGTCTCTCCAAAAGTCCACGGTCAGCGTCATCTGCTCTTCATATTGTTCATGCTTCCGTGCCCGCTATAGAGCAGGACAGAGTTAAGACTGTCCCGTCTTTCAAAATAGCCTGTCCCGAGTTATTTTTTAAGAAAATGTAGACGTACCAGTTTTCTCTCAATTTCAATTTCAGCTGCCACTCAACGATTTTAACCTTTTTTGCCCTTTGAATACTTTTTCCCATGCAAAGGGAGGTTTAAGAATCGACAATATGGCTCTGAATGTGCTGCTTAACGGTTTGAAAATGTTCCCTTCGGATCAATCATTTCCGTGGCGACTTGTCAAAACGTAATCGACAAAGTGCGGGACGCTGTCCATAAATTTCCAATCACCAACAATTCTCTCTGCAATTTCAGAGTTTGCACTTGTGTCAATTGCATTGCAAGAGCAGTACGACAAAACTAGTCCCGAATTATCTGTAATTCAAGTGGGTTCTTATCACTCCCACGCGTTGAGGGAGTCGGTTTCAATGCAAAAATTTGGCAAAAATGCGTATGTTTTCCTCTGCCGCTAGTTATTTTGAACGAATGTTTTGTTTTTCTTTAAATGTAGACAATTGCGGTACAAACGTGATGGGCAGACAGACAAAAATTTGCTGTGGACCCGATAGGTGGCGCTGTTAATGTTGAAAATTGTCTTTAGTGCATGGCGAGAGGGGCGGGGCTTAAGCTAGTAATGTCATAGTTTTTACTTATCAACCCTTTTGCTAACAAATTTGTACGAAACATACACCGGGCGTCGGAAGGTGTTGGTTTGGTGGGTATGTTGCATGTTGGGCAGCCTAGTTGCAACGAAATGTTGAAAATCGTTAAGTAAGTGTTCGAGAAGAACGTGACAATTCTGACAGAACCAAGCAGAAGGGGAATTGTTACCGGTGTCCCAGAAGGAGACCAACACGATACAGGAATGACTGAAGACAAGATTGCGCTTTTTTATGTGACGTAGGCCGGACTGCGTGGTTTGACAGCTGGCTGGATTTGAGGTTTATTTACATACAATTTGCGGAAATGAAGATTAAAATGTTCAGTTTTTTGTTTTATTCAGGATAATCATAGCTTAGATTGACAAGTTAATCCAAACAAGAAGACCAATACATGGTAGCAACCAGTTAAATGTGTTTTTATAGAACTTCTATTTATGCCTTTGCAATGTCTGTAGCTTATGCCATCGTACTTATTATTAATTTTTCCAGTTACCTGTACCTATTACGTGAGTACAAAAATGTCGAATGAAAAATATGTCTTTGCTTGTGAATTGTTTTATTCGATTTCCCTTTTCTTTTGTGTTGATACCAAACTATTCCCTTATTTAATTTCCTTATTTTGTGGTCTAAAAAAACATGTTGTTCTGTCCTATGACCCTCATTTTCAGCATGAGCTCAGTCATGTCATTTAAAATTTGATCTTGGACATCCAAAGCTAGACCGTATCCATGAGTTCGCTTTCTGGAATTTGGCTATCGATAAGATCGAACCAGTCTTTGGTCTGAAAAGTAGTAAAAAGTTTAGTGTTTCAACATTATAAGCAAATCTTTTAAATAATTTGGAGCATTCTTCCCAATTTCGATCACATAGGTGGCTTAAAGTTGCAGCCCTTGTTAAAGCCTGTGCAATAGTGTGGGAGAGCAATTTTTTCGCCATCTTAGCTTTTTGACTTTTGGCTCCAACACCATTAAGATAGCCTGGAGTAATTTTATGTGTTATTAAGATCTCTCCCGAAGTTAGGGAAAGGAGTGATACAATTATTTTCTTCCCTACTTCTTTGCCATTTATTAAAAAGCCTTGATCAACAAAGTGGTTTCTCATGAGTTTTATTAAATGGGGAACACCGGACAACATAAACACTTTTTTTCGTTGTGAATGAACCTCGAATGTAAAGCAATTGTTAAATGATTTGCAATTCACATTTGCATTCGTGCCTAGCAAGGTTTCTCCACGCTTACTTCTAGATTCTTGGATAGTCCTTTGCTTACTCCTCCCAGGTCACTGACAATAGCAACAACATTGGTGTCAAATGGTCGCTGTCATTTGACAATCAAAGTCATAGAAAACAGGCTGCTTCCATTTGGCAATAAGTCATACGAGATTTAATAAAAAAAAAAATAAAGTTGACTGCAGTTGTATCGTTGGGACCGTTCCCATCTTCAACTTGAATCCATTATTTTTTTAAAGTCTTGCAATCATTAGCAAACCTTCCTTCTTTTGCTTCCCCAAAATGTTGTCTTTTGCAAAGACATAAAACCGTAGATTCGGGTTTCCTTTGCTATTGTTTGCATTGCGATTACTATATACTATACTATATAATACTCTACACATTTTTCATTTTATTTAGTTCCTCACAAACTTCAATATAATACATTTTAAATTTGAAATATTTCGCGCCGAAATCACAACCCGTTTTCACATCCGACCTACGTCACCAAAAATTGACAGATAGGTGGCAAACATGGCGGATTTTCGTAAGGCGTAATCTTTATACATTATTCTTGAACACGAAAGGCCTGCAAAAATCAGTTTGTGCATTCAGTGGATATAACTCAATTTGATAGATTTTCATCCTAAAATAAATCTTGTTTATAAAATTTAATATTTTCCTTTTAAAATACAACAAATAATATTAAAGTCAATCTGCAAACATTTTCCTATACACACCCAGGTGTATTGGCAAAAACTACTCGTACAATTTGACCTAAAAACGTTCTGAGCCAGTGGTCGTTGCTGAGCGCTTACTCAACTTGGTTGGATTTATCGTCACACCAGGCTGGCTGTGTGAACTTAGGAAGGGTAGGGAAGGGGGCTGCTTGTGAATTCACCAGCACACCAGCACACTGATCGACTATTCCAGTGATAGTTGCCGTTAATTTGATCCCAACGGCAAATGGTGAGTGGACCAGATTTGAAACCCAAAGAAAACTGTATATACGTTGCTTTCACTGGGATCCACTAACCATCCAGTCGTCCTGTGCGTACTTACTTAGTGGATGAATTTGGGGTGGATTGTTCACTATTGAATGCCTCTGTACTAGTAAGGTAGCGCAGTAGTCGAATCACAGAAAACAACCCAGTTAAAAATAAACGAGTCGACATCAAGAAGTTCACAGAAATTGAAACCTTTAATTTCATATAATGGCGAAGATCTGACTCATATTCTTAATAGACTAATTAACTCAACAACTGAAGCCCTTGACTATTTGAAGAGTCGACACCTTTCAGCTTGGGTTGGGATATTGGCGGCACTACAGCTCGTAGACAGCAAGGGCTTAGCTTCTCAGCAACAGCAAGGGTTGTGCGTGCTACTGTCCCTCACGAGTGGAAGTAACCTGCAGTTTTATGCCGACTCCGAACGGCCATTTCGAGAAGCTTTTTCCAGCCAGTTATAATCTTTGAGCAATGTTACTGACTCGAAAGAGGTGGGGCCGTGAAAATGTTTTTGCGACGCACCAACCCACGGCCAAGTGACTTAAACCATGATTTTTCCTTATAGAAATATATTTCCTTATTGAAATCCCCATTCGTTGTAATGAATCTACCGCAATCACACCAGAATGCGTGACTTGTGATGTGAATGTGCAGCATGTCCAACCCAAAAAAGACAAGAGAAAGCAATTGTGCTGCTCTCATAGCTTCCAGATTTCATCTTAAAGTAGACACCTTCCACGGAAGAGTCGCTAGTCATTCAAAAGCTGAATGTGTCCATGGCCAAGCAAACTCCACAAAACGTCCACAAAACTGGCTGTCCTTCCGCATTCCCATTCCTAATCGGGTCTCGTATACCGCAGCATAATTGTAAAATATTGTTTTTCTTAAACTTGAACTCTGCCCAAAGACTGGGAAGATAATGAGATGAGATCAACGCAAGTTGTTGAAACCGGTCCATATTTGCTTGTGCAGTTCTTGTTGCCTCGACTGCTTTGACAGCTTGTTTTTTTGATGACTTAACTTATACGTTTCCGTTCATTTGTGGTCCGATCTAGTTTGATTTAAAGACATTTAGGGATGCAATTACCTGTTGTAGGAGGTACGTCTGCATCTTGTTTTGATTAAGAGATCCGGTCAGAGCTATTGCGCGACATTTCTCCGTTGCGGTTTATAGCTCACAACAGTCTGTTGTTTCTGAGTTTAAGAGCAAAAATGAATGAATACCCGTCTTTGTTGGTATGAGCAGTGATGTTTTTTCTTTTTGTACTCTATAAAGAGGGTGCGTCACTCAGAGCTATCAATCGAGAACTAGGTGTGGCATTCAACAGGATGACACTCATCATGGAGCCTGTTCAGTTGACTGCTAAGAGCGTGCTTATTTGTTATTCTGAGATGTGAATATTGTGAGGAAGTTGTTAATTGGCATTCAATTGGTGTGCTTAAGCTTTCTAACTTCACTGTGATCCGGCCTAGAAACAATCGCAAGTGTTATGAATTTAATTAGAGATCTCTGGGGATTTCATATAAAAAGCCACATTCTTACCTTGAGCGAGGTGAACGTTTTCCATAAAAATAATTTGATAGTATTTCAGTTTCGATCGCTTGTCAGATTCAGGACGAGGTGGTTGAACTTGCCTAGTTGCGTTCGGCCATAACCCCTGATGAGCTAGAGGCGATAGCAGAGATAAAAATTAACGATCACTGTCTATTATGTCTTCATGCAAATCTCAAATGATTTCTGCAGTAGTTGCCTAGATTAAGAAGATGGGGAAAGTATTGCACACCTTCTCTGTAGTTGACCTGGACTCGCTTTGACCAGAAGGTAGGCTTGTGCATTTTAGTTCAGTCCAGAGAGCGCTCAGTTTAGTCCAAATCTGTTTATTAAACTAGTTCGTTATCCGAGTTCAGTTACTTCATGTAGTTCACGACACATAAAGCGTAATAACGCGTAAAATTACACGTGTTTTTCCACATCTTTTTTGAGCCTAATGAGAAAACAGAGCAGTGCGAAATATTCGCTCATGAAATTTCTATTAAGTGTGTGTACGCACTAATATCGCAGTAGTCTATGCCAAATCACCGAATTGTACGGTTGCCCTCAACAACGACATTCGGCGAGAGACAGTGAGGCACGAAATCCGAATTATTACACGCACCAGTCCCATAAATTGGAAAACGTCACCCATAAATGATTGAAAATGTAACCCTACCCACATTTCTCAGCCGTTGCCAATTCGTTTTTTGACATTTCCTCATATTTCTCTTCTCACCAAATACATACAGACCACGGTACAGCCACATGCACGCAGACAGTGTATGATCCTTCGCAATATAATTGCCACCTCTTTCCAAAAAAGACTTGTTGTCTCTTCTACAAATATCCGCTTTAATAAAGGGTGATTTTTTAAAAGTTATAGGAAAGTTTTTCAAAAGAAAAAAACACATGAAATTCAGAAAAATGCGGTCCATATAATTTAATGTTTGAAGATTATTTCATGCAAATGTTGACCTTGACTGCGCTTCAAATGGTCCATCCGCTTAGTCCAATTTTGGCATACTCTTTCCAACATTTCGGCCGGTATCTCACGAATAAATGATTCAATGTTGTCTTCCAATGCGTCAATTGAAGCGGGCTTGTCTGTATAGACATGAGCTTTAACATAGCCCCACAAAGCCCCACATAGCCCAGGTCTAAAGGCGTTAAATCGCACGATCTAGGCGGCCAATTGACCGGTCCCGAACGTGAAATAAAATGTTCACCGAACTCGCCTCTCAAGAAGTCCATTGTTGCGCGTTCTGTGTGGCATGTGGCACCGTCTTGTTGAAACCACCTCATGCAAGTCAAGCTTTTGCATTTTGGGCAAACAAAAGTTGGATATCATCTCACGGTAGCGCTCACCATTCACAGTTACGTTACGATTCGCATCATCTTTGAAGAAGTACGGTCCAATGATGCCACCAGCCCATAAACCGCACCAAACTGTGACATTTTCTGGATGCATTGGTAGCATTGGTACTCCAACATCGACAATTCTGCTTATTTACGTACCCATTGAGCCAAAAATTAGCTTCGTCTAAACTGACCATAAAATGGAAGAAGAGCGCGATGAACTTTCTTACCAGAGCACGCATTTTGATAATAAAATTCAGTAATTTGCAAGCGTTGTTCATTTGTAAGACGATTCATGGTTAAATTATAGACCAAACTGAATATGTTTGACAGTGAAACAAAACACGAAACGTGCGTCAGCTGTTTAAACCAACAACACTGCCCAAAGCTAATAGCTAAAAAATCACCCTTTATATTAAAAAAAAAACAGAAAAGCATAGTTGAAGCAATTCACATTAGCTTCGAACATTGTTTGGAGATTGAATTGGACTCATGCGACATGCTCGAGAACTTGCAAATTTATTTTTTCCCGGCCTTAGGGTCTGTTCAGCGCTTTCAAGACTTGAAGAAAAATTAAAAAATAAACAGAGATTGCCTGATCAGTAACGGGCGGTGTACATGCGTGTATCTAAACAATCTGCATGGCATTTGTCCATTATCATTCCGTTATAGGCTTTTGCATTCGAAAAACTAAAGAGAGAATTTGAAAACAATCATAATGACTGAACTTGAACTGATACCTATTGTGCTCGGTCTATCGGCTGCTAGCAAGTCTCTCAGAGAATATGAAACACATTCAACGGGCATTGACAGAAGTTGATAAGCATATCTGCTAGACATCCTTATGACTGCCGACAAAGAAGTAATCTGCACTGAATATTTTTTATCAGGAAATGAGTATCGCAGCTAGTTCTGCTTAAGTTCTGCACACAATGCCAATGAGAGATTGAAACTGATGTCAGATTCTTGCGGAAATCACTAGGAGGATGTCTGTGGCCGCGGCATTTCTTTCAAAATAACACATTATTTCACAATTGAGGATACAGCTAGACTTACAAAACTAAAGGTTAGGGTGTTGGCTCAACAATAGGGGCCCAACTGATGCAATTTGCTCGATTTCATGTTTATTATTATTGTCGGTTTATTGCTTATTTTGTATATCCTACAATGGCTGGGGCTTAGATCGGGTTGTTCAAGTCCGTGTGTCCATGTTGATCTGTTAGCCGACTTAGCCTGGATGGTGATTGCGTGATCGTTGCTCTGGTAGAATCCATGCAGCTCGTTCCACGGAAAGTTCTGCTCGTTTAAAGTTAAAATGAGCAACTGAGCAACTACATCTGTCGCTACACATCTATTTTATGTTTCTGTCAAAGTATCGCTGGCGCTGTCGCATGTCTATGTGGCGGGGCCTTAACTTTCAAATACCATGCCTGCACCTGTATTGAGCCTCTGACAATACTCAGGCTCCCCCTAACTCTGAAACTTCACCGTTCGAAGTCGGCATAAAACTAAAACCCTCGACTTGTGAAAGGACAATACCAAGCACAACACAAGTGGTTCCCAATGAAGTTAGGTCCAATTACACCTTTGCATAATAATTTAACCTTCCAACGACCAGTAGGGTCCTTCAGGAAGGTGAGGTTATGTTGGAGTGGCTGCCTGCAAAAGGCATTCACACTCAGACCAATGTGGGCCCATTGGGATTGACTGCGAATTGACTGTGGTTGAAGTAGTTAAGCTGGCTAATGATGACATTGTTTAGCTTGTTGGGATTATTGAAATATGTAACAGGCCGCAAGAGCCTTACACGAGCAGAGGGGGTGATTTGGGGCTGTTACCTCCTCTTCATCCATGTAGCTTCTGCAGAAATCATGGTTTTGGACATCCATCCTGCCAATGAGTGTCCTGAGCACAGGTCTGCTTGGTCTAAAATTTAGTGCTGGCCATATTTCATCGGCCAGGAAATGTAATGCTGTTCATTCGTGATCTGCTGGCAATATATGTGTCTTGACGTGTAGTTAAATGTATTTTCATTGATCTACAGAAAAAGGAACTTGATATCGGGAGTATTGTGGTTGTAACAGCATGCGCTTCGATCTGAAATGCCAGCGCCTTATTTAGCGTGTTTATAGTCAATAAACGTTTTTAGCTATTTTAAATAGCAAGACGGATGTGGCGTTATATACGTGCAGACGTGCCTTTGGAAAAATATAGGGTCTCAAGCCACGGGTGATATACTGGCTGTACACCATGGTTGTGGGACCTATCCTGACATACGGTTCTCTGGTACGATGGAAAGTGCTGTGGAAGAAATATCTCAAAAGTTGGCTCACAAAAGTACAAAGATCGACCTGCCTAGGAATAACAGGTTGTTTTAGAACGACACTAGCTGCAGTACTCGAATCCATCCTATTCATTTGTCCCCTCGACCTAGTCTCTCAGGCTCAAAGAGACGGGTTTCTGGAGGCACAAACCATATGGTCCACACTTAGATGTTGGACAGCAGCACAGCATAACAATCAAACAGTCTATCTGCCACAAACACTAGCTTCGGTGCAGGCTCAAAGGTCTTTGGTGACCAATTCCCAAAATCCCTGGCATTCAGAGACGACTGCAGCGTCCTTTAATCGGAAGTCGCTGCGATTCACTAATCAGCACTCGCGCTGAGAGAACCACAACATAACAAATGAAACGATCTCTATATTCTTCGACAGGGACCAAGCCACCAAGCGGGAATAAGGGCCATAGCATAGGACATCTCGACATCGAATTCTGTTGCACAAAGCGTCAGCGAGGTACCCTTGGTGAACACGGTGGCCCTATGTTGGCTACCAGGGCATACTGGCATTCAAGGAAACGAAAAAGGGGATAGTCTCGCAAAGGCTGGATCTCAGCTTGGAGAATGACGACGCTCTCACGCCACTCTCACGCTATATACGAAGCAGTTCCGATTCCTGGTCTTAAGCATTGGTTTAGCAACGAATTCCGGAGAGGTCTAAAAAAAAATCATATTCCTAGATTTTTTTTTACTAAAAATGGCAAAAAACAAAACTTTATTCCATGAAAACCAAAAAATATTGAACAAAATAATTATTTGAAAACAGTTTTTATGGATTTAAAAATTCGACTCGGCGCTCAACGGTCACAAAATTGTCGATGACGCGTTTGTAGAAATCTTCACTTTCCTTGAGGACTTTCAAATTGTTTTTAATTGACAATTTACTCAATCTTTTCAGCCCTAGAGAACTTTGAAAATACGTCTTAATCCTTTTTAATGTAGAAAAGGAGCGCTCTACAGATGCGATCGGTACTGCACATGTCAGTTTTGAAAGCTTAGTACTCTTGCTCAAAGCTGTGGGCGATATTGGTCTCCATCCAGAGCAGTACATCAAATGGTGTTATCGTTTTTGAAGCTTCTCCTAATGTTGTAGCAACCGGCTGTATAGCGTCTGGATTTTCATAAAAAAAAAGTCAATCCATTCGTTAATTGGGTGAATTCAAAAACGTTTGGGTAGCTTTCAATCAAATTCCTTTTTAGATCGTCCGGAAATTTGTTGCTTTGACGATAAGTACTAAATTTGTTCCCGTTCAGTAAATCAAAGTACTTAAGTTATTCAAAGGATGCAAACGTAACTATTTCATAGTGTCGAATTGGTCGTTTCGTGTTTTTCGTTTTCAGCATGTATGGTTGATAGAAATTTTCTCAAACCCATCGTTTCTTTGAATTTTCCGAAATTCAAGTTTTCAATGATTTCAGTGAAATATACCAAAATAGATCTACATCGGTATATGTCCACATTCCATCCCATCCATGGAACAATTTTGTATGGGTTATTGGGTTTCATCGTTCCAACGCGCTCTCTTATATTTGCCAACCGAAATAAGGGAGCCAAACGCTTGAGTTTGTTCACTTCTTATGCACACTGCTTACTTCCACCCCGCTTTCAAGTTGAGAACTGATGTGTCGTGGTTTATCCCATTTTTTTTGCACTTACTCTGTCGTACATTTGGCTGGGCTTTGCCTATATATACAGTCACACACAAATATATAGATTGTGTGGGGATTTGGATTTTTACAACGTTGGCCAGGCTACACTAAGAAAAACAGCACAGACTTAGTAAAAAAGGGTGTTTTCAAATAACTTTAAATTTTTAACATGGCTCTCTGTGACAGATGTTCTCGCTTGTCTTGAGATTAGTTTGGCAATATTGTCAAACCAATAAACGGCATGATGCACCGCCAAGAGCTTGTCAATTATATATGTGTAACTGTGCATTCGAACCGGGGAACCCACTGCCCCATCTGCGCCATCGAGTCGTTTTACTGTGTGGTCACATGCCCCATGATTTGTCGATTAAATTCAATTTGATGAATATTAAAATCATTTGAAAAACACGTTCTGCATCTTCTAAAAGCTCAATTTGCAAATTTATTTAATATTCTTGGCAAAAAGTTGCTTGGTTACTTTATATTCTGCATGTTATGACGCGGTACTTGTGAGTAGATCCCAATCTTGATACTTACTAAAACTTGTGATTCGTTCTGTGTCTCAATGCGTAGTCAAGCATAGTAATGCCTCACTTGCGACTCCTCCTCTGATTCAGAAAATCTGCTAATTATTCAACGTTCTGTGTGCTCAGTTCTCGATAAGGTTTACCCGGTCTAATACTGTTTTTCGAAAAGATTTATTGCGGACTGTCATAGATTAACCAATGGCGTAGCAGATCCCTACGATCTTATGTAAAGGCAAACATTTTCAAGTTTAATTTAGGCTTTGAATTTATTTTCCTAGTACGGTTTAAGGTTCAGCTGAGCTTACCGCTACGTTTCCACTGAACCGAAACAGAGAGGTCCGGATGAACTTTTACGGAAACCTCAATAGGCCGTTTCCACCGAGCTTGAAGTGGTTTCGCTCTCAATTGTCAAGTCACTCGCTCTCAATTTATAAGTGCCCGTCGAAAGAAATGTCACTCGCTCTCAATTTTTAAATGGCCGCCAGAACAGCTGTTTGATGACAGAACATATTAGTGTGAGAAAACCAGAAAATAGAAAGAGACAAAATGAGAAAATAAACACCAAAATAAACTGAAATTCACGCTGTAGGGTTATCCGGGTTCACAACCTCTCACGGACGGATGAACTCGAGGAGGATTATGTCGGGAACAGCTAGGTTTCCAGACCCCGAAAATGTATGGCGGAACCTGGTAGGTTCGGAGAAAATTTATGGAACCTCTCGACTTCGTTTGGTGGAAACGAAGAATAGGATTGTGAATCTGGCCATAAGTAATGTCAGAGCCGCTATTGTCCGAGAAGGATATGGACTAGATTCTACAGGTGATCATTGGATTTCATAATTTCCAGATAAAGCAACGTTTTGCGGAAGACTTCGGAGTCAACTGAAACTACAAATCTCAAGCCAGAAGTTGTCATCGACTGGTAGCATCGGCAGAGAAGAGAGGCAAGACTGTGTTTTAGGCCTGGAATAACTTTAGATCTGTAATCCGAAAGTCCGAGGTTGGTGTCAAAGCCTAGTTAGCGGTTTTCAGATCAGTATTTAGTCCAACTCTGGAATTTGGGAAATGACCGAAAGATAATATCGCGAATACAAGCTGCTGAGAGAGATAAGATTGATAGAGAGAGAGAGAGAGAGAGAGAGAGAGAGAGAGAGAGAGAGAGAGAGAAATTGATTTCTTCGTGCCGTTGTGGGAATTGCTCGCCGGGTTATTTTGAGAAACACGGCAATACGCGTGGGCCTCAACATTGAGGAGCTGTTTTTTCAAACGGAAAGGGCCATGCTTCGGTGGTTTTGTCACATGTCCCCTTCATCAAGATTGCCGAGGCGGGCATTGAATGCGATTCTGCTTGACAGACCCAGGACGAGTTGCTTGGACCAAGTCGAAAAACTCGCCTGGTTACGCTTGGGAATAACTCCTGATGAGTTAGAGTCGATGGCGGAGGATTGAGTTGACCGGAGATCTCTCGTGTGTGGTTTAACCCAGCAACCCCTTCAGTGGAGCGTGCGTTTTATAAGACATTTCTGGACATGACAACAATGTGTCGAGGATCTCATAAAGATGAGGAATACTTGTAAGTCCGTAGACTTGCAGAGCTACAACGCATGAGCATAGAAGCTGTTTTGCGGAAATCGCCGAATCTGAATTGTGCCTGAAACTGTGAATACAAATTAAGTGTGAGACTCCCTCCGATGTGACTAAAAATTTATTTCGTTAAGTTTAACGAAACCCCCACCACTCACATTTTTGACAGCTGAGTGTTATCCCCATTTTGGTGTGAATTAATGAAGTTGAGTGTGCATAGGAGGTGACTTCGAAGGAGAAAAAAAAAAAGATTAAATATGAATAATACTGTTTCGGATGAGGAATACTGTGAATCTATGAATCCTAATGTTCCCACTGATCTTCTCAATTTTTGGCATGGCACGTGTTCTTGAAATTTTCCCTGTATCCCCGAAACGTCGTTGATTATAGTTATTTGATTTTCGTTTGTATAAGGCATTGTATATGAAAACATTAGCCTATAATTTGCACCCGGCTGTACCTACCTTTGCACCCACCCTTACTCTAGTTTTCAAACGTCAACTTCAGGGAAAGTACCTACTTTGAGGAAATATTTTATTCACACCAAATTGAGTGTTTCTTTTAAAATACGTGTGTTTCCACTCGGAGTGTTTCCCTCAGTTTTTATTCACACCACCCAATAGCTTCATTTTCTGGACTCAGCATTCTCATTCCTGGTGATGACATGTGTTCGTCTTACGTTCTACGTTGTATTACGTTGTATTACCTTGTTATTTTTTATTTTTCTTTTCCATGGCCATTGAATTGTGTTCTTTGAAAGACGACAGCAGTGTCAACACACTATTGTGTTGAGGCGTAAAACACTCGTTAACAAATTAAGATTACTATCAAATTAATTATTTCATTCATTATGTGTTTCTGGTACTTTCAGTTATGCACATGATTTAATATTCATGTACGATTTTGTATCATTAATCAAAAACTTAGTAGAAACATAGACTAAAATTTGATATAAAATCTAAAATTCAAACCAATGGCTTTTTTTGTTATGTTTTGTTTTTTCATACAAAACGTAATGTTTTCTCAGTGAAAACAGTTCTTAATCTTATCTCATATCATCATATCTTCGGACATAAGCTTGTTTTTTTCTTATATCCGTTTATTGGGTATAAGGAAAAAAATGAATATAAAAAATAAATGTTTGACATATTTGAACCTTCTTATATTCGATAGTTCAACTAAATGTTCCCATCTTGTTTCCCATGGCAAGTGCTAGTGTTATTAGTGAACTTTATGCCTAGGCATAGCCATCAATTCCCTAAAAAATGGTTAACGATTTACTTCAAATGGAGACGATTGGATGGTGCAGTTGGTTAAGTGCCTGCCCTTGGTTAGTGGGGTCCCCGGTTCGGGAGTGTGCTGGCAAATTTCCTAGCAGCCCCCTTCCCTACCCTACCTACTTAAAAGGGAGACTATCAGTCATTCCCCATAGAAGTACACTCAGGCGTTCCTCAAGGTACGCCTGGCCCAATTCTCTTCATATTGTATATTAGTGATATTACTGAAATTGTGGGTTAAGCCAAAATCTATAAAAATCTTCTTAAAAATTTCAAATCAAGGAGATTGCATAAAGCTTCAAACTGATTTGGACAGTGTAGCCCAGTGGTGTGGACAAAATCTGCTTACACTAAATATTTCCCATTACCTTTCAGTATCTTATTGCATAGAAATTACTGATCAGGGAGTAATTTTTGACTCTAAGTTAACATTTGAAGCGCACAATGAATGTGTCGCGACAAAGGCAAACATAAAGCGCAATTATAAAGAGTTTAAGATCCCTCCACTACACTTCACATTGCATTAATTCCATCTTTTCTTGGATATTGACCTGTCATTTGGAATCCTCTTTGTGCTAATCATGTAAATAGACTTGACAGAAACCAAAAATCAGTCACAAGATTTGGAATTCGAAATATGGGCTGGTACCAGAATGCCAGAATACACAGCAAGATGCGGTCTTATCGATTTAAATACGCGTTATTGTTTGTACAAGATGTATTTTCTTATAAAATTAAGTGTTCCGAAATCCTGTCACTATTTAACATATGGTGAACTCACTAGCTGACCCCTTCCATACCTCTAACATACAGGCTCTAGCAAGGATTCTAAGACAACGTGACATTTTGTATAGCCAAAGCCATAGAAACGTTTATTCCAGTAACGAACCCATTTTCAGGTGTACTTCAGCTGGTGATTTAATTGACTTTC
This sequence comes from Eristalis tenax, assembly GCA_905231855.2. Taxonomy (NCBI): domain Eukaryota; kingdom Metazoa; phylum Arthropoda; class Insecta; order Diptera; family Syrphidae; genus Eristalis; species Eristalis tenax. The sequence continues at coordinate 93,696,272 of HG993125.1, forward strand.
TTTTAAACAGATGCCAATTAAAAATCTTGTTCTGGAAGTTCTTGAAGAGGAATTTATGATACAATTGTACACGGTTATAATGGAAGAATAAAATATACATATCCTCTAAGTCTCTCTGTGAGAATGTTAATTCAGTAGATAAATAAATTAAGATAAAATAAAAAGTAAATATAAAGAAAAGTACATTTTTTAACGAATGGGCTAAATATTAGTCAAATAGGAGGAAGACTCAATTATTTTGAGTGTGTTTAAACAAAATTCTCGTGCAAATTGCAATGGTTAATTAATTCAGGTTAATTTTAATTTAATTTAACTTAAATATCGCAATACTAATTGAATTATGTTTTGTCAAAAATTCAACTAAATTATTATTTATTAAAGTTATTAATTACAATAAATAACGCGACTAATAAAATGTTTTATTAGAATTATAAAAGCGTTGTCGTAGGTCTTCGCAGATCGTCTCTTCTTAGTTCGTGTTTCCTTTTCACATCGTGTCGTGTTGTTTGCCCTAAGCCTCCTTCAGCCAAACAATTATATCCGTCCTCTTTATGTCTACAATTTTCCTAAAATGATTTTTTTTTATTTATTACTAAACAATTCTCCTCCTTTTTGAAAGTGGTTGCACACGTAACGTAACCTGCTAATAAGTACAATAGTTGCTTAGTAACTTAATAGCCCCAGGGAGGCAATTACCTTGCGTACCTTCGTGTTGTGCGTGTTCCTTGCGTAGTGCTGTCAGTCTTTCAAGATATTCTTTAATCGGTTTATGAAGAGGTAGGTATGCGTTGCAGGGAAACACAACACTAAATGAGTTTGCGATGGGGCTTATGGTAACAGCTTTTGCAATTGAACCTTGTTTTACTAGAAAATAACACATCTTAGTTTGACCTTGAATTATGAAAAATAAATCTCGCAGCAGGTTACGAGTACACCGTAAGGTAGCCAGTTTTAATAGCAGTCTTGACCTTGGCAGTGAATTATCTTGTATTTATAGAATTTATAGACCTACTCAGGTTGACGGTGAAGTAAGCATTACTAATTAACATCTTCCAGTCAGAATCAACTGTGGCATTGTTTGACTTTATGGGCATATCTGGTCTTTGACGTCTAACTTTAACAGGTCTTCAATTCACGCGGTAATTAGAATGTTTGGCTGTGTATATTTATTTTCGTGGCTTTGAACAGCGAATGTGGTTCAGTAGTCAAAGTGCCAACAATTTGGAGCAAGTTGTACTTACATTTTCATGGACAAGTCAATCATTAGTTACTGTCGAAGTTGAGAAGTTCCTTAAAGGGTGTTTTTAGAGGCGGAGAGCTTAAAAATAAGCACACAGATTGAATTTATTTTTTAGGCAGATCTTTTTATGACATTAATGTCTTGAGAAAGTGAGATAGAATGCGAGTGATTTTGTCGCTTGCATTTTTGTGGATGACGCCAAACGACGCAAACAAATTTTAAGTTTTAGCCCAAATTGTGTATTGATTGGAATAAAAGTTGATTAATATGTTCACGTTTAGTTGTAAAATAACAACAAACCAGCAATTTGGGTGCCTGTTCGCTTTAATAGGGGGCAATTCCAATCACACCCAGTAATCAATTTTTTTAAGAAAACCAGACGTTTTCATTCTTTTTTTTTCTTGGGCTGTCATTGAATATGGTCTATCTGGAAAGTATAGCAAAGACACGATCCAATACGAACGAGCTCAGTACTAAAGGCATCCTGAAATTAGCAAATATAACCACCGAATGATGTTAGCCGACTTAGCCTGGATGGTGATTGCCATCGCTGCTCTGTTAGAATCCATGCAGCTCGTTGTTCCATATCGTTGGAAAGTTCTGCTCGTTTAGCAGATTTAACGCGCTGAGGTAGGGTTGTCTGTGGGTCGTGTTTCTCAGGTTCCTGATTTACTGGTTAGGATGGTTGTTGATGTTTAGTAGCTGCTTTCTGAACAGTGTCACCATGTATTGTTGCAGGGGGATGATGCGTGCTTGGTCGTTAAGCATATTGTTGCTGTGGTGTCTTTGACGGTCCGTGTGTCGTGTCGAAAGTCAGTCCGGTACATATTCGCAGTATTTTTCTAATTGCGAGCTTCGTCATGGTTGTCTTAGAGATGGTGTGCCATATTGGGAAGCCGTACATTAAGATCGGCCGTATTAACTGCTTGTAGAGCAGCAATTCTGTCCTCCGGCTTAGTCCATTTTGCTTGCACATCAAGGGATAGATGCGATGGAAGCCTATGTTAATGCCAAGATGCTTGACCTTTTCGTTTGCTGATATATCTATTCCGTTAAGTAGCACTACCTTTATGATTCTACATTTGGCTGCTGTTCTCCATCCACTCTCTGGATGGTCTCCTCAAGGACATAAGTACCGATTTCCCAGCATTGATACGAATACCTCATTTGATATAATTTGTTATAACAGACAAATTTGTTCGCTGTTTGGATTTCAAAGCTTCGCGCGGCTGTGGTGACATCGAGTTGGCATAAGTATCATTTGCACAATGCATGCATTGCCAGGGACATCGTTTGAAAATGCCGAACAATTCGCGAGATTGCTCCACTTAAACGCTTCGTTCTCCCAAAGTGCACTTTAGTTCTAGCACCATCGACAGAAAATAAATTTAGCTTTCAGAAAAGTTAATTTCCCGTTTAAGTCTCTTGGAGCATTTTTGTTACAGCCCATCAAACATTGAAAAAAGTGACATTAATTAAAAGCCTGATAATAAATATTTGCAAAGAGGTATGAAAATGTGGTTGATGCAGTTTGAAGGCCAAATGTATACGCTTTAACAAATATAACTTACTAAGTTCCAATGTAGGAAATATGCCACATCAAATTTGCTTGAAAATACATGCGACATTTTCGTAAATTTCAGAGCCCCAACATTGAGCTGACGGTACAGCCAAATGGATCATCACAAGTAAACAAAATTTTGGCTTTCTAGGTTCTCACATTTATAGAATCGAAAAACTATTTGGATGAGAAAAATCTCTTCGAGTATTTATATCCACTGCGGGACCACTGTGCGCCGGTACTGCGAGTGGTGCCCACTAGAGTATCAGTCTAACGAACTTTATGCACCGTGGCTGCTTCATTTTAGCCTTCTTCTGAAAAAGTTTGGACTACACAATGATCACATTAGAAATAAGTTTTCAATATTTCCCAACGTTGTTGAAGCGTAAAGCAACTCATTTCGATCCGCGGAGGTATGACACTTACTTTGTATGACACTTTACTACTTTACTTAAAGGAAACAACAGCTGTCACTGTCAAAATAACCTATGATTTAAAAAAAAAACGCTAGATGTGCAATTGGTCCAATTTGCACATACTCTTCGCAGAACATCAAGCTGAATGATGGCTTCCAGGCCCAAGTGTTGCACGAAAAGGTTAACAATTATGACTCTGTGCTGTAATCTGACTGTAACGCCTTGTTCATCAGCATTATGGACCAATGATTCCACAGGCCCATTAAGTTGACTTGCCTGCAACGTTGATTTCTGCTGGATGTAATGGCGTTTCGTAACTAGCGTACTTTAAACATCGATAGTTTAATATTTTGTTATTATTTAAACTATCGATAATCTATAGTATCGATAGTTGAATAATTTTAAATGAAACAAAGACTTACTAAAAACATTAAATATTCGTGATTTCAAATAAATTTATATTTTGCCTTAAGAATTAGTTGCTTTTTCAAGCTTTTGCATTTAACCTGTTTCTTGATGCCTGTGTATCAAGCCGGCATCAGAGAAAATACGTTCGCTCAGAAATGATGTCGCTGGTATGCGCAAACATAACTTTGCAAATGTCTTCAGAATTTCGGAGTGGGGTTTTACCTAATAATCGATGGGGCACTTGTCACTATCAATATGAATTATAGCGTCACTCTTGAGTCTTCTCCCGATTGAAACATCAACCCTTTTGACTTATTTAACCTCAGATCCATTCCAGGAAGGCAAATGGTTTCAGACGCAGAGATATTGGAGCTTGCGGATGTCGCGCTACAGTCCGGAGTGGACCTGGGCCTTATCTAACAACCCTCTCCAGCTGGCACGTAGTTAAGGTCCTTCTCCAGCAGTAATGGACTACACACGCTCCCGTTTCAATGCCAGCAAGCGCTTCATTGACGGCTCTCCTTGTTCGACCAGTCACGTCAATGTCGTTAGCGTATTCTAGTAATATGGAAGATCGTACCTCTTGTGTTGGCGACTGAGTTTTGCTTCGCATTCAATTTGTTCATATTCGGCTGATAATTTTGTATTAAGGAATGCTGCATACTCATTTTGAAAGCACTCTGCGGGGATTGTTGCGGTCTTAAAGCCTTGTTTTTGGAACCATATTCGCCCTGAAATTTGTGGTATATCCTTTCTGGTTTTACACTCTCGATTGCACAAAACACATTTAGCGAAATCACAATTTGATCCTTTTCAAAATATTGCCAAATACGCGATCTCGTGCTCATTTAAATTAATTAGACGATCGAAAAGAAAACTATCGATGTTTAAAAAAATCTTCTATCGTATGTGAACATCGATAGTACTGTCGATGTTGAACGTACCCTAGCTTCGACTATGGATTTAGTTTAAAAATAAAATTAAAAATAATGTCGAACAGTTTTGAAACGTTGCTCGTCGGCGATGAATTTCTTAAAGCAACAACTGAGAACTGTCAAATCAGCTGTCACATGAAATTTTAAGGTTCTCCCACTCTAAACACATTTGAACACATTTCTTTAAATTAATTTCCCATCACACATGTTAACTTCATTAGTCCAGCAATTTAGTTTCACTTTCATAACAACAGAAATCGATAGGACTGAATTTAATGTTGAAGGTTCGATGTCGAAATGACGCCACTGCATTGTCACCACTTGGCATGGCAGCTGTGTACATTTGGCCAGTCACACCCGATTGATAAAAGCATTTATCTGCTTATCCGCAAGATGATACAGCATCAACTGATTACTGTTTGACATTCGGATGGGTGGTGGTGAATGGATCTAATAAATCTAAGCACTTTCTGCTGTATTAGCCGACCATAATGGCATGATGATTAAGTGCATCAAAATCCAATAAACGCATGAAACGAGAGGAATTAAATTGAATCGAGTATCCATAAATGTAAGCGTATCTGTTTATTCGCTTGGCTTTATAGCCGCACAAACCGTAAATCCGATGCATTAAATATGAACCACAATTCCTACGCACATATCTTTTTATGACAAATGATTGAGCATTAAAAAGAAAAAAACTCAATCGTTAGTGGTAATTGTTTGGGTTGTACATGCGTGTACTGCTGTACATGTAGACGTTCATGTAATATGAGATTTTGCCTTTTTAGGGGTGTCTAGCTGTGTCTGGAGACTTACATTTTTGTTACCTTTTTTGAGCAAGCGAGTGAAATTTTTATTGTACTTATCGGCCAGACTTCAATCTCAGGCTAGCTGTGAGTGTCACCATTCTCACCCGAAGACACCCTTCCAACCTTAATAGTTTTTTTTTTAGTTAATAAGGTTTCGTTTGGTTGGTTGCATTGATTTAATGCTTAATGTTACTAACTCGGTTCAGTGCAGATTCGCGAACCGATCCCTGTTCGTGGACACGCATTTCCCAGACAACATCATCGTCATGACTCTGTACTCTGTCCCATCTATGGTCAGTAAACGTTCATTCACTACTATGTTCCACAAGAGGCGAGAGAGCACTCAACCTTGTGGTGTGCCTCTATTCACCACTTTACAGGGCGTAGTGTCACCAAGTTTGGAGGTTATCGCTCCATTATTGAGAAGTTCGTGCATTAAAATGAATTCACAATCACTTATTAAAGTTCTTACGCTTGATTTTATATCACATACTTGTAATTTTGAACCAATCTGGGTGCGATACGGAGGACATGATAATTGCAAAGAAAAAACCCAATGCTGTCTGCTGTCACTTCAATATTCAGGCGTCCTTCGATGCAAAAAATACTTCACCCCCTCTTATTTGGCCTTAATTTGTAACACGTATAACGCTCATATCTGGTCTGGTGTGGCTGCAAGACCACCATGCACCTGCTAGACAGAGCCCAAAAGCGAGCGATAAAACTTATAGGAGACAACAATATTGCAGAGTCATTAGACTCGACCCTCTCCTCTTTGTCCGTATTTGTATCGCTTGTTAACAATGATGCTTAAGTGAGCTAGCCAACTTCATTCCTCCTCCCCATGAATTCACCCGCGATTCCCGTCTCGCCAGGAATGCTCATCAGTTTACCCTTAATCCGCACAGTTAAATTAAGGGACTCATTCTTCAGCAGCACAACACGAATACGGAATGCTCTTCCCAGCCTAATATTTCCCACAGACGACAATCCGCAGATATTTAAGACCAATGTGCACAGGTACCTCCGCTCCCTTTGTCCATCTATACCTTCGGCACGTGCTGTGTCTTGATCCCGGAAACTTAAGGGTATTGACAACCCTTGTTAATACCCATTCCAACGAGAATTCCCCATCGTCATCCTGCAAAATCTAACGAATTTGCAGAAATGTCAAAACGAAACCTGGCGTCGTACAGCTAGCCTCTGTGCACTATTTCATTTGCGAACATGAAATCGATTTAAACTCCTCGGCTCTTTTCGAGGATCTACCATGCACTCATCTCTTTTCCTCTTACTGCGCAACAGGTCGGGGGGACCACACTTAACATGCCTCTCCAGCGGATCCGTTCTCTTGCCAGCTGTCCCCGGTTTCGCACACGGCTAAGGTCTCCCTCGACTTGTGTGCGCCACTTACGGCAGGTGGTGCCGTACATCGGCTAAGGTCTACCTCGACTTGTGTGCGCCACTTACGGCAGGTGGTGCCGTACATCGATATGGTCCTGTCTTTATAATAAAGTATGTAAGTATGTCATACCTGCCTACGCCTTGGAAGTTATCGGGTGGAGTGGGTTGGTGCGTTGCTCACGCTTTTTGGAAGTTCTGTGTTCAAATCTGGCTGATGCTATTTTTTTCTTTTATTTGCATTCTGTTTTCCGAAGTAGTCTATATCCACTGAATGTAATGAAATTGGTGTATGCCAGCGACGCATAACATTATTTTCCACCAGCATTTTATAAAGAGCTTCAGGCGGGCACACAATAGAACAGAGAAGAACCTGTCCGTTAGAGGGCTGTCTTTTCTTTTGCAGAACTAGTGAATTTCTTTCTCAATAGCCTGACAGTGCTAGCCATCTTAATCGCCTTGTTAAAAGCTGAGTTGAGTAGGATCGAGCGTGGTAAGACATGCTAGCTTAAGTGTGACTACTGCATGCTGACAGTGACTGTGTGTGACTGTGTGTAGACTGTTAGAGTCTACACACGGAAATTCTATATTTTGCTTATTAAAGCCCATAGCCTAATAAACAAATTCGTCAACATACTGGTTGCTTGCTGATGTCCAGCAGAAAACAATTTTTTTTGCATCACGTTTCATTCAACACTTCTTGCTGCAAATTTTGTGCAACTGTCACTCTTCTTCTTGTGATAAAATATATAACCATGAGTTCCACTGAGGGATGTCACATTTCCCACAAAAAATTGTTCATTATTTGCACGAAGTTGAACAGCGGTAAGCCATAAAGACCAGTCGCCTTTTAATGGCTAGTGACTCGCTTAAATACAATCTGTTCACATTTTTATTGCATTATAAAGCTACAGCAAATATGTCAACTATTCAGTATTCGGCGACCTCTCAAGGAGCACTCATCAGCTGGCCACTCACCATCAGCCGGATCACGTTCTTACCGCTGTGATTCAAACTTACTGGCCGCCTGGTCGTAATTTCAATTGTGTCCCATTCACACGCTCCATCTTTTTTCATAAAGTCATAAAATTAAGGACGTTTTTTCGGTAAAATTAAAAGCGCAAAATGTAGCGTTTAACCGCTCCTTTTCGGTCTCAGACTAACGTAAACACGTCACGAGGTGATTAATATCAGACAAAGAGCCTCGACTTTAAATTGTACGAACGTATGACTGCATTTGCGATTAATCACCATCTTCTTCGAATTGAGTCCCAGAGACAATTAAGCGTGACTGGCTTCACAGCCTGATTGTGTGAGGAAGGTTGAGTCCTGATTGCATTGAACTTGTGGTCCTTCGATGGCATGGACTGGTCAGAGACTAATGAGAGTTCGATCAGAATGAGTGGACAATCAAGGAGAAGCACCACAGAGTTGAATGTACATCACCGAGCTTCGGGGTACTTTGCTTTGAATGGACTGCTCAACGCCTTAAGGCTTCGTGTGAACTGTGAAGAATGGAATTGGCGATAGCGGGCTTTATGATTTGCACATACTTTAGTCCGGTAACATCCAATTACGATGATTGCTAGTCATTTTTACTGGCAGACTGATGTGTTTCTGAATGTGGAGGATAAAATTGTCTAAAAATAATCTACACTGCCGTCAAATCGTTGAGAGCATCGTAACAAATATGATGTTCGTCGTCCGGCTCCACAGCGTACATTTTAATCAGAATGACTGCGCTAGGAACGACGTTATGGCAGCCATTGATGAACATGTGAATGGAAAAGATACGCGGCATTTGGAGTTTCAACAATATTTTCCTTGTTTTTCTGCAATTATTCAAATCCTTAGCTTCCCACCGAGACAGGACCAACGGAAAAATATAAGCCTTTCAAAAATTTGCCAAACTTTAGGCGTGCGAACAAATACCCACTCCAATTCCCCCACACAACCAAAACAATTCGAAAACTACATGCATTCGACAATTCCCCCAAGCATTCTGCAACAAACACCGCGCAATTTGTTTGGTCCCTAAACGCGTTTAGGCAAGCAATCGGTGTTGATTTTCAAAAGCAAAAAACACGATTGCCGGCAGTGTTTACGTGAAACACACACCCACCGATTGATGTTTGCCTTGATCAATACATCGCATCTGATTGCGGTTGATATCGAGGCATACGCGAGGGAGGTTTTTAATTACGGACATGCTTCTGGTTTATGTTGTGCCATGAATCAGAACTGAATGACATTCAAATGGAACCAGTTTCACAGCAATTTCTGCAGAGGGATGGGTCATAAAGTTACAGTGAACTTTGAGAAGTCCCACACATCATGGTGACAGTTGCAATTTTTTACAAATGTCATCTGTCATTCATTAGCCCATTCTAACCCATTGGGCAGGCGAACCTCTGATGCTCATAAATTACGAGCTCGTGTGTGGACTCATGGCAGACATGGTGTCCTCATAATATCGCTCATTGTGCGAATAAAGTAAAGCGTCTTGTTTCAATTGTCAGCAGTGACAGGGATGACAATAACACTGCGGTCTGCTCTAACAGGAATGATTAATGTAGCGACTGTGTCCTCTTTTCCATCGTATTTCGGCCAGTATTCTATTTCGTGGCACAGCTGAAGCTTATAAATCGATACATACCAACGAATGGTGGGTGGGAGGGGGTGTTAACTGTAGATGAGCATTGAAATTCTTTGCAAAATCTGCCTACATCTGTTTGCTGATGAGAGGTGGTTGAAGTCTGTCACTTTTTTTTATGAGAAGGGTTACTTTTGAAATACTAAACAACAACAAACTATACACTTTATAGTTGGGGACTTGTGATTCGCCTCCTGTCCATGGCGAGGTCAGAGGCTTGTGAAACAAAAATTTATAGTGCTCTTGTTCCGCTGAACGTCAAGTTGACAGCTAAATGAAGTCCCCTTGAAAAGCAGGTTTGTGTCACATGTCGTAAATAAGCAGCCACAGGAGAACTTCAAAGCAGTTCGTCCGTTTTAAGCGCACACGTCAATCAAGTTTCAAATTGTCTGCTCCCTTGCGGAAATTGCGCCACTCACTCCCACTGCTTCCCCTCCAACCTTATCGAACAGCTAACAAGATTCGAAATTTGTCACACGCATTACACAACCGCCGTCAATCGCATTTCGAAATTAGAAAACTTAAATTGGTCTCGTTGCCCCACTGGGCGTAACTTCGCTTTCATTAGCATCGTGCTGCTGTTACACAAATGAATTGCACCCTACCGTCCATGCTCTGAATACCACAAAGGGAATCCCTAAAACTGCATACCACCTCCCCCACGTCATATTTCTCAAATCCAATTTGCTTCGAATTGCCTTCGTTAGCACGCGCATCCATCGGATACCATTGACAAGCTGAAAATTAACTTATTCGTATGCAATCGACGTTTCACCGGGAACCGATAACCCGATAACCGCCACTACCAAGTGCACCACTCTGCCACAAGGACAGTGGGCCGCTATCGCAGCGCCGATAGCATGCATATAAAACGCCGGATTATTTCGCTGCGGCTCAAGAGACAGAGAGGTGTGCGCTAACACGCCTAGTCGCGATTTGGACGCGCGTAAATGAATGCCTTAATGAGTGATAAACATTCGAATGGTTTTGTGCAATTACTCTGCCGCTGTCTATGGTGCGCTTTGTGTGGGCACTACTGTGCCGACTACACTGGCCTCTAACCTCTGCCGAACGGGTGATAGCCTCTAACCAGTCCAAGGCGACAGATCGTCCGCAGTTAAAACTGCCTTGGTCACCGGGCGGCAAGTGGTGCCGTTCGTAAGTATGTCGTGTGTCACCGAGAGGTTGTTGCGTTTGAAGCCACGTAGGTCACGCATTGCGAGTTGGAGTGCCCTATATTTGCATCACTCGACCTGTCAGACAGAAAGTGTGGAAACTATCAACAAGACAAATGACATTTTCCACGAATTACCCGCCAATCAATCGATTAGTATGCACATTAAGGTAGGACACAGTGTCTACCCGCGTCACAATCGATTGTGCGATCGTAATAAAAACATGTCAACAATTTGTTTACATGCCATGCAGGCCCCGTTTGATGGCTTCTCATCCGCTGCTACTGCCATTGGAAACTGTGTGTGTGAACTCGTGGTATTTGCGCACGTTAACGGTGCGACGACGGAGTACGAAATTCTTATGCCCGCGAGTCATTAAGAACTATTTTATGTTTCGGAAGCGAATAGCTTTTACATTTTTACGACAACGAAGCGTGCGAAAACGTCTTTGCGGGCAACTTTCCTGGCCTATCGCGAGGTATGCATAAACGTGGTTTAGGGCAGAGGGCGCTTTACAGCGCCTGGAGGAGTGTAATGGTTTTGCAACCACATTGTGTCGTCTTACAGAACGTCACGAACTTGGGAAATTGCAATTTTAACGCAGAGCAAGACATAAGTTTTGCGAATGCCACGAAGTGACGTTTAGTTTTACAACGCCTAAGCGAAATAAGTTGACGGCGGATGGTTAGGGGGAGTAAAACTGCGAATTAAAAGTACAAAACACAAACTGGCAGTTGTGTTTGCCAGTTGTTTTCTTCCTCTGTCCCTCTCCGCGAGACAACTTCTGAACATCGTAAAAGTTAAGGAAATTAACGGTAAATTTTAGAGAGAACACCACGATCCTGAATTGTTAAAAATTTAAATTTGTCTTCTGAGCTGAATTACACGTACTTTGTGTCCCAGTTCAGCAGAAATGAAATACGAACTGAAGTGGAGAGTACTATGACTTATTAACGGTATTCTGAATGCCCTTGGGACCTTTATGGATTTCAATTTGGCAGCATTGAGTGCATTTTAACACGGCTTTTCACCGACACCAGCTTAGAATCAATGAATATCCACTGACAATGCGAAAAATAGACACAGCGCCTGGCCGCTAAAAAGTTTTGTAATTTCGCCTCGACCAACACTGAGTTGCCTACAATCGCGCATCTGTCAAACATGTCACCAGCTCCAAGTAGTTAAAACGTCCATTATACTTGACTAAAGTGTAAATACTTCTAGAAATTGCCGTCTGAAGAGGTTTTCAATTCTAAGTAAGTTCCATCATTTTCACTGGCATGTCAACAAAGTCTAAGTGTGGACAATCAACTGCTTTGTCGCCGTTTTTGCGTACATCTTTTGTTATGTCATCACGGTGGACGAACGCCACTTCACATTGAACATATGTCAATACGGCCTTCGACATTCCCACGAGTATATGCACATTTGCGACGAGATGTTGCCATGATGCGACATCTGCACTGTGCCATTGCTCAATTCAAACTGAAGACCCCTTGCGGCAGGCGGCAAGGGCCGAGGAAGCCTCAATTGACAATTGAACTCTGACGGCAGCAAACACTGAATCCAATTGGCCGCATGCCGCCGATTTACGAGCTCAAATATTGACGCAGTGGTGACAGTTCACACTTCCCTCTTTCGTTGGACGCAGATATCAAACACTCTCCCTCGTGCGAATATAAAGTCGCAATTAACACGTCTCTGATAATCGTCGGTAAACACTCGATTCGAGCGAAGAAGGTCGCCCAGAGGAGATTCAAGTTCAGCGCGACCGACGCGACGTACGTTTGACGACCCGTGGATACCGTTCACAAACAAGCGGCACGTATGATTCATGGATTCACTGTGTCGTCAAGTGGATCCATAGGTTGCTAAACCGATTTCAATGAATCGTGCGAAGAAGCGAAACAGCTGACGGGACGATGAAGAGAAGAGCCAAAGAGACGGCCGAATGAACGAGGGCAAGTTGCGCAACAGAACGTCTAAATTGAAGCATTGACCAGGGTCAGTTAAGGTTGAAAGCGAATCTTCTTTTAGTTGGGCGTGCTGAAGCCATTTTTTCCGATGACAAAAACGGAAGTTTGTAGCAGAAGACGTGGTCAAGTGGTTCCCCGCACGGAATGCGGTGTCAGGGCGAAATGCGAGATGAATTTAAATGACAAGCACGTTGGTGGTTGGGAAGGACAAGTCAAGACCGAACTCCGTGCCGGGCAATTGTGTGACTCTTGGGAGGTTTTTGAACTCGTAACTTAATGAAGATGGACGTACAAATTAATAAAATACATATCTGGTTCATTTTGCCGGACGAAGTGAGGTGTGAGTTATTTGTTGCAGAATTGTACGTGTTTGTACATCTAACCGAAGGAGAAAAGCGACGCGTCGTGTGGGACTGCATCGTAGTAGATTGAGATCACGTCCAGTTTCAATGTTTGGACAACTTCATTTACACCAGCCGGTGTTTATACTGCCCAGACCGTGAACTTCATTTCTGTTGATATGGGAAAATATTTGTATTTGCAAGTTCTGCAGACGTAAAGTGGTTTGAGAGGCGAAAAAAAAAATAAATAAATATTTTGTGATACACTGAGGGACTTTGCATTCTCAAAGTATATAACTTGGATGGAAAGGAGAAATATTTACTCGTTAATTCGGAATGGTTGGGGGTTGGAAGGTCAGTCCGAACGAACGAATTTTCCGAATTAATTAGAGTTTTTTGTACGCACTCAAACGCGTTCGCATTGATAAAAATGTACAAGAACTGAAAACGAAAAATTCTTTTATTAACACAAACGACTTGTAAATGTGAATGAGCAGGGTTGACAAGGGTTAACAAGGGTGCTGCATTTTTTCTTTGAAAAATAAATGCACTGCCTTAATTAAAAAATATATATCAATCAAAAAATATGTCATCATGAACTAATCAAATGTTAGATCAGCTATCGGTTCCAAATAGTTCCTAACCGGAATAGCAACGTGGGGCCGGGCGTTGTCATGATGGAAGATTATTGCCTCATTTCTGGTCGCATATTCCAGACGTTTTTCGGCTACTGCTATCTTCAAACGGATGAATTGTGTTCGGTAGCGTTGTCTATTGATGTTTTCACCCGGTTTTAGCAGCTCATAATACAGCACACCCTTCTGATCCCACCAAATACTGAGCATTACCGTCGTGCCATGGATGTTCGGCTATGATTTTTTCGTCGTAATGGATTAATTTTTCATCACCAGTAACAAACCGATGCAACTGCTGGCGTTCCAGCAGTATTTCGTACATACAGAACCGCCTTTCGTCGTCTCTCGGCTTGAGTTCGTGTGGAACTGCTATTCCTTGCTCGAGTGACACCCAACGATTCTGCGAGCTCTTCTTGTGTTTGGCAACAACCTTCATAGAGTAATGTTTCCAGTTCTTCATCATCAAGTTTTTTGGCTGCCCAGGATATTTATAGTCTTCCAAGTCAAAATCACCACTTTTAAATTGTGCCACCTACTTTTGGCATGTTCGCTCAGCTAGCGCATGTTCACCATAAACTTCCACCAAAATACGATGAATTTCGGCAGCAGTTTTCTTCATATTACAGTAATGAAGAAGAACTCCCCGCAAAAACACTTTTTCAGGCACTATGTTCGACATATTTGAGTGAAAAAAATTAATGTTGTTTACGCTATACTGAAATGACGTACAATGACAGTAGCTTTCCAACGCATGTTCCAATGGAATAATACAAGTTACGCCATCTCTTAGCAAACCGCACGAATTAAGTTATATAAACAATAGGTGAGGCTTTTTGGTCTCCAGTATTCAGAGCAAAGTTTGGAAAAGACTCAGAAACAGTCATAGCACTTCGGCAGTTGATATCGGTGTCTCGTTTCGGTTCTTCAGAATCCTCTTCAATTGAGACATCAACATGAATAACACATACACTACGTGCCATATTCTATCCCTCGTCAGTGAACACATTTCATCACGATTGGCATCACACAGCATCAACAAGTATGACCTGTTATCTTCCATGCAATGGACAGGCGACTCCAATACGAGAGACACGATGATCTCCTCCGGTTCAGTAGAGCGATCTCTGCTCGAGACAAGAAAGAGTCTGCCAAAGAACAGCAATTTGATTGGTGGCTACAACATCAGTCAACGCCGCTGACGCTATCTTTTCAAAATGATGAGGTAGTTGACCATGGTGGCAAACTTACATAGATTTAAGGTAGTTTTTAAGGATAATCAAAATAGATAAATAAATAAACATTGGAGATTATTGTATTTGAGTTTTTTAAATTTGACTAATTTTCATTTATTCGGAAAAAACTTCTTTAATTCAGAGAACTTGTTTCTTTTCCGAATCAAAGTACTTTTACTGTATTTATACACATTTACACAGCTTGGAAGTCGTTCCATTAAGTGCATCGTGCGAAGGGCCTTGTATTGCAGTCAATATCCGTGTCGCAACTGAACGTTTTCGCAATTGAAATTTTCTTATTCGTCAAGCAGCCATTAATTTCTAAATTGAATGGTCTCTAAGCCAATATTTGCGAAGCTTCAGTACAACAACAGAACAAACGAACTCCACATCGCTCCGCTTTGGTTCGCCTTTTAAATATTATTTAGTCTTACAATGCAAGAGCCTCTTTAGTTAACAATACAGTACAGCCCCGCTAGTCCGGACACTCCCTAGCTTGGACATTTCAGTAGTCAGGGTACTGCTTAATTTCAGACACTCTCAAAACGTGACCTCTGCAGTCCGAACATGGTATTAAAATGCGTACAGATTTTGACTCTGTTCTATGTACAAACTTACGTGCAAATGTATGTTCATACAATTATGGGAATTCCCCAGACGGGTCTTGAGTCTAGACATTCTTCTGTTGCAATTTGCAAGTGTGTCTGTTGATGTTTCAATCTCTGTAATTCATGGCGACCGTTTTCAGTTGTGTAAGACTTAACGCAGTATGTTGAGCAGCATTTTGGGGTTCAGGCTTAAATTTCTCACTGAAAATTTGCTCAAAGATAGTACTCAGCACATTGTGGTATTTATTACGTCTTTTGCAAAGAAAATGATATATCTGTAACAACAGGTGCTTGAAAAGTTGACGGTTGTCCACTTTATTTCTATGGTCTAGACACTTCGTTATTCCGGACATACCTGAAACTTTATGTGTCCGGACTACCGAGGCTATACCGTGTGTTGAACTCAGCTGAAATAGAAATAAAGAATGTATATAAAAAGTCATATTTTTCAATTGCAAGACGGAATACGACATCATAGATGAGGTTGAAATGAAATTTTTCACATTAATATGCAGTATGTTCCCACTACTCACTAGACGCGAAATTGCACAATGTTGGCATTGCCATTTTGAAATTGGCCAAAGTGTACAACTGAAGCAATTTGGTTTGACAGCGAAATGTTTTCCTTCGAATGTATAGACAATTTTAGCACAATAGAAGTCGGAACTTATTTTTTCCAAAACAAAGCAATGCATGGAAACATAATCTTTTTGAAGGCTGTTCAGGTAACTGTCATAATGGCGACAAGTTGGGTTTGTTATTAATGTACGAAACCAGGGATAATCTGTCATAATACACAATTTCATACGCGAGTTTATTAAAATTGAGGTAATTGAGGCTATTTTGTAATTGGTTTATTGTATGAGGATTTGGGCAATTTCGATCCTAATTTCGAGGGCAATTGCCGAAATTACTCAATTTCAATAGAAATTTTTTATTATTATATCTTATCTTTTGAGCCACCCCTACAAAAATTTGGACCATGGGAAGAGCTTATATCATTTGTCTCATGTTTCAAATTTCCTTAAGATCGGCACACTGACAGTGATGTTCAAATCTGTGTGAAAAAAAAACAATTTTTTAGAGCAAAAAAGTAAAAAAAAACTAATAAAAAATTTAAAAAGATGTAAATAAAGTGAATTGTTGAGAAAAAATGAGAGTCATTGCAATGCCTGTCAAAATCCACATAAATAAAGGACATTTTGGAATCGTTCGTTCAGTGTCATGTGGTGAATTGTTTTATAAAGCGCCAAACATATGAGAAAAGTATTATTAATTAAATTTATATAAATTGACTTCGATTGGAAGACCAAAATACTTGAAGTCTAATAGTTTTTTTTTTGTTTGATATCACACAGATTAATTATATACAACTCTCTTCTTCTGTTTTGTAGATCTTCAATTTGGGTTATTTTCGATTTTTTACCTCTGTATGCATAAGTACAGTAAAAATTTAGCATGTTAAATAGTCGAACAACACTGTAAACTGGTTTACACTTAAAGTTTTTCCGTCGCTCCCATACACAGCGGAGCACAGCGCTGCCTTGAATTCGTCAAGTTTCGTTAAGTTCAGTGGACATGCGGAAATTTGGCAGTCAACATGACAACTGAGTGTAAATTGTTCTAAAGTTGACATATGTATCATTCTGATCAGAAATAATGTATGATAGAGACGCACAACTTCTACTTCTCATGCCCCTTAAAATTTCTGACAACCATTTTTTATATTGTTTTCTATAGCCAAATTGACCAATCAGAGAATGGCATTTACGCTATTTCGTGAACTGTCAAATATTCATAAATAGCCTTCAAAATTTTCATGATTATCCGTCAAATTCGTCGATGGACTAGGGGTCAATCAGCTGTGAAACTGGGCGTCTATATCATACTTCATTTCTGATTCTGCTGGTGGAAGAATAATAAGGTGTGCTTGACAGCTTGTCAAAAGAGCCATTTTTTGTTTTGTGATAGCTGTTGCTCTTAAGCCTTGACCGCAATTCAAATTTATTTCATATAAAAGTGAAAATTTAAAATCAGTGAGTTAATTCATAGATGTTGAGAGAATTTATTTCACTAGTGATTTTATTACGTGCAGTCCGAGGTTGCTGGAAGGCTGGATTAACCGGGAACATTTTGGAAAAAACATGCGTTTTTTTACACATCCACATGATCCACAAGGCATGAAAAGACATGGATTACTGCCTGCAACAGAAAAGATTCTAATTCGAACAACGCCTGGATTTGCTAGTTACATTTCACCAGCGATGACTGGTTCCTTAAGGATAAGCCATTGAACATAAACGAAACAAACCTAGGCTAGAAGAACTGCTTCCAATTATCTGGTTGATTTTCTAAAGTTTTCTGACCTCACATTCATGCTGGTCTTACATCCCACATAAACAAGGACATACTTCGAAGAAGTATCGAACAGACTGCGCATGCAGATCTCCAGTTGTTGCACAGAGAGTTCATTTCAAGTGCGGGTAAGATGGTTACTATTATCACGGAAGTTAGAAATATGACGTTCCAAGCGGAGGTACGTTGTCAGATGAATTCGAGATCCAAAGTGGAGTAAGTGGGGTCTCTGTGGAATCTCTGCAGTGATAGCTGATACGCTTCCTGTGGCTCTGCCAACAATTCTCACTACTCAAATAAAACAAGGAGGAAGGCGCACATAGCCACAAGCCAACAAAGACGCAAATTATCAACACTCAAGTGCCTTAACTGATCGTCGGTAAACATTGATCGAAAAAGATCGGGATCAAACGGGAATGAGATTTCACTCGTTGGGACATATCTTCCCAATGAACTGGTGCATGCGCCCAACCAGTAAGAGTGGACACAAAATCGCCGCCCTGCGATAGACAGGGAGGGTGAATCGCTACCCGGAGAGAGTACAGACCCTTTCTAGCGAGTTCGTCCACTTCTCAATTCTCTGGAATGCCACACAAGTTGGATGTTAAAATAAGACTTCCATTAAGGGAAGTTTTTGAGTTGAAATTGACTGAATGATCAGATGACGATATCTGTGCTTCATATTACATTGTTTTGAAGCCAAGGCAGAGCGGAAATATTGCTGGATATTTAGATCCTTGGAAAAGACATCAGCCCCCACATCTCTCGCCTTCGATCCATCTGCGAATATTCGGTAGTGCGCCGTTCAGCGTCTGATGTTCAGACAACCCAGTAAGATCCGGGGGATACTTGTTGAGGAAGTGGAGTCTATGGACTATACCTGCTGATGATCGTTGAGTATCCAGACCGCAGTTCTTTCCAGATGTGCAGCAATCTCAGCCTAATCGCCTTATTAGTGGCTATCTGTCTACCAACGAGTTCTGTCGATGCTAGGTTCTGTCTGATGCATGAGTTTAGAGCTAGGTGGTTCCTTTCGACTTGCCGATGCTAGAATGCAGCAAAGTAATGCATTTAAATGACATCTAAAGACGCAATCAATGGTGGATAAAAATCTCCTCTTAGTGTTTCAGTGTCTTTGGCTGTTAAGTTTCTCGGAAAATCTTGTTCATCATGATCCTCTCCTTAGGAATCCCGAACAAAACGCAATTCTCTGGATGATCTCCTTTGCGGTAGGGGCCGTAGCAAGCAATTCACGTGTTCACTGAACCCCTATTCATAATCTTTTCCTCTCAAACTTCCCAGCTAACATGTGGCCGGCCTACCAGCTGTATTCGAAATTTGCTGGCTCTGCTTTGACAACCTCCAAGCCTTCGGTCTCTGAGTTTCCATTAGGCGCTCCCGAATATCGATTTAATTGCCGACAGAAACCCGTAAACTGCTCGAAACGAATCTGTCTTTGTGCATCATTGCGTGCTCTTAGTCGCTCACTTTGATAGGCAATGGAATCCGAAATGCGTTTTGAAAGATGATCGCCTTTGTGTGGTCACCATCGGACTCCGTCCTTTCGGCAGCGTGTGAGAACGCCCTCTTTAAAACCCCAATAACTGCATCCCCTGTGCGCACATTGTTGGCCGTAATTAATTCGTACATTTATTATCCTTTCAGGTCCCAGCACATCGGAGCTCGTCTTTACAGTGTACTAAAGGATATCTTTGAGTTCACCGTTCTGCTGGTTCGAACTCTCCTCGAAATATTCGTCGTGACTGTGCAGCAGTTTTCGAAGGTCCAACCGAAGGACGTCAGTGGCGAAATTGTTTTGGTAAGTGACAAGCAGACGTGAAATGCAATGCGTTCAATCCACAAACAAGAAAAAGGACCAGCACTCATGGCTTATCTCATTTGCATATGGGTTACAGATTACAGGAACTGGACACGGAATCGGCAGGGAGCTGGCACTGCAGTATACGGACTTGGGTGCAACAGTGGTCTGTGTGGACATCAACGAGAATGGCAATCAACAGACAGTGGCAGATTGCAATCGAATGCGCCGAGGAACCGCCCAAGCATACACGTACGGATTAATGTTTCAATACCCCCAATCAATTCTGACACAAGCCCTTCATTCATATTCATTGAAAATCCCTCCCTCTCCCCCCTCCACATCCACCCTTTGCCCATTGCATCTAACTCTTTTCGTTCGTACACAGATGCGACGTTTCGAACCGAGAAAAGGTACTCGACCTGGCCGCACGGATTAAGAGCGAAGTGGGTCCGGTGACGTTGCTGGTGAACAATGCAGGCATCATGCCCACTCGCCGCCTGGACCAGCAAACACCGGAGGACATTCGAAGGACCTTCGATATCAACGTAATGTCGCACTTCTGGACGCTCGAGGGATTCATGCCTCACATGCAGCAGCAGAATCGTGGTCACATCGTGTGCATCTCCTCGATTGCCGGAGTGGTCGGGCTTTCCAACTTGGTGCCGTACTGCGGCTCGAAATTCGCCGTCCGGGGCATGATGGAGGCTCTACAGGAGGAGATCCGCGAGGGACCGCACAAGAATTTGGTAAGTTCTCCAACCGTTTTCGCATCCACCTCGAATTCACACTCTTGTTGCAGATCAAGACCACAACGATCTATCCGTACATGACGAACACGGGACTGTGCAAGCGGCCAAAGGTGAAGTTCCCATCCATCCTGGGCCTGCTCGATCCCAAGCAGGTGGCTGCTGCCATAGTCGAGGCACAACGGACGGACATCGTGGAGGCCACTATTCCCCGGGGACTTCTGTACCTGAACAACATTTGCAGGAACCTCCCAAGGAGCTGTGCCGAAATGCTCAAGGATTACATCGACAGTGGTGTGCATTCCGATCTTTAAGTGAAGTTCTGCACTACTTCAAATTCGTATGTAGGTTAAGTTGGCCATTAGCACTAGAGCGCAGGAGACGGAGGAGCAATGGATGGAGTTATGCTAGGTTAGGTGCATAGTTTTGTTTTAGTTTAGTTTTGTATAGGGTGCGATGAAATATAATGTCTATTGTAACCGTTATTGTTAAACGAAGGAGAGTTTTTGATTTGAAGTCTGTGCAGCTGAATGTCTCTGACACGGAAGTCGACAATCGCTGGGACTGTAGGTGTCCTTGGATTGGGTTCTAATTAAATGAAGGGGATAAGGGTGTCTCCTTGTTTGTGCACCGAAGGCAGCTATGTCCGGATACTTGGTGTTTATAGACTTCTCATGTTCGCTGCGTGCTCTTGGGAGATGCTCAATCTCTGGTAGGGACAAGCGGCTTAACTGGAAACAGACGTCTATATGACAGGACTACAGAGTGACAGCGATGGGTCATCAAATACGCGGCCATTGTCTGGTGGCCCAAAACTCAAAGACAACACCAAAAGTGTTGCAGAATTCACACTGAATTGTACGTTATGGTATGTTTTGAAGATGTCTGGTATTGTTCACAGACGGACAAGAGGTAGACTCTGGAGATGGGGCTGGACCCAACACAAGGACCTCCGTACCTCTGGAGTCGAGTTCCACCGTGTTTCAAGCTGAAGTCCACGCCATTGAGTTCTCCGGCAGACACAATCTCCGCTAGAAACAATCTACTCAAAGGTGGTGCCCTTGAAGCGAGTGCGAAGCTCGATTTGGTCCCTGGGCACAAGGGGATTGCAGGCAAGGAATCCGTAAATGAGATCGATGAGCCCCAACCGTACTGCAATGATGATTAGCGAATGGAAAAAAACAAACTTCACTTAGACCTCTGAATCAAGGGGGATGGTCTTAGGCAATCCAAATGATTAATCGGGATTATTCACATAAGGAAATCACCTGCCTCAACAAGGACAGAATGCTAACGAGCTTTCTTACTGACCACTGCGGCTTGAATTACTAGCTTAACAAAATGGACAGAAGAGGATGAGGATGAAACATCCAAGCGGATTTTTTGTGTATATTCGACAATAATTTGGTTGAGGAAACATATAATTATATAATTAATTAAATTGTCCACAAATACAGGTTCGATCACTGGATTGCGACGAGTGAACCGCTAGACTTCACTATTTACGTTGTACACGAATTTATTTTCAAGCAAACACTGATTTACTTCTTATACTTTATTACACTTTAACGACTTCTATTACTTTACTACAAAACTCCTTGCGGCCTTTCAGGCTGAACACTTGGAACACTATAAAATCCCAAACTGCACTGTAATAAATATTTGATTGAACTGTAATAATTCTCCAATTGAACTTTACTAATTCGCCCTCTGAACTGAACTGAACTCGCATTGGCCACCGTTCCGATGTTTATACTCCCAGTAATGGTTCTAGATCGTACTGTCGCCACGAGTCTATGGAATTTCCCCGCTGACTCTTTTATACATGGTCCTTCTCTCACTGACTGCTGGCATCCAACTCCGTGGAACCCCTGATCCGCTATCTCAGCTCTCCTTGTGATGTCCAGATGTCCTCTGCACTCTCATACATGCTCTCCCCTGGGCTCTCTTCGCTTTCCCATAACCGATGCAGCCCACGAGACTGACTCAGCTCCTCAGCCAAGTATGCCTTTCCGACAGCACTTTCCCTTGCCATTCCTTCTTGCGTCGGTTTGGATCCATGTTCTGCGCTCTCTAAAGTTGTCGATAGATTCGGATCGTTCTTCTGCTTCTTTCGGATCCGATCCAGCGAGCACTCCTTCTCATTTAGTGACTCTCCTTCATCGGCTTCTATGAATATTCTTCCGACGACCATGTTCGTGGCTGGTGCTTGATCTTCGACTTTAAGTACCCATAATGTGTTGATCCCACAATCGCCGGCCAGGTGTTTCGCTTCACTATTTGCCTCCGGAAGCTTCGGTTCCAAGCGATTTTGCTGTTTATCTGGATTCATCTTGATGTCGAGCCTCAAGCGATTCCACAGTTGAACCATTTCTTCCAACGATTTGTTGAAACTTTTCAGATATTGTTTTTGTTCTTGGAACAAATTTTGCATGAACTTCATAAACTGTGCTAGGTCTACCGAAGCCGTACTTCCAGATGATTCGGCAACTTACTCCGTAAATTCGTGGGTTTCTGGGTCCAATTCATCCTTCTGGAGAGCGTCACGCAGCCGTTGTCGACTGTCGAAAGACTCTTCTGTGCAAGCTCTTTCTCAAGATGTTCCACTTCTAAATGAACAAAGTTTACCATTTCGTCACAATCCCACTTATCACACCAAATGTTACGGTTAGGCGTCAATGAGTCTACGTACAATTAATTAAATTGTCCACAAATAGGTGTTGGATCACTGGATTGTGTCGAATGGAACACTGGAGTCGAAAAAATTAATTTAAATATTTTGGTTGCATACTTTGTTGCGAGACTGTATCTGATCGTATGATTCACCCGAAATGTCTCCAAAGATTTTAATAATATTCAATGTACTGTAATTAGCATGTCTAACGAGAGTATAAATGTCCCAGCGGACATACATTCTTTCTTCTGTTAATAGACGCCACACAAGCAGAGAGTTGTTTATCTGTGGTTTTTCTTCTTCTTCGCTCAGCTGTCCGGTTCGGCTATGACAACACAAAAGCTCACTATTCACGATTTACAAGAATTTATTTTCAAGCAATCACTCATTTACTTCTTATACTGTATGACACTTTAACGACCACTATTACTTTACCACAAAACTCTTTGCGGCCTTTCAGGCTGAAGACTACAAAATCCCAAACTGGACTGTAATAAATATTTGACTGAACTGTAATAATTCTCCAACTGATCTTTACTCATTAGCCGTCTGAACTGACTCGCATCGACCACCGTGTCGATATATAAACTCCCAGTACTGGTTCTAGATCTTCCTGTCACCACGCATCCTTCTTGCAGTATATACAAGAATTTCAGGAATACTCTACGGAGTTGATCGTTCTTCTAATTTCGTATAGACGGTGTTGGTGTCTTTATTATCTTATACGCGTTATACCATTCACGTCACAATACTTAATTTCGGTCTCGGAGGAAGGCCAAGTGTCAACAAGCAATGCAATAGCTCCCTGTGAGAAATCAAAGGAGAAAAAAGGTTGAGATAAGTACAAGATGAAAGAACTCGAAAAGAATGTATACATAGAATTTTCGTCTTGGAATTGTTACATACAAATACAGTAGACGCTAGATATGGTGAACAATCCAGTATAGTGAACACGAACTATTTTATACCACAAAAAATTAAATGAGTGTGTTCTTCGCATGGTTGTGACCGATAAAAGGATAAGGGGTTTTAAGAACTTATTCATAATTTGGAACCCAACTACATTTTACACAGCCGAAAAGCGTTATCAGAGAAACTCTCAATTGAAACCTACGATTCCGTTCATGAAAAATTGGGCAATATAATTAATAGTGTTTCATACATGTCCATAACAATAGATTTATGGACATCTGATAGCACTAAAAGTTATATTACTGTAACTGGTCACTTTGTTTCTAATTACTGCTTCAAAAGTTGTGCTCTGGACACGAAAGAAGTTTGTGATGCTCATACAAGCAAAAATTTTAGTGATGCAATAAAATATATTTTAAACAGCTTTCCCGGAGCAATGGACAAAATCGATGTTATAGAAACAGAAAATGTATCCTTGTCTTTTCCATTAACAATTATGTTTAATTTATCTTTGTTCTCTGGAACATTTTTGGAAGAATGGAAAAGCTCATTTATAATACCCATATACAAATCCGGACCTCGGCGAAAAGTTGAGAACTATACAGGTATCTCAAAGCTTTCCGCCATTCCGAAATTGTTCGAATTAATTGTTACAAAAAAAACTTTAATTTTCTACTAAAGAAAGAATATGTTTACAACAACATGGGTTTATGTCTGGAAGATCCACCTTAACTAACTTGACTTTATTCACAAAATATATTTTTGACTCGGTAGAGTCAGGACATCAAGTTGATGTGCTTTTGACAGATTTTAGAAAAGCTTATAACACAGTATGTCATACAGTCTTGGTAAATAAATTAAAGTCCTTTGGTATTCATTCTACATTCCTTAACTGGATTTCGAGTTACCTATCAAATAGGACTCAAACTTGGAAAATTGGTACCTGTCAATCTAGAATTATCAAGGTGTTATCTGGTGTTCCCCAGGGCAGTCACTTAGGGCTAATACTATTTATTTTATTTGTTAATGATATTCCGTCAATATTTAAATATGTTAATTGTTTAATGTATGCTGACGATTTAAAGATTTTTCAGCGTGTTGCAAACGTCCAAGACTGTAAAAAAATTCAAAATGATTTAGTCGCGTTAGTCAAATGGTGTGATATCAACCATCTTTAGTTAAATGTTAATAAATGTCATTCGTTTTCTGTTTTCCATATTTTGTTTCCAATTCTCTGTGAATATACATACGACTCTAACGAGAAATGAAATTAAAGACCCTGGTAAAATTTTTGATACGAAATTGAAGTTCTCATTCCATATTCACTACGTAATTGCTAAAGCAAACTCAATTCGGGTTTCTTAAACGTTCTTGTTATGAATTTTCTAATCCGTATGCCCTAAAGTCAGTTTACATGTCTCTTGTACGTCCGTATCTGGAATGCTGTTCTGTAATATGGTCTCCATCGCATTCAAAGCACGTGTTACGTTTAGAAAAGGTTCAAAAGTCCTTTACGAGATTCGTTATAAAAAGAATGAATTGGAACCTTGAATCTATGCCTCCTTATAAAATATGATGTGCCTTAATAGGACTAGATACACTAGGAAAAAGACGAAGTATTCAATCTATTATGTTTATTTATGATATTTTCTCGTACCGTATAAACTGTCCTGATATACTTCAATGTGTTAAACTGTATGCCCCAGAAAGAAATCTTCGATCAAGAAACCTGTTATACCAACCAAGACACTTAAATAATTATGGTTTTAATGAGCCGCTTACAAAAAGCATTCTCAATTTTAATTATGCCTGTATCGAAATAGATCTATTTGATGATCTATGAATTTCAAAAATTCAATTCCAAATCTCTGAATAAAATTCATTTCGTGCCTTAGTTAAATATGTTTAAATTTCACGTTTACTTTATTTATTATTATTTATCATTATTAATTGTATTTATTATAACTACCTAATTACTGACTTCAAATAATTATATAAGAATATTCCCTTATTATTATTAAAATACGTATTATACTTATATCTGCAATCTGTAAGAGAGTTAAACTCGGTAGATGAAATAAATAAATAAATGAATATTAAAAAAAGCTGTTAATGATCATTTAAAAAAAAACTCATCACTTATGTAGCCCACACTCTTAACCTATCAGTTCAGGAATCGATCGGTTTAAGTACGTTCAAACCGTTGCTAGATAAGTGCAGACAAATTGTTAGACACTTTAAACAAAGTAATGTAGCTGCATATAAACTGAGAGAATTACAGGGGCAAGTGCAATTGCCGACAAGGTGGAACCCCATTCTGTTTATGTTAGAGCGGTTATTTGAGAAAAAAGCTCCTCTTTCAGTTTGGTAAATGCTCCGGATAATTTAGATGCAAGGGAGTGGGCAATAATTGATGATGTTATACCACTGCTACGACCTATTCAAATATTGACAGATGATTTATCTGGAGATATATATCCCACACTATCTAAGATACTCCCTCTTATAAAAGGGTTACAGCTTGCATTAACTAATAAGTACCTGAAAGACTCCTTATTAAATGTCTTAAATAGAAGACTAGGTTCCCTCGAAAGCCTCAAATAAATAGCGAAGTGTACGATTTTAGACCCCCGCTTTAAAAACAATATAAACAATAATTTTGATTTATAAATTTATTTGTATTGTTATGTTTTGAAGTCATGTTTGTATTCTTTTTTTTGTATGGAATTTTCATTACTTTACAATAAAATTGAAATAAAGGAAAATCTTTTTATTTTTAATATCCAGGGTTGTAATCAGATTAAAATTCAACAAGTACACTGACGCCAACATATGAATAAATCGAGAAATACATACATTTCTACAATAGGACATTAGTACCCGGCATTCTCTTGGTTGTAGTAGGTACTGAAAATAAATTGTTGAATTCGATTCGATTCGATTATTTTCTAATGAGACCGAATAAATCGACAATCGAATTCAATTTTTAACAATTGCCAATTTATTCGATTGTGAAATTCATTCGCAATCGCCCGGGATGAAGATGTAATACTAGAAAGAAAAACATCTAAGGCGAAAAGGAACAATCGAGTGTAGTTCATGCGATTTGTTCCGAGTCTTCTAGCGATGCTGAAACTCAAATTGGTCCTCTTAACCCAAGATTCTCTCACATGATCCGCTATAAAAAACGAATCGTTAAGGAGGACAATACAATATAGAACAAGTGTTAGAAATGTTTCACTGATCTCTTCTCAAGTTACAGTGACCACCGAATTCGAAAACACTGTTTCGAGAAAATGAAATGTTTTGTGCCATTAGCATGCACACAGAGATGGCTCAACTCAAAGTTATTTATCTGCATAAACAATAGTGCAACCTGAACCTGAACCTGAACAAAAATCCCAACTGAGGGTACCCTCTTAAGTTAGTTGCTTAAGTCCATGGAATGTATTATTTTTGCTGGATTGGTGATATAATGTTCTTTTTTTTACATAATGTTTTGTTTTTTAGTAATTGCAAAGTAGCATCGTGCATTCTATTTTTAATTAATTGTGCGGAAAGCCATTTACATCACACATTTTGGTGAAATTTACTTCAATGACTGCACGCCTGCCGCAGTGAACAATCTCGCCATAGTGAACAGGCCCGGTTTTTATTAGTTCACTATATCGAGCGCCTACTGTTTGTCCATTGTTCGTGTTCTGAACTTGCTCCCACATGAATTTCAGTTGCAGTTTGTTCTCAGTTGCACTGTTGATGCACAACTTCAGATCTTTCCAGAATCATATTGGCCAGAAATGAAGTACTGCAGAGATATGCAACTTCTACGTCTCTTGCCCCTTGGTGTCACTTGACAGCGTTTTTTTTATACCTGTGAGCTAAGCGAAGCTGATTACCCTTGCCAACACCATTGCGATGCTATATACTCCTAACAAGTGTGCGTGAAAATAAAGTAGAATGTGTGACGTGATAGCACAAACGTCAAAATCTGAGGTGAACTGCGTGGACTAGGGGGTGTCCACTGGAAAGTGGCATATCTCATTAGTACTTCATTTCTGATATTGGCGCGCAAAGATGAGACATTGGATGGAGAGTTTGAAGTGGATTTGCTATCAAAATGTTTTGCGAATTGGAGAGATCACTGGAATAATAAACAAATAAAAGCTCTTTCTCGGCAGAGAGACACGTACTCACTACTCAGTAAGAGAAGTGTCAACCAGTGTTGGAACTTCAAATTTTCAAAGTGTAATAGATCCTGAAGAAAATGAGTGGTAGATCTCGTTTGCATACACAACTTTCAGGAAATGTCGCATACGTGAACGCTTTCATAAATGAAATGAACGAGCTCCTTACTTTCTCATGTGTTCATATTTTTGAAGCACAGTCGTTGCTAATAACTCTCAATTTTGTTCACATAATTTCATTTGAAATTGTCTTGTGAAAAGGGTTTCAGAAGCAAGAAACAACAGCAAATGGCATACAAAGGAAGAATTACAATGTGTGGTAATGTGTGGTAAAGCGTGTGTGCACTTTGGGTAGTAGATGTGGCAGACGTACAAATTTAGCAAAATGGTGGTTGATCTACCACAGTTGTGGTGAAGTACCAACACTGGTGTCGACATCAGAAATGACGTAGAGACACCCAACTTCTACCTCTCTTTCCCCTTTAGATTTTTGACAACCATTTTTTTTTTCAATTTGACCAATCCTCTCATTGGCATTTAAGTAATTTCGTGAATAAGAGCCAAAAATTCCTTAATAACTGTCGAAAAGCCTCTCAAATACGTCGATGGGATGGGGTTCAATCAGCTGTCGACATGAAGAGACGTGTCGTATTGTGTCTGAACTTGATTTCAGTTCGATTTGCTTGCGATTTCCGCGATCCGTAATAATGTTCTCATACGATCCATGGTTTCCAATTTCGCGGAGTCTGGGCTTCATTGTCGTTCTCGGCGGCAGCATGAGAGGCGGTAAGGAAGCGATATGCGAGCGGTACGGTACGGGGGTCAGTACTTCTTTTTGAATGCTTTTATCGATTGCCCAGAGAATGCCACACTATCAGCGTTCAACAAAAACAAACCAACACAACGGCTGTGCATGTTATCGCATCAGAACCACCACATGTGCTACGTGAGAGGTGTGAAGATGAATGAGGAAAGAATGGTATTCTAGATTGGTTGCCCAGCGAACTGCTGAATTTAGAATTAAAGTACTTCCTGCTCAGCACACGGAAACGGTGATTTAAAACTTATTTAATCGACTACTTCTACTCCTAAGAAAACACCGATTTTCGGCTTTGGTTGTTTGAAGTTTGTTCCTAGGCCCGCGCGTCGATTTGCAAATCGTTTTGGAGTGGCGGCTGGGGGTGAGAAAAGAACTGCGTGGTTTAAACGTCCGGAGTTCAAGAAGTCATCAGAGAAGAAGAAGGCCTACAGAGACTGGATTTTGTTGCTTCTTGTGACCGGTACGCTGAGGCGCGAAGAACTTCCAAATTGGCTGTGCGCGCAGCTAAAGAGCAGTCTTGGAAGGAGTTCGACCAGAAGTTGGAAAGCGACCAAAAGGTGTTCCGGCAACCCATTTGTCGACTCAGAGGAAGGAAATTCAACACCATCGAAGGAGTCAAATCCAAGGAAGGTGTGTTGCTTTCCAATGAGGTGGACATCTTACGCAGATGGAGTGAGCATCTTTCGGAGCTGCTCAATCCCGAACAGGGCACTGAGGATAGCCTTTTGGTGATTGAATCGCTAAAAGCTGGCAAAACCGCCGGGATGGATGAAATCCGGCCAGAAATGCTTAGGACAATGGGTAAATGGGAACACCTGGCGTTTGCAAACTGGGGTGATTGTCCAACTATTCAAGAAGGGGGACAAGATTGCTCCAACTACAGAGAGACATCTCTGTTAAGTCTCCCCGGGAAAGACTACACTAAGGTGTTGGAAGCGGGTTCTAGAGCTATGGTTGAGCCCAGGATGGGGGATGAACAGTGGTATAGTGTGGCTTTCGTCCCGGTAGAAGTACAACCTACCAGTACAACTCTCACTACTCGCCGGGATAGGGTGGGAAACACGGCAGTGCGCGAGGAGCTCAACATTGGGGAGCGGCTTCTTCCAAATCAAGTCGAAAAACTCGCCTGGTTACGCTTGGGAATAACTCCTGATGAGTTAGAGTCGACGGCGGAGGTTCGGGTTCCTGGAGATTTCTCGTGCGTGGTTAATGGAGATGATGTGCGGGTCAGGAGATGATGATGATGGTAACTACTGCTTACTTAATTGTCAATAGCATTATGTGTTTGTACGTAAAACTTGAAGTCGCCAGCACCTACCCTTCAATTTTTTATCTGTTGTTTTTTTTTCTTTTTATTTACCTATTTTATATACCTATACGTTGAGTTTCTTATGAAATTCCGAGGCATGTAATGCCGAGGCATTTTTTCCGATTTTTATTAAAAATTTCAAAAGCAAAACTAAACAACAATCAACCACGAAGTATGAAACGATTGTAAAATAGCAATCGTTCAATCGTCGGCTGTTGACAGTTCAATGAGTTGGAAATACGAAGCATTAGTGAATCGTTCAAAAACGACGACGTCCAGACGATTCAAGTCGATTCAAGTCGATTCAAGTCGAATCACGTCGTCAGATGATCGTCGTCTTACGCGATGAGAGCCCAGTACAAATTTGAATTACAGTAGTCCCTCGAAAACGGGAACTAATTAAAACAAGGTGTTTTCGGATTCAATTTACTCGAACTATTTTTCAGTACTTCATAAACTGACTGAAAGGATTTTCCAACTCATTAGTTTTTGCTTAGATGCACATTCATTAGTTTTGTAGAGGTGACAGTGTTAAATTCGAGAAAGTCACATCATCGAGGAATGATACTGTAGTAAATTTAGTTTGTCTTCAACAGCTGCCACCTTTAAGAAGACAAAATGTTCGACTGAATACGCAAAATATAAATGCCATGGCTCACTTCCAGCGATTTTTATTGTCTATATCTTATACTGACAAGGAAGTTACAAAAAAATCATTTCAGTCCTGTACTCAATTGAGTAAAATGGTAAAAAAAACTTAAGTATAATATTTTTGGATTCAAGAACCAAGACCTTTCGATAAAAAGCGTCTGAGTACACCTCGAATTCAATTCCGTTTATTTAAAGCCGGTAATTTATTCGAGGCACGCTTGGTTTTCAGAAAATTGGAATTTTTCAATTATATCAATTCGTTTTCAAGTTGCCGGCCTTTGAATGGCTGTGTCAGTAATGGGCCTCTGTTGTTTTGTTCGCATCTTTGTGTTTAATTTAATATATTTTTTTGATAGTTTTTTTCTTAAACATGTGCTACCTAAAAATAAAGAAAAAAAATGTTTGATTAAATTTTGCAAATTTAAAAATGTCGCTTACCTGTGTTACTACTCGGTTTTCATTTTGATCGCATTTTCTTCTATCCAATCGGTAAATGCATCGATTTTCGTAAATATCGATGGTTCATTGATTTGACCGCAAGGTGTCCCACCATACGACGCCAGGCCAATAAGCTTTGGCACGTTATCTTGATATTGGATCAGTGGACCACCTGAGTCGCCATAGCAAATGCTGTAAAGTCCGTCCAAGGAACCGGCACACAGTCGATTGTCGTCGATATCTGTCTTCAATATTGAACTGCATGTTTTGCAATCTATGATCGGCATAAGCGATCTCTGCAGTTTACTGGGGTACATGGGGGAATCAGTTCTGGATAAGTTTCCCCATCCAAAAAAATACGTTTCACTTTGCCATTTTTCACTGCTTTTTCCCCAGTCTATTGGTTGCACATAGTCTGTGAAACGAATCGACTCCCCCGTGCGTATCAGTCCGATGTCGTAGGAATTAATTTGTCCACTTCTGCTTCTAAAGTAATCATCGTGCTTTACGACATAATCTATGCTGAGGCGTTGTATGTGCTGTTCATCCCCATTCCCGGAAATATCGATGCATCCTGCGAGTATGTGAAAATTGTCCTTGGTCTTAGCTATGGAATCCAGGACATGACCTGCTGTTATAATACACCGTTCATTGGTAATGACACCTGCGCCGTGGTGCTTGTAGCTTGTATCTGTTCCCATCATTATCGACACTATATATGGAGCCGCACGAGGATTTGCCTCTTCCCTCTTTAAGATGTTTTCCTCAGAAATCCATGGGCGATAGAAGTTGGGTAATTCACTTACATGATTGTAATCGAGGGGAAGATAGAACGCATGTGAGTCCGTAAGTAAATTGTCAAAATTTTTGCGCCCATATGTACGAAGTTCACTATATGTGACCACTATTATTACTATTATAATCACAACTAAGAACACAATGTGAAGTAGAGACATTTTTTTTCTACTGAACTTGCTGGCACATGCATTTTATTTATATACTACTGGAGATCTTTCCAGAAGCTTTTCCAGCTGAATTGGCGCGCAAAGATTGTGGAGAGTTTTGCTATAAAAATGGATGGTGAGTTGGAGAGAGTTATAATGCGCATGAACTAGTGCTAAACGCGCAGAGGTGAGTGAGCTTTTTACTGTCATCGACGAACGATTGCGAACATTTCTTTAAGCATACAATCTAATGCGCTCTGAACAGCATATGTGAAGTTGACAGATGCAACACAGATAGTGAATATCAGCTGATAGTGAATAGCAACACATACGCACTGAGAAACGAAAACCCGAGAAACTGTTTCTATTTCACAATAAAATGAAACAAAGAAAGCAAGTACGGGAAGCATTTCTCACAGATGGATATGCCATATGCCCCTTTTTGTGTTTTGAATTTGTTTGGTTGGTATTTTGTATGTGTTCTCAACTTTGAACCGTGAAATAATTTCATATTTAAAGAGTTGATCTATACTCAACAGTCTCACCAGCATTGGGTATATGTCTCCAGTCACACTGTTGACCGAGTTACGATCGACAGGTAATTTCTTGTATTTTTAACTGCAACTGTGCGTTTTCATTTATTAATATTTATCGCTGTACATTAAGCTAGAATACAATTCTCAAAAGCGATTCGTAACAACATTGCTGTAAGACTTCAGTTGGACATAAATAGCATAAATGAAACATATCCTAGGCTGACTGCCGAAGATTCCTACAATGTGTCTTAGTTTAAACAAATAAATTCTAGACTATTTTCTCGACATTAGCTATCGATACAATTTCAGTATCATTCTCTCCATCTCCCTCTCCCGCCAATAAACCATACAATACTCAATCCGCGGCTCGTGGTTTTGTTTTGTTTTGATTTGAGTACATTTTCATATTTTGATTTGCTCTCTGTTTACTTTTGTGCAGATTTCTGAGTAGGTGAGCTTCTGCTTTCGATCGTTTGCCTCTCTGTGTGAATCATCTTAATATATAAAGCGCTTTGTATGTAAGTATGTACGTACGTCACACCTATACCGAATGTGAACGGTATCGGGTCTGTTGGCCGAGTGGGATGGTGCACAGCTTAACCACTTCTATCTCCGCAACGAG
Source organism: Eristalis tenax (assembly GCA_905231855.2). Classification (NCBI taxonomy): domain Eukaryota; kingdom Metazoa; phylum Arthropoda; class Insecta; order Diptera; family Syrphidae; genus Eristalis; species Eristalis tenax. Next base: position 93,729,678 of record HG993125.1, read on the forward strand.
ATAAGTCAATGGCGATTCGAGAATCCAGGATTCACCAGGTTCAGTGACGATGACTTGGCACATAATGCCGTCGCCAATGATCGAAATCACATCTTGATTTCGCAAGAAGATCTCCAGAGTATCTTTATCTCGATGAAGAAGAAAAAGTCAGCGGGAATCGATGGAATACCGAATATTGTGATTCGTCGTCTTGCCCCCGCAGCGATTCAAATTTACGCAACGGTGTTCAACAATGCGCAGAGTAATGCATGTTACCCTTCGCAGTGGAAAACAGCTGTAGTGCAACCGATCCCTAAACGGGACAAAGACAAGTCCATTCCGACAATTCTCCGGTCGATCAGTCTTCTTCCTGGCATAAGCAAGGTTCTTGAAAAGATAGTCATTCGAGTTCGGAAGCAATGGGTTGATGAAAATAAAATCATACCGGATAACCAGTTCGGATTCAGGGCGAGCCATGACACCATATGTCTGATTGACTTGGAGAAGGCGTTCGTCACCGTTTGGTTGAAGGGCCTCTTCTTCAAGTTGGCCAGGCTTGGCATATGCAAACCACTGCTATACATGATCTATGACATGATAACATGCAGAAATTTTGTCGTGAAATGTGGCGACGTAACTTCCACTACGGTCTACAACAGGGGGCGATTGTGTCGCCGATCTTGTTTTCAATATTCACTGCAGAACTTATAGGCTCCATACTGCACTTAATCACGTACGCCGACGACCTAGTAGCGTAAAGATCAGGTCCGATGGTCGAGGTAATAAATAGCTTGTTGCAGCGTGACTTGGAGATAATTCAGCGATTTTGCGACGACTGCAAGTTGGTTATCAACTTCCTGAAGTGTGAAACTACCCTTTTCAGGTATATGGCGTTGCGGCATAGTTGATCCGCAGATACGGCTGTTAGCTGTGCAAAGTGTGGTTAGATATCTTGGCACTTGGCAAATATCTGTATTTTGACAAACATATAGATATTGCTCTGACGAAAGCCAGAAAGGCCTTTGCTGCGGCAAGGAGGTTGTTTCATAACAGCCAACTTGATACCAGGTTGAAGGTAATCTGCTACATGGCCTTCATCTGGCCAATTATGGCGTACGATTGTCCGTTGTGGTTCAACGTGAGTCCTTCCCAGATGGAAAAGATGAGGTTGTTCAAGAGACAGTGTCCTGGGACCTGTCTCCGGTAGTATCGTACACCCGAGTCTGAGTACAAGAAGTACTATCCTAACGAAGTCCTGTACAACGAGGCAAACGTGAACAGGATAGATAATTTTATTATTAAGCTGATCAGAAGGCACATTGCACGAGCTATGACTTGATCTTTGGGGCTTACTACCCCAATATTAAGTACCATGAAAGGGTGCGCCTTAACGGCTTTATTCCTCCCGAAGCATTGCTCTATTTAGACATGATTGGCCTAAAACAGGATACAGACGGATGCCCTGTAATCTTTCATGTCGTACGCCGAACAGTGGACAGGCGACTCCAATACGAACCGGATGTCGCTCGCACCCACGAGGATCTTCTTCGGTTCAGTCGAGCGATCCCCGCTCGAGATAGAAAGCAGTCTGCCAAAGATCGGCAATTTTAGTGGTGGTTACACCAAAACCAGTCTCCACCACCGCTGGCCTTTTTAAACGACCCGGTAGTTGACCATGGTGGCCAAATTACATAGGCTTTTAAGGTAGTTATAAAGGGAAAAAAATTATCCAAAAAAAAATAAAATATGGAAAACAAAAAACCAAGCATATACGACATAACATATACGCCTTGGTGCACGCGTCTACTGTTATGGACATAATTAAGACAGTCTTAAGATTTATGTCAGGGTGAGTAGGTAGGTAGGTTAAGTAGTTAAGTTAAGTTTAGCCAAGTTTTTTGTCAGTTTTCAGATGAAAATGAATACAAGTTTGTCATTAAAGACTAAACAAAACACGTAGATTAAGTCGAAAGGCACATTTATAATGTAGATTAGATTAGCTTAGAGTACCCGCATAGGGTCAGTAGGTTAGTATTAAGAACAATTGTGAATTGTTAAGTTAGTTAAGCTAGTTTTAAGTTCTTTTGTCTAGCAAGTAATTTCAATAAAAACAAAATTACATTGAAAAAAAAAGATGGTGCACAGCTCACATTTGCTAAGTGAAATGCTTTTCTGTGTTCAAATCTGGTTGGGGTTGTCATGTTTTTGTTTCTTTTTTATTGGCAATACCACTCCTTTTTTATTCTATATGCAAGAAGCATTTTGTCGTAGACACAAAATAAAATACAGTTTTTGAGTGAGCTTTCTTTATTTTCCTGTGTGCATCAGAGATCGTATCAGCTTTCGAGAGACCTTCCGCACTTTCCTTTCTTTATTCCTGCCTAAAGGGTGATTTTTTAGCTATTATCTTTTTGGCAACACTGGTTGAAACAGCTGACACACGTTTCGTGTTTTGTTTCACTGTCAAACATCTTCAGCTTGGTCTATAATTTAACCATGAATCGTCTTACAAACGAACAACGCTTGCAAATTATTGAATTTTGCTATCAAAATGCGTGCTCTGTTAAGAAAGTTCATCGCGCGCTTCTTACATTTTATGGTCATCTTTGCTCATTTTTGGCTCAATGGGTACGTAAATAAGCAGAATTGTCGATGTTGGAGTCAATATCAGCCAGAAGTATTGCAAGAGCTACCAATGCATCCAGAAAAAGTCACAGTTTGCGGTTTATGGGCTGGTGGCATCGTGGATGGCCCGTACTTCTTCAAAGATGATGCGAATCGTAACGTAACTGCGAATGGTGAGCGCTACCGTGAGATGATATCCAACTTTTGTTTGCCCAAAATGCAAAAGCTTGACTTGCATGACATGTGGCTTCAACAAGACGGTGCCACATGCCACACAGCACGCGCAACAATGGACTTATTGAGAGGCGAGTTCGGTGAACATTTTATTTCACGTTCGGGATCGGGCAATTGGCCGATCGTGCGACTTAACGCCTTTAGACTATTTTTGTGGGGCTATGTTAAAACTCATGTCTATACAGACAAGACCGCTTCAATTGAAGCATTTATTTGTGAGATACCGGCCGAAATGTTGGAATGAGTATGCCAAAATTGGACTAAGCGGATGGACAATTTGATGCGCAGTCAAGGTCAACATTTGCATGAAATAATCTTCAAACATTAAAATATATGTGCCGTACTATCGATTCAAATAAAGATTTCATGCATTTTTCTGAATTTTGTGTTTTTTTTTTTAAAAAACTTTCCTATAGCTTTTAAAAAATCACCCTTTACAATGTTTTGAGGATTTGAAAAGAAGGTTAATGGAAGCTCCCATACTTGCAAATCTTTAATCCCCTGGATGAAGTGGAACTCCATTGTGATGCCAGCTCCCTTGGCTTTGGGGCAATATTGATGCGGAAAAAAGCAGACGGCAAATTCCATCCAGTGTTTTACTTTTCTAAGCGAATCACAGAACAAAAGTCAAAGTATCACAGTTTTGAACACGAAACATTAGCCATGATATATGCTTTAAAACGATTCAGAATTTATCTGCAAGGTATCCGGTTTAAAATCGTCACTGATTGCAATTCTTTAACATTAACTCTCAATAAAAAGGAGGTAAACCCGAGGATAGCAAGGTGGGCCCTTGAACTTCAGAATTACGATTGTATTAGAACTCCGAAGCGGTTCGAAGATGCAACACGTTGACGCACTTAGTATGATGACTAGTATTTTAGTATTGGAGGAAAATACTTTTGAGCAGAATCTGTCTATTTGCCAAAATAACGATGAAGGTATGAGAAAAATAGAGAGATATGTTAGAAAAAGAAGAAAGTAGGGTTTATGAAATGCGCAACGGTTTGATATATAGAAAGGTAGGACAGAATATTATTTTTTATGTGGCTAAGAATATGGAAAGAAATATTATTCAAAAGTATCACGATGAAATGGGACACATGGGAATAGAAAAGTCTTAAGTGCTATAATGAGAGTATATTGGTTCCCACAGATGAAGGAAAGGATCAAAAATCATAAGTGTATATTTTTTTAATTCAAGATCTCTCTCTACGCATTGATCATTATGGTCCAGTATTGCTGAAAAAGGCGAACCAAAAATGTATTTTTAGTAGTAGTGGACGCTTCTACAAAACTTACAACATTATATGGGACTAGGTCGACAGGTACTAATGAAGTATTGAAGTGTCTGAAAGATTATTTCAGTGTTTTTTTTAAATTCATTTTTATTTATCAATTCATAAAATACTTACATACTAGACAAAAATGCTTGTATGTACTGTAAACTGAATCGGAGGAGGGGCGATGTGAAAGAGGAGCGGTACCGCATTTATGTCTTGTATCAGACCGTTCGAATCCAAATAGAGGAATGCTTCGGGGGGGACATATCCGTTGTGACGTACCCATTGGGGTAGTAAGCCCCCGAGATAAAGTTATTGACCGACTTCATCGCTCTGGCAGTATGACCTCGAATCAACTTCACTAGGAAATTGTCCACTCGTATCAGGTTCGCCCTGTTGTATAAGATCTCATTGGAGTAGAATTTTCTGTACTGGGACTCTGGAGTTCTATAAAGGCGAAGGCAAGCCCTAAGACAAGCCCTCTCGAACAATCGAATCTTTTCCATCAAGCTTGCACTCACGTTGAACCACACGGGACAGCCATAGGTGAGCATTGGCCGGATGAGGGCCATGTAGCAGATAACCTTCACCCTCGCATCGAGTTGGCTGTTGTAAAACAGTCTCTTTGTAAGGGCAAAAGCGCCTCGGGCCCTGGCCAGAGCAGCATCTACATGTTTGTTAAAATATAGATACTGGTCTAGCCAGTTCCCCAGGTATCTGGTTGCCCGTGTCGTCCAACAATAGAGAACTTTCGCCAATTCTTTTTCGTATCCGCCGAGGCTTTATACAACGGCGTCCTGAACAATATGGGTTCCGACTTCTGAAAGTTGATTTTCAACTTCCAGTCACCGCAATCTCTCATGAATGAATCGAAGTCACCCTGCACGAGAGTAGTGATGGCCTCGATCTTTTTGCCTGATCTGTACACGATCAAGTCGTCGGCGTACGCAATAACGTGAGGAAGATAATTTATCAGATCGCTCAAGTACAAGGGATCGGCGAATTAACGGCGCCTTGTTGGAGACCATTTTTTACATCAAAAATACCTGTGGAGGTCACGTTGCCATTCTTGACGACGAACCGTCTAGCGGTAAGCATGTTACACAGTAGGTACAGCAGTGGTTTGCTGATGCCCAGCCGATTGAGCTTGTAAAAAAGACCTTCTAACCATACGGTGTCAAAGGCCTTCTCCAGGTCAATCAAGCAGGCACCCGTACATTGTTTCTGGCTCTTGTTCCATTAGATATCCGATACCAGTTTCGACGCGGCGTGAATGGTGTCATGCCCCGCTTTGAAACCGAATTGGTTATCCGGAATTATATTTTTGTCCTTAGTCCAGTTGATCAAAGCTCTATTGATCACCTTCTCGAATATCTTGCTGATGTACGGAAGAAGACTAATTGACCGGATTATTTCAGTGCATATAGTAGACCAAGAGTTTTGGTATCTGATCGAGGTAGTGCGTTTACAATGTTCAGCTTAGACAAAGTTTTGCCCTAGATCGAGTTTTCTCTTAACTTAAGTAGTATCAAAGAGGGGAAGCAGTAGATCACATTAAAGAAAAGTTAGATGAAATTAATAAGAATGAAAAGGGAAGGGACTTAGTAGCAATAAGAAGAACGGAAGATAGCATGATGAAACGTCAGAACTACAATAAGTTAATCAAGGACAAGAATAGAATTCATAAAAAATAGGAGGCAGGGGATTATGTTATGCCTCAGAAGAATCATCAACAGAGTCGGAACTTAAATAAGTTTGTGTTACTCCATCAAGTATATTTAAGACTTGTTCACTAATCGCATCAGCGTCCGAATTTTTTGGACAAAAAATAGGAATTTTTAGAGAATTGGTCTACTTCACTTGGATTAAGTCTTTCTCCCAATAATTCCTCCTACTAATGAACCCTCACATAAATTCCTATCCGGTATTTAATTAAGTCATTCACTTGTGCATCGGAATTATGTGGTAGGTCACTGTCACCAAGTTCAATTAAAAAAGCGCTAAACTCTGGATCTAATGATCAAACATTGTTTGTCAAGTTCATTGTTTTAAATTGCTGCCAGTGCGCACCAAATTTAATGCTTGCTTCAACTATTGCGGCTCTTGAAGCGGGTGAGGTACTGGAAGTGTTAATCACAGCCATGCATTTTGCATTATATACAACAAAAAATTATATACAAAAAACGTTGACATAGAAAATGTGAGCTGTGCACCAATCCACTTTCAATGGTTATTTTGTCGTGCACATTCAGTACAGGTGGACATACTCACATACTTACATCCTTACATACAAAGCGCACATCGTATCACCTCAGTCGAGTTTATATGAAAGACGATAACGATGTCGGTTTCGGTGGAAAGGTTCTGTGTTTGTTTACGGACAATGTTTGTCGAAGGTTGTCCATAGGATGTATGGCCTTTGCTGGCACCGATCTTCTCTTTGGTTACCAGGGGACCAGTGTGATAACTTCTAAATCATTGCAGAATGTTGTTTTATCTTATCCAACACTTTGGAAACATTTTTTCAATATTCGCATTTCCTATCAACTTTCCACTGTTAACGTAGCTCCATTGTTTAAGGTTGTGATGGATTAATTTGCGTTTATGAACAAGAAAGCTTTAATGCAAAGGTAATGGGGTGTCGCAGATGCCGCAGAGATGCGTTTCTGAATTTACCATTATTTTCGTGTCTCTTTTTTTAATGTGAATTTATTCCCAAGAGCCAGTCGACATCGAATAACACCCCACACAACAATCCTCGATAGTATAGTGGTCAGTATCCCCGCCTGTCACGCGGGAGACCGGGGTTCAATTCCCCGTCGGGGAGACTAGTCGTTGTGCTTTTTTTGCTATTATGGAGAAGACGTCATCGGAATTATGTTTCATATATTTCGTTTTCATCCAAGATTTGATTTAATCAAGATGTTTTCAGGCCTTTGCATAGATAAATTGCAGCCAGAGAGGTTAGATGGTCACGTACCAACGTGACACAATCACACGATTGGATTTACACCTTTAGGGACAACGGGAATGTCTTCTGCTTAAAGGTACTTGACAATACGGTTTGGGTATTTCCTCGAATCAGTCCACGCATTTGGTTTAAAAGTGTGATTTACTGAGAACATTTTATTTTTATGAATATTATAAAATATGATAATTTATTCTCGGATTGTTGTAATTTTGAGTGGAAAAAGTTCAGATATTCAACACCAACATTAAAGCAAACATTATCTCGGTTCAAAGGTATACGTGTCTCCTAGAGGTTTCACAATTATCAAGTTCATACTCCAATGCCAAATTAAAATTTGCCGAAGTACTCAACTCACGGCGCTCAATTTGGGGCTGTGATAATTTCTCTGAGCAAAAATTGTTTAATGCAATTAACGTGACTTCACGATATGTTTTCAACCTTTGAAAATGTGATCATATTATACTTATCCAATTTTGGAACACTGCTTCCAGCGTTGCGACAGGTATTTGCGAAAACTTTTGCCTTCACATTATGTAATACAATCTCCTCTATTCTCTTAGACGAGTGGACAATTTCTCACCTCCCATTTTTTTGTCACCTCACTCCAACGTGTATATTCTTGAAGTCAAGTGAGGTGACAATAAATTATTCAAATTCTCACTCCAAATAAATTCAAGGGTGTTGGCAGCATTGCTACATATTCAAATCTGCTGCATGCTTTGTGTCTTCAAGTGGGATCAACTTCCACTCGGTGGTAGTATTTGCTAATTCTTTTAAAATTCTTGTCATTTAGTCCAGAACACGTTCGTATTGGATCGCGTCTTTGCTATAATTCCCAGATGGACTAATGAACCCTCACATAAATACCTATCCGGAATTTCAATTGACGTTGTGCATCAGAATTATGTGGTAAGTCACTGTCACCAACAACTTTAATTAAAAAAGCCCTAAACGCTGGATGTACTCAACGAACATTGTTTGTCAAGTTCAATGTTTTAAATTGCTGCCAGTGCGGACTAAATTTAATGCTTGCTTAAACTGTTGCGGCTCTTGAAGTGTGAGGTATAACTGAAAGTGTTTGTCTGAAATCACCGGCAAACAATATTTCTTTAACTCCAAAAGGTGTATCAGCATTATATCCTTTAACATATCCTTTAAGGCGAGGGAAATTTATTCATAATAAAGGGTGATTTTTTAAAAGCTATAGGAAAGTTTTTCAAAAAAAAAAAATAAACACACAAAATTCAGAAAAATGCATGAAATCTTTATTTGAATCGATAGTACGGTCCATATAATTTAATGTTTGAAGATTATTTCATGCAAATGTTGACCTTGACTGCGCCTCAAATGGTCCATCCGCTTAGTCCAATTTTGGCATACTCTTTCCAACATTTCAGCCGGTATCTCACGAATTAATGCTTCAATGTTGTCTTCCAATGCGTCAATTGAAGCGGGCTTGTCTGTATAGACATGAGCTTTAACATAGCCCCACAAAGCCCCACATAGCCCAGGTCTAAAGGCGTTAAATCGCACGATCTAGGCGGCCAATAGACCGGTCCCGAACGTGAAATAAAATGTTCACCGAACTCGCCTCTCAATAAGTCCATTGTTGCGCATGCTGTGTGGCATGTGGCACCGTGTTGTTGAAACCACATGTCATGGAAGTCAAGCTTTTGCATTTTGGGCAAAAAAAAAGTTAGATATCATCTCACGGTAGGGCTCACCATTCACAGTTACGTTACGATTCGCATCATCTTTGAAGAAGTACGGTCCAATGATGCCACCAGCCGATAAACCGCACGAAACTGTGACTTTTTCTGGATGCATTGGTAGCTCTTGCAATGCATCTGGCTGATATTCACCCCAAAATCGACAATTCTGCTGATATTTACGTACCCATTGAGCCAAAAATGAGCTTCGATAAAACTGCCCATAAAATGTAAGAAGCGCGCGATGAACTTTCTTAACAGAGCACGCATTTTGATAACAAAATTCAATAATTTTCAAGCTTTGTTCGTTTGTAAGACGATTCATGGTTAAATTATAGACCAAGCGTTGCCAAAAAGATAATAGCTAAAAAATCACCCTTTAGTTATCCATTTACATTCGAGGTGCTTTTACCGGCCATTTTATTCCGAATTATCAGAAATTGAACCAACGCAAAGCAGTCCCAGTAAAGGCAAGGTGGCCATTTGTCACCCTATAGTAACCAAAAGTCCAAAGGATGCCCGAAGTCTCTTAAAGGATCTTATGAAAGAACTCGCACAATCGCGCTGATGTCCAACTCCCTCCTCCCAACCTCTCAAACCCTGCAACCTTCCAAGAAAAAGCAAACACCCCGCCAAAGCTTTAAATTTAATTTTAATTGATCCCGAATAAAATAAATACAACGTCTAACTGCTCATACACGCACCGACTAAGTTGAGTTCCGTCGCAAGGACCCCCTACCCGCGCACTGACATCGAGGACACTCAGTCAACTCGTCACACTTCCTCCACTTCACGAAGTATGTCTTGTAGACCTTGGCGTGCATGAGACCATTCTTTCGCCGTTTCCATCGGAAACACTTGGTGAACCAGTCGAAACAGGAGCCTCTCCCAGATCTGGACTTCTCCGGACTCTGTTCGGTGTCCACTTGGAAGACGAGGAGATTGTCAGTTTTTGACTTTTTCGTGGGCGTTATGAGGATGCCGTAGTTGTCTAGTGAAACTTTTGTGTGGCCCTTGAATCGACCCGAGTTCAAGTCAACTTCTTGCATTTCGATTTGGGCTTGACATGTCTTATGTTGTGTTGTGGGTTCCTGGGATGAACACGGCTGCTCCTGAGGCAGCTCTTCGATGTGCTCCGGCACTTCGTTGGGCAGGCAAGTCACGCCCTTATAGCGAAGGATGTTTGTCCTCGAGGGGAACACCTCCAGATCATTAGGTTCCCTGACCCAGCATGGAATCTTGCTTGCCGACTGAGTTGGTAAAGGCGCCGGGACGGAGTCTTCTTCCACCTCCTCCTCCTCCTCGAGCTCTTGAATCGAGAATATCTTACGGCTGGTGCTCCTCGAACTATTCGGAGATGGTTCGCAAGACGTATTGAGAGTTTGTGAGGCCTTGTTCGAAGACGGCATGTATTTCCGGGAATTGGTGGGCACTTTCACCAGGATGTAGAGGTCGTTCATAAGGCACATCTCGGAAACCACCGCCGGCACCTGCTCGCCAAAGACGTTATTGGAGTCCAGTTCCGCATTGTTGTCGGAGGACACATTCTCATTGGACCGACTGGAAGCCTCCACCGTCAGTGGGCTCACATCCAAATCTTCCAAATCCAAATCTTCTATCACAAGGGATTCGTTCGAGTTTTTCGATTTTGGTGTTGCGGAGCTAGCAGTAGACGAAGGATTATTTTTCGGATTACGCGGCTGTGCAGCCCACTGCGGAGCAGCTGTATATTTCTTAAAGGACGACATTTTCCTGAAAACAGAAGAGAAACAAAAAATTTTCAAGCAATTGTCACAGAATTGATTACTTACTCACGAGTGTAAACGCGGTGCGTCAGTGGTGGTGTTTCACATACCCCGGCGGGCTGTATAAGTGACGGGGTGTTGCATACCCTTAGGCTGGTCATGAAATCGCGGGAAAACAAAGCAGTCCTTGTACGTCCCCAATGCGCTGCGACATTTGAAGCAACTCAGCACACGAAACAACCTCCCCCGGATATCGCTGCCAACCCTCTGCGACAGGCACCACAATTTCATTAACTAAACTACGGCTACTACTATTCCCTAGCTGTATTAATGCCGAAAATATTCCGTTATTACTGTTATGCCACTTAAAGGGGCTATGCGGCGGCAATTACCATCCGAGACATATTTGTTGTTATGGTGCCACGTGGCTAAGTGAAGGGGAAACTGAAATGAGAACGGGTTGGCCGTGTGAATTGGTGTTCGGGCGGGGAATGAGGTTAACCAGTGGCGGCTTGTGAAAGACCTCGTTGCAGGCAGAGAGTGCTGCGAAGAGAATTCAATCGCAGGAAGGTGAAACGATTTGTGGCTATAAACAGGACTGCTTTGCAAGTGAAATTACGGACAGACACGGCGGGGCGGCCTGTGAAGTCTCTTGAAACCCCGAAGAAATGGTCGTGGCCTTATCCACAAAGATGTTGTTTATATACTCTGTGCCGATGGTGGAGGTTAATCAATGCAAGGAAATTGACAAAGATCTGTGTTGGTCGTTATGTTGCTGCGATGTTTGGATTTGGATTGTTTGAAAGGGAGAAAGAGAGCTGGGGAGGTTGAGCGGGTGGGCAATGGGTGGGATTTGAGTTCTGTTTCGTCTGTTTTTATCTATTTAAGTTCCAGACGGTGCATTGTGTGTTATTTTGCGAATCTATCGGAATTTTATTCCTGTGGCGCTGGGTATCAATGTGCTTACGACAGAGTGATGTGATAGTTAAATTTTAAGGGCCGATGTTGAATGTGAACCACACCTAAACGTCAAGTTTTTTTCTGCAGTTCATTTGACATTTCTCAATTCCAGACTAACTCAATTTGAACCATGGAAAGATACATAATCGAGCAACGCGTTAAATTTATTCAGGCTTATTATGAAAATGGGCCTTCAAATCAAAATGCATAGGGTGCACTTCGTGATTTTTTCAAAAATTTGAGCAAACCGGGTCTGTAGGAGATGTGAAAACACCAGTGCATGCTCGCACAGCTCGTACTGCAGAAAATATTGCTGCTGTTCGCGATAGTGTGGCTGAAGAGCCGTCCACCTCATCACACTCGTCGTTGATGAACATTATGCATAAAGACTTGCATTTACACGCTTACAAGGTGCAATTGACTCAAGAACTAAAGCCTCTTGACCATTTCAAGCGTCGTCAATGGTCAGAATGGTGGCAAGACATGGCAACAGTGGATGATAAATTTTCGGAGAAAATCATCTTCAGTGATGAGGCACATTTTCACCTCAGCGGATTCGTCAATAAGCAGAATTGCCGCATTTGGGCGAATGATAATCCAAGAGTGATTTTCGAAAAACCAATGCACCCACAAAGAATGACTGTTTGGTGTGGTTTATGTTACTGTGAATGGTGTTCGCTATCGTGAAATGATAACTAACTTTTTATGGCCCGAATTGGAAGATATGAAATTAGGACGATATGTGTTTCATCAGGACGGTGCCACTTGCCACACAGCTAACGAAGCAATGGCTCTTTTGCGCGACAAATTCAATGGCCGTGTTATCTTACGTGGTGGCGACGTCAATTGGCCGCCAAGATCATGTGATTTGAAACCGTTGGATTTTTTTCTTTGGGGTTATTTGAAAGAAAAGGTGTACGTCGATAAGCCAGCAACAATTCAAGAGCTAAAGGATGAGATAATTCGGCATAGAACCTCAATTATGCTTCAGCGTCATCGAAAATTTGGACCATCGGATGGAGGTGTGCCGCCGAGGTCGCGGCGGCCTTTTGGCCGATATTTTGTTCCATACATAATTGAACCATACCAATATTATCTTAATAAATATAAATGACAATAGTTTCCTAAATAATTTGTGTTTTATTCAAAATCAACATCAACATCTTAAAATTTAACCACCCTTTATAAATTTAATTCTAGCAAGCTTTTAGGTATATACTCTACCGCACCCATCAACCATATCAAGGCCTTGTCATAGTCTTCATCGGTGCTGCTACTATGATGGGAATTCTTCGAGAGCCTTTACCACAGCAATACTTTCTTGAAGTAAGGGCTCCTTATTTCCGCGGTGGATTAGGCTAATGTCATATGAGTTAGCAGAAGAACGTGACGACTTGTTTCTGTCGTTCTGTGGCAGCCCTGGCGTTGTGGGTTGATACGCTCTTGAGCATACATTGAGTAGGTTCGATTGCCTTCACGGCCCCACCTCTTTCGAATCACTGACCATGCTTAAAGAGTAAAACTGTCTAGAAAAAGCTTGTCAAATTGGCCAATGGGAGACGGCATAACACAGCTCCACTCGTGAAAGAACAATAACACGCACAACACAAGTTGTTGCTGAGAAGCTAATTCCTGACCCTCTACGGGCTGTTCTGTATCATTCTACAGAGCCAATCATTTAACTAAATTTTGCATCTATTTTGTCATTACTTTTATTCCCTCAACAATTTGTTCCTTCTACTTCTACACAATTTTAAAAGGATTCTTCTTCTAAGAGAGGTAGATGGGACGGGAACGCCATAAGCAACAAAAGCTGCTCACTGCTTGCAATACTTTCAGCCAAAATCAATCGATCTTCTCTCACACCTCGCTTAGATTGTTCCATAAGCTTTTTTGCCTGGCACTGCCAACTGAAACCGCACTCCAGTGCACATATACACAACAGACAGAGAAAACACCCCGTACAGTCTTCTCTGCAGTTATGATTTATCCGGCGTACTTATCCGGCGAATAGATTATGGACGGTACATCGTCACTGCAGCAGTTCCAAGAGCAGATCTACGTACACAATCCACATATGCAAGGAGTACGCCTCGTCATGTCTTATTTTCCCATTAAAACCAAACTCTTTACGTTGTGCAGGTCGACGTTGAGGAATTCTCTCTGCTCCATCTCAAAAGAGGTTTTAGAGAATTTAGTCCAGAACTCGAAGCCGAACACTAGGCACTCACAATTTGTGAGTGTACATGGGCAACAGGCCATGATTAGTCGAACCCTGGAAACAGTCGACAAAGCAACAGAGGCAGCCTGATTTTATGTTGAGGGAAGTGTCACGACCTCAACCAACTTGTTGTACGAAACTGTAGACAGCCACATTAAATATTGGCTCTTATTCAAGTAGAAAAAGAAGAACGAACGAAGGGGAGGAATCATCTTCAAGAACGTAAACGTGTTGTAGTTAGTTAACCGAGAATTATGACAGTTCACATAGTTGCATACTTTTAGGGAGCAATTAAGTTGTTTTCCTGCATTTTGAGGGACTGTCAGGCTAAAAACCACCGAGTTCATTTAGAAGCAGTGTTTCATACAACCTTCCTACGGTCCTCAAAATTAGGCGAACGAACAAATTCGACCCACAACTATATTTTCAGGGTTTATGTTTGACATATGTAGGATTATTACTTGCTGTTTGGTTTTTTAATTTCATAATTTAGTGGTTTTAAATGACTACACCCTTGCCTTGAACAATGCCTGTATAAGGTTGAATATTGCAAGCATGGGTCGTTGCAGAATCGCAAAGCACCCAACTTGATTCCGTACTTTTGCGGGCTTAAATGGCATCTACTACTGGAATCTTCCACTGAGAAGTACTAACTGTTCATCTATTGTCACATTTTTGGATGGATTGCCATGTTTTGGTACATCTCTAGCCACAGATTCTTCTTCTTCTTCTTCTTTGTTTGACGCTACAGTCCGGGGTGGACCTGGGCCTCAGCCAACAAGCCTCTCCAGCCAGCACGATCTTTCGCCAGCTGCCTCCAGTTGTGCACACCAAGTTGGTTGAGGTCCTTCTCCACTTGTGTGCGCCATCTCGTTCTAGGACGCCCTCTTATGCGTTGTCCCAAAGGCTCGGAATCGAAGACTCTTCGGGCCGGAGCTGTGGTGTCAATCCGCCCTACGTGACCTAGGACCTAGATCCGAAGACGCTTAACTAGGTGCATGCCGCTGTACAGCCGGTACAGTTGGTGGTTGAATCTCCTTCTCCAGACGCCATCAATACAAACAGGACCCAAGATCGCACGCAGAACTTTTCTCTCAAAACGACCAAGAGCTTCTTCATCCGCTTTCAATAGCGTCCATCTCTCTGCGCCATAGAGCAGGACGGGGATGATTAGGGTGTTATATAAAGTCAACTTGGTGTTTCGAGAGATGGCTCTGTTACTCAATTGCCTCTTGAGCCCAAAGAAACAGCGATTGGCAAGAGTAATTCTGCGTTTGATCTCGGTACGAGTGTTATTGTCCAGAGCCAAGGTAGACGAAGTCCTTGACTACCTCAAAGTTTCTGCTGCCCATTATGACGCTCTGTCCGAGGCGTCGATGTTGTGCGTCCTTTCGTGATGACAGCATGTACTTTGCCCTGATTAACTGCCAAACCCATTTTAGCCGCTTCCGCTTCAATGCTAGCAAGAGCCTCATTGACAGCTCGCTGTGTTCGTCCAATCACGTCAATGTCGTCCGCGTAGGCAAGCAGTTGAACGGACTTTTGGAAGATCGTGCCTCTGGTGTTGACATTTGAGTTTCGCACGATCTTCTCAAGTATGACATTGAAGAAATCACATGACAGCGTGTCGCCTTGTCTAAAACCTTTTTTGACATTGAAGGTCTCGGTGAGTTCGTTACCGACCTTGGTGGAGCAGCGACAGTTCTCCATCGTCATCCTGCACAATCTGACGAGTTTGGCTGGAATGTCAAAACTAGACATGGCATTGGATAGCTCGTCTCTATGCTCGTCTCTATGGGTGTCGATCTGCATCTCGTGGGTTTTTTCCAGGATCTGCCGCAGTGTGAAAATTTGGTCGATGGTGGACTCTCCCGACCTGAAAACGCACTGATAAGGACCTATCAGGTTATTGACGAATGGTTTCAGGCGTTCACACAAGACGGCAGAGAGGATGTTAATGTACGCTATGTTAAGGAGACTGATCCCTCGATAGTTGGGCAGTCAAGACCGGACAAACGGCGCTGAGATTCCACTCATCGGGCATGCTTTCCTCCGACCATATCTTACAGATGAGCTGGTGCATGCGCCCAACCAGATCATCTCCAGCTGCTTTAAACAGTTCCGCGGACAGTCCGTTCGCTCCAGCAGCTTTGTTCGACTTTAGTCTAGATATCGCTATCTTGACCTCGCCTAAGTCGCGGGTACGGAATTCTTGGTCGTCCTCGTCCACAGATTCCACACCTCACTAATAGGAGCAAATTTATCCAAATTCGTCACTCACCTTGTGTTTCTCAGTCGTAGAACCGTATAGCTCTTGATAAGTTTGGTTGCAACAAACATCCCATAAACTTTCAGAGCTTTCGTTGTTTGATCGAAAAACGCCATGTAGTCTAATGGATGCAAAGAGTTCGGGGTCATCAATATCAGTCCATTCTTCACCATATTTGCGTCTATATTTAATGTTGGTGAAGGTCAATAAACGTACAATACGTATCGAAAATACTTCAAAGCAGAACATTTCTTCTCTTAGTTATTTCACCATTTTACGCCATTATTTCTTTAAGCGCAAAAACTACATTCACATGCCGGCAACCCATTTCACTTTAAAAGTGCTGCAAGCTAAGCAGTGCAACTGCACACATAGTACTGAGTACATACATAATAAGAAATATAATCAAACTGCAAATAACGTTCGATTCATATGTTGGCTGCAATTTAACACTAGGGCTGTGGACTTAAAATCAAATGTGTCTTCATCATCATCATTATCTTCTGGCCCACATGCTCTATTGAAGGGGTCGCGGGGATAAAACACTCGCGAGATATCTCCAGGCAACTCGACCCTCCGCCATCGACTCTAACTCATCAGGAGTTATGCCCAAGAGTAACCAGGCGAGTTTTTGGACTTGGTCCAACCATCTAGTCCTGGGTCTGCCAAGCGGTCGTCTACCTGATGGAATCGCCTGCCACGTGACCAAACCCACTGAAGCATAGCCCTCTCCGCTTGAAGAAGCAGCTCCTCAGTGTTCTTTGCTCACTGCACTGTTTCTCACCGTATCGAGTGCGCTTTGTAGCACAAAGTTTTGTTTCAGTATTGGAATATCCTCCACAAGAGTTTTGCAGGAGTGGCGTCCATACAACCCGATTCCTACCGAGTTACCTTTTTAATACCAAGCAACATGAATCTTAAAACGTGCATATAAACAAAATAATACTACTACTATGCACACATATTAAGAGTAACATGAAGTATGTCCGGTTATAAAATATCTGGCTGGATGGAGCTAATTGGGTGTCTTTCCTCTCCCTTATCGTTCACTGAGCTTAACTCCTATCCGCCTACTACACGCTTTCTTATGCAAACAAATTAAAGGACCCGAGCCGGAGGAACAGAGTAAAACATTGGATACCTAGCCAGAAAAGGAGCATCGCAACCTTTCATAGGCCCGAACCATTCTGCGCTGTAGGAGATCACGTCCTCAGGGAAAAGTTTAGGGAACTAGAAAGAACGGACCGAGCAGATACCTGGAACAACGCTCATGGCATGAAGCAGGTCAACATAATCGGAAGAGATTTGAGGCGTGCATAAGAATGAGCAAAAACTACCTCACAGGGCACTGTAGATTCAGGGAGCCCCTAAGGAAACTAGGAGCACCAGAAGATGGTCTCGGCAGATTCTGCGGAGAATCTAATTAAATTCCAGAACTGGGATTTTGTGAGACACTCGCCCACAGAATGCAAATATATCGGAGGAGGACTTGTCACTGGCACCAGCTCTCATTCTAAGATTCCTAAAGAAAACTGGCTCAGAGCGCACACTCTGGACAGAGCTCCACCTTCGTGTAACAGGAGCAGATAACCATCAATTCAACTCTGAAAAGAGCTGCATTAGGGGGGGGGGGGGGGGGGGGAGCTTTTAAGAAAGCAAAGGTATGCATAGGGGGCACAATAGATCGGTGCGCGGTGCAATTTACCATTAACAGTAAGAAATTAAAAAACCCACCTTTGGATGGGTGGAAACTCTTCCTGTCGGGAGTTGCACCTCAAACGGCGTTAGTGGTCATACTCACAAGTCCCAGGTTGGCAGGCAGGGTATTGGAGTCGGGACAGTCGGGATCTTAAAGCTCAAGCTTGAAAGGTCAACATTGGTTCTAGAGTCAGAGTACGCGGGTGTCAGAGTACTGCGGCATCAGAGAGAAGATGAAGACCTGCTGGATTCTCTTGGGGGACTCTGCTCCTTGCGACCGGTACACTTTGGCGCGAAGAACTTCCAAATTGGCTGTGCGAGCAGCTAAAGAGCAGTCTTGGAAGGAGTTCGACGAGAAGTTGGAAAGCGACCAAAACGTGTTCCGGCAACCCATTCGCCGACTCAGAGGAAGGAAATTCAACATCATCGAAGAAGTCAAATCCAAGGATGGTGTGTTGCTTTCCAATGAGGTGGACATCTTACTCAGATGGAGCGAATACTTTTCGGAGCTTCTCAATCCCAAACAGGGCATTGAGGACGGTAGACCTGTAGCCTTGAGTGGGGCGGAGAATAGTCTAACGTGGAGGAAGTAATTTTGGTGATTTAATCGCTAAAAGCTGGCAAATCCGCCAGTATGGATGAAATCCGGCCAGAAATGCTTAGGGCAATGGGTGAAGAGGGTGTCATGTCATGGGTCTCATGCCATTAAAGTGGCCTGGGAACGTAGTGAGACACCTGGCGATTGGCAAATTGGGAATATTGTCCGACTATTCAAGAAGGGGGACAAAGGAGACCGCTCCGCCTACAGGGCACAAATTGGAGGTTATGGTCATCTCCAGAACGCATGATCAATGCACTCTACAGGTTAGCGGAGTCCCATTGAAGCAGGTGGAGAAGTTTAAGTATCTCGGTGTCTTTTTCACGAGTGATGGAAGGCGTAATGCTGAGCTTTCCTGTAGGATTGGCCAAGCTGGGTTAATTTCGAAACAGGCCGAGCTTGGTGTCGAAGCCAAGTTATCCGTTTTCATCTCAGAATTTATTCCAACTCTCACCTATGGTCATGAAATTTGGTTAATGACGGAAAGAATAAGACCGCGAATACAAGCTGCTGAGATGAGATTTCTTCGTGCTGTTGTGGGAATTACTCGCCGGGATAGGGTGAGAAAAGGAAGAGGAAGGCATTGAGGAGCTGCTTCTCCGAACGAAGAGGGCTATGCTTCGGTGGTGTGGTCACATGGCACGAATGTCCCCTTCATCACGACTTCAGGCGTTGAATGCAATTCCATCAGGTAAGTAAGAGACGGTGCCAAGTCCATAAACCCGCCTGGTTACGCTTGGGCATAACTCCTGATGAGTTAGAGTCGATGGCGGGGGTCGAGTTACCTGGAGATCTGTAGTGCCTGGTTTACCCCCGCAACAAAATACCAATATAGACGGCCGGAGGCTCTGCCCTGGCTAATAAAATGCGTTGCCCAAAAGGCTCAGACTAAGCAGAACTGCACTCAGGAATTTCATCGGCATCATTTAAGGGCACTGTGCAATTGGCAAAAAACCCGCCGTATGGGCTTCAGAGCTGCATGGTTGAGGACGAGGAGGAGGCCACACATCACCTCCTCTGCTCATGAAGTCCTCTGGCTAAGCGTACGAACACATGTCTAGGGCACATGCCAACGACACCTGGCTAAGCCAGTTAAATGCATATGTGCAAGCTCAACGTGTCAGTTCCAGGTTTAGTAGTCAGTCAATTCATATGGTTTCACAATGGGCAGATATTGGCTAAAGTGTAACTGCTATCTGCAGTCGGTCACTTGACCTAACTTAACCTAATACTTCCACTAACGGCCAGCTTTGCCTACAGCACGCGATGAGCGACCATAATCAAAACTTTTATCTGAACACACACATTTGACGTATGCGACTGAAACAGGCAAGGCAAATACATACCACGAATTGAATGCCTTTATACTACTTAGGGACCGTCGCCCGTTTTACAACAGGCATCGTTCCAACCCTCGGCACAACCAAATCTCCTTACTGCCTGGAGTCGCCATTGTGTTCACATGAATTTCCCTTGAATCAAACAACCCCCTGTGCCCACGCCTTGAACGCGTCCCACAAAGTTATTTGAACGCAATTATACGTAATTGGCCACTAATTGGTTGCCAAAAAGTTGCTAATTGATTATTCCTGTGCCAGCTGCATATACGCTATCCAAAGGACGACCGAAGGAATCTATTGAATCACAGGCAAAACCGATTTCCCGATTGAACGTCGAAATTATCCAACAGACATTAGTTGTGCATGTGCTCAAAAAAGCTCACCTGCAATTCAAAATGATTGATGCCTAACCGGTAGCCGCTCACACGCCTTGACACACATCAGAAGTTTCACAGCCAGTGATTGATCGTTATTCGTTATTCGACTTTTGTTCTAAATGAGACTCCTAACGTGTTCGCCTCAACGGTGTTGGACTGAGTGGCACTTCGCTGTGGAATGTTCACATATTTGTCTAATGGGAGAGTAATTAAAGTGAAAGGGTGGTCATTACGGGGGCAGGGCGATGGTCAAACAGGAGTACTTGGGCGGGACGCGAATGTATTGTGACGCATTCTGTTCTGGGATGGCAGTCCTGATGAAAGACACTTCGGGTGACCTTTCGTTTTTAAGCGCAGATGTGAAACTTTTGTTTTCGGAAATGGTGAGGTGGATCTATTTCGAGGTGCAGGATTAAGGTCATAGTTACAACCTTTTCACGTTCATGGCGAAACTTTTTTATGCTTGACTCGGGTGTTGATTTTTGATGGACGACACCCGACGGGCCAACGAAGTGCTCAACTTAATCAAAACTCCATGGCATGTAACTTTCTGAGGAAATGAGGGAAATTATCACTTACTCAACGGAGAACCCAGAAATGTTGGGGGACTGCAGTCGAAACCGACACGACCATATTCGGAAAAAGGCAAACTTTGGAGGACTGCAACTGAGAAGAATGGAAGGACCGCGCCGCGCCGTCTGGGACTTTGCTAGTTGTGTGTGTGCAGTACCGGCACACAACGAAGACATGATGCATCACAATTATAAATGGACTAGGAGGAAATGCATAATGTTATGCGTCGCTGCCAGAATGCATAATCTTTGACAAATTTTGGTTATATTCATTGCAAATAGTATCAACTACTCTGAAAATTGCAAAACAGACCAAAGAAACGTGGTATTACCTAAAAAAAAAAGAAACAAATAATATGCGATCCATCCAGATTTGAACACAACACCTGCAAAAAGCGTGAGTAACGCTCCAACCCACTCCGCCAACGGACCCGATAACTTTCAAGGTTTTATTTTTATCGTCCACATTCGGTATAGGTGTGACAGACTTTCACACATAGCGCTTTATTATAAAGTGGTTCGTAAGTACGTAAGGTAAGGTCTTGAGGTCTTGACTATACATGGTTATGGTCTTTTCAAAAAGGTTGATAAGTCTGAATCAGGCTTAGAAGTACGGGCCGATGATCCGGCGACAACTGGAACTGGACAACGACATTGCATTACAACTGGAATGGTGTCAATTGTCATGTGACGTCATGTGCATTGGCAAACTTCCAAAATCAGGAGCTGATGTTGATTTGTACATCCGTTTGCCAAATATTCGTCGTAGTCTTTTTGCCTTTGCGATCATTTTTGTTCATTTCCATGGCCATTTGAATTTTGTAGGGACCCAGGCGACCAGAATTTGCGCAATTGGTTTCCTACTGAAGCGGGGGGAATAACATTTGTCCGACAGACATGCAAACCTTGATGTCGGGCACAACGCATGCATCGTTAGCACAATTGTTTGAGTAATGGAATAAATCGAGTATTCTATTCGATCAATTGGCTTGCGAAAGTTCAAAAGTCGGGTGCAGTGTACGGCGACTCTGCACAGATGTTTGAATTGTCTTAAAGTGCAACTTGTGACGACATCTTCACCCAATGCTGCTTGCAGCCAACGCGCCCGGAATAGGCCCGGAGAGCTTGTGTATCTAGGGTAGCCTAGGTTAGGCGCAAATGGCTGGATCCAGAGTCTCCAACAAGCTTTCTATCCTAAGACCAATACATTTTGCCGCAATTTAGCTGGCTTACGTCCAATGTGAGTTCGAAGATAGATGGCATTGCACTTGGTAAATTTGCGTCGGTTTTCCAAGCGGAAACCTATACGAACCTAATGGAATAAACAGAAAATGTTAAGAATAGGTGAAAGGGAGTATCCGTGTTCTTGTTATCTCTTGGCAGAAAAGACTGCAGACGATTTACAGGTGTACTAACGGGACCAAACATCTAAGTGTGCTTGGTCTAAGCGACGAAACCCACGACGACACTGCTGAGCACTTCCTCTGTCACTGTCTCGCCTTTGCTCGGGTCAGGTGGCAGATTTTCTGTGATGTGGTGAGGCCTGATGATGTAGGCTCCCCATCACAGAAGCGCCTGCTGATCTTCCTTTGGAAGATCCAGAAGTTACAGCAAAAGTAGATCCCTGCCTTTTTTTTGAGTCGTAGTCCTCCAGTGTAGCGTTAAAAACCTCCGAAAAAAAACTGTATTTGAAGCTCCATAACTTTCGAACGACTGAACCAAATTGGATAATTATTTTTGTTTTATGTTCGTTACTGTCGGAATAAGGAAAAAAATGTTTCCAAAAAACCGGTCAATAACTTGATCTCTGGGGCTTACTATGCCCGTCTTACATAGTTTAGGGTAATTTGTTAAGGTAGTTTTTAAGATGCAAAAAGCAAAAAAAAAAATAAAAATACAAAAATACAAAAAAAAGGAAAGAATAGTATACACACTTTGGTTAAGTTGAAAGACATAGATTAAGATTAAGTTTAGCTTAGAGAGCCAGCCGAGGGCCAATAAGTTAAAATAGAATCATTGTTCGTCCGACTAGTTTTAAGCATTTGTGTCTATTTTTGTGTTCATGATAATGAATTGAGAATTAAAAATAAATAAAAAAGAACTCATCTTACGTTAACTTAATTTAAGTTAGCCATTGGTTAAAAGTACTGTCAAACAAAACAAAGTACACATGTAATTGAAGTCTATATACCCTTTTTTTTACAGTTAATTAAACAAAAGGATACGGTGTTTTCTGGAACAATTCCAAATGTAGCGATGTAACGATTTCTCAATTGTTGGACGACACGGGCAACCACTGGCGCAAAGGACTGTAGTCAGATACCTGGGGATCTGTCTAGATGCTGCTCTGACCAGGGCCCGAGGCGCTTTCGCCCTTACAAAGGGACTGTTTTACAACAGCCAACTCGATGCGAGGGTGAAGGTTATCTGCTACATGGCCCTCATCCGGCCAATGCTCACCTATGGCTGTCCCGAGTGGTTCAATGTGAGCGCAAGTTTGATGGAAAAGATTCGGTTGTTTGAGAGGCTTGTCTTAGGGCTTGCCTTCGCCTTTATCGAACTCCAGAGTCCCAGTTCAAAAAATTCTATTCCAATGAGGTCTTATACAACAGGGCGAACCTGATAAGAGTGTACAATTTCCTGCTGAAGTTGATTCGAGGTCACACTGCTAGAGCGATGAACTCGAGCAACAACCTGATCTCTGGGGCTTACTACCCCAATTCACAATACCTCGAGAGGGTACGTCAAAACGGTTTCGTCCCCAGAAGCATTCCAAGTCTGATACAAGACGTACATGCGGTACCGCTCATCTATTACATCGCCAGATCAACTGTGGATGGGCGACTCAACCACGACCGCTCCGTCGCACAACGAGCTGAGGAAGGTTTCCTCCGGTTCAGTACGGCGGGATGTGCGGGATGTTGCTAAGCAACATCGAAAGTTGTGGTGACTGGTGAGTGGGGGAACTCCATCCTCGAACACTTTAGACCCCGGTTTTATTTATAATTGATTATAGACGTTCTTAAAGTCGAAAGACATAGAGTAAGGTTAAGTTTAGCTTGGAGTGCCCGCCGAGGGCCAGTAAGTTAGAAATAGTTGTAATAATGTTCGTCCAACTAGTTTTAAGCATTTTTGTCTACCAATTAAGTTTATCATGAATTTTTAAAATAAAAATGAATTAAAAAAAAGCGATGTAACGATTTGTTCGAATGTGTTGTATAAATTTGATTCAAGCAATGGCATTTTTTTTCTCACACATTTTCTTATGATATCATTGATAATACGGCGGTACGAATTTAGCGGAAGCTTACTTAGGCCGCGACTGTACACCACCTGTGTGCAAGTAACCAAACAAGTCTTTCAGGAATTTCGAAAATATTCGAATATAATATTCAGAAAACGAAGTTCAATCAATTACTAAACTTGGTGCTTTTTACAAGATTTAACTAGTCTCATTGTATACGAAACTAAGATTTCGGTTTCGTATACAATGCTAGTAGACCACGCATGTTTTCGATCGTTTACTTTAAACTGGTGTTGCTGCGAAATTTCGTGCATGCAAATTGAGAACTTAAGGGTCTTTGTTTTATGGTAATTTAACTACAATTTAACTATAAATGTGTAAACATTTTTCACAATCGCATACGACAACTTTCTCTATGAAGAACTATTCAATGCGATGGTCGATTTATTGACAAAAAGCCTAAGCCACATCACTGAACCCCACAATTTTACAGCAACAATTGCACAGCAACTGATGGGAGAGCTACCAACACCGCGCGTCACAATATCGAGACCATTCGCTCATACAGGCGACGATTATGCAGGGCCCATTAGCATAAATTATGAGCGACTGCGGAACCGAGCCGGGGCAAAGTTACGACGGCTACTGAATAGAGCGGTTCACGATTGGAAGGAAATCGCGGACAACCTTGCAGTAGTAGCCACTAGCTGGAACTTCACTCCCCTGCTTCACCACATTTCGGAGGGTTATGGGAAGCCAGGGTGAAGAGTGTCAAGTACCATTTAAAGCGGACAATCGGCAATGGCACGCTAACATTTGAGGAGCTCCACACGCTTCTGACGCAACTAGAAGCGTGTCTCAATTCGAGACCACTTCGAACCACTTACACTTCCTCATCGGAACCACGCATTTCACCGTACCAGAGCCCAACAAGTCCATAGGCAATCAAGGACACATCGACAGATGGAAGGCAATCCAGACACACCTAGCAAGTTTCTGGAAACAATGGCAAGGCGAGTATCTCACCCGACTCCAACAACGTCCTAAGTGGCTGAAAAAACAACCGCAGTTGAAGGTAGGAGATCTTGCGCTGATCAAGGATGAACGACTTCCACCCGCCAAATGGAGCCTAGGTCGCATATCAAAAACATACCCGGGCCCGGATAAAATTGTACGCGTCGTGAAGCTAGACATACAACGACAACACCCATTACGAAACCTTGCCCCTTACCAACAAACGAATCACAGGAAGCAACCGCATAACAACTACACAACACAGAAGAGTAAATAAGATCAACACACCGAGAATGAATTAAGAGCAATGCTTCCAATGTCAAATCCAAGCGTCCATCATGACTGAAAGGCGTTAAGTCTCAGTTCCATCCAACCACATCAGATGTAGAGCCACGATATCACGTGTCACATGAAATGTCCGTCAAGCCAATTCGAAACTAATTCAAACATTTACCTCTCACTCCCGCTCACTCACTCGCGGTGCAAGGGCCGCACCGGTCGCTCCTTTCCTGCCTGAGCCTTCTCGAAGAACAAAAACAAAATCAATTTCGAGCACACACAACTCAATTATAGGCGAGAGTAAAAAGATGATCGAAGATTTATGACACTGTCTGTGAGCTGCACAATACAGCAAACAGTTCGCAGTGCAAATGTGATCTCAAGGACACTCTAGTTAATCGTTTTTCGTTCTCCCTCGTCGTTCTGTGTGTCCTGGCGATGCAACATGTCTACCGGATGGACAGAGACATGCTGCGCTCTGTAATTGCATTTGATCTCTGAAAATGTTTGGAAAACATTGGCTTCGGTTTGACTACCATCACCTTGGAGTCATGTCCCGTTCAAGGACACCCATCCGCCGACTCCGACTCCGAGTTCGACTGCGACTCCGAGTCAGTGTGCGTCGTGAAAACGGATGGTTTTGTATCCGATAAACAACACCACCCATGGGGAGATCTGTTGTCAGTTCTTTTCTTCCTCTCCCGGCTGGCACTGTCGGTGAATTGAATTGTCGTTGGGTTCCAGGACGATGCAATCATGAATAAAGGATATCGAAACTGATTTTCACCGCTTGGTCGGTTCCCGCATGGCCTGTGTGTGTGGTGCGTCTCCTGTTTGGGCAGGTTTCAGCTTCCTTGTGGAATCTCTTAAATTGATTTGCTTCGGAAGAATGGTGAAGATTGTTGATTTGTCACTCAGTAGGTGTGACATCCTTGACCCGGCTATTGAGATGTCAATCGAATTGTTCTATTGATATTGACACTGTCACTTGAACCACTGTTTGGATTCGAGTCAATGGCGAGGGGCTTCCTTTCTGTCTTCTGCTGTGGCGTAACTGACGATACGGCTTCGTTGTGCATGGAAGCGACAGCAACCTCCCCGTCCAGCTGTCGGGGAATTTGGTTATGAGTGTTCAACGTCCACCCCGTCAAGTTATAATTATTAAAGTCAATAGTCGCTAGTCGTCACAAAGCAGGGCTCAGACCCAAACTTTAGGGGGGGAGGAGTGAGGAAGTGAGTAAGGCCGAGGAGGAGGTGACGGTGGGGGTGGCGCTTGTACTCCCAAAACAAAGTTAGTTGACTCGAAAACCACCCGAACGGGGACTTCCTTTCTGGGGCTGTATGCAAAGCTATTAAGTGAGCCTTGGAAGTTCCAGCCGAGAGGAAACTGTGTCCAGCCAAGCGATGTGTCGTCCACCCGATGTTGTTTTGTAAAGTGCAGACCACAAGAGTCGACGAAAACTTTTTCAGACTGCCCACGCGAAGGAGGAGCGCGGTGCGAGGAAGTTCGGAACCACATTTAATTGGATGAACCGAAAGTTTGGTCTTTAGGGGTTCCTTTCAGTGCTGGTGGTGGTGGTGTGGATTTTCGAATGATTTCTCAGGAAAATAGCATTAATTAAGTCAACTGTTGGGTGCTGGTGGAGGTGGGGTCAATAGCATTCATCAGTGTTGTGGTGTGTACTCTTCTGTTTTCCCCAAGTCGACGACAGAGGGTCCACACACCATTAATCAAACAATCAAGTGTTCATCTAAATTAGTCGACATCACGAACTTGGTCTAGGCCTGTAATTCATCACCCACACACTAGCCGGCACGCGTACCAGAAATGTTCGTTTCTTGAGTTTTTCGGTATTGTTAAGTGAAAGGAAGCATTCGTGACTTCACTCAGTGGCTTGGGAAATATTATTGATGACTGAAGTGAATGCAGAGTCTCTGGAAGGGGACACGAGCTTCTGATTTACCTTGACTAACTAATCCATCACAGCACAGATGCGTTGCTGTATAGAAGAAGGATACCATCAGTTAGATTTTACATTGAGTTGACACCCAAAAGTTTAAAAGACTTTGATTAACTTGGTGAGCAAGTGGAGAGAGACAGGAAAACATCATCCGAATAGCTGCAGAGGACGGCTGGACAGCGCATTTAGTTAAGTGACGAAAGCCAGTGAAAGCTAACTTAATACGCTGGTTTTGAAATTTGGTCTAGTCACCATTTGTCGTTGGGATCAAATTAACGGAAATATCATTGAAGTGGTCGATCGGAACATGGTCTAAGTGTGCTGGTGAATTCACAGCAGAGAATTACAGTTTTCGCCAAAATTCCTGGTGAAAAGAACTCCAATCACACTGCTGTCCCCTGTGGACAACTATCCCCGCGGTTTCAGCAAATATTAACGACATCAATCGCGCACCAGAAAAGTTAAACAAATAGATTAGAAGCCCCTTCCATGTCTTCTCTAGCTGCAGAGTGTGGTGTTCGTGTGGGCTTCGGATTCTAACCTAACCCATTGCAACATGGCTCATCATCCAGAGGGAACTCCAGGACTCGATAGGCTTGTAGCCGTATATGCTGATGCTGGAATGGAGTTAATGTGGACAAATCGGAAGACATTTAAAGGTCATTTCCAGACCCCAATGGAGCCCATTGAGCGGGTGGAGAAGATTACGTATATCGTGGTCTTTTTCACGAGTGGTGGGTGGAGCAATGCTGAAGTTTCCTGTCGGATTGGTCAAGCTGGGTCAGTTTTGAAACAGCTTGGCAGATCTGTAATCAAGGCCGAGCTTGGTGTCTAAGCCAAGTTAGCGGTTTTCAAACCCTGCTCTCACCTATGGTCATGGAGTTCGGGTAATGACTGAAAAACTAAGATGAAGAATTGGAGGGTCTTAACGACATAGCTAGCTGACGAGATTTTATGGTATATCACGGTAAAACCGTCTACCGGATGGAACGGTGGTGGCACTTGGTCACTGGGGTACCACTGAGTACCCGGCGAAGAATTTGTCCTGCAGCGGTTGTCCCAATTAAACTTTCTTAATTCTTTAAATTATATTGCAAGAGTAACAAATTGAATCAAAAATAATGCAAGAGAGTAAGAATTCTCCCCTTCTCGCGACAAACTTCATTTCATCGTGCTGTCTATAGTAGACTTGTGCATTTTATTTCAGTAGAGAGAGCGCTCAGTTTATATCAAATCTGTTTCTTGAGCTAGTTCGTTCTTCTAGTTCATTAAGTTAAATGTAGCTGACTACTCAGGGAAGCATAACAAAGCCCGAATGACACTAAGATTCTTCCATATTTTACTTGCGTCTTATGAGGAAATTCAGCAGTGCGAAAAATTCCCTAAAAAAATTGTCATTAAATGTGAGTGTGTATGCACCAGCCTCATAAATTGGAAAATTTCAGACATAGTTGACTGGAAATTGTAACCAATGGGCAATAGCGGAGCGTGGGGGGAGTTTTGTATTGGGTCTATAACTTAATTCGTGCGGTTTGCTAAGAGATGGCGTTACTTGTATTATTCCATTGGAACATGCGTTGGAAACTACTGTAATTGTATGTCATTTCAATATATTCTCGGTATCGATATGAAGGACAATGCTAATTCAATTTAAATTGTTTTTATTTTTCAATATCAGTGCATTTGTTACATCTTGAGATAAGCTTTTTTAAACCCTCAAAAAAATAAATTTCCTCTTTCTCTGCAAAATACGCATTTATTGCCGACTTGAGTTCTTCATCATCCGAAAATCTTTTTCCACGAAGACATTTTTTCAAATCCGGAAACAGGAAATAATCACTAGGGGCACTAGGGGTCTGGACTATAGGGTGGGTGTTGGATTTCTTCGAAACCACAATCTCGAGCAGCGGCTTTGGAAACTAGCGCCGTGTGAACAGGAGCGTTGTCATGAAGAAGCAACACACCCGCTGCGAGTTTACCCCGTCTTTTCTTTTTAATTTCCTCCCGCAAATTATGCAAAGTGGAAGCGTAGGATGTGGCGTTGATGCTTTCAACTTTTTTTTGAGTCCCAAAAAACTGTGGCCCTGAGCTTTCCGGCAGACGGAGTGACTTTGAACTTCTTCGGGGGGTCTGTTCCTTTTTTATGCCACTGCATGGACTCTTGTTTGCTTTTAGGGTCATAGTGGTGGACCCATGTTTCGTCACCAGTAACAATTCGATCCATAACACCGTCCGCGTTCTGACTACACATTTCCAAAAGCTCTCTACAGCATGCGATTCTCACCTTTTTCTGAGGCGCTGTGAGCATTCGTGGCACCCACCTTGCACTGACCTTTGAAAGGTTAAGATGGTCGTGAAGATTGTTGTGATTGGTACCAATTGAAAGCTTGGTGATCTCTGCCATCATTTTCACCTTTATTCGGGCATCCTCAAGAACAAGTTTTTCGACTTCTTTGATGCCTTCTCCCGTACAAGCAGTAGCCGGGGCGCCGGAGCGGGGGTCGTCTTCAATGCTCTCTCTTCCTCTCTTGAACTCACTTGAGCACTTTTGCACAGTTGATAATGAAGGTGTGGAACCCTGGTAAACAGACTTGCTTAGTTCGTTCGTGAACTACACAAGACTACTCTATAGTTTCATAACGACCTTCTTTTCGAAATGCCATGCGAGAAAAAGAGGTTTCAGAGTCTTAGGCTGAGCGTTGGCTGTCAGATAATCTAGATAAGGTGAGATTGATTGTATGAGTTTGGTAAAAATATTGAAAAAATGCGAGTGCTAGGTAGCCAGTGGGCAGCACGAACTGAGGAGATATACGGGTATAACCCTCATGCACTTCATCCATGCAACTTCTGCAGAAGTCATTGTATGTGACCCTGCACTGTGTCCTGTTACCGGCGTACTTAGTCTGGCGACAGGGAGGACGATTGAGACTCAGTGTTCCTTTGTTCTTAGACAAGCCACCCTAGAAGGTGGTGAGCTGTGGAGAGGGGATTGTTGGACAGCGCCAATCAAGTTCACCGGCTCTTTATTGCTCGGAATGTCGCCATGAATGCTCAATCATCTCGTTAGTCAGCAGGTGAGGGATATTTCTGATCTTGAATCTTTCATTTTATTAAGTAACAGAGACCAGCCACCGAAGAAGCACCAAATGAAGTCCACACTACTCAAAAGCTGACATACATTCTCCTTCGTCTAGACATACATCCGGCGCTTGAGGCTGATACTCGTCCATTGCTCTGGCCAAGACGGGGCGACACGTTCGGCAAAGCAAATTTATATTTCAAGGCAATGGAACATTTAAAACAACAGACATGAAGGCCCTCCTCTGTCTGATCTTCACTCACCGCCCGACGGCAATTGATGGGAAATGATTTTTCAATAAGACACACTCACTCGCGTGTGACCATCTGCAAATTGTGTTACGCGAGTGGACAAGTAAAGCATTCGTTGCCAGGCAGAAGGGGACAGTCACTAACGATGTCACGTCACCCTCGACTGCACTGCATGCGACGAGTGCACCTGATGCAAAATTTAACCGACTTCAACAATCATGCGAAAGGATTAAGAGTTGCGTAACGGATTCCAATAAAATTTGCAGCACTCAACGACGACGTCAAACTTAATGGCCCGCAAACGGCAGCGACATCAACCGCCAATTCCCGGAAACCGCTCCGCACACCGATGACAGCAGTCCCCGGACGTGTACACACAATCCTGGAGACTCTCGTTTGTTTGCTTCTTGCTGATTGACGATAAATGAAAAGTCTGATGATTAAGGGTCATACTCCGGCAATTAACACCTATCACCGAGCAGGCCATCTCCGAGGACTCAAACAAATTAACACCCCATAATCGGTGAAGTCGAATGCAGACATCAACCCCCGGGGGTGCCAGGAATCGGCAAGGAAACCCTCAGCTCGGCAGCAAAGTGATGACAGTTTATGAGTGTCCTCTTCGGGGAACATTGGAAGATTGTATCGGAGCACACAGCGGGGATGGCTGCAGGGATCACAATATGCCAAAAAGTTTTGTGCTCTCTCTTCACCGGGGACTCCATTCCGAATCCGGCTACTTAAAGGTGTCAAGGACAATGGTGTCCTGGAGTTCACTGGAACATCGAGTCAATATGCTCAAGGCCTAGCAAACCATTAAGGAGCGCACAAAGATTGTTCAGAAACTTGTTCGATGTGAGGGTGATGGTGACGGTGACGATGACGGTGAGGGTGTATGTTCAGTGTTCAAGTGCGGGTGTATGTTCGTAGGGAAGGACTCCTCCAAAGCACGCAGTCACCCATTAATCATCCGATGCTCGTCATGTTGCCGGATAAAAAGTCATTAACACTCGCGGTCTCTCTGACTCGGCCGCACAGTCACACACCCGCAAGACGGAGGTCATCATTAATTTGGAACGCCAGAGCGGCTGCCATGCCAACCAGAATCCAGGCCATATGGGAAACCGAGGTGTTGGTAGCCGTGTGTACCCGAAAATCTAATCTAGGGGTGTTCCCAGCAATGCACGCCGGGAAGTGTGAAGATGCACTCCATTCGTCTCCGTTCCTGAAACAATAAAACAACTCTTATGTCATGTTCAACAAAATGTTGGATCATCCAATAATCTGTTGTCGGCGTTGTGTTTTCCTCCTCTCTGCGTTCGGAAGAGGAACTTCCATTAATCATTGGACGCTCGGAAAGACTTCTGTGGGTAGCCGAGCCGGGACGGAGGTAGCCCGTTCGCTCACTCACACGGGCGATAGATGAAAGCGCCTCGGCTTTAATTAAATCGCCTCGAATCCATCAGGGAGACCCCAAGCTGTCTACCGACGAATTGTTTTCCTCTCTTATTCTCCCTGCTTATGCCTGTTATTGTTTTTGCTTTGCTGGGCGGCTGCGGTCCAGATCCTCATGTCTCGCGGAGATTAATCTTTGAAGTTATGCGCTACCGAAAATTAAGCGAATTAGTTGCGCGCCCTCAAATCGAATTCGCGGCAGTTAACCTGGTCAGATGGATGTAGCCGCTTGTCAATGACCGGAAATTCAGCGATCGGGGCAGTGTCATGGTCCAGTCTCTCGAGGGGATGCCGGCCGTGTGGCAGCAGGCCTCCAGTTGGCGACAAAATGAATGGAGGCCTTATCAGCGTAGAGCAATCGATTGGGACAAGATGGGTAGGCGCCGAATTGGAACGATCTCGTTACAGGTGACGGTAACGGGTGCGCAACCGATGTGACCGATGGATTCGCTTCAGACAAGTGGAAAGATTGCTGCGAGACATGCAATTAGAGGACACTCACGGACGGTGTGTGCGGACGTGTCACCGATAAGGATGCGGCAATGGGGATGCTGGTTAATTAAGTGAAAGAAGTTCTTGGTTGGTGTGGGGTGATTTGTTCGCAATGTGGAAATTTGGAAATTTGCTCAAAGGAACAATAAGTGAACATGCAACTTGTTGTGTTGGGTTTCCAAATGTCTTTCCTGCAGTAGCTCAGTTGAATCTTGGCCTTCTGGATGCGGCTGGTGATGTTCTTTCCGAAGGAGACATTTCTAGTGAAAGTAACTCCTAGGTACTTCATCTCCTTGCCTGGTTGTACCGATTCGATGTTGATGATTATGCGAACTCTTGAGTATTCCTTTGCAGTGGTTGTTGGGGCCTTCGATTACCAGCACTTGGGTTTTCCTTCCGTTGGGTCTTATTTCCCACTTGCCGAGGTAGGTGGTGAGTGCCGACAGGTATCTGTTAATTCGTCTCTCGCAATGTAGAATAAATGGGGTGTGGGAGTAGAGCATACGTGTCAGCATACGTGATGATCTTCATTCTGCTGTAAATAAAAGATACAAAATAGGTGCCAGGATAGAGCCTTACGGTACTCCGGCAGTTATTGGGAACGTTGATGACTTGGAGATGTTGACGTTTACCATGAATTTTCTGTTGGTAAGGTAAGACTGGATTAGCAAGCAAGTATTCAAGTCCACGTTGTGGAAGCAGTGGAGCTTATTTTCAACATCCTTAAACTTTTTCCATTAAATAAGGAGGCGTTACAACATATTCTCTCTAAAATTGCCCAAAACCCAGAGTGGTCTGTAGTACCTTCTGTGCTTCTACACCCACAGTTTCGCAGTTGACAAGCGGAGGGTTCAACACTCTGTCAACATCGATTATTTAATAGGGACGGCTCTTTTTTGCGAGGGATTGATTTTGTTCCAGTTTGTCCTAAAAAATGTACGCATTGCATTGTTTGTACTTATTATATGTAAACCTTGACGTCACTTGTCAAATCAGATACGTTCAATGTCAACTGATCAAATGACGTGTCGATTACGTCAACGAGAATGTGTTGTATGGTCTCAAATTACGGTAATGTTTACAGGACGTTCACGTGTCCTGCAATCCCCATCTTGTTACTCGTTCACGGATGCAGTGATTCGACCCCTAATTAGGGCTGTCAGTTATCAAAATTGTGCCATTCAGAGCGTCGAAACCCACACGAGATTATAGAAACAGCCTTTTGTTTGAAATTAAATTTTGTTTTTGAATTCAAACAGACGAAAATTGACATACTGCATATTTCTAACTTACTGGCGCTCGACGGGCACTCTAATCGAATCCTAATCTTATTCTATGTCTTTCCTGAACAAATGGGAATTAAGAGAATTTTTACAAAAAACTTAATGACGGAACATGAAAGAACACACTTAGATCCCGAATAGTACACAGCTTGGTGCGGGCTGTGTGCTTGCGAAAATGTTGTCGGAGCATATTGACGAATCAGGCTGATCAGGGTGTAGACGAGATGTCATCCCCAAAGGATGTACAAATTCCCAAAGGCAGTAAACGAAAGTTCGATGAACGCATAATTTCGCTGTAAATTGGACTCCAAGATTTTGTGGTTTGACATATTCTTATTATGTTTATTAAAAGTCTCGAATCTGCGTTGCCAACTAAACAACAGTCAATGTAGTGGAAACCACTCTTATCGCTGTTGTAAGCCCATTATGTCAAATATGATTGCGGTCTCAAGACTGACAGGTTCAATTTCGTCAGATCTAGCTGGAAGCTGTGTTTATAAACTAATTGAAGAATATCCAATTATCCTAACTGAACACAAATAAATGCCCGTTTAATGAAACTTCAAGACTTTTAATTTTAAAATTCAATGTTACATGTTCTAATACCTTTTGTGTAAGAAATCATTCTTGTGTGGATGAAATCCGGCTAGAAATGCTTAAGGCAATGGGTAATGAAGTGGCCGTGCCATTAAAGTGGCCGGGGAACGTGGTGAGAGACCTGGCGTTTGCCAAACTTGAGTGATTTTCCCATTTTTCAAGAAGGGGGACAAAAGTGATTGCTCCAACTACAGGGGCATATCCCTTTTAAGTCTCACTGGCAAAGTCTACGCTAAGGTGTTGGAAGCGAGTTCTCGAGCTATGGTCGAGCCCAGGAGGGGGGATGAACAGTACGGCTTTCGTCCCGGTAGAAGTACAACCTACCAGCTTTTCTCTAAGAATGATACTTGAGAAGACTTGGGAGTATGCGAATCCCATCTACAGTGGTTTTGTGGATTTGGAAAAGGCATACGACCGATTTCTCCAACTCTGGAGTGTTCTGCAGGAGTATGGGATTGATGGTCCTCCTCTGAGGGTCATTCAGTCTCTGTACACAAACTGTAGGCGCTGTGTTCGAGCTAACGGTGCTAAATCAACGCCTTTCTTCGTGGGCGTTAGAATTCGTCAAGGGTGCGTCTTGACACCTCTCCTTTTCATTGTATGTATGGACTGGATGTTGCAGCGCAGCCGAGGCGAGGAATGTTGCACATTGGGAGAGTTGAGGGTAAGTCATCCTCTTTTTGCAGATGACTTGGTTATCCTCATATCCTCCCAGACGGAACTCCAGTGCGCACTCGATAGGTTTGTGACCATATGTGCTGATGCTGGAATGAAGGTTAACGTTGACAAATCTGAGGTTGTGGTCATCTCCAGAACGCCTGTTCAATGCACTCTACAGGTTAGTGGAGTCCCATTGAAGCAAGTGGAGAAGTTTAAGTATCTCGGGGTTTTTTTCACTAGTGATGGAAGGAGTAATGCTGAGCTTTCCGGAAGGATTGGCCAAGTTGGGTCAGTTTTGAAACAGCTTGGTAGATCTGCAATCAGGAAGGCCGAGTTTGGTGTCAGAGCCAAGTTATCCGTTTTCATCTCAGAATTTATTCCAACTCTCGCCTATTGTCTTGAAATTTGAGTAATGCCCGAAAGACTAAGATCGCGAATGCTAGCTGCTGAGATGAGATTTCTTCGTGCTGTTGAGTAATTCCTCGCCGGGATAGGGTGAGAAACACGGCAGTGCGTGAAGAACTCAACATTGAGTATTGAGGAGCTGCTTCTTCTAGCGGAGATGGCTATGCGTCGTTGGTTTGATCTCGTGGCAGGAATGTCATCTTCATCACGACTTCCGAGGCGGGCGTTGAATGCGATTCTATCAGGGAGGCGACGGCTTGGCAGACACAGGACAAGATGCTCGGACCAAGTCCAAAAACTCGCCTGGTTACGTTTGGGCATAACTCCTAAGTCTTTGCCTGGAGATCTCTCGTGCGTGGTTTACCCCGCTGCGCCTTTAGTGGAGCATGCGGGTCAGAGGATGATGATGATCATTATCCTTTGATTTTTTGTTTTAAAATTAGGTTTCTATGTTTGTCATTTAAGCTTATCGTAAACACCCTCATTTCAATAGTAAACCGCATTCGATCAGTAATCAGAAACTTGTTGTTGCAGAAGCACAGAATTATTGGTTAAGGCGTGACATATTTCTGCACTACACACAGTTGGGTATTTTTCAATGCTTTTACAGTGTTTATGCAGTCCTTGCACAGTGGTCCCGTGGATTCATGCGATGTGTGACACTTTTGTCTATAAATCTCAATTTGCAACACTCCTAACGCCCAGTGGAAAGCCTCCATACAACACCATCTAAAAAATGATTTTTGCGAAGGTAGGGTCTCCCGAATTATTTTGAGGAACATCGATAGTTTCGATATAAATTTTTTTTTATTTATAAAGAAATCAGAATAATTATTTGCCTGAGTTACTCGTACAGACTAGTGCAGGGAAAAGAAAGAAATAAAGAAAAAAGTCACAAAAAAATGTTTCACTATTTTAAAGCCTAAACATTGACGATTATATCCACCCAGTTTCACCATTCTTCTTCTAAGGGCTCTACAGTCCGGGATTGACCTGGGCCTCACTTAACATGCCTCTCCAACCGGCACGGTCTCTCGTCAGCTGCCTCCACACACCAAGCCGGCTGAGGTCCTCCTTGACTTGTGTGCGCCACCTTTTACCTTGCCGTCCTCTCTTGCGTTGTCCTACAGGCTCAGAGTCGAAGATTCTTCGGGACGTCGCATACACTATCTACATGGCCATTCATGGCTCATTAAATCCAATCACTCCACATCGAACGTGGAAGACCTTCAAAGTCTCCACACTCCACACAAAAATAAATGTTTCATTATTTCAAAGCCAACGTATTCGAAATTATGTCCACCACTGCTAATTACCGTTCACAAAAGTTGCAGACATTTGAGACGGTGAACCCGTTTCGGGACCACTGTGCAAGGACTGCATAAGCACTGTAAAACCATTGAAAAAGACCCTACTGCATGGAGTGCAGAAATCTGTCACTCAAGGAGACTTCCCGGATCATCATTACGGTTGTCGAGTAATGCTCGGTCAAATGATGTTGCTAAAAAAACATCCTAAGTTAATTTCGCAGAATGCCCGACAAAAATGTCCTCTCACTCATCACCGCTTCGTATCTGTCTCGATCTGACATGAGTTGTATCTCCTCCTCCCCGACGGGCTGTCTGATTCCCGAGAAAAACAATACAAACATTGACCCTCACACAACCTCCGGCCAGACAATCGGCCCATTAGCAGATCAAAAAGTAGATCAGATCAAAATATTATCCCCGCACATGCAATTATGCGGGACACCAACAAAAGGATTACCAAAGTTTTGTTTGGTTAGGTGTGAACGCTTAAGCGAAATACGACGACGACTCCGTCTAATCCGAACATTAGGTGTCTGCCAGCCAGATAATCCCCCGGATCCTTTAACTCAAATTGACGTTAACTCCACAATCCGAGTGCCGAGTGCCGAATGCCGAGTGTGAGTGTCGCAACACAGTCTCAGTCCCAATTCGCAGTCCGTGCTAGAGATGACGATGCGACGGAACTCACCTCAGAGCGACCTCAAAGTAAATTCGCTGTGAAACCCCGCAATCATAAAAGTTATCGCTTCCTAGTTATCCCTCAATCCATGACATGACATCGTCCACCACCACAGTCACACGGAGTGCATGGCAGTAGCGCTGCACCGGACGCACACAGGTAGGACTCGCAAATCCTGTGGCAAATCGTCCATAAAACCTGAAGCGTTTTGCTTGCGAAAATAAGGTCAATCAACAGGCGAATGAGAACACTGGTTGCGAACGAACCCTTGCTTGAGTAATCCTTTTCGGGTTCGGGAAGGAGTTGCAAGAGGCAATAAACAGTCTTGTTGTGTGTGCTGCATGCAGTCCGTTGTATCCTTTCTTTCGCACTCGCACTTCGACTTCCACGGCTAG
Organism: Eristalis tenax; assembly: GCA_905231855.2. Taxonomy (NCBI): domain Eukaryota; kingdom Metazoa; phylum Arthropoda; class Insecta; order Diptera; family Syrphidae; genus Eristalis; species Eristalis tenax. The sequence goes on from HG993125.1 coordinate 93,767,363, forward strand.
CGAAGTCTGTTTCTTTTCCGATGAAAGGACGAAGGGTTGTCATGGAATTTCTCGAACGCACACACCCGCACCCAGGCGCACACACATGCACAGCCGAGAGTTCCGAGAGCTCGAGAGCGAGTTGTGTTTACAAATGTTGATCAATAAAAGTTCCATGATGTCCCTATTGAATGAGATTATCCATGTTAATAGCCGTCATTTTCCGTAGCGGCCATCGCCCAAATCGAGATTCTCGGAGTTTGTGCATAAGTCAAGGATAAACCCGGCAGGACTGCGGGGATAATGACTGAGGACGAGTGCGATGCACGTCTACCTGTGTGCGAGGGAGTCGTCGAGAGAGACAAGTTAATTTGCCTTGCGAAAGGGTGACTCCTGTGGAGTGTGAATGATTCCTGTTGCCTTATGTTAACCTTTTTCTTCTTCTTCTTTTTTTTTCTTCGTGTCGTGTCCTCTGTTAAAACGCTGATTTATAGCGGGGGCTCATAAAATTTGAATTTTCGAGTCTTTAACTGCGATGTACACGTTCAGATAGTATAACAGGATTAAAGGATGAGAGAGCCATTCATTGTTTGAGGTTTCGAAGGAAGTGGTGAGTGGGATGTTTGCTTGGTCAGTCTGTTGATCAGTCTGACCACAGCCAGGGGTGGGGAATTGTGACGGTGATTCGATGGAAAATCTCGTATGGACTTGGCAGAGTGTGTTGCAGACATATTGCTTGGAAAGGAAGAATGTGGTTATCCTTGTTAGCTAACAAGTCTATGGGAGAAAGTTTTTTTTGAGAATTCAAAAAGTCTATGATAGTGTCTTGGGGTACCTCTAGGGAAGTATCTTCACGCGTGTCAACTTTACCCTTTTTTTCATTTTTATGATTTGACATGATTGTCTTTAGACCCAGGAGGCATTTAAATGCTAGGCACTCCTAGGCCAGCTTATACCCATTCTGCCAGCACTCGGACCTATCGCTTATTGATAAAGAGCTTTTCTATGTTTGACGACTAAGCTGAGGCCCCTGAGTTGCTTTTTCTTCGAACGGCGGGGTTGCACAAGAGATGGGTTCTTGTTTCTTTTTTATTTCATTTCCGAACCAGTCATATGTAGGCCGGATGGAAGGTCTCCACTTGGAAAGAGTTATGAGCGGGTACCATGTTGCGAGTTTATCAGGTTCCCGATTTCCCAATTTCCTGACATTTCACATTGAACGGGCACCCACTTGATGTGTGAAAGTGACAATATGAGTCAAAAGTTGATAGTTCCTTGTCACAAGAGATGGCGACATCTTTGGGCCAAGACAAACAGAGAAGAAGCCTTGAAAAGGGCTAGTATGATTCAGTAATAAAGAGGATATGTGTATGTCTCGCTCAGGGTAGATGACTCCCACTTCCTTTCGCTTGCCTTCGACGCATAGATCGATGATCAGGCTCCCTGTAAGATCTAAGGGGATGCTGCCTGAGAAGTTATTTTTGAAGCAGGCAGTAAACACGATTATATTGAGCAAATGACTGGCTGATCTGTCCTCTGTTATTGTCTGCGAGGAAGGCTGAATGGAAGGGAAGACTCCACAGAATTCTGCGAGCCGGACCAAGATGTGGAAAAAACCCTACCTCTACACCAGATCGGACGCATGGACACTAATGCTCCAACTAAGACTGTTTTCGAATCCAAGCCCCCTCATTAAAGAAGAAAATGTGGACCGAGACGCCTCACAGTGGTTCGGTTTGTATGGGAGCGCGGAAATGAATCTGTAACTTTTGAACCCCTGGACCGATCTTAATGAAATTTGAAACGTACTAGCTGTGCCACGAAATCTCTTTCAAAATGGTGGAAGTAGCTCAACTTAAATGAAAAAAAAAAATTAAAATTTCACTTTTTTGAATCAGGAACAAATTTCTTGACACTTGTACCACTTGTACACTTGTGTTCAAAAGTTACGGAGAACATCCATCGTTCTCTTCATTCTGGAGACTGCCACGATTGTTTCCTCAATCTGCATCTCACCCGCTTCATAATCGATCGTCATCGATAATCGCAGCCTGAGCCGAAGTGGTCAGCCCATACCCTTATCTTTGACTTTCCCAACCGAGCTCCAGTGGGATTATCATTTAATTAACGATCGTATGAATGTATCGTCATCTTGGACTATGAATAATTATGTCTTGGGGTTGATTCATGAGTAACGCCTGAACCTGTCGAATCCAAGATTTATGACTCGCGCGAACAAAGGGTTACTAGAGAGTTAAGACACAGCACGGGCCGAAGGTATAGGGGAGAAAGAGAGCGGAGGTACTTGTGCACATTGGTCTTAAATATCCGCGGAGCATTCCATATTCGTGTGGTGCGGCTGAAGAACGAGTGTCTAAGTTTAACTGTGCGTCCAAAAGTTGTCGTAAGGGTGAACTGATGAGCATTCCTGGCGAGACGGGTATTGCGGGTGAATTCATGGGGAGGAGGAATGCAGTTGGCTGGCAGTAGGTGCAGGGTGGTCTTAAGGGCAACTTGGACTATGAATCCCTACCTCTTGGGGTTGATTCATGGGGGGCCTGTCATATTCAATATTGGTGGCGTTCACATGTTTATTACTCGCGTAGCCTCATTTTTTTAATGTTAGGTTCAGTCCAGCTGCAATACGTACTCCATAAATCTGACTCCCAGTCTAAGAGCTGCTTGATTTCAAATTGCAACTTGGATAGCTTATTCATCTCTGAAGGATTAGCTCCACACATAATGTAACTAACATCCGATCCCGGAAGTCATAAGTCCAGTAACTTGGTAATTATAACCCAATGCCCATTACCAGATGTGGACCCCAGATAACATGCATTACAGCACAATAAGCGACAGAAACTGATTCCATTCTATTTTCCAACACGACAATCGCTTTGAAAACGTCTAATGCGGAATTCGCAAAATATGTGGCTTGCAGCTGAGTACAAAAGAGGTCAACGATTCTTGCAGCATGAATAAAGGACGGCTTCAGTTTTCAGAGAAACCAGGTCTCCCGCTGGAGTCTTTTGGAGCATTTTTTTCTCCAGTCCAGCAAGCATTAAAACACCCCCTGTAATGGTGTACTAGCTTACCACACATAGTTTGAGAGATTGGTTACCAACATGAAAAAAAAAACCGTTTATGCAGCTTCAAGACCAAATATATGACAACCAAAATAAACATTACGTCCTTCGTGAGAGTACCGAAATCTGAAAAATATTTAACATCAAAGTTGCCAAAAAAAGACGTACTTTTTGATATATTTCTACGGTACAACTTTGAGCTACCGGTACAAGCGAACGAAGCGACAAAAAGTCTGAAAATTTTGGAATTCATTGTTTTCATGAGCACATTGGTTAAGATTTCATTTCAGGGTATTTAATCTTATCGCCACATTAGTTGCTGTCTGCCTACCAACTAGTTCTATTGGTGGCAGGTTAAGGAGTAGGTTTAGGCACACCATCCTTTGCACTCTAGTGAGTGGTGGGAAGTATATCCTCCATCGAACCACTGCGCGCCGATATAAAGACTAAGTTCTTATGGAAACAAGATGGCTTGCTTTGATGACGGACTGGAAGCCGGGTTCCAACAACTGACAAGGATGAATGGCGGCTATTATTCGCGTTCCGACCCTCTTTCGGTCGCAGGTCTCATAAGTTCATTTTTAATGTATTCGAATTGACAAGAGAATAAATTACAAAAAAATAGTGTCCAGTAAAAATTGTCCATGCACTGCTGTCTCAATTGTGCAAATCAAAAAATTTAAAAAAAGGCAGTTTTCTTTACTTTCTTTCTATCAGAGTAGGCTGCAAGGATTATTGCGGAATACCGTGAGCGGGGTTTGTTGCAACAGTTTGAAAAAGAAGTACGTTCCTCATGTCTTAATTTGCAAAGCGTTTTAAGTTTTAGAGGTTGTAACGTTTTAGATGGGGCAGGATTGTGTCATGGGTTAACAGTGTTGACCCCGCTTGTAAAATGAGCAGTGTTGTTGACTAATAATGCAAAATATTTCTGGAGTTTAAAAGCGTATAAAAGCAACTGAGAAAAAAATGAATAAGAGTCAATGAAAGTATAGACTTTTATACAGTCCTAGCGGACCCGGCAAACTACGTCTCACTCCAATTTAACGTCTTAGAAGATTACATATCCCATCCTTTCGTGAAAAATAAGCCACAGCACGGGAACAGCACGTTAGTTGCAAGTTAAGTTGCTTTCGAAGCTCAGGTCATCCGATTTGCACACATCCGATTGCAACGCCCTCTCTTCTTATGGTGGCTGTACAGTCCGAGATGGACATGGGCTTTAACCAATAAGGCTTATGCTAGAGAGGGTTGCTAGTAAGGGTTTCTGAAACTGTCGTAGAGTGAAAATGTGGCCGGTGGTGGCCTTCTTCGGTCTAATACCCACTGAGGACCAGATTATTCGAGAACGGTTTTAGGCGCTCACACAAAATGACATAAAAGATCTTAGAGGCGATGACTAGGAGACTTAGCCCTCGATCATTTTGGCAGTCAAGTGAGCATCCTATCTTCCGGCCATGTCCTACATATGAGGTGATCATCAACTGCTCTAAAGACTACAGCTGACTGTTCGTCCGCACCAGCTGAGCATTCCTCACCAAGATTGGGGAATGCTCGCATGTCAAACCAAAGGATCTAAGTGCCAAGGGTCTGTCAACGTTTCTATTATAGACCATAGAAAAACTGATCGATGTATTCATTCGACACATAGTCACTGATAAACTGTCGATCTCTAAGCATGCCTACAGCTAGGGCAACAAACCTGCACTCGCTTGTTGGCACTATAGAAAATATTCCAGCATAAGGAATTTATCTTCACTGCCTTTGGTGATATTGAGGGAGCCTTTAGCAACATAGAACCCCAATAAACTCAGCACTCAACAGACTAGGGATCAAAGTGTCCTCTTCGACTTTTATTTAGAAGCTTCTCAATAGCAGTGTGGTCGAGGCTCGAAGCTTGGTGATACCACGATCTTCAAATCTGTGAACAGAGGCATGCCAGAAGGTGGTGGACTCTCTTATATATCCACGATCAGAGATATTATGCAATCTGCTTTCTCCAAGCTAGTGAAATTAACGGGAACGAATGTGGCCTAAGCACAATAAAGGACCTTTCCTATGAAGTACGAAATCCCCAACTTCGACCCTACCACACTATGCGAGACCCCCTTAAAGCTAAATGACAGCGCACAATGCCTAGGTCTTATATTAGACCCGAAGTTAAGCAGGATGTTAAATATCCAGGAACGTGTCAAGAAGGGCTCCGTGGCTCTTACCTGCTGCAAAAGGGCCACAGAGTGCAAATGGGGACTACATTCTGGATCATTGGCTATTTGTTTCAGTAATCAGATGCATACTGGCGTATGGCGGCGCGATTTGGTGGACCGCACTCGAAAAGAGAGTCAACTTCCCACCCCTCACTAGAGTGCAAAGAATGGTGTGCGTATGCACTGGGACTTCCTCCTCCGAAGCACTAAACACACTCCTTATACTGCCACCAATAGAACAAGTTGGTAGGCAGACAGCAAGTAATATGGCGATAAGTCTAAGATCGCTGCATAACTGGAAAGAACCACGGTCTGGACATTCAACTATCCTCAGCAAGTACAGCTCTATAACCATAGATACAGACCTGATTCGACATTGATAACAAAACACAGAATCGAAACAGGTATGATAAACAATATTTTTCTATTTCGGCGCAAGACCAGACATCGAATAGGGTTTGTCAACGTAAAGCTGACCGTGCGGAAGACAGGAAAATTTGAGATTAATCCCACAGACTTCCAGGGAATCATTCTATTTGTGAACTGTCATGCTGAGAATGCAATACACAAAGAGGCGAATAGGATCCACAAATTCACGGCCCAGATATTCGGGATGAAGTGTCAGCTTGTTCTTACTGTAGCCATAGATCTCCGGGAATGAGAGAACTTTGTATGAATGAAGTGTTATTACGACTGTCCACAACCAGGACCTGGGCCTCAACCACAAGCCCCTCCTGCGGTCTTCAGCCAGCTGTCAATTACGCCCACCATGGCTGAGGTCCTTCTCCACTTGTGTGCGCCTTCGATTTTGTGGACGCCTTCTATTGCGTTGGCCCACTGGTGTTCGAAGTCTCTTCTCAGCTACTACTTTTACGAAAATTCAATGGGCCGTAGTTTGATGATGTCTCTAACACATTTGCTGAACAGAAGGCTAATCACGTGTACCACCGCCACTTCGGAATTTGAGTACAATTTCTAAAAGCTCCAAATTGGTTTTTACCACATTTATGCTGGTCTTGGATAGGATGTCGTTCGAAGGATGACCACATTCGTGATCGCCGGTTTCAAAAAAAAAAGCACTAGAAGGAAGTAGTCTTCATTCCTGGCTTGGGACAGAATGGCGTCTTGCAGCATTTTGATAGAAACGTTAATGCAAGTTGTGAGGAACCAAGCACACCTTGGACAGCTTGTCAAAACCGCCAACTTCTTCGTATGTACCCCCTTTCAGGGTTCGTGTTTGAAACTGGGAAGATATGTCGCTTAACATGTTGATATGAAATGAAATGATTGAACCCATTTATCAATGGTACACTTATGTAAGTGCAGTAAAAAGTTCCATTCTTCTTTTTTAGAGCCCAAAACATGTGCATTTTCTTCAGCATTTCAATCTCTGTTGACATGACAACTCACGCAATATCGCCAAGAATATGCCTGTCCAGCAGACCTCGTTTCCTGACACTATGCGCTAACGTTCCGCTTAATTTTGGCAGACAAGCCAACTAGTCTTAATGTCGAAGGAACACAGTTACACTTTCCGAATCTGTCAAACGTTTAATCTACATTTCATTGCATAAGCCCCTAAAACTATACACCGCATTATGTCCGACGGTGAATACGCTTTGACAAGCGTTACACGATCGATTTGTGGAAACTCAGAAGAAACGCTGTGGTCCTTCAATGGCTACAAGCTTAGTAGAGTAGAAATCCCCTGGTATTGACTCTCAAACACAACGATAACTGTCGAAATAATTTTATTAACACGATTCTCAAAATGGTTACAATAGCAGAAAAATGGACGAAATTAGCGTATCTTAGTCTAGCTTAGCCTACAGCTTATGGATATGTACAATCTTAGCCAATTGGAATATACTCGTACGCATGCATCATCTCTTCGAATCGTCGTCGTCTCACAGCCGACTCTCTACGAGTAGAAAGGGTAGACGGGCTGGGGCATGCCGAAGTTCTTGGAGGGCGACGGGAAGGCCGAGGTGAAGTTCGAGTGCATGAAGGCCTGCGGGTTGGGGTGGATGGGCATGTACGGATGGGGGTAGTGGGAATGGTGTCCTGCGTACGCGTGGGGGGCCTGAGGCTGGTAACAGTTGTTGCTGCTGCTGGTGGTGTTGATGTTGTCCTGCGGCGAAGACGACGTGTTTGGACGGGGGTTCGCTGTTGCAGCGATGGGGTTCCACGGCGAGAAGGTCTGGGCTTGCTGCTGAATTCCTGGGGTGACAACCTCCTCCAGCTTGGTGGCCGTGTGAATGTCCTCGTTGCTGTTGCCGTTGATGGAGTTCGAGCCGATGGCATTCGAGAGGCTGTTCGGGGTCGGTGGGAGCTGCACTGCGCACGAGTAGCCGTTGTTGGCCTCCGACGGGCTTTCGTTGCGCGAGATGAGTGGGCTCGGTTCGGTGTCGATGTAGGTCGGGTTCATGGACGGGAGCATGGCGGCGGTTTGATGGACGTAGTGGTGCTCATGATGGTGGCCGGGATATGTTGCCGATGGGTTGTAGATCTGATGCGGTGGAGTGACGGATGCCGATGTGGCTGGAGACCCTGCGTGGCTGTTGTAGTAGTCGTACATGTGGCTCTGTGAGTAGGCTGGTGTGTCAGGCATTTGTGCTGACGCGGCTCCCATCATGGGCTGGTACAAGTTGTTGCACATGTTCTGGGCGGCGGCTGCACTCATTGCTGCCCCGTATGGCATCGTGGGTGGCTGGGAGGTGAGCTGCTTCCTCAAACGAGCACGTCGGTTGCTGAACCAAACCTGGATCCGTGCCTCGGTGAGCTTGGTGCGTTGAGCGAGTTCTTCGCGTGTGTAAATGTCGGGGTACTGAGTCCTCTCGAATGCTCGTTCCAACTCATCCAACTGGCCGGCGGTGAAAGTCGTCCTGGAGCGGCGTTGCTTACGCTTCAGCTGAATGCCCGGCTCACTGTCGCAGTCGGAAAGGTCTTCCTCCTCGGAAGGCTTCGATGCGGTTTCTCCTTGCTGTGGGCTGTGGTAGCTGGCAGGCTTTTGCTTGTATTCCTCTTCGGGGTGGTTGTCTCTGCAGCGGAGCAGACGCGAGATGGCAGATATCGACGGAGCGGCGGCGCGATCGCAGATTCCTTCCTTGATTAGCTTGTCGCGTATTTCCCACGAAAAGATGCCGGGATTCGCCCGCCGGTATTCTTCGATGCGGTTTTCTATATCCGGTGAGGCGACTTTCGGCTTTGAACCCCCAATCACTCCCGGACGGATGGAGCCGGTCTCCTGGTATCTGTTGAGGATCTTCGACACGCATCCGTGGCTGACGCGCAACTGCCGCGATATGACACACGGCCGCACTCCTTCGGCGGCCATTTCGATTATCTTCAGCCGGATGTTGTTGGGCAACGGGCGCCCGTTGATGAAGACTCCGCCGAGCTGGTTGACGCGGCCCTGTCCGTTTGACATGTCTGCTGCAAAGGAGAGAAAGGAACTGTTATCAACAAACGTCGTGCATGGAAGGTTTATATTTCGTCTGAGAGGATCGTCGCGGCGGACTACCTGATCGGGACTGTTGCGCGGTGGTTTACGACCGCCGCAGGTACGACGGAGCCACTAAACGTGACGGAAACTAGAACTTACCTTGCAAAAAGAATGGCCTGTGCATTGCTGCTGCGTAGGTAGTAACTGTCATCTTATGCAGAACTGTTCAAATAATCCAAATTGATTGCTCTATCACTGAATGTCGCTTCGGTTCAATTCACTAAATCACTTTCTCTTGTTTCACTTTGTGTTCTCGTTTCTATAACTAACTATTTGTTTGGCGGGTAAATGTTCGTCTTCGACTGTTTGTCGCAATTTCACTTCGAATTAGATTCACACTTCGAGTTTCGTTTGACTCCTGGGACCGTACACGTCCTTTCCGATGCGAGGAACTTTCTTGACTGACTTCTCTGCTGATCTTTCGCCGAGATCATCGATTCTGTGAGAAGTTGCTTTTTTGTTCTGTTGCTCGTGTGCTCTCGTCAAGATGTCGTCCATGAGAGGTAGTCGGCGCGCAGTCGACCAATAGGAATAGACTTGTGTGGCGGCATCTCGCTCTGACTCTCACCGGAGGTGTGGGGCTGTCGGACTTGTTCGTGACAGGGGACCGCCTTCTTGCGGTGGACACATGTACGTGGATTTTGTTTTTGCCTCTCGCGCCTTCCATTGTACTCCGGCGGCTGGTGTTTGCTTTCGCTGATGAGGGACTCAGTTCGGTATATGACGTGCTAATTTGTTTGAATATACGTTTTTATTGCCACCGTTTTTATTTCACTAATAACGACGATAATGAAGTCAATTTTTGGTGAAATTGACGAGTCCATTGCAATCAGTTGCGGAACCAATGAATTTTGAAGAGCGACCGACGGTGTGTTCGCCTGCGTTCGATGCTGGAGCTCGTGGGAAGTGTTGCTGTTTAATTGGGGGCGACGTGGAACGTGAGATGTTTATGTTAAACACTGGCGATTAATGGGACATGTCTCTTGAGCCCTTGTGACAGGCATTGCAATTGATTTTGTTCGACGGTTATATGTGGATGCACTTAGATGTGAAGGGCTGGATTCAGACAGGTGATGGTAATAAGCATTACAAGTGTCAGACGCCGAGATACCAAGCTTTGACGGCTTATGTTGTCATTAAGTCAAATCCAATTTAGTTTACTACCTTTTGGATTACAACCTTGCGCAGAATTTCATTTAAGCATCGTTGTGAGACCAGCGAAGCCAGCTTATTCTTTATATTCCTCCCTTTCATGGCACTGCCAAGTGTTTGCTATGGAAACAAAATAAAAAATAAAGCCTACACCTCCGGGAACAAAGGGTTAACCTAAGAATTCAGTCGAGAATTTGCAACTGTTCTGAATGTTTTCGCAAAAGGCATGAATTGTCCACTGCGCCGCGATGATCCAAAAAGGCAAGTCTTGGGAGTTTGCCGTTGATGAAAAGGCTTTCGTGGAATTTGTACTACACCGTGTGTGTATGTAAAATTCACCACCATTCTGGATTGTGGTGAAAGTGGTTACACTTCCGATTAATAAATTATTTAAATTAGAACATGTGAACCAACAAAGCGGGAGCGACAACGGAGTGGATGGTCTACAGCCAATCCTCGGTAAGTCGAACATCATTAAATCAAGTTTTCTCTAAGTCGAACAAATGTTTGAGGGCTTAAAGTGACCCAAGACTTACAAAATGTTCCCATATTTTACACGCCATGAATCGAACACAATATTTGTTCCCGTGACTATTCGACTCATGGAGGTTGGACAGTATTTGGTTCAATTCCAGGTTCATTGGAAGCATTCCAATGAACTGATTCAATTTTTAGACACTATTCGCCTCAGGCTAGTGAGATGATATTCGATATTCGTCTCTTCTGGGTTTTAACCACCTTTCGACAATAGTTGTGATATTGTCGATTCCATCAGCAAAGCCAGTCTCTTGAACTTTCTACACAAATCCCCTTAGCACATCATCCGCAGTTAGGGCTCTGCAATAGAAATTGTTTAGTGTTTCTGCCACAAACTGTCCGCATTTTTGATATGTTCTCATTATTCAGCGCCATCAAACCGAAAATTAGCTTCAATAAAATCACGTTTTTGTTCTAGCATCCCCCAACCTTTAGCCTCCTACCCATAGTCTCCCCGCCCTCGGGAAAGTTGCAGACAATCCAGTCTTTTTCTGATCCCGATGTCTAAATCTGTTAAGCCACAAGATGGTAAGCAAAGTGAGAATCTCTTTATTGAACATAGTATACTGCCCGATTTTTAATTTTGTGTTCTCACAACACTTAATCATAAAGATAAAACACATGTCAAATATAAATTTCAATCCAAGAGAGGATGGATTGAAAAAGGCTTTGATGTGGTTTGACATAATGCATAAATATTAAAACGCATTCAATTCAACGCTCATATTGAAACCCTTGAAACGATCCAGAGGGTCTTAAATTGTGTTAAAAAACCTAAACAAAATTTAAAAACGTCTGGATCGTTTCAGGATTTTCCACCGAAGCGTTGATTTTAAAGTTTTAGTAAAAATACGAAATGATAAATCATCTGTGCAAAGTGTTGCTTAGATATGGGTTACCCCAAGACAGAATACTCGGCCCGATGCTCTTTAACATACAGTCGAACCCGGATAACAGCACATCGCTAAATGCCACAATCCGCTTGAAATCAAATAAAAATATGAAATAATGTTCCCGGAGATCACTTGATACCGTTCGAATTTTTCTTGAGGGGTTTTCCACAACAGCCCTAGAAGTCTACATAACCCTTCATCGGCCAAATTTGTTGTGGAAAATTGGACATTATGTAGCCAGAGAAAGCGCGGCAGACATTTGAACGATGTTATTTTATAGGTTATATTCCATACAACCAAATTTCTTTAATTGGCACGCCAAGTTGGCTGAGGTCGTTCTGAACCTTCGCCATCATTTCCGTGCGCGTCCTCTGCAGCGCAGTCCTACTGGGCGGAGTGGAAGACTCATCCGGCTGGAGCATTGTCCTTGCGCTCCGTCTAGGTAAATCCATAGACGCTTGGCTAGACTTATGTAGCAGTACAGCTCATACAGTCCGTGGTTGAACCTTTTTCTCCAAATGCCATCCACGCCAACATGACCAACGATTGAAAGCGGGAACACAGATCCATTTTTCTGAAGTCGACTTAATTTGTAGGAGTTATACTTTACACATATTTGACTGCCTACCTATCCTGAAAGTTAACGCAATTTTTTTTCTATTCTTGTATGCGAGCTTGCATTATATTTTGCGCATTTTAAAACTTTTGTATTAAAGCCGAACTTTCTAAATAATTAAAATGTGGGGTTATATACCCATATACTTAATTCGTGCGGTTTGCTAAGAGATGGTGTAAATTGTATTATTCCGTTGTTATTATTCCAGTGGAACACGCGTCGGAAAGCTACTGTCATTGTACGTCATTTCAGTACATGCCATTTATTTGAAGCGTAAACAACAATAATTTTTTTCACTCAAATATGTCGAACTCTGGGCCTGAAAAAGTTGTTTTGCGGGGAGTTCTTCTTCATTACTTTAATATGGAAAAAAACTGTTGCCGAAAGTCATCTTATTTTGGTGGATATTTATTGTGAACATGCGCTAGCTGAGCGAACGTGCCAAAAGTGGTTTGCACGACTTAAAAGTGGTGATTTGGCTTGGCCAACCAGCCAAATCAACGGCAAAGCCGAATATACATGGGTGCGAAGGTAACGCTATGTATTTGGTAAAACCGGGTAAAACCATCAATGGACAACGCTACCGAACACAATTAATCCGTTTGAAGAGAGCAGTAGCCGAAAAACTCCTGGAATATGCGACCAGACACGAGGCAATAATTTTCCATCATGACAAAGCTCGGCCCCACGTTGCTATTATGGTTAGGAACTATTTGGAAAACAGTGGATGTGAAGTTTTACCCTACCCGCCTTATAGCCTAGACCTTGCCCCTTCTGACCACCATTTGTTCCGGTCGATGCAGAACGCCCTCACTGAAATACGGTTCACATCGGACCAGAATATCAAAAATTGGCTTGATTCATTCTTGGCTGCCAAGCCGGCGTAGTTCTTTCGGGATGGGATCCACAAATTGCCAGAAAGATGGGAAAAAGTCATAACAACAAAACGCACGAATTAAGTTATATACCCAATAATAAATGTTACAAATGTCCATAAAAAGGACTGCATCAAAAGAAGTGTGGAATCAACATGGAAGTGTTCTTTTTCAAAGACCAAAGTTTCAATTTTGAATATTTTTACTATTTCAAAACAATTACTGGACATATTGCATACAAAAATATTATAATTTACTCGCATATTTCCTGAAATGAGGTACTCATCATCAGCTTCTGACCCTCATGCTCCACTAAAGGGTTCGCGGAGGTACCACGCACGAGAGATCTCCAAACAACTCGATCCTCCACCATGGACTCTAACTCCTCATCAGTTATGCCGAGCGTACTTTGGAACCTAAAGTTATATTTTTAAGGGAAGGGCAAACGACTGTATCAACAGCTTTTAAACATTGCTTATCTTTTTTTTTAAACCAAGCTTTTTAGGAATGTCACCTTTTGAGGGGACATTCCAATGTTCAGCGGGAGACTTTTTCTGAAAGCCAAAGGTATTCTCTATCGAAGGAGCAAAAACTGAAATGCCCTATTTGCGAACGAGGAGTTTAAGTGGAGCCATGTCGGGTATATCCCTGCATTTCCAAAGGATTTTCCTTACAATGAATGTTTTGGAAATACTGTGCAAGAGGCGGATGAAGTTATTCTAAATTATTTTATTCTGAAATAGAATACGTAAGCTTATAGAATTGTTATAATTATGAAACAAATTGCTTCTTGAGCGGTGTCATAAAATGCATGTCCAGTTGACGTGTTGCAATGGGCATAAAAGTGGGAAATTATGGCGATATTGCCGAAAAAGTTGATGTGTGGCTTGGCGGATTGGAAACACTTAATACACGTAGCCTGCAATGTGGAATTTAAAGCTTGAAGAACTGCCCGTGCACCAAGGAAAAAAGGAGTGGAATTCAGTAAAATTGTTTACAAGAAGTGGGTATTAAGGTGGATGTAGTAAATTGTAAGGATTTTGCACAACCAACTCGGACAAATTTATATCCCTGGCGTTATATGCCAGCAACTGTACAACAAATTCTGTGCTACAAAGCAGAAATAATATCACCAGCAGCCTTGCCTGTCGGATGGTTGTCAAAACTAGGCTCATGAATATCGGAAAAAAGAAAAAAATAGGTGGCCTAAGCAAAACATAAAACTTAGACAATCTCAGCAAAGTTTTGGCAGATTGGCAGGAGTCGGAACCTCCTGGGCGATGAGATGCCCCATGCCCCACCGAAGCACTGAACGTACTCCTACACCTCCTCCCTCTGAACCTTTACATCAAGTATGTGGTAACGTGCAGCGCCATTAAACTCAGAGAAGTGGGATGTCAGTCAGTAGCCATAGCAGAGCACTGCGATAACATCATGCCTGTGCACCTAACCCCAGCTCCCACGGACTACATTACTCCCGCCATAGAATTCGACAACTCAGCACAATGCTAATTTCCATCCAAAGGGGACTGGAAAACTTAATCATTCGCATCAAATTCTGATCTGCACAGATTGGTCTAAGCTAGACCACGGTGTAGGTTGAGCGGTCTCCCCGGAGGATTTCAATATCTCCAATTCTTACCGCCTCCCAGATCACTCGAGTATCTTCCAAGCTGAAGTACTAGTCATCAAAGTAGCGTACTCCCTGCCCTTATGGTAGAACTGCGGCGATCTGCAGCAATAGCCATCTTTTCAGTAACCACTTCCTCTAGATTGGTGCAACAGAGCAAGGAAGAACTGAAACAGGGTAGTAATATGTGCAATATACATTCTCTTCTGGGTCCTATACCATGGCAACATAGAGGGAAATGAGATTGCCGATGAACTGGCCAAGCAAGGAGTTTCCGGCAACGCCCCCACTGAACATCAAATATATCATCTACCAACACTTCCTGTCCTTAATTAATAGACGGTGGACCAGCTCATGCAAGCACAAATTTTCTAGGAAGGTCAGGTTTTCCTCCTCCCACACGAAAAATAGGACTGATGACCTCCTGAATAGAAATAGCTCCGAAATAGCTAGAGTCTTGGCTGTAAGCACGAGGCACTGGCCCATAGGCATCCACGCTGCTAGACTCGGAATACCGTTGAACACACTCTGTCGCAGCTCCCTCGACACCCACTCAGAGGAGAAGTACTTTGAGCTACATCAATAATTTCTGAACCACAAAAGGATCTCGTGACTCTGGTGCAATGTTCGAGATAAAATTTTCATCAAGAGCGGTAAACGGATTCAGAAGTAACAGATTTTTTTTTCCAACTCTCCCATACAACGGGACAACTGTGCGCTGTCCAATTTATATTCATTAGACCGATTCGAGAACGATAACATTTGCACATAAATTTAGTTTTCCAAACCCCCATCCTCACGCCCAACAAACTGGTCATGGTCCATGAACAAGCTTCCCAACGAATTCAAATATGCCCACCCCCGCGATGCATTCAGCAAAAACAGGTGAACGGCAATTGCAATCAAATTGATATCGATATCGATCAGCTGCTGATTCACTCATCACACGCGATTGACAGGGTTGAGGAGAGGCAGTCGCACCGACATCACCGACGTTATGCATCTTGCACATTCAGCCACCATCATCAATTTCACATGAACTTCTATGGCGTTCCGAGACCCAGAGAGATGGGGACTTAATTAATTGCTGTATCGGACAGTTGTTCCATGAAATTTTATCATTAATCAAATTCACGCGATACTCACCGCACCATCG
Source organism: Eristalis tenax (assembly GCA_905231855.2). NCBI lineage: Eukaryota > Metazoa > Arthropoda > Insecta > Diptera > Syrphidae > Eristalis > Eristalis tenax. The sequence continues at coordinate 93,782,996 of HG993125.1, forward strand.
CACCATAACGCGTCGGCAAAGGAGCGAAGGAGGTGTGGGGCAACAACACGCGGCCCAATTGTTGTATTATTTATATCCTTTTGTCGGCCCGGCACAGCCCTCCGCATATGGTGCGCACAAACTATGAACAAAGCGTTTGGCGGTTTTCTAATTTACTCCACTGCTACCTGACGGACGGGGGAATTATTAATCATTCGCTCTCTGGGCCAAGGTATCGCAATGGAATTGCGCCTCCGTCCTGCTCGCCGTTCATGGAAATGGAAATGCATGAGTGACCGATATTGTAATTCCGGCCCCGTTGGGGCTTAGCCCGCTGCCCGAATTCAACTCTCTTTCTCGCCGCCCCTGCTGCAACGTTCTGCTGTCGCTTCTGCGGAAGTCCGTGACTGATTAATGGACGTCTACCCGAATATGTCAACATGCTTGGAGATCTTTTTGGGCGAAAGTTTCACTTCATGTGATAAGAGACAAAACAGAAACCCGCAAAAATATGTCCTTGTCGATCTACTGTTTGGCCACATTCAGTGGAAGAGAATCAGTTACTCTCCTCCGGGTGACATTTCGCAGACAATTCACGCCTGGTAGGGAGCTGTCAACATGGGCATTCTCTGCCGGTGTGACCTTGCGAATTGGTTTGTTCGAAGCGATATCATCGGCCTTTGTGTGTGTGTGCGTCCTTGAGGATCGATGTTGTGTAGGAGCGAAACGGGTGCACTCGGTTTGGTGTCTTCATGCTGTCATCTGGGGTTTGCTGACAGCGGTTGACAGGCCTCGAAGTGAATGAGTAAGTGAATGGCAAAAGGCAACGAGTGAAGTTTCCGTGGCAAAAAAAAGGAAATTTGATCAAATTGTTTGAAAAAATGTCTCTGGGCGGCCTTAGATCAGTCGAAAAATGAGTAAATTTAGAACAGAATCCATACTTATTGTTTGGAGTTTAGACACTAAGCCGACAGCATTCGGAAAAGTGTTGACGATGTATCGTAATTTGTTGTGGTACTGCAGTCCATTGTTTTTTTTTTCTATGAATTGTGGCTTTCTTTCTTTTAAATAGGATTTTATTTGGCACTACATTTCGTGTTGAATAAAAAATGGATAAGTCTGTCTCCAGTCTGGCAGGCCAAGTTGGTTGTGCTACTTCCACTTGTTGCCACTCAGCTCCAAGTACTATACTTTCAACAGAGCTAGACTATTCAGTCTTCAATTTATCCATGTGGTTTTCTTCTCCATTTCGCCTGCTCTACATGACACGATGGGGATTACAAAAAGTAAAATATTTCTGCTCGTTAATATATTTTCAAAGCTGCCTTTTAGCCGTTGGTTGGGTGTAAGAGCAGAATTAAATGATAATAAAGGGTGATTTTTTAAAAGCTATAGGAAAGTTTTTCAAAAAAAAAACACATAAAATCCAGAAAAATGCATGAAATCTTTATTTGAATCGATAGTACGGTCCATATAATTTAATGTTTGAAGATTATTTCATGCAAATGTTGACCTTGACTGCGCCTCAAATGGTCCATCCGCTTAGTCCAATTTTGGCATACTCTTTCCAACATTTCGGCCGGTATCTCACGAATAAATGCTTCAATGTTGTCTTCCCGCGTCTGTATAGACGCTATTATATAGCTTTAACATAGCCCCACAAAAAATATTCTAAAGGCGTTAAATCTTACGATCTAGGCGGCCAATTGACCGGTCCCGAACGTGAAATAAAATGTTCACCGAACTCGCCTCTCAATAAGTCCATTGTTGCGCGTGCTGTGTGGCATGTGGCACCGTCCTGTTGAAACCACATGTCATGCAAGTCAAGCTCTTGCATTTTGGGCAAAAAAAGTTGGATATCATCTCACGGTAGCGCTCACCATTCACAGTTACGTTACGATTCGCATCATCTTTGAAGAAGTACGGTCCAATGATGCCACCTTACGACTTTTTCTGGATGCATTGGTAGCTCTTGCAATGCTTCTGGCTGATATTCACTCCAAAATCGACAATTCTGCTTATTTACGTACCCATTGAGTCAAAAATGAGCCTCGGCGATGAACTTTCTTAACAGAGCACGCATTTTGATAACAAAATTCAATAATTTGCAAGCTTTGTTCGTTTGTAAGACGATTCATGGTTAAATTATATACCAAACTGAAGATGTTTGACAGTGAAACAAAACACGAAACTGCGTCAGCTGTTTAAACCAGTGTTGCCAAAAAGATAATATGTCACGGCTCGAATGGATCACACGATCGGATGGTAATGGAGATGTTATATTTTATTTGAGAATTAGTCAAGTAATTACATTTTGTATAACTTTTTGTTTTTTCTTTAATTTTTCTTATTATTCACTTAATTTAGATTTGGTTGGATAGGAAGCCACATTTTATGATTTAGCTTAACTTCGAGTCGCTTACCGGATCCGACTTCGATTCATCGGAAATCATCATCATTCAGTTTAGACGGTATGATAGGCCAAAGCCGAATCTTGCTTGGTGAATATTCAGGCAAATAAAAAAAGCCATAGAGCGCTCACCGCCGCACAGTTTGTTACTTTCCCAATCTAGTGGGACTTACTTCAAAAATCAGAGTAGTCCGAATGACAAAAGTTTGGCGTCAACCGACAGCTACAACCTCAGGTCCTTATTAAAAAAAATCCTGGAAACGGTATTTACCGTTGCGTGAAATCTCAAATAGGATCTTTCAGCAAGAGATATGTAAAACATCAGTTGACTTGCGTTAGTCAAATGCATCATGTTCGTATGATCCTTCTTTCTTTTTAAATTCCTTGCCTACTATGTAAGTACTCTTTAAGGTAAGTCTGAACCGACCTCAGCAAGTGGTAGTAATTATCGTTTGGCTTGAAGGTCTTAGGCATGGTTTTGTACATTGTGACTTTGCATAGACTTTTGAAAATGTTGCCAAATGTTCGCATCCGCAAATAAGATGTTCTCATGGATGTTGCCTTTCAGAATCCGTTTTCACTTTTTGCCCTCAGCTGCTCACGCCATACATTTTTTTGAACAGACTTACGTCGCAAAGTGGGTTAGTTTGTAAGGGAGCGCCGAAAAAGTCTGTTGAATCTGAACTATTTTACGAATCTTAATGAAATTTGGCACATATATTGTGGTCAGTATTATACTTCTCATTTTATCCAAATTTGGTTAAGAAAAAATCGCTAGAAAAAGAAGTTATGCACATTTTTCTAAAATTTTGAAATTTGATTCATGTTGTATGGAAATAAGTTTTTTTTTTATTATAATAAAATACAGTAATGCTTGAAACACAATAGTCCGGTGCTGCATTGCGTCGTCTTTCAATGCACACAATTCAATGGCCATGCACAGAATACTGCGGCGACCTACGTAAGTACAAAATGAGAGAGATGAGAGGATCGTGAAACGTAAGACCATCGCATGTCCCCATCCCCCTAGTCCATCGACGAATTTCAAAGCCTTTTTGACAGTTACTCATGAATTTTTTAAACTTATTCACGAAATAACGTCAATGCCGTTCTCTGATTGGTCTTAAAAAAGATATAAAAAATGGTTGTAAAAACATTTAAGAGGTAGAATATGGTCATACTTCATTTCTGGCCACAAGGGAGACCTATTTAACTGCGATGACTATAGAGGAATGAGTCCCCTTAACATCACCTACAAGATCCTTTCCGCCATGTGACCGCCTCAAGCCGATTATAAGCAATCTGATAAGTCAATATCAGCGTGGCTTAAGGCCAGGAAAATCCACCATAGACCACATCTTCACACTACGGCAGATCCAGGAAAATACGCAAGAAATGCAAACGGACACCCATCACATATTCGTCGATTTCAAGGTCGCATGTGAGAGCGTGCAGCGTCTAGTTTTGACATTCCTTTCAAACCCGTCAGTTTGTGCAGGATGGCGATGGAGAACTCTCGTTCCATCAAGGTCGGTAAGGATCTCACCGAGACCTTCAATCTTAAAAACGGATTTAGAAGAAAGCGCTGTCCTTCAACATCGTTCTGGAGAAGTTCGTGAGAGACTCACACGCTAGCACTTGAGGCACGATCATCCAGAAGACGTGAATGACATTGGCGTGAGCCCTCACTGTGGGTTTGGCTGGCTAGGAGAAGTAATGGGATAAAATTAGTCTAGCGGTAAAGGAGGGCAAAACGAAATTGGTGTATCTACACAGACGTCTTGGACAATGGACAAATATAACTTCGAGGTAGTCAGGACCTCGTCCGCCTTGGCTCCGGTATAAATAATACGAATACCATCAGTACCGAGATCAACCGCAGAGTAACTCTTACCAACCATTGTTCGTATGCTTGCAGCCCAGTATAATAGAGTCATTTCTCGAAGGACCAGGCTGACTTTATTGAAGACCTTGATTATACCTGCCCTGCTGTATGAAGCGGAGGCATGGACAATCTCCAAAGCAGATCAGGGAATCTTTGCTCTCTTTGAGAGAAAAGTCTTTGGTCCTGTTTATATATATATAATAAATAAATAAAATACCGTAAATTAATTGAAATTCCTAATCTCTTATTTGAGCTTTATTTACAAAAGGGTTATGGTGATGACCCACGTAAAATGTCTTGAGAGGCATTTGTGTCAATGGGAAGAAGATTTGAACTATCTTTTGGTGAAGATTTGGACAAAATCAGTCCAGTGGTATTTTAGTTAGAGACAATTATATCCATGAGGTATATGAAGGATAGATTAGGGGGCACATATCTCTAACCACATATGGTTACAGGTAATCAGACCTTCAAGTCTCCCCTGGAAAATCTACGCTAAGGTGTTGGAAACTCGTACTAGAGCTATGGTCGAGCCCAGGATGGGGGATGAATAGCGCGGCTTTCATCCCGGCAGAATTACGACAGACCAGCTTTTCACTCTAAGAATGGTACTTGAGAAGAGTTGGGAGTGTGCCAAACCCATCTACTCTTGTTTTCTTAGATTTGGAAAAGGCATATGACTGAGTCCCTAGAGGAAAACTCTGGAGTGGCCTGCAGGAGTATGGGGTTGATGGTCCTGAAAGAGGTGCTTGGACCAAGTCCAAAAAGTCGCCTGCTTACGATTGGGCATAACTAATGAGTTAGAGTCGATGGCGGAGATGTCTCGTGCCTGGTTCACCCCCGAGACCCATTTAGCATATCGTGCAGGTCAGAAGATGATTATGATCAAAGTAAACTGAAACGAAATTACACCTCAACTAGAATTATGGATACAGTGAGTAGAGGAGCACTCAGCTTTGCACTGTTTAGGTGTTTACAAATTCTTGCTTTGATACTTTCCTTAACCACCTGCAGTCTATTTCAATTCCTTCACCGCCTACCTACCGGCACTAGTTTATGACCATAGATTTGGGATTTTCGGTATTAACTCAATAAGCCAAATAGACAGAGCTGTTAATATCATTTTGCCTTATTTTTTCGAAAAAGACAGACTAAATTAATATTTCGTTAAATCTTGTCTGATCTAAAATTATTTTGGTCCCCCTAGGGGAATTTCAACTTTGGCCAACCTTTTTTTTATTTTTAACCTTATGTAAATCTGTTGTATAAAATACTAAAAATTCCTCGTTGATTCAGTACAATAAATAGAGATTTGATAATTGATGTATTTAAAAAGCTTACTATAAACTACAAGTATCGGCACCATTTAAATCAGAAAAAAACTTGCTGCTTTAATCAATGGTTATTCAATTTTTCAAAAAGTTTTATTTTATATTATAAAGTAATAGATGAATATAGTCTATTGGGTAAATATTTCAATTAACGCTGTTTTTTTTTTCAAATTTGAAAGTTTATTTAAGAAAAACATGTACAATAGTATTCTTCAAAGTATTACCTATCTGAAGCTATGACTTTTTCCCATCTTTCTGGCAGTTGTGGATCCCATCCCAAAAGAACGGAACCGGCTTGTCAGCCAAGAATGAATCAAGCCAATTTTTGATATTCTGCTCTGGTGTGAACCGTATTTCAGTGAGGGCGCTCTGCATCGACCGGAATAAATGGATTTTTTTGTCGTAATGGATTCAATTTTCTTCACCAGCAACAATCCGATGCAAAAATGACTTCCTTTTGTGGCGTTCCAGCAGCATTGCGGACATGCAAAACCGCCTTTCGACGTCTCTCGGCTTGAGTTCATGTGGAACCCAATTTCCTTGCTTTTGAAAATATCCAGCGGCTTTTCTTCAAACTTCTTCTGCAACCAATTATTGGCTAATCTTGTATTAATAAAATAATGACTTTTTTGTGTACAAAATATATCTAAAATATATATTTTGTACAAAATAAAATAAAGGGATAATACAGTAGACAAAACCTCCTTTCACGAAAGACGTCTAAAAGTCATGAGTTTTGCTGTTTTCAACTTGACAGCAGCATCGAAAAAAGACTTTCCGTTTGAAGAAAAAATGAAGTAGAAAAAAACGAAGGCGAAAAGGAGCAACCGAATGTAGTCCATTCGATTTGTTCAGTGTCTTCTAGAGTTGGTGGTGAAAATTTGAATTTTCTAAAAATGTGACACTCAAATTTGTTGTTCTCCAACCCATGTTCCTCTCACATTTTCGGCTACAAAAAAGGAATCTTCAAAAAAAATCTCTTCGTTCACACGGGGGACAATACAAAATAGAACAAGTTTTCACTGATCGGTAACGCTCTTCTCAAGTTATAGTGACCACCGACTGCGAAAAGATGGTTTCGAGAAAAACGTGCTTAAAGTTTTGAGTACCATTAGCATGTGAACAGATTTTATAAATATTGTCTTGTTTTTTTAGTAATTGCAAAGCAACATAGTAATTATGCATGTCTTTTCTATTTTTAATTTTTTACGATTTTGGTGAAATTTACTTTAAAGAGTGCAGGCTCGTTACAGTGAGCAATTTCGTTATAGTGAACAGGTCCGGTTTTTATTATATCACTATATCGAGCGTATACTGTAGTAAACAATAAATAAAATTAAGCAGCGGTATGAAACTTGCACGATTATATGTCCTTAAAGAATCAAAGGATGTTTCGGACATTTTTCTTTTTTCTTGCACGTGTTTTCATTTTCCCTTATAAAACAGAACTAAAAAGAAATGTGGGAAAAATGTGCAAGTCAACAAAGTAGAGAGAGAGAGAACGTGGGAGAAGCTACTAGTAAGCTACTGCAGATCGTTTTGAGACACACAAAACCATCTGCAATCACTTACGCATGTTCGCATCAGCTAAAGCTTCTTGGAAATGTGTTTGCTTTACACTCGTTTTTTCAATAGTCGGGCCAAGTGTTCATGACAGATCAAGACGAAAACAGTGTGTCCTGTTATCTGGAATAACCAGAATGTTCAAGTCTCCCACTTACATTCAATGATCATCTGAAATGATGCACTAGAGTAGAAAAATACAAATCCAAGTTGTCTGATTATTTTTAAATCATCTCGAGAAGGTGTTATGGAAGAAAAGCGTAGTCGCACACATGTGAATAGCCCACGACTAGCAAAATTGAAATCGCGCTTGGTTCCTCGCCAAACATTGACAAAAGCAAGAATTCACCTTTCACCCATATACATAGACAAAGCAGAGATCTACCTAAAGCAACAAAACTCTTTCTTCTCAACAATAGCTTGAAACCATCGCGACCTCAGCCTGCATCGAATCACACGGCAACTGCGCAAAATACGCGAATTGTTTGCAAGTCTCAACATTTAGCCCACAAACATGTGGCACGATTCTATTTGAAATACCCACCGCATTGGTTTCGCGGAATCATAACCATCAGCCATCCAACTGTTTACCAACGAATCCTTCATTTCCACGGTAAGTGCCTCACTCCCAGCACTCCCCCCCAGTCGAAGACAAAGACCGGCTTAACCATACAAACACCGTCATAAAACGAACATTTCGAACAGAAGCGGCTACCGATGATCCCAAATATTTTGCATACTAGTTGAACAGATTAAACCCATTAACCAGGATAATCTCATTGAAAAGGACAAATCATGAAGTTTTATTGATCAACACTTGTAAACGAATAAACGACACCGGTTCCAGTAAGGCACCGTAATCGCATTTGGCATTTCGCATTTCGCACACCGACCAGGTAGCATGAATCTACTACGTCCGGTGACTGGTGCTGGTCCCACCCCCAACACACCGCCTCTGAGTTGCGCCCCTTATTTTTTCGCAGCCGCGGCAGACTTAATCGAAGGATTATGCGTTTATGGGATGTTTTGTTGGTACGACACTTCTGGCGAACAGTGGTTGAGGGAAAATTGAAATTTTTCATGGTTCGACTGGTGGCCACAGACATTATTTAGCACCGCTGCGCGTTGTTGGTTGGCTGGAGTGCGGTTGGCATGGATGCGTTCTCTAGGAATCCGAGTGTGGTCAATGTGCATGCGGTTAACCGAGGGAGAGAGTGTACTATCGGAGTTGAGGGAGTGGATCTCCTGTGTGGACAGGACAAGCGAATGAACTGAAAAACTACTTTTAAAGATCCCTTTTAGACAGTAGTTGCTTGAGACAATGGGAATATCCGCCCAGTTTGGCACTTTCGAAAGGGACTGAGGTGCTGTGCTGGGAAGTCTCTTGGGAAAACCACTCGCTCTGTGAGGGGAGGCTAGGAGGATGGTGTAATAAAAGTGAATGAATGCTCTGCCTGAACAAAAGCGAGAACAGGGCGACAAGGTCTGAGTCTCTGCACCACGCAGTCTATGTTACAGTCAATGTTGCCCGACAAGACGACAGTCTCCTAATTGAACCGAACTTTGCCCTGACAAGGTCGCTGCTCTAATCCTTAAGTGAAAAGCGCGCTTAATAAGTAAAATTTCAACGTTTTCCAGATCCCCGCAAACGTGTTTACACGCCAAGAGGTGTTCTCGGCGCAGCACACCCGCAGCCAGACTCGTAAAAACAAATCCTCTTCACCCCCATAAAGGGACGATCATACCGCAAAAAGCATTTCGCAATAAAATCCACCGCAACAAACTCCCTGATGACGATGCATAAAAAAATCTCCCTCCACCCCAAAATGGCGCGCTCCCGCGATGGAAGGTTACCGGGCGCCGAGCCAAGAACCTGTGAGGAAAAAGTTTGCGAACTACTAAATGGAATCCACCCTCGTTCGTGGCATTTTTTCTTCGCGCTTATACCCCACTTTTCCCCAGTTGCCAGAGGGATGAGTTCCACTCCATCCTGGCCGCAGAGGTCATTCACTGGGACCAGACCAATTTTCTGTACCCGCCCCCCACTCTGCCAGCATCCGGGGGACCTCGACTGGGCCGCGTCGCACTCCAAATATTTTTCGCTTGGAATGATTAATTCGGATGTCATAACTTATGCATCGCTGCACGCATTTGGGACGTTACTTAGGTGAAGGTGCTCCAAAGGTGCTTCTATTCTTCGCTCCGGCAAAGGGTGGGATGGGCGTGATGACAGAACCACAAATGTGAGCGTCTGGTGCATCTGTGTGTCATCTTTTTGGGCAATTTCACGCAAACCGACAGAAACGCTGCTGTCTTGTGTCATTCGGGGCGAAATTGAGTACTTGGCAATTAGGCATGGTGACGGCGGCGATGGTGTGACGACGGATCTGCTGGCTGGTGTGTGAATTAATTGAGGGTGAAATGATAAATGAGCGTTTTATTTCCTCCCCCTTTCCGCACACCGTCGTCGTCAACGACTCTGAGTCGCACCGAAGAGTTCCCGGAACGACAGCCACGAGGGTGGGCCGGCAATCGTGGCCAAGCGGTGTATGAGGTCCTTTGGCGCTTTTCGAGTACACAAACGGGGTAGCGAGTGGCTGCTAATTATTGCGTCATTAAACTTTGAGCACCGCTTTAGATGGAGCAGCATCATCCATTGGGCTTGTCCCATCAATGGAGTCCATTAGTCTGCCGGCGATGGGCGAGGGGATCTGATTTCCACGAATTTCCCGAAATAATCGCAAGACGAGCTAGTGCCTCTGGGCCGCTCACATCCGCGCCACTTGATTTGACCCAGTCACACACACAGCCACATGCCGCGTCGTGTGCCGATTTGGGAGGAAATTGAGACGAAAAATAAACAGGAATTCATTACTTCAGTCCTTCGCCTCGTGGCATGGGGCGTTGGACGAAAACTTGAAGAAGTTCAAGATCATCGAAAACTTTTGCCGAGCTGACTGCGACTGGAACGGGGACTGGAATACTTTTTGAATAATTGATCTGTTTGTGTTATGTCAATTAAATTGGAATGCCGGAGAATGTAAATAAGGCGGAGATGCGATTAGCAGTTGCTTAAGGGCTTGTAATTTGATAATTGCTCGGATGGGGCTGAAGAGATAAAGGACCCTTACAGAGGAGTGTCAACATCGGAACATGTGATTAGTTTTGCTGCTGTCGTAGCACAATTAAGTGGTCTGTAGTCAATTTTCTCTCGGTTTGATACTTGATAGCACTTCATTTGGGTGCACGTTGGCGGAATGTCAATCAGTTGCTAGAAGGCCAGCAGTGACGCCACTGTGGGGGAGTTGCTTCTATCCAATTCAAGACTGGGCGGTTGCGGCGTGTTGTTCTTTGACATCCGCTAAGGGTGGGGGCGTTGAAAGCATGTTGGAAGTTGTCACATGTTCATGGTGGATTATGTGACGTTCTTCTCTTGATGCCATATTTAATTGTATGCTGATTGGTGTTTTTTGAAGAACTTTCATCGGATATCGGATAAAATTTCAATTTTTGTTTTTTTTATAATTAATTTAAAAAAATATTCGCGATCACTTTGGTAATGAAGGGAAAACAGAGTGCACTTGACCGCTTTAGAGTGACGATGTGAGACCTCATGTCGGCTTTTATGTCGAAAGTAGTTGACGTTGAAGAAGTTTTTGAACACCAATCATTCCTGTTTACTCATCCGGTTTATTTTAACGGCTCAGATTATGCAACATAACTGCCAAGTAAATTAAATTTCCGTAGTCTATCAACACGTTTGCTTTGTGTACAAAATTGATTTATGTTTAAGACTGACATCCACCCAGTGTCAAAAATTGCTACATAATGAGGCCATAACACAAGTATGGTTGTTTCAGTAGTTACGTCTCACTCTCCTTACACCATGACCATGTGCACAGATTGGGGAATACATCTTAGTGATGCTCATACAAAAAACACATCGATGTTTTATTCGATGTAGTGCATCGAAACGTTACATCGATACATAACGACATCGAATAAAAACATGGACGTAGTTGAACAACAAGCTGGAACATATTTTGCGTTTATTCTTATTCGTCTTAGATAATTTAGTTCCCTCTTCTTGGACACACATCACGACAATCACAAAGAATAACAGACATGGGAGCTAAATTTGCTACTTGTTCTATACTTGTTGTTTCTTTCTGTCATTTGTATAATGTTCTCGAAAAAATTAAACTGGAAATACAACTCTGTACAGTGCGTGCTTTTATTCATGTAAAATACATCGTTCAACATCGAATGCATCCAATACATCGATAGTTTGGCTGTATGGATATATAATGAGTAGGCCTTTTACATCTTAATTCCCATTTATTGAAAATTTTTTATTTTTATTAAAGCCTCAACAAAGTGCCCAAACATTCGTTTTTGATTTATGGCCTTATTCTGGCACACCTCTGTAATGTGTGATAAGTCACAAAAGCCTCACAAGAGCATGGTGAGTCACAAAATCGTGCGGTATTCGTAGTCTGACCAAAACCCCACAGCTTGTGAGAATCACAAGAACCATCAAAATTGTGATGTTTTCTTGAGCACATCACAAGGAGGACATAGAGACAAAAACATTTGGCCTTATATTTTTCTTCCCACACATTGATAGGACTTCACGTTCCATTCAATTTGGGAGAAGAATGAAAAAAAAGAGGGCAAAAAGAACACATTTTTGACATGCAAACGAATTCACCACACCACGGGGTGTGTTTTCTTATGACCGTGTGTCTTCTTGTGACGCGATACATCACAATTCTTGCATCACAGACACTTGTGAGGTGTGATCACCTTCTACCTCTGGTTGGAGAAGTTGTCTCTTGAAGAATCATTGGTAATTCACACATTAATTACATAACACTTTCTATGACATATTGATGTGGGTATTATCCGTCTGAATGCCGTTGATTTCTCAGGAGAAGATTTTCGTGTTCGATCTTTGGTCCTATAAACAACAAGTGTATAAGCAGCACAAGCTTTGCGTACAAATTAGCAGTCGGTTGAAGCAATAAACACATTACATATTCAATACAGCCTCGCTTATTCAACAACTCTATAATTCGAACACCAAATTTTGTACGTTAGGTATTTTCATATTTTGAATTGCTTTGAATAAACGGAATAGTTAAAATCTGTTTAGAACAAATTTTCCATGCAAAGGTGTTGACTACGAAAAGGGTATCCACTAATTCGAAAACTTCTTAGTTCGAGTTAGGGTGGTCTCTTATATTCCGAAGTACCGAGGTAGTACTGTATTCATTTCAACATTTTCACTTTCTTGGCTCGAACACAGGCTGATTAGGTCTGTAAAAGTAACGACAAATAGAGTACTCGTATGTATTAGTTACTTTTTATCTGATACGAACTTAATGTCGTAACTAGTTACTTTCGTTACTTTTAGCCAAATTGCTATTAATTGGTTAAAATTGATACTTTTGCTTTTAGAAACTCAAACACTGTATTCAACTGAAGGTAGGTTTGAATAATACCTACTTTTTTTTTGTTATTGACTGCTATGAACATCTGAAATGAAGGATCAAAAAATTAACCATATCTTTCGTTAGTAGAACGTTGCTCTACAAAATCAAAGCAAACGGTCACAAAATATTCGCCTCTTCAGGAGTAACGTATAGAAACGTTACTATACCACATCAATATCTACTGATACCATACCCGTAATTCCACACTATACCATCCCATACGTACCAAACGAGGATACTAGATACATACCATCGTATTCCACATAAAACATTCTAAATGTGCTCTTCGCAAGACACACCGATGTCCATACACCCACATCACGGAAAGGGTATGCTATCAAATCATACCGATACTTGATGTGGTACAACTAAATGCCATTGTGAGCACACAAAGTCACAACAGCAATCTGTTAATTACACTTCAAACTCAGTATAGGCAAAAAGTCTACTAGATGAGAGCACACAATGGTATTTAGTTGTGGCACATCACGCATCGCATCCGTATGGTTTGATGGTACACTTTCCGTGCACTGTGTGTGTCTTATGCCTGGCTTCTATGTTTAGGCAAACATACCATAGCATGCTAGAGTGAAAGTACCGATGTCGGTACAGTACCGATGCACTACAGACAAAAGTCAACAAAAGTAGGGATACATATACGTAACGTACGTTTCGGTACTTTATCTAATATTAGTTACTCAGTAACCAATGTATACATTTAGTTACAATATTAATGTTGATAAGGACCGGGGGGTTGTTAATATACATAGACATCCGGGCGTTCACACAAATCAGAAGGGATGATGGTGTATGCAATGTTAAGGCTTGGACTTGGGACATCGATTATTAGTGCCACGTCACGTACAGAGACTTTTCGGAGAAAAAATCATGACTATTTGTCTTGCATCGGGCGCCATTCATGACGAGACTCTCAAGCCATGGTTCTTAAAGACACCTGCCGGTGACTGATGGTCGTTTCCTATAAAAAAAAGCTACAAAAAAAGAACGTACATAACAAAACCAATTACTGCTCGAATATTGAAACTCCGAGCTCATCGCAACAAAATCCATGACAAAACTAAAATCATGAAGGGCACCACGTGTGAGTAAGTTATTGAAAATGCTTGCAACGCCTTGTAACGATGAACAGTCCAAAAACACTGTAAACATCTAACCAAAACTTGAAAAATGTTCGCTGCTCCACAGCGAGGCAATTACGCAAGGGAGCTCCTCGATGTCAAGTCACCATCCCCCACCCGTCAACTATCGACGGCAATGATCAATAGTATCGTATCGCCATTGTGATGCGGGCGGAATCAATTTACCAAAAAATACACCAAACCAAACCACCGTGTCACCCACCCAACGACCGATGAAAATATTTAGGGCGATCCTGACACATTGACACAAAACACACATCCTTCATGTCAGGGAGACAACACACGACATGGTTACCGTGGCATTGTTCCGCTCGCCGGTACGCCCGCGCCCATTCGCAGCGAGGACAGCTCACTGCACAAACATGTAGCAACGTCATCCGTTCGAGCAGACTGTTCTCCCTACATCGCCGAACGCGGAAAAGGACTCCTCAGGATGGTTGGAAATAGGATATAAACAGCAACGTTCGGAACAGTGATTATGTTTGCCATAAGGACGAGCGGAGGAGACGACGCACAGAGCTCGCAGGGCTCTGCACAGCACAGACGTGCACAAGAACGTCGAGATTTATGACTTCACCTCCTGTGGGGTCAATAAACGAATAAAATCTCCCGATTGTTCGGATCTGATTTTCGGAATTCCGCTCGTTTTGTTCGAGGCAGAAAGAAAGGAACAGAAAGGCAACCATTTCGCAGCGGATCTGCTGGGTCCCCTCTGTTGCATGATGTGCCTAGTTTCGCGTCACTGACATGAGGCTTCACGCTACGACAGCAGAATTGGTCACTTAGAGGTCTTTAGAGATATTTATGAGGAACTACACGCCACCTGTGGTGCGAGCGACTTTCCACTTTCCAGCGGATTCTCACGAACTGCAGGCCGACGCGGACGTTCGACGATGATTAGATTACTGCCTTCGCTAAGGACTCTTCATTATTGCGCGAGTGCCAGCTGAATCTGGTTCGGAGGAATTCATTTCAGTGCTGTTTGGCGGCGCGGATCAAACCCGCACGGCGCACGATGAATTGTATCCACACCCACCTTTCAGACGTCATTACATGTCGAGAAGGGTGACCATTAAACAGAAGGCAATCGGGCGTTTTGGCCCGGCCGGGCCCATCACAGCATCTGGATCGATTTGTTTTCTTTTCACTTGGATACCTTGCGATGTGATGTGAAACACTTGTCGGATGTCGAAAAGTGAAGAATTCATCTCGCATTCAGGTTGGCGGTTGGATCATTAATCATGAGGCGGCGCAGACTGAGCGTTATCTCGTGTCTCGTGGGAATTTTTGGGGGCTAACTTTTCGGCGATGGCGATGGTTCATCAATTTTACTTCCGCAAGGCACTTCCTTCTCATGGAATCGGATGGATGATAGTCTTTGTTGAACAAAAAAAATCGCCAAGAAAATTGATTTTGAAAGACGACAGGCAGTCTCTAAAGTCCCAGAAGTGTAACATTTAATGTGGTTCGAGTTTTTAACGTGGAAATGGGTTTTGGACTGAAAAGAGAATTCCAGGCGATTTGAATTTGATTCCTTAATTCAGCTGCATTTCTTGGTTTTACACTCTCGATGTGATGTTCTACAGCGTTGCACATGTTCTCTGTGGAATTCTGACTGTGAGGGCCTTTTCAAAATGGTGACAATTTGATCGCTAAGGTAACCCTGCAAAAGATGAGAAAAAAATGCTGTAAACACCATTATATTCCGACACCGTGCTCAACTGTTCTTTCTTTTCTTGGCTTTGTGCCGTTGATTAGGTGGACGCCAAGCAGATCTTTTCCCATCCGGTCTGAAACTGCAAAACTTGGCCCGGGATTGGTCTAACACCCTTAAGCTAGCTGTGAAAAAAATGTCAGTGATGCGCAAATTGTGATGCCTACCTTGTGAGGTTTCAGCTATTTGGTATTCTGGCATAAACCTCACAAGAAAACACACAAGAATAGTTACCATGGTGTGGTGAATTCATTTTCATGTCAAAACTTAGTTCTTTCTGCTCCCAAATTGAAAAGATAATGTGAAGTCCTCTCAACGTGACAGAAGAAAAATACAAAGTCAAATGTTTTTATCTCTATTTCCTCATTGTGATGTGTTCAAGAAAACATCACAATTTTGATGATTCTTGTGATGCTCATAAGCTGTGCGGTTTTGGTCAGAATACGAAAACCTCACAATTTGTGACTCACCATGCTCTTGTGAGGCAGCTGTGACTTATGACACATTACAGAGATGTGTCAGAAAACGGGTGTTAGGGGCAACTTGAGTGGATTTGTGGAGTGGAATTCAAATGTTGGAATCATTTCACACATTGACTATCATGGCTATCACATTAGGCAGCCGGATGTACATTAAATAATGCTCTGATTTTCGAAATTGGTAAATACTTGGAATAAAACGCAAAACGTATATGTTGGAAAATATGGAATCTAACGTTGTTCTTTGTGAAACTGGTTCGAACAGTTTCCCGCCTGTTTCCTCACAACATGCCTCAACATGAGCATAATTTGTTGGCAATCATTGTGTATAGCATTTTATTTCTATTTGAATTCCCAACGTAATTGTGTTTGCAGAAAACGATCATATTTTTCCGATAAACCGGAGTAAAATTAGAATATTCTCAACTGCTCAGCTCAAATTTATTGGGACATTTTATTTATTCAAGTATCTTGCGTTTTGGAGGGTTGAATACTTCGCGCAATTCCATGGCAGTCTAAAATACAGTACGTTCTCGATTAACGCAACTCTAAATTGAATTCATCAGCAATCGCCACTTTTTATATACAGACAGAAACTTTGCAACTACCCCACTTTCTATTAGTGGCTATAATAGAAAGAATGTACTGTATGAAATGCTCTAGAAACTGTTAGGCGCTGTAGGTCGGCTAAAAGTCCTCTGGTAAGACACTTGAAGGGGACTTCTATCAGAATAATATTTCAAATTATTCTTTGGAAGTGTTTGCCAGATTGAGCTGTTTATGGTTGTCATGTGTTCCCCAGGCAGTGTTGCCGCTGGGAAAATATGAAACAAACAGGAGATCTCTAGCTGGGCTTACTAAAGTAAAGGGAGATCTTAAATTTATTTTACAAACAACCAAAAATGAGTTGTTTTGTCAAAAAATACATATTTTAAGCGGTGTGTTTATGCACACCCACGCAATTCAAAAATATTTAAAAAAAGGACTCTCTAGCCATTTTATCCCAAACTTTGCTTTCTTTCCTATATCTGACCTGAAAAGGAATATTGAATGCAAACAATAAATATATACAGTAGAATCCGCTCATAGTGACCGAGGTTGTAACAACATTTCGGTTATAACGATAATGTTAAAAGCTAAAGTTTGGCTTCACTTTCAGTAATAAATAAAGTCTTTGTTCATCCCTCTTTAACGACATCCGCTTGTAACGATCGGAAATTTATCCCTAATGAGTGGTCATTACAACCGATTTCTACTGTACCTTACAATGTATAAAGACAACGAGCCTTCGTAGTTATGTATGCAAAAAAAAACACGAATATATTTAAGAGTAGAATCCACCCCAAAGAAGTTTCAAATGTCATTTACACTTCGCTTCCAATCAACAAACTGGAAAACCCATGATTATTCTATTCTCCCCAATATCCATGTTGGGCATTTAAGTCCCCGGCCAAAATAAAATAGTTCTCTTCCGAGTCCAGCCTTAGACATCAAAAGAGTGAATCGAGCTCTGATATAGTTGTTCTGGAACAAGGGTTGCCGGAGGAGTAGACCGACACAGCATACAATCTCGAAATGCACACGATGCAGGCATCCAACTCCTTAGTGAGGATTGCAACACCGCCTCCACCACTAGAATTGGGCCGGTCTCTTCGAATAACATTGTAATTACTGTGCTCCATTTGGGACCCCTATCAATGGATTTACATTCACTGCAAGGATCTTAAAAATATTCTCTGTCTGCGCATCCATTAGGACTTTTGACGTGCGGGGTTCTGCAGGAGCGACAGAATTTGGCGCCGACCTGCTCCTCTAACCGAGCCATACGCCTTTGATGCTTGCGGCACTACGCTCGGTAGTTGCTGCTTTTCCGTGCTCAGATGCAACAGATCTTTTTTTGACTCCCATGTGTCAACCCTCTTAATGTCTTTATTGCTTTTTTGTTTGATTTAATAAACCTAGTTTTTGTTTTCAATGCGTCCATATTTTGAGGTAGATGATGTTCTCCATAGTCCGAGATTTTAAAACTTTTTGTCAATGGCAACCCTAGACTATTATTTATGTAGATAAATAACTTTAAGTGGAGCTATCTATGTCTCAATGTTTTCGAAGTCCCTCATCACTGCGACTTGAGGGCGGCTTTACCGATCAAATTGAAATTTTTATTATTTTTATCGTATTCTATATTAAATTATGCTTCGGGTGAACAAAGCTGTTTTTTACGATTACATAAGGTAAACCGGCCAATGGTTGGCATACAGTTATAAAAGACTGCAATCTTTTGAGAAAGCAATCTCTGAATTCAAGGAAAGAAATATCTGTTTTGTGATCCAATCAATTGACTTCATTTGGGACTTCTGGACTTCAGCATCGAAGTCACCATTCTAGTCTTGATTGGATCAATCTTTACGATCAGTCTTTTGATTTTAAATCAATTGAATGCAAGTCTATCGGCGGACAGTGTATTCACTGAAGTCACTTTGAAGTCTTTACCATTCACTTGAAGTTAAAAATTCAGTTGGTTCATCTTCAACTAATTTTCGATGCAGTCTTTGGGACTTGGGATTTCAGTATGTGAGCAGGTTTGAACAAGTGAGATAGAATCAAGAATCACACTTTTATATGACTTCAAAAATAATAATGATTTAAATTTTGAAGTCTACATCTGAAAGTGAGTTCAGGAATTGAAAAATCCCGAACATGAAGTCAATTGATTTTTAAAATCAAAAGGTTGCAGTCTTTTACAACTCTGGATTGGCACCTTAAGAAAATGCACAATATTTTGCCATTATAAGATTCAAGCTGTATGACAAATTTCGTTTTCCATTTTTTGGTTGGTTTGTTATTATGTCTAATTTTAGCATTCCAAATGAGAGCTATCGTCATTAATGTTTCCATAAGTCGCTCATTGTGCTCAGTATGTAATAGAATCTCAGTGTTCATTTCCTTAGGGTCTGATAGAATATCAAATAATCCATTTTCCTTCAGGTATTTTTCTAACGTTTTTTACAGAAATATTAGCACTGACACTTGGAACGGCTTCAAATATTCTTAGGGTCAGCTGGGTGGCAGACTAGGAAAGGAACATCGGAACCCTTCACAGGCCCTGCACCATTGTAGGAGACCATGTCGTCAGAGAAGAATTGAGGAGACAGAAACTTGAAGCAATGTTCAAGGCATGAAGCAAGCCAAGAATATCTTGGGTCAATTTAATCGAAATATGTTTGAGGCGTGTATCAAGATGAGCATGAACAACCTCAGTTCCCTAACAGGCTTCCCAGAAAGCACCTAGGGAAAGCAGGAGAATCCGAAGAAGAAGGTCTATGCAGATTCTGAGGGGAATCTAACGAAATTACAGAAGATGTACTGGGATTTTGTGAGGACAAATATATCTGGGTAAGCACCTACTATCAGACGAAGCATTAAAGTCACATATAGAACCAGCTGTCATTATCTCTCTGCATGCAGACCGCTGCCGCCATTAGATTTATCCAATCCAAGGGCTGGCAAGTATATACTGGATGTAGGTCAAATTGAACAAGTTCAATTTACCTTTACATCGAAATACACTGCCGGTGTTATTTTTCAATTTGGCATGAGTGGAACACAATAAACCAATCAACAACTCGACAGTCCAAGCCCATTCGAATGGATCGAAGATGGTAAAAAGGCACAGGTGCGGGCATTTTCTCCATATTGTTAAACATGCACTGCATGAAACTGAGATGACTGTGACAAAGCGTTGCAACGGCTTGCTTTGTGCGGCAACTTAGCCGCACTCACACTTAGTAGATAAAAACGAATAAGTTTTATGTTTCGTGCGTTTTTTTTTCAAAATTTGAACGTTTATTTATATATATATTCTGCTTTGATGTGAACCGTATTTCAGTGAGGGCATTCTGCATCGACCGGGACAAATGGTAGTCAGAAGGGCCAAGGGCTGAGCTATAAGGCGGGTGTGGTAAAACTTTCCAACCACAGTTTTCCAAATATTTCTCAACCGGAATAGCAACGAGGAGCCGAGCGTTGTCATGATGGAAAACTACTGCCTCGAGTCTGGTCGCATATTCCGGACATTTTTCGGCTACTGCTCTCTTCAAACGGATTAATTGTGTTCGGTAGCGTTCTCCATTGATAGTTTCACCCGGTTTTAGGAGCTCATAATACAGAACACCCTTCTGATCCCACTAAATAGAGAGCATTACCTTCGCGCCATGAACATTCGGCTTTGCCGTTGATTTGGTTGGTTGTCCACTTTTGGCACGTTCGCTAAACTAGCGCATATTCACCGTAAACTTGCACCAAAATACGATGACTTTCGGCAGCAATTTTCTTCATATTAAAGTAATGAATAAGAACTCCCCGCAAAAACACTTTTTCAGGCACAAAATTCGATATATTTGAGTGAAACAAAATTATTATTGTTTACGCTTCAAATGAATGACATGTACTGAAATGACGTACAATGACAGTAGCTTTCTAACGCATGTTGGAATAATACAATCCACGCCATCTCTTAGCAAACCGCGAATTAAGTTATATACCCAATATTGTATCATATTTGATGGTTTCGAATAGTCACGATTTTCTTTTAATAAATTAATGCAGAATGCCACTCACGGGTTTATTTTAATGTTCAGTGCGAAAAAGGAGCTAATTATTATGTTTTGGCTATTATTTAACGTTATCAGCATAAGTAAATAGGGTGATGGCATCTGCCGACATTAGATGTCATGTGGTCAGCCGCCTCGTTACAAAGGCGAACAAAATAGTAATTGACCAAAAATGGCAGTCTGGGTCAAGTTTCGGTTGTGTAACTTTTCAGTTAAAAATAAATTAGTGAAAGTGTTTTGAAAACTTTAGTTACAACAATATTGCGGGTAAGTGCATGGTATGATTATGATATGATTTTTTTTATCTATATGAAGTGATGCCAAATAAAATTAGGCTATAAAAACAATCAAGCCGTTTATAAACTGCACAAAAATAATGTTTCAATTGTGCAGGTCAACCTTTTGATGCCTACAAATGGAGTGTTAAATCAACGAATAAATCCGTCTAATAATTTTTAAATTTCGTTTCGATTTCTGACAGTCCCGTGACGAGGTGCAGTGATCAGAGCAAAACCAAAACGTTGTGTTACACGTATTTTTTTTTACATTGATAAATGTCCTTCATGTTTCTAACATTTGGTATTAATGAGTACAATGTTTGGTCAGGAAAATAAATAACACACGATAAGGTGTGTGAATTACTCGAATATATGAACTGCTAAATTTTGTGTACTGAAATTTGTAAACATGAACTCGTACTCGAACATTAGTACCACGCGTTCATACAAACAAGTCACAGTGCAAATTTGTTCAAAAAGAGGAGGGAGGTAAAAACAAGAGAAGTAACTGTTCTGACAGGTTGTCGGAAAACGTAACTGTTTACTTTGCATTTATTTATTTATCCTGCACTCACCCTAATGAGGAACTTTTGATGCTCGATGTATGAATTCGATACTAATGCTCAATGCCCTCGTTATGATGTATCATATCATGCATCATTCGCTGGAAAATCTTCACAGAGACCTCCTCAAGCGATCCTCCATAAAACCGTCTGGATGTTTGGGGCAAAAAAACGACTCTCTCAACTACAATTGTCCGTTGGAAGAAGGAGACACGTCTCAAATTACCAAAAAGCAGGTTTTGATGCAAATGTCACCTCTATACGTCGTCCATCTGTTAGGACGAAGGAAGAAACAAAATCCATCTCCAAACGAATATATTTGGGATTTTAGCCATAAGAAGGAGGATAAATCCAAATCAAATAAAGAAGACATTCCGTTTTTTGCGTTTTCCCAAAAGTGAGGTCAGATGTATTTATTCCCTTCACCCAACTGCTGATTCAATTAAGAAGCTTGAGCCGATTGTGAACAAACAGCCGCCGGGCATAATTAATGAGAAGCCAAGACTTGAATTCGATTCTAATACCCAACGCCCCCTTCCTCCTCCCAACGGCATTCATTCATTCATGAATTTCGTATCACCCTTGGGGCAAACCGAAGTGGGACCCCGCCTCATCCGCTGCCCCCAGCTTGATGAACGCAAGAACAGCGTATACCCACGACGCGGCGCCGTTGTGCAACCATAATAAGAAATCCTAAAGAACCAGAACCAATCTCACGCAATCACGCACAATCACCTCACAGCCGAACCAATCGGAACCACCAATTCAAGGCCATAACGGTCGGTCGTGACAATAAAACACAAATAAACCTTGACCAGCATAGATTCCGTGGAGACCGCAAATTCCAATGAAACCCCGAAACCAAAATGTGACCAAAATTTGAGAAAACCATACGAACCACAAGAGCCATCAGTTGGTGGTGGCAGTGCCAGTGGTGGTTGGCCTCCATGGGAGGGGAACAGAGAGACAAGAAAACTCCGCCACCAGAACGAAATTAAAAATTCGATCCGCCATAGTTGCCACTACCTCTTTTCGAATAGCCAAGTCGGGAATGGAGGCGGAGCTAATTTGTATTCTATTTCGGTTCGAACATCGCACACACAACAGCCCACACGGACGCACACACCCACACACACGTACGTTCAACTTGAAGAGCAGACCGGGCCATTGACGAAAATTCCCTGCACAGGATGACAATTATGATGCCCTTAGCACGGTCTGTTGTACAGTAGTTCCCCGCGGTGACACTGCGTTCTTGAAAAAAACAAATATTCAGCGTTGTATCGGAATTGCGCGAAATCCATGCACATCCTGTGCGAAGAGACTGCTACAGCCGTGCAGAGTGTAATTGTGTGCGAGTGTATGAGAAAATCGCGCGCTGCGACACCAATAAATTCTTTATTTGTTCATCATCGTCGACGTGAGTGAAAATTTACGACGGCCTTACCTGGGCGATTCTCGAAAATGAGCTCATAAACACATTTTCTTTTGAGCAAAGATCCTAAAAGGTCCTTTGACTAGTTCCAAGGCAGATTTCACGGTCACTGATAGCCAAAGACAATGGATCTCTGCGATGACGGCAACGACAACGAGAACGACGACAGTGATGACTTATTCCGTGCGTCCCTTGTTGGAATTTCTCGGAGGACAACAGCAGGAACTCGCGCAAGAACACACTCGCAAGCAGAAGGATGCTGGATGGTGCGAAGGATGCGAAGGACTCGCGGGATTTATTGGCCGTGGTAAAGGTATAAAATATTTATCACTTTGTTTGAACGTAGTTAGGAGTCAATTATTGGCTTCCTGTTGTGAAGCGTGGCTGTGTGTCCGCGTATCCACGCGATATCAAGCGCCCTGACGCGGGCGAAGCAGGAAGAAGACCTTCGAAAATCGACAGCCCAACAAAGGCCTGACATCTTCATTTGATGGTCCCCCAATTGGAAGCAGGTATTCCTGGGTTTCACTCCATCCCAGGCATGGCGAATCCATTAGCTCCCAATCGGCCCGAAATGAGGGTGAGTGAGTGTATCAGTTAAGCAGTGCAGTGAATGTCACAGTTGGGCTAGGGCGGGTAGCTAAAACAAAGGTATTCAATGCCCGGTGGGTGGCAATTAACGCACATCAAGGATGTTATTCAAAGGAAGTGCACAAAAGACGAACCAACCAGGAGGACAACAGAGCCAAGAGACGAGAAACGCCGCCACTGCTCACTGCTCCGAGGATTCATCCTTGAAGTCAGATGCAGAGAGGAACCCACCTAGTAGTCAAACCGAAATGTTTTCAAACATCTACACAGATCAGAGACCATTATCGCCCGGCATGAGTCCGCCCATGTCCTTGCCGAGCGAAGCGAAGGGACACACACACAGGCACTGTAACGGAACGGGAAAGGTATTTCTCAACACCCCATTGGGTTCCACTGACAAACTGCATGCAGCCCAGGAGTGCCAGGAGGGAAAGGACACATTCTCCGGAGCCGGAGGATTTGTGGTTTGCAACGGAGACGGAGGTCGTTATTGAGAATGATTTCACAAGGACGTGAGGAAGACATTTCATTGGTGAGATTACGATCACTAATTGGGGACAAACAATGTGAAGGAATGAAATTCTTTGATTTAACGTGAGATTCCTTGGTGGCTTGTGGCTTCCGGAGGAGCTGCCATCCACAGTGCGTCTCTGTGATTCTCTGAATTTCACTGAAGACCGAATGGAATTAGTGAGCGAGCTATCGCAGGGCTCGTTAGTCTGTCTGCTCATGTCATGGGTAATTTCCATTCCCAAAATACCAAAATAGCATCGCATAGAATCATTTGGCCATTGTCGCATTCAGATTGACGCAACACAAATAAACCAGAAATCCTTTGAAATGATGGGGCTGAAGTCGATTTCAACTTTCTTTCAAACAGGATGCTGTGTGTGTTCCGATGTGGGTGGGAGGTCTGTTTTTGAAATCGTGTGGTTTGTCCAGGGAAGCACGTCTAATTGAAGAAGTCATAACCTTTTGGTATTGCAGCCTGCGAACTCAATGTCCATGAGTTCAAGGATTTATTAAACCTTTTTCTCCACTTGTTCGTCTTTTGGATGTTGATTCTTCATTTGAATCTCGCACCTTGGTTCTGCAGTAACTAAACGTGATGTGGCTGTTGTTCTCTCATGAGTCGTGCGGCCTAGTTTTATGCTCACTTCCAATGGGAGAACTTCAGAAGCTTCAAGGTATTCTCGAAAGAAGCAAAACAGATTCATTAACTGCGCGGTTGATAGATTGGAACAAGGATTTTTGGAAAAAGGATGCGAACACAATAACACAATCCACAAGCCACTTACCTGGCATGACATTAAATTAAATCGAATATTTGGTAGCTTGATGACGTTATTTCAAGCGTCAAGGGTGTTTTCGAGTACCTCCGATTACAGTAGTACAGTGGCGGCCGTGGCGTTGTGGGTATGTACGTGGCCCTTCGCACTGAACCTCGCTGCCTGGGTTCGATTCCCGGCTGGTACGACCAAAAATAATTTCAACGGCCTCATCTCTTTCGAGTTACTGACAATTCTCAAAGGGTAATAAATGTCTAGAAAAAAGCTTCTCAAACATGGCCGTTTGAAATCGGCATAAAGCTGTAGGTTCCTCCCACTCGTGAAAGAACAACAGGCTCGCACAGCACGAGTGGTCGCTGAGAAGCTACGCCCTGGCCTTTTACGGGCTGCTGCGCAGACCATATTACAAAATTATTATTAGAAGTACGCTTTGTCATTATTTAACGGCAAGTTTCACAGTGAATGTGAAAACTTGACCCTCTGCAGGAACGATATACACATTTTCAAAAGCACTACACTAACGCCATCTACATTATTTGTGCCAAACTAAACGGTTTCGAATAGATAAGTTACATTAACTCAAAATGGGCTTAAAAACATATTTTCATTTTGATCGGCAGAGAATTGCTTTATGACAGATATCACACGGCGCTATAGAGTGTTACGGTTAGCTGAACCTTATATTTAGTACGTTTACAACACACCTAAGTTCAACATTTCGAGAAAAAATTTCGAAATCCAATTTTGCATTCCCACTGGAACTTTAACATTTCAAATGATTATGTTTTGGTTTGATGTTTTTTTCTGTTTGGAAATCAGAAGTTGTTGAATCTAATGTAAAGAAGAATGTAATGGGACTATAACTTAATTCGTGCGGTGTGCTAAGAGATGGCGTAATTGGTATTAATCCATTGTTATTATTCCATTGGAAAATGCGTTGGAAAGCTACTGTCATTGTACGTCATTTCAGTATATGTCATTCATTTCATTCACTCTCAAATATGTCGAACTTTGTGTTTTTGCGGGGAGCTCTTCTTCATTACTTTAATATGAAGAAAAGTGTTGCCGAAAGTCATCGTATTTTGGTGGATGTTTATGGTGAATATGCGCTAGGTGAGCAGGAGGAGGCAATAATTTACCATCATGACAACGCTCGACCACAGCGTGAAATTTAAACGTATTTAACTAAGGTGCAAAATGAATTTTAATCAGAGATTTTTAAAATTTTAATCTATCATCACATAGACCTATTTCAATACACGCACAAATTAAAATTTAGAATGCATTTTGTAAGCGGCTCATTAAAACTATAATTATGCAAGTGCCTTGGTTGGTATAAAAGGTGTCTTGCCCGAAGATTTCTTTCTGGGGCGACAAGTTTAACACATTGAAGTATAAGTTTATACGCTACCAGAAAATATCATAAATAATCACTATAGATTAAATACTTCGTTTTTTTTCTAGTTCTAATCCTATTAACTCACATCCTATTTGATAAGGAGGCATAGATTCAAGATTCCAATTCATTCGTAAAGAACTTTTGAACCCTTTCTAGACGTAACACGTACTTTGCATATGACCCTGATAAGTCTAGATTTACAAGTACCAATTCTCACGGTTTGAGTCATATTTGATAGGTAACTCGAAATCCATTTAAGGAATGTAGAATGAATACCAAAGGACTTTAATTTATTTAACAAGACCATATGACATACTGTGTCAAAAGCTTTTTTAAAGTCTGTCAGAACCAAAGCAACTTGATGTGCTGACAGAATCAAAAAAGATATTTCGTGAATAAATTGAATGTGTATCTTCCAGACATAAACCCATGTTATTTTTTTTTTTTGTAATTCATTCTTATTTATCAATTCATTAAATACTTACATACTAGACAAAAATGCTTAAAACTAGTTGGACGAACAATGGTTCTATTTTAACTTACTGGCCCTTGGTGGGCTCTCTTAATCTATGTCTTTCGACTTAACCTAACAATGCTTTTTTAACTAAAGGAAAATGGATTTATATGTACAGCAATTTATATTAAGAAAAATTGCAAAAACCTAATAACTGAACTATATTTCAACAAAAACCCATGTTATTGTGAACATATTCTATCGTTTTTTTGTAAAAATTAATTCGAACAATTTTGGACTGGCGGAACGCTTTGAGATACCTCTATAGTTGTCAACTTTTTGCCGACGTAGGATAGAGGAGCTTTTCCATTCTTCCAAAAATGTTCCAGGGGATAATGATAAATTAAACATAATTTTAGAAGGAAAAGACAAGGATTCATTACACTGTTGAAGAACTATAGACAGTACATTGTTAGGACAAGCGCTTAGACTTGAATTTAAGGATTTAATTCATTGTAATATATCGTCTGTAGACAGACAGAGTGATCCAGTACTCATATCTCCAAATGGAGAAGTTGTTTTTTTTTTTGTAGTTTTGTTTTTATTGTATAAAATTTAACTTACATGCTAGACAAAAGAACTTAAAACTAGCTTAACTAACTCAACAATTTATAAATTGTTCTTAATACTAACCTACTGACCTTATGCGGGTACTTTAAGCTAATCTAATCTAAAATTATAAATGTGCCTTTCGGCTTAATCTACTTTTTTCTAGTCTTTCCTGACAAACCTAATTCATTTATTATGTACCAAGAAAACTTATAAAAGAAACTTGGCTAAATTTAACTTAACTACTTGACCTACCTTATTCTAACTTTCCCTAACATAAAACGTTGGACTATCTTGATTATGTCCGTAACAGTATTGGATTTTTTTTCTTATTAACTACCTTAAAACCTATGTAAGCTGGCCACCATGGTCAACTACCGTCTGTATCCGGTATAAGGCCAATCGTGTCTAAATAGAGGAATGCTTCGGGGGGAATAAAGCCGTTAAGGCGCACCCTTTCATGGTACATAATATTGGGGTAGTAAGCCCCGAAGATCAGACTGTTGGAAGAAGTCATAGCTCGTGCAATGTGCCTTCTGATCAGCTTAATAATAAAATTATCTATCCTGTTCACGTTTGCCTCGTTGTACAGGACTTCGTTAGGATAGTACTTCTTGTAATCAGACTCGGGTGTACGATACAACCGGAGACAGGACCGAAGACACTGTCTCTCGAAAAGCCTCATCCTTCCCATCTGGGAAGGACTCACGTTGAACCACAATGGACAACCGTACGCCATGATTGGCCTAATGAGGGCCATGTAGCAGATTACCTTCAGCCTGGTATCAAGTTGGCTGCTGTAAAACAACCTCCTTGCCGCAGCAAAGACCTTTCTGGCTTTCGTCAGAGCAATATCTATATGTTTGTCAAAATACAGATATTGATCCAGCCAAATGCCAAGATATCTAACTACACTTTTCACAGCTAACGGCTGTCCTTGCGGGTCAACTATGCCGAACTTGCGACAGTTTAGGCGAGTATCCCGCGAAGCCATGTACAGCGGGGTCCTGGAAAGGATAGTTTATCACTTCCGGAAGTTGATAACCAACTTCCAGTCGTCGCAGAATCGTCACCCTGCAACAAGATATTTACCACCTTCGGACCTGATCTGTACGCTACTAGGTCGTCGTCGTACGCAATTAAGTGCGGCATGGAGAAGCTGAGAATGATCAACGTACACTCTTTCGAAGAATTTTGCAAATAGCTCACAGGTTGTCTCAATGTTATGAGATAGAATCCCTTCGAACTCCATGTTTTGAAAGTTATCCTTCGACTTATATTATTTAAAAAGACCCAGAAAACCCAGACTGAGTATTCAATGTGTACTGCTTATGCAGAAATTGGTTCAAATATTCATATTCTCGGCGTAATTGGCAAAACCGCTTTCTGTGGAGAGTTTTTCCATTGTTTGAAGGTTTTGTTTTTTTGCATTTTCAGTGTAACAAATATTTTATTATGACAAGGCTGCTTAAAATAGTCTCTTTTCTTGATCGAAGGTATAAACTGAATGAATCCAAGTTCCAATATATTGATGACTGCCATATAAATTTCTTTAAGATTTAACCCAGAAAGAATGTTCCACCAATCAGCTGACCCTAAATAATTATTTAAGCCTTTGGAGTTACCTTTGGCAAAATTTTATCTAGTTTCATAAATATTTATGTTTAATTTTGTTACTGAGTGAGCGCTATATTCAATATTTAAACATAGAGCATGATGAACAGAATTTTCCATTAATGGACATATAATTTCTCTGACAGAAAAGTTAATGGAATCATTTGCAAATATTAAATCAAGAACTCTGTAGACAGATTTTTAACCAGAAATGAAGTATGATAGAGATGCACAACTTCTACTTCTCTTGCCCCTTAAAATCAGAGAGAACGGCATTTACGTTATTTTGTGAATAACTGTCAAAAAGCCTCTCAAATTCACCGGTGGACTAGGGGTCAATCAGCTGTGAAGTTGGGCATCTCTTTCATACTTCATTTCTGGTTTCAACAATCATCCAATTGGAGCACATTACAAGCAAACATAAATTAACAGTCCGTTTTCATGTTATACGGGATTAAGCACTTATCTTCTGGTGAGTACGACCATTAGACGTCACCAACGTTGAAATCGCCCATAAACATGAGGTGTGAAAAATCTACAAGCGTTTTTGTGGGATGTTAAAAAACGAGATTTCACCGACGGTCCGGTTCGAAAAAGAAAAACTGCATGTGTAGCGGCTGGCGATTCGTCAACAAGTGTTTTTTGTTATTTTTTCTTCGTTTTCGTTTTATAACATATTATATTTCGTTCAATTGCAAAATATGGCCGCTTAGGCGCGAAATTCAAATTCTAACAGTTTTATACCATTCATTTTGGAGTTACATTAGTTCACAATAGTTTATTTAGTTTTAATTCATTTTATCATTCATGTTCTAGCGAAAAAAGGTGTTTCTTATCAATCAGCTGATCAGTGACAAACTCAATGTTGGCAACATGTCGCTCATATACTCATACTGGACTGTCGGGTGGAATGTAACTCGCAACAATAACACTCTCTTCTCGCACCGAATCCCTCTTACAGATGTGGACAGCAACACACAGTTGCTCGCTTGCGAAGTCTTCATGAGGAAGAGCAATGACATCCCATGGTAGGGTTGACCGTACAGCAATCAATACACCTCCACCACGAAGATAACCACTCCTTGCTGAGCGATCAACGCGGAGATTGAGTAATCACTATTCAGCCAAGTTTCAGTGAGAACAATTATGTCATATTCGTGAAGAGAGATGGCGAGAGAGAGATTCCTATCTATTGTTCGCATGCCCCTGCATTCTGACAGTAAACAGTTAGATTCGTTGATGGAGATGAATGATTAAATGAGACGGTGTGAGAAATGTTTTGCTCATTGTTGATACAACCAGCATTCAACAAAGTGCATGCGCCTCTTCAAGGTTGCAAGAACCTTGACCTAAGCACTTTTTTGTAATTTTTGTATTTCGTTGTGGTCATCACTTTTCGGTTATTTTTGTAAATTGCAAGTAAGCACAATTTGTAAATAAATACCAGCACAATACAAATTTGATGGCACTATGAAACCTCAATCGTTCCGAGCCTGTTTCATTGTCACCTAATGTGAGGCTGCATTAGGCGATTGAATTCACAAAAAGTTCCAATTGGTAGAATTTTTCATTCGTCCTTCGAGCCGGATAAGGTTAGCGGTGCAAGTGTAGTGGTACAGTGTAGTGTTGAAGAGTAAAATCAAGTAAAGTATTTAAAAAAAAAAACTTAAAAATTATTTAGAAAATGAGTGAGCAGTTCAGTGAAATCGCGCTGAGAACAAACTCGGATAACGGATGAAGTCCACAAACTCTGCAAAAATAGTCTACATCTTCAGCTGAACATTTCAAAAATAGAGGTTCGAAGAGGTTCGTCCACCCACACCAAAATTTTAAGAAGGATGTAGACTCTCCATAGATATTCGGCGGAATATTTCAAAAAGAGACTCGAGCAGCTACAGAAACTGTGGACTGATATCCAAATCAATAATGAGTACCTCGAGGATCTGAGGGCAGCCAATCCCTACCATCCGTACTTCCTTGACGATTATTTTAGTCAATTGGAGTCAAGGTACGAGGACATAGAGCATATGTTGAAGGAGAAGTTCAAGCAACATCAGGCAAAGGTTCGTCCACCCACACCAAAGTTGCCAGCCTAACCAGCTACCCCTAGCTCCGGTAGTTGCTCAAGGGTCTTGGGCACGTACAAACGAAAAAACAACCAACTAGTGAAACAAGTACCATTACAAAGAAGACTGAATTAAAATTCAAGAAGGACAATTTGGAGCTGGGAAAAAATAAGGTGCACCTGAGCTTCAAACTAGAGCAAGTGAAGGAGTACTGGAATAAAATCGTTTGCATGAATGAAGAAATCATGTCTTCACTTGATGAAACAGATTACGAACAATCATACGTTGCCAACAATGAACTTGAGCGGAGGTACCAAGATGCGTACATCAAACTAAAGGAAGAGGAACAGCAACAGCAACGGAACCAAGCGGAGTCAATGCCGTCATCAACGCCAGTGCTAATGAAACTTCCACCCATAATCATCCCATGAAGCTACGAGGAATGGACTTCTTTTTGGGAACCGTTTGAGCGCTTAAAAGATCAAAACGAAGGAATTACTGATGTGGAGCGCATCCAGTGTCTAAAAGGAAGCTTAAAGGGGGAAGCAGCCAGAATCATCAACCTCCTGGCAGCAACATCAACAGTTTTCATTCGCGCGAAGAAATCTCATCTCAGCAGCTTCGCGATCTTAGTCTTTTGGTCATTACCCAAATTTCATGACCATAGGTGAGAGTTGGAGCTCTTCGTGGCAGCTTTGACTTGCCGAAATTGCTTAAATGGCCGCTTGACTGTCGACTAGAATGGTAGTATAAGCAGGTGGTATTTCCAATAATGATATCATTTTGGCCGCTTCTTCGACCGCCAGGACCTCAGCCGTAGTCAGGCAGTCTGAGTGTTTAAAGCAGTGCATGTTTAAAACTTCGGAGAAAATGTTCTGCTTTTACTGCATACACTGCATTATCTGCATTTATAAGCCCTGACTCTGATGGAAATCAGAACTTATAGGTTCCATGTCGCACTTAATTGTGTACGCCGACGACCTAGTAGCGTACAGATCAGGTCCGAAGGTCGAGGTAATAAATACCTTGTTGCGACGACTGGAAGTTGGTTATCAACTTCTTGAAGTATGAAACTATCCTTTTCAGGACCCCGCTGTACATGGCTTCGCGGGATACTCGCCTAAACTGGCGCAAGTTCGGCATAGTTGACCCGCAAGGACAGCCGTAGTCAGATAGTGTAGTGTAGTTAGATGTCTTGGCATTTGGCTGGATCAATATCTGTATTTTGACAAACATATATATTGCTCTGACGAAAGCTAGAAATGCCTTTGCTGCGGCAAGGAGGTTGTTTTACAGCAGCCAACTTGATACCAGGGTGAAGGTAATCTGCTACATGGCCCTCATCAGGCCAATCATGGCATACGGTTGTCCATTGTGGTTCAACGTGAGTCCTTCCCAGATGGGAAGGATGAGGCTTTTCGAGAGACAGTGTCTTCGGTCCTGTCTCCGGTTGTATCGTACACCCGAGTCTGATTACAAGAAGTACTATCCTAACGAAGTCCTGTACAACGAGGCAAACGTGAACAGGATAGATAATTTTATTATTAAGCTGATCAGAAGGCACATTGCACGAGCTATGACTTCTTCTAACAGTCTGATCTTCGGGGCTTACTACCCCAATATTATGTACCATGAAAGGGTGCGCCTTTACGGCTTTATTCCTCCCGAAGGTTTCTTCTATTTAGACACGATTGGCCTAATACAGGATACAGACGGATGGCCTGTAATCTTCCATGTCGTACGCCGAACAGTGGACAGGCGACTCCAATACGGACCGGATGTCGTTCGCACCCACGAGGATCTTCTTCGGTTCAGGCGAGCGATTCCCGCTCGATATAGAAAGCAGTCTGCCAATTTTACTGCTTACACCAAAACCAGTCTCCGCCACCGCTGGTCTTTTTAAACGACCCGGTAGTTGACCATGGTGGCCAGCTTACATAAGTTTTAAGGCAGTTAATAAGAAAAAAAATCCTTATTATATATGTTAAGCATATACATAACATATACGCCCTGGTGCACGCGTCCGTACTGTTACGGACATAATTAAGATAGTCCTAAGTTTTATGTTAGGGAAAGTTAGTATAAGGTAGGTTAAGTAGTTAAGTTAAGTTTAGCCAAGTTTTTTTATAAGTTTTCTTGGCACATAATAAATGAATCAAGTTTGTCAGGAAATACTAAAAAAAAGTAGATTAAGCCGAAAGGCACATTTATAATTTTAGATTAGATTAGCTTAGAGTACCCGCATAGGGTCATTCGGTTAGTATTAAGAACAATTTATAAATTGTTAAGTTAGTTAAGTTAGTTTTAAGTTCTTTTGTTCTTTGCATGTAAGTTACATTTAATACAATAAAAACAAAATTACACAAAATTATTTTTGTCGTTAGGTAATTAGCCTCCGACTGCCGTGGATCACTTAGACCAAAGTCTTGGGTCCATTATGCTCTTGCTAGTGACAATTTATGCTTCAACAAGACCTACTGCTACTATAGTCCAAAAATCCATCCAGATTCACATGTGAACTTTAAGACGTTTCCCAGCTCAACATCACTTCTACTTTGTGAAGAACTGCTTTCCCGGGAACTGACTCCTTTTCCTTGCTATAGATTCTGTTTCTTCCTCATGTCTACAGCTTCCGCGAAAAAAAAACAATCCTTGCAACTGAAGCCGGTCAATGATGACGCCGGCCATTGAACCCTTGCTGTTGCTCCACTACCCTAAAGATCATATCTAAAAGCATTACATCAAAAACGATAGGCACATGTTGTTTGAACTGCATAACGAATTGGTTTAGAAAACTGCATTCAAGTTAATTTTTCGTCGGAGTCCCTCTTGAAGAGAGAGAGAGAGAGAGAGAGCACCCACCTCCTGTATCCACACTTTGCGACTGACTGTATTTAGTGCTAAGGTATGCGACTCCAGTCCCCACAATGAATTCCTCTCCAGGTCATGATGATTTGGTGTCATAACGCCAGAGTGTTGGCTTCAATCAACATCCGGGTCGCTGGTACTTCCTACTCTAATGTATGCTGTCATGAAAGTGTACGCAAAGACCAATAGACGAGTCGCTTATCCTCCACATCATCCCAATGACAGTGGAAGGGTAACGCAATTATGACACAATTCTCCACTCGACATGCGCTGATTTCGATGGACTGTATCCTCGGGGACCTGGATGTGTAATCTACATTTTGTAAGAATTAAAGAAAATCCCAAATCGTCTTTTGGTTACACTTACAATGTTCTTTAGCTGACACAAGAGATGATGCTAATGTTGATTAAAAGGAAATATAAATACGGCGGGAGGGTGTCTAAAAATATGAAAAGTTTCCTTAGATCTTCTTCTCTGGATGGCTCTTACTCTACTTCGCGTTCCGACTTACGACGGAGACGGATCTCTCTAAACCCAAAACACCACCTCCCTAGTCGTTCTTGATCTTGTCATGGCTGGCAATGCTGATCATGTTGGTCAGTTTTCAAGATCTCGGCAATGTTATCTTCATCATTGGCTCCCACAGCGATCAGACTGTGTGCAGTGCCACGAACAAATAGCCCTCAGCTGGCCTTGTCCTTGACTATGCAGTCTGCAACCCTCATCTTGCGCCAGTATACAAAAGCGAGCGTGAGCGATGGTTACAGAGTTGGTCCCAAACCTTACATTGTCGCTTCTTATGTTGATTCCGGCGAGCTTCTTCAACATATATTCGGGTCTGAATGTTGAACGTCTTGTCAGTGGTAGTCTTGCTCAAGGTCTGACTGAAGTGGTGACAAGTATATGAGGGTCTCCACGCCACGTCAGTTTTGCATTTTTTTGAGCGATCAACAAGTTATTTGGCCTCTTTTTGTTGAGAATTGAATATAATGTACGTTGCTTAAGTTAAATATGGATTTCCTTGTCAAAAAGAGAACGAATTCCTCTACGCGACTGTAAACAAGTCTAGGCTCCCTTCCTGTTTCGTATCACGAGACGCCATCAGATGCAGGATTTGTATTCTCGGTTGAAACTCAAAACAAAAACAAAAACATTTGAGTTGCCTCGTATAAGTTTTTACAATAAGCTTAGGTCCACATCACCGCCCCAAATCATAAACACCAGTGAAAGTCTTGCGAAGCAATTTCTCCTCCTCCTCCGTTTCACTCCATTGTAGTCGTAACGAATGCATTGGTAACACAGCGGTCCCACATTGCGCCTAATATCATCATCAACGCAACGAACCGTACTCAAGTGCAGTGTATAACAGACATCCACTCCGCCGCGCATTGCATAATATCAGGCTGAAAAAAAAACGACAAAAGTATAACACTCGGAGCGAGTACATCATGATTTTCAAAACCGATTCATCTGCAGCACAGGGTGGTGGCAAACTATGTTTTTTTGTTCCGTTCTGCTTGAGCAAGATACATTTCAGAAAATACACAACAACCAAGCAGTCGATGGCTACGGCGAGATGCATGGGGGAACAATGGAAATTCATGGGATTATGCCCTCTCATTCATTAGGAAACCATGTAAACTTCAGACACCCTTCACATCCCGCCGCACACCGCAGCTGCACTCAACTTCGAACGCCCTTCATGCATCCCGAACCATGTGAGCTTGAGCACTGTTGTACAGCTTACGCTTCCCCTCTCTAAAAATGTTCTCTGCCGCCCATTGTCATCTGGAAGACAAACAGAAGCGAGAACAGAGAGAAGCTGACTTCTCAATGGAGAAGCGGCTTAGAGCACACAGACACACCCGCACCCGCACCCACATGAGGGCACTTTGAGAAATTGCCCTCCTCGGTGGCACTGGTGATCTGTCTCCATCAGGCGCCTTTCGGCGCATGCATGGCTGACGACACACTCGGATCCATTTGGAAGTGCGAAACTTTGCTGCTCCCTCATTCGATTCAAGGAAAAATCCAAATTATTCCTCACTCACAGCAGGACGAATTGAATTGAAGGAGTTTGTGACTTTTCGGTGACACTTCTGGTTGGTTTGCGGTGAACTTATCACACCAAAGGTGTGGGGCTGCGGGGCATGCATTCGAAATGAGAATGGGGGCTGTAAGCACTCTGCAACCACTGCACTGCCACGAACAGTGTCACTTGACGGTGTGACACGGCCGCACCACGCCGTTGCGAAGGGAGTTAATTCTGTTGCTTAACTTTTATTATTGAAAGGATGTAGGCCCTTAACCTAATTCGTGCAACCCTAACTAAGGCATTAAGATACGAGGGGGACATGGGAGCCGGAAATTTTAAGTCTTGAGTGCGGTACTTGACACGAAACACAGGAAATACTAGGGGTCTTATTTTCGTGCCCCTAATGGGCGTCGCAGTCAATGAATTCTGAGATTATCTCAAGTTGGTGGTGGCGCTTGGGGCGTTCCGACCGGCCTGGGGACGAGAGGCAATTAGTTGGGCATTCGTTCGTTTCAACGTCGTTTCGCAACAACAATCGCCGGTGGTTTTTGCAGCTTTTTTTGATTTCGTCGAAGTGGGTGTTTATTTTTGATTTAGGGATTTGCGTGGCCAAGGGTGGATCGTTCTTATCCTTGTGCGATCCGTTGGTTGGACCCGTACTCGTATGGTTCATCAATCCAAATTCGTGCCGCTCTGAAATTGCGAATATTTATCGTAGACCTGAATTGACCAAAGTACGGCAATCAGTACCCGTTCTTCAAGAGAAACAGCGGCATCCGCAAGAAATGTTTCACAAACCAAGGCATTGTCGAATACTTACCGCAACAAAGTAGAAACTGTGCTTCCACCCGGAAGAAAAAACTGCACCACATTCCTTCTCTAAAGGAACACCAACCAAAGACTGGCCATTTGTGGCTGCCAAAAAGGGTCATCTATGGTTTCTCTTTCGCTTTTAATACATTCTTCTTGTGGCCGAGAGTGCCTTCCTTGTTTCAACTGGGAACCAGGATTCCCTTTGCATACATCCGCGAATCCCACGAGTACAATGTAAGCCATTCATAATGTCAACTCGCATGATTTACCGAGTGTGTAAGGACTAATTCACCATTCACCATCACTCAAATAAATCACCGTAAAGCTGTAATCCTTGGCGAAGGGAAGTCGCTAGAAAAGGGGCGCGATGGGCTGAGGGGAGTCGGTTTGTTGGAACCAAAATGCAAATGAAAAATGTTCGCGTTTTCCTTTCATGAGTTCGCTTTAATTAATTATTCTCGTTGTGCAAAGCGTACAGCGTGCTGTACTGTAAGGAACGTGAGAGATGCGAGAGATTAAGTGGAGCTGACTGGCGCTCACACAGCCTCTGGATCCGGTTCCAAATGTTTTTATTTTTTTTTCAGTAGATCCGCTGGAGGGAAACGAATTTAGGTTAGTGGAGTTGGGCAAAGCTTTATGAATTCATTTCGCTTTTGAAGAATTTCATATCTTTGTCGAGTTTGAGTGAGAATTTTTGTAGTGAAGAAATTTTTTAATATTTCGTACGTAGTGATGTGAGCTTCACTTTGACGGTTTTTTTTTAATGAACTAGGCACCATTTCGCCCCCATGATGAATTGTTGGTCGTTATGAGCAAATTGTTCACCTGATGGTCGAGAATATGGCGTACACGAGGCGTGATCGAGTGGGACACGGAATGAATGTCAAAATGGACTGCGAACAAATTGACAAGATGTATTTTGATGTTCAGCAAATTTCTGTCGCTCTTTGATGAATGGTAGCGGATGCGGATTGAAATGGACATTGACAATTGATACTCTATGCAACAGTACATCCAATAGATGCGCTGTGCTCTAAGCGCTCCAAGTTTGAGGTGGGGGATGTAAAGCTTCTTCATACTCAGTGCGCCACTAGCAATGTGATATCCGCCGTGTTATAAACGATGGGCGAATAAGCTATCTCGTGGGTGGCACCGAAACCATGTAGTTGCATTGATGTTTCGTGAGTGTCGGTCATCATTGTGTCAAGTTGGCATGCCTCAGGGGCCATGATAACTTGCCCAACTGTAGCCATGGAGGTGCTGTAGCCATGGAGATTGCATCTGGTTGTTGCAGAATGTGCAAATAAAACAATGATGAGAATGGCAAAAGAAGGGAAAGGAAAAGACAGGCGCATTACATCCAGACAATTCGATGTACTAGTCACAAATCGACTACTCCTGGCAATTCGGAAGGATGACGCAGTTAGGAAATTCAAGGAACAGGGGCGGGAGTATGTGGACCAGGGACAACATACTTCGAAACCAGCTTCTTCCAGTACGGAGTCGAGACAAGATACTACCGTTTGACTTTGGAAATCTACGATCGCAATCGACAGCTAGGAACTACGGCGACCGAGTCTCCCAGGAACTCTCTGAAAGTGTGACCCTGCCTCCACTCACAATAGAAACGTTGTCAGGAACCATCAAAGAAGATGCCACAGATGTGCGGGGTCTTACGACGCCACCAAGAAAAAACCCATGGTTTGACGATGAGTGCTGGCACGCGGAAATCGTTGCTATAGACAGATGCGTTCAAACCAATCTTGATATGAATCAGACCAACTGCGACATAGCAATAATGTCGGAGACACGCGCTGCCATCCTGGCACTAGCCTCCTACATAATTAAATCCCGGCTTATGTGGGAATGCCTACAGCGGCTGAAGGAACTGAGCAAGACAAATAAAGTAAAAATCTGCTGGATACCTGGCCGTGCATTGATCGAAGGCAATGAAATGACCGGCTCTCTAGCTCGGAAGGGAGCATTGAAAACGTTTATAGGCTATGAACCATTCTGTGCAGTAGGAGACCACACCCTCACAACAACCGTTGTGTGGTGAACTAATGTATGCAGCGAGAGGGTTTGAAATAATGGGCCTGACCTCCCAGTCCGGAGGTTGTGCGTGAGGTTAACTTCCTCACAACGGAAAAAAACGAGTTCAGAAGCAAGAACCTGCCTCGGATAGGGACGGATGACTTACCCAGCAAATGGAAAAATGACAATGACTTTCGGTTTTGCACGTGGAATGTGAGGTCCCTTAACAGACTACGATGAACTCGCTGAGGCCCTAGACTGCTACAAAGCAGATATAACGGCTGTCCAGGAAGTGCGGTGGAATGGGTCGGGCAAAAGGAGTATGCGACCTCTACAACGGCGATTGCTACAGGGAAGGAGGGCAGCGCTTATTGTTGTTTGAGCCAAACTTAGGCAAAAGGGATTAAGCTTTAAGTATGTTAGCGAGCGCCTCATAACAATCCGGATCAAGGCTAAACTCGAATACAACAGCCTGATTTGCGCCCACGACTCCACAGAGGAGAAGTACGATGATAGCAAGGATGGCTTCGATGATCTCCTACAAAGAACATACGATCAATGCCCCAGCCCAAGATCGTTCTAGGAGATCTCAACGCACAGCTGGGCGAGGAAGAAATCCTTATCGTTATCGGAATCGGACTCAGGCAGGTGGATTTCTACTCGGGGAGTAACCTCTCAACACCTCAACAACCATAAGGGGACCTGGCGGTCAACAGATCAATCAACGGTCAACGAGATTGATCACATTGCGATCGACGACAGGCAGTCCTCCGGTATTTTCGTTGTCCAAACGAAAGGGGGGGAGCCAATATCGACTCGGATCAGTGTTGTAACCAAGGTAAGGATGAGGATTCGTGAGAAGTACGCAGTCGAGACAGGATACTACGCTTTTACTTTGGAAAGCTACGATCGCAATCGACTGCTAGGAACTTTGGCGACCGAGTCTCCCAGGAACTCTTTGAAAGTGCGACCCTGCCTTCACTCACAATAGAAACGACAAACCACTGGTATGCTGGGTCCTACGACGCCACCAAGAAAAAAACCCATGGTTTCACGATGAGTGCTGGCAGCACATGCAGCCAAACAGGAGGCCTACAAGGCAACGCTGCATCGAACACAGAGAGATGTTTCGTAAGTTGTTCGAACAGAAGAGAAGCGAAGGCAAACGGCTTCTCAGAAGGAAAAAGAAAGAGCATGAGAGACGGTTGAGGAGATGGAGAGGTGTTACGGCTGGAAGGAGGTCCGAAAGTTTTGCCAAAAGGTAACACACTTATCCGGAGAGCATAGACGTCGGACAGACGTCTGCAGGGACAAAACTGGACAACTAGTAGTCACAGTCGATACTGAGAATTTGGAATAATCACTTCTGCAGACTGTTAAACTGCGATGACGACGCAAATTCTGCTGTTTGCTCCACTTAATTTGGACGAGGATGAACAAGATTTCCGCCCTGTGACTTAGATGAGGTCAAGATAGCGATGTCTAGACTGAAGTCAATCAAAGCTGCTGGAGCAGACGGACTGTCAGCGGATTGGCTTAAAGCAGCTGGAGGTGATCTGATTGGGCGCATGCACCAGCTCATCTATGGGATATGCTCGGAGAGGAGCATGCCTGATGAGTGGAATCAAAACAGGCCCCTTTGATTGCGCAAACTATATAGGAATCGGTCTCCTTAACTGGGCGTACAAGATCCTCTCTCCTCTCCCTCAGTTTGTGTGAACGCCTGAAACCGTCAATAACCTGATAGGTAATTATCAGTGCGGTTTCAGGCCGAGGAAGTCCTGCTTTGACCTAATCTTCACACTACGGCAGAGATGCAAAGCGATACCCACCGTCTATTCGTCAATGTCGCATATGACAGTGTGCATAGAGACGACCAAGTCTAGTTTTGACATTCGTGCAAAATTCTTCAGGTTGTTGAGTTCGGTAACGAACTCACCGAGACCTTCAATGTCAAAAATGGTTTTAGACAAGGCGACACGTTGTCATGTGAATTGTTCCATATCATACTTGAGAAGAACGTCCGAAACTCAGACGTCAACACCGGAGGCACGATCTTCCAAAAATCCGTGCAACTGCTTGCTTACGCGGACGACATTGACGTGATTTGACGAACACAACGAGCCGTCAATGAAGCGTTTGCTGGCATTGAAGCGGAAGCGGCTAAAATGGGTCTGGCAGTACATACTGTCATCACGGAAGGACGCACGACATCGACGTCTCGGACAGGGCGCCATAATACGCAGTAGACACTTTGAGGTAGTCAAGGACTTTGTTTACCTCGGCTCTGCAGTAAACAGGGACTATAATGCCAGTGCTGAGATCAAGCGCAGAATTAGTCTTGTCAATCGCTGGTCCTTCAGACTCAAGAGACAATTGAGTAACAGAGCCATTCTCGAAGCAATAAGCTGACTTCTTATAACACTCTGATCATCCCTGTCCTGCACTATAAACATCGTCAGGACCAGTGGACACCTGGCCGTGGTCTTAGGCAATACAAACGATTAATCAGGGCAAGGAAAAAATGCTTCCTAATAAAAAAAGCTAACGAGCGTTCTTAGTGGCCACTGCGGTTTGCACTAACATCTAAACCTGTGCCAAGACAAGGCTTGTCGGCTTTGCCTCGAAGAGGATGCAACTTCTGAACACATCTTGTGTGAATGTCCCGCACTTATCTGGTTTAAGAAACGCATCTTCCGTAGGGAGATACGTACTTCAGTGGAATTAAAAAATCCCCCTACAAATGACTTGCTATCTTTCATGAGAGAAGTAGTGTCCTTTGATTTATCTGCAACCCTTCGATACAATAGATCTATCCTGGTCGCGGTTACGGCCGTCGCGCAGTGGTCTCGTTGTATGGGTGAGTTGGAATTAAATCCGTAACTTTTGAACCCGTGGACCGATCTTATCATGGTTTAAAAATGGTTACTATTTCTCTCTCGGGCAACGGAATAATCT
This sequence comes from Eristalis tenax, assembly GCA_905231855.2. Lineage (NCBI taxonomy): Eukaryota > Metazoa > Arthropoda > Insecta > Diptera > Syrphidae > Eristalis > Eristalis tenax. The sequence continues at coordinate 93,824,632 of HG993125.1, forward strand.
TAAGTGAGAAAAAATTAAAAAAAATCACTTTTTCTTTGTTTAAATGTAAACAAAAATTATTTGCTACTGTCAATGACTTTATATTGGGACTTAAAACGTCCATATTTATAAAAATAAATTAAACTGTACTAATACAGTCAAAAAACTATTCATGAAGAGATGGTGGCTGTTTACCAGGATTCCGCACCTTCATTATCAACTGTGCAAAAGTGCTCAAGTGTGTTGAAGAGAGGCAGAGAGAGCATTGAAAACGATCCCCGCTCCGGCGCACCGGCTACTGCTTGTACGGGAGAAGGCATCAAAGAAAGTCGAAGATCTTGTTCTTGAGGATGCCCGAATAAAGGTGAAAATGATGGCAGAGGTCACCAAGCCTTCAATTGGTACCATTCACACCATTCTTCATGACCATCTTAACCTTTGAAAGGTCAGTGCAAGGTGGTTGCCACGAATGCTCACAGCGCCTCAGAAAAAGGTGAGAATCGCATGCTGTAGAGAGCTTTTGGAGATGTGTAGTGCAAGCGCGGACGGTGTTATGGATCGAATTGTTACTGGTGACGAAACATGGGTCCACCACTATGACCCTGAAAGCAAACAAGAGTCCATGCAGTGGCATAAAAAAGGAACAGACCCCCCGAAGAAGTTCAAAGTCACTCCGTCTGCCGGGAAGCTCATGGCCACAGTTTTTTGGGACTTAAAGAGAATCTCGCTCATTGAGTACAAAAAAAAAAATCCATATCCAACGCTTCCACTTTGCATAATTTGCGGGAGGAAATTAAAAAGAAAAGACGCGGTAAACTCGCAGCGGGTGTGTTGCTTCTTCATGACAATGCTCCTGTTCACACGGCGCGAGTTTCCAAGATTGTGGTTTCGAAGAAATCCAACACCCACCCTACAGTCCAGACCTTGCCCCTAGAGATTATTTCCTGTTTCCGGATTTGAAAAAATGTCTTCGTGGAAAAAGATTTTCGGATGATGAAGAACTCAAGTCGGCAATAAATGGGTATTTTGCAGAGAAAGAGGAAATTTATTTTTTTGAGGGTTTAAAAAAGCTTATCTCAAGATGTAACAAATGCACTGATGTTAGGGGAGATTATATTGAAAAATAAAAACAATTTAAATTGAATTAGCATTGTCCTTCATATCGATACCGAGAATATATTGGGCGCCCCTCGTACATACATAGATTTTGTTGAAAATTAAAGAAACTAATCGAAATCCAGGAATCAGATGATACCAATATTTGATGAATACCGTCTTCATTTGTTGTCGAACGAGAAAATTGTCTACTACTATTAATCCGATATAATCCTTATTCCGACTTTCTTCAGCCTCCTCTGATAATGACCCGATGGGCAATTCAGAGATATTATTTCTGCTCCGTGGAACAGAATTTTATGCATATAATACCAGGGATGTAAATTTGAAGCCATTATAGCGGTTTCCTGGGCATACGCTCCAAATTTGTCGAGGTCAATCTAAAAGTTGCTATAGATTCTTTCCAGGATAAAACTAAATCTTTTTATTAATTTGCACATGGTGGGGCCACGTTGTAGCAGCAGCATTTATTAAGTTTTACGATGTGGAGGAATCAAATTCTTGGACTCTCTGTTTTAATTTATCACAGCATTCTTCAAAGTCTTTATTTGGTCTTCCTATTTTATCCGAAGGTAACACATTCTCCGATAGCCCATTGCCACGAATTTTTACAAAATTCACTGAAAACTTTCCTTTAATCCATTCTGAATATTTATGCCGTGCATTAAAATGTGGCAAAAACCTTTCTGTCACTTCTAAGACTATTTGACTGATTTGACACTACGTTAAGTTACCGAAGCTAGTTGATTAAAAGCTACCGAAGTTGGAAATACTTCCATCAAAAAAGTAATTACACAAAATATTAGCTATTCAAATTTTAGCTTCCTAATTGAAATCTTCAATATTGTAGTCATAAACTAATAACCTATCCCCCAAACTCAGAAATCTATTTTTTCCACCAACAACACCCTAATTGTTAACTTTTATGTCCATTTACACAATACATGCATTGCAAGGGAAATCGTTTGAAAATGCCGAAAAATACACGACATTGCTCCACTAAAAGCGTCGTTCTCCAAAAGTGGTTTAAAGTGGTTTCTCGTTCTTGCAACATCGATACATCATACTTATCTCCCGTTGGAGACTCTTGGGGCATTTTTGTTATAGTCCATCAAACATTGAAATGCCCCCCTCAAAGGGTGGGTTTACACAAACACCTAGTTTAAAAATTGGACAGCAATATGAAAAAACTGAAGATGTAGTTTGAAGGCCAAATGTATGCCCTTTAAAAAATTACTAACTCCAAAGTAGATAATTCTAAGAAATATGCCACATCAAATTTGCTTAAAATACGTCTATTTTTGTAAATTTCAAAGTCCCAACTTTGATCTAACGGTACAGCCAAATGGATCATCAAAAGTCAACTAGATTTTGGCTTCCTATTTTCTCATATTTGTGGAATCGAAAAACATATACCATTTGGCCGAGAAAAATATGTCGCTTCGGGTATATATAAAATGGTGCCCACACACAGAACGCACTTCAGCACACCGACACAAGTGTGCTGTGTATGGGCAGCTTAAGGCGTGAGACTATTCATGATGAATTGCCATACCATCAAAACTACCGAGAACTGTCAATGTTGACAATCTGCTTCTAACATAAAAATCCATTACATTTCGAAAGTCTCCCACAGGCCAGAGTTGGTGGGAAAACAATATGAATATTCAGGTCAACTGCCCAATAGTTTGAAAAACCAATATAAATAAGCTTTAATCTAAGCACCCATTGTTTCCCATCATGAGAGACCAGGCAAGACCCCGATTCGAAACAAGTGGCTGGCAAAATACTCGAATGCATTTATTAGAATAAACTCTATACGATCCGTTTAAACTGACACCACGGACAAAGCGCTTCGAAACAACTGCTCCCTCGCAGAGCACATCGCAGACCACCCTCCAGGCTGAAACCATGAAAAAAAAAAACAGCCTCTAAAGCCACTGAAGCCTCTCGACAACCTTGATGGGGTTGTGGCTGAGCGAAAAAATGGCAATTTCACATATTGCCTCTGTTTCCGCGACCACCCGAGCGCAGTTCGCTTCCGGGGGATGCTGGAGGGCTTAAAACACATATGGACTTTAAACCCCCGAAACCAATTCGCATCTCGTTGAAGCATTTTTTATTACCACTGGGGAACGCACACATCTGATGCCGCCAGGGAGGGCTGGGATATGGAGGCTGGTGAGCTGGTGAGCTGGTGAGCTGATTGTGCAACCCTCACCTCATCATCCGTTGAATCAGAATATGTAAATAACGGTTAACCAGAGAAGCACTGACACAGGAGGAGCGAGGCAAAAAGAATAGAATAAATTATTAACGGAAGCACTCATCTGTGGAGCAGAGCAATTATGCGGGACCAATAAATTAAATGTTTTGCCAAATGAGACGGTTAATTTGCAGTCACTTTTACGAGCCACAATCGGTGAGCTCTGGGAGCTGAGGGAGTGGAGTGATTGTGCGATGCGGCGAAGACAAGGCGCTCCGATATGCAGAGCACGTAAGGCTGCGACACGTTCTACACTTAAACTCCAGACGAACGTAGAAATGTAATAAAATTCCATTTCGCGTGGGCATTGCTCAAGAGAAAGTTATGCTCTGACCAGGCGGAGGAGGCGGTGGTGGATCTTGGGCTCGAGGACTGCTGCGATGGTGCTGCAGATTTGGCATTCGGAGAGTGATGCTGTAACGGTGTGGTCAGGTTTGGGGGAGACTCATGTTCACCTCGAAGTGAACATTTGTTTGCGTCAGAATGGCTTGGAGCAGAATTGATTTAAATGCCGACTGGCAAGGAAAATGGTCGAAAGGGGGATGTTCGAGTCTTGTCCACGAGAATAATCCATAAATATTTCAAAAATAAATCCGACGACTTTTGGAAATGTGTGCACAGTTCAGTTCGTTTAAACCTTGGTGGCGGGTGAAAACTGCGACGTCCTTTAACGTCAGCAAAGTTTTGGTTTTTTGTTAGACCTGCGGAAGACCTTAAACTTTGAACTTTAAATTGTCTTGAACCTTGAATGAATTGAATCGGCGGGCTTGTGTATTTTACGAAAATGGAGCATTGCTTGAATGATTTACAAGAGAAGATAAATGAATATTTCCTCATTTCCTCCTCCTTTGTGTGCACGCATCTCCAAATCGTGAGTAAAATTAAACCTGAGACGACGGAAACATCAGATGTCCGGTACGGTAACAATAAACTTGTGGGGGTTGTTGGCCCCGTGAATCCTAGTAATATCAATAATTGGAAAATGTGGATGCTTGCGCAGCTCTATTCCCCAAAACGGCTGCATAGATTGTGGTGGAGTTTGGTGGATGTTCTGGCTATGTGTTATAATGTATTAAATAATGATTTTAACAAAGTTATCGGCAGTTGAATTCATTTCGAAAAGCTCAGGTAATGGCTGTGTGGAATCTGTTGTCCGAAAAACTAAAAGAGATTGAATAATTTCCGACATCCCAATCAGCAATCAAAACGATCATTCGTATTCACGACGAGGAGAATAAGACCAAACGTTGATCCCTGGGGCACTTCACGTGGTTAGTATGACTGAATATGTCAGGACAGTGGATAATCCTGACATATTCAGTCATACTAGGCAGCTTTTACTTTGAGCAATTCAAAAACATCGGCTCAATTGTGTAGTTGGGTCCTTTCTTCTAGAAATTTTGTCCTACGTGGACTTTACCTATACGCGGCAGACGAGGTGCCGCGAAAAAAGACCACTGGAATTAAAGCCATAATAGCATTAATTCTCATTAACGAGAGAATTTGCAGCATAATCCAGTTATGGCTTTATTTCACTTTCGATTACGAACTAAAGCCATAAGGCGTTAGTTTCTTTTTATTAATTTTATCCATAGACTACCAAAATGTGCGTGCACAGAAGGGTGACGTGAAATAAGACCCAACGAATTAAGGCCAAAATGTGAAAAATTTGGCCCTATTTAATTTTAAATCTGGAAATAACGCCAAATTTCCAATTAAGCTTTATATAGATTTGAAGTTTCAAGAACTGGCGATGTTTGTTACCCCTATTCATCAATTACGGATCGTTCGTTCGGATACAAATCGTTACAATTGGCCTGTAAAGTCTAAAGAAAGTCTGGTGTACTTAAAGTATAAATACATTTTTTCCGCAGGCCTTAACCCGATCACGCGACGTTGTCGCTCCGCTAAGTGTATGTCAACAACTGTCGGGCGCCTGGATCTAGATTAATTTTATGGGATTAGTTCTCATTGGAAAGTGCATTAACACCATATGGCGATAGTTGTCATTTAAGTTATAACCTAAGTTCTAATTTAAAAGTGAAATAAAGCCATAATTGGATTATGGTGAAAAATCTCAATTTAATGAGAATTAACGCCATTATGGCCTTAATTCAAATGGTCCTTGTTCACGGTACCGCAGATGAAGCGCTAATGCCGATTGAAGGGGAACACTCAAGTACAGTACAGTGTGCAGTGACAAGGGCATAGTCTGGCTACACTATATCGGCCACTCTGTTCCGTGTCAGTGGAACACCCAAGGAGCTGCACCAACTTAATGCTCGTGTCGAAACAGCAAAAAGTATCAAAATTTAGTGTCAGACGTGGGGATGTAGCCACTTTGTATGTTCCCCTCTTGACAGCGTGTAAATTAATGCGCTCATGTTAGAACTTTTAAAAGCACTTTCAATGCGGATGGCTATAGATAATTGATTCTTGTGCAATGGTTACTCTACTGGCTATATAAAACTGTTTTGCCAATTTTTAACTTGCACTTAAGTTCGGCCGCATGTGCCATAGGATTGATGTCGCACATATGCCGGCTGCGAAACACAAATTAATATAAATCAATTTAGAGGAAAAAAAACTTTGCTGAGTTCCCTCAGACTTGGCAGCCGTGGATCGAAATGGCTTGGAAAATAACCTTATGGACAATGATTTCATTTTGCATGGATAGGGAGGATGTCCGGTTTATAAGAGGATACAGTAGCTTAATGACAATATTAATTTTGCATATTGTCTTTTTTACTGTTTATCGCGGAGCCAAGGTAGGCGAAGCCCTTCACTACTTCGAAGTTATAGCTGCCTACAGTGACGTTCTGGCGGAGTCGTCGACGTTGTGCGTCCTTCCTTGGTGAAAGCATATACTTCGTTTTGCTCTCATTTACCACCATAACCGAAATCGAAATACACTAAATCAGAAACACTATTGTTGACTTATACCTTGTAGCAGCAACCGGACAAAAAGTGTTTAACTAATTTACATAAATACGGAGAAAAATTTAAATTGACCATCTTATGAACCAAACCAACATGCTGAAAGCGCTCACACGTGACGCAATCCCCAAAAATACTGCGGATACCATAAAGTTGCAACCCAAAGTTGCAGCCACGACTGAAATTCTTAAAATTAATTTCGTTGACATCACACGTTCGCTCAATCAAACATGATTTTTATAATTTTGAGCTATGTTTGGGAATACCATCTCGATAGTGTCTGTTGGAAATATCTGTAATATCCGCAGAAAATGAATGTAATTAAATCGGTTATGCTATTTCGATTTATTCAGCCGAATACTTCTTGTTTTAAAAAATAGCCTACTGACAAGTTCACATCAATGTTGAAATAGTGGCTTTCTGAAAGTACCCAAATTTCTTCATTTTTCATTCCGTACGATCCTTCTACAAAGTACAGTCGAACCCGGATAATGGCACATCAACCATGCAATGAAATATTGTGACATTAAGCGGTTTGTGCTTTTATCCGATCTTTCTTACAAACTGTTTTAAAAATGCAATAAATGGGTCGACTTCCCAAATTTTAGCAAGCTCGCGTACAAGCACACAAACAAAAAAAGCGGGAAACTTCCAGGCTATGTAGGAAGTCAAATGCAATGTAAAGTATAACTCATATGTAGATACCTATGTTTTAAGTCAATTTCAAAATAAAAATCTTCTCTGGGAAATCAAGTGAATTATGGATGTGCTAATAACCGGGCATGATTGCACGTGGACTGTTTGTTTTCACATATTTTGGTGTGATATAGAGCGGGTTGTGTCATTAAGCGATGTGTTATAAAAGCGTTTTGCGTCAACACAACGGCGCCTACGCCTTAAACGGTTTATGCATTTAAGCCCACGCTATTATTTGGGTTCAACTGTATTACAAAACTTAGAAAAAAAGTTGAATGGAATCATGGATAATGACAGCAATTCAATGAAAGAGTATTCTCGCCTGTACGCAAACTTTTGTGGGATATTGTATTAATTTTTCCAATTTTTTTCTTAATCTCCCCTTACCAAATGTTTCATCATCAGTCGCGTTAAAATGCTTCTCCAAAATTCTCCAACTTACACCTACGACCTTGCATGGAAATCGAAGTTTTATTAAATGAGCATCCACGGCAGCACTTGGATGGAATTTCTGTCCTTTAAGTTGTCCCTGTTTACCTATCAATTCCTCTTAGAGCCTCTTCTCCACCTCGCCGCATAAGGAAGCACCTGAATCGATGCCGAGCCCATGTTTTATAAACAAATAACCCTTCAAGATCTGCGTACATTCAAGGTGCTGTCCAGTGTCAAATACCCCACATCAGCCTCTCCTGGTGATCCAGAATAACTAACCACTCACAAGTCACACCAAGTGAGAGGCGTTCGCAAACAGCCAGTGGAAGACTGTTTCCAATTCAAATGCAAATATTCATTCAGACTTACCAGTTCTGAGGGTTTTTGAATCACAAAACCGGGGTCAGTCAGTGCTCGACCTCAATTTCCATGAAACCATTAGAAAAAGTTAGACAGCCCAACCACCGCCGTCCTGAGCAGCATCTACCTTTGAAATATATTCGCTTTCGTCTAAATCAAAATCACACGACCACAGAGAGCGGTGCCGCCCATCTCCTAGCCTCATCCATAATCAAGACCAAATGTTTAAAATCCCTTTTCCCACTCCCTGGGATCGGATAAATAATGCAGCCGTGTATAGCGTCCTCTTGAATTGCAAACATGCGCGCATCTCATCTCGAATTCCTTTAATTTATCCCCCATCACCAGCAACCGCCCACGCGGCCCCTCAGACGGCACTCGGCACACACTGTTCAGATAATATTCATGAAATATTCAGACCCCCATTTAGATACCTGCTTGGCCGAGGCGAGGTCCTGTCCTATCTGCTGGATGTTTCTTTCGCCAGCCACATCCTTCTGCCGGGTGTGCATCTATCTTCGTCGTTCAACCCTTCAGCTTCAGTCGAGGGGGGAGATTCAAATGGAAATCAGCTGAGGCCAGTGCTGGTCCATCAATGTCCCGGCGATTCGATTCCGCATGCGATTCTGTCCACCTTTCAGTCCTCTTGCAGCATGAGGTAATTAAGTTGCCAACCCGCAGAGTGACCAAACTAATTTCAGGCGATTCCCTGCGTCAGCAGAGGCCACGGAAAATCAGCTTTAATCACTCTTCGCCTTGTGCTTAGTCAAACTTCACCCAGTACGCCAGCAGACCGAGCGGAAGACACCGAACTTGACGTCCGCCCCCAGAATTCCTTGGGCGAGCTCCACCCGTTTTCCATCTTATCTTCTGGTCTACCAAGCCCTCAGCATACACACACTTGCGGAGCTGATCCACAGACACAAGGCATGGTACGACAAAAAGGATGTTATCCTAAATGGAGTTTTGCCGGGGGGAAGACCCTTCTCACAGATACGAAAGGTGTCAAGTCACGATGTTCTTTGATCGCACAATCTATTAAACGGCTCACGAGGCAGCGGTGCTGCACGGCTGCACAAGGGAATGTTTCACTCGATTTTCTGAGGTTTGTCGGGAGGGGAGGAGCCTCGATGCATGCAGTTCCCCGAGGGGACGGTGGAAATGAATGACTTCAATTGTTCGCCATGACGGATGAATTTACGGATTGTTTCGTCACTCTCCGGGTGGTCGGGGGACGACGACAAAGCACGAGGAACGTCGTTTCGGATGCAATTTTATTCTTTAAGTTTTGTGGAGCGAGTGGCTGTTTTTTTGCCGCCTCCTTGAAGGATCATTGTTTATCCAAGTGTAAGTTCCATCGCATTCTTTGCTCTTAACCGGGGGCGAGGAGGTACGTTCACTGTGAGGGAAGTTCTGAGCACTGTTCGTTCAGAACTTTTGTAATTTTTCATGTGACTCTCACTGCTTGAGGAGACAGAAAGAGTTTGCATTTAGGGTCGGATTCAGAGCTGTGACTGTGAGGGGGTCCCTGCATGGAGCAGGTGCTGTGTGGGTGGATTAGGGAAGCGAGTTTGTCACTCCCATTCAGGCGAAGAAAACTTGATTTTTCTAGACAACTTAAGTTGCGCTCAATGCTTTTGTGGGAAAGTGACGGTTGGCGCTGTCACGATGTGCACTCTGAAAGTGGGAGACGAAAGGAAAGGAAGTAGGTTCCATGATATTTCCTGGTTGGCAAACCTTTCCGTTGTCAGTCTGGCTCAACGTCATCATCAGCCCGAGAAAAGTTTGCCACAACAAGACCAGAAACGGGAACGTTTAAAATTCAATTCATTAGCTCTTCCCATCGCATAGGGAGAGCTTCCTCTTGTCTTAACATAGAATGTCCCAGCTTTGGGCAGCGATGGCTCACCACCCATTCTGTACTCATTGCCATCCTTTCCATCACAATGCCACTTTCGCTCTTCTTCGTCGCACTTGACGCCCCAAAACCCCGCCGTGCTCGTAAGAGACTCGGTGAAGAATTTGTAGGCCCGAGTGTGGGAGCAGCCAAAGCCCAGGCACTTCTGGAAGACGCCCTTGTTGGGGAAGAACGAGCCATGGCCGACCGGCTGGGCGAGTCCCAAATGCACACTCGTCTGAATGGACTCCACGTACTTGGCATCGGTGGGGTCGATACGGCATTCCAATGGCTTCCCTCTGAAAGCGGGGCCGGCTGGGTCCAAAGCGAAGATTGTGTTGAACTGCTGGGGGGCGATTTGTCTTCCCGCACTGCCAGCTATCTGGGCACCCAAGCTGTGTCCGACGAGGTACATGTCGTCGAAGCTGACGCCCAGGGTGTTGTGCAGGTGCTTGGTGAAGTTGGCAACAATCTCCCCAAAATCTTCGACTAGATTCACAACTCGGTAGTAGTTGAGAGTGCCCGAGGCCACGCTCCAGTCGATGATGATGACATTGAAGTCGCCAATGCTGAGGTAGGCATCCTTGACGTCGCGTCCGAAAGGTGACTTGCTTTCGCTCATCCAGCCATGAATGACAATTCTGAAAGGGAACAGGATCGGATTAGCCAAAGGGCTTCTGCGAGCGAGTAGGCGTTGCTTACCTTGTGGGATGTGACACATTGAAACCGGACTTCTGCAGAGAGTCATCGTCGATCCTGAGCTCCTGCCCGCATGACGGGAACGCTTGCTTATATAGGTAGAAGGACATCTTCATTTTAGGCCGCTTGAAGAGGTTCAGGGTCTGGATTAAGTTCAGCAGGAAGTTCGTATCAGTTTGATTGTCGAGTCCTGTTGGATTGCTGAGATCGCGACCACACGTGTCCCAGTCGTTGTCTTGACAGTTAGCCAGTCCAAGTGCGAGAACGAGGATTAACAATGAAATTGCTTTAAAATACATGTCGGTGTCTGCGGTGATCTCTTAACTTGAAAGCGATTGAGCTTGAAGCTATCTGTAGCGATGTTCTTTGAGAACTGAATGCTCTTGCTGTGCCCAGCGGTCCATTATATACACACTCAAGAACGTTGCTTATCGACGATTCCCATCAGACGAAATTAAGACTCGTTTTGATCGCGTCGGTGATTAGTCACGTCAAAAAGCCAGTACGTCATGAGATGTTAAGAATTAGAATTTTGTAGACTATGCCGTCGTCGTGGGTAAGGCCAAACAGAAGAATTATTTAATAATTTGCGAGAACGAAAGTGTTCGGTTGTTGAGTCATTATATTTTAAACGTTCTAAAGTGTTTGTTTTTGTTTTCGTTAAGAGGTGAGGCTCATTGAATATGTAGCAAAATTCAGATTTTTTCGATTATGGTTAGTGCTGCAGTACTTCAATAAAGAGCTTACGTGAAGCTCCATCGTTAGTTCCCACGAAGTGGTGGATTTTCTGATGCGTAACGCTGTATAGTGTGACAAGAATTTAGCAAAATTCTGTATTTTATAACATTCTCAATCAGTCAATCGGAAAATGCCATTCAGAAGATTGATTCAAGGAAATTATTTATGGATCATTGGACAAGCAGACATATATTACTATTCGCTTTTTTCATCGGACCAGAGGTCGTGGCGTTGTGGGTCAGAGCTGCATACAATGTGTTATTTTTGCGAATCTTTATTCCTGCGGCGCTTGGTATCGATGAACTATGGATACTAAAAAAGATTGCTATCAACGTAGGCGACATTTCAGTCGGTATTTTCCTGATGAGTAAAAATGTGCGACTGTAATCCCGCATTTCAGAAAAGGTGGCAAAACTGAAAAAATAAGTACAGACCGGTTTCCTTACTTTCTATTTTATAGAAGGTCTTTGAAGATACTGTTAAATACAAAATTCGTAAATACGTTAATAAAACTTCAGTACGGATTTAGAAAACTTCTCTGAACAGAGGGCGCAGTCCTCGATTGTTGTGCTTCATTATACAAATGCCTTGACACTAATAAATGCTGTGCGGGACTCTTCGTAGATACACCAAAAGCATTCGATGCAGTTGACCACAGTATACTTCTGGGTACACAGGATTCCGGGTCTTTATATTAAATTGATTTGCTTCCTATTTACAGAACAGAACCCAGCAAGTAAAAGTGGAGAGAAATTAAGTAGCGTCATACATATAGGCGTGCCTCAAGGTTCCGTAATTGGCCCTATATTGTTTTTAATATATGTAAACTCTATATTCTATCCTCCATTTTTTGGTGACGTGAAAGTTTTTGTATATGCATATAGGCCAACCTTTCCTTTGATTGACCTCTCCCTGGAGAGATTAACTATGATTTAAATTTATAACGACTGTGGTTTACTCTACATAAGCTATTATTAAGCAACGAGACCAGGCTAATGTGTCTCAGTTTCAATATGAAAGAACCTCCAAGAACATTGAATTTACATTTCATTCATCTACTTGTCGAAGGAATACGTTAATAAGTCGTCCTGGTGCTGAGCGAAATCCATACAACGACTCTACCAACTGCCACTCAAATTGCTTTAAAATAGAATTAGCCAATCAATACAAATACCTAGGGGTAATTTTTGACCAGCCCCAACATAGGCCTGCAATCTGAAAATGTATCTTTTATCGTACCTTTCTATTTCTTACCGCCTCAAGAAATACTGCTCAACAAACCTGTTAAGCACTATTTACTTGGGATTATACATTCCAGGCTATAATATGGAATGAGCGCGTGGAGACGTGCTTACTTTAATAAATGAAAGCAGTTAACTAAATTGCAAAAAAAAAAGCTGTTAAGAAAAGTATGCAAGTCGGCTAGCTTGGCTCATTCTATGGAACTATTTAGGAGAATAAACGCATTTCCGGTAAGGCGTTTATAAAGGGTGATTTTTTAGCTATTATCTTTTTGGCAACACTGGTCTAAACAGTGACGCACGTTTCGTGTTTTGTTTCACTGTCAAACATCTTCAGTTTGGTCTATAATTTAACCATGAATCGTACAAATGAACAACGCTTGCAAGTCATTGAATTTTGTTATCAAAATGCGTGCTCTGTTAAGAAAGTTCATCGCGCGAAAAATTGTGTTCAGCGATGAAGCTAATTCTTGGCTCAATGGGTACGTAAATAAGCAGAATTGTCGATTTTGGAGTGAATATCAGCCAGAAGCATTGCAAGAGCTACCAATGCATCCAGAAAAAGTCACAGTTTGGTGCGGTTTATGGGCTGGTGGCATCATTGGACCGTACTTCTTCAAAGATGATGCGAATCGTAACGTAACTGTGAATGGTGAGCGCTACCGTGAGATGATACCCAACTTTTTTTTGCCCAAAATGCAAAAGCTTGACTTGCATGACATGTGGTTTCAACAGGACGGTGCCACATGCCTCACAGCACGCGCAACAATGGACGTATTGAGAGGCGAGTTCGGTGAACATTTTATTTCACGTTCGGGACCGGTCAATTGGCCGCCTAGATCGTGCGATTTAACGCCTTTAGACTATTTTTTTGTTTGGCTACGAGTATGTTAAGTATGTCTATACAGACAAGTCCGCTTCAATTCGAAGACAACATTGAAGCATTTATTCGTGAGATACCGGCCGAAATGTTGCATTTGAGGCGCAGTCAAGGTCAACATTTGCATGAAATAATCTTCAAACATTAAATTATATGGACCGTACTATCGATTCAAATAAAGATTTCGTGCATTTTTCTGAATTTTATGTGTTTGTTTTTTGATAAACTTTCCTATAGCTTTTAAAAAATCTCCCTTTACTGTTTTAAAGTGCCTAAAATAATTTTCAAAAGAGCTAATTAGCCCAATTTCTGACACTTTTAATCTGCGTAGCAAAGAACCACCGTTGACATTCCTCCGTTTGAACTTCCAGCCTTGCAAACTTCCATACCATTTCTTTGCCTGTAAACTTTTTAATAATCTTCCCGACGTTATGCGATCTACTAGAACATTGCCAAAACAGAACATTTCATGGTTATTTAATTTTAACCACAATGAGATTGAAATTTTGTTGCACTTCCTAATTTGATATAGCCATTTGTTCTTTCAAATGTTGATGGTAATAATTTGAGTTTTTGAATTTCTGAATATTGTGTCCTTAACAACATTGTTGCACCCCACTGTTGCGGATTCATTGCTTTAATAGTCATTGTTGATTTCTTAATTTCTTATTAATTGTTTATTATTTAATTACTTATTAATTGTTATGTGTGAACACGTGTTGTACAACTTCAGTACATTTTTCATTTCTGATTGGGATTTGTTGAGTGTACATTAGCGGAATAAGAGATGATATCACTTGTTGAAAAATAATATTGTCTTGATTGTTTTTGATTATATAGACAATTTCCAGAGAAGTAAGGTGCTAAAGGAATGGATAGCAATACGGGTGCTTAATCTGAGAAAATTCTTCCTACTGCCAAGGATCTTAGAATTGCAGACAAACAATCATGCGATAAAATGGCGTAAAATGGCGTCTCTCGTTTGATTTGTGGGCTCACTTTTCTCAATAACTCTTCAGAAGTCGGTGCATCCATACGCAAATAATTGCAAAATCGTCGGGAGAATTTTCATTTTTGAATGAGCTCTTAACAATGCAATGGAAGAGAAATTATTTCTTTGCTTTTTCTTTCTTATTTCTTTTCTTTCCTTTCACCCAAAATTGCTTTTTCCGTCCTAGCTTTATCCTCAATAGCATTATTTCGTCAATGAGTAAAACAGGGAGCAGTGCGCGATCTGTCATTATATTCAAACACTCAGAAGTTTCTCTCAAGACTGACATATTTTGTGTGTGAACGCTAAACACCAAATTTCGCACCAAATTGTTGAGTCTGAACTAGGCTTGTGCATTTTAGTTCAGTCAAGAGAGCGCTCAGTTTAGCTCGAAACGGTATATTGAGCTAGCTCGTTCTTCTAGTTCATTTAGTTCCATGTAGTTCACTACTCAGAGAAGCATAATATAGGCCGTATGACACATTTTTCTGAGTCGAATGAGACAATAGAGCGGTGCAAGGAATTCACTAATGAAATTGTAACTAAATTCGACTGTGTACGCACTAGTCTCATAATTTGACAGATGATTGAAAATAGTTACCCATCTACATTATTCAGTCGCTAGCAGCTTGTTTCTTGGCATTTCTTTCGCTTTCTTTTTTGGAAACCAAATGCATACAAACCACGGTACAGATAATACACTTATACCCTTACCTTCAACACAGACAGTGTATGATCTATTGCAAAATGATATCTTTCCAAAAACTTGCTGTCTCCTCTGCAAACGTGTGATGTAATGTTTCAAAAATATGGAGACAAAAAGTAGTCTTATACGGGTTTAGTCAAATCTTAAACAGAAAAAAATCTCCTTAAAAGTTCACCCAACCATAGCATCATGAAATTATTACAAAAACCATATAACGCTTGGCAACGCACCGACGCCCGATGTGCTCGTGCTGCGGTAGACGAAAAGAACCCTGATGTGCATAATGCACATGGACACAAAAAGCACAAAAGTTCGTTTGTTTCTCCTGAGTTACATAAATGCGGAGTAAGGTATACCTGAGTTTGAACAGAACTAGTTCACAATGTCACTTTATTTTGGTCATTTAGTTCCTAAATGTTTTCTGAACTAGTTCCGTCGTGAACTACTCAGGGCTAGTCTGAACACCGCTAAACATAATCATCACAACCCAACAATACACTCTTGCCCAAAGTTCATCAATTTCATTTTTCGCTATATAGGTATGCAAAATAATTTAAATTTCACTGTGTCCGGGTTAAAGACACAGCAAGGGCCGAAGGTGTAGAGCGAGAAAGGAAGAGAAGGTACCTGTGCACGTTGGTTTTAAATATCTGCGGATTGTATTCTGGGGGAAATGTTGGTCTGGCAAGAGCATTCCATATTCGTGTCGTGCGGCAAATGAACGAGTCTCTAAATTTAATTGTGCGTCCGAAAGTAGGCTTAAGGGTAAACTGAGGAGCATTCCTGGCGAGACGGGTATTGCGGGTGAATTCATGGAGAGGAATGCAGTTGGCAAACTCACTTGAGCATCGTTTGTTAAAATAGCGATCAAGTACGGATAAAGACGAGACGGTACGTCGATGTTCGACCGAATCTAATGACTCTGCAATATTGTTGTCTCCTACAAGTATTATCGCTCGCTTTTGGATTCTGTCTAGTAGGTTTGGGGGTGGTTTTGGGGGCACCAGACCAGATATGAGCGTTGCACTAAAGTTTGGGGCGTATAAATGAAGGGCCTTATAAATAAAAGCCAAATCAGAAGCATCGATTGAGGAAACCTAAACATTTCGCAGCATTTTTGGCGACCTCAAATATGCGATCGTTCCAACTAAGGGTTGTGTTGATACACATACCAAGGATGGAAGACTATCAGGTTTCATCGACACAGGTGCCATTCATGGACAGTGGTTGACTATCAAGCGTTCGCTTGAGTAACAGCAGGCAGAATTGAGTTTTTGAAGCATTGAATTCGATTGTTTCTTTCATTCTGAAGGCGAAAATTAAGTCGTTTAAAAATAATAACCTAAATACCTACTTGACAGGCTTGTCCGGGAAAAAGGATACCCATTACTCACTCTGGACAGAGAAAGCGGATCTCTTCGCAGATCATTTGGAAGAAACGTTTAAATCACGCGACGGACAAACGTTTCCTGGAAACTCCTAAGGTTCACACACAAATAATGAACATTTTTGTATAAGAAATGCTACTTTGACAGAACTTAAGCAAGAATTGAAAAACCTCAAGCCCAAAAAAGCTCCTGGTTATGATTTAATCACAGGAGAAGTTCTGAAAGAATTACTTCAGAAAGCGCTTCTTATGTTTATCTACCTAATTAACGCCGCGTTTAGATTAGAACATGTCCCTAGTCAGTGGAAAGTGGCGGAAATAATAATGGTGCCGAAACTGGGGAAACCCCCAACAGACAAAAATTCTTATAGACCAATTTCACTGCTTCCGATAATGTCTAAAGTGTTCGAACGAATATTACTCAGACGTTTAAGCCCGGTTGTGGAAGAAAGACGAATTATTCCTAATCACCAGTTCGGTTTTAGAAGTAAGCATTCAACTATCGACCAAGTACATCGAATAACTGATGTTATAGAAAAATCGTTTGAACAAAAGCAAGTCTGCTCAGCTGTATTTCTCGATGTTTCGCAAGCCTTTGACAAGGTTTGGCACGAAGGTTTGAAACACAAGCTTCGACAGTTCCTCCCGAGAAGATTTTACACAATTTTATCGAATTATCTAACTGATAATTCGATTTCTTCCGTGTGAAATATGGGAAAGAATACTCCCTATTTAAGCCTATACAAGCTGGAGTACCACAAGGAAGTGTCCTTGGTCCCCTCCTTTACTTACTTTATTGGCTTTGGATTTAAAAAAAATTTGTTGGCACTCGAAGGCTTTTCAATTCTTTGAAGCCTGGGTCACAAATGACACTTTCCAACTTGTGTTGCCGGTAAGTCTTGAACAAGATTTTTTAACCAGTCTACTTGCATATAGCGTCTGCACTGATATTCGCATATCTTGGCAACTCCTCTAAAGTCCACTCATTCGTGATGTGCATCACCAACACACACAACTTATTCCCAAGCTCTACCAAAGCTGATTCACTTGAATCGAAAAACCCGTCTCTCCAAAACGAACGTTCTTCCCTTGCTACCTTTACACCGCCAACCGGTGTAATAACCCCCTCGCACCAACCGCCCACACGTCATGCCAATCGCACAACAAACAGCCTAACAACTGTCATGCCGCAAAGCATCTCTTAAACCATGCCAACGAATCTCTTAATCACCACTCAGCTGCACACACGGCCAAGTGTCTGAAACCAGTTCCACGTCGCGTGTGACGTGCTCCACATTCGCGGCAGTCACGGGGGACGGAATTCCCATAAGAAATATATGCCTCGACTGTCGTCGGAGCAAGCACGCGACATTGAACTCCTTCCACAACCAGACGCAGAAAGACGAGCATCGCACACCGCAGCCAGCCCCGCGACCCCGCACAGCAACGCAAAAACTATTTTTAGCATTTTCCCATGCGATTCTGGGAATCCGACGACATTTAATGCGGCCGTCGGAGCGGTGTCAAACTATGAAAAACGTAGTTGTCGGCTGATTACGCTTAACCCCACTCGGATCGCATTCGTTGTCAATGAGTAATGGAGTGCCGCGGTGTTTGTAAAGACACACGTATCCGTGCATCCGACCCACGTCACTCAGAGCTCACTCGTCTCGCTTGGCTTCACACTCGCACACTCGTACACCCACCGCCCATCGCCACGGGCATTGTGAGGCCATTAATTAGATGAAGCCTTGTTTTGGTACCGGTTCGACAGAGGTCTTATTTTTCGCGCTAATTGGAATAATTAGAGTGCGCTTTATTAATTATTCCATTAGACGTCATTAATTATCTGCGTCGCCTAAGATCGAAGTCAGGTGCGTGGCAACTTGGGAATTAATTCCCGGTTCACGTTGGTGCCGCGGAGAGGATGGCACACATACGCCATTTCCTTTCCCTGAAATTTAATTGCGTGGTGGGTGCATCCACTTGACTCCGTGTCGCCTACGCGAGGTGGCTCAAACCGTACGTGAAATCGCTCGCTAGAAGCTTCGCTTGTCGATTGGCATTTGATGAAACACGTCTGTGACGCGCGAGTTGTTGACAAGCCCTCGTGTGCGTTTGAAAACGCGATGCTAAGAAGTGAGTCGACTACTAATCGCGAACTTCGCAAATAATCCACTTACTTTATAAGAATTTTTCGTCAAATGCCGGCGGTCTAGTGTTAAACTGGTTCATTCATCGGACGTCGAGGGTAGCTAACATTTCGGGTTTTTTGAGATTCTGTTGTGATGTGACGACATTTGGGCGGTCAAATCCAAAGTGCGTGGCACAAGATTTTGCATAAACAGCGATTAGAGTCGCACGTGCTGGCGAGTCGAAATTTCCATGTGACGCTTCTGTTGATAATCGCGAGTGGTGTGCGTGGGTTTGGAGAAGTCGAGAAAATCAAGGCACATGACTGATTGGATGTTCCATCCCCGAAATTCATTAAAATTAATTGGGGCGGGTTTTTCTTGTGATACGAGCAATGACGTTCTTCATTACGACGTAATGTCAACCTTTACGTTACCTAAGGCGGTTGGTGAACTCACATGGAAATTCTTTGAGAATTCTTTCTGTGTGACGCTAAGGAGAGAACATTTGACTTTCGATGTAATTTGTGTGTCTGCCATTCGACGTCCTACGTTTGAGAAGCTGATGAGAGATGAAAAATACTCGATTTATTTTGAATTGGAAAAATGCACGGCAAATGAATTGGAATTTGAGATCATGGGTATTCCATGTTCAACGGAGGATTGGGTTCGTCCTTGTCTCTTGCCCGTGTTGTTGCACAGGGTTCCTAAAGAAAACACGACGTACGACTGATTTAGACTGGTGGAGTATTTTAATTCTTACAGCTGCCTTTTGCCGAGAGTGTGAGTAAGATGACAGGAATAGGCACGGAAGAGGGCACATGGAGGCTCGTATGGTAAGACAATCTATTCTTCTAGTCGAGTAGAATCAGTCGATTATGTGAACTAATTAAATCATGACATTTTAGAGAATTATTTTTTTGTTGGAAAATACATTAACCTTAGGACGGGCAGCTGGGTCTAGTCAGGACTAATTGGAGTTTGTACATATACGGCGATGTTCGAAATAATAGGGATTTCACACAAATTGTTCATCTTTTCGCAAACGTCTTTGCGAGGCTATACACCTTGTCACCTCCCTAATGCAAAGGGCGGATGGGACCTGTACCACCGACAGGCCTCCTCAAAGACACTCATTTCCCGGGAAACTGCTATACCGAGGAACACACTATAACTCCAACCAGTCAAACCCTCTCCCACTGCAGCTCCCTTAGGGTGACTAACAGCACTGTCATAAGGCCTATCAACTCCTTGGAGCCCTATAAACTGGCCGAACCCAGTTACTAGAAGGTACTACAGAAGGTTGCAGACCTCATTTCCACTTGGCTGGTCAGCAGCTTTCAAGGATGCCTAGACCTTAGATCCCATAGTTTATCATCCTTTCTTCTTAAGACACTAGACTGAACTGATTGACGTATTCACTCAACATAAAGCCACAGAACAACTTTCAATCTCTCAGCATCCCTATAACAAGGGCAGATCTGTCGAAACAGCCCTACACTTGCATGTTGGCATAATAGAAAAAACCGTCGAGCAGAAGGAATCTGCTGAAGACCGTAAGGTTATATGCGATATGTTTGCATCACATTTCCAATCAAACTTTGTTGACTTAGGGATAAGTTGCACTTCAGAACTTCGAGCAGATACAATCACAGACATAGGGCTATTAGAATTGACGAATGATATTCTTTCTGAGCTGTCCTCGGTGGATTCTAGTGCAAGCCTAGCGCATGAAAATCTTCCTCCGCTTTTTTTTTTTTTTAATGTTAAAGGATGCATTAGGCAAGCCCTTGGCCATCATTTTTAATATGTCACTGGCTCGCGGCGAATTTTTGGATTGCTGAAAGTCAGAGTTATAAAAGACTGCAATCTTTTGTATTGCTATCCCTGCATTATACAAGAGAATTTCATGATTTGTGATTCGATCAATTGACTTCACTTGATGACGCTGACTTCAGAACTAAAATCAGTATTAATTTTTGAAGTCTTGATTGGATAATTCCTTCCGACCAATCGTATGACTGAAATCAATTGAATGCAAGTCTTTAGAATAACCTTGCAGTCACCGAAGTCACTTTGCAGTTAGGATTTAGGTAATGATGTTGGAAGAGGGAGTGGGGAAGGTAGAATGTACGGTATAGAACATAGAAATTATACATCAAAACTATCAGAGACAGTCAGAGACAAAACTGCACTGCTATTAAAAACAATATATTGTGGCTCTGTTGCAATTGTGGCTCTGTTGCACCACCATTGATTTTGATAGCCGAAGATGTTGTTTCTGTTTTGCACTTTTTACAGCTTACGGAAGGTTCATCGTTTGAGAAGGATCTCTTACGATTTGAGCTTTCGGTGTCAATACAAGAATTGGGATCAGCCTCGTAGTCATCTGATGAAAAGCCTCGATATACATAAATTGTAAATCGTCAGCCTTTCAGACGTGTTCAATTTTGAAAGACTTCAAAGAAAATGTTTGAAATCCCAAAGACAACCAATATTTTTGAAGTTCCAAAGAATGCACCGACATTTTTTGTGCAGGTGACTTCAAGTGAATGCTGAAGACTTCAAAGTGACTGCAAGGTAATTCTAAGGACGTGCATTCAATTGATTTCAGTCATAAGATTGGTCGGAAGGAATTATCCAGTCAAGACATCAGAATTGAATTCTGATTTTAATTCTGAAATCTTAGTTCCAAAACGAAATAATGAATTGGAGTCAATTGATTTTTTTAATCAAAAGATTTAATTCTTTTACTCGTACATCTCTGCTGAAAGTATTCTTTCATCACCAGAATTCACAAGTAATAGTCAACTCCCGACCAAGGCTATTGAAAAAAATATATGCTGAAGTTCGAGACCATGTATCAGAATTTCAACATAGCTTTGTGAGTGGAAGATCAACTTCGACAATTTTGTTTATTTTTACAAACTTTTACCTAAGTTCCACTGAAGCACGACTTCAAGTTGACTATATACACTGGAGGCATTTGAACGAGTTCAACGTAATGTGCTCATAAAGAAGTTAGCGATGATTGGTATTCATTCTAAAATCTTGAAGTGGACAAATCTTGAAGTGGACAGGACAAATCGTAGACAGTTTTTAAAAATAGGTAATGATCTGTCACGGGCAATTTTCAATTTCTCTGGGGTACCTCAAGGTAGTAGCCTTGGCTTCTTCTATTTCTTCTTTTTATCAACGATTTGCCTTCCTATGATTTCCATTCGAACTGCCTTTATAGGCTGACGATTTCAAAATTTATAAATCAGTGCGATCATTGACGGATGCAATGGAGTTACAATATGACATCTCATCTGTACAAAATTGCTGTGATTTGAATGGACTACATTTCAATATTGGCAAATGCTCAGTTATGACATTTTCTAGAATTTTATCTCCTATAATCTATGAATATATGCTTGATAATACAACATTAACAGGAGTATGTTCGTATAAAGACCTAGGGGTTATACTCGGCTATATTATTCCAAAGGCCAACTCCATGCTAGGATTCAAGATCCTTATACTCTCAAGTCTGTGTATGTTTCTTGTATTCGCTCTATATTAGAATACTGTTGTTTAATATGAGAGAATACAAAAGAGATTTAGTAAATTTGCTCTTAAAAAGATGTCGTTGAATTCAAATATTCTTTTGATCTAAATCAACTGCATGTGAGAAGGACTTATTATTCAGTTCTTTTCGCTCATGACTTCAATACTGCTTACATTGATTGTCCGATGCTACTTTCCATGTTCAGTGTTTACACCCCGTCTCGTTGTCTAATGTCCAGAGATTTCTTTTGTTTCTAGGCATGGTACAAACTATGGTCAAGATGATCCTGTAACTAACGCTTGCGTAAAATTCAACTTAGTTGCCAATGTAGAGTGAAGATATATGTAAAAATGAAATTTTAAATTTTTTGAGTAGCAATTTAATCTAAATAAGATTTTCAGCAGTCTTAAAAAAATCCCGGACGGAAATAAACAAATAAATAATACCTTTAAAAATATTAAAAATGTCCATAGTGGCTTTTATTCACCAGCTTCTCAGTAACGGAGCGATCAGCTCGAAGCTTGGTGAAAACACAATCCGCAAATCTGCGAACAGAGGCACGCCACAAGGCGGTGCACTCTCCCCTCGTTTGTGGGGCCTAGGCGTTAACACAGACAAAACTGACCTAGTCCCCTCTACTAGGATGTAAAAAATCCCTAATTTTGATCGCCCCTCATTATACGGGACCCCTTAAAGTTTAATGATAACGCGGTGCGTGGCACGCACCTTTACCCAGCTTTGCACCCACCCTTAGTCTAATTTTGTGTAATTTTGTGTTTCCTTTAGAGAAAATACTTGATTCGTGTGTTATCACGCGGATTGTTCTCTTATTCACAGCACTCATTGTCCTACACACAGTAGGTGTGACCATATGGTCACGCTGGTGAGTAAGTCTTGGCATTCAGTTTTATAAAAGCACCGGCGCGGCTAATCCGTCATCATCCAGAATCATGCAGCTTCGCAACTCGATATAAAGAAAAGTACAAGCGCACTTCCATGCTTCATCCACACTTTTGGCGGGACTCATCCCTTGACTTTAATTGAATCACAATCATCTCAGCTAAACGTCTGACGCCAGCCTCTGCTGACTTCATGTCAGTGAACTCGTAACATAAAATCCCGCCCAAGACGTCACTACATTGACCGCACTGCAGTGCCCTAGCGTCTGCTTTCCGTCACAATGTCTTTGTCATCGCGCGAAGATACTTCGAAATTGCCGAATCAATCGCAAAGTAAACTACCAAGAGGAAGTGAATAAATGTATTCACACAGTGCTCGTAAAACACATTTATTTTTATGGTCATCTCATCACATTAGATTTGCGAACTACGATATTCGCCATCGCGTGCTGGCGGAGAGACCCACTTTGTTTCTGAGAATTTGTTCGTCAAGTTCAAGTTCGAGTGAAGGAAACTTGTTTTGTATGACTGTGGGAAGCACGTGAATTTTGAAACTATGATGATTGCATGTAGTTGTGGTAGCGAATGCTGACTTTATTTATTGAATAAATCATAAGCTTTTCATTTATAAGCATTTTTAACAAGAAGTGTAAAGTACAGAGCCTTGGCGAGAGGCGGTTTTTGGTGGAAGAGGTGACTGTTGAGCTACTGTCACCGGTGTGCTTTCTAGTAGTGGTGTGTCAACCCGGGCTAAAAATTCGAGTTGACCCGGGCTACACCTAAATCGACTCAAACCGAGTAACATTTATTTCAAACCGAATTGGCAAAACCGATGAAACGAACCACAATACATACAAAACTGTAGACAACCCGGTGTGAGCCTAGAATGCCGAAGCGAAACCAACCTTAAATCGAATTAGACAATACAAATCGATTTGCTACATTCCATATTGGGTTGGGGCACCTGACCTGTAGCCACCACCACAGGCTGCAGAATTTCGGTAGCTCTTAGCGTATTGTGTGTTTTGGATGTGTACACATATTCTCCCATTTTTCTCTAATGTATCAAAACAAGTAAGTTGCGTTGCGACTTGCGGGTTGCCACTTGCCAGTTGCACCTCCAGCATTTCGATAACTTCGCCTATTGTGTGTTTTGTATGTAAACATTATGTAAATGCTGCAAGTGGCACTGGGAAGTGGCAACTCGCAAAGAAACTTACTTGTGAAAAAATATATTATATTCTCCTTTTTCGTGTGACGTCAAAGCAAGCACGTTGTGTTGAACGTGCGTGCCTCATATGAATTGGAATTGGACAAAACATTTTGTCCCATTCCATAATCCATGTTTTTTGCTTTCGGTTCATCATCGAACCGAGTTCGTTAACCCGGGTTACAACTCGGTCTGCTTCTATTTTAACGCGGGCTAACTTGGTTTGAAAAATTTTCGGGAAAACACACAAACCGAATTGCTTTATTTTCTATTACTTTCATTTGCTAAACTACTACGCTAATCTACAATTATGCACCTTAAGTCTAAGTTGTCGTATTTTAAAGCTCTTCCACAGGACTCTCACTAATGGTGAAGTACGAAGTCCGTTCCAAAAAACAGGGATATCCCCAATACACAAGAAAAGCGACTCAAACTCAGCTGAAAACTACCGAGGTATTTCGCGAAGAACATCATAACGAAGGCTTTTTGTGGTGTCCTGGTTGATGGACTCGAAAAGTGGGTCGAGGAAAAGAACAAACTGTCTGGTTACCAAGCAGGCTTTAGAAAAGGTTATTCAACTTTAAACCAAATTTTCTCTCTTAAGGCCGAACCCAAGGGATCAAAAGCATTTCTTTGGCGAAATTTTTATCCGGAATCCTGCAATAGATCCAACTAGCGCTCACTTTTCCGGCGGTAGTAATGTTACCAATGTCTACAGGCAACAGTAGGGTGACCGCCTGAGTCCCACCAAAAGTGTTCCTCATTGTCTTTACTGACAGCGGCTTAACTTCATAATCTCGAAGAGACTCGGTAATGGCCGCGAAGACTTCATCCTTCGACGTTACTTCGTCCATGTCCTTGCATTCGAGTAGTATCTCGTCGGTCGTAGAATGAACTCTAGTATTTTCGCTTAACGAATCTTAGATTTTTTTTAGGCTCGAAGTAGGTTTTTCGGGAGACATCTTTAGCGCTGAAAGGAGGTCTCCGCCAGTTTGTTTCCATATTCGGCCCACGTCTTCTTCGACTTCTTTTAAATTCTTCTCCGATTTTAATTTTAACAACAATTCAGCGTAAGTAAGTTCCCCCGTTGATGATTTCAAACGGTTTTAGCAGCTCATAATACGGCACACCCTTCTGATCCCACCAAATACAGAGCATTACCTTCGCGCCATGGATATTTGGCTTTGGCGTTGAAGCCAAAATCACCACTTTTAAATCGTGCAAACCACTTTTGGCACGTTCGCTCAGCTAGCGCATGTTCATCATAAACTTCCACCAAAATACGATGACCTTCGGTAGCAGTTTTCTTCATATTAAAGTAATGAAGAAGAACTCCCCGCAAAAACACCTTTTCAGGCACAAAGTTCGGCATATTCGAGTGAAAAATAATTACTGTGAATGACATATACTGAAATGACGAACAATGACAGTAGCTTTCCAACGCATGTTCCAATGGAATAATACAAGTGGCGACATCTCTTAGCAAACCGCACATTAAGTTATAGACCCAATAATTGCGTCGGGACGTTTCATATCGTTACCACAACGCAACGATATCTACTGAAGCCATACAAAAAAAATCTACATTATGCCATCCCAATCATACAGAAGCCAGGATACTAGAGACATATCCACAATCGCATTCCACAGACAACATTCGAATTAATTATAAACCGATACCGTACACACAGCATGGAAAGGGTAACCCATCAAATCATACCCATGCGTGATGTGGCCCAACTATATACCATTGTGCGTACACAAAGTCACATCAGCAATCTGTTTTACAGATCAAAATCAGTCTACAGAAAAAGTGTACTAGAAGAGAAGAGCATGGTATGCGCACAATGGACATTACTCTTGGGATTCCTTTGATGGCATACCTACCCTTTCCGTGCTGGGTATGTATTCTATAAAACTAGACTGAATGTATCGATTTCGGTTGGCTATAGCACATGTAGAATCGATACGTTAATATTAACGACATCCATTGAAGAGTAACGTTTCGTTGCATGGTGTTTTATTGAACATTCGTTACTCAGTAACGAAGACGAAGAAGTTTACAGTTGGAAATGTTTCAATAACCAAAGCTTCCCCAACGCTCTAAGCAACGACAAAAGTTAGTCAAACGACTCGAAAATGGGCGAAAATTGGTTTCCCAAAGTACACCATTCACTTCGTTCAAGCTTCGTTAAACTGCACATGGAGCAGCCACAAATCGAAGAACAACTTTGCGTCCTCTCCCCCGAACTTAGAAAACGTTCAAGGGAATTATACTTTCATCAGTCTAATCTCCCTTAAATATGAATGATCCAATTAAAACGACCGTATCTGAGGAAAACTTTCCCTCAAACGAGCTTCAACCACACACAGTCCGGTTGTGGGGAGGAGGTGCCGCCCCCTGTCCACCAGGACGTATGCGTAATTGTAACTTTCCCTTTACGAAGGCGAACACCGAGACCGGCACCAACCAACCAACCAACCAACCAACACCGCAATCCAAACGCCATCAGCGTTTTAATTATTTTAAATTAATTTAACATCTCGTCCTATTTGAACTTTCCCTGAGCATTTGTTTAATTTACGAATGAAAATTTTAATTAATAATCATGAAATGAATAGATGGACGGGTTTACGGGAAACTTTCCGTCGGCAGCATTCCGGGTTGTGTCCATTAGCAGAGACATGCCCCAAGGGAGCGGAGCGACGGCGGCGATGCCGTTCGAAAAGTTTTGCTGTTCTGACCATCATCACTGCCACATGTCCGGTCTCTGGAGGTGGATGGAATTCAAATTGTGTCCGAATCCGGCGCAGGAGCTGATGTGTGGGCTGTGGACATCCACTTAACACTGTCGGGAAACTTGGACTCTGTCGGTAAGTTCTTAATGGAAAAATGATACGAAGTCGATGGTCATTGAGCAGTAAGGTAAGGTAGTAAGGTAGTAAGGTCGCCTCTATCTGTCACAAAACAAAAAAATTAGTTCGACCATCCACGTTCAGTTCAAGACAGATGCTACATTTGAGGCAAAAGCTAAATCATCAAACAGAGCTTACAACATTCCTCCAAAAATCGAGCGTGCATTTACGGGAACAAAGAACAGTGATGAATGATTCCACTTGGCATTACCCACTACGACGCCATAACCAACCCTCTAATTGAAAGCACCTCATGACGTACCCGCGTTCGAGATGACTAACCCCCGGCCGACAACAAATCGAGATTTCGTCTGCTGGGAGTTCACCGATAAGCCGCCTTCTTAAGTATATAATGGACTGAGGGACACAGGAAAAGCACAGTTCTCATTGAGCATTCCTATCGAAAGCTTCAAACTCAATCACATCCAAGTCAAATAGTCACCACCAGCACCGACATGTGTTTTAAAGCAATTTCATTGTTGATCCTCGTTCTCGCACTGGGGCTGGTAAATTGTCAAGACGACGACTGGGACAAGTGTGGCCGCAATGTGAGCCAGCCAACAGGATTCGACAACCAAACTGACATTAACTTCTTCCGAAAACTCGCCCGCACACTGAACCTCTTCAAGCGGCCTCAAATGCAGATGTCCTTCTTCCTGTACAAGCAAGCGTTTCCGGCCTGCGGACAGGAGCTCAAGATGGACGATGACTCGCTGCAGAAGTCTGGTTTCAATGTGTCACATCCCACAAGGTAAGCAACGCCTACTCGCTCGCAGAAGCCCTTTGGCTAATCCGATCCTGTTCCCTTTCAGAATTGTCATTCATGGCTGGATGAGCGAAAGCAAGTCACCTTTCGGACGCGACGTCAAGGATGCCTACCTCAGCATTGGCGACTTCAATGTCATCATCATCGACTGGAGCGTGGCCTCGGGCACTCTCAACTACTACCGAGTTGTGAATCTGATCGATGATTTCGGAGAGATTGTTGCCAACTTCACCAAGCACCTGCACAACACCCTGGGCGTCAGCTTCGACGACATGTACCTCATTGGGCACAGCTTGGGTGCCCAGATAGCTGGCAGTGCGGGAAGACAAATCGCCCCCCAGCAGTTCAACACAATCTTCGCTTTGGACCCAGCCGGCCCCGCTTTCAGAGGGAAGCCATTGGAATGCCGTATCGACCCCACCGATGCCAAGTACGTGGAGTCCATTCAGACGAGTGTGCATTTGGGACTAGCTCAGCCGGTCGGCCATGGCTCGTTCTTCCCCAACAAGGGCGTCTTCCAGAAGTGTCTGACCTTTGGTTGTTCCCACACTCGGGCCTACAAGTTCTTCGCCGAGTCTCTTACGAGCAAGGCCGGCTTTTGGGGCATCAAGTGCGACAGTATAAAGAGGAAGTGGCATTGTCACGCAGAAGATGCTAGTGAGTACAGAATGGGTGGCGAGCCATCGCTGCCCAAAGCTGGGACATTCTATGTTAAGACAAGAGGAAGCTCTCCCTATGCGATGGGAAGAGTCAATATATTGTAATGAATTTCTTGAAAGTCTTGTGTTCGTCTTTAATTTTGTCAAGCCTGATAAAATTTGCTGTTTTCTGTAGTGAACGAAATCTGTTGATGTAAATGAATATGAGGAGTCCCTTGCATCGACAATTCCCCATTTTAAAAGGCTTAGAGTCGCCGCTGTTTTTCAAAATCCCTGGTTGTAGTGACTGCTTCAAGCCATGTTCTTATGCTACTGTTCGTGTACTCTTGCGATGATTTCAAATGTTTCCTCGTGTTGGGGGATTTTCAAGTCAGAAAAACAAACCACTAAGAATTTGAATGGATACGTCGATGACAATTCTTTATTGTCGTAGTGATCAGGGCCGGGCCCACTATAATCGCAGGATGTGCACAGGGCGCCACGCTCTTGTGGGCGCTTTCTGAAGCGTATATAGACGTTTCATCTGTCCGTAAGTCCCACAAAGAGTTGAGCGAAGCGTGTAAAAATGTCCATAGGAAAACATCTCAAGATAGTTAATTCAGTTCTCTGTTTATATTTTGAGCGAAACGTGCAGAATTCCATCAGACTTGGTAGCATTTTGGCAGAAGGGTAAATTTAAGAGATATAGTTAGAGAACTGAGTTTATTGTGTCCTATAGTCATTTTTGAGTTTTTTGACTTGAGCCTACGCAGCCTAGGTTCGATTCCCCATACGAACGAAACGTTTTTCACGGCCCCACCTCGAGCTACTGATAATGCTCAAAGAGAATAACTGTCTAGAAAAAGCTTCTCAAATAAAAAACTGTAGATACCTTCCACTCGTGAGAGAAATGGTTGGCTGGGCCTGGCCCTCTACGAGCTGCAGCGCCACCTATATTATTATGTTATTTTGAGATGATAGACATTTTCGTGACACGCATTGAAAGGCTAACACTCGTGTAAGCTGGAAGCGACTATTGCTACAAAAAACTAAGAAGGGGCGCCAAACGTAGGGTTTGCGCAGGGCGCTCATTTTTCTCGGGCCGGCCCTGTCGGTGATACATCAGGAATCGCATATAACTACAGTTGATTTGTGGAGTATCAGTTTTTTTTTTTTTTTTTGGGAGGCGAACATCCTGTTCGATTTATGGTAATCTTTCAAGAGGTGGGAGGTAAGTCAAATCAGTCAACATAATTAACTTATGAATACTTTTAATGCAATACATTGTTTGAAACGATCGCCGTCCTCCAAACCGACCAGTGACATTTCCGAGGGACTGCAGTGACGTAGTTCACCTGTTCGATCCCCGGTACGACTAGAAATTTTCATAATTTACGGGTCCACATCTTTCGAAGCACGAACCTTCGTCGAAGACTTGTCAGCTATAAGCTTCTCAAACTTCACCTTTTAAAAATCTCGACATAACACAGTCCACTCACAGTCCACTAGATCAACTATGAGACAGAGATATGCGACTTCACAGCTGTTTGTTCCTGAGCTGACAGTTAATCACGAGTTTTGAAAATTATTGAAAAGAGCACATGAATGTGGGGTTCTCTGATAGGATCGTTTGGTCGAGGTAGGTATATTAGGTGCGTGGGTTGAAGCGGTGGGGCCACGTCTCACTGAGGATCTATTGGACCCATTGTGATGACTGTTTGGTCTAAGAAAACGTTGTGAAAAAGTTCGCATGCTATCTTCGCACCAAACGAAGTCGTGATGTTTCATCAAAATTCTCAAACTTCAGAGGTTTCATCATACATTCTCGGGCTTTCGAAGCCTCGCGATTTCGGCGAAATCTAGCTCCCCCCGAGTTCATCCGTCTATGAGAGGTTGTCACTTCGAAACAATTGACATCGAAAGACTTTGGCCTGTTGAGGTTTCTGCAAAAGTTTATCCAAGCCACTCAGTTTTGGTTCGGTGGAAGCTAAGTACAAAAGAGGTAAAAGTCGGTAGGCCACTCCATCTTCTGTCGAAAATGCTCGACTACCGCGTGCGCTTGCGGCCGTATAAACCGATATTTCAAAGCCTTACAATCCACTACACTCGTAGTTGTCTATACTGAAGGACAAAGTTATTAAGCTCCATATTGAACCAGAATACATGAACTCACAATTGTGTTTTCTGGCGATTGTTTCCCTATGTCCACACACTTTTACACTCCAAAGACTGTCTGGTACACGGCCAAATATCGGACGCAGATTTTTGTTAGATGATACAAAGATACAAATAAAGCCTAACCTGAATATATCCCCGTCCGCGTCAATGGTACACTTTTTATGCATTTTTTTAAACAAAATCCGATACCAAAAATGCAATTTTTTAAATTACGACATAAATTTTCTCCTTGAGCCAAACCGAATTCTTACAACTGGTGATTTGGAGTCTCCAAACTTAGGATCAAGGTTGTTTAGCGGTTCATAACGCCGGCATGCCTTAGCTTTAGTTTGAGAAGCTTGTTCTAGACAGTTATTACTCTTTGAGCATTGTCAGTGATTTGGAAGAAGTGAAATTTAGTTTGGTAGTCAGGGAATCGAACCCAGGCAGTGACGTTCGGTTGCGTAGGGTTGGACGCATAAACGCCAAGCCCACAAAACGCTTTACTAACTTTAATAAAGATGCACATTTTGTTTGATTATTTTTCAACTCGTATTTCACACTACTTCCCAAAATGACAACTGTTCGAAATGTCACAGCTGATTCGAAGTGGAATTTTGTTCGGGCGAAATTCGTAATTACACGTGCGAAAAACAAGTATTTCGGGCGAACAAAAGCATTCCGGATGAAGTGCTGTTCGGGCGAGATTTATATTTAGGCTGATTATGTCAGTGAAAGCACAAGACGTTAAAGTGAAGATAACCCAACAAGTAATTTGAGGAACGGAATCGACATTTTAAAGTAAACCTATTTTCGTACATCTGGAGACATGTAGCATGTGTTCATGCAAGTTAAGCTTTCTTTTTAGTGTGGCGGTATTAGAATGTCCCGCTCTACATCCAATCATGTGTCAAATAACAATCCTCGATAGTATAGTGGTCAGTATCCCCGCCTGTCACGCGGGAGACCGGGGTTCAATTCCCCGTCGGGGAGGGCATTGTTGATTTTTTATTTTTTATGGATGTGAAATTATTTTATTTTCATTCGAGACCTGTGTCAAGTTGTTGAGTTGTTTTTTCTGACGTTTAAAGCGATAAATGACAGTCGGAGAGGTAAAATGACCTCGCTCTACAATCATGTAGGAGTACACGACACGTTTAAACTATCGGGTTCTTCAGAGCTATCTTGCTGAAAGAGGCTGTCTTGACAGCTTTAGATCTTATTTACAAGTCTTGTCTTTCGTTGGCCGACTGTTATTAAGCCGTCAGGAAATTGGCATCAATAAACAAAATGAAAACAGGGCGTATTTAGGAAGCTGATGTGTTGAACCTGTTCCGAAACGGTTCAGGATTAACAAAACGATTATCGACCATCCAAAGCCCCCTCTCGAAGAATCGAAAGAAGACCTTGATAGATCCAGTCGTGCATATGATGATGCATATCACACAAGCATGGAACTAAAGTCGGTCGAGGTGATTCTTCCTCACTTCAAGAGTAATAGTCTCCGGTCCCTTACGCTGATGTGCCTGAAGGCAGAAGACAGAACGACTGCAAGGGCTATACAGCGATATCGATCTGGTCAAGCGCGTTCGGGTCCCTCGTCTTTGAAGGGCCCCAATGCTTTGGGTCGGAATGTCTTGAACTACGGCCCTGTTAAGTAAAATCACGCCTCCGGTTACAGAAAAGGGACCTCAGTCACTTGAATGTGAGTAGGAAGGAATTAGCATACGACCGTGCTGGATGGAGAGGCCATCCAAAGCCCCCTGTCGAAGAATCGAAAGAAGACCTTGATAGATCCAGTCGTGCATATGATGATGCATATCACACAAGCATGGAACTAAAGCGGTCGAGGTGATTCTTCCTCACTTCGAGAGTAAAGTCCTTCGTATAGTCTCCGGTCCCGTACGCTGATGTGCCTGAAGACGCTGATGGCTGAGGCTCAGCTCAACCCGGGATTGTAGCTTAATGTTTCGATCCATGTTTAATAAGGTCCTAGTGTATCCCAACCAACAGTCGTTACAGGAATGCTAAATGTTAAGGGGTTCAAGAACAACAGTTTAAAGTGTCACCAATTGTTTAAGGAATGCTAAGTGTTGAGGCCTTCGTTGTCCTTTGTTAAAGCCATACAGGTTGTTTTTCTGCTTCGGTTTCCTTTGCGCATACGAACATCAAGGAGTGGCTCGCTCTGGGAGCTTTTGTTTAGACAAGGCAGGTAACATCTGCAGACATTATAAGAAAGTCGATGTACTGAACAAAAGCTATTCCTAAATGAACTTAGAGCATCTTGAAAGGCAGTTGACAAGCTAGTAGGTAGGTTGGTAGGACGACTAGCATCGTTTATTGTACAAAACTATAGCTCCACGATTCATTGGGCTGTCAAGTTGACAAGTAACTGTTCATGAAAACAATTGAAGATAAAACAAAATCAAAAACAGACACGTGGACTGGCGACACACCCAAAATATTCCTAATCGGTTCTATTCTCGAGTTTTTATCGCAAATTCCTCAAGTCAGTCACCCAAACTTGAACTTGAACAACAAACTCGCAGAAATTATTTGCGTCTCTGGGGCAACGTGTGGTTTTTATATCTTAAACGTCAAATGCTTTTCCGGTGGCTAGTAAAAGATTCTTGAGCCACGCTTCGCGTTATTTTGAGAGGTTAAATCGAGAACCTCAGATTGCGAGCAGTCACGCGAGTTTGCTGTTTATAGCGCCACATACTGTTCAGGTTGGTTGGTTGTTTATGTCTAACCGAGGTTATAGCGCCACCTGATAAAGACATTGTTCTACTTTGTCTACCCCGAAATAGGTATGGAATTAGTCAGAGATGTGATTTGGCGTGAAACCGTTGGTAGAAGCTTAGACACATGTCACAGTTGTTTGAATAGACTGTGAATCAACTGACCTACAGCAATAGGGCTTGAAAGTGCGTACAATTGGGTTTGCACCCAATTGGGACAGATCCAAGAAATGATTTGACACCTAAATGTATCTTCTGTACCACTCCCGAGTCATGCTTGAAGATGACGTTTCTGGAATGTCCCAGACCCCATGCAATTGATGTGCAAATCATCCTGTGACGTTGTTTCCACGAAACAAATCGATGTTGACAAGGAACCACGAAGGCCACAATCCTGGTGTGGTTTCGCCTTGGAGGGTACATGGTACATCACATCGTGACTCGTGGGGTTCTGATTTGACTTCAAAAGGCGCGACGGTGATACAACTCAAATTTTAATGCAAAAATAGATATTCTGATCATGCTTTACGATGCACTGAGTCGAAATTTGATTTCAATGACTTTGGTTACTCGGATTGATAAACAACATTAAATGATTTCATTCCGTTTTTGGTCAATGCACTCCTTGACGCTGCTTTGATAAAAACAATTCAATTTCGACATCAAATGGAAGTTCTTTGAAAGTACCCCCTAAGCTGATTCGAGGAGAAAGCCGATCTTTATTGTTTTGTCTACGTTCTGTTGAAGGTCATTGTGCGATCGAGGCATGATCGATGCTGACGCAGATTAAATTCGTAATTCTGGCGTGAAAGAGAGAGAGAGAGACAGTTTACTTCCCAAGAACATCAACAGCTTGTTGGCAGCACCCCAAATATTTCATCATCTTCAAAATGCAAGTACAGTTTTGAATAACAACAAAGCGCCAATAAAAAGGCGGGCTTTTTGCAATCGCGATGAGAGTGAGCGGATTCCAGTGAAAAAACAATAATTTTGGAAAGTTTGTCATTCCCCCCACAACCGCCCAAAATTCGTTCAACTACCTCGGTTATTCACGTCAGGCCCAATTAAATTCAGAAAATCCAGAGTCTTACTCAGTCGCGTTCCGCGAAGAGTTGTAAAAGAATACAATCATTTTTGGAATGAAGTTTTATGATTTATCTACAAAATAACTTAAATCGTCTTCAAAATGTGAATTGAGCATTCATTTTAAACTCCACTTTACTGGCGTAAAGTACGTAACGGACTGGACTTGGGCCTCAACCAATATACCTCCAATTTCGCACTCCAAGTTGGTGAAGGTGCTTCTCCACTTGTTTCTTCACATCATCCCGTGGGCGTCCTCTATTGCGTTGTTCCTATGGTTCGGAGTCGAAGAATCTTCGATCTGGAGCGGTGTTGTCCATGCGCTCTGCATGGCCTAGCCATCTTAGACGTTGAATCCCTAGCTGTACCCGCTGTACAGCCCGTATAGTTCATGAATGCAGGATCAAAAAACCTCAAATTTCGCACGCCAAGTTGGTTAAGGTGCTTCTCCACTTGTATGCGCCATCGATTCCGTGCGCGTCTTCAATTGTGTTGTCCCTATGGTTCAGAGCGGCGTTGTCCATGCGCTCTGCATGGCCTAGCTGTACCCGCTGTACAGCAAGTACAGTTCATGAATGCAGAACCAACATACCTCCAATTTCGCACGCCAAGTTGGTTAAGGTGCTTCTCCACATGTGTGAGCCATCGGTGCCATGGGCGTCCTCAATTGTGTTGTCCCTATGGTTCAGAGTCGAAGAGTCTTCGAGCTGGAGCGGTGTTGTCCACATTGCCTAGCGGTCTACATTGCCTAGCCATCTTGGAGTCGAATCCCTAGTCGTTGTGCAGTTCATGGTTAAATCTTCTTGTCACCAAACATTGAACTTTTCTCTCAAAAATACCAAGGGCTACCTCATCTACTCTTGAGACTGTGCAGGCTTCCGCGCCATAGCGCACGACAGGGATGATCAAGGTGTTACATAATTTTAGCTTGGTCCTTCGAGAGATGACTGTATTACTAAATTGCCTCTTGAGTCTAAAGAAACAGCCAAGAGTTGTTTTCCGTCTGATCTCGGTACTGATGCTGTTTGTACTGTTTATTGTGGAACAGAGGTAGACGAAGTCCTTCACTGTCTCGAAGTTGTAGATGCCTATGGTGACGCTCTGGCCGATTCGTAGATGTTGTGCGTCCTTTCTTGATGACGACATGTACTTCGTTTTGCCCTCATTCGCCGTAAACCCCATTTTAGACGCCTTAGATTCGACGTCAGTAAACGCTTCATTCTTTTACCAATCACGTCAATGACATCCGCAACATCCGCGTGTGCTAGCAGTTTTACGGACTTCTGGAAGATCGTGCCTCTAGTGTCGGCGTGTGAGTCTTGCACGATCTTTTCCAGGATGAAGTTAAGGAAGTCAAATGTCAGCGCGTCGCCTTGTCTAAAACCTGTTTTGACATGGTGGGTCTTTGAGGAGTTCGTTTCCGACCTTGATGGAGCAGCGAGAATTCTCCATCGTCATTCTGCTCAGCCTGACGAGTTTTGCAGGAATATGAAAACTCGACATGGCGGTGTATAGCTCGTCTCTATGCAGGTTGTCATATGCCGCTTTGAAATCGACGAATATGTGGTGATTGTCGATCTGCATCTCTTGGGTCTTTTCCAGGATTTGTCGTAGTGTGAAGATTTGATCGAAGGTGGACTTCCCCGACCAGAAACACTGATAAGGACCTGTCAGGTTATTCACGGATGGTTTCAGGCGCACATGCAGAACGGCAGAAAAGATCTTGTAGGCGATGTTTAGGAGCCTAATCCCACGGTAGTTGGCGCAGTTGAAAGGGTCTCATTTATCGTGGATCGGGCAAACGATACCTCGTCGGACATGCTTTCCTCCGATCACATCTTACAGAAGACAGTAATCCACCAGCTGTAGAGTCTGCGGTCTGAACCAGCAGCTTTATTCGACTTTAGTCTCGATCTCGCTATCTTGACATCGTCTAGGTTGGGGGAAAGGAATTCTCTTCTATCATCGCTTATTGTGTGGAGCGGAGCATGGCGCCTGACAGCGACTCTACTACGAATTGTCGCGTTTCTTCCAGACAGGCTTCTGTCGTTGTTTTACCCCTTGGTACAACTTTCGGAAATAATTTCTGCCGTAGCATCTCCCCATTTCCTCGATCGCGAGCTTCTCGTGCTCGTTGAATGCGCCTGCCTGCACTCGTTGTCAAACTAGGGGTAGTTCGGCTCTCTGATGGCGTTTTGACAACGGTTCGATTGTTCGCCTGTTGTTTCGCCTGGCAGGGTTGGACTCCCTAAGAGTTTAAGAAGACTCGATCCGCAAAGTTCGGTCCAAGGTACATGACCTTCCCTTACACGCATCCTCACGCTAAAAACACAACAGCAATGTAAAGTCATTTACTTACATACCGCCAAAACTAGTAGGCTTTTAGAAGAAGCAATTTTTTGAATTTTTCCTCGGCCACTGCTCCACGTAGGGAGACTGTTATTAGTATTGTTATTATTTATACAGCCAACATTTGCTCTCTTATGAGTTCACCTCACAAACTTCTGGTTTGCAAGCCTTTTATTTCACATGTATCGGGGCAGCATAGCTCGTGAAAATTTGCTTGCACTCTTTCGAATCTGAGTTCTTGTGTATCATATGGGGAATCCCAGAGGATGGAAGAGTATTTTAAATACCGTCTGACTAACGAGAAGTGGACTTAAGACTAGTTATAATAAAATTACACCCAGATCTTTAACGAAATAGGGGATGTAATTCGATATGCCGTAAAAATATTACATTTTTGAATATTCACCTCTAGTCCATTGTCATTGTACCATTCCACTAGTGCATCGATATCCAATTGGAAACTCTTACAATCTGTTAAACTGTCCATAGATTAATAGAATTAAAAGTCGTCTGCGAATGTTAAAATTTTACAATATTTGAAAATTTCGTGAACATCATTTATGAACAAAAGAAAGAGTAAGGTCCCACATGGCTACCTTGTGGATCGCCCGATGTAATTTTTATTTCTCGAGATCTAAATCTATTGCTCTTTAATAATTGCTTCCTGTCCTTTAAGTAATTGGAAAACCACTCTAACATTGACGAATGAAATCCGAAAGACTTTAGCTTTAAAAGTGTTCTAGAATTTCTTTAGATTCTTCACAGAATCTGCAGAGACCTCCTTCTGATAACCCTAGGCTCCTCAAGGCTCTATGAGCCTCCAGTGTCCTGTTTGAAATGTTTGCGGAGGTTGTTCTTGCTCATTTTGATACATGCCTCAAACCTCATTTTGGGTTTCCCTTGACCCAAGAGTTTCTTGCCCTGCTTCATGCCATGAGATTAATCCCAGTTTTCTGTCGGGACCATTCTTTCCTTCTAACTCCCCGAATTCTTCCCTGAGGACATGTTCGGGTTTGGGGCCTGTGAAATGTTCAGATGCTCCTTGCCTTCTGCTTCATAGCCTTCCGTCCCTGTATAGCTTGTTATTCAACAGAGTATTAATCTGTTCTCCTAGTCAATTCTTTGAGCTCCTGCAGGCTTTTCCGCAACAGCTTCAGAGAGACAGAGAGAGATAATGAGAGAGTTTAATTCTCTCTTAACAACAAAGTGCAAATAAAAAGGCGGGCTTTTTGTAACGTCAACAACTCGCGATGAGAGTGATCAGATTCCAAAGAAGGAACAAATATTTTGGAAAGTCTGCCGTTTCCCCAATTTCCATCCCAAATTCGTTCAACTCTCTCGGTTAATCACATCGGCATTTAAATTCACAAAATCCCAAGTCTTACTCAGTCGCTTTCCCAAGTACCCAAGCGGTGTCCAGGAATCAATTAAATGCCGCAACTTCCAATTGTAACAGAGAATTGACTCAGATAATTGACCCGCAGTCTGGCATCGGTGACCGTCAGATGGCAACGTTCCGGATATCACCCTTCCACAACAACGGAACACCGATCGAGTGGTATAACAATTCACTCACCTTATTATTCCAATTAACAAGAGGAATGCTCGTCGGCGCACACGCCTCAAGCGGTTTGCGATAAATAAATGTCGCCACAAATGACAGTTCATTACTCAGCGACGTAATTTGCGAGATGTCAAGAGTAATCCACATGTTGTCTCATACAATTGCCACTACGTCACGCGTGTGCCACTGTGTGCGGCTTTAACAAAGCGTCAAGCTGTGTGAATCAGGAGCACACCGGCCGCATAACGCGGGTGAATTTAAGTGAATGATGTCTGGGATTGAGGGCGTGGAACTTACTAATAAGTGCAGGGGAGGTGGGGAAGAGCGGGTCATTGCAAATAAATTTGTCACTGTTTTGATTTTTGACATAAAATGTCAACTGACAGTAAATCGGGTCGTATACTGTGGTCAGTGTTATGACCAACAACTTAATTCATTGGCAGTAAACAGAGTCAGCCTGATGTCGAAATGGTATCAGCAAATGTAGTCAATCCGCGAACAACTGAAATAGAGGTTCGGTTGGCCACAATGTTAACTAAAACTCTGTAAGTTTCGGAAAGGATAGAGGTTCTGTAGATTTTATTGAAAAAATATTGAAAACACTTCCTGTTTAATCACTTCTCAGAGTTAATGCTGCTTTCTATCTTTGACTGGTTTTGTTACTATTCGGAAGCTCTCTAAAGTCTGCACACGGTTCTCTTACCTTAACATCCATCTTATCGCCAATCAATAATTACATCTGGACCGTTTGTCTTGCAGTGTTTTTGATGTCTTAGGTAATTGGGTGCCATGACGGCCTACTGGGCGCGGCTCACATAGTCCAACGTGTTTTGTTCGTCGTGCCCATTTCTGGGAGTGTTAAGCTCTAAAACCAACCACATTCATGTGTGAATCTCAGGAGGGTTTTCAAGCCAACACTTAAGTCCTTTAGCTCCGAGGGGAAGTGTTTTCCTTTACTTCCTTTTCATCGCTAGGACTGGACATTCACAGCTCTCCCGCAGATCTTCAAAGTTTGAACATGTCGAAAAATGATTTTATGACATCCCTCACATTCCTCTCATGTTTACGTGCAGCCAGTGTTTGGGGATAACTTGACATTTTTTGGTACACCCGATCGAAGGCTTTGGAAGATTGTGGGCGGCTTCGCATCAACTCGTCGCTCTTCTGGCGTTGAATGAAAAGAGCCAATGTTTGTATTAAGCAAAATGGTGGACGCAAAATATGTCAATGAAATTTAAATATAAAAAAAATTAATGAAAACTCATGGTTATTAAAAGTGTTATAGTTATTATTATTATTGGGCTCATAACTTAATTCGTGCGGTTTGCTAAGAGATGGCGTAACTTGTATTATTCCATTGGACCATGCGTTGGAAAGCTACTGTCATTGTACGTGATTGCAGTATATGTTATTCATTTGTCGTAAATTGTGTTTTTGCGGGGTGTTCATCTTCATTACTTTAATATGAAGAAAACTGCTGGCGAAAGTCATCGTATTTTGGTGCAAGTTTATGGTGAACATGCGTTAACTGAGCGAATGTATCAAAAGTGGTTTGTACGATTTAAAAGTGGTGATTTTGGCTTGGCGAACCAGCCACATCAACGGCAAAGCCGAATATCCATGGCGCGAAGGTAATGCTTTGTATTTAGTGGGATCAGAAGGTTATGAGCTGCAAAAACCGGGTGAAACCATCAACGTATAACGCTACCGAACACAATTAATCCGCTTGAAGAGAGCAGTAGCCGAAAAACGTTCGGAATATGCGACCAGACACGAGGCAATAATGTTCCATCATGACAAAGCTCGGCCCCACGTTGCTATTTCGGTTAAGAACTATTTGGAAAACAGTGAGTAGGAAGTTTTACCCCACCCGCCTTATAGTCCAGACCTTGCCCCTTCTGACTACCATTTGTTCCGGTCGATGCAGAACGCTCTCACTGGAATACGGTTCACATCGGAGCAGAATATCAAAAATTGGCTCGATTCATTCTTAGCTGGCAAGCCGGTGCAGTTCTTTTGG
The DNA here is from genome assembly GCA_905231855.2 of Eristalis tenax. Taxonomy (NCBI): domain Eukaryota; kingdom Metazoa; phylum Arthropoda; class Insecta; order Diptera; family Syrphidae; genus Eristalis; species Eristalis tenax. The sequence continues at coordinate 93,864,982 of HG993125.1, forward strand.
GATGGGATCCACAAATTGTCAGAAATATAGGAAAAAGTCGTAGCTTCAGATGGGCAATACTTTGAATAATACTATTGTGCACGTTTTTCTTAAACAAACGTTAAAATTTTGAAAAAAAAACTCACGAATTAAGTTATAGAGCCAATATTATTGTTATTATTATTATTATTATTATTATTATTATTATTATTATTATTATTATTATTATTATTATTATTATAATTATAATTAATGTCATTATTATAATAAATTCTTTATTTTATTTTAGGGGCTTACAAAACAATACACAAGAATTATGGCATGACAAGTACCTGCCGTCGGCTTGGAGAGACATTGAAAAATAAAAAGAAATAAACAATATAAAAGCAAATGCAAATTATTAATAATACATTTTAAATCAAATAAATTGCTTGGACCCAATTGCCAAATGATTTCAAATATAAAATAAGATAAGAGATTATACATATGACTGGAGGGCATAATAATATGCCAATTTGAATGATTTGCGACATGAAATAAAGCATGTTATAAAGCAGTAACTGGGTGAATAACTGAGATTATTGCAGAAAGCTAAAGCGTGATTGGTTCCAATCAAAATTACGTAAGATCCCGGCAGAGATATCTTCTTGGACCTCCATGGAAATATAAAGCCTGTCTATAAACTTTATCAAAAGCAGACCTAAAGTCTACGAAGCAAGTATATAATTTGCCTTTCTTCTCTCTAAGCGCAAAAATGTGATCCATCGTCGAAAAGCCTCGACCGAAACCGGTTTGGAAAGATCAACCCACTTCTATAGTCTGTCGTACTTTACAGGTAGGTAGGTAGGGTGACTACATGATTATAATGAAATCATGCTCACTTAGAGCAGGTCCATTGTGCCGTCGCAGTCGTGACCACAATCCACTTTACCCTTTGACCAAGTAATGATTCCATCTTGGAATTTCCTGGTCAGTGGCTTTAAGAAATTTTGGAATATCTCTTCGATATCAGATCCTGAAGGTGATTGAAGTGGTATATTACAATGGCATCCATGCAGCTCCTGAATGAAGCCATTCTAAGGTGCCCCAAGTCTTCTAGTTGCCTATTACTTTACAGATAACCTTCCTGTATAATTTTCGGAGGCTATCACTCCTTCCTTGATTAAGCGTAGGCCAGATCACTTTCGATAATCTGCAAGTATCGAGCTGCGACCATTTGCGGTTTCGGTTTCGTCATCAATCGCGATTTTATTGTTTTCAGTGCGGATGGGGTGTCTCCTGATCTGGTGCCACTGACATACTGCCCCCTTTCTTTTCTCAGAGATCTCTGGCAGATATGCAGAAATGCCTGATCCCGTGTCCTCTTCCGATTTAGACCCGTCACTTGTAGAATTCCCGTGCAGTTAGGTTACAGACGTTGCTGCACTCTGTCTGATGCTTATCTTCGTATGATTCTGTTTTACTTGTAGTGACGTCCACCAGACTAGGACGCCATACATCAATATTGGCCTTACTATGGCGGTGTATAGCCAATGTGTTAACTTTGGTCTAATTCCCCATTTGGGGCTGACGATTTTCTTGCAATCGATGCTTTATTGTATTTTTCGTTTCCAGCTCAATTTGCTGTCAACTATAGCACCTAGGCCTTTGGCATGATCAGTTAAAGTCAGTTCTTTCTCTTTTAGCTCCGGTGGGGCTACTCTAGGAATGTTATATCTTCTCGTGAACAGCAGTTGTTGATGGGTTGACATCCATTCCGACATCGTTTCCTTATTGGGATTCAATTCTTCTGCAGTTCAGGACGTTATCTATCCATTCTTTGATGCAGATTTCAACGTCGAGTTTACTTATAGCGTTATCTATGCTCCTTCTGTATCTAAAAATTCTTCCATAGTGTACTCTTGGTTCTCGAGAGACTTTTCGATGGTGTCGACTAGGGAATGGAGTGATGTTTCCGTTGAGCAACCTTTGCGATACGCATGCTGGTTCGGATATAATTGTTTAAAAAGAGAATTTTCTCTTATATGTAGGTCTCTCCATGGATTTGAGTGTAAACGATGAGAGTGTGATGGGTCTGAAGTCTTTGGGACTGTTATGATTCGCTTTTCCACATTTCGGTATGAATACCACTTTTGCTCTTCTCCAAAGTCATGGCATATAGCTAAGTCGCAGGCAGCTACTGAATATAATGGTCAGTCATGATTTTATTGCTTTAACGCCATGTCAGGTCCTGGGGATTTGAAGGGATCGAAACTGTTTACCGCCCATTTCAGTTTTTGCTCATTTAAAAGAGTGGGTGGTATAGCTTCTGGTAACGTCTCCCACTCAGTGTCGTCATCGAGATTTTCCGTCCGGTTTTTGTAACCATTAGGAGTTGTAGAGTCTCCTCACTAGATTCTGTCCGGACAACGGGAGATTTTTGTATGTAGACAGGCATTGGCGGAGTTTTGAATAGTAGTAGTCTTAGACGACTACATTCGTATGTGTTTTCAATGCTAATACAGAATGTTTTCCTGGATTCCTCTTGAGCTGTCTTAATCCCTTTTTTGTAGGTCTTAAGGCTTTGCTTATAGAAATCACAGTCAGCGGTTTCTCTTGAGAACTTTGTTCTATTGACGCACCTCCTGCTGGCTTTGCGAAGCTCAGTTAGGTCTGAATTCCACCATTATGGCTTCTTTCTCTCTTTCTGTTTTCTCATGGGGCAGATCGAGTTGTAGGAAGAGTTCATTGACTTTGTAATATCCTGCGTTATCCTGCACAGGTCTTTTGACTTAAGTAGTGTTTTATTGTCCTTTCATATCTTGGCCAATTCGGTCTTCTCGGGTTTCTTGAGCTATAGGCCGCTGCTGTAGAGTTTCTACAAAGAAATGGATGTGTGGATGATCCGAAAAGAATGCATCCCTTGATACTCCCCATTTCCTTGAGTAGAGAGACTACATGAATTCCATGTAGTCTTCAGTGAGGTTTGTATCGCCTTTCTTAAAAATAACAAACATGACTGCTTTGTTGAAACTACTAGGGCTACATGCCTCACTATGGAGCCTATTAAATTGTTCTTAACAAGATAATATGTCACTTCCAGAGTGCACCTTTTGCAAAATTCCACCGGTATACCGTAAATGCTTGGTGCCTTGTTGTATTTCATTCTTTGAAGTGTTGCTTCCAGCTCAAGAAAAAAGCAGTTGCGATTAAAAAGTGCTCTGAAAAGAGACGCTTTGCTTCCCGTCCAACTAAGTTTGAGGCAATTATTCGAATTTCTTTGCTTACAAGAGTTTAACATTGGTAGTTATTTTTTTTTCCCCTTACCTGCATTCCACGACATAACATAGACTTACTGCCTTCATGCTGCATCTGAACTCAATTATTTCTTGATTGTCGATCAGCAATGCAGGCTGGCACTCCATGGTCGCCTCCACACCTTCAACCAGAGACAGCACTCAACATTTCATCTTTTTCGTGCGAAACCATGCAATCGGTTGCTTTCTTTGATGTAAGAGAGATGTCCACATGCAGGCGAAATGTTTATAGGGTCGTTACACATTTAACTTATTCTCTGAACGACTTTATAAGTACTACAGCACCCAGTCTCCGTATAAACATCCTCACATCATCCAAAAGCGCTTTAAATAAAATTGTATAGCCAAGTTATATCCAAACTCGTTGTGACTTGAATCTCGTATCAAACAAACGACCGCTCATTGATGCCTATAAGCAAAGCTCACGCTCCACAGCAATAAAGGTTCCTTGTTCAAAATAAGCCGGCTCTGTCGCCAGCCACTTCCACTCCGACTGACCGTTAGTCACTGACTTAATAAGGTTCTAACGCAGTACTTCCAATGTCCAATCGATCACATACGTGATGCAGTCCGATCGTTAAATGCCACTGCAAAAGCTCAGATGACTAAAGCGTTCAGTCCCCCAACAATTTCTTGAGTATAAAAGAACACGCTTGCCACTCAGTCTTAAACAGTTAACATTCATAAACCTCAGCGTGATCTTCAACACACTAAGGCTCAGCCATGAAGCTTCTACAAGTCACCGGCTTTATATTGGCCTCGCAATTAGGTACATCCTCGTGAGTCAGCTTCGCCCTCGAGCATCCTTCTAACAGACGCACTTTCAGTTCTAGTCAGCTGCCTGAACGAGACGTGGGACCAGTGTGGCAACGATTTGAGCCAACCTACCGGCCTGGACAAATTCATCGACGTCCCATTCCTGGAAAAGTTCTTCAGAAACCTGCTGCCCTTCAAGACGCCCGACCTCAAAATGCAGTTCTATTTGTACAAGAAGGACTTTCCGAACTGCGGCCAGGAGATCCGAGTCGATGATGATTCCCTCCAAAAGTCAGGGTTCAACCCGACCCACCCAACGAGGTAAGCAAATTCGCGAATCCTTTGTGACCGGCTCTTGCTGATTCTGAGCGTCATTTCAGAATTCTCATCCACGGCTGGATGAGTCAGAGCAAGACGGCGTTCAATCGAAACATCAAGGACGCCTACTTCAGCCTGGGCGACTTCAATGTGATCGTGGTGGACTGGAGCATCGTCTCGAGCACCCTCAATTACTTCAAGGTGGTGCAACTGATCGAAGGTTTTGGCGAGATTGTGGGCGGTTTCGCCATGCATCTGCACAAGACACTGGGAGTCGACTACGACAGCATGTACCTCGTGGGGCACAGTTTGGGGGCGCAGATAGCTGGAAGCGCCGGCAAGTTCATCTATCCGGCGAAGTTCAACACCATCTACGCCCTCGACCCGGCGGGGCCTGCGTTCAGGGGAAAGCCAATGGAGTGCAGGATCGACCCCACTGACGCTAAGTACGTGGAGTCAATACAGACGAGCGTGAATTTGGGTCTTCTGGAGCCGGTTGGCAGCGCCACGTTCTTCCCCAACATGGGTGTCTACCAGAAGTGTTTGAACTACGGATGCTCTCACCGACGGGCGTATCAGTTCTTCGCCGAGTCCCTCACGAGCCCAGTGGGATTTTGGGGCACGATGTGCGACCAGGCGGAAAGGAAGCGGGTCTGCCCCGAAAAGGGGCAACTGTACAAGATGGGCGGAGAGCCTTCGGAAATAAAGAATGGAACATTTTACGTCAGGACAAGAGCCACCTCTCCCTACGCGTTGGGCAAGTATGACGTGAATGTTAAAGCTTAATATGACAGACTGAGGATGAGAACGTTCTGTATTGTCGTTCCGGACGCTGTTCTTTCTTTCTGTTGTCTTCGCATTACACTACGTCAGCTGCCAGGGGTTTTGAGGAAGATGAGTGCAACGTAGTGAATGACTGTGATCAGAGTCTTGTGATGTTTTATGGTGAATAAATTTGTTGTGAGTCAGATGAGGGGTTTTGTTCAGATTTGAGAGAGAGGTTGGCTTAGTTTGAGCTCCCTCAGGGGATGCAGCTACTACATCCGCTTCATATTTTTCAAACATTGCTCAAACATTGTCACGCTCTGTGCTTTGTATTGCTGATGCGCAGTCGATCCTCGCCGACAACTTTAAATTCTCTCAACCTTTAAAACCCGCTTATGCTCAAAGTAAGCGCTTTCCAATGGCGTCCCTGACTCGCATGCGGTCTAGAAATTTCGTCGATGTGGAGGTTTTCACGTTCTACGAAGTTATGAATCCACAATTGGGAATCTATTCGAATGCCAATATATTTGCATTCAACATCGCTGTTGTCACAATGACCAAGTAGCAGCAGATTCAAAAATAGAAGAGGCAGCCGGCCAGGAATAAGCTGTTTAAGAAGCAGGCATTGTCGCAGACTTCCAGGCAGGTAATCAGAAGACAGACACCTCTTGACTTGACTTCAACTCATGCAGCAATTCATGCAAATCATGCTCATTTCACATAATGCAGCTTTCTATCCAGAATCCTGTTCTTAAAGTGGGCCATAGGCCAATAATCGAATTGTCGAATTAAATCGAATTAAAGAACCAACAGCATTGGCACATATTGCCAATCTAGTTTGCGACCAATTTGGTACATGGGCATAAGTTCAGAGACCATCAGTCCATAATCGTAACAATCGGTTAAAAAGTAATGTATAACTGATTTAGTTTCACTCTCGTGAGCGGTTAAGCCCTGCGGAAAAGGGGTTATTACGATTGGAAATGAGGCCAAATTTGAATTCTGCCTGTAACAAAAAGTTTCACGGGATGTTAACCGATTTTTTCGCAGGGCTCAACCCGCTCACGCGACTTCGTCGCTCCGATAAATGCATGTCAACAACTGTCAGGCAGGCGTCTGGAGCTATCAGTTAATTAAGTTAAAACTTTAAGACTTGGGACCTGCTGCGCATCCCTATTTCCCTGCTTGTGGTCATATAAATTCCAATACCCTAGGCACGTAGTGCCAAATTGGCCCTATGACTCTTCACCTAAGTGACATTATGCCAAATGTTATTGATCCCACCAAATACAGAGCATTACCTTCTTGCCATGGATATTTGGCTTTGCCGTTGAAGCCAAAACCACTTTTGCCATGTTCGCTCAGCTAGCGCATGTTCACCATAAACTTCCACCAAAATACGATGACTTTCGGCGGCAGTTCTCTTCATATTAAAGTAATGAAGATGAAGACCCCGCAAATACACAATTTATGACAAATTAATGACATATACTGAAGTCACGTACAATGACAGTAGCTTTCCAACGCATGTTCCAATGGAATAATACAAGTTACGCCATCTCTTAGCAAACCGCTCGAATTAAATCATTGCACCAATTTTTTCCAATTGGCACCATGTCTCTTACAAATCAGTTCAACTGTTGGGTTATGCAGATAACACGGATGTCGTTGTGCGTTCCCAACACACTTCGACGGAAACTTTCACAGCACATTCATTATTGAAGAACAGGCGAAACGAGCATGCCTCAACTTCATAGAGCTGGAGGTCTTAAGGGGTGTTGAACTGAAAAACATCCTAAGATGCATATGTGCGTCTGGCTGGTTTTAGGTTACAGTAGGTAGGTCTCTTTAGCACTGGCACAATGGACACAACACGTTGATCTGAGTGACACACGGCTACAAAGTCCACAGGGCACCTTTGGCTAAGATGAATTTGTAACCGCATTGAGTTTTAAATGAAACCTAATTGACTTTTCGATTGGAAAGTGAATTATTTTTCCTTCGAACTGACGAAACTACACGCAACAACTTTCCAGAATCACTCAAATAGTTTAATAATTACACTTCGATTGTAAGTACAATTTTCCAGTTCACATTACAAAAATGACCACTAGATGTTTAACTCAGTCGTGATTTTCTTCACATCCGTCCCCATAGTAAATGCGGAAATACCCAGCATCGGGATTAGGAAACTTTGCCACAATCTGATGCAGTCTGAATCCATTACGTGTGCTACTGCAAATTCGCATTATTGCCGGATACTCGTTTGACGTTATCAAAGGTAAAGTACAAAGAAAAATTACCCCAGATCAATGAATTCTATAGCTACCGGAAGAGTATAATAATTATCATCATTTGTATCAACTTTGAAAAACTCTCGTGGAGTTGGAAGGGAAAACGTCAAGCTATTACCTCATCCCAGCGAGACGGTGAATTTTCCGGCCGAGAATCGAGGTAAAATACTATTCTTAGCCACATCTGCACACATTTGAATGAGAACTAGATTGATTGCAACAAACCAGTTTCGAGAAAGCTTTAAAGTGTTGCCGTTGATTGTGAACATGTGAAATCACATATCAGTGCATACTTTTAGGATCACCAGACATTCACCTAGGTCAACCATCAAAGACATGGGATGGGGCTACAAGTTTGTTGCATACATTTAATGCTTTTGTTACTTCCCGTATGAAACTTTATAAATGGATTGTACCACAGACAGTTGTACCGAGCCATGGAAATATTGTCGTCTCTTAGGTGCAGGTAGCATTACATTCGCTCAGGTTTTGTGTGAGTTACCACTAGCTAGATCACTTACGAGCATTTTGTGGTCTCTACCTACTCTTCATCATTCTGCAGTCATGTAGGCATGTGTGTACATAAAAATGAAAGCCACGTAATCTGTCGATTTAAAGCGTTTTAAAAATTAGTTTGAACGGAATTATTTTTACCATTGAGATTACAGCTAGACTTAAAAACTAAATGTTAGGGTGTTGGCTCATCAATAGGGGCCCAACTGATATGCTTTGTTTAATTTAATGTTTACTATCATTGTCGGTTTATTGGTTTTTTTTTATGTCCTACAATGGCTGGTGCTTACATCGGGTTGTTCAAGTCCGAGCGTCCATAGTGATCCTTTTGAGATGTGGTGGTGATGTGTTAGCCAACTTAGCCCCGATGGTGATTGCTGTCGCCGCTCTGGTAGAATCCATGTCGTTGTTCGACGTCGTTGGAAAGTTCTGCTCGTTTAGCATATTAAACGCTTTGAGATAGCGTTGTCCGGGACGGAATCTGTCATCGGAATCTGCGTACATTCTACTACTCTTTTAACGACAGTTTTCATTACTCGTCTGTCTAAAAGACAATTGTGAACAGGTTAGATCGGATCAAGACGTCCAAAGCGTCTAGTTTATCTTTGTCGACTAAGAAATGAGGTGTTCATATGTGCTGTATCAAATGATTTGCTTCGACGGGCTTCAGTAAATTGATTCTGTATAACTTGAGATCTTGCCATGTCGTGTTGAAAAATATCCATATTAAGGCTATCAAATTCCGGAATACAATTTATTAGTGCTTTCTGATCTACGGTGGCCATGTTGATCTTGTCGAGCAGCACGTGATGGTTCGAATTGGTCCTTTGATTCTCTTGTTGGAGTTGCGCCGATTACACGGTATACACGATCCCCTTTCCAGTCATGATGGAACTATGACATTCGCTGACATCTATTTGCCGATGTCACGGTATCAACCAGATGTTGATGTGCTGTTACGTTAATGGTATTTGAAAAGGCAAACACTCGTATGATTTTCAAAATAAATTCATATAATCCTCATCATTCTCTTAGTCGTGTCTCCCAAAAATATGTGTCTCTTTGGCAAATTTGTATTCTATTGGTTACTTTATGTGGCATTAGTCACTTGCACGACGATAGTTTGTATTCCCTTGTATTCCCATTCAATCACAGATTTCATGAAAAAGTGTGATAGAATGAGAGTGATCTTCTTTGGCTGTCATCATATACGCGCACCAATGTAACCGTGTTCTGAACCAAAGGCATCCAAGAATTATACGAATTATCAAAGGCAACCACCGAATTAAAATTGCTCCCATTTGAAGACACAAATCTGCAGCATATTTTACCAACTAGTCGAATTTGTTTTGGAAGACAATGTGATTGTTTTTTATAACCTCACTTGAAATTAAGAATAAGGCGAGAATTTGTCACCGAGAATAAGGGGGAATTTCTAGGCGTTTCTTAAGCGAGAGTCTTACATAGCAGCCTTACACTTTCAGCCCTGTCAGTTACCCAAGAGTACATCCTCTGATCGCTGCTTGCAATTTCATCGGCGATCTCATTTCCTGTGGTGCTCCGGAACCCAGACTCCGGCGAATTTAAGAGTGCCTTTTCAAATTCAGGCTGGATTGGTGGAAAAATTCATATGAGAAATGAAAATGGAAATGTTGACGGGAATGAAAGGTGAAATTGCCTGTAGATTTCGCTGGAATGGCGCAGAGTCTGTGACTAATAAATAAGAATGTCTGATAATACTTTCGATAAATTATTATTCCCGGTATGCTAGTGTATAACCAGAAATGAAGTATTATAGAGATGCCCAACTTTACAGCTGATTGTACCCTAGTCCATCGACGAATTTCAAAGGCTTTTTGACAGTTATTCATGCATTTTTGACAGTGATTCACGACATAACGTAAATGCTTTGGCTTTAGAAAACGGTATAAAAATGGTGCCAACAATTTCAAATTCAATTTTTCAACTTCATTTCTGGTGTATAACCTACAATGGAGAGACGAAAAATTACAGTCTACGTGTGTTATTTCAAAAGTGATAGTATGCAGCCAACTTAATGATTGAGGTTTCTTGGCCTTGCTTGAGCAACGATGATGCACTAGCTTTCAATATTTCTCTAAGATAAAGCGTGTTATTTGGAGAATCTATACTCAGCTTACACGGCCGTGGCGTTATGGGTTGGTGCCTCGACCCGTACGCACTTGATATCATGCAGTCCAGGTTCGATTCCCGTTACTAACAACATACTTTTCACGGCCCTACCTCTTTCGAGTTACTGACAATGCCCAAATAGTATAACTGACTCCAGAAATATTCTCAAGTTGGACGTTCGGTGCCGTCATAAAACTGTTACGTCCCATCCAACCGTGCAAGCACAGTCGCACGCAAATCCCCATTGGTTGATGTGAAGCTAGGCCCGGCCCTCTAAATTGTGTTTGCATATATTAGAAGGAGGGCAAATCCAAATATTAGATTCAGAGAAGACCGGTCGATTTTTAAAGGTTTCACTTTTTCATGCACTTCGCTCTCTTTAATACGTTGACTAAAGAGGTGTACAATGATTTGAGGTCTACCAAGCCCTTACCTGGTTAAAGGTATACCGTTCGAATAGTATGTAATGGGCTATTCATTAAGACTGACTGTTAACGATACATTCCATAATAATTGAACAGCCTCGCAAGAGGACACTAAGCAAATCGTCATAAACTGTTCACCCAGGTCAAGTTCTATAAATCCACTAATAAATTAATCCTCTCTTATCTTGCCAACCTTATCTTGCCAATAGTTTTTCTTAACTCAAAAATGTCATCTTTGTGTGACATACGTTGTGGTGTTCCTTAAGGTTCCATTCTCGGTCCGTTATTATTTTCAATGTTGATATTTCAATGATCTTCCAATAGTTTTGCTCTATTCTAAATGCCATATCTATGCAGACTACTTAAGTTTTTTCTATTAGTATGGTTGAAGGCTCAGTTGCTAAAATATTGGACTCTATTGCTTGGACAAGACAAAAGGGCCTGTTGCTCAATCCTGACAAAACCAAAGTCATCCCGTTCTCGAAACAAGCGTCTTCCTTGTCCAATTGAATATGTATGCTGTGCAATAACCATTGGCATAATGTGTAATACTGAACTGACGTGGACTGACCACATAGATAGTGTAGTGTCCCAGGGTATATACATCCATAAGAAAGTTGTCAATCAGCAAATATATTCTCCCTATCACGTAAATTGTGCCGACCGTGTCGTAGTGGGTATGTGCGTCGACCACTACGCAACCGAACCTCGCTGCCTGGGTTCGATTCCCGGCACGGCCAAAATAATTTCCACAGGCTCGAGTCACTGACAACGCTCAAAGAGTATAACTGTCTGGGAAAAGCTTTTCAAATTGGCAACTGAACTGAACCTTCCACTAGTGAAAAGGGACCTACAAGTGAAGTGACTCTTATTATTTATTATACTCATCTCACTTTTACTGTAAACGCAAAGCAACAACAAAACAAATGTGACTATAAAATTAGTATAATTTAGTCAGTAACCAAAGGTGAACATAGCGCGTTAAATAATATTAACCCCGTTATCATACAACGTTCACGTATTCAACAACGTGTTAAGTGAGTAAAAAGTGTTTTATTGAGATTCAAAAGTGAGCAAGCTATAATTCTCAAAAAACACGCCCACAGTTTTTGCAACAACCTCCGGTCTTATACGTGATGTGAATCAAAGTTTTCTGTCGACATCAAACTTTGATTGTTATTCGCCACTTGTTAATCATTCGCCAGATTTCGAGAGTCCGGATAAGCTTTCTTTTGACACCTTTTCTGCGTTGTATATAAAAATATAAAGCCTCCAACTTTAATCTGTTTCAATGTATAGCCGCTGGGTTGACCTTTACTCTCAAATATACGACTACGTTTATTTCATCGCCCATCAGTCACATCTGAACAAATGCTTGGGTGCAAGGCTCGTTCGCGAGAGTCACGCGTTATCTCATTTTGAGGTTGCAGGCATTGAGTTGTACACCCGGTCTTCTGAGAACTTCTGAGATGCCGATTAGATCGACCGTTCAGAGAGTAACTTAACAAAAATCTAAACTACAAGCGTAGTCACCCCCGACATCAGATAGTCATCAGTCACCGACTCGAAGTGCGGGCTTCATAAGAAAAATTGTCTGAACTGATGCTGGTAATGTCTAAAATTAAATTAATCTATCGATGGAAAATATCAAACGGAGTCACTGATCAGTGTTGCCGGCGTGGTATGGTTGTTTTTCTCACAAGCAATTGCCAGGAAACACGACTTCACTAAATTGAAACTGCCAAGGGGTATATAGCTCCACAGACTCAGCAGGTGCACTGTGATCGGTGTCACAGTGGTCACATTCGTCTTACTGCAGTCAACAAGCACCTCGTGAGAAATATCTTGAAATCTTCCCAGGGGGCTAGTGACCAGTGCGTCAAGTGGCTAGTGGAAAGTAATTAGTGGCTAGTGGCTACGGAGCCTAGAGAATATTATTTTGTGGCGAGAGTAGCTAGTGTAGAAGTCAGAATAGTAGCTAGTTACCATGGGGCTACAGAATAGTAGCTAGTGGCTAGGGAGGCTAGTGGCTAGAGGAGCTAGTGGCTACGGGGTAAAAGCTAGGGGGCTAGTGGCTAGTAACTAGTTACCATAATGCTAGAGACTAGTAGCTAGTGACCAGTGAACCATGGCTAGTGGATAATTATTAGTGTACTTTTTGCTGTGTGGGCTTGTGGATAGTAGCTAGCGGTTAGAAGAGCTAGTGGCTAGGGGGTAATAACTAGCAGGCAGGTGGCTTGCGGCTAGTGACTAGTAACTAGTAACCATGGAGCTAGAGAATAGTAGCGAGTGACCAGTGAACCAAGTGGCTAGCGGATAGTAATTAGTGGCTAGGGAGGCTAGTGGCTAGCGGGTAATGGCTAGCGGGCTAGTATCTAGTGGCTAGTATCTGAGCAATTCGATTATACTTTTTGTTTAGTGACTAGGCTAACAGATAGTGGCTAGAAGATGGATCTTAAGACCAGTCGGTTAGATAAGGCCGGATTTCAAAAGTCGCAAGAATAATTTGGGGGCAAAACAGAATTAGATTCAAACTTTTTTTTTTCTCACTGATCTCGTCAAATAATTTGATCGTGTGAAAACACCGATCTGACACTCACACACTCGCCGTACCACATTTCACTACCTCCCACGGTTTCTCAGCCATCAGCAATCAGCAACACTTTCCATGACAGAAACAGAGAGCCCGCATTGAACAACTTCAGCGGCAAAGAAAATCGACTCCCCTCAGACACGATCAGCGATGTGATTCCCACACACCAAGTCGAGCCGTCGAATACAGCGGAGGTTATCTCCGAAGCGAAACCGAGAGTGTGACAATGCCGAGGCGAGAGCCGCACTTACGCGGTTGAGCAAACAGAGTCTCCTACAAAAACAGCTTCGCCTCAGTTAATTTGTTTCAGTTACGCGACTAAATTGTTCGCGAGAGCATCTGTTTTAATAAGCGCTTGCGATGAGGACAGCGCATGTAGCGAAGCTAGTGACACTAGCGACACTTTTCGGTGAGCCACCGCAAACCGGTTTCCAACAAACATAGAAAGCGTAATCGAATCTACTTGTTATCTCAGTTTTGGTGAATTCCCATGCCTTGGAGCGAGCTCAATCTTCAATCGATGACTCGGACACGGAGTCGGGAGCAGGGTCACCTGGCATCTGGGAGAGAGATTGCCAGGATCTGGAGAGCAAGGGGAGCAAGTTCAAGAACCCGAAGTTCTATCGCAGGATCATCGGTGATCTGTTTAGGAGGAACACCACTCAGCCGGAGTTAGTGGTTCGGTTTTATTTATTCAAGAAGGCCTTCCCCGTGTGCGGTGAGGACATTCGAGTGGACGACGACTCCGTACAAAGGTCCGGCTTCAATTCATCGCATCCCACGAGGTAAGTCAAGGCTGGGGTCTGGAGCAGATTCTCAAATTTTTCTGTTCGCAGGTTCCTCATCCACGGCTGGATGAGTCAAAGCAAGGCGGGATTCAGTCGCCTCACCAGGGACGCCTACCTCAGCGTTGGTGACTTCAACGTGATCGTCGTGGACTGGAGTGTCGCTTCACAGACGGCGAACTACTTCCGCGCTGCGAAACTGGTGGATGACGTCGGCGAGATGGTGGCCAGCTTCGCCAAACACCTGAAGAGAACAATGAACGTCGACTATGACGACATCTACTTGATCGGACACAGCCTCGGTGCGCACATTGCCGGAAGTGCCGGCAGACTACTGCAGCCGGACAAATTCAACACTATCTTCGCACTGGACCCGGCTGGACCTGCTTTCAGAGGGAAACCGGTGGACTATGTCATCGACGCAACCGACGCTAAGTACGTGGAGTCCATTCAGACGAGCAGCTCCCTGGGTGTGGGCGACGCTGTCGGACATGCGACCTTCTTCCCGAACAAGGGCATCTATCAGGGCTGCCTGGTGTACGGCTGTGCGCACAGGAAGTCATACAAGTACTTTGCGGAGTCTATAACCAGCATCAGGGGCTTCTGGGGAACCATGTGCTACAAGGAGAAGAAGAAGTGGGAGTGCCCAGAGAGAGGCACCGAGTACAAGATGGGTGGCGAGCCGTCGGAGCCGAAGAACGGGACGTTCTATGTCAAGACTGCATCCAATTCACCGTACGCCTTGGGAAGGATGAGCAAGTACCTGTATGCTTAGAGTAACTCCGGGTGATACGCGCTTTGTTTGGATGTACATACGAATAGACTAAGAGCTCAAACTTGTTTGAATGATGATTCTCATATAAACGATGAATTTGAGGTTTGTTGACGTATTTTATTTCAATTGTGCGACGGAGTGGCATGTTTCGGGCGGGTTGTGAGGGTTCTTTGGTAGCTGACTGTGATTTAAGCAACGTTTCAATTGTGTTTGTTCAGTTTTTCCCCGATCGCTACAAGAAAATGTGTAATTCACAAAAAACTGACAATTAAGACAATTAAAGCAAATGCATGATCCCATCATCACATTTCTAAGCTGATTGAAACAGTGCACATTCTTAATTGCCATCGGAGTGACCATTTGCCTTGTGCCTGCATGTGTCAATGGCAACGCCATATCATCTGAAATTGTTATCAAGCAGACGCTCGAAAGCAAATTGTGTACAATATGGCACAGAGCGAGTCACATTCCCAACAACGGCGGATTAAGAAGCAATTAGCGGCCGTAGCCAGCGCTGAAATATTACACCAGATTTAGATTGATGGAAAATATTATGAGGGGACAGACGAGCTCTCAATTGTGACGCTCGGCTTCTGTGGCACAATGAAACAATTAGCAGGAAATACAATCTTACACATCCGACGTCACTACAAGTGATTGATTGGGACTGGTATTGATACACGGTCGAAGGTAAAAATACAAAAGGAAAGCTTTAACAGTGTTGCCATTGTTGGCGGACTATAATGGAGATTTGGAGAAATTCATGTAATTTGGGTTTCACTTATGTATCAACAGTAGATTATGAGAGAAAATGTAAATATTTTGTCTGCAACAGTTTGGTTTTTCAAATGTTTGACTTTTTAAAGGGTACTCTTCGGAAGCCAAATAATGAAACCCAAAAGAAATACAGTCAAGACGGATGAGTTTCAGTATCCATGGGTATCTCTAAAAGTTTAAGTTTTGTCTTAATCTTTTCAAGTTGTTGGTTAATGTGTCACATGAATGAAACCGATTTTGATGAAAAATATTTTAGAAAAAATATAAAATATATAATATATAAAAACCCAATTCGCGCGTTTTTTTTTTGTTAAAGAAAAACATGTACAATCGAATTATTCAAAGTATTGCCCATCTGAAGCTATGACTTTTTCCCCATCTTTCTGGCTCTTTCTTTGTGGATCCTGTCCGAAAAAAAACTGCACCGGCTTGCCAGCCATGAATGAATCAAGCCAATTTTCGATATTCTGCTCTTATGTTAGTCGTATTTCAGTGCGGGCGTTATGCATCGACCGGAACAAATGGTAGTCAGAAGGGGCAAGGTCTGGGCTATAAGGAATAGCAACCTGGGCCGAGCTGGATGATGGAAAATTATTCCGGGCGTTTTTCGGCTACTGCTCTCTTCAAACGTATTAATTGTGTTCGGTAGCGTTGTCCATTGATGGTTTCACCCGGTTTTAGCTGCTCATAATACAGCACAAACTTCTGATCCCACCAAATACAGAGCATTACCTTCGCGCAATGATTTGGCTGGCTGGCCAAGCCAAAATCACCACTTTTCCATCGTCCAAATCAGCTTAGCTAGCGCATGTTCACCATAAACTTCCACCAAAGTACTATGACTTTCGACGGCAGTTTTCTTCATATTAAAGTAATGAACTCCCCGCAAAAACACTTTTTCAGGCACAAAGTTCGACATATTTGAGTGAAAAGAAATTATTGTTGTTTACGCTTCAAATGAATGACATATACAGAAATGACGTACAATGACAGTAGCTTTCCAACGCATGTTCCAATGGAATAACAGAAGTTACGCCATCTCTTAGCAAACCGCACGAATTAAGTAATATACTAATACAAAATCAAATTATTTAATTCTAATTATAAAATTTAGTAATATGTTCTCATATATTTATGTACGCATTGCTATCTAAGTGTTTCTATCACGTACTTATTATGCAAGAGGATTATTAAGTTTCCGAAACCTCTAAGAGTTAAATTCGGTAGATAGAATAAATAAATAAATTTAATCTATTAGGTGGCATTCCAGAAGGATTTAAATCGTTCAAAAATTCCGTTGTTTTGAATAATTTGAATCCTTCTGGAATGCCAATACAAAAAAAAGCAAACAGGAGTGATATTACCCATAACAAAAAAAAAACATGATATCCCCAGCCAGATTTGAACACGGAAATGTGGGCTGTGCGCCATCGCACTCGACCGACAGACCCGATAACTTCCAGAGGTTTTTTTCCTGCACATTCGGTATAGGTGTGACATACTTCCACACAAAACGCTTTATGTATTAAGATACAAAAGTTGCTATAATAATCTGTAAGGACATCTAGCAGCCATTAGAATGAACTGACTTTTTTGGCTTCAGTCATGTTTGGATGTGACCGTAACGATGTCAGGTCATAAGCAAAATGTATTATAAACTGCAGCATTTAAAAAAATAGAAGAAGGCATTTTAGCTAATCGATTGGCCATGGATTTTTCTAATTTTACGAATATGTAGTCTAAACTCCATTTACGCAATATTTGTTGCACTTGTCGAGTCACAGTATTTATTATTTTTAATTGAGAAATTATTGTCAATTGTTTCTATACGGAAAATGGCAATGTGATAAAAAAAAAACACATTTTTGAAACGGAAACTGAACAATCAACTGATCATCACTTGGTGTTGTGTACGCCATAACTCACTGATAAAGTACCTGCCAAGGCCAAGAGTGGTTACACGCATACGATGGGAGAAACTATAGAACGGTGAGTTGCGGCTAAATTTTGCGCGGAACATATCTGAATGGTTTCAGCGACCTCCAACTGTTCCATCGCGTGTAGAGGAAGAATGGGGATTGTTTTCAGCAGCTGTCGTTGCCTCTGCAGGGGATGTTTGTGGAGTGAAGCCGCTTGGAGTGGCGGCTGTTGATGACAAAGGAACTACGTGGTTTAAAATACCGGAGTTCGAGCAGAGAGAAGAAGAAGACGTACAGAGACTGGATTATTTTGGGGGACTCTGCTTCTTGTGACCTGTACACTGAGGCGCGAAGAACTTCCAAATTGGCTGTGCGAGCAGCTAAGGAGGAGTCTTGGAAGGAGTTCGGCGAGAAGTTGGAAGGTGACCATAGATCTGCGAAAAAGGTGTTCTGCCAAACCATTCGCCGAAGGAGTCAAATCCAAGGATGGTGTGTTCCTTTCCAATGAGGTGGACATCTTACGCAGATGGAGCGAGCACTTTTCGGAGCTACTCAATCCCGAACAGGGCACTGAGGCTGGCAGACCTGTAGTCTAGAGTGGGGCGGAGAATAGTCTAACGGAGGAAGCCATTTTGGTGATTCAATCGCTGAAAGCTGAAAAATCCGCCGGTATGGATGAAATCCGGCTAGAAATGCTTGAGGTAATGAGTAAAGAGGGAGTTTTATGACTCTCTCGTGTCGTTAAAGTGGCCTGGGAACGTGGTGAGACACCTGGCGATGGGCAAACTGGGGCGATTGTCCCACTTATCAAATGATTGCACCAACTGCAGGGGTATATCTCTTTTAAGTCTCCCCGGGAAAGTCTACGCGAAGGTGTGGGAAGCGCGTTCTAGAGCTATGGTCGACCCTAGGATGGGCGGATTTCGTCCCGGATGAAGTACAACCGACCAACTTTTCACTCAAGGAATGGTAGTTGAGAAGGCTTGGGAGTATGCCATACACATCTATAGTTGTTTTGTGGACTTGGAAAAGGCATAGGACCGAGTTCCTCGAGGTAAACCCTGGAGTGTTCTGCAGGAGTATTAAACTGATGGTCCTCCTCTGAGGGTCATTCAGTCTCTACACATAAACTGTAGCAGCTGTGTTCGGGTTAACGGTGCCAAATCAACACCTTTTACCGTGGGCGTTGGCCTTCGCCAAGGGTGTGTCTTGTCACCACTCCTTTTCATTCCATATATGGACTGGATGTTGCGGCGCAGCCGAGGAGAGGAATGTTTCACTTTGGGAGAGTTGAGGGTAAGTCATCTTCTTTTTGCAAATGACTTGGTTATCCTCAGACCCCCCCAGACGGAACTCCAGAGCGCACTCGATAGGTTTGTGGCCGTATGTGCTGATGCTGGAATGAAGTTCAACGTGGACAAATCGGAGGATATTGTCATAACTCTACAGGCTAGTGGAGTCAGCAGGTGAAGCAGGTGGGGAAGTTTAAGTATCTCGGGGTCTTTTTCACGAGTGATGGACGGAGTAATGCTGAGCTTTCCTGTAAGATTGGCCAAGCTGGGTCAATTTTGGAAAAGCTTGGTAGATCTGTAATCAGGAAGGACGAGCTTGGTGTCAAAGCCAAGTTAGCGGTTCTAATAGCGAACACCAAATTCTTTATTTTCGGGTTACAGCACATCAGACATGAAGTGATTGATCTTATTTAACTTGATAGATCAAAAGGTAGGCAATTAGTTGTCACAATTTAGCCTTTCCAAGCTCGCCAGATTGAAGTTTTCAGTTCACTCTCCAATAAGTTGCCAAGGGTCACCCGCCATCTGAATCCACCTTCACGGCCGTTGAATCGTTATGAGTTCATCGCCAGCGCGACGGTTGAATCCAAAGCACCCTTACTCACTTAATGTATTGAGTCCCAGTAACCCATGGGATGCCGCAGCTCATCAGATTCAGCACAGCTGTCACCCAAAGACAAACTACGTATGAAAGACGTATAAAAGACCAATAAATCGAGCATTAAAAAGTTTCGCATGTTGCTCGCTCTTTATAGCCGGTTAACCCTTCCTTGGCCCCTCTCCGACAATCTGCTTGGTGACTGTGGCAGCAACCATAAAAGTTTCCCTCAAGTCGCATGTCAATGTTCCACTCCAGTTCGCCAAAGAAATGTTCTCTCGCCGTTGTCCCACTAAATCAAGGTCGCTGAGTGTAGAACATCACTTGTAGGGCGCAACCACTAACCCCCTCCGGATACACCTGATGGAGTCAACCGCACACACCCCCCTAAGGTTCAATAATTAAATTATGGGCTTTCGCTTGAGAGCACCTAAACCCAACCAGCCCCTAAGTTGGGTGGTGTTCATCACCACACCTTGCACTGCACACCTCCACACCTTCCACCGGGCTTGCGGCGGCGCTCGCCCCTCCGGTGTGCTGGGGCGATCAAATTAATTTGAATTTGGGACGTCAAATCGGATATCGAATCTCGTTACGTCATTATGCATGCAAAATGCGGTGACGTGGGATGGGAGTGGACTTAGGGCTGGCAATAAAAATTTCCCTCGGATGAGACGGCTTTAATCCTTCGGAATGATGGATGATGACTACTGAGAGCTGCTGAGAGGGATGGCCAATGCGATGAAGATCCGTTTGGATTAAGTGCGATTTGCTTGTGACCTTATCCTGTTGGTTCTGACAGAACGTGAATTCGGGCATAGCTGAGTCACTGGGTGCTAATAAAATGGCACCCTGGTGGCTTTAATGGTGGCATATTGAATTGAAATGACACATCATTTGTCACGACTTTGTCACGACCTCGGAAGTCATGCTAATTTGTCGCTCAACAGAATCATCGGTAAGAGAATTCATGAAAATGCAGTTAATAGGAATCGTCCGTAATTTGTAGCGTTGACATTCCGAAGTAGATTCACACATGTGTCTTTAGGAGCGTTTTGTCTGTAACAACCATATTTGCCTCGGAATGTGACAACAAGGGTTTAAATGGATCTAAGCAGATATCTTTTCTTTTGGCTATGTTGGAACATGACTAATGACAATTAAGTACTGTGGTCTATGGAGCATAAAGTCACAATGTCGCGTTAGTGCGGTCGGGCGTTGATAGGCGTCAGTACGCTTCTTATCCAGCTTAGGAGAATGTTATGTCAAAGAGCGGCTCCTTCACTTTTCCAAACAACAACGAAAGGCACGATGTTACGGTCTGTGAACTATCAAAGCGCGACCGCTGCATTGTGACTTGTTTAATGGATTTACGTGGATACTACTTATAATATCGGAGCCCCCCGCGCGAACTCCGCATTGTGATAAGCAGGGATAGGATTTTGCAGTACTCGTACTTGTGCTGTCCTGTCTCAGATCCACTCAGGCCTATTTCTGATATTAATTTAAATGGAACAGTGCTTTCCATGTGCGAAAATTTCAAATATTTGGGATCAATGATCAATAGTGAAGGAACCTGTGATGACGATATCAACCATCGCATTAGCGTAGGGTGGATGAAGTGGCGGGAAAACTCAGCCATCTTCTGTGACCGGAAAATGCCCCCTAAGCTGAAGGGAAGACTCTACACCGCAGTGGTACGTCCGGCGCTCACATACGGTTCACAATGTTGGACATCGTACAAAAAGTATGAAAGCAAATTAACGGCAACTGAGATGAAGATGCTTCGCATGACGGCGGGAGTAACGAAGCTCGATAGGCTTAGAAGTTCAAAGATCCGAGGAAGCCTTTACGTCAAAGAACCGCTATCCCTGAAAGTAGAGCACTACCGGCTCAGTTGGTATTGCCATGTTAAAAGCAGAGATCTCTCGAACCCCGTTAAAAAGGCAATGTCAATAAACGTTCCAACGCAAGCGCGAAAGAGAGGCAGTCCTAAAAACTCCTGGATCACACAAATACAAAAACACCAGCATTTGATCGACCTAAGTGATGAAGTGATTAGAGATAGGGAGGCCTGCTGATATTTATTGAGGTCGTATCGGCGAACCCCACAGGCGGACCAGTAGGGATACAGTAAAGTGGGAGGGTTATGATCCCCAAAATTCGGATCATAACCCCGTCGTTTAAAAGAAAGAAGAAGGATTTTGCTAACCTTGCCATTTTTTTGTTAATCGGACGATAGTATCGACCTTATAAAGGGTGATTTTTTAGCTATTATCTTTTTGGCAACACTGGTTTTAACAGCTGACGCACGTTTCGTGTTTTGTTTCACTGTCAAACATCTTCAGTTTGGTCTATAATTTAACCATGAATCGTCTTACAAACGAACAACGCTTGCAAATTATTGAATTTTGTTATCAAAATGCGTGCTCTGGTAAGAAAGTTCGACGACGTCGGCTGGTGGCATCATTGGACCGTACTTCTTCAAAGATGATGCGAATCGTAACGTAACTGTGAATGGTGAGCGCTACTGTGAGATGGTATCCAACTTGTTTTTGTCCAAAATGCAAGAGCTGGACTTGCATGACATGTGGTTTCAACAAGACGGTGCCACATGCCACACAGCACGCGCAACAATGGACTTATTGAGAGGCGAGTTCGGTGAACATTTTATTTCACGTTCGGGACCGGTCAATTGGCCGCCGAGATCGTGCGATTTAACGCCTTCAGACTATTTTTTGTGGGGCTATGTTAAAGCTCATGTCTATACAGATTTCAATTGACGCATTGGAAGACAACATTGAAGCATTTATTCGTGAGATACCGGCCGAAATGTTGGAAAGAGTATGCCAAAATTGGACTAAGCGGATGGACCATTTGAGGCGCAATCAAGGTCAACATTTGCATGAAATAATCTTCAAACATTAAAGTATATGGACCGTACTATCGGTTCAAATAAAGATTTCATGCATTTTTCTGGATTTTATGTGTTTTTTTTTTTTTTTTGAAAAACTTTCCTATAGCTTTTAAAAAATCACACGTTACAAACACGTTTCATGTTTTTTTTTTCCTTTTTTTCCTATGTAAAAATCTTCTCAAAACTTGTTCGCTAAAAAAAGTGTAGAGACACCCGAGTAAATGTACTCGTATATCTGTGCAAACCTTTGGTAAGATTAAATAGATTAAGACACACTACTTAATACGCATACGTAAAGTCATGGACGCATAAGAAAATACAAAAGAAATGAGAACTGGTAATTTCGGGGCTCGAACCTGGCACCGTCAGCGCAGGAGTCGACTAAACAACACAATTTTATTAGGAAATGCCTCATGTAGTCATTCGATTTTTTCTCTGGCCTTTCGGTACTTCATACCTGGGTGACGCCACATTATCTTCAATTTTTGATATTAAAACTAAAAGCGAAGCAAGTCGAATTTGGAAAATTATTTAATCGTAAAAGCGCCAATTACGTTTATCAAAAAATAAACTGGCACATAATAATAATAATGGCGCAACAGGCGGTAGAGGGCCAGGGCCTAGCTTCAACACAAGCCACTCATGATAAAAAAAATTGGTCTCTTACGAGTGGAATGGACCTACTTTTATATTGTTATACTATTTGGACATTGACAGCTACTCAAAAGCGGCTGGGCGGTGAAAAGTATATTGTCGTACCGTAGGGGTCGATGCACCAACCCACATCAATTTTAGCGGCTAGCGACCGCGTCCCCTCAAGGAAATCTTGGCCACGACCAGCAGTTTGAAAAGCACTGACAAGAATGGCTTACACAAGTGGAGAAGGACCCCAGCTAACGTCGTGTACTAAAAATGTTGTTTTATTTTATTTTATTTTATTTTGAGCTCTGGATTTTCGTTTGTTAATTTTACTGACTAGCGACATACTGTTTGAAACACACAAAACACAAAAGAATGACCCCAGCCAACGGCGTGTGAGCAGCTACAGATCGTGCCAGCTGGGGAGGCCCAAAGTAATCTTAGACTTTACGGCTTAGTTAGTTCTGTTTTCAACGCAATCGGGCACTCTACAAGTGACATCAGAAGAACCACTTTCTTACTCTTTAACACTGACGAGTAGGTTAATTCAATAAAATCCAATCAGAATGAGCTGCGATGGTTGTTTGGAAGAAACTGATAAGCATTTTCACACAATCGACGCAAAATCGATATTCTTTCAGACTTGTTATTCAGCCAATAAATAAAAGAAAACTCAAGCAACCTCGGGAGATTCGCTAGATAAATTCACTTGTAAACAGTTATCTCAACAACGAACTAACACCGAATGAAGATCTTTTCCACTTCAACCATATGAGTCCATGTGCACGGAACCGAAATGTGTTCGACACGACGAATGGCGAACCTGAATTCGTCTTTCATCTCAGAAAGATCAGTCCGATATGCTGATGGCGAAACATGTTTCAAAGACAGGTAATTTCTAAAATTAGATTGTTTGATCAATGATTCATTAAATCGAGTTTGCCACAAGTGTTGCCACTGTGAGCGGAAACATGAGCGGTGTGGTGTCGGAGGAGAAGGATGTCTACAAAAGAAAATTTAATTGGATGGTTGAATCATTGTTATATCCTTAAAGAAAATTGCCTCAAATTTATTTTTTGAGTATAATTCCGTGGACGCGATACACGTGGCTATCCAATTTTGGATCACTGCTTCCAGCGTTACGACCGGTATTTGCACGATTACTCTAGTTATGCTGGCTTCTAGACCTTGGATCGTAGCTAGATGGAGATGATACATATTTTTAAGCCATTTGACAGAGCCATTGACAGACATCAAGCTCTGATACCAATGCATGTCTATGGTGTCGATGAATCTCTTCTTCAATGGATTACAAGTTACCTTTCCGTTCAATTCAAGTTGTTTTGGATGGGTTCAGGTCTGATATCCACCAAATAAACGCTGGCGTTCCCCAAGGCTCTGTTCTGTCTCCGACACTCTTTCTCATTTTTATAAATGATCTCTTGTCTGCTACTTCTAATCCAATCCACTCCTTCGCTGATGTCAGCACCCTCAGCCAATCATACTTGTCCCAGGACTCATGACTCCGCCCTTCGGCCGTATATGTGGAACGGCAGCGTATGTTAAGCATATTTAAAGCTGATCTTGACAGCATAGTTAACTGGGAAAAGAACAACAGAGTGGAATTCAATGCTTCAAAAACTCAGTGCTGTCGCCTGTCACTCAAGCGAATCCTTGATAGTCAGCCATTATCCATGAATGGCGCCTGTGTCGATGAAACCGGATAACTTTCCATCCTTGGAATGTGTATCTACACAACACTTAGTCGGAACGATCACATATTTGAGGTCGCCAAAAATGCAGTGAAATGTTAAGGTTTATTTAGCCGATGCAAGCAGTATTTCACCCCCTCTGATTTGGCTTCAATTTATAAGGCGTACATGTACCCCAAGTAGACAGCCTAAAGCTGCCTGAGATTTTTTGACGGTAAAGGCAACAATGTGGGTAGTCGTGGCGCGTAGTGGGATGCGTCGACCGCATTAACCAACTGTCACAATTCATTTTGACTTCTTTCGCGTAAGTGGCAATATTCAACGAATATTCCTGTCCAGACAAGGCTTGCCTCTGTTTGGAGTCGTACAAACTGTCGCATCGACTCGTGTAAGAACACTTCCACGCACAGCACGAGGGGTTGCTGTAGAAGCTAGGCCCAGCTGACTGTCAGTGATGGCAAGTCAATGGTGTACACCATTTATTGTTCGAAGTGCGCGAAAACCGTTTGTCACAGAACGCTACAGTAAAGCTGAATAATTTGGAGAAGTTGTTGAGATGTGAGTCTTTCCATGATGATTCGTCAGACAACACTGAATAAGAAGAGCATGCCACAAAGTGAAAAGTCACGCGTGGTCTGTTAAAAAAAAAATATGAACAATAAAAGTTTAATTGCGCATCGCAAGAAAGGCCATGGCGGAAGCCAGCCCACAGTCATGGTGTACGCCAGCTCACAGTCGGATTGACTCAGTCTGTATGTAGCTGACTTTGCCTACCCACTTATTAAAGAAGCCAGCATGAGTGGACTGACACACTGCGCTTCATCGACTCGATCAGAGCGTCGGCAACACTAAAATTAGTTTAGCTTAAAATTTCCGGTCGGAAGGTCATAGATAGATGTACTGAATGAATTACCATCGTCATGCAGCTGGGGCACAACGAAATGGAAGTACAATTCCAAATGGAGTCAGGTGGGGTTTCTCTTGTTTCCATGAACAAGGTAACGATCACAATCAGTAGCAAAAACGAAAACAATTCAAGACTCTGACATCACAGTGGGGAAAGCAAGCAGTCTGCTTTCTTTGGACATTCCATGCTAGACCCAGCTAAGGGGGTCGTCGAATCCCAGCATCCTGATTCGAGATGGAGAGGAAGACCGAACCTCCGGTATAAAGTCATAGGCCCTACCTGGTACCTGGGGTTGGATTCTTCAATCATGATCTTTCACCGAAAACATACTTCCTCACAAAGTAAATAAATTGCATCAGCTGAGCAACACTCATTCCTCCTCTAATGGAATTGAAAATCGTTCGTGCGCTCTTCGCGACAAAGTTCACGAAAAATTGCGTAATCCGGTGTCGAGTGAATAGGAAGTCGTGCGACAGTATAGCCAGATCACGTCGAGTGATGACTTGCAGTCAATGTGTCACCAGAACCCGGATATTAACTTTGAAAGAAAACAGGAAGTTCAACATCAAGCGGAGAGATGCAATCTTTCTTTATTCCAAGCCCACCCAAGCGTGGACCGCGTCATTCTAAGTTTGACTCAACAGCCGATCGCTTCTAGTCCAGCCTCACTGGTATACCACTTACTGTTCAAGATCACTACGCCTCTGTCAGCGCTGGCAACACTGAAATTGAACGATGTCGAGGTCTTTGTTCGCTCTGAATAATTAACGAATGACTGATCGACTATAAAAATCAAAAAACTCATTAAAATTTCTTTCAATTTCCAAGTTGGACATTCGCTGAAGGGTCACTCGTGATCCGCGCTCCCATGAGACGAAGGAATATCGGGGTTTTGGTTGCATTTGTAACACTTTTTGGTAAGACTTCCTCAACTGACACCCGTTCAAGTCACCTTCACACGTTAGACTGCAGTTTTAGTGAGCGCTGAGGTCCCCGAACCGCTGACAGACGTCACCAACCCTCCAGCTGAGGATGCATCGGTGACACTGGAAACGCATTGCTACGATGCGCCCAGCAGAAAGAGCAAATTCACAGACCCGAAGTACTACTGGAAACTATTGGTGGATATCTTCAAGCAGAACTCAGTAAGGCCGGAAGAATCTGTCCAGTTCTACCTCTACACAAAAGCGTCCCGAGACTGCGGGGAGGAGATTCGTGTGCACGACGATTCTTTGCTGAGGTCCGGCTTCAACGCGTCCCATCCTACCAGGCTAGTGAGAGTCTTCATCCAAACTAGATCCACATTTTAAATGCTATCTCCACGCAGGATTCTCATCCACGGATGGATGAGCCACAGCAACGCGGAGTTCTGTCGCAGCGTCAGGGACGCCTACCTCAAAATTGGCGACTTCAATGTGATCGACGTCGATTGGAGCACGGTTTCGATCACGACTAATTACTACAAAGCTGTTAAACTGGTGGAGACCATTGGAGAGTTTGTAGCGGACTTTGCCAAGCATTTAAGGAGCTCAATGGGCGTTGAATATGACAGCATCTACCTGATTGGACACAGCGTCGGAGCGCACATTGCGGGGAGTGCCGGCAAACGGATTCAGCCAGAGAAATTCAACACAATCTTCGCCTTGGACCCGGCTGGCCCGGGATTCGAAGGAAAGCCAGCGGACTCAGTGATTGACGCGACCGACGCCAAGTACGTGGAGTCAATTCAGACGAGCAACTCTCTGGGAATCGGCCAACCTGTTGGACACGCCACGTTTTTCCCGAACAAGGGCATCTATCAGGGCTGCCTAGTGTATGGCTGTGCCCACCGAAGATCGTACCAGTACTTTGCCGAGTCGCTCTTCACTAGACGAGGCTTCTGGGGGACGCACTGTTATAAGAAGTCCTTCTGGTGGAGCTGCCCAGAAGAGGGGACGGAGTACCGCATGGGTGGAGAGCCTTCCAAGCCGAAAAATGGAACATTCTTTGTGAGAACAGAATCGAGCCCTCCTTTCGCCTTGGGGAAAATGGGTAAATATTTATACGCGTGAGAGTAGACTCTCACTCAATCTAGCAAACTTGTGTAGATATTTGAAATACATTCATCCTTTAATTTTGTATATTCACTGTTGTGCTTAACTTGTCAGGTGCTTCTGCCTAGATCATCAGCTCTCAGCACTTCAGCGCCAAAGACCTGCCACCTGATCCGAGCAAGGGCGGGACACTGACAGAGGAAGTGCCCGGCAGTGTCGTCGCTTAGGCCAAGCACACTTAGATGTTGGGTGAAGGTGTAGTGTCCCTTGTAAGTTGTCTGCAGTCTTTTCTGCCAAGGGATAACAAGAATGCAGCGGATTTCTTATAGACGTTGTAGGGGAGCGTGCGCTTAGTCTGTCTGCATACTGGAGAGTCATGCCACCTCCGATTGCGCTCTCGAGAGGCCAAGCCAACGATGGAAGCTCTAACCAAGGACACCGTAGCGTAGTTTCAGGTCTTGGAAAAGTCTCCTCTGATCCTTGCCTAGCAAGCTCATCGGCGATCTCATTTCTAGCGATCCCGTGGTGACCCGGAAAAAATTCTGAGAGGACTTGCATTCCTGAACTATCCTGGAAGTGGTAAAAGGCTTGAGAAAGGCCTTAAGTACAGCTTGGCTGTCACTACAGACAGAGTTCCTTTTCCAGTTCCACCTGTTCTTCATAATATAGTTCGTAGCCATTAGGATCGCACAGGTTTCCGCTTGGAAAACGTACGGAAATTTACCTAATGAGTGGTCTAGTCTAATGTTGTAGCCCTCCACGAACGCACCAGCGCCAGATCCTGTATGGGTTTTGGAGCCATCCGTAAAGACTCGATCAAATTTCTTTCCTGGCTCGGATTCTGGCCAAAGCCAGTCCTGAGCGTAGGGAAAGTCGACTTTGTATGTGCGCCGCATATGGCGTCAATGCGTCAAACGGCATATTTATAAGACTGGGGTCAAATGAAATGCGGCGCTCAAGGTCCTCGAAACTGCAGTGTGTGTCATACCAAGGATCACTTCCTTTGAGACAGAAGCTGACCTTGAGAGTGCATCCCATGATGTGAATATCAAATGGGGGAGATTAAACAGTGCAACACGAGCAGAGGCAGGAGTACTAGGGAAGGCCCGTACAGAGCCTAGACAGACCGCTCTTTGAAGCTAAGTGCAAGCAGCAGTTACGTATTTACGTGAATACTTATTCCACCAAACGACCGATGGTGCGATGCGTAGGAGATGATGCGATGCCTTATCATAGCCGCATAGATCCAGGTGCACAATTTTGGCGATAGACCCCAAGACTTATCGAGAATCCCCTTACACTGAGAGAAAACTGACAGTGCCTTTGTGGCTTTCGACTCGATGTGTATTTTCCAGAGAAGTTTTCTATGTCGAGTAACAGCCAGATATTGACTTCATCGGCTAGAAATGCTTAAGGCAATGGGTAAAGAGGGAGTTTTATGGCTCTCTCGTGTCGTTAAAGTGGCCTGGGAACGTGGTGAGACACCTGGCGACTGGGCGATTGTCCCACTTTTCAAGAAAGAGGACAGAAGAGAGTGCTCCAACTACATGGGCATATCTCTTTATGGTCTCCCCGAGAAAGTCTACGCTAAGGTGTTGGAAGCGCGTTCCAAAGCTATGGTCGAGTCTAGGATGGACGGCTTTCGTCCCGGTCGAAGTACAACCTACCAGCTTTTCACTTTAAGAATGTTACTTGAGAAGGCTTGGGAGTATGCGAAGTCCATCTACTGTTGTTTTGTGGATTTGCAAAAGGCA
Source organism: Eristalis tenax (assembly GCA_905231855.2). Classification (NCBI taxonomy): domain Eukaryota; kingdom Metazoa; phylum Arthropoda; class Insecta; order Diptera; family Syrphidae; genus Eristalis; species Eristalis tenax. The sequence continues at coordinate 93,894,180 of HG993125.1, forward strand.
TACGACCGAGTTCCTCGAGGTAAACTCCGGAATGTTCTACGGGAGTATGGGATTGAAGGTTCTCTTCTGAGGGCCATTCAGTCTCTATACACAAACTGTTGCAGCTGTGTTCAGGTTAACGGTGCTCAATCAACACCTTTCACCAGGGGCGTTGGACTTCGGCAAGGGTGCGTCTTGTCACCTCTCCTTTTCATTGTATATATGGACTGGATGTTGCGGCGCAACCGAGGAGAGGAAGGTTTCACATTGGGAGAGTTGAGGGTAAGTCATCTTCTTTTTGCAAATGACTTGGTTATCCTCAGACCCTCCCAGACGGAACTCCAGCGTGCACTCGATAGGTTTGTGGCCGTATGTGCTGATGCTGGAATGAAGGTCAACGTGGACAAATCGGAGGTTATTGTTATTACTCTACAGGCTAGTGGAGTCAGCAGGTGAAGCAGGTGCAGAAGTTTAAGTATCTCGGGGTCTTTGTCACGAGTGATGGAAGGAGTAATGCTGAGCTTTCCTGTAGGATTGGCCAGTTTTGAAACAGCTTGGTAGATCTGAAATCAGGAAGGACGAGCTTGGTGTCAAAGCCAAGTTAGCGGTTTTCAGCTCAGTATTTATTCCATCTCTCACCTATGGTCATGAAATTTGGGTAATGACCGAAAGAATAAGATCGCGCATACAAGCTGCTGAAATGAGACTACTCCATGCTGTTGTAGGAATTACTCGCCGGGATTGGGTGAGAAACACAGCAGCGCGAGAGGGACTCAACATAGAGGAGCATATGTTTGTACATGTTTGTTGACCAAAATATGGATCTCCTCCGGCCAACATTTTCAGCCAAGGGCCTTATCTCTACTCCCAGCTTGGCAAGCTCTGTACGTAACTCGCTTCCAGTAGTAGCACCGACTTCCTTTCCCTACCTTGGTTACCTTGCATCACACTTCACTCGATCGTCATGCATCTAAGATAATCGGCAAAATCGGACATAATATTGCAAAACAAACAGTTCCTCTCATTTGTGGGATCCTCATAATTTGGAACGAACCTAGATAAAATTTCTAAGCTGCCGTCCTTCCATTTTAAGTTCACATCTATCGAGTGCTTAAAGTCCTACAGATTGAATGAATTTTGTGCGAAAAACACTGTTGCCGTCCTTCCGAAAAGCCTGCCACGAACACAGCTCCGAGATCCACCTAATCGACTCTTTCAGATGTCATGTCTGGACACTTCGCTGATACAAATTGATTTCACTCACCATTGACACTACACGCATGAGCTGCCCATCCCATCTCGCTCAACGCGCCTGTGACCAGCAGTCGTCGCAAAAAATCTTCAACCCGTGCTGCAGGACATAACCCAGAAGTGGAAAAATTCATTCACACTCACCACTCCTTGCAGCACTCCCGCACACGGAAGCCCACAATTTGTAATCCTGAACTGATGTGACAGCAAGTTTTTGCCCTGTAACAGTCACACAATCGATTCCAAAGGGCAAACGGAAAAAGTGTCACCCCGACACCATCAGACCTGAACGTCGGCGGCGCACCAAGTGTGGTTGCTGTTTGCCACTCAGAAGACGGTTATTCTCACTCCGAGGCATTTACCGTCTCGACTCGCAATCGCAGTCGTCCTCCCGCCACAAAATCTCATTCCAATCGATCTGTGGACCATCGAGTCGAGCCACAAATGAGAATTGTCAATCTCCTGCGGGAGTGCTACATTCCCTTTGCCAACATGCATTCCCCCGCTGCTGTGGCAGTTAATTCACAAGAGAGAGATTGCCACTCAACTAGGCTAGCGGAAAAGTGGCCACTCAACCGCTTTTCCGAGAACCTGGCGAGGCGGCAGCGTGGGCTGAAGAGAAGCGAAACCATTTGCAGAATGATTCTAAAGTATTCCTCGGCTTCAACCCCCCACCCACGACCGACGCGACGTCGACCCAGGAGATTGTACAGTTCAACTGCTATTCCCCGTCAAGTGGTTGGCTTTTAGTGTGGATTCATTTGACTACTGCTGGGGAGCTGGAAGAAAGTCACCCTGCCACGGATGTATGAATTCATTTCACCCAACCGCAAGTGGTTGGCCCTAGAGTGGGGCGAATCAGTGGCTCGACTCTGACGTGGAATGTGTCATCAGATCCTTCTGCGTGCGCGTTACTTTGATTTATAGACGGCGACGGCCAGCGATTATTGCATTGCAAATATGCGAGGATGCCCGAATGCCGTAGGATTTGACAAACATACAACCGCCGTCGAGGCGAGCAACTCCCGGATGAAGACGGTTCGAAGAGTGGCTGGGTTCAAGGCTCCAATGGTTCGGCTATTGCTCGAAATAATTCAGTTCCACCGGATAGATGGAATCCTCTGCGAGTGCGTTTGAGGCGACGGTGGGGCAACCCGAAGATCGAGGGTAATTGCGCCATTAATAGAATTATTTGCAAATGTTTTGCATAACCTACAGTTGAGTGAATTGTTAAGTGGTTTCGGGGAGCCAGACAGGAGATTGAATGGATTTGAAATTGAAACTGTTGGCGGTGAGATCCTGTTTCCTGGAATGGAGCCGGCACAACAAGCATGAATGGGCTGAGGACTTTAGATGAACCCGGTGCTGGGACTGGTAAACGTGACTTTCTGAGTCTCGTTCGTTCGTCCTCTTTTCTTTTTGTTCGTTCACTTTGCCCGCCCGCTCATTTACTTAATTCTTGGTCGCGGTTCGGTCCCTGCTAGACCATAGCAAGTTCAATTCGTTTCCTGGTAAATTCAAGGAATCCCAGTTTCATCCTTTAAATGTTTTGTAGCGCTCGAGTATTGCAATTTTTTTGTCCATGCCACGTCCCCTGCACACACAATCAGTGCAACCGAGAAAAACTTCAATCTGCTTGCTGACCCACTTCGAAGATTGTTATTATTCTATTTCTTTCGGAACCCTCCTAAACAAACAAACCCTCTCTACGGGAGACTCCAAGAGTAGGCACCTCGCACGCTGACCGAAAGGAGGAAATCCATCAAAGAACCAGCTGCAAAGTGGAAACGAAGAAAAAACCAAGTCATAGCCGTGGTTCCGAACTTGGTCCGTCTTCGCGTCGTCGCCAAGCCGTCGGAATTTTTTCGACGGAGTTTCCGCATTATACCGAGTTGGTTCGCCTTTTATTCAGGAGGAAACTGTTTTTCTTCATTATGGACGATGCTCGTTGTCGTTTTTTCGTCATTTGTCGAGGCGAGTCCCAATTTTGGTTGCGTCCTTTCCCTTGCCGGCGAGGCAGTTCCTCTTTGGGAAGGAAAACTTTCTCGCTGAGCTTTGGTATGTGAAGTTTTCCTGCGGGTGGGAGGTCACAACTTAAAGGCGCTTCGCCTCCAATTAAAGTCGCACGATGTAAAGTAAGAGTTCTCACAAGATACTCCAGTTAAGTGCCAGGCAAGTGGAATGTTCCGGCGCTCGTCATCAATTAATCAATCAGAAGTGGCGCTCGCAGCAATCAAGGGAAAACAGCATCCCCTTGCCATGTCCTCGGCGTGACAAATGGTGTAAATTTAATACCACCCCTCCCAGCAGTTGCCTGCCCTGGAGCGTGGGGGTGGCGATGTTTTTAAATGCCAAGTGGGCTGAGCGAGCTGTTGGCCCCCCGGCTATGGCATGGTTGGTGAGGTTCTTCAACTGTTGTTGGCACAATTCGCAGAAGGAAAACCCGCCTCGGGTTCCGCATGGTGAAGCAGCACCGTCCCCTTAAGTGTCGCGGTTACTCTGCGTTCGGTTGTGGCTGACTGACTAACGGGCGGTAGTGATGGCGTCAACTTTCACAAGTCGAGTGGGCAATGGGCTTGTTTTTTCCACTCGCTGGCTGGTGTTGTTGTGCTTCATCGTTGGATACGTTCGGATGAAGCTGGCGGAAAATCAATTTAAAATTGAATTTAAAAATTAATGGTGGATGACTAGTCATGGCCAGAAGGACATCAAGCACGGATTCGTGTTAATAACTTCGAGTGCTTTCGCTCTGACGGCGGAAGGGTAGGTAAGTGTTGGTGATGAAGGGATGTCGTATTTCAATTGTTGTTTGCTGCATGGAAGTCGTTGCCGATGATTTTTTATGTAAATGGGTACGTGCCGAAGAACCGTTTTCCATGCGGTGTCCGGTTGAACATCTTGCGCTGGAATGTTTGGCTGCTATATTGGCGGCAAAAATTTGATCTCTTTCAAGACCTTCGATAACTTTATGAATGCAGATACGGTGGTCAATTATCAGACAGAAAATTTTTAAGATGTGGAAAAGGCTAATGTACTTGACCAATCATTTAAGCGTAACCATAACATTTAGCGGCATCTTGGTGATACGGATACTCTGGTGAATAGTGCTGTTTTCATATTTCATATTTATTTAACCATCTTACAAAATAATTGCAAGCTTTTAGAAAAGTTAAGCGGAGCATAAACATATCTGCGTCTTAACATATCGCACATTAGAAGTTTAGAGCAACAACAATAATAATATTCAAAATGAAGAAAAAATAACCATTTGTTTGAATTATATGGCCAAGTAAGCAGAGGCAGAAGCAGAGGCTTTGAATCTGCTTGCACTAGTGATCCCTCTCAAATGCTCTGGTGGAGAACTCCACAGCCTAGCGGCCTGAACAAAAAACTGGAGTTCTGACTGAAGGTTTGAATATCCCGGTTGGATTATTATTAAAGATCTTAGAATGTCATCATTTCGAACAGATATTCAGGCAAACCGTCCTGATTTTGAATAAGTTTTCGAAGGAATATCCAGAGAAGAGAAGAGAAGAACGCGTGGTAAACAAGAAAGGTCGAAAGCCTTATTATCTATAGCAACTACCTTCGACTTTTTCGGATTAAGACGCAGGTCTTCTCTTAATGACCAATCATAAATTCGAGATAAGCCATTGTTCATATAATTAATTGTACTGTCCATTTCATTAAGCGGTCGTCTTAGAAAATGTTGAATTTTTAAAGAACATTTAAATACAGTGATAATAACGTGGGCCCAATAATAGATCCTTGCGGAACTCCACTTACCACGTTAATGAAACTTGAAGATCTATCACCAGCGATTACGCATTGTTTCCTTCCACTAAGATGCGATGAGATGAGTTTAATGGACGAAGAAGAAAACATAAAGTTATCTCCCTACTTTCTGCACAGTACAGAATGGTTAACTGTGACAAATGCCTTAGTGAAGTCAAGGAGTGTTAGAAATGTGAGCTTATTATCATCCAAAGCCTTTCTAGATCGAAAACCCGACTGATCATTACTAAGAAGGTTATTATTAATTAGGTAATGACGCATTTGTCGCAATACTAACTTCTCAAAAACTTTTGATAAGATGGGAAAAATAGCGATGTGTTTAAATTCGGTGGCATTTCTCGACTTATTTTTTGTAATGGGGATAATCTTAACTTTCTTCCACCCTGATGGAAAGGTTAAAGCAGTTAGCGGGAAGTAGTAGCGTGAATGGCAGTAAAAGTTTAATAATTTTAGGGTTTAGATTATCGAGATCAGTGGCATTAGATTTAATAGATAGAATGGCTTCAACAACATCTTCTGGATATACTCTACGGAAACGAAAACCATCCTCTTGATCTGAGATTTCACTTAGCTCAATAGGATGACAAGCTGATGGGGCCCCCGAAGCAGTGATAAAATCAGCATTCAGCTAATCGCAGTGAAGATCATTAGCGCTTCTAGGGTCGTCCTTAAAGAGACCAAGATTGCAGAGCTGTTTCCATAATGAGTTACTTGAAGCAGATAAGTTCAGCTTGCTGCTATAATGAGTGGATTTAGCTGCTCTAATTTTATGAACAACTCTGTTACGTAGGTACCGGTAGGTATTCAGAATCTCATCAATGCAATACTTTTTCCACTTCAGATAAGCGGCATTACGTTTTTGCATGAGAGCCAGAATTTCCACACATTCAGAACGTTGACACACCTGTGAACGAATGAATGAAGAACATAACAATTTGGTAACAAGGAAATCTGGTGCGCTAGACTTAATAAGGAATGCTTATGAAAGTAGTGCTACCGAAAGTTGGGATTAAGATGGTGGCTTATGTTGTGAATGCCTGTTTGAAAATGCAGTGCCTTCAAACTCAATGGCAGGTAGCTGAGTAATGCTAATTCTTAAAGCGGGTAAACATCCAGAAAGTCCTGATTATTACCGGCCACTTAGTTTACTCAGCAGCCTGAGCAAAGTTTATGAACGGATCTTAAAAGAAAAAATAATGAAGATTGTTGGTGATAGGAACATTTTTCCCAAAGTACAGTTCAGGTTTAGGCGCTATCACAACACTTCTCATCAAGCTAAGAGAATCTGTAATCATAAAAGAAGTAATCGTGCAGATGGCAAATCGACCGGCATATCATTCATTTCATTAATTCATTAGTTTTTTATTCATATTCTGTAAGTTAGTTACAATTTCAAGGCGTATTATACATTTACAATTTAACAATTTGAGAATAGTTGTAACATTTTTTATGCTTACGGCGGCATCCAAAACTACAGCAGCAGGAGCTACCTGGTGCGCTCTCCTTCTAGAACTTACTTAAGGTGGCGTTACAGTCCGGGGTGGACCTGGGCCTCAACCAACAAGCGTCTCCAGCCAGCTCGATCTTTAGCTAGCTGTCTCCAGTTTCGCACGCATAGTTGGTTGAGGTCCCTTTCCACTTGCGTGCGCCACCTGAGTCGCGGTCTTCCTCTACTGCGCCGTCCCTCGGGGGTGGATTCGAAGACTTTTCGGGCCGGAGCATTGGTTTCCATCCGCTCTACATGACCTAGCCACCTCAATCGTTGGATCTTCACTCTTCTGGCGATGTCGATGTCGCTAAACAGCCCGTATAGTTCGTCATTATATCTCCTCCTCCATTCACCATCTATGCAGACGGGACCGAAAATCAGTCAAGAGCAGCTTCAACCGCTTTTGATAAAGTCCATGCCTCCGCGCCATATAGCAGGACTGGGACGATTAAGGTCTTGTAGAGCGTTAGCTTGGTTGTTCGAGAGAGGGCTTTGTTTACCAATTGCTTTCTTAGCCCAAAGAAGCAGCGATTGGCAAGAGTTATTCTTCGTTTGATTTCAGCGCTGGTGTCGTTGTCTGAATTGATAGCGGTGCCTAGGTAGACAAAGTTTTTGACTACCTCAAAGTTATATCTGTCTGCTGTGACGTTCTGACCGAGACGTCGGTGTTGGGTGTCCTTTCTCGTTGACAGCATATACTTGGTCTTACCCTCGTTTACCGCTAAACCCATCGTCGCGGCCTCCGTTGCAATACCCACAAAAGCGCCATTGACATCACGCTGCGTTCTTCCGATAATGTCAATATCGTCGGCATATGCGAGTAGTTGGACGGACTTCTGAAAGATTGTTCCTCTGGTGTTGGCGTTCGAGTTTTGAACAATTCTTTCAAGAACGATGTTGAAAAAGTCGCATGACAGCGCGTCGCCTTGTCTGAATCCTTTTTTGACATCAAAGGTCTCGGTTAGGTCTTTACCGACCTTGATGGAGCTGCGTGCATTCTCCATCGTCATCCTACACAAACGGACGAGTTTGGTAGGGATGCCAAAACTAGACATTGCTCTGTATAGCTCGTCTCTATAAATGCTATCATACGCGGCCTTAAAATCGATAAAAAGGTGGTGGGTATCGATTTGTTGCTCCTGGGTTTTCTCCAAAATCTGCCGCAGTGTGAATATTTGGTCGATGGTGGATTTTCCTGGCCTAAAGCCACACTGGTATGGACCGACCAGGTTGTTGACGAATGGCTTTAGGCGTTCACACAGTACGGCAGATAAGATTTTATATGCAATACTTAGGAGACTGATGCCTCTGTAGTTGGCGCAGTTCAGAGGGTCTCCTTTTTTATGGATCGGGCAGACTATGCTGAGGTTCCATTCATCGGGCATGTTTTCCTCCGACCATATTTTACAGATTAGTTGGTGCATGCTCCTTACCAAATCATAGCCTGCGGCCTTAAAAAGCTCGGCGGGTAGGCCGTCAGCTCCCGCAGCCTTGTTGGATTTTAGTTTGGATATGGCAATCCTCACTTCATCTGGGTCGGGTGGACGGAATTGTTGATCTTCATCGTCCCTTTCAGTGGGGTTGAATGGTTCGTTCTGCCTGACAGCGGGATTTGGTTCTTCGTCGCCGTTATACAGTCTGCAGAAATGGTTTCTCCATATCCTCAGCATCGACTGTGACTCTACTACGATGTTCCCTTGATCATCCTTACAGGCTTCGGTTCGGACTTTATAACCTTGACTGGTTAACTTTACCCTTTGGTAAAATTTCCTTACCTCATTCCTGCAGTAATATCCCTCTAGTTTGCCGATCGCGCGCTTCTCATGCTCCTTCTTTTTTCTCCTGAGAAGCCGGTGTTCGTCTCTCCTCTTCTGCTCGTAGAGCTCCCGAGCAGCTCTTGTCCTTCTTTGCAGTGCCGCTTTGTATGCTTCTTGCTTGGCTGCATTCGCCTGCCGACACTCGTTGTCAAACCAGGGGTTTCGTTGTGGTGGCGGATTGAAACCCAGCACATCAGAGGCGGCATCTCTGATGGCTTTTTGGCAATGCTGCCACTGATCTTCAATACTTGATGTTGACGGCGTAGGATTTCTTAAGAGGTTAAGGGAGACACGATCGGAAAAGGATTTGGCAATCTCTTGCGATTGTAGCCGGCTGACGTTAAACTTCCTCACAGCATTTCTTTGTCTTGGCGGTGTTCGGGATATCCGCAACCTTATCTTGGCTACAACAAGGTGGTGGTCCGAGTCAATGTTGGCGCCTCGGAACGTTCGAACATCTATAATACTGGAGGAGTGCCTTGCGTCGATCGCAATGTGATCAATCTGATTGACGGTTGATTGATCAGGAGGAACTACTCCGACATATTCGGAGCTCAGGTCTAGAAGGGTCTTCCAAAGCCAGGTCGATGCCTTGGAATAGAGATGGCGGCGGAAGAGCCCTATAGTCTAGAGCATACGGCGGTGCTCACAGCCTCAGCGAGGTTACTGACACCGGATCCACCCGAACCCTTCGCCCGAGGTTTAAAGAAGGACTCCCAGTTTTGAGGTTAACCCCCACACCACGTAAAAAGAAAATGGTTCAGAGACAACGGCATGCCTCGGATACAGACGATGTGCTCTCACCAAAGGGTAAAACTTCATCCCATTGAAAATGCCAAGACGTTAATGTTTATTGTTCGAATTCTGAAATTCAAGTTTGTCAAATGACATCCAGGACAAGTGTAAAAGGTTATCTAAAATTTGTTCCTCCAACCAAATGCAGATTGTAGGTCACACCTTCTGGGCAGCATCAGTCTAAGGTTTGATTCTTAGGAAGGAGCTCTAGAAGTATTCAATATTCTTGTTTTCACTTAAATTCAACTCCGGATGTCTGTTCACAATGCACGTCCATGAGCGTTCTTGTGAAGGCTGAATCAAATTATCCGTCCGATTCCATTGTAAATTATGAGTTCCTCTGTGCATGCACTCGGCCTTTGTCTACCAAAAGTTCATAAACCGACACAGTCAAATGGAAATTGAATTTCCCAACACATTTTCGTACATGGCCGCACCAAGTGCCAATGAATTCGGCTCGAATGCACTTCTGCCAAGAAACGTTTCCGTCTTCGCATTTGCAAGGCGTTCATGTGTGTTTGCGTGTGTGGCGAAAGTTGGCACAGCAAAGGCGAAAGTTTTCCCTCCATTCAAGAAGTCTACCGCTGGATTTGTGTACCCACTCTAACGCCAGGCTTTTCGAAACTTTCTCCAACCACATAGTGTCCTGGCAAAAAAAAAAGAAAACAAAATCACACACGCCCAGTATACAACCAACTCCCAGAATTTAATTCTGTTCCGCAGTTGAATTCTGCATCAGAGCCGATCTTTATCCCCCACAGAGCACTCTCAAACCACACAAACTGGTCACAGTCGTGGTTAGCTGCTCAAATCAAAATAAATTCACTCTGTGGTTACAGTCGTCATTATCGCTGCGCCAACATCCCGCAGATATGATTATAATTTTTTTTTTCGGAAAATAAAGTGATTTCATTATAGATACAAAGTAGGATGTAGGATGTACCCGCCAACAGTGGGAGGGAAATGCAAATTTTCCCCATCAATGGACAAATGAAACATATTTCATGTTGCGCACTCAGAAGCATTACAAGAGCATATTACAACTCAAAAAAAAATGACTTGTGCCGCTATCGAACCGTGTAATTAAATTTTCACATCTCATTAGGCGAATTTAATGAAATTTTCAAAGGCACACTGCGCGACCAATAGGTACTCTGCCAATCGGCCATTCGACCAGTCAACCAGGCTGAGGGCAGCAATGGCGGCGCCGCCACTATGACGGACGCCAATGAAGAGGATGCGAACATTTTATCTCGAAAATTGCATTGTTTCCACTCGGAAACAGAAACAGCAACAAGCACGAACATCGAAAAAGAGAAGGCACGCGACGCAAAAACTATGGTAAATTCAATTTAAAATTCATCAAATAAAAAAGAGCTAGCTTTTAATAAAGTCAATGAGGGCACTTTCATTCCTGCACAAAGCCTTCAGCAAATTGTTGGAAATTTGCGAAAGTAATCATGTGAGAGTCCTTGAACAGAAAAAAAAATTGGGAGCATATTGGTTGCTACTTAATATATGGCGGGTGTATGGCGATGTAGGGGCTATGGTGTTTCAACAAGAACCAACCTTGTGATATTTTCCGATCAAGTGGCGCTTTTGATTTAAAATTGAGCTGGTCTTTGGTAAAAAAAAAATACTCACTCACCCTTGTCGGATGAAATGTTCTCGGAGGGTATTCGAATTATGATAAGAATATAATGAAATTAAAAACTGTGTTCCAAGCTAAAAAAATATATTTATTTCATTCAAAGGGACAACCTCCAGACTTTACACTTCAAACTGAACTGTCTTACTTACACCTCGCAGAAGGAAGTGTCAAAGAGAGTGTCAGAAATGCGAAGTTGCACAAAGCAAAGAATGCTACATTTTTTTCACATGTCGCTGCTGGCACAAGCAAAACGTAAATCTCCGCTTATGTCGATAGGTAGGGTCACGAATGAGACGCAGTTAAATGCCGAATATTTATGTGGCAGAAAATTAGAAGACGTGGACTCTTTCAATGAGTTCTTTGTCATGAACTATTTTAATGTGTTCTTTATTGGTTTGGTCGGATATGTCACTATATTGGTCACTGTATTACAGCCAGTAGAGGGCCAGGACCTAGCTTTGCAGGGGACCTACAAGTTTGTGCCGACCCCGAACGGCGAATTTGAGAAGTTTTTTCTTGACAGTTATACTCTTTAATCATTGTCAGTGACTCGAAAGAAGTGAAAATTAGCTTACACGTACTGGGTACGGAACCTAGACAACGTATGCTTAAAGACGCACCAACCCACAACGCCACAACCGTCATCGGAAATTCGTTCGACCTCACTTAGTAATTTCGTCCAACTTGACAGTCGAAATAATCTTGTCTGTCACTGCCGGACGGAAGGACATGGTATCAATCATTTATCGAGGGTTCTTTGCTCAGGAAAGTAATATGCTAAAAACTGGCATTCCTTGGAACTCTCGCAAATTAATCATTTAATTACGGCAGCACACTGGATGGAGGATAGTGTTTATGATGCCCTCCGTATGCCCAAATGTGTCATCGGAATTTCTCTCTCCTGTATTGGCAGACCTTCTTCACATCCACTCCCTACTTCCTTTCAAACCTTTAAAACTGACGTCCTCTGCTGCGTAAATCCAGCGTTGTAAGTTCGTGTCTGAGCTGAGTAAGTCCATAAGCTGTATATAGCTTAGCCATCTTAGGCATTGGATGCGTAGACACCTGCTAGAACTCTTGCCGTTGTAAATTGTTTCCCTTTGTGCTTGAACTTGACGTTGATTGCTTCATTGACCAAACAGCTGCTGGACCTGTATAGGATGAGACGAATCATGAACGCTAACCACCACAGTTCATAAATCAACGATTTAAAAACTTATTTGAACGGAAAATTCAATTGGGATTACAAATGGACTTGGAAACTCACAATATCCCGTTCCCGCGGTCGGGCGTTGAGAGGCGTCAGAAAGCGTTTTATCGAGCTTCCAAGAATGTTATGTCAAAGCGCAAGTAAGTAAGTAAGTAAAGTAAAATGGTTTAAAATTCATCTAACCAGAAAAAACTGCTATTATTTCACATAAAATCTCTAAACAAAATTATTACGTACACACATAATTGCCTCAGCCTGCCAAGACTGAAAAATAACTAATAAATAAGAGAAAATTGCTTCAAAAAGCTCGTCAAAGCCCGATTGCTCGCGCTTACGATATTACGGTCTGTGGACTATCAAAGCGCGACCGCAAAATTGTGACTTGTTTAAGGAATTACCGTGTATCCTACTTAAAATGTTAGAGCAAGAACGCGCGATCGCTCGAACGCGACTTTGTGACATGGGTATGACGGTCAGGGTGTTGGCTCAACAATAGGGGACCAACTGATGTACTTTGTTTAATTTGATGTTTATTGTTTTTTATTATTATTGTCGGTTAATTGTTTATTTTGTATTCCCTAAGTTATTGCAATCGACATCCTAAACGCTCGCCCAGCGCGTCGAATGCACCCAGACGCATCGCTTGCATTTTTGTCAGGGCATGAAGCAACCTTGATCGACCAGACCGAGCTTGGATTTTAGGTGAATAAATATTGTACATATAATAAATTATAACGTGATAAAACCAACCCAGTGGGCACAGAGGTACTGTGCGGTTGAATTTTATTTTCCGAACCATACGCGACAACTGTTAACTTCTTACAATGGCTGCTGCTAACATCGGGTTGTTCAAGTGCGTGGGTCCATGTTGGTCATTTTCTGATCGTGTCGTGGTGTGATAGCCGATTTAGCCTCGATGGTGATTGCTATCGCTACTCCATTAGAATCCATGCTGCTCGTTTAGCAGATTTATGGCGTCGAGGTAGCGCTCTCCGGGGATTATGTTTCTCAGGTTCCTGATTTCCTTTTTGTCATGGTTGTTGATGTTTTCTCAACAGTGTCACCATGTACCGTTGCAGGGTGGTGATGAGTACTTGGTCGTAAAGCCTATTGCTACTGTGATGCTTTGACGGTCCGTGTCGAAGGTGAGTCCGGTACATATTCGCTGTATTTTTCTTTCGAAAATTGTGAGCTTCGTCATGCTTGTCTTTGGGATGGTGTGTCATATTGGCAAGCCGTACGTTAAGATCGGCCGTATGAGCTGCTTGTATAGCTGTAGTTTTGGGTTAATCGTCTGGGTTAATCGAATTTGCTTGCGCAAAGGGGATAGATGCGATGGAACAGACAGATTGGTATTGTTACGTTGTCCACGATTGCCCATAAATACGGGTTCGATCACTGGATTGTGAAGAATAAAACACAATGGTTCACTATTCACGATATACACGAATTTATGTTGCAAACACAGATACTTAATTGCACTGTAAATGCCACAAAACTCTGTGCTGCCTTACATGCTGACCCGATAAATACTTTGAACGCTATAAATCCCTCTACTGTCATAATTTTCCAACTGAACTGCACAGTAATAATTATTTAACTGAACTGCCTCTCATCGACCACTGTGCCGATATTTATACTCCCAGTATTGGTTCTAGACCTTACTGTCGCCACGAGTCTATGGAATTTCCCCGCTGACGCTCCCATACATGATTCTTTATAATCCATCCGTCTATAGACAGACATTTCGGGAATACTCTTAGGAGTTGATGGCTCTTCTCTTTGCGTATAGATGGTGTTTTTGTGGTGGTTGGTATCCTGATTATATCATCTTCTACACGTTATACTATTCGCGAAACAAATCTTGTTGCTTATCATTTTTGTAAATTTTATAATTTAATTGACCGAAGAAGTTGTCAATCAATGAACACAATTCATCATCATCAACTTCTGACCCGCGTGCTCCACTAACGGGGTCGCGGGGGTAAACCACGCACGAGAGATCTCCAGACAACTCGATCCTCAGCCATCGACTCTAACTCATCAGGAGTTATGCAAAAGCGTAACAAGGCGAGTTTTTGGACTTGGTCCAACCATCTCGTCCTGGGTCTGCCAAGCGGTCGCTTACCTGATGGAATCGCATTCAACGTCCGCCTCGGAAGATGTGATGAAGGGGACATTCGTGCCACGTGAGCAAACCGACGAATCATAGCCCTCTCCGTTCGAAGAAGCAGCTAATCAATGTTGAGTTCCTCGCGCACTGCAGTGTGCACGGAGAGATCTCATCTCAGCAGTTTGTATGAGCGATCTTATTCTTTCGGCCATAACCCAAAATTAATGACCATAGGTGAGAGATGGAATAAATACTGAGTTGAAAACCGCTAACTTGGCTTTGGCACCAAGTTCTGCCTTCCTGATTACAGATCTACCAAGCTGTTTCAAATGACCCAGCTTGACCAATTCTACAGAAAATCTCAGCATTACTTCTTCCTTCACTAGTGAAAAAGACCCCTCTCGGACTCCACTAACCTGTACAGTGCAATGAACAGGCAAGCTTTGGACACGAAGCACCCAACAAGAATTGTCACGATATTGCTTGAAGACCAGCTGCTTTGACGCTGCTTAGTTTAGGTTGGGTTAAAGTGACTTATTGTAATCACACTCAAGACAGTGTGACCCGCGGAACTAGTTGATCCTATTCCGCAAACCAATTGGTGCTTCTGACAAAGCGACGTAGATGGCTGGCTTTAATACTGTTTTGTTCGGCCATGTTACTGCGGAAGTCAGGCGCTAGATGCCTTCGGGAAGTGAAGGTGAACAACATCCTCCCTCGTCACGGCTGTCATTGTATGGCAGATCCAATCTGAAGGCGTGAGTTCGATACTACCGATGAGTCTCGTATTGAGATCTAAAAACGATTTGAACCATTTTTCAATTTAGCTGCATTCCTAAAATTCCGTAAATCATCCACGAAAGCCATTGTCCCTTTGATCACCTGCACAGCATACCCGAAGTGCTGTAATCCAGATCCGAGCAACTGCCACAGTTGAGCACAACACCCCCGCAGCAGACGTGGTTATGATTGCTTAACTCATAGCTTCATCGAAATCCTTTTCACTTTCAACGCAGACGGCATTCCATTGCAGGCAGACTGAATCCAATCAATCACACGGCTCCGGTGACTCCGTTTTTTTTCGATCTACCTTGACTGACAGACACGAACACTCAGCCGTCGACCGAAACTGTTTAATCTTCTCGTTAATTACTCGTGCCGAGCACGCACTCTGCGGAAGTGCCACTGCACATCGGACGGCACTACCGCCCACACATCAGCTCACCGAGATTCAATTGGACAAGCGGTCAAATGAATTCCTCGGGGCGAATTCGATACAAAAAAAGGAAGTCCAGATTTAAATCGGCTTCAATCAATCCACTCGCAGACGTGAGGCACCCCACGGCACCTCCGCCTCGAATGAATCACGATCCACCTCGTGCTGGATCCCACTCAGCGTCCATTAATGCCATTAGACTTCATCAAATTATCCTTGGAAACACATTCAAAGTGTAGTGTGTACGCTGCCAATTTGGCTGCCCTTGCATAGTGGGTTCAGTCGTCGTCGGGCTTTCGCCTTGTGGCGCCATCCACCCGCTTCTAAGCTCCACTGTTGGCCAACACGAACTCAACTTTTCCGCTGGTGTGGATATTTTCTGAATGCGCATCGTCACCACCACCAGCAGCAGCCCCACCACCGCGCCGGAGAGAGTGCCACTCGGGGCCAGGAAACATTGACACAAGTACGCTCCAACGCCTCAGACTAATTTCATTTGTTCGTGTTGAATTTGAGCTGGAAACTCTTGGTTCTTTTCCGTTTCCTTAGCCGGGCGAGCGTTGTCGGTGGGGCGGGCGCCCTGTGCTTTATTCACTTTTCTATGGAGCTCGCGCGTTGATGGCGAATTTGGCATGAATTGGCCAAAATGCAATGTGCGCTGGTGCTGACGCTAGTCTGGTAGCTCCTTCAGATAGCCTCTCCTGGTTTGTAATAAGGAACGTGACGGGAATGATGAAAACGAAGCACTGCTGGCGTGGCTTCTGGCGGTGGGGTCATCTTCAGCGCTCCCTTGGCGGCGGAATCGTTCTGCCATCCAATGCTGGGGATATTTGTATTCGAAGTTTCTGGCAACAGATTTGGGCAATTGACCCGTAATGGTGACAAGTTTTACGTTACTCCCGGCAGCCGAACGGGACTGCGGAGTGTATATCGGGGATATTATCAGAGATTGGATGTTGCTTTCAGGAGTTTTTGATTTTCCAATGAAATGTGTGGAAAAAGGAGGGGTTGCTTGATTTTGAATACATTTAAGAAGAGTGTACGCTATCTCTGCAAGTTTTGATGCAGCTGTTGGAAGCGGGGTGTCATTGAGCGCGAATTGAATTGTGATTTAAGATGATTGGCTGGGTGCCTTGACGTCGACAAGAGACTATGTATTTTTAATTTGAAATATTTAAAGGTTTGAGCATGGCCTGTAATGATTTCAGCCTACAAATATTTTATCCACAACAGTCCACTTAGCGTCGACACCGCCACCTATTGGAAAATCGATCATAAAACCGATTGTATTGGGTCTAACATTTGTGCGGTTTGCTAAGAGATGGCGTAACTTGTATTATTCCATTGGAACATGCGTTGGAAAGCTTATGGCATTGCACGTCATTCCAGTATATGTCATTCATTTGAAGCGTATTTTGGTGGTGGAAGTTGATGGTGAACATGCGCTAGCTGAGTGAACGTGCCAAAAGTAGTTTGCGTGATCTTGGCTTGGCCAACCAGCCAAATCAATGGCAATGGTAATGCTCTGTATTTGGTGGGATCAGAAGGGTGTGCTGTATTATGAGCTGCCAAAATCGGGTGAAACCATCAATGGACAAAGCTACCGAACACAATTAATCCGTTTGAAGGGAGCAGTAGCCGAAAAACGCTAAAATATTCCATCATGACAACGCTCGGCCCCACGTTTGCTATTCCGGTTAAGAAATATTGGGAAAACAGTGAATAGGAAGTTTTACCCCACCCGTATATTAGCCCAGACCTTGCCCCTTCTGACTACCATTTGTTCCGGTCTATGCAGAACGCCCTCACTGAAATACGGTTCACATCAGAGCAGAATATCAAAAATTGGCTTGATATTGATTGGCTGCCAAGCCAAGAAGAAGCCAGCATCCCATGCGCCTTTTGGGATGGCAAATTGCCAGAAAGATGGGAACAAGTCACAGCTTCAGATGGGCAATACTTTGAATAATGCTATTGTACATGTTTACTATTGTACGTACACTGGAAGCGGCCCTTTTTGTACAAGAACCCGGTGTATTCGTCGCCGACTCTTCAATGTAGTAGGCAAGGGAGGTGAGGCAAAAGAAATCACAGAAAGGAAACCATTCACCCATTGAAATAATATTGCTTGAAAAGTGTCCGGTGCGAAAGCAGACAAGTTGTACATTTTTAGGTTGGCATGCATTGGATATGAGTAGGTCGAAACTCAACGCACTTAGGATGATGCCACACGCGATGTCAAGTTAGGTGTACTTTCACAGGTAAATTTTAGTTTCTGAAAGTAAAGACTGTTACAACTTTATTCCAACAAATAATAGTATTATGAGGGGCACTACAACCCTTTAAGGGCCAGGGCCTAGCTCCTAGCAACCACTAGTAATGTGCGTGCCACTGCCCTTCACGAGTGGAAGGGACATATAGTGTTTGCCGACCCCGAACTTTGAGAAGATTTTTCTAGACAGTTATTACTCTTTGAGCATAGTTAGTGACTCGAAAGAGATGGGCCGCCCGATGACCCGGAATTTGTCACAGAAGTCAGTAGCTACGTCAGTGCTCTTGAGACTTCATCCGCACCAACCCAGCGGACGACCCGACAGGAAACGATGACATCATAATGGCCGAAGAAATTGCGAGAATTATTGAACGTAGTCCAACGAGGAAAGCAGCCGGGGCTGACAATATTTCGAATTTCGTCCTGAAGCGAATGCCATAAACGGCTGACAATCATCATGAACAATTGCATCAACAATTGCTACTTTCCTAGCAAGTGGAAAATAGCAGAAATTGTCGCCATACCAAAAAAGGGGAACGCTGCCAGTGTTTCAGGATACAGGCCTATATTTCTCTTGAGCAATATAAACAAGATCCTGGAGGACCTGGTAGTGCGAAAACTAAAGCGATTGTCTACCGACCTGAACATCATTCCTCGCTCATGTGACTCGCTGATTTATGCCAGCTCGACGTCACCACAGATGTGTCGAAATCCAAACAGCGAACAAATTTGACTAGTATACCAAATGGGGTATTCGTATCAATGCTGGGAAATCGGCACTTATGTGCTTAAGGAGACCATCCAGAGGTGGGTGTTGAAGCATAAAGATAGTGCCCTAACGGTACCGAAATATCAACACACGACAAAGTCAAGTATCTTGGCGTTAACTTTACGTAAAGGTTGAAGTTCAGTCATTCATTAAGTCAAAGAACAAAACTACTTCTCTACAAGCAGCTTTTAAGGCCGATCTTAACAAACGGCTTCCCTTGACGAAGCTCGCAATTTGCGAAAAAAAAAATACTGCGAATATGTACCTGACTGACCTTCGACAGGGACCGTTAAAGGCACTACAGTAACAATAGGCCTTATGACCAAGCACGCATCATTCTGCAACAGTACTTGGTGACAATATTCAAAAAGCAGCTACAAAACATCAACAACCATCCTAACGAGGAAATCAGGAACCTGAGAAACACAATCCCCGGACAAGGCTACCTCAATGCGTTAAATCCGCTAAACGAGCAGAACTGTCTAACTACGTCGAACAATGAGCTGCATGGATTCTACCAGCACCCCATCCGAAATTGACCACCATAGACACACGGTCTTGAACAACCCGATGTAAGCACCAACTATTGTAGGACATAAAAAGAAAAACAATAAACTGACAATAATAATAAATATTAAATTAAACAAAGTACATCCGTTGGGCCCCTATTGTTGAGCCAACACCATAACCTTTAGTTTTTAAGTCTAGTTGTTATCTCAATTTTAAAAATAATTTTCCATTCAAACAAATTTGGTGGGACCGTGGAAATTATTTTTGGTCGTACAGCTGGGAAATCGAACCCACGCAGCGAGGTTCGGTTGCGTAGCTGATGACGGATCACAACGCCACGGCCGCCG
The DNA here is from genome assembly GCA_905231855.2 of Eristalis tenax. NCBI lineage: Eukaryota > Metazoa > Arthropoda > Insecta > Diptera > Syrphidae > Eristalis > Eristalis tenax. The sequence goes on from HG993125.1 coordinate 93,913,394, forward strand.
CCATTCCTACAAATGCAATGCAATTACAGAATTCGAATGTTCCTTATAAAGATAATTTCATTTATTACATTTGTTCTTGTACTAAATTTAGAAATGATAGTCATTTATTTATTACATACAACAAATGTGACAACGGACACCCCTCATGACCGGACAAAATTTGAAGAAAAAAAAAAACGAAAATATTTACACTATTTTTAATGTCTCATAAACAGACTCTCTTATAATCGGACTCTGACTTCAATTTTCCTAACCGCAATAGAATTACACTTTTCTATCTTGTACAATGTTTGGAAGTAAATACATAATTTAAATCTAGAATACTGTATAGATTATTAAGCATTTGTTAATATTAAAAGACAAAGTTGACCCTATTCAACAACATAACTAAACAAAAACATGTGTACTTACATATGTCCATTGTGGTTCTTCTTTCAAGGTTGTCAATGCTGTATGATTCTTTTTCTTTATATTTTGATTTTTTTCTTTTAATTTCAGAGATTTTGGGAGACTTCACTGTATAAAAACATGATATGAATTCACGGAAAAAACCCATTTCTCCCTCGCAGTTTGTTTTAGCATTTTTGATGTTTTTGTCTAGAAGGCTTGGCAGTTTTTCGTCCTAGCCTAGCACGTTTGCAGAAAATAATCTGTTAACGCTGGGTCGGAGCTGAGAGTTCAGTTGGAGAATTATTACAGTACAGTTCAGTTTGGTAATTTATACACTATGTTCGAAAGTGTTAATCGGTTTTGCCTGAAGGGCAGCTAAGAGTTTTGTGGCATTTACGGTATAAGGAGTAAATCAGTGGTTGTAAATAAATCTACAATTTAATTCAATTGTGCAAATAAGAACATATTTGGTAGAATGTATTAAAAACTCGATGTTCGTGGCCAGCACAAGCACAAGGAATCCACACGAGATTGCAACCAAACCCGTGCAGGTCTCTAATTTTACGTAGAAGTTTAGCTTCCAAGCCTGCAATCAATAAGAATGGCGAAGCTATTTCAACTTTGGCTTGAAAAAATTCTTTTAGGCTTAGATCTAAAATAAGCATGAAGCATCATGAGACATTCGTTCCACTGATGACAAGCGACGAGGATGTATTGCATAGCGCGAATGGAACCTCAGGCAGTGTTGGGACTTTACCACAATTGTCTACCAAATCGACTACCCTAAATGCAAAATCGACCACACACTGTAAGGTATTTTGCTACATTTATAGTTCGAAATTGAGTAGGAAAACCACGTTTTTCTCAAATCTCCCAATCGCTTTCTTCGGGACTACCAGACTTTCTACCACACTTTGAATGTTTTAAGTCAAACTAGTGATGGGAACGATCGAATGAAAATGTGCACTCCGTTTCCACATGAATTGAGGTAGGAGATTCAATACGTTGTTTTTAGGTCCCCCGAGCCACAAAACAAACAACAAACAAATTAAAAACACTCGATTCCAAGTCTCTTACTCTAAGAGTGCTTTTTTTAATGTGAGTTCCCTGTGCCTCTCAAAACAAAATAAAAAAAAAAACCCTTTTAGGTTTTATGTCATAAATTACTCATGCTAATTACATTTTATTCTATTAATAAAATACGAATTTTATTTTCTAATACTAGCTCATTATCTAATTAATAATATCCCTCATTCCAGTGCTTCACTCTTCGTCCACCATCCATAGGCCAGAATATTTGATTGAGTTTTTCTCATTTCAGGCGATTTCTTCTGGCATTTATTATTTCACCCGCCTTTGAAAATACTCTCTCTGATAAGACAGACGATGCGGGAATACACAAATATTTTTGGGATGGATCGAAAGGCTCTGGATATACTTTTTTGGAATTCCAAAAAATTAGAGAGTCGCTCGAACGGTCCAAATATTCGCATCGTAAATATTGCTCTGGAAATATTTGCAATAACGCTAGGTGCATCTTTACGAGTCATCTTGACTTCGCTTACCTTTCGATCACTCATTGACCATAGCGAAATTCTTTTTGAAACAGTTACTTCCGGAACTGTTTCATCTTGTTCCAAGATCGTGGTGGTAACGCTTCACTTATTTAAGAGATATGTGATTTCCTGCGCTTCTACCCCTGGTCCTAGCGGCTCTACCGCCCATTATTCCATTGCCCCCAATCTCATGGTAAAAAATGCTAGTTTTTAACTGATCCACAAAATACCGTCATCATTTCTTGGCGTCAAAGTTATCGTACTCTCCCCACATAACTTTATCTTTGGGCGTTTCAATTTTTATGAAATATAAGCGTGGGCCTCATTACCCATATGGACAATATTTGCAGCCCCACGTCTATTTTCAGAGATTATATTTCATCGTCATTACACCTTTCAAAATGGGGGACAAAAGAGATTGCTTCAACTACAGTGGCATCTTTTAAGTGTCCCCGGGCAAGTCTACGCTAAGTTGTTGGAGGAGGATGGACACTGAACAATGCGGCTTTCGTCCCGGTCGAAGTATAACTGACCAGCTTTTCAATCTAAGAATGGTACTGGAGAAGGCTTGGGAGTATGCCAAGCCCATCTACAGCTGTTTTGTGGGCCATTCAGTCTCTACACACAAAGTGTATACCACCTTTCAACCGTGGGCGTTGAACTTCGCCAAGGGTGGGTCTTGTCACCTCTCATGTTCATTGTGTATATGGACTGAATGTTTCGGCGCATCCGAGGCGAGGAATGTTTCACATTGGGAGAGTTGAGTGATCCTCACATCTTCCCAGACGGAACTCCAGCGGGCACTCGATAGGTTTGTGGGCGCATGTGCTCATGCTGGAATGAAGGTCAACGTGGACAAATCTGAGGTTATGGTAATTTCCAGAACGCCTGTTCAATGCACTCTGCAGGTTAGTGGAGTCCCATTGAAGAAGGTGGAGGAGTTTCGGCGTCTTTTCACAAGTGATGGATGGAGTAATGCTGAGCTTTCCTGTAACATTGGTCAAGATGGGTCAATTTTGAAACAGCTTGGTAGATATGTAATCAGGAAGGCCGAGCTGGTGTCAAAGCCAAGTTAGGGGTTCTCATCTCAGAATTTATTCGAATTCTCACCTATTGGCAAGAAATTTAGATTGACCGAAAGAATAAGATCGCGTATACCAGCTGATGAGATGACATTTCTCCGTGCTGTTGTAGGAATTACTCGCCGGGATAGGGTGAGAAACACGGCAGTACGCGAGGAACTCAATATTGAGGAGCTCCTATGCTTTGGTTTTGTCACGTGTCACGAATGTTCCCTTCAACACATCTTCCGAGGCGGACGTTGAATGCAATTCCATCAGGTAGGCGATCGCTGATGGTTGGACCAAGTCCAAAAACCCGCTTCGGCATAACTCCTGATGAGTTGGAGTCGATGGCGGACGATCGGGTTGCCTGGAGATCTCTGGCGTGGTTCACCCCCGTGAACCCTTTAGAGGAACATGCGGATCAGAAATGATGATGATGATGCAAAATATTTAAATTCGAACTATCATCCACTGTTGCCACTTCTTGCCACCATTCTGACCATTGACGGCGCTTGAAATGGTCAAGAGGCTTTCGTTCTTGAGTCAATTGCACCTTGTAGGCGTGTAAAAGCAAGTCTTTATGCATAATGTTCATCAACGACGAGCGTGAGAGGTGCAGGTGCAATTGTTGGGCACGACGACGAGTTGAGGTGGGCGGCTCTTCAGCCACACTATCGCGAACAGCAGCAATATTTTCTGCAGTACGAGCTGTACGAGCATACACTGGTGTTTTCACATCTCCTACAAACCCGGCTTGCTCAAATTTTTGCACGATTTTTCCGACTGTACGCACATTTGGACGATTAAATTGACCGAAAAAATCACGAAGTGCACGATAAGCATTTTGATTCGTACGCCCATTTTCATAAAAAGCCTGAATAACTTTAACGAGTTGCTGGATTGTGTATCTTTCCATGGCTCAAATTGAGTAAGTCTGAAATTGAGAAATGTCAAATGAAATGCAGAAAAAAACTTGACGTTTAGGTGTGGTACACATTCATTATTGGCCCTTAAAATTTAACCCTTTACTTCCACTTAAATGAATGTACCTTCTGAACACAAGCTGCTTGATTAAGCTCCTCCTAATTTTTGTGGTGAAGCAAAACGCTTCGAAATACCGCTCAAATAACTAACTCTTTTTTTTTCAAACAGTCACAATAATTTCAGGGCTAGGAGACGAGGCAGATGGTCATTATTATCTGTGGTCCGACCACATGCCGAACAACACTTTAAGCAAGTAGCAAATTCCATTTTGTTTTATTCCATCGCGCACCAAGCGAAACAAGCTACATTCTGTTTCGCTTGGTGTGTGTTCAATAGTTTGACTATCGAATCAAACATGGTTTGTTTGATCCGGTGTGTTGCAAGAGATGGTAATATCAGTCCAAGACCCTTGGGTTTTAACCAACACGTGCGTCTCTTGCTCGAAATGCCTTTGTGAAGCGGGAGTCATTGTAGAGTCTGTGCAGGAATGTGAACCTGGATACGATTCCAACATAACCGCCATCCGGGGGGACATTAAAGCTTTCAGCACCTCACATTGCACTTCCATGCAATAAGTCTCATGTTTTGCCAGTGCCAGAAGGTGCTCTTGCGAGGATACTCCTCCCGAGAATTCCACCTCTCACTCGATTAGCCTACATTCCGTTCGATCTCCACCTGACCCCAAGAAACCAGAAGAGTTAACTATGACAGGAGTATAGTTCCCATAAGTGCCCGCATTTATTGATTAAGCTGTGTGCTCAGCTTCCGCACCCGATGGGGTTTGTTGCACTTTCGCATACGAAACGAATCTAATCGAATGCAATGAAATAATCAAAAGATATTTAAGCACTTCAGCTGCACACGAGAGCCTTGTGCGCCGCTTCCACCTGATTGAACACACGCATCCAAACACACATTCTCTGCCAAGATGTCCTTAGAGTTTAATTTCGTTTTCGAATTCAAGTCCCAATCTAGTTGCAGTTTTACCCAGATTCTTGGAGACACGCACACACATGCGACGCATGCATGTCTCCACTCAATACACTCAAAGTGTTTGAGCTGAGAAATTTGATTAGAAAGTCCCCTATGGATCAGGCATGCGATCCGTAATCCGGATTCTCCTTAAGGCTCCGAGCGACCTCAAGATGCATTAATGCAGTTCAAGTGGAAACTTCCGAATTATTCATCCAACATGACGAGTGCACAAGAGTGCTGCGGCAGGGGTGGCAAGAGGAGAATGGGGGCGAGGTGAGATGGCTTCCAAAATGAAATTCCACTCACAGACAAAGTTCGTCTCGGTGTTCAGCGAGTTGGCAGGCGGCACAGCATCAATTCCTCTCGCAGGACACTCTCGACGGGGCTCGTCCTCCGATAAGACAAACACATGAAATTGAATGCAACTGTTAAATCCCGTCTGAAATATTCAAATCCTCGCAAGGATAACAAAGGATGAAATTATTATTTGGAGCAACTCCAAAACTACGAAATTATATCTCGACGACGAGATGCAACGACGTTCTTCTGGCGTTCGCTGGTGCGGGTGAGAATCGGATGATCGCTGCGATTTGGCCGCAAACGGGGCAATGGAAGGCTGCTGTGCCGAGCATTTAGTCTCTGCAGCTGGCTGGTCGTTGATAAGATGCCGAAAGCAGGCTAGGGCAGCTGCGGGTGGACGAGGCTTGCGGTGGCATTTCGGGTTATCTCTGGCAGAGCACGATTCGCGCAAGGACATCGCCATAAATAATTCAAGCATTGCGGGCATGAAAAGAAATGTAATTGCACATCGGATTGGTGGGATTGTTGTGCTGGCGTGCGGTGCGGAGTGCAAAGGACAGAGGACAAAGGACACCTCTCAACACAGCTCCCAGCCGCGACATCAGAGATACAGGCAACAAATTCGCTGGCACTGGCAATGCGACTCTGGAGGGATTTATGGCTTACGTCGGCGCTTATCCGCTTCGCCATTGAAGGACTTTGGCGCGGTGCAACCTGGGATTTGTTCGCGGATCTGTACTTGTTTTGGCACCCGATGCAATCGAATCGAAAGGGTTCGTGGGCGGGGTCGTCTCCTGCCTGAAAGCAATCACCGAACAAGTGACGGCCTCGTCAGGTGGAGTAGAGCCTGTTAATTGCATGTCGGGTGGTTTGATTAATTTTGCAGATGGATTGTGTTAAGTGAGTTGTTGCTCGTTCATTTGACGGACGTGGAAGGATTACATCTACAGTGCACTGGAGTGTGTTGCCATAAGTGGATTCCAGCGTACGTACCCACGGTTGTGCCAATCGATTGATTGATAGGTAGGGGCTACCGGTAGGAGGTCAGGGCTGCCAGTGAATGGTGATTGTGCGTTACAACTGATTCCAGACAATGGACGCTGGACTTTGACTTTGATGTGGTACTCGTAATAAGGTTTTTATCTCCGGATGACAGCAACCGGTTGTTGGATTTCATGTTCTGTGGAAGAGTCTAGAAGTTGATAGGAAGACCACTCACTGTTCTGGAACTCTTTTGTGACTTCATATGGGGACTTTGAAGGGGATTCTTGTACGCTGGGACCATCTAATTACGGCCGTTGATGAACAGAACTCCAGTGGTTTCACTGGGTGGTGTGTATAAAAACTTTATGTGAGTGTTCCCTCAACAGTTTTGAGGGAACACTCCATATGGTGCGAATAAAAATTGATTTTCGTAAATTTAACGAAACCTCCTCTCCTATATTTTAATAGGTGAGTGCACCCACCATTTTCGTGAAGAAAATGGCACGTATTGAGGGATTTCTTGAACTAATTTTGTGTGCATAGGAGGCAAGCTTATGAGAGAAAAATGTTAAACTAATGGAAACTACTGTTTCGGAGGAATGCTTGGACGGATTAAACCTCAGCTCTTGAAAAAAGAGACCCGCAGTAAGAGGAAGACTTTATCCGCCCATTTGATGACATGAAAAGCAGGTTACATTAGAAGCTTTGGAGAACAAATAAAAAAACATCAATGGCGTTAATTTGAACATCTTGGAAATCTGAAAAAAACATTTGCGATTCACCCACCACAATTTAAATGAAGCTCTAGTATGGGAAACTGTACTTGGCTTGCCATTCGTGTTTACCTTCTCTCAGTACCTCGATCGATGAGGGAAATTTCATCAATATTTGTCAAACTGTGGATCTATGAATCCCAATGTCCTCACCAATTCCAATTTGGAATCCCGGGTCGCCAAAATATCGAATATTTTACTCGTCAATTTTGGTATGGAACCCCCACCGGTTTCTTGGAGAATATCGGAAACTACCTGCTTACCTAACCATTCCATGTTATGAGGCTCGAATCCATCTTCTCTTCTTCATAGGGCGCTACAGTCCGGAGTGGACATAGGCCTTACCCAACATGCCTCTCCAGACGGCCCGATCTCTCGCCATCTCGTCTCCAGTTTCGCACAGGTTGAAGTCCCCCGCAAATTGTGTGTGCCACCTTGTAGTGGACATCCTCTAGAAGTCCAGCAGGCAGAGCAGCGTGATATGTCCGATATCATACATCTCTCTGATATCTTCCATAATTTAAACCATGGCAGTGGACAGCTGTCATGGGGTCTAAAACCAGATTGTTCAATTCAAAGCCAATTCCCTGTGGAGGGGGCGGAGTAGCATTACTAGATAGATCAAAAACTGAAGCCCATGTATTACCGATAAAGCTGTTGTTAAGAGTATCATGACCAATCCCACTGTCAGTCATTCATGGCTTTGGAAACCCCAATCCGGCTCAGATTACTCTACACACCTTCTTGGGAGGAAGGGACGTACTGAGTTTAGATGCGAAATAACTTCTTCCGATTTGATCAGATGGAAGAAGTCTGTTACGATATCTTGACAATAATTCAATTCATCATCAGAGTCAGGGAAAGATCGGCAAGCGTACGAAAATGATGTAGAGGCAGCGTATTGAGGGTCCTCAGTATTGATTGCTGAAAGGTCTCTGAGTGAAAAAGTTTGTGGAACAGCACAGTGTGTAAGACTTGAATCCATCCAAAACAAATTGAATTGAATGGTTCGAAAGGTAATTTCTAATCCATAGAAGAAAAAATTCATCGATACCATAGGCACGCATTTTCGACAAGACAGCTTGATGCCAAACTCTGTCAAATGCGAGTGGGTTGACGAAGATTCCCCCGTTTAAGGGACGGGCTGGAAAAATACTGTTTTCCATCTGCTCGGCAAGAGAGCTAAAGAGTAAGGTAGATGAAAAAGCATACGCAGTGGTTTTGCCAGCGCAGAATAACCCCTCTTCAGAACTATAGGGGAATATCAGCGGACTTAGGCACAGCCAGCGGACTTAGGCACGATTTGTACCTGATGACAATCGGAAATTGGTCCCAATTTGCAAGAAAACAAGGCAAAAATCGATAGCAACTGTACAATGTTTCAAGTACAATTTTACCTTATGATTCACGAAGAACATATCGTCCTTTCGATCTATTTTTGTTTCAGTTTTGACTCAGTTAGGTCAGTTTAAAAAAGAAAACAAACATTTTTTTCATTGAATTAGGACAAGGTGTTGTCAAGAGGTCATGATCAGAAATGCAGTCTCAAGCGAGAGTTGTCCAAAGAGAATAGCCAACGAAGGATCAGAAACAATAGCAAGATCAAGTAGACACGAACTGCATCCGTTTGCGAAACTCGTAGGATACTCTTGAGTGAAGACCTCAAGCACAACTGACGAGACAAATTCCTTCATTTGAGCTGCACGGGTATTGTCATTCAGGCAGTCAGTATTGAAGTCTCCACAAACTATGAAGTCGAGCTGAGAACTGCGAGAGGGCGCAGAAGAATGGTTCAGGAGTCAAATTACGACCTGGAATGTAGGTGCGGGCAACCAGACAGAATTAAAAGAGTAATAAAAATTAAAGCAAAACGTCTGACATTCTCGTGATGAAATGGAAATATTTAGAGCAGCAAAATTTCTCCAACGAGGAGGAGTTGATGATGTGTTATTTGTAATTATTAATTTTTTCGTTCTCAAGTCAACGAACACAATGGAGCCCGGACGGCTTTTATTTGTTGCAGTATACTCGGTGAAGTCTGAGAGGACAGTGCAAGCGGTCACATTGTAACCAAAAAAGCCTTAAGAGTTATATCAGAAAATTTGCCTATTTTAATATTAACAAGTAAAAAAAAGGGATTTTTGTTCCTAATTTATTTTCCAGAAAATACTAATTTTACATTTACAAACAAAAACTAGCGAAAACTATGGATGGCATGACCTATCGATAGTTCTCCCCCTCTATTTCAGGCGCTATCGCGTTTTAATGCTTACACGAAGCAAAACAATCGGCGAAGCTAGGCGAGACTATTGTCATACGTGATGACTTTCTGAGGTCTGATTTCAGGAAGACGTTGAATATATTGGGTATATATTCTAATTTGTGCGGTATTTTTTCCCCAAAATTTTAACGTTTATTGAATGTATAATTGCTACGACTTTTCCCATCTTTCTGGCAATTTCTGGATCCCATCCCAAAAGAACTGCACCGGCCTGGCAGCCAAGAATGAATCAAGTCAATGTTTGCTCTGATATTCTGCTCCGATGTGAACCGTTTTTCAGTGAGGGCGTTCTGCATCGACCGGAACAAATGGTAGTCAGAAGGGGGAAGGTCTGGGCTAAAACACGGGTGGGGTAAAACTTCATATTAACTGTTTTCCCAATAGTTCTTAACCGGAATAGCAAACATGGGGCCGAGCGTTGTCAAGATGGCAAATTATTGCATTATGCCAGCATTTATCGCTCATTTATCGCTTTTTCAGCCTCTGCTCTCTTCAAACGAATTAACTGTGTTCGGTAGCCTTGTCCATTGATGGTTTCACCCATTTTTAGCAGGTCATAATACAGCACAACCCTTCTGATCCCACCAAATACAGAGCATTACCTTCGTTGGGCTGATTTGGCTGGTTGGCCAATTCAAAATCACCACTTTTAAATCGTGCAAACCACTTTTGGCACGTTCGCTCAGCTAACGCATGTTCAACATAAACTTGCACCAAAATACGATGACTTTCGGAAGCAGTTTTCTTCATATTAAAGTAATGAAGAAGAACTCTCCGCAAAAACACTTTCAGGCAGATAGTTCGACATTTTTGAGTGAAAAAAATGAATGCTGTTTACGCTTCAAATGAATGACATGTGCTGAAATGGCGTACAATGACAATGACGTAGCTTTCCAACGCATGTTCCAATGGAATAATACAAGGTACGCCATCAAACTGTGGGCAACGTATAATACATGGCACTTGATACCTTGTGGTCATTTCACAAGGTCAGACAACTGCCTGTATGTAACACATACACATGGGACACAAAACCCACGAAACGGAGCTATTTTATTATACTGGTCCTTTTATTTTGACTCTTTTGCTTCCGAAAAAAAGTGTAATTTCTTGCGGCCGAACGATCCGTTGGTTTCTCTCGAGTCACTACCATCCATCGCATTTTAAGAAAGTCCCATGTGCCATAGCAAATATGACAAAAATTACGGGTAAAATCATCTTTGTGTAAATATGCTTGGGATATTTTTCCTCGCCTAGTAATCATGACCCTTAAGCTTCGTGCCACTTTACCACTACAATAAATCTTACTGTAATCATTCGTAGAAGTGTTTTGTGTTACCCCAATCAATTGCCAGCATTTATCGCTGTTTATTTAATTTTCCCCGACAATTAGTAGGCGACAATTTTGAGGAAAGTCAGTGAAATTTACTGTTGTGTCTACTAGAGGGAGCCGCTTTTGTTTTCCGACACCCAGAGGTCGCATAGCGACCACTACCGGCAAAGTTGGCCAGCATTTTGTTTGACTTTTTTTTCGATATATATAGCTTTGTGTGCTGACCGGTGGACTTTCCTAGTGGTGCCGCACTGATTTTATTTGTGCGTTGAGGTTACGAACTTTGAAACCTGCGTTATTTTATACCACATTTACCATTGATATGTTCACAAGGAAGACTTTTTCCTTTGCCTTTCGAACATTGTTCAGAAAAGCCGGAGTCGGGAAAAAAGTCCCGAGGGAAATCTATGAATAATAGACACGAATAAAGAAAGGAAAAGTGCGGAAGATTGTATGATCTCTGATGCATACTGAATGATTACGAAAGTTCCCATTTTGGGCGGAATTGCCTAAAAAAATAAAGGTTAACACCTACAGCCAGATCCGAACACATGATCTGCAGAAGCCTCGAACAACACACCAACCCACACCGCCAATACCTTCCAAACATTTTTTTGCAATCACATTCGGTACACGTGTGACGGTAAGTGTTAGCTCACATTAATAGCTGTGTTGTGTGTACATCCACTCGTTTGGTGACCCAGTCAGTCTTTTGTTTATGTTCGTTTGCAAGATCGATTGAGGACGGAAAACAAAATAAAGGGTTGCAGCAAAAGGAAATATGAATTAAGTGTGTGTACATCGAAGTTACAACACACTGGAAAATGTTTGATATCCAAGCCTACACAACTTGAAATGGTTTGATACCGACGATTGATGCAACAACCCTTTGTTTCAGAACTTTATTGTCGTTCAAAGAGCGATCATTTATTTTTAATAATTTAATTTTATTATCTGTGGACTGATTTTTTGTAAAAAAGAAAAAGAAAAAGGATAGATCGAGCCAGACTTGAAGACAGAACTTAAACGACTGAGAAGTGAGCAGCACTCCAACCCACTCCGCCAAGGGACCCGATAACTTTTAATGTGCGTTTTTCGTTCGTATTCGGTATAGGTGTGACATATCTACATACTTACATACATAGCGCCCTTTTTTTTATAGAGTGATGACAAAGCAGGGTTCGAAAGTGTTAAATGCCCAGTATCGACAAGATCGATAAGGAAGTGCCTTGGCAGCTCAACTTCAAAACTGTCAACCATTTCGTCCTGAGAAGTGCGCCCGCAACTGACAGTTGTGTGGCTATAAATTGACAGGGCTCTCAACAGATGATATGTAATAAATACACTGCTATTCCCCGAGAAGATTCATGTCATTACCTGCCGTAAATAAACAGATATCGCCCCCTCCCTTGAGCGTCTAACACTATGTCCCTGTCGAGCAGCACAGAAATGCCATCCAACTTACATCGTCAAGGACACAAGAATGCCATCCAGATGCCGCATGAATGCTCCCCACATCGACATTTCCCCCATCGTGGATATGTGCGGCAAAAAGTTTTTTTTTGAATTATTGCGTTTCCGATGCAGACAAACTTAAATTGAAAAACTCGAAACATTTTTTCATCCAACTGAACACATCCTTCCTCAACGTGTACCAGCAATGACATGCAATGAGTCAATCAGTGGGGAAGTCGGATCCTTCTCCTGTTTGCGGCTAACTTTAAAGACTCGTATTTGATTTGTGTATCGACTGGAGACAAAACTTCGCCAGCGGCCAGACTGCCAAATTCAACCACACCCCTTGGGGGATAGTTTTCTAAGAATAGCAAAGCGAGTCGGAGATGTTCGGTCCCGCCTGGTATTATTCCAATTTCCTGAAAAATATGAGAGGTTATTGGGATATTGGAATCGCTCCCAGGAGTCTCATAGAGGCGCATGTAACCGAGCCCTGCTCTGTGAGCTGTCCCCGTAAACTGTGTGTTTTGCTGCCCGGCAGTAGTGGTCGATTCTTCACCCACCATCGCTCGGTCGCCTCATCCTATTCCTTAAGCCATACAGAGTCACAATCTCACACAGCCACCCACACTCCGGTGGGCTGACGGTGGACGTGAAGTTGTGAAACTTTTCGGTGACTTCTATTTGATATCCAATTTTCTTCATATCACGGTCGTATTCAGTAGTTTTGAAAAAGACTTTCAGGACGTTTGGCGACAGTTACCAGAGGAAATTTTTTATCGTCTGCGACGACGACTACGACGACGAGCTTGTGGATGAAAAATGTGTAGCGACGGCAGCGGCGACGGATCTCTGGAGGCTGATGCTGAGTGGTTGCGGAGATGAGTAGTTGAGTGGCTGAGTAGCTTGTTAGGTCACAAGGATATCGCATCACTGAGGCCTAGGTCTGCGCTAAAAATAGATCCCCTTCACATTTGGCCGCTGTAGGTTCGAGATGGGTTCGGGGTGGAATTCGGAATCCAAGGCTGATCGATTTGTTTGAGCACTTTATCGCTGGAAGGATGTATTAAAGATTGTGGAATACTTGTCGCCAGAAACAGCATCGGAATCGGTTTTGTGTCTGGGGAATTTTTCGTTCGTCGTGTTGGACTTATAAAGTTTTAGAGAGGTTGGAGTTGCTCAGAGAGAGTGGTGTGCATAGTGCTGTATCGACGAAAGTGAAGAGGTGCAGGTGCTTGCAGACTTCAATATAGTTATGTTCTTGATAAGCATTTATTAGATACTACAGGTCGATCTGTCGAGTCATTCGGTCAATGTTGTCGTCGCGTTTACGAAGGAAAATCGATGATAAAAAAATGCACTTATTTGCTTCGAGTAGAATGGATATAGAGGATGAGTAGGATATCAAAAAATGGGGCGTCATGTTTTTGTAGAAGAATGCATACTTGCTTTAAGAAGTACATTGCACCGGACCAGGCTTTCAAACGAAAGCTTAGAGTGAAACAAAGGACTGCCAATTAAACACAAAGCCCTTTATTTCGTAACTAGTAGTAAAGCCTGTCGTACGACAGGAAGAATTTCAAACTCATTTATGTAATCAATGTTATTGAGTAATTTTTACTAAACAATATATCGCAGATAAATTAAATCTTTTTAAATTTAAAACTGATGCATTTATGAAGGAAGCGTTCGCTGAATATAAAATAATACACACCCAAGGACGTAGACCCCCTTCCGAGTGTTGCCATATTATATTTTTTTAATTTACATTTATTTACCTCATGAACATTGTCTACACACTAAATATATCTTTAAATACAACGTTTCTTGTGAAAATTTTGTCCGAACTTGAAATAACTTTTCCTTGATGTGGATCCTGTATAATTTTAAATTTCAAGTCACATGCGCGACGAAGTCTGGACATTGCAACGTAATGTTGCCCATGACGTAATACTGGTTCTGGTAAATAAATTCCGACTCTTTCAAATGTTTACCCTTGTGACTTATTGATTGTCATAGCAACTGCTGATTTGATAGGGAATTGTCGCCTTCTCCAGATAAATGGAAGGTCTGGATTATCTGGTGCAAGATCTATTCATGGAATAAATGCTATTTGACCGTCTGCAGGTCCTGTCAGCACTTCTGCTATTATTATGTTCGTCTTTAATTCTTTTACAATAAAACGTCTTCCATTACGAGAGGCCTCTTTTTGTGCTTAAATTTCTTAGAAGTATTATGATTCCTCCAATCTGCAATTTATTTTCGTAGAATCATCATCAATAGAGTCGGAACTTAAATAAGTTTGTGTTACTCCATCGAGTATATTTAAGACTTGTTCGTTAATCGTTGATACGATCGAGAATTTTTTGAACAAGAAAAGCAATTTTAGAGTTTTGGACTAATTTATTTGAATTAAGTCTTTCTCCGAATATTTCTCTTAATAATGAACCCTCAATGAACCCCTTATAAAGTCCGAACCGAAGCCTGTAAGGATGATCAAGGGAACATCGTAGTAGAGTCACAGTCGATGCTGAGGATATGGAGAAACCATTTCTGCAGACTGTATAACGGCGACGAAGAACCAAATCCCGCTGTCAGGCAGAACGAACCATTCAACCCCAATGAAAGGGACGATGAAGATCAACAATTCCGTCCACCTGACCCAGATGAAGTGAGGATTGCCATATCCAAACTAAAATCCAACAAGGCTGCGGGAGCTGACGGCCTACCCGCCGAGCTTTTTAAGGCCGCAGGCGATGCTTTGGTAAGGAGCATGCACCAACTCATCTGTAAAATATGGTCGGAGGAAAACATGCCCGATGAATGGAACTTCAGCATAGTCTGCCCGATCCATAAAAAAGGAGACCCTTTGAACTGCGCCAACTACAGAGGCATCAGTCTCCTAAGTATCGCTTATAAAATCTTATCTGCCATACTGTGTGAACGCCTAAAGTCATTCGTCAACAACCTGGTCGGTCCATACCAGTGTCTCTTTAGGCCAGGAAAATCCACCATCGACCAAATATTCACACTGCGGCAGATTTTGGAGAAAACCCAGGAGCAACAAATCGATACCCACCACCTTTTTATCGATTTTAAGGCCGCGTATGATAGCATTTATAGAGACGAGCTATACAGAGCAATGTCTAGTATTGGCATCCCTACCAAACTCGTCCGGATTCAGACAAGGCGACGCGCTGTCATGCGACTTTTTCAACATCGTTCTTGAAAGAATTGTTCAAAACTCGAACGCCAACACCAGAGGAACAATCTTTCAGAAGTCCGTCCAACTACTCGCATGTGCCGACGATATTGACATTATCGGAAGAACACAGCGTGATGTCAATGGCGCTTTTGTAGGTATTGCAACGGAGGCCGCGAAGATGGGTTTAGCGGTAAACGAGGGTAAGACCAAGTATATGCTGTCAACGAGAAAGG
The DNA here is from genome assembly GCA_905231855.2 of Eristalis tenax. NCBI lineage: Eukaryota > Metazoa > Arthropoda > Insecta > Diptera > Syrphidae > Eristalis > Eristalis tenax. Next base: position 93,928,927 of record HG993125.1, read on the forward strand.
ACACCCAACACCGACGTCTCGGTCAGAACGTCACAGCAGACAGATATAACTTTGAGGTAGTCAAAAACTTTGTCTACCTAGGCACCGCTATCAATTCAGACAACGACACCAGCGCTGAAACAAGCCCTCTCTCGAACAACCAAGCTAACGCTCTACAAGACCTTAATCGTCCCAGTCCTGCTATATGGCGCGGAGGCATGGACTTTATCAAAAGCGGATGAAGCTGCTCTTGGTTGCTTCGAGAGGAAAATTCTTCGTGTGATTTTCGGTCCCGTCTGCATAGATGGTGAGTGGAGGAGGAGATATAATGCCGAACTATACGGGCTGTTTAGCGACATCGACTTAGCCAGAAGAGTGATGAGCCAACGATTGAGGTGGCTAGGTCATGTAGAGCGGATGGAAACCAATGCTCCGGCCCGAAAAGTCTTCGAATCCACCCCCGAGGGACGGCGCAGTAGAGGAAGACCGCGACTCAGGTGGCGCACGCAAGTGGAAAGGGACCTCAACCAACTATGCGTGCGAAACTGGAGACAGCTAGCTAAAGATCGAGCTGGCTGGAGACGCTTGTTGGTTGAGGCCCAGGTCCACCTCGGACTGTAGCGCCACCTTAAGTAAGTAAGTAAGTAATGAACCCTCACATAAGTACCTAACCGATATTTCATTTAAGTCATTCCCTTGTGCATCAGAATTATGTGGTAGGTCAGTGTCACCAACCAAGTGCTAGTTTTCACTTCCACCAGGCCCAGATAAAGGGAACCATTTGCTTTCTTGTTCATTGCTGTTGGTGGCATTAAAAATCCCTTCAAAAGCTATTTTTTGATCTGCAAAATCCATAAAGCCCAGATAAAGAGAAGCGTTTGCTTTCTTGTTCATTGCTGTTGGTGGCATTAAACATTTCTCCAAAAGCAATTTTTTGATCTGCATTTAAGCTAACAATTAAATTATTTCCAGTTCGTTCTTCCTCGGTTACGTTGAAGTGGTTGACTGCTGTACGGAAAGACAGCGGGCAAACTTAGACGATCATAGGTCCACTGTGCTACCACGCGGATCTAGGAATACCTATTCTGCAAACCCTTTGGTGCTTTTAATAAAACTCTTATGCTGCTCAGTTAAGCCAGGCTATCAAAATAAAAATCTCCCTAAGAAGATTAAATCCGCGGGATTAGAGAGCATTGCAGTTGCACTGCCGGTGTACATTGATTTCTTCGTCATCCTGGTCTCTGCAGCTTTTGCAGGAGTCGTTGTAGGGGACGCACAATGCATCTATGTCTGTTCAGGTACAGCAGCATTTGTATTTCCAATAGAAGGTCATGAAGCTGAAGGTGACACATTTGGAGTATTGTAGTACGAGTATGTCCCCACTAGACGAAATTGAGTAATTTCGGCAATTTGTCTCGAAATTAGAATCGAAATTGCGCATAACGAACCAATTTCAAAATTACCTGAATAAGATCACTCTCAATAAAGTTGCGTACGAAATTGGGTACAATCACGACTTCCGGGGCAAACGTTGAATGCGATTCCATCAGGTAGGCGACAGCTTGCCAGACCCAGGGCGAGGTGGTTGGACCAGTGCAAAAACTCACCTAGTTACGCTTTGGCAAAACTTCTGACGAGCAAGAGTCGATGGCGGAGGATCGAGTTGGCTGAAGATCTCTCCGCGTGGATCATGTGGGTCAGAAGATGGTGATGATGATAATCTTTGCGTATATTAATTCCGACAGATTGTGTTTTTTTATTTTCTAAAATTGTCCCCGCAATGTCGACGTAAAGACATTTCACTATCAAAACAAATTGCGTGTCGGGAAATGTTAAAAGAATAAAAGAAAGTGTGAATTTGTATCGAAGTAAGAAAAAGGCCACGAATAAAAGTTTTAAGAAAAACCAGGGGTCGATCTATAAAGATCTTCAACTTCCTATTTCTGAAACTCTAGTCTTGTCATCAAATCGAATGCCAGTTTGGAGAAGAAACGCCTATGCATAAATGCTGTTGCTTATCATGTTGATAAAATGTAGTTGCGAGCAGCGTTCATTTTGGGTTGTTGTTAAGCAACGCAAGGAACGTCAGACATTCGATGTCCCACTACTTACTGTGAAGCAGTGTTCATGCTGGTAAGCTTTGTAAATAAATTCGTTGGACTGAAAAAAGAATTCGTTTTGTAAATTTTATATAAATGGCATATACGAGGGGCGGCATATTCTCGGTATCGATATGAAGGAAAATGCGAATTCAATTTAAATTGTTTTTATTTTTCAATATAATCTCCCAAAAGATCTTGAGATAAGCTTTTTTAAACCCTAAAAAAAATAAATATCCTCTTTCTCTGCAAAATACCCATTTATCGCCGACTTGAGTTCTTCATCATCCGAAAATCTTTTTCCACGAAGACATTTTTTCAAATCCGGAAACAGGAAATAATCTCTAGGGGCAAGGTCTGGACTGTAGGGTGGGTGTTGGATTTCTTCGAAACCACAATCTTGGAAACTCGCGCCGTGTGAACAGGAGCATTGTCATGAAGAAGCAACACACCCGCTGCGAGTTTACCGCGTCTTTTCTTTTTAATTTCCTCCCGCAAATTATGCAAAGTGGAAGCGTAGGATATGGATTTTTTTTTTGTACTCAATGAGCGAGATTCTCTTTAAGTCCCAAAAAACTGTGGCCATGAGCTTCCCGGCAGATGGAGTGACTTTGAACTTCTTCGGGGGGTCTGTTCCTTTTTTATGCCACTGCATGGACTCTTGTTTGCTTTCACCAGTAACAATTCGATTCATAACACCGTCCGCGTTCTCACTACACATCTCCAAAAGCTCTCTACAGCATGCGATTCTCACTTTTTTCTGAGGCGCTGTGAGCATTCGTGGCACCCACCTTGCACTGACCTTTGAAAGGTTAAGATGGTCATGAAGAATGGTATGAATGGTACCAATTGAAAGCTTGGTGATCTCTGCCGTCATTTTCTCCTTCATTCGGCCATTCTCAAGAACAAGTTTTTCGACTTCTTTGATGCTTTCTCCCGTACAAGCAGTAGCCGGGGCGCCGCAGCGGGGGTCGTCTTCAATGCTCTCTCTGCCTCTCTTGAACTCACTTGGCCACTTATGCACAGTTGATAATGAAGGTGCGGAACCCTGGTAAACAGCCACCATCTCTTCATGATAGTTTTTTGACTTTTGACTTGCTTAGTGAGAAATTTAATTACAGCGCGATGCTCAATTTTCACCATCATCGTCTCAGTTGCCATTATGATTCTGTTTAATTAGAGATAAAACGCGAATTAATAATCACAGTTATATGAAATTTTACGTGAATGCACTAAAATAATAGTATTACTTGATAAATAAGTCAATTTATATATACAACCACAGCTTCACCCCGATACCGAGAATATATTGAACGCCCCTCGTATATAACAATTTTAACCGCTCCAAATTGCTGCCCCTTGCAATGTGCAGCCCTTGCCCCCCTCGCTTCGGCACTGGTTTATGGGTATATAAGAGAGTGAATGTGTCATTAATGTCAGTCAGTACTGGAGCGAGTTAGAAGCAAACTGGAAACAACATACTTATACGGAAGTAAATCATTATGGCTGACGAAATAAACGCATTCAACAGGAGCCGCACGAGCGAAGAAGAAAGGGAGCAATACGTTAGCAGGCTTCTCGAAAAAGTTCCAGTGAGTAGCTCTGAAGCAGAAGATCTTGGTGGCGATGGCGATGAGGACTATGTTCCCAATGGAGATGATTCCGATGCGGACTCAAACTTGGTTGTTAGGGGAATATCGGATATAGTGCAAGAAGGACAATTCTCCGAGGAATACATTTGGCCCGTGATAGAACAAAATGGTACAAACAACCTACAGCCACAGGTCGTCTAAGAGCACACAATGTCATTCGAGACGTTGGTGGCTACGCGAGACTAGGAACACCTCGTTGTGATCTTGGTATCTTCAAGACAATAATATCAGAAGAGATGGTCGTTATCTTCATGCGAGAAACTAATAGAAAAGCTCAATAAGAAATTGTAAAATTCAACGACAATAACCCGACAAAGCAAATAGTTTGGAAATCTGTTACTGAACAGGAACTATACGCCTATTTTGGTCTTTGTCTAGCCGCTGCACAGTGGGTACCCGCCCATACAAAGCGCGGTCAAAAAGATAATTCATGTTTTTTTTTCAATTTAACACTTTTATTATTATTTTTACTTGTTTTAAAATACAAAATAAAAAAGAAAATGTAAAAAACGAATACAAAAAAATATGTGGAACGTTAGATTTCTTTTTGATAAAATCGATTTATTTTTTGTTGGCAATTTTCTCAAATTCGAAATAAGCCGGTCGGAATTTAAAAAAGTCTGTTCAAGAGGTCCTTATTACTGACTACCCGAGACATTTTCCTAGTGTGATTCAGTCTGTAATGTTTGGTATCCTTATTTCTAGCCTCTGCGGCTTTCTCACTTAACTCGCCTACAGAAATAAATCCATGATTCTCAATCACCGATGCACTATGCAACAACACTTTGTGAACTGAAGCAGGTAAATAGTACCATGGCTTCAGTTATCTGGTCAGCTGTATCTAAGGTGAAAACTTTTCTAAACGAACTTATCTGCATCGATGTTATAGGCGCATCTGTCAATCAATGTTCTGTCGATTCCAGTAATTTGAGCTGATATTTCGGAAAGTATAAAAATGTCCTGGCTATATTGCCATCATTTGAGGAACCACTTCCTCCCGGTTTCGGTTTGTCTACAGTCAATCCTAGTTTCGCTCTGAACTCAGCTTGGACCATTTTCTCCCTATTTCCGAATTCTGTTATTTCATCACATCTAATCTGCCATACTGAGCCTGTACGAAATATGAACATTCTTAAGCATACGAAAGCAATTCTATGATAGAGGGGATCAAATCCAATATTCACCTTGATATGACAAACTTCATTTGATGTTTTCCAGGATTTGGGTGGCTTGCGTTGACCACGTTCCATTATTTTTCGAATTTCAAGCCATTTATCAAATAAAAAATTGCCAGCACCCGCCAAAGATAAAACGAAAAGTCAGAACTATTTTTTGTATATTTTTTCCAAAACCGCACTCGAAGGCAAGTCGACTATATCCCTTATTTACTGTTAACTAAGCTAAAAATAAAGTTACAAAAAGTGCTTCGCGCATGGTTCATGTAATAGGACCCATGACGCTTTAAGTTCTTGAACAATGGAATTTATGTTTTTAGAATGCACTCACATTCTTGTTTATCACTATCACAAGTTCCCTAGGAAAAAACTGCACCGATAAGCGAGTTGTATGCTTCATGATATGCCAACTTTGAATGAATGCTAACCGCGTGGTAGCACAATGGGCCTATGTTGGCCTAAGTGTGGCTGCTGTCTTCCGTACACGTCTTGCCAACTGCTTTGTTCATGGGCTCAAGAGGCAAGAGCTGAGCCCGAGCTGACTTTACATAAGACCTTGATCATCCCAATCCTGCTGTACGGCACGGAGGCATGGACAATTTCAAAAGCGGAAGAAGAAGTCTTTGGTATCTTCAAGAGAAAAGCTCTGTGTCCTATTTTTGATCATGTTTGCATTGAAAGCATTTAAAGGAAAACATTTAACCACAAACTATATGGACTGTGTCTATGGATTCATCGCAGTTCTCAAAGATTTGTCTACTCCGCTACCAGTGTGACAACACAATAGAGCACGCCCTACAAAAAAACGGTGGCGCACAGAAGTGGGGAAGGACCTCAACCAACTTGGCGAACGAAATTGTTTGCAGCTGGAATAGTGCTGAAGAGGCCTCTTGTCTGAGGCACAGCTCGATCTTGGACTGTAGCAGCAAATAAAGAAGAAGTTTAGGGAGCAATTAGGGAGTAGGCGCCAAATATTGCCGACCCGAAGGAAACAGGAAAAAAAATAATCCGGCAATTTTTTTTTTTGGTTTTGGTTTTGCGAAAGTTGAAGAACCGTTTTGACACTTTCAATTCCTGATCAATGACATTTAATAATTTTAATTTTGGCCTATGAAGGTACCCACTGCGCGCTGGTGTAGATCACGTCAATATACTGCATACAAAAGAGTTGTGGAAAACAAACGTATTCAGAGCAACGATGTCGCTAGACCGAATTTGTACTTTAATTCGGTTTATAAGATTTGACGATCAGAGGACTCGCGTCAAATGGCAAAGTACAGATAAAGCTGCTCCCATTCGAGATATGTGGATAATGCAAAATCACCATTTGGAAACTGCGTGTACACCGACAGAAGTGATAACCGTTGACAACTATTCCGATACAGACGAAACACACGATTTACACAATACATGCCATAGAAGCCTGCGAAATACGGAATAAAAGTATGGTGGGCTTGTATTTCCAGCAACGGATACCCTTGCAAAGGGATTCTGTCTACAGGCAAAGAAGATGCACATTGTAACTATGCGATGGAATAAGAAGTACATCCCTAAGAGATTCTTCCGGATCGTAGTCGCTCAATACAATCAACTATCTCCAACAATACCTAACTAAATATTTACAGCTAATTTCGCAGCAGTGTCTTGCGTGCCAAAAATATCTAAAGCAGTCATTCTATTTGAACAGCAAAAAGCCACAAGCTATACTGCTTCCATGGATCAAATGTTGATAGAATATACATGAAAGTGACAGACGAAGCGATGGCCATTGGCTTTTTTCTACAAAATGTTGGATGTCGCAGCGTTAGCATCTTTCATATTGGGTCTATAACTTAATTCGTGCGGTTTGCTAACAGATGGCGTAACTTGTATTATTCCACTGAAGCATGCGTTGGAAAGCTACTGTCTTTGTACGTCATTTCAGTGTATGTCATTCATTTGAAGCGTAAACAACAACAATTATTTTTTCACTCAAATATGTCGAACTTTGTGCCTGAAAAAGTGTTTTTGCATGGAGTTCTTCTTCATTACTTTAATATGAAGAAAACTGCTGCCGAAAGCCATCGTATTTTGGTGGAAGTTTATGGTGAACATGCGCTAGCTGAGCGAACGTGCTAAAAGTCGTTTGCACGATTGAAAAGTGCAAAGTGGTGATTTTGGCTTGGCCAACCAGCCAAATCAACGGCAAAGCCGAATATCCATGGTGGGAAAGTAATGCTCTGTATTTGGTGGGATCAGAAGGGTGTGCTGTATTGGGCTGCTAAAACTGGGTGAAACCATCAATGGACAACGCTACCGAATATGCAACCAGACACGAGGCAATGATTTTCCATAATGACAACTCTCGGCCCACGTTGCTATTCCGGTTAAGAACTAATTGGAAAACAGTGGATGGGAAGTTTTACCCCAGCCGCCTTATAGCCCAGACCTTGCCCCTTCTGACTACCATTTGTTCCGGTCGATGCAGTACGCCCTCACTGAAATACGATTCACATCAGACCAGAATATCAAAAATTGGATTGATTCCTAAAGAAACGAAAATGATTCATAACGAAAAAATCTTCACTTATTGCATTGAATTGAAGGTCCAGCCAGACTTATTCCATTGATGGGAAGGTTTTACAACATCCACTGGCAGAAGGGTTAAACGTCGTATCTGCTTATCTGGTAGGGCTTCAACCGATCGGTCGAATTTTGTTCATACAGTGCGACATGTGCGGAGTTATTCCGGTAGAAATGTCTCTAGTGTTGCCCTCCATCTCTTCCAAAGTGGGTAGGTTATTAGCGTAGACTAGAGACATGCCGTGGCTCGGGAGAAAATCGATTTTATCTTTGGCTCTTGGTGCCACTGTTTGCGGTCATCGATATCAAGTCGGTGCTTGGTCTTTTTACATGAAAAAAAAAAGGTCTATTCTCTTGAACAATGAGACCCTCTTATCGAGCAATCGTGCAATCGACGTGCAATCGACGTCACTAGAAGCCAAAACACTTCCGTAGTACATCCACATCTTGGTACAGATTATAGAGATCGTGATTATGCCTTTTCCTGACTTCAACCTCCCCTGAGTGTGGACCATATATGCGCCAGTGAATTTTTCCTTCGAAAGAGCTATTCTTTCAAGTTTCAGTTCCATATAGCAGGACTAGCGAAATAGGAGTTTCTGAAGAGCACTCTTCCGTAAAGTTCATTGGCCCAGAATAGTTAACCATCCATGAGAGCATAAAAACATGCTACGAAGCGCCAACAGAAGAAGGGACACCGGTTCTAACCCGCATCCCTATCCACAGGAACTCAGTGGACGGCAGAACATTCTTTTCTAGTGATTTCAGTGACAACAGACACACACAAGACCATCTTCGAATGTCCCGCATTTAAGTGCAAACCTAAATTGCAAGCCTGCCCAGAGCCACTTGGATTGGGAAGGCAAATCAATTCAAAGATCCTTTCACAGCTTTGAATTCCTCCCCAGCACAGGTGCATCTTTCCTTCAATAGGCACCATTCAGGGTCTATTCATCAAATCACCCTGCATCTAAGGTCCCCCTTAAAGTGAACGCAATCTGTATGCACAATAGCTCCTCTCGAGCGATATCTAATTAGACACGAGTTGAAAAGCCCCCATCAGCCGAGTAGCTGCTTCAATCCGTCGACGAAACGAACCGAAATTGGATTTTCAAACTGAACTCCCAATAAATGTCCCCCGCACCGAGTCGAATGCCGAAGGGAGTGGGCGGCGGCCCCTAAACAACGTAACAGCGTACCAAAAGCGACAGAAAAACACGAAAACGAAAACGAATTACAAAGTTTTCCTGTCTGACAACTTTCGGAAATTGCAACTACCTAGAACGTAGACAGCATCCGCAACACCGACGGCAACCAGCATCAGCACCAGGACCAGGACTAACACTATCAGCATCACTGACAGCCAGCCGAACCGGAGTAACATCCATTCCTGCTCAATCGATTCCAACCGACGACGCCGACGACGACTACGACTCCTCGATTTGATTGCAGGAGTTACTCTCGTTCTTTTCACCCGAAAACACATGTGTTTCGTGCTTTAAGTCCTCCATCCCCATCGTCTTCGGACGGATCGACTTTGCATGTCCTCGCCTGTGCAGCCACCCGGCACCACCGGGCGTCTCTGGATACAATTCAATTGAATCTGGATTTGATTAAGAGCAACCTGCTATCAAATCAGAACTATGCACTTAACAGATTGACTGAGATACCGCCCCAACAAGAGGGCGAGCGGAGCGTAATCGCAGAAATGGAAAGCCGTAAAGAAATCCACTTGGCCATTTATCTTCGCTTGTAAACAGCAGTCGGGCATTCTCGGATCACTTAAGAATCCGGAACACACCGGAAGTGCCGCCCTCAGACAGTTTGAATCGAGTTATGTGGAATGTTTGAAAGCCTGGGCGGAATACGTGCCAACAAATCGCATCCACCCCCTCCAGGGACACCATCTCCATGGCCCACCATCAGATCGTCCAACAGACGGAAGGTGAATTTGAATCAAAACCCATGACTGTTACTTTAAAGGTTCACAAAGAGCGATAGTCTGGCACCCTGATGGATTTCCGGTCGCTCTCCCCGAGGGGGAATTCCATTCCAGACGCTCGTCTGGTCAGCCGTCTATCCTCCCTCATTGGCCACGATATCCTCGCCTACTGGACGAGAGGTGTGAGGCTCCATTCATCGACACCCTCAGAGGAATAACGTGTGCTCTTCCTTGAATGGCTTCCTCCGGCATCACTGGTAGGCAACACAACAAGGCCTAAACTTTCGCAGAGCAGATTTGGGGAATATCTGCACCAGGACACCACGCTTGAGGGAGGGGGCTTACTTTCCGTTTTTTTTTTCGACGTGCAACGACGTGAGGAACAAGTAGGTTTTCAGGTTTTCAGGCGTCTGTGTGCGCAGACTGCCTTCTTTCCGTGTCGTGATTTATTATTCAATATTCTCAACGTACTCAGCATATGTTCCTGGCAGATGGTTTAATAAAATAGAACCGAGCACTCAATCGCTGACGAGGACAAGCAGCCGACTCGGATGCTGCTGAGGGCAAGCGATGGCGAGAGGGTCGATTGTGTGCAGCGCAGCGAGTGAGCTGTGTTTGCCTTGACTCTTATTTTGCGTTCCATATTGCCGAGTGATGTAAGTCTGTTGATGATGCTACTAATAAATGTGCATGTATTACTTTGGATAGTTATGAGTGTGTCCTGGCAAAATGTTGTCCTCACCTGGCTATGGTTTGAGTTGGGGGTTGGCCTTATGCCGTTAAGGCTCTTGCTGGCACTATATCTTCATTAGGCTTATTCACATTGTGGTGCGGGTATATTTTCGAGTGTGTGCTTTTCTGTTCTCGGAATTCAAGGGTATTTCAAGGATTCTTGCGGCTGCCATATGATTCTGTAGAATGTCGGTTGTAGAGTGTCGACAAGACACTTGTATTTAGAAAGAACATCTCTTGGAGTTGGTTGGCAATTCCCATTATAACTTGTTTCGAATTTTAAATTATGTTGAGGTGGTCGGAATGATAGTCCTTCCTTGCTTTTTGTCTTAAAGAGATGGAGCGAGCGATAAAAATTGCCAGGTTTTTGGTTTTTATTTATTTTAAGGCCGCCGGACCAGTGGGACAACGCAATAGAGGACGACCATGGAATCGATTGCGCACACAGGCAGAGAAGGACCTCAACCAACTCCGGTACGACCAAAAATAATTTTCACGGCCCCCCATCTCTTTCGAGTCACTGACAACGCTCAAAGATTCCTGTCAAAAAATGCTTCTCGAATTGGCCGTTCAGAGTCGCCAACAGTAGGTAAACAATAGGTTCCTGCCAGTGAACAATAGCTCCCACAACAAGAGTGGTTTCTGAGAAGCTAGACCTCCACGGGGCATTCCACTGACTGTAGCGCCACCTATATTACATATGTATGTATTCATTCAGCAAGTGAAAGGAATCGAGCGGGGTCAGTTCATCGCTTCAAGTTTAACGCTTCGATCGCTTCGTTCAGCATACTCGCGATGACCCGTGTCCTCTGCTTAGTACTAAGGTATTTAGTTCCAAATTTATTTTAAAACAAAATGGGTCACAATCTGTGTCTCTGGGTAAATGCCCGCACCGACTCTGAACTTCATTTTTAAGCCATGCTTGAGAGCTTGCTATTCCAGTCCGCTCTACCAGGGAGGAGCACGTCGACATATCTAGAAAAGTCTACTTTGGGTGGAAAGTAGTCCGTTCTAAGCAGTATGAGTTCTCTCGGTATCGAATCTAGGATGCAACTGTATCCATATGGCCTTGAGCTCCACATGCTAGACTCATTGAGTCTGATCTTTTCGTTGCATTTTTAATGTGAAGGTCGATAGGAGATGGAGCGTGACTGTCAGAGCGTCTGAAGGGGTTGTCCATAACGCGCCTATCGTACGTTTGCGATCAGACTCAACTCAGAGCTTCAAAACTAGTGACACATAAGTGAAGATGGGACGTATCACGGCAGTTATCAAGTTTGGTCTAAGGCCCCACCTTTTCCCAAACGTTTTATTGCAGGCATATAAGGCTATACAAGCCTTCCTAATCCGTTTTTCTATGTTCATATTCCAGCGAAGCTTGGGAACTAGATACATTCCTAAGTACTTAGCATTAGTTGGGAGGGATATTCGTTGACCGTTTAGGCAAGGGAGGTTGAAGATGGGTAGGAAATTTGCTTGATACCGTATCACCGGATCATCCGCATGCGCAACTACTTCATTCATTTCCCTGTCCAGTTCTAAGAGTATCTTATTCATCACTATAAGCCAGAGGAGGTGTGAGATGACTCCACCGTGGGGCGTTCCTCTGCTGGCATAATTGGATGAATCACAATTTCCAAGCCTGGCCTGTTTACAGTTCTGACCATCCTCCGGGCTTCCTAGTTGCGGTAAGGCTGCTTGAATTGAATCTGTAAGTACATATTTCAAAGCTCCTACTATGTCTACTATGTCAAGATTTTTCAACAGTGCTCAAAACTTCATGTAATGCTGTTTCTGTTGATTTGCCATTAAGGTATGCATGGTGGGATTTTGATAGAGAAGTTTTATCTGTCCAGTTCTAAAAGTGGTTATCGAGGATGAGTTCCAGCGTCCTCAGGAAAAATGAGGTGAGGCTAATAGGTCTGAAATCTTTCTCGTTTGCATGACCTCGCCTTCCCGATTTCGGTATGAAGAAGATTCGCACTCGCCGAGAGGAGAGTGGAACATGATTACAAGAATGCAACTTCTACAAAATTGGCTTGAGCCAGAGGGTAGCAATGTCGGGTACTTTCTGTACCATGACAGGAACGATGCCGTCGTAGAGCGAAGCTGTTTATAGCTCCTATAATTTCGATGGTTTTAGTGGAGACAGTATTCTCCCAGGTATGCGTATTTGAAAGTAGTGGAGCATGAGGTTCTGTAACGCTACCTGTGGGGAAGTGTCTATTCTCCAGGGTTTCTGCAAACGAATGTGTCCGCAATCCCCTGGCTTCCTCAGAAAAGATGGATTCGAGTGCTCTTTCGACAGAATTTTAGAGTCTGGTAGAGACTTTGAGTGTCTCATTGGATTGACGGTTGTGTTGGCAGGTGTTGTATATTGAGAAATTTGTTGTAAGGTTGCCAGTAACTACATTTGTAGCAGATGTTGTAGGTCTCTCTGGTCAATTTCCTGAATTGATTTTTTGGGACGGGTCATTTAAAATTTTTCTAATTTTATAATGAACATAAAATCTTGTAAAGGCTGTGAAAAAAATGTCTTGGCTATACTATTATTAATTCGAGCTTAATGGCGCACAGTGTGTTAACAGCGGAAAAGGGTCATTGGAGAATGTCCTCTGTAGCCTTGTTTGTTTTATGTCTAAGTACTCTCAGTTAACCTGAGCTTATCATTTCAAAGCCTAATATATTGTGACGTGAATACTATAACGTGTATAAGATTAGATAATCTAGACACCAACCCCCAAAGAAACGCCATCTATACGCAAGGGAAAGAACGATCAACTCCGAAGGGTATTCCCGAAATTGTTGTACATACTGCTAGAATGCCCCCTATAGACAGATAGATCACAAAGAATTATGTATATAAGCGTCAGCGGGGAAATTCCATAGACTCGTGGCAACAGTATGATCTAGAAGAAATATTGGGAGGTATTACTGTCGGGACGACGGTCGGGTTGAGTTCAGTGTCGTGATTAGTAAAGTTCAGTTTGCGATTTTATAGTGTTCAAAGTGTTAATCGGTTCAGCCTGACAGGCAGCAAAGAGTTTTGTAGTAAAGTAATAGCAGTCGTTAAAGTGAAATAAAGCATAAGAGTAAGCCTGTGCTTGCAAATAAATTCGTGCATATCGTGAATAGTGAACTTTTGTGTGTCATTCGTCACAATCTAGTGATCGAACCCTGTTGTGTGGACAATTTTAATAATCTTACGGAGACTCAACATTACAATATATATATAATGTACGCTAATTTACAAGCCTTCAAAGTGAGCCATATTTTGAACAAAAGTTTACATGCCTTTATCTCAAGCATCATAAAATAAATTCTATATCTTTATACATCATTTTCTTGGCTATTTAAAATAAAAAAAATATTAAAAAAATCTTCAAAGTAGTAGTTTAGTAAGTTACAGAAAAACTTTTGGTGAATACTCTATGAGTTTTAAAAAAATCCAATCAACGTGTGCTTCAACAAATAAATTCAAGTTGGAAACAACACGGAAAAAATTGGCTGCAACTTCTTGCAACTTTCGGAGTTGTGTTCAAATTTGTTTCGCCGAATCGGATTTAATAAACTTAACTTAAGTTATGTTACAAAAGTCTCAATTTCTTGTCTAATAATGGATGGCGGAGAATGCAAATAGGACGATATTTTTTGAAGAATTATAAAGCCTTATTTTATCCATGAACGGAGCTTTGACCTATTCAATTTCTTATAGTACACTTTCTTCTGACGTCCTGAATCATGTGATCCCCATTAAGTAAAAAGTGATCGAACCCATTTTGTGCACAATTTAATTTATTTTACGTAGACATATTTCTGTTAAACGTAACAGTATAGTTTAGCCTAAAAAATGTCTGTATGACTAGAACGAGTTTTGGAAAATAAATCAGTCTTGAATTCATTCAGCAGTTTTGCCCTTTATTTAAGCCAATAAGAGTGGACCGCGCTTGACACGGCATAGGGCGGTAGGCTACGACTGAGGAAGTAGTTTTAAGCATTACACGATAGCTTAACCATTACATGGCAATCCTTAACCATAACAAATCAGTTCACGTTATAGTCATCAAAGAATACCGATAACATCACTTAAGCCCACTGCATTGCAATTATGATTTCGCAGAGAACACAGTTGTGTTACTTGTTAAAGGTTACGGACAACACAGGAAGATCTACAATCTTACACGACTTACTTGACTGTTCAAAATTGATGCCAACCAATGGTTTACCCAACCATTCATTCATCAACTGTACATCTACTTCGACTTCAGTTAAATTAGTTCTCTCAAAACTGTCATCTTTTTATGTCAAACGCAGTGGAGTTACATTCTCGGCCCGTTAATATTCCTAATCTTTATCAATGTCCCTCTACTTTGTTTTGTCCCATTGTAAATTTCTTACATGCATCCGCAGACGTTGTTCAAATCTAGTCAAGTTTCCCATAGTCGAAGATTCACCTGCTAACTAAAAACAGACTTGTGGCCAATCATCCCTTCTTGAAGTACTGCCTTCTTTTTATAGTTTCCAGCCAATAGAACATAAGTCCACGGCAACAGTACACATCCGTATGAGGTTTTATCCATTTAAAACTAAAACTTGCCAGACCACTTATAGTGTCCATCACGGCTTATGGCTCTGAGTTGTTCGCTGACTGCGATTATTTGTCTTGATAAGAACATGCAACCTGACCCCACGGCTTATCAGACCAACCGAGTCTTAGTATCGCCTTGAAAGCTTCCGCTCATATTTGTGTAATATCGCGCAGGTATTTCTCATTCATGCTGTTCATCTGTGTAATCTCCTCCCTTGACATTACAGGTACGGGCCATGGCCGAAACAATTTTGTTCCGGCAGTGAAGTCATTCATTGACAGTCAGACAAGCGTGTATGCTATTTTGACACCGGCAATCAAGTCGACTCGTTTAAGTCACAAGGCGTGCTGTCGTGATAATTACGATAGTGGACGTGTAGCTTTTCTTGTTCTCTTGTGGTTTAGTGACGATCAACCTTGTTGGTCTATCTGCAGTGTAACGCAGCCTCAATAGGCTGCTGCTGAAGTTGCTATATCCATCTATCGCTGTTTTTACCTTTCGCTGACAATGTAAATAATCAACGAAAATAAGCAAGCTGTTATATCTGTTGATTGTTGAGACTGCGCAGGCCACTGTTTTCATTCCTCTACATCTCTGTGTCTTGCATCATCTGTATCCACATAGTCTGGAAACTATGCGATGTCCATGCCCATTAAGGAAAATGTCAACACTATCTTACTGAGATCGTTAACACAGGACTCGAACCTCAGGGGCATGCCTCATTGACTCCGCCGAGTATTTGAATCCAAGCCCAATAGTTGCGTAATCCATGACCGTGCGACTGCCGGCCTGAACATACGATCAACCAGAAGGTCTAGGAAACAGGTTCCAGGGAATATCTTCTTTATGGTGCTGTTGGGGGCCGTACTAAGGTGCAATGATAAAAAGTTAATAACCTGTAGTCAAAGGAAAAATCATTAAAATGCTGAGGTACAAGACAGATTGTGCTTAATTGGGTTAGAGTCACGCTAAAGATCGAAAGAAATCACGAAAGAAAATGCGATTTCCTTCACGGTAACGAGTAATGCCCCTGCCCCTGTAATATCCCTGACCACATGCCAACTGACACAATGCGTTACTCATTCTTGGTGTCCTTCTGGACAGGCCACTTGAACGTTGCTGTCTTAAGTTCCCTCCTCCGAAGCATTAATTCAAAACAAAAACGAAGTCGCTAAACTCTGCCATTTTAAAGGGGAAACAATTTTCTAATCTTTCTTTAATTAGACCCCTTCCCAATCCTCTAAGCACACAGCCTCCATCCGCATTCTTGAGAGACCGTCAAAAACTTAATTTCGAAACTCAACAAGTGCAAATCAGAGCGGCCCGACCCTGAGCGTAATTAGTATTCCTTCTGCCTGCATGGCCACCATTCACCTCCCTTCCTTCATAAACTAACTTCTCCCTCCTTCGCTACTCCCTTTCAGCTCAATGATGTGCAATTCAAAAAATTGGTCAAAACAATTTGCTCCACTTTTGGATACAATAAACCGAGAACAATGCGATAATTGCAGCGCGAAATCCGTTTCTCATTCATGCCCTCGTCCGTCGACTGCCACAACAAAGCAACTCGACAACAATGGCCACATCGTTGCTGGGGCGGGGCGATGGTGGGATGTGACGGAGCCTGTGTTCCACCGCTCTGCATGAACGTACACAAGCCCATAGAAATGCAAAAATAAATAAACCAAATGCCAGTCATAACGGGGCTGCACTGAGGCGCACAGTGTGCAGCGCTGGCGTTTGAAATTGAAAAGATTCACTGATTCATGGACTCGCGGAAGCACTCGACTGAGAGATCCTTAGGCATTCCATTTCAATTTTGACATTGACTGTCATACAGATACCCACTTGATCCCACACAAACCCACTTGCCGCTGCGCCGGATTCACTAGTTTGCAGGCACTGCCAATCCCGTGGGACAGGAAACTACAAACCCTGGGCTTATTGTATTAATTTATATAACACCAGCAAAGTGCGAATTGCGTCACAGTTTCCGGTTAAACATGTTAATTAATAATTTTCGTTAATCCCGCGGATGACGTTTCAGAGTTCAATTGAAATCAAGTGAGTCCCGCGGACGAGCTGATTTGCGGCCATTTCTGTGAAACAATCAGTCCCATTCCCACGTGGATGTGGTGGCCGGCAGTGTGCGGAAGCAGTTAGGCGGCTTCATCATCGTGCTCGTCAGGGCAGTGTTAAGCCAGCAGGGTTTGTCTGGCACCTTATTGCGGGGATTTCATTTAATTTTCCCGCATGTCTGTGAAAAATAATTACGCCATCGGCAGAGGATTACCAAAAGCGCATCCTTAACTCGAGGACAACACACAAAAGATACAGATACAATGCTCGTCAAGCGCGAATAACCGACTGCATTGCAATAATGCCGCTTTTCGGTTAATTGGCTTTGTTTCCGCTTCGGACGTCCCCGGTGAATGCGCCGGCGACGTGGGCGGCAGAGGTTTCTGTTTCACGCGTTGGCAATTCAAGCCGCCATTAATTAACGTTTGAACATCGATAAATAATTATTTGTATAAATTAAACATTAAAGTACTCGCACGCGGGATCCTGGGTTGCGGCAATGGCGTGTTTGGAACGCGTTTACAGCATTTACAGCGGCTGCCAACGAGCCAACCAGCCGGCTGACAAGTTGTTGCAATTTGTCGCGACGAGCAAACTTTTAATGAGTTCCTGTGTGCAGAGTAAACGAGTTGTTTTTGATTTTTTTCTGCGTGGGCTTCGGCTTACAGGCAGTTCTTCTTGGATTTATGGACCAATTAACGTGAGGCACGATAAGGCTGCGAACGACTGTTTAATGGCTTTAGGCTGTTGTCGGGAACCCCGCCCATGTGACAGGCGAAGTGTGTACATTTTAGCGTATTTATTTGTTTAATTTCAATTATGACTGCGTTACGAGAATGCGGAGGCTGGTTTAATGTTGTTACATGAAAAGTTCACACTTCGAAACCACCATCAACGATCCTTCAATGGAGGTGGACTTTTTCAAAGGGATCACGATCGGAGGGAAATTACCTGATTGGAAAGGTCTGGTCGATTTTACGACAATCGCTACCCTCTACTCAGAGAGTGCAATTTAAGATGCCGATATGAGGGTAGGCGAGAATATAAGAATCATGCGTATGGTGGTCCAAAATGTTATGTGAACCTTGCCTACAGGATAAAGTTCGCACCCAGGAGTCACACGCTTACAACTATGCAGGCTGTACGAATTTTGGCAACAGAAAGAACAAGCCGGGCCAAGCCGAAACCAAATCTAAATACGCTCCCAAGCATAGGTAGACGACTGATGTTGCTGTCATTGCATCAAGAAAGCTTAAGCCAAGCGACAATCCCATGAGGCTAAACACAATTTTCTCCGAACTTTCCAGGTTCCGCCATACCTTACGGGGTCTAGAAACTTCGAGGTTTCTGATAAAACTCGTTAAATCCTCCTCGAGTCCGTGAGAGGTTGTGAACCCGGATAAGCCTACAGATTGAATTTCAGTTTATTTCCTCGTTTTGTCTCTTTCTATTTTCTGGTGTTCTCACAATATTATGTCCTGTCGATAAATAGCTGTTCTGGCGGAAATTGAGAGCGAGTGACATTTCTTTTGACGGGCACGTGTTAATTGAGGGCGAGTGACTTGGAAATTGAGAGCGAAACCACTTCAAGCTCGGTGAAAGCGACCTATTGAGGTTTTAGTTAAAGTTCATCCGGACCTCGTGGTTTTGGTTCAATGGAAACGTAGCAAAGGAAGAAGCTGCTGATCTCATGCTATCTCATTTCCGCTGCGTGTAAGCTTGTGTCCGACAACACGCTCTGCTTACAACATGACACGTTGTGCTATCTGTAACAAGTTGCTATTTTTCTCTCTTTGCTTAGAGTGCTGTTAAGATTATTATGTTTCGCATAAGATAGGCTAAAGTCTTACACTTACTCGATGTTTTCCTGACGCATTAAAAACAGCGCTAGTAATACTACTCCACAAACAAGATGATCTAATGTTACTGAATACTGATCAGGTTTTTTTTTTCAAAAGTTTTTGAAAGAGGCATAAAATCATACGGATCAGTATGGCATTTCTCGTTGGGATCAACCAAGCAAAACCATGTTATAAGGATAATGTTAAAAGTTAATCGCGGAACACCTAGTTTTGAATTATTCAAAAGTCTGAAAATTCTTCCATTAAGGCATCTGTACTGCTGCAAAGTTTTAAAAATGTTATTTAAAAACTCCGGTTATTACCATGTTAGGTGTCATGAACACCAGGAACTTCGTATCTATTGCTTCCATTTATAAAACACACTACTCTCGGTTTTATTGCATTACATCGCCTCGGTTATTTAACTTACTGTCACAAAATCTTAGGTGTGAGAGAAAGAAATCAGTATTCTTAGGATATGTTAAAAAATGGCTTTTCTCTTTCAAACATTGTTCAATAGATTCCTTTTTTGACTCCAATGTTGCAATCTTTTTTTACTGCTTTTGATTTTTTTTTACTAAACTATAAAATTAAATGCAAATGAAAAATAAACCTTTAAATGAATATTTTGCGAAATTGTGAAATGATATGCTAAAGCAAAAACTAGAAAACATAAGCCCATGCGGTGTTTTATATTCGATTCGGAATTGGTGTGATTCAATCTGGTACAGGAGAAGATATTGCGGCTGACAGCTGTGAACGGGGGAGGCACTGTAAACGGGGTACGCAGATCACATGGACATAGTCGCGCGTTCCCGACGTGCCGTAGTGGAGACTTTTCTGGCTATTGCGGAGTATGCCAATCGAACTGGTCAATGAGGACAAAAAGAAAAAACTGTCTACCAGAAAACTTTCCGTCGCACACTACTTTGAACAGAGCATCATGACAGCTACTCGGGGTAAACGTGAACTCCACCGATGCCACCGTAGTCAAACTTCTACCTCCATTGCCCCTTAAAATTCTTCGCAGCAATTTTTTATATCGGCCTAATAATACTTCATGTCTGGTTCAGATTCGACATAGAACTGCCCTTATCCACCGGTTCTACTTAGGGTAACGCCCCAAGATAACGCTCTACAAAATGCGTATGTGACAAGCTATATGGGGCCGAAAGCTGAACGCTAAGCAAAACTGCTGAGCTGATTTTTGGTACCTTCGAAAGAAAAATTCTGCGTCGGATATATGGGTCCGTCTGCGAGAAAGGTAAAAGGTGGAGAAGACACAACCGCGAACTCTTCGATCTGTACCAGGATGTGGATGTAGTTCGGAAGACAAAAATCAGTCGACTGGCTCGAACCCATCGATCGAATGGACACCAACGCTCCAGCTAAGAGGATCTTCGAATCAGAGCCTCCTGGCTCGAGAAGAGTCTCCGATATAAAGACTTGGACTTGATGACTGGGAGCAGGGTGCCCAAGACCTCAGCGATGGAAGGCAGCAATTGTACAGGCTCGGGTCATCAATGGATGGCCAGCTTGATAAGTAAGTAAGACTTTGACACGGGGCATTGCCTTCATAAATAACGGGGGATTTTGGAGCGACGGATTTTGGAACGACGGTTTTTCTAGCGATCCCCTTTAATGAGGTATTTACAAATGTAGCGGTAAAAGAATGCACCATTTGCACAAGCCATGGGCATCTCTGCCGAGAAAATAAGACAACTTGAATGAACTGAATAAGACACGATAACTACGATGCAGTTTTATGCCGACTCCAAACTGTCAATTTGAGCAGTTTTTTTCTACAAAGTTATAGTCTTTGATAATTGTCAGTGATTCGGAAGAGGGGGGAACGTGAAAATTATTTTTGTTCGTACCGAGAAAAGTCACGGCCGCTAAGGCAGCACAACAATCGTGTGAAAATCTGAGACTAAGACCATTCGTCTTCGAACTATAGAATAGATAGCTAAATCTGCTAAAAGCTAGCCTAGTACAACAACTAAAAATAACTTTACTCACTAAGTCATTGCGCACAAATTCTCGTTTAAGTCGGTAATTGAATTATCAAACACACCAAGCGAACATTTTTAATTAATTTCAACATAATTTGTTGAAATTTTCAATAGGACAACACTTTTGGGGTCCATTAATGAGCATTGAGAATAATAACGGACCGAGAATGGAACCTTGAGGTGAATGTGAACATCACTAAACGGCGACTGTTTTGAATTTTACGAAACAGCTTGAACGCTTATAAGATTAACTTGTAAGTGTGATCAAAGGAGTTGTATTAGTTGACGGGTTAACGCTACTGAATGCTATCCAGGAGCCAAGTAAAGATAGTTCGCTTTGTCTTCGTCAAAAGCCTTTTCGTATGCTTTTGAAGGTCTGTTAGTTACTGGTCTGTCACATACCGCCTTCTAGGTGTGCATGCCTGAAGAAAGGGGGCACCCCACAACAAATACGACATAAGTAGAGTCGAGGAGACAAGGAGATGATAACTTTTGAATGAAGGTCATTTCTAAGTTTAGTACAAAACAAAGTTAATAAATGAAATTATTCGGAATCGTTATAAATTATATTCTTTAAAGATAACATTTTATTTGTTGAAGTAAAGTTGAAGATACTTTCAGATACCCCTCCTTTACTTGCAAAATTTACCAGTGAAAATATTCCTTCACAAGCAGCATTATGTGTAGCTAAAATTAACATACATTTTGCAACATTTGCCTGAGGCTTAGTATTGTTAAGACTCGATATCAAAAGATCTGATGCATATTCCTTTGACCAACTGCTCAATAGATCTTGACATGTCCGACGTCTAGACTAACCGAGATATGGTTTGGAGTCCACTAAATGAGCTATTTTGAAAATCTTTTATAAATTGGTTCAAGCTGCTAAAGACTGCTGAAATTTAAAAAATATGGTCAAAAGTCAATCGAATCCTGTTGAATTGCAGGAAACTGCTAAATCTGGTAAAGCTTACCATTAGGCAGCTTCCATGTGTTAGTGCCGTCCCTTTGAATTAAAGATGAGCCGCAGTAAAGTACCGGGTACTGATATCACAAGGGACCCACCCAGGATCTAAGTGGGCCACAACTGCTCTCGGGATTGTTTATAGTCCTGAAGCTCTATGATGTTACGATTATTCAAAAAGACTTGGTTATTGCTATTATTTGCGCTAGAAAAGTTTGCATTTTTTTCCTACCCTCTACGCCACGGTGCGAATGACCATTCAATAATTCCATAATTTTCAACGCACTTTCCCTTGAATCGTCGGCTTTTCGACAAACTCCTGTAGCATAAGGCAGGAAAATCAACAAGAATCCACTTTCAAGTTTCTTGCCGAGTGAGTTGAATTCCATAAAATAGTACACAGTCTTAGTGAAAACATCGACTTCAAGCCAATTGTCCCCCATGCTTTTTGACAAGTGACAATGATTGCCTTTGGCGAGTATTTCCTAGGGATTTCACATTTAATTCAAAGCTATTGATACCGCATGATACCGCAGATACACAATGATACCGCTCCCGCTTGAGCAGAGTGCCGACAAGCCAACTCGTCTGCGGTTTCCGCTCTCCGCCCAATTTTTGATAGCAACACACCCAAATCAGCTTAATTCAGTGAATCGATATCCATGTTGATAGCAGTTGATCCACAAGTGCGAACAGCGTTCAGTCGATGAAAATTAAGCTCTCATGGTTTTTTCATTTAGTCAGCAATTACTAACCCGCCATCATTACCACGAACCGCAACGAGCTAATCACCCAAAAAAACAAACCCTGTCCCCGGTTAGCTAATCTTAATGAACCCTCAACAGCCGCCCATCCGATGTCCTGTCAAATGAACTCCGGCCGGATGTTAATTTCCCCATAATGCAAGTGCGAAACTCTCTGCGCCGCACACATTTCGAGTTTTAAGCTGCATAATCCACTCCTAGGTCACAATAATACCCCATTAAATTAATCGACCGAAATTAACTCCGCCAGTCGGCGCTCAGCGCCCAGGGCCCAGTGCCCAACGCTCAGCGCCGCCATAATCCACGTGGATAAAAACTAGACCATGCTTATTTTCAACAAACACAAAACTTTGTAATCCCACGGACTTAATCATGTTGCCTCCCTCGCAAGCCACTGCCGGCCGTCTATTGAAGGGATTCCTGATTGGCCGTCCGTCATCCACCGCGCCCCGTCCCGATTGAGTTCCGTAATCGAGTGCGCGCCAAGTTGAAAACGAGGCCAACGTTGTTAACAGAATAGCACCCCTGTTCACAACAACGGTGGGGGTACGAGTGCTCCGAGTGGGTGGCGACAGGTGGCCCAAAGAAATACTCGACCACTGGCAGCTTAACAGTCCGGTGCGCTCTGCCACTGCCACTAATTACACTCTAAACTAAAGAAAGCATAATTCCAATGGCCTTCGTTTGGGAATAAGGTACGGAATCATTGCTTCTGCAGTGAGACGCAAATTGGCTTTGCCCCGATGGGGTGGATGGTGTGCCATGACGTCCACCCGACGACCGCTGGGTGGTGTGTTGGCTAAAACAAATAATTTCGACCGAAAGTCAGGCCACAGACAAACTAGAATCACTCAACCACAGGCCACAGCTGCAGCCCGCAGGCCTCATCATGTCGCTCTGCCGCTGTGGGGTTTAAATCAAAGCGAGATGAAAACAGAGCGGGAGCGAGAGCGAACGAATGTGAGCTTGCACTGGTGTGGGCGCTGCAGATGTTGGGTAACCCATAAAAATGCGGCCCCCAACAAAGAAATGCAATTAAAGGGTTCTAAAACTGCCACGAATTGATTTCGCCTCCGTTTTGTGTTGCTGTTCCCTTATGCCAGTCTTCCAACCCCCAACACACACACACGTGCTCTTGGAATGTACTCAGTTTTATTGAATTAACAGTGCCCAAGGGGGCGAGAAAAATTACTCGTTCCGACGGGTTGGCTTTTCTGCGTGGTCGTCATATTCGAACAGACGATGAGAAGTTCTTCATTTTCCCTCAGTTCACCCACAATGATGTGCAAAGGGGGCTGGGGAGTCGGGCAGATTTGTGGTAAATTAAAAGTCCCTCTGTCACAATCACAGCCACGTCTGGATGAGCTGGTGGAAGACCCGTCGATTCCCTGAATCGATGGCGTTTTAAATCAACGCCTCCAGTCGTTGGAACACATCAGCGTGGGGGAGCGAGGGACAGCGAAATGACTGTGACCCGAAGCGAGGACAGTTATGTACGTGCTGGGATTAACTAGTGGGTGACCGAATGGATGCTTAACTCCTAATCTTCCGAAACTTGTCGGGATTTGCGGGAGTGGCTCGTGAAGGGAGAGCGATGAGTAGTATTGGTTTCATTTATATGAATTTTGTTGGCTGGGAGGTATGTTTGCCAGTAGTTGGACGGATGAAAACGAAGCAATCAACGGAATAAAGGACTTGGCGTGCAGGCGTGGAAGTGAAGGAGCAGTTATGAAGCGATAGCTTTATCTTGTCCTCATTCGAGTTGTGCTTCTGGCCGCAATCGAACGCAATGCTCCGCAGACAGAACTTGTGGACAGCATTCCAAATTTGCTTGGATCTATTCTTGCGCGATGTTGAAATTAGTTTGCCTGACTTGGTAATGCAGAAAAGTTTATGACGTCCGATTAAAATTTGTTCGAAAGTTCTAAAAGCTGCGTAACTGATTTCTGGCTACTTGTGGGAGAGGAAGAGGAATTCTTAAAAGGACGGGAAGTAATAGTCTTTTCTCGGAATGAATATCCAGCAGGAGACGATTGTGGATACAATGGCGTGCAAAAGAAGAAAACAAACAAACTGAAAATCCATGAAGACAGTTGGTATTGCATCGCGCTAGCTACAGAGGCATACATATTGAGGGGAAACCTTCGTGCAGTAGTCGTGAAAGAAGGATGGCGTAAACTGTCCTGCGTCTAAGCGAGCATGTCAACAAATCTGAAAATAAAAATCAGAATTGTCTTCGAAGGTGAAAACCTGTTTCATTGCAATGTATTAGAATGGTAAATTCAACAAAAGTTATTCTTATATTTTTCGACCTATTGTTTAAAAAGGGTTCCCAGCAAAGTGTATAAATTTGATATCGTTGTTCGTGTATTGTTCTGAATTTCTCTCGCTCAGCGCAAAGCCTTCATAATTCGAGGCCCACTAGTGAGTGAGTGAGTGAGTTAGTTTATTGTCGCAATATTGGATTTATAACTTAATTCGTGCGGTTTGCTAAGAGATGGCGTAACTTGTATTATTCCATTGGAACATGCGTTGGAAGGCTACTGTCATTGTACGTCAATTCAGTGTATGTCATTCATTTAAGCGTAAACAACAATCTTTTTTTTTCATTCAAATATGTCGATCTTTGTGCCTGAAAAAGTGTTTTAGTGGGCAGTTCTTCTTCATTACTTTAATATGAAGAAAAGTGCTGCGAAAGTCATCGTATTTTTGTGGAAGTTTATGGTGAACATGCGCTAGCTGAGCGAACGTGCCAAAAGTGATTTGCAATCGTGCAAAAAGGGGATAATTTAGGCTTGGGCAACCAGCCGAATATCCGTGGCGCGAAGTAAATGCTCTGTATTTGGTGGGATCAGAAGGGTGTGCTGTATTATGGGCTGCTAAAACCGGGTGAAACCATCAATGGACAACGCTACCGAACACAATTAGTCCGTTTGAAGAGGGCAATAGCCGAGTGGATGGGAAGTTTTACCCGACCCGCCTTATATGCCCAGACCTTACCCTTCTGACTGTCATTTGTTCCGGTTGATGCAGAACGGTCTCACTGAAATACGATTCACTTCACAGCAGAATATCAAAAATTGGCCTGACTCATTCTTGGCTGCCAAGCCGGCGCAGTTCTTTTGGGTGGGATCCACATTTTGCCAGAAATATGGGAGAACGTCATAGCTTCAGATGGGCAGTACTTTGAATAATACTATTGTACATGTTTTTCTTAAACAAACGTTCAAATTTTTAAAAAGAAAACCGCACGAATTGAATTATAGACCCAATAAATTGTTGCTGAATAAGACCTTGAAGCTGTAGAAGAGAGTACATGTGAGAGTCGGTTGGCATTTTTTATAACAATTGATTCTGGATTACATGAAAGGCAATAGAGAATCTGTGAAGCCTAGAGGCTTTTCTGCAGAAGATTATTCAGAAAAATAGTTTGTACATATAAAACAGAGTAATTCTCGTTATTATGTGCCTATGAACGGACATAGATTAATTATTGTATAATTTTATAAGTTTAGGTTGTTCAATTGTAAATATTTCTTTACTTCTTTTTTCCTGGTGTGCACCGGCTGTGGAAGTTGGTTGAATATTCTTGGCACCGCAGATGAAAGTTGCTTTTTTCCATATGAGTTGTGTATCCTTGGTATTTTTAGAGCCCCATTTGCCCTTTGCTTTGTGTTGACGCCGTGATCAATCGATTGTTTAAATCGAGGAAAAGTTTTTCGACGGTTAGTACAATTAAATCTTCACTAGGACTATACAAATTTTCTACATAGCGACTACCATACTTAGCTCTGAAGAGAATCTTGAAAATTCCGTTTTGAACCGTTTGGAGTTCCATAATTCTATTACCCCACGCTGTTATTCTGTATTGAAGTACCGACTCCACTAGAGAGAAGTATACTTGCTTCAGTACTTCGAACGACGTGTGGTTGCTCAGGTGGTAAAGAGCATATGTCAACTGCCCGAGTCGCCTGCACAAGTACTTGTGGTAGTCCCACTTAAAGTTGCAGTCTACTTCCACGCCGAGATATCGATATACGTTCACTGTATCAATATACTCTGCGTAGCTATCTGTCTCAGGTGTTTGATGAAACTTGTGCAGGCACTCAAAACTATGGAACTTTATTCTCATTCGATTTTTTACTAAATGGTTCGGTCGAATACGCATTGGTTTGGTTTTTTTTCGAATTTATAACTAAACCATTGTCGCGGTACCATCGTAGAATATTGCTAATCTCGGTTTGCACTGTCTGTGTAGCTACCTCAACGACTCTGTTGATCAGAATTATGGCAGTGTCGTCGGCATATTGGAAACCGACGCTCTTTTGCAGCACAGATAGCATATCACACAAATAATGAAGAGAATAGGACCCAGGATAGATCCTTGGGGTACACCCCACTCAATATTTTGCAGATTACTATAACTGGACGATAGTCGCACCATGGAACCTCTGGTCCGAAGATAACTCGCAAACCAATCCAATATTCGTCCACGAACGCCTATCTTCTCCAGCATTCGGATGATTTTTGTGTGACAAAGTGTGTCGAAAGCTTTCTTGAAATCTATAAAAATCACCAGCGAGTGGATTGTTGGCAAATTCTCTGAGTAATTGATTGGCATTTCGCTTTCTCAGGAAACCACACTGGTCCTTGTTTATAAGTTTGTATTCGCCAATTTAATCTTGTAGTCCATTACTTCTTCTAACACTCTGTCAATAGCTAGTAAGATGGAGTGCGAGACCTACTCTGGCTACGGTCACTGTGTTAGGGTAGGTTAGGTAGGTTTGGCTGACTGTAGACAGCAGTCACACTTTG
The DNA here is from genome assembly GCA_905231855.2 of Eristalis tenax. NCBI lineage: Eukaryota > Metazoa > Arthropoda > Insecta > Diptera > Syrphidae > Eristalis > Eristalis tenax. Next base: position 93,956,132 of record HG993125.1, read on the forward strand.
GCCAAAGAAGGCGCATTGGTACCTAGTGCTACCCCAAGGATTGATTTCCCCCAACATTGGAAAAAGTCGGTTACATCGTTGAGATTATTGAAATAGTGGACCTCTGCCAGAATGCTACATGAGCAGAGGAGGCTTTTTATGGTTTCTTTTTCGTTTATGCAACTTCTACGGAAATAATTATATGGGAATGTGAAATGAGCATGAAAGCCAATTGCGCAGTGTTTCCGGTTATGACGCCTATGAGCGCCCTGAGTGAAGACCTGATAAGTCTAAGCAGACTGAGTTATCGTTTAGAATTTATTGATGAGCATATTTCTTTTCTTTTACGGCAAGTAGTGCCTTCTAGCCATTTAGTAGTTTTGATTGCGTCTATCTGAAGTAGATGGTAGGCGTGGAAGGCGGAACTCTTGATAGTGCTATGCTACGTTTCCACCGCGAGGTTCCATTAATTTTCTCCGAACCTACCATGTTCCGCCATACATTATCGGGGTCTGGAAACCTCGCGGTTTTAGAAAGCCCTCGTTATATCCTTCTCGAGTTCATCCGTCGGTGAGAAGTTGTGAACCGGGATAAGCCTACAGAGTGAATTTCAGTTTATTTTCTCATTTCTGGTGTTCTGTATTATGTCTGTCAGCAAACAGCTGTTCTGGCTGCCATTTAAAAAATGAGAGCGAGTTACTTGGAAATTGAGAGCGAAACCACTTCAAGCTCGGTGCAAACGCCTTATTGAGGTTTCAGTAAAAGTTCATCCGGACCTAGCGGTTTCGGTTCAATGGAAACGTAGCATTAGAGAGGAGAATGCACCAAACCTAGCAAGATCGGGCTTGCAATTGCCTGGTGTGTCACATTGTCCCGGCACCCACATAAAGTGTAGATTAAGAGACTTTACGGAGAGAAACATCCGTAGGTTTTGAATTGAGCATCATGATCATCGCTGCATGCTCCACTAAAGGGGAAGCGGGGGGAAACCACGCACCAATCATCTCCAGGCAACTCGATCCTCCGTCATCGACTCCAAGTCATCACCAGTTATACCCAGGCGGGTTTTTTGACTTGGTCTAACCATCTCGTCCTAACAAGCGGTCGCCTACCTGATAATCGCATTCAAATCGCCTCTGAAGTCGTGATGAAGGGGACATTCGGGCCACGTGACCAAACCACCGAAGAATAGCTCTCACCGTCCGAAGAAGCAGCTTCTCAATGTAAAGTCGCACTGCCGTGTTTCTCACCCTATCCCGGCGAGTAATTCAAATAAAATAATACTGAAGTGAGCATTAAGGACTTAATTGCGGCTTGACTTGAACCAGGACGTCGCTGTGGCGTGGCAGCCGCTACAATAATCAAGGAGCTGCAGGGAAAAAGCAATATTAAGGCTTTGTGAATATACTGCTGCTGGAGTTATGCAGGACAACAGGCTTTCCTTTGGGGAACACATAAGCTATGCTAGTTAGATGGCAGTGCTCACGCAAGTAGCACTCTCTCGAATGATTCCTAATGCATTCAGGCCCGGATACGCGCGCAGAATCCTACTCTCACGAGTAGTCAGTTAGCCAACTGCATTCCTTCTCCCCATGAATTCACCCGCAATAACCGTCTCGCCAGGATGCTCATCAGCCTACTTTCGGGCGCAGAGTTAAATTTAGACACTCCTTCTTTAGCCTTACCACAAGTATATAGAATACTTTTCCTAGCCTAATATTTCCCCCAGACTACAATCCGCAGATATTAAAGACCAATGTGCACAGGTACCTCCTCTCACTTGTGCTGTGTCTCGACCCCTGACACTTAAGGGTATCAGCAGCCCATTGTACGTGCGCAAATTATGAAAAAAATTTTGAGTCCTCCTGTACGATGTCCCAAATTGGCCGGATATAAGACGACTGAGGATGATAATGACGTCAGAATATAGGAATATAGACAATAGTGGATTCAGAATCGCATCGTTCGGCATAGCATGAATGTAACCTATCGACATCCTGACTGACGCTCAAGAGGATGTATCTCAGGCGCTCTTTTGACCTGCAGCAGGCCAAACTAAAAAATCCAGAAGAACGGGAAACGTCCATTACAATGTATCAAGCCAGTTGGGATGTCTGCACAAAGGGACGAAGGACCCATCAAATCATTCCCCTTGTCGAGTTTACAGCAGGACCGACAGGAGACCGTTATTATCAGTTCTCGCAATTTCTGTCGCGAGTATCGAAAGTATCTGCACAGGTGTGGACATGATAGTTCGCCGTTGTGTCCAGTATGTCCAAAAGTATGGAGGAGGACGCAGAACTGCAAATTTTCAGCTGTGAATCTACCAAGCCCGGAGAATTTGATCGCCCATATGACAAGATCGGAAGATAGGTGGAATGAGCTTTGCTCGTATGTTACGAAAGTCTTGCAGAAACTGCTGCAGGCTGAAGCAGAGGGAAAAGCTGAAGAGGCCGCCTCCCTGGATACGGCGTTAATGTCTAACCAAGACCGTGAAGTAATACTTATCATTTCGTGGGGAGAGTGGCTAGAAGTGTGCAAAGGTGTGGTTTAGGGCGAAGGCGGATATTATACCGCGAATTGTTCATGCTTGTAGTACGGGTTATCAGTATCGACATCCATTAGCGCAAAGCATAAAAAAAGCAGGTGTGCATGCGAGGGGATTATTCCGTGCACGGAACTAATGTGTAAGAATTTTCTGGGAGGTGTGTGGCAAAAAGCAACACCGATCTGCACATGAAAGTGAGCTGTGTATGGCCGGCTTTATTTGCTTCCGCTACCCAATGCTGAGAATAACCAATCAAAGCGAATGCAAAAGAGCGAAAGCTAACGCGAAAGACGATTTCTGTACCCTTCGACACGGGAAACAAACTAGCTTTTCTAAGACTTCCAGTCGGCTCATTTTCTTTCAATCAATTATAGTCAATAAACGCAACCGATGTATATAACCCTTCCTCTTGAATTACTCGGTCCGTTGCGCGACTTAAAGGATCTAATCATACATCCCTCAGCCATGGCATCGCTTACTTTCTTTCATAGTCTTGCATGAGATAGGATAGAAATCAGTCAATTCGTCTAACAATGCTAGTTCGACGACGTCTCGATATGTCGGCATCTTCATTTACCTTCAAGATAACTTCTCAGAGCACGTCGTTAGTTTTCCATCTTGAAAGCCACCGTTTTTACTTTGAACAAATCGCTCAACCTTCATGCGGACATCCTCTAGCCATCCACCCAGCACCCACCCCCACTCAACGCCAGACAGTCTCAAAGTCAATCGAATTAGTTAGTCAATAAATCTATCCTTTGCGAGACTTCCAGCTCAGTTCACCTTCCACTTAGCCACTCGACGAAGACTGATTCAATACGGCACCCCCATCAAGTAAGCCTCCTTGTGTCAAAGGATTTCCTGCAAACACTTCCCAGCAATACCCTTCACCACTCTCCTGCTCAGCCTAATCCGTTAAATCAAATTCAACAACGTGTTGCAAAAGTTAACCCTCCCCAGCTAAGTATGTCATCCATAAACACTCAATTATCGCAACCCATATCTATTCGCTACACCGACAATCTCGGATACACTTTAGCATGCATCCCATGCACCTCGTCTGCACAATCTCGCCGCACCACGTGTGCCCTCCGAGTGGTGTATCCATGGTCCCACGCGTGCCAGAGTGGAATCAGACAATTTGTCACATTGTCGCTGTGCCGGTGATTTGCACCCCCTCTCCCGTCTGGCAGGAGATACGAAAACAACACTTCTGCGTCTACTCACCTCGGCTGAGAATGTACCTTCCGCAGGGGAAGGCGAATGGGAAATTTTCTCGTCGCTTTTGGGGGGTCAATGTGGCACTCGGAAGTAGGAGCGCTCCAGTAGAGAGCGAGCTTTCTCGCGGCACGGTGAAGCAGGAGCCAGGACCCGTTCGCCAGATGGCTGCCAAGACGACCAGAGTAGAATCCCACCGTCTGCGGCGAGAGTGACAGTGTTTGGGTTACATAAGTTGCCTGGCGACGGTGACACTTATTTACGTTGACAAACAGTGTTGTGACCAAATTTCACTCAACCGAGGACGAAAGTAACAATTTGTGGGGCGGATGCGGCCAATGAGGGACGATCGATTGTTTATGGAAGGCAGCTGGTCTGGGGGGTGGCACTCGGCCATTCGTCTGTCTTATGGCCACAGATGTCAATTTGTTTGGTTTGTTGGGCGGAAGGTTCCTAGTGTGGGCACATCTTGGAGTGGTTTATTGACTCTTACGAGTGCATGCCTCCCCTGCAGGTTGGCTTAAAATATTCAAAAGACCAACGTTTGAGCAAATACAGTCTGATGGACACAGGACATTGGGGGGAAACCCATTCGGTTATGAATGCGTTCGTGACGTTTGCATGTCCTCGTCCGCCTGGGGCTCGGCTGTCCAGTGGGTACTTAGAAAAATTGTTGACTCTTATTGTTGGGACGAGTGGCTTGGAGGGAGCCACTGACATTGGATATGACAGCAATGTCAAGAGTATGTACAAGTGGATCATTGGACGACAACCAGGTCACAATTCTTGGTGCTTTGGGAAAGGATTTACCTATCCTTCCTGTAGGCGAGTCTTTGCGAGAGCGTCGATTTGCATAAGGTATTCGTATCTACCATTGTCTAATTTCCTTTGGGTTCGGTGATTAGAGTATTGTCATAAGGAAGATAAAGATGGATTCTGAATGAAGTCGGATTGAGGAAGTATGTATGCTTAACGTAGTTGGGCACGCTGGCTGCCAAATGGCCGTGGTTCACTTAGACTAGCGTGGTGTATTCATTGTGTGGGGAAGGTTCACTACCATGGGACCTAGTTTCAGTCCTAGAACCATACAGATCCATATCTAAGGAGTGCAAGCCTCCAGCTCTGCGAAGAAGTGCGTTGGTGAACTTATTTTCTTTGCTAGGGCTGGTCAATCGTAGAGCAGATGGTGCACAGATTTTGTTTCTCTGCAAAAGTCGCAATGCATTATGCTTAGACTCATCATGATATGAACTAGCGTACAACCTTGCGACTAAAACCGATCAATGATGTTAATCCCTGTTTGCTCAGAGACGACTCCAATACTCATTCCAAGCCAACGAGCTCTGCATACACTTACGGTTTTGTCAGTAGTTCTTAGTGAGACTTGCTGCCTTTTCGTTTCCTTGGGTTTCAGAATGCCGAGGATGTATCGCTGACTCTGCTTGCGTTGATGGCAATCTGAGGAGTAGGTTCAGAAACGAACGGAATGTACTGAGCCATGAGTCTAGCCAAGCGTCTGCTGATTCATCACCAATGTTGACTGGACCATTTAGAGCAGATTGACAAGGCTGATCCAGCTCAAGGATTGTTTCACTTTGCACAAGTGAGGCAACACCGATGGAACACCCCATTGTAGAATGACCTCAGCTAACTTGGCGTGCGTGAATACAGGCTTTCGGCGAAAGATGGTGTCCGCTGGAAGCGTTTTGCTTGAGGCACGCATTGTAGCTCCATGACAAGAAGAAGATCTAACAAGCATGAGGTAATGCAATGTTCACATCTTTAAAAACCGATTCTCCTGAAAATATGGTCGTAAAAGTTTTATCGAAGTTTCTGGTATGGACGGAGGTCCGCTAAAAGCTTGAAGCAACTGGAGATGATGATGGGTCCATACACCAGCTCATCTGGGAAATATGGTCAGACGTCGTGTACAAGATCTTCTCTGTCATTTCGTGTGCCGCCTGGAGGCGTTCATAACAACACACTGCAACCTAAGTAATTCGAACACTCAATAATTCGAACGCTCCTCTAATTCGAGCACCAAATTTTGTCCCTGACGTACGAGTATCTTCTAATTTTGTACGCAATTATAACGTTCTTTCCAGTTTTTTTTTCTGACCCGCATGATCCGCTAAAGGGGTAAACCACTCACGAGAGATGTTTCTTTGATAGACTTACTTATTTTACTGTTAAAAGCTGTTTAAACTAAATATTTGATGCAAGGTATTGTCAACTAAAATGGTATCCAGTAATTAGAAACCCTCCTTGGTTCGAACTACGGTAGGTTTCTCTTAGCTCGAATTATCCAGGTAGTACTGTAGTTTGTATTTATCTTTGTAGTTTAAGGCCAATGATCTCCACTATATACCAGACCCTCACTCTGGCGCAGATCCCGGAAATCGGTGGTTTGTAGAATTCAAGACTAGCTGAAGATAATAGTTTTGACATACTTGCCAAACTCGTCACACTCTGCAGGATGGCGGTTATCGCTGCTCCACTCATGCCAGCTACGAATAATGTCAAAAAGGATAAATAGACACGGCAACGCGGGTAACTCAATGCATCATATGTGCTTCTTTACAATCCACAGGAAATGATTATATCTGCTTATCCTGGCAATTGGGACTGTAATAGAAGATTCGCAGAAATGAGTTCCAACGAGAACATGCTGAACTGCATTTACGAAGTACGGAGAAGCACTAAGTGGATAGAGGAAGTGTATGATAAGATACCGAGTAGAAAAGGCAACTAAAGGGGGTTTTGGGTTTTCTTAAAGATACAATCAGCGCTGTCATGTGACTCCTTCAACATCGTCTACACTATAGGCATGATTGTTCAAAAGCTGTCCAGCTGGTAGCATACGCTGAGTCGGAGTCGTCAATGAGGCAGACGCGGCTTAACGTGTGTCTGGCGGCGAACGTGGAAAAAACTAATTAATTATATAACGTCCTCAAGAACTGACATACAGTCAGCGTCAAACGTGTGGGTACACCATATAGGTGTTCCGTGTCTTAATTAATATTTAATTTAAATTAAAACCCAAAAGCTTTCTAAAGCAATAAGTTATGTCCTTTAAATAAAATAAATATATGTATATCTGAAAAACCCATACTGGGGCAGATTTCCTTGTGGAACTTACATGCTGTACATCCGTCGGATCATTGTCAGAGGAGGCCCAGGAAAGTCGGAATAAAGGTTACAGGTCCTATCGAATTAATAATAGTAGAAAACTTTCTCGTTCGGCTACCAATGAGGATGTTATTCATCAAATGTTGGTAACATCTGATTCCTGGATTGCGTATTTTTGGCCTAATCCGCAAACAAAAGATTAAATTCAACTTAGTAATGAAGCCCATGCCTTATTATACTGAATTGCTTAGTTTCTTTAATTTTACATATAATGCATATTACCAATACTTGTACAATTTAATTTAGTTTTTCAAAAAAACACATAAAATTCAGAAAAATCTTTATTTGAATCAATAGTACGATCTATATAATTTAATGTTTGAAGATTATTTCATGCAAATGTTGACCTTGACTGAGCCTCAAATGGTTCATCCGCTAAGTCCAATTTTGGCATACTCTTTCCAACATTTCGAATAAATGCTTCAATGTTGTCTTCCAATGCGTCAATTGAAATCTGTATAGACATGAGCTTTAACATAGCCCCACAAAAAATAGTCTGAAGGCGTTAAATCGCACGATCTCGGCGGCCAATTGACCGGTCCCGAACGTGAAATTAAATGTTCACCGAAATCGCCTCTCAATAAATCCATTGTTGTGCGTGCTGTGTGGCATGTGGCACCGTCGTGTTGAAACCACATGTTATGCAAGTCAAGCCCTTGCATTTTGGGCAAAAAAAAGTTGGATATCATCTCACGGTAGCGCTCACCATTCACAGTTACGTTACGATTCGCATCATCTTTGAAGAAGTACTCGTACGGTCCAATGATGCCACCAGCCCATAAACCGCACCAAACTGTGACTGTTTCTGGATGCATTGGAAGCTCTTGCAATGCTTCTGGCTGATATTCACTCCAAACTTGACAATTCTGCTTATTTACGTACCCATTGAGTCAAAAATGAGCTTCGTCTTAAACTGACCATAAAATGGAAGAAGCGCGCGATGAACTTTCTTAACAGAGCACGCATTTTGATAATAAAAATTCAATAATTAGCAAGCGTTGTTCGTTTGTAAGACGATTCATGGTTAAATTATAGACCAAACTGAAGACGTTTGACAGTGAAACAAAACACGAAACGTGCGTCAGCTGCTTGAACCAGTGTTGCCAAAAAGATAATAGCTAAAAAATCACCCTTTTTATATAATTATTGACAATAATAAAATAATTAATGACATTTAAATTCGTGCAATTATTTTTTTTTTTTCAAAATTTGAACGAGTATGTAAGAAAAACATGGACAATAGTATTATTTAAAGTCTTGTCCATCTGAAGCTATGACTTTTTAATATCTTTCTGGCAATTTGGGGATCTCATCTCAAAAGAACTGCGCCGGCTTGGCAGCCAAGAATGAATCGAGCCAATTTTCGATATTCTGCTCTGATGTGAACCGTCTTTCAGTGAGGGCGTTCTGCATCGACCGGAACAAATGGTAGTCAGAAGGGGCAAGGTATGGGCTATAAGGCGGGTGGGGATTTGGCTGGTTGGCCGGATTTCAAAACGACTTTTAGCAATTCAATATCAATTATCAAGGATCAAAACTCAATGCGATATTTGTCAATCCAAAAAAGATCAGAAAAAAAGTTTGCGTGTTTGTGAGGTTATCCAATTTTGATTGCGGGCATTCATCGCAAAACATTCATTCGTAAGAATTTTCTTTTGAAAACGTTAAGTGAGAAAAGACTGTTGTTTTTAAGGGGAAGATATTTACTTGACAAATGCTTCCTATTAGGCGATCAAACCATGGACGACGTACACGTCGTGTAACAGACGTAGAAGCAAAACAAAGTTTTAGCGAATTAATTCCTTATTTAAAAACTAAACTTTGTATATTGCGTCACAATTTAAATACGTTTACAATTTGTATTTGTTTTTTGGGTGTTTCCTTGGCGAATAACTCCTGACTGACTCCTCTCCGCCAGATCCCGATCTGTGTTATATTGTCGACCAATCAGGATCCCCCTTCTATGTCCCAAAATCGACAGGAACATGAACGGCGCCATCCGAAAACCAATCAAGGGTCGGCTTCCATCTAAAAATGATTTGTCCGGGTTTCAAAAGCAGTTTTCAGACGGCGCCAGTCATATTCCTACGAATTTCCTTCGTCACTCGATACAACCCCGGTTTGCAGTCGCATGGATAGTGGATGGCGCCAGTCAGGGTTATCTGCTGGTGAATGTGTGACGACAACACGTCGTGCAATAATGAGTCAGAATGCCTGTGAAAATCAAACGCAATTCAATTGATTTGCCAAGATCTTCGCCGCATAATTTACAGCTGATCGATCCCACCGATCATAATATTGGTGCGGAATCTGAATCACACCCAAAATTGATTTCATTCAATTAAATTACATTAAAATTTGAGGTATATGTGTTTTATTATTCATATGGAGTTTATCTGAGGACGGTAGCAGAGCGAGAGGAAGTTCGCCGTGTCCGCTAGTTTCATATAGAAACGCTGACAGTACAAAGCCATTGTGGTGGGTAGCGTATTTTTCAACCACATAGACGCAGCATGAAATAGTTCTCTAAGATCAACATCCACCCGTCCAAGCTGCTTGTAGTAATCATCAGAAGATGACTCCAAGACTCGCTCTCATTCCAATGACGCCTAGCAACCGCACACAAAATATGCCCTCCCCACCCCATTACCACTCAGCAGCTCGCCCTCAATAGCTCCGATCACATTAAGGTCAATGATCATCATCGCCGGCATGTGGAAACCAAAAGTGGTCCCTTTACGTGCACCCTTCACTCAGCCCGGGCCCATCCCATCGCAATCCGTAGATAACGCATCTAAACAAAGTTAAGTCTGCAATTCACAATTTGTCGGACTTATCAACCGCCCTCTACGCCCATTTTACGTATCATCAAGCCAAATCGGATGAAAACTGAAAAGCAAGGCATCCCCCATCGAACCCACCCTTTTGCTCGACACAGCGTAAATGGGAAAACTAAAGTAACATCCCCATATATACCAGGGTCATCGACAAGAAACCTTTTTTAAGTTCTCCCCATGCTGGCCGCAAAGCCAAAGCTTCCCTCGCAGCGGCGGCGGCGGGGCCACACACAAAGGATAATTTTTGAAACAGGCTCTACCAAAACCTCAAAGACTCCCGCTCCACCGAGATAAGGACGCTCGTCGCCCATGGCTGATGCAACGACGGAGATGTGAACACTCTTAAAATCCACTCTCGGCCCCATCATAATGGCTCTTCCAGAAGGCCCGTTAGAGGCTGGCTTTACATCCTTCTCCTCCATTCAGGTGTTCTCCCCTTCACTCCCGCCCCGTTTGTAAACTGTTCAGCGCGAACATTGCCCACCCTCCTTTGGCATTGTCAGCACGACGACGACGACGACGTCGACAAAGAGCCATGACAATGGCGGGACGCCGACAAAGATCGCTATCGTTCAGGAGCGAGCAACCACCCACCCACTCCTTGACTTTGAGATTACATATCTCATTAGAAGGGCGAAACCAGGACAAACCAGAAACAATGGGGACTTTGATTACACAAGAATCTTCGACTCCTGCCGCTGTCCCAGCTCCAGCTCCTTAAGCTCCGTGTGAGTCGATAGTTTTCCGGATGAAACTTATCGCTTGATGGAGGGGGGCGGGACCCACTTGGGGATCCATTTAGCTTTTGAAACAAATCTCGGCGTGTGTGGTGACGCGGTGGGTTATGGAGACGCAATTTCAATTAATTACCGCCTCGAACTGGATGAATCAATAGGAGACTTCGCTCCGCTCTGCCTCCCACCGCAGACGGAATCCGATAGGACTCCGACGCCGTCTGGATTCGAGACCAGGGATGGTGGGCAGAAAGATTTATATTTCAATATTGTTCCGAAACAGAGCTAAAGTTTCCTACGACAGGAGTCTCCATTTGTTTTAACGTACGTTTAATTTGTTGGAGAGTTTTCTGCTTTGTTTTTTTTTTCTTGCTGCTCGTTCTTGTTGTGCTCAACGCTCACAACGCCTCGTCCTACAGTGAAACCGGAAAGATACAGAGCTGAAGCCAAGTGGAAAACTTTGCTTCTATTGTTTCGAGTTGTTAACCTCCTGCTGTTGCACACTTACGACGACGAGGACGGCGAGGACGAGGACGGGGACGACAGCGACGACGACGGTTAAACTTGAGTTCGGTGTAGCGATTCGATTCAATGAACATACGGGAGAAAGTTAAGTCTAGGAGTTGGGACTTGTGCCTGCTCTCCGGTGCATGAGTACAGACTAAAACAAAGGCGGATCCACTCGACTTGAAGTTCGGGAGTGGATGCCTGAGAGGGGGAGGCTTGAAAGGAGGAGATGTTTATTATGGGTTCTGTTGGACGGGCGACAGATGTTTGTTTGTTTTGTGACGTCCCGCCTTGGTGTGGGCACCATTGGCACTGACCTTGTGGCGTCAACTTCTGCTTGGGGTGATTTTTGAAAAATGTACAGGAATCCCAGCGTAGATGGGACGAGGAACAGATGTACCGGGGAGACCTGCATTGCGGACTTGTTTGATGTGCGATTTGTCGCCTGTGGACTGGGTTGTTGGCAAATTGTGAAGAAGTCTGACGTGGGCTGTGCCATGTGGTGTATGAATTAAAACAAACACAATAAGTGTTTTCATTAGAGTTGACAAAGTGTCGATTTGAGGGGAGGGCCGTGGGGACAGTGACTTGGGTCCGGACAGGTGTTCGCCGGTAGTCAAAAATTGGTGTGAATTGAAAGCAGACTTGCAAGCCAAGCAGACTTTTCACGTCAGCATAGCTCTGCTGAGCGGAGTGCATGACTATGTCCCGACTCCGCGAAAGAAAGGGTGTATGAATGGAATTACTTCCCGGTTCTTGGCTGTGTACAAAGTTCGTTGAAAGCACTTGCTTAAAGAATCCGGCTGTCGGTGATGAAGCCAAATTCAGAGGTATGGCTTGAAAGATGTAAGAGTGTGAGTAAGTTCTGTAGAGTCAGTGGAAAGAGTTGTAGTCAGTGGAAAGTCAGTCAGTAATGGTATCGAAACCTGTTAAACACCCGACCACGTCGATGGTGTCGAAAGTATATTGCTTAGACCTCTAGCCCGGTTGTGGGAGAGACGCCTTATTCATAATCACCAATTCGGATTCTAAATCCAGCAAGCATTCGATTATTAATCAAGTAGATCAGTTACTGGTCTTTTAGAAAAATCCATTGAACAAGAGCACGTTTGCTCAGCTGTACTTCTCGATGGTATGCAGGTTTTTGACAAAGTTAGGCACGACGGCTTGAGACACAAGCATCGACTATTCCTCCCGAGAAAACATATACAGAATTACATATCTGATGCAATCCTCCATTTGAAGAATGTTAAAGAATACTCCCTATTTAAATCTAATCAAATTGAAGTATCGCAAGGATGTGCTTTTGGTCCTTTCCTTTACGTGCTTTATATCAGCGACATGTCAATGTACTAGGCACAATTGCTAACGACAAATTAGTTTAGGTAATTGCCACAACGGTCTAAGACTTAACAAGAAAAATGTATGTTGCTTTAGATCGGGCACAAGAATAGACAAACACTTGGCGTACTGAGGTTAATGAAGCTTAATTCGGTCATATTAATTTTACGTTTAAGAACGTGAAACTTGCCCATTTTTCATAAATAGTGGTCAAATAGGCACGTTTGATAACGGAGCCAAATACCTCGGGATGACTCTCGATGTAAAGCTTAAGGGCTGTCGTTGTTGAAACAAATTCTTTAAGGCTCATGAAGCGGCCTGGGCTTGAGCTAGTACAGTACAGCCCCGCTAGTTCGGACACTTCAGTAGTCCGGACACCTCTATATTTCGGACACGTTCAAAATGTTACTTATGCAGTCCGGACAGAGTATTAAGCATACATTGACTCTGTTCAATGTATGCTCATACAATTATGGGAATTCCGCTACTGGTTGTGTCGCTTCACGTGTGTATGTGTCTGTTAAATTTGCATACTCTGTTGTATGTATTTCATGGCGAGCTTTCTGATTTGTGTTCAGTTTTGATTATTTTGAACGTTTTTTTTTTATGGGTCAGGCTTGAGTTCCTTACAAACAATTTTCGCGGAGACAATATAAAGCACCTGAATATTTATTATGCCTTCAGCAAAGAATAAAAGGTGTAATAAAAGGTGTTGAAACTTTTTCTCTATAGTCCGGACTTTTTGCTATTCCGGACACACCCGAAACCTTATGTGTCCGGACTAGCGAGGCTGTACTGCATGGTATACAACTATGGGGTTGTGGCAATGGAAAATGGAAGCACTTGCTATATATATACGAACAGAGATCTTGAAGTCTCATCAGTAAAAGATGAAATCGAGAATTTTTGTGGAAGCATAAGCGTCGGCTGGAAGACCACATAAACTCTGCTGTCAGCTCAAGTCTAGTAAGTTACGTTTTCCGCCGTCTTCAAGGATTAAGCCCCTCACACGATTTATTGATTCGCGCTAAGCAGATATTATCAGGAGCTCTCAGTAGAGAATCTATGTCGAAACGCTTGTAGAACTTCTAGATAAGTCTAACACTTTGTTATAGTATAAATATATTTTATTTTAAGTAATGTGCTTTTACTAAAATCCCATGACGCCATAGTGCCTTTCAAAGATTATCACCTACCCCCGCAAAGAAAAATTGTGCAACACTGAGCTACGGACGCTTCAGTGCCGCGCCGTGGGGCTAATTATGTGTTCAGTCTAAGCCTTAAGGTCAGCTGAACCTAATTGAGGAAGTAGACTTCTAGAACAATGAAGACAGTGACGAATCGATATCGAATGGTATTGAGACTGCCACAACAAGGCCAACAAACAAAATGCGTTTCTTGCTGGTTAACAGTACGAATGTACTTGGAGGAATGCAAATGAGGTGACTCTAAATTGTGGCTGTTCTTGCGGGTATTCGCCATAACACAATTGATTTTGAGAGTTAAGAGAAGAAACAACATTTTCATGACGCCGCAGCGATCTGCACTAAGTGTACAAGTCCCGTCTACAAATCGCACCTTTGCATCAAACATTCTGCGAACACACGCGAGGTATTCATCCGTCAAGCGCCCTTTTAGCGTACACAACCCAAACTTACCCCATCTCTTTGACTCATGTATATCATCCTCCTCAGGTAAAACTTAACCGCAGCGAGATGAGCCAATTCAAGGAGCGAGTTTGCCACACACCGATGTTACCTAAACGAAACACCAAGAAACCGGGAAAAAAAAACGAGATAAAAAATGTAAACAAAACGCGAACCATAAGGACGGCAGAAGTCTACAAAAAAGTTGAAGTCAACAAAAAGTTTACGCTAATTTTCGCACATTGCGCCACGAAGTTGCTAAGCACAGCCCGACCAGTGTTTACAATTTCCACCACCACCTCCAACAGCGCCAGCCAGCCTGCGGAGATGATTTGCATGTGGAGCCTAATTTACTTGGGAAATGCTTGTTCTCTCTCTCTCTCTCAGTCCGTCGTCTCCGCTAACACAGGAAGAGGATCCTTTTTCTTCGGCTGCCCTACAAAATTAATGAGTGAAGTTGTACCGGAGCAAGGACAGCACGAATAAAGTTGAATCCTTACAAGAGCGAACAGCAGAATGATTCAGAGCGGCGAATCGCACGGGATGAGGAAAGTTTTTAATAGTCATCCTGCAACGTGTAGACACTTTGCGAGGCGCTGTATGAAAGTGGCAAGCCATGTATCCCGCCGAATGTTGCTGGAGCGAGGAGTGGTGCAAGGTGAGGATGGATCCATCCAAACAAGGTCAACTGGGTTCTGCGGTGCGATTTTGTTTTTAATTTTCTCCTCAACTTCCTTTCAGTCGCCTGTGGAGGTGGGATTTACGCCGAAACTAGCAGCACCGCAATTTTGGCCGTCTGTGGATCTACATACATGCACAGATGAGAGCTGCGGTCGAAAGAGGGGTCTCGTTAGGGCCCATCAAGTACTTATCTCCCCGCCTTTGGAGAGGTCGGTCGGCTTAATAAACCGCACAAGGAACGAAGAAAGACTTGGACGGGAGGTCAGAGACCTTCTAAAGCATAGCGCAGCCCACCACGGACGAAAGTAAGGCGCGGTGCGGCGGCTCAGATTGCCGAGCGGCGAAAGAGTGCGAGGCGACGAAAGGATGAAATGTGCTCTGCATTTATTTCAGTGGACGAAGCATTCAAGTAGACAAGAGGATTTATATTTTTTCTGCCTTCAATTTTCTGTTATTTTCTTCTTTTTTTTAATTAAAGGATTGACATAGTGTTGCAGGGGGCATTGAAGGATTCTGCGGCTCTTGGCTGGCTGGCTGCGAGCTGAAGCCGTTCGTGCCGTTTCCATTGAAAGGGAGGCCATATAAAAGAACGTTCAGTGGGGATCTGCTTTGTGAAGTCATTGACATTGTAAGGCTAAATGATTGAAGTGGTGTCGGGATTTTGAGGCATCGCGCTGTTGAGTTGCTTCAATTAAATGGGAAATTTGTTCGTTTCTCTTTGGTTTTGTTGTTTGTGCTTCTGTGGCTTATGTTGTATCTGTGATGAAAGGCTTGTAGTCTTTATCCTTTCTGGGTAGTCAGCAGACTTTTTGCTGTAAAAGGGCGGCGCGGTTGAAGCGCTTAAAAATTGTTTCACAGATGAATTTGCATTCAATGGGTTGTTGCAGAGATACTGAGCGATGTTCGCGGGGAGTGCGATGACCCACTCTTTGACTGTGGTGGAAAATGATATCAATCTTCAGAAAAGGATTGCTTCTGATAAACGATTCCTTCTGCAAGCCACTGATGGACGGGAGAGCTCTTTGCGGAGGAGAGTCCTCAGCCGGCAAAGGCCGTTCAGCACCTCCCGCATTTTCCCCGTTGGTTTGGAAGGATCTCGATTCGATGTTTCACTAGAATGGATTTTCAAGTGAAGGGTTCCGAAATCACAACAGAATTAAAATGTCGAGGATAACAAAGGCCAGACAGAGTTCTGGAAATTGCGACGAACGCTTATTAGAGGGTTTGTAGAGTAAGTGGGGTTGGTGACAGCTTCTTCAGATGGTGAAATCCATAAGTCTCGTTACTGCAATTGGGGCGGACACGGAGACAATGATAAAGATGTGAACAAAATCTTTGCTTTCGGAAGGTCATTTACTCTGAGATGTCTGGGTTGTTAACAGTCAGACGAAGGATTGCAGCTAAAATTAGAGCTTATACCCAAATTTGTCTCTCTATTCCACCCTCATTGGTCTCCCTTACTGGGTATTCAGCCTTATTATGAATCCCGCCCGAAGACCATTTCACCCGAAATACTTGTTTTCCGAACTACAAAACTTCTATTGCCCGAGCTACAAAAAGGTTATTATGAATTTCGCCCGAACAAAATTCCACTTTGCTGTGAAATTTCGAACAATTGTCATTTTGACCAGTTTTGACTAATACAAGTTGAAAAATAATTGAACAAAAAAGAAGCATAGGCGTGTTTTATTGAGAATGTGTACTCAGCTCAGTAGTACTTACTACAACAAAACAAATTACTGAGCATGCACAATCATATTTGACGGTCAACACTGACTAGATTGCGTTGAAGAATCTCAATCACAGGTGGAGCCTCACATACGATTCAGTCAACACCATTGAATCACAAATGCCGCTGACAACATTTTTAAATATACAGCAGAATTATCGGCATTGGTGTTCTACTTCTCGACATATGATAACGTATACCAATTTGAAATTCATCATTTATTCAATATACAAAGACTTCTAGTGAATAAAACCATTTTTGTAATAACATTTGTGCTCCATTTGCATTTGCATCTAATGCCATGAAAGTAAGCCTATGCACCAACTCTTTACGCAAAAAAATAAAATGAGAGAAAGTGCGTTTTATTGAGAATCAGTGCTGAGCTGAGTACTGAGTTCTCAATAAAACACGCCTCATATATTTATTAAATTTAGTAAACAGTTTTTATAAACTTGAAATTAAGTTGAAATGCACACCACAGGCATGAGGAAGATAACAGGAAGAAGAAACTAACCAAGTGAAAGTGATCTGAGACATCTAAGCGATTCTAAGCCTTTGGAGTTGCGGGAACCATTCAATGTAAAAATAAATATTTAACGTCCATTAAAATAAATTAATACATTTATATTTCACCAGATTTCAACAGTACTATATTCTGAATAAATCAGCTTTAAAGTATTTGATGGATGTGCATGTCAACCTTTCGGTCCAGGCAAACAAAAATTACGGTTTACAAAATAGTGAAACTCTTAGCTTGCTTACGTTAGGATACGGATACCAGAATGGAGCAGGAAGGCATCACCTGGTCTGGCACAATCCTCTTTCAGTGTGATACTTACCGAAGTATTGGACATTTTATATGAAAAACTTTGTCCACAATGGATATCTAGGACATATGTATTTCGGTGTTATAGGTCCAGTGCTACCCGACGTTATAGGCTAGCTTGAGGGCATGCATGTCAACATTATATAGCCATCTTCAATTAAACACCTTTCTTATGTTTGATAAGCGCTTGCGATTGATCACGGAACTGTGTTTTTTTCAGCGGCGCTGTTGTTGAGATGGGTGCATGTCCTATATCAGGCTTGCTGGAGTATACAGAATATAGAAGACCTCGCTGAGAATCAGAATGATATAACAAAGGCTGGTGATTTCAATATTAACTGGTGCAAAAACGACAAGAAAGAGCTACAGTAGGTAGGGTAGGGTAGGGAAGGTGGCTGCAAAGGAATTTACTAGCACACTTAGACCAAGTTGGTCCATTGTTATACCCACAGTCAGACTACTACCACTGATCGACCACTCCAGTGATAGTGCCGTTAATTTTATCCCAAAGGCAAATGGTGACTGTACCAGATTTGAAAACCAGATTTTTAGCGTATTAACTTATGATTTCACTGGGACTCGAACCGGGGACCCCACTAACCAAGGACAGACAATTAACCAACTGTGTCATCCAGTCGTCTAAGAGATACAGTGAAAACTACAAGAAATCAACAAAAAAATTAATTAAGTGCGTTTTTCAGTTAACCGATATAGTTTGTATATTATTACAAATACGCGGTGATTCGTGAATCATTCCACTTAAGCGAGTTTCACTTAAACGGGTTTCACTGTACAAAGTTTTTTTTTTGACGACAGTGGCCTCATGCAAATAATGCCTTTACACGAATGTTTAAAAAGCTGACGTAGCACTAAATAGTATCATTGCTCAGTTTGACAACCCAAAAATGTAATCCAAACAAGGCTGCCAACAAGTGCTTCAATAACTAACTTCAAATGCTAAGAAAGAAAAAAAACATAAAAGTATGCGAGAGCCAAATTATAAAACAGTGATGAATCATAAAGAGAGTATGCAAATGCTTGGAACTTTTATAAAACGAAAGACATGTGAGATGAAAATTCGATACGTCAAACAAAAAATTAGCTCATCCAATAGCCAAAGCAGTACTCAGACCAAACGTGTTACTTTTGGAACCATACAACTTACAGCCAGACACACATTTCCAACAAGTTTAATAAATAATTTGTAGACAGCATTCACAGAACAAGAAATGAGATAAATAATACGAACGGTACGAATTACATAACACAAGATCACTCAAAATTTTAACTCAGACTTAAATCTGAAGATAAACTGAAGAAAATAAGCAAGGAACTTGATTATACCTGACAACTGGAGTAAGATTGTAACGGCATTACTGGAAATAATAAACACACTTTTAAAAACGTCCACATTCATGGAAGGACTCTATTGTAATCCCAGTAGAGAAAGTGAAAAATACTAACTAAAGTCTGAAGAATTCAGACCTGTAAACAAATTAAGAACCTTTGACAAGATTTCAGAAAACGTTGTAAAGGAACAGCTAACAGAATACCTAGAAGCGCATAACATCTTTAATATTTACCAATCAGGCTTCCGAGAAAAAATACTCGTCTGAAAAGCTGTACACCATGTAATTAATGAATGAAGAACTGGAGGCAGAAAAAATAAAAAAAACGTGCACTCTTTTTGGACTTCAAAAGAGCTTTCGAGACGATTGTCAGACACATTTTACTGGAAAAAATGCCCCGCTATGGTAAAAAGGACAGGGAACTTCGATGGTTCAAATCATTTCTGACAAAAAAAAACTCAAAGGAATGTATATCAGACGAACTAGGGGTTGGAATTGGAGTCCCCCAAGGATCCATACTACGAGCACTACTATTTATAATCTATATATCATTTATATAATTTATGAAAGTGAGACCGCACTATATGCTGACGACAGAGACTTTAATATACTCGGAGGGAAAAGACGTCAACGAATGTAGAACCAAACTACTAAACGATATTAAAAGAATAACTACTTGGTTGGAAATGAGCGACTTAAAGCTGAAAGGGAAAAAACAAATTTAATGGAGATTAACATCGATAATGAACAGTGCAGCCAAATAAATAATGAATGCATTGAGAATGTGGTCATTAATGGTCATTGACAAGGAATTAAATTTAATTATTTATATATATTTTCACATACATTTTATTATAATTTTTAAAAAAAATTATTAAAATCTAAAAATTTAATATTTTATTTTTATGTTTCTTTTTAATTAAATTAAATTTTATAGATTATATACGCAAGAAAATTTTCACATACATTTTATTATAATTTTTAAAAAATTTATTTAAATTTAAAAAATTTAATAATTTATTTTTATATGTTTCTTTTTAATTAAATTAAATTTATACGCAAGAACATTGCTCAAAAGATTGGATTTTTGTCGCGAGTACGTATATATATTTACGTATTGTATTCACAACGTTCGTCCAACCAGTTTTAAGCATTTTTGTCTAGTATGTAAGTTGTTCGGAATTGGACATGATGACTAATAGAAAAGTGCGCAAAGCGAGGTATAATCGCTTTGCGCACTTTTCTATTTGGGCCAGCACATCCGAGCGTTCCCACAGATTGTTAGAGAGTTCCACCTTTTCTTTAATTGTGCCATCCAGTCGTATCTTGATATCCGTCGAAGATGGTTTGATCCATAGGACTGCTTGGGATGAATCAGATTTGGCCCCTTTCCAAGGTTTCATTTCATGTCCCTATTACCTGAGATCCAGCATAGAGTGATCGAGTGCTACATGAGGAGAAATTTAAGCCCTTCGCGGCCAGTTGCAATTGCTTTGATGGTTGCTTGGTCGTAAATTACGACGGTAATATTAGCTGGTGGTATTTCCAAAGCCGATATAATTATGGACGCAGTTTCGAAAATGTATAGAAGCACGATACACCCATAAAGAAGGATATGAAACATTCGGCCAAACTAATTCTGAGCGTGGCCCTCCATTGACGCAAAATGCATCTCTACATCGGTGAAGATAGTGTAATTCCTTCGATGGCGACAATGAATCACTTTAAACGAAAACAAAAGGTGATTAGGCCTAACAAACAAGCTGATACGCCGTAATTTTCTTTACTATACCGACGCAATTGTTGCGACACCGATACTCCTCCCGCCAATCGCCGCCGGACGTAAACCTCTGTTACGCTCTCCTAATTGCTTTTTGCCATCAAAAGTTAATCTTTTCCCATTCAGTCATCACATTTGTCTTCCATAGAATAATTTCGATGAAACATCCAACCCCCCATCCCACCGACACATCAAAGCTTGCCTATTGTCCCGCATTTACATACTCACTTCCCGAAAGGAATCCGCACGTCTTCCGTAAACACATTAGGACGACCATTAGGAAATCCTTATTCTCTCTCATTTTCGTCCTTTATTGCTGGTCATTTCTATTACACCACCCCGAGCCCACCGAACCCGCTCCCCAATCCACATCCTAATGAACCATCAGCCAACAAAGAGAAATAAAATGCCCCACTAATGGATTTCCATTCACTGATAAACGACTACACTCAGTAATCACACCTTCCCCAACCACCCACCTCGAGGACATCAGCTCCTTTCAGCGTATCCCTCTCCCTCTCTGTCTCTCTCTCTGTCTTTCCCTCACACACTCCGTCTCTTGACGTCTATGCAAATCAATGCCGACGTCGGAATCACGTTGGACAGCATGAAGCTATTATATTCCCATTCATCTCGCCGTGTCTCACTGTCCGAGTGACATCCTTTTTAATTCAATAACACCTTTTGCCGTCGTCAAAAGGCACCCCGGGCATCGCCGTAAAAGGACCAGATGCGCTCCCCGGCCCCTCCGGCTGGAGCACTGGAATCAATTAATCAATAGCCAAGATCCATTTCGCTCCTTAGTCCTTCGTCCTGGCCGTCTGACGACAACCGACAACCGACAGCCGGCCGAGGCACTTAACGTGATAAATGAAGTGATTTTAATTTTATACTCTTTTCCGACGTCGTCATAGTGAATCCTTTTGATGTCCCTCATTTTGGCGGAGAAAAAAACTGTCCTTCCCCCAATTGAATTCGATTCCTTCGTGTGTCTCTCCTTTCGAGAGAATTGATTACCCTGTCAGTTGAAATTAATACCCCCATCCCTCCCGAGGGGTTTGATTTTCGCCGCACAACGACGACCGGCACGGCAGGACGAGGCAAAAGTTTACACAGCGACATCGCCGCGAACAGCATTTCAGTGTGTCTCCGGTAAGTCATCCACCCGCCGCGGCATGCACACGCATCATAATCATAGCGGCTCGGCTGGGGGATGGCTCTGACCAGATCTCCTCTGTTTGCTTGGGGTTGCGAACAAACACGTGTTGACTCGGCCAAGAGCCCGACAACGGCACAATGGCAACTAATCCCTAAGTCGCATCCACCACTGACCGCCAAACAGGATGGACGTCCCATATCCCTAATTCGCCTTGACAATCAGCCGCGATTTTGGGCGCCGATCGGCCTACCGCTCGGCCGGGGAGTCCGTGGCGCTGGGCCGGCTCCAGGGATGAGCTAATTTAGTCAGCAAACTCTTTGCGTTGGCCATCGATGGTTGCTGCACCTCGCATCCTGTCATTGCGGTTCCATTGTTGTTGTGCATGTGCGGGGATATCTCGTTCTAATTGCGTGTATGGGCTCGTCCTTGTTGGTTCCTGCTGTTGTTGATACTGACGATGATGATGATGATGTCGTTTCCGGGACAGGATCTGGCGGTGACATTTCCGGGCTTGAGGAGGGGATGCGTCCATCATTCCTTCGTCGCGCCGATGCAAGGGCACGCTCCAATTGGAATCCAATTAATCAGCTTTGCGGAGCAGCCCTTGGTGCATTTATTGAAGTCACCCTCCATGTTGGTGCCAAGAAAGCGAAGGAGCAAACCTGTGTTTGGATAAACGAGCCCTTGAGTAAGCCTGGCTGGGGATTCACTGGAGCGGGCGGCCGTTGAAGTGATTTGTGAGATTTTGTTCCTGCCAACGATGAATGGAACTAGCTGCAATTAGCACGCTAGATATAATCCATGCAATTACATAATTAGTGGGGTGGGCGCTGCTCCCGCCTGGGGAGGGTTTCATTGTCAACAAGTAATTAACTGGATCCGGCTGATGTGCGGCGGTGGTTGAATGGCTGAAGGTCTCAACTGATGAAGGAGATTTTCACAAATGAGGTCCTTGGAAGTATTGTTGAATTGCGTTAATTGAAATGGGAGTGGTTGCGCCACAACAGCAACACATTCCATTAGATGGAGCATGGATCACAGACACAGTGTTGAGTGGATCTCGAATTAGCTGCGGCTTTGATTCGAGTGGCAGGCAGGATTAGGGGCATAAATCCGTAATCGAATGAATGTGCTTAACCGAAGTGAAATGGAATGGTCCTCACACAAGTGCTCGGCGGGTACTGCTGCCGTTTGGCTTCGATTTCCAATTCAGCCGCCGCGAATGTTTGATGAACAAACGCATCCAGAAGGTTAGCAGTGTTTCGCTTCACGGATGCAGTCGACTGGTGGGTCTACTCTGGCCATTGAAAACGGTCGTCCTGCTGATGAACTGGAGGTGATCGAATAGCAATTGTTTGCTTATTACAGCTTGTAAACATTCAACTTGGCTCATGGCGATTGTGTTAATGGGTGTGAATATGAGCGGGATGGACGTTTGTTTTCCTTTATTTTAGGCCATCTGAGATCTTGGAGGAAAGCGAATCATATTTTGTTGGCAAAACATACGCATGTGCGGAAAGTCTTCAAAATTGACCCAGCTTAACTAATCCTGCAGGAAAGCTCAGCATTACTCCGTCCATCACTCGTGAAAAAGACCCCGAGATACTTAAAATTCTCCACCTGCTTCATTACCCTGTAGAGTGCATTGAACAGGCATTCTGGAGATGACTATAGCCTCCGATTTGTCCTCGCTGGTCCTCCTTCTAACATCAGCACATACGACCACAGACCTATCGAGTGCGCGCTGGAGTTCCGTCTGGGAAGTTGTGAGGATCACTCAACTCTACCAATGTGAAACATTCCTCGCCTCGGATGCGCTGCAACATTCAGACCATATACACAATGAACATGAGAGGTGACAAGACGCACCCAAGCCTTCTCAAGTACCATTCTTAGAGTGAAAAGTCGGTTCTGCCGCACTGTTCATCCCCCATCCTGGGCTCGATCATAACTCTAGAACGCGCTTCCCACACCTTAGCGTAGACTTTCCCGGGGAGACTTAAAAGAGATATACCCCTGCTGCTGAAGCAATCTCTTTTGTCCCCCTTCTTGAAAAGTGGGACAATCACCCCAGTTGCCACCACGTTCCGAAGCCACTTTAGTGGCACAAGAGAGCCATAAAACTGTCTTCTTACCCATCGGCTTGATGGCGCAGTTGGTTAAGTGCCTGTCTTTGGTTAGTGGGGTCCCCGGTTCGAATCCCAATGAAAGCAAAGTTCATAAGCTTTTCTCTGGGTTTTCAAATCTGGTCAAGTAACCATTTGTCGTTGAGATCAAATTAACGGCACTATTACCGGAGTGGTCGATCAGTGGTAGTAGTCTGAGTGTGGGTATCACAGTGGACCAACATGGTCTACATATGCTGAGCTGTTTTCGCCAACATTCCGGATGAAAAGATCATAAAACACCTACCCCACTGCTGACTCCTGTGGACAACCATCCTCACTGTCTCATCAAAAATTAATGACATCAATCGCGTCACTGCTGACCCCAGTGGAAAACCTTCCCCGCGGTCTCAGCAAATATTAACGACATCAATCGCGTACAAGAAAAGTTAAACAAACAGATTGTCCCGCAAAGATGAACTTCCTGTGCGCACTCTATTTTTTTTTACCTCTCCAACGGTACTTAAGCTAAAAAATTTATAAAAATATTTATTTGCCTGCCGTTGTTCACCGACTGGACTGGTTGACTCACGAAGTCATGATGCTGTCGCTGTTTCCACCCTTTTCTGAGGTCACATACATAAATTATTAAAATGTTATCAACATCGAGTTACGGAATAATGCAGGACGGATCCATTAATTTACATGTCGACCCTGTGTCCTCAGACCGGTGGCGGAGGTGTACATGTGTATGTCGGAGTGGGTGTGGGAGGAAGATGGATGCGGTGGACATCCCGGAACACATTATTCACTGGCAATGTACCGCACATTAACTGCTTGGCGGGAAAGAAAAAGTTTAAAATTTCATTAATAACGGTATAAATGTATCTAGGGCAGCGAGAACTTTTCATATTTACGTATTTTAAGCGATGATTGTCACCCTTGTTGTGAAAGATGGAGAGGGGTTATAAAAGATGCAGGGTCCGTTCAACAGACAGTGGGGTACAAGAATTTGTCGACAGGGTATTGAGTTATCGTGATCAGATTTTGAACTAGAGGGAGTCAGCTGCTAAAATAATTGGGCATTCGATTTCTAATGTCATGTACTGCGTGTTCATTGAAGATTATTTATGTCATCCATGCAATCTCACCATCAACCATACACGTCGGCAAACTGTCGCACCCTACTGTGTCCTTATGCTGGCCGTCAGACCCTGGTCACCTACACCGTCCCGACGCCAAACTTTCGCATTTCACTGTGCCCCTTTATGGAAGCCGAAAATGTAACCCTCTACGGACCACCCTTCGGATGGAGCGCATAGACGACCTGAACGCCCATTAGGTGTGACTAAAAATTTATAATTTATTGACCCAAATGTTTGTCGATATTAAAATGAACATTTTTTGCTGGTTTCGATATGAATGTGAATTCTACAATCACCACAGGGAGCACCCTTTTGTGGTGTTGGGGGCTTGGGCGGGTGATTTAGATTTAGGATCCTGTCGAATGCAATCGAATTCCAGTCCATTTACAGATACGGCTGGTAAGCCTTGTGGTTTCCGGCACCAAATGGACTATGAGTCAGTTTAATAAAAGGTCATACGGACACTGGGTAATTTATGGCAAGCTCTGGTGTAATTGCAAGTTGTCAAGGATTTACTTGGGTGGAGTGCATTCTGGGCGGGTATGGGCAGCACAATGAATGTATCGGATATATGCTCATGAAATCAATGATAGAATGCGTCTGATTGAATGCAGGCGAAGTCGATTTAGTGCAAGCAAAGTTTAATTGGAAATAAATTCTCAAAGTCGTTGACATCAGATGCTCTTCGGACTACTTGGGTGACTTGGTTGGTAAGAGGATTTATTGCCAGGCACTTGAAGATATTTTCACATGCTTATTTCAACGATTTCAATCACTGCTTGGGTTTCTGAAGTATCTCTCTCGGTGGTTACTTGAGAATGGCATCTTTTGAGAATGTAGTAGTCGACTTGCCTCTAGAATTCGATTGCTTATCAAAATTAAATCCATCAAAGACGGAAAGCTATAAAATCAGATTCCAATGAGGAGTAGTCATAGAGAACTAACATTCTGATGCACTGATGGACTGATGGTATGGTGGACAAATGCACTGATGGACTGATGGACTGATGGACTGATGGACTGATGGACTGATGGACTGATGGACTGATGGACGAATGGACTTATGGACTGATGGACTGATGGATAGATTGACTAGTGGAACAATAGACTGGGGCTGATGGGCTGGTGGTGGACTGATGGACTGGTAGACAAAGGGACTGATGGACTGCTGGACTGATGGACTGATTAACATATGGACTGATTGACTGATTGACTGATGGACTGATGGATTGATGGACTGATGGACTGATGGACTAATGGACTGATTGACTGATGGACTGATGGACTGATGGACTGATGGACTGATGGACTGATAGACTGATGAACTGATGGATTGATGGGCCCCCTGATGGCTTGAATTACTGAGGGACTGATGGTTTAATGGACGGATGGACTGATGGACTGATAGACCGATGGACCGATGGACTGATGGACCGATATACTGATGGACTGATGGACTGATTGACTGATGGACTGATGGACTGATGGACTGATGGACTGATGGACTGATAGACTGATGAACTGATGGATTGATGGGCCCCCTGATGGCTTGAATTACTGAGGGACTGATGGTTTAATGGACGGATGGACTGATGGACTGATAGACCGATGGACCGATGGACTGATGGACCGATATACTGATGGACTGATGGACTGATTGACTGAGGGACTGATGGTCTGATGGACGGATGGACTGATAGAATGTTGAACTGGTTGACTGATGGACTGATGGACTGATGGACTGATGGACTGATGGACTGATGGACAGATGTTTTTGTTGATGGACTGATGAACTAATGGATGGATGCACTAGTGGAACGATAGACTGATTGACTGGTGGAACGATGGATTGATGGACTGACGGACTGATGGACAGATGAACAGATGGACTGATGGACAGATGGACAGATGGACTGATGGATTGATGGACTGATGAACTGATGGACAGATGGACTGATGAACTGATGGACTGATGGACTGATGGACTGATGGACTGATGAATGGATTGACTTGTGGAACGATGGACTCATGGTCTGATTGACTAATGGACTAATTTACTGATGGACTGATGTACTGGTGGACTGATGGACGAATGGACGGATGGACGGATGGAAGGATGGACGGATGGACGGATGGACGGATGGACGGATGGATTGATGGGCCCCCTGATGGCCTGAATTACTGAGGGACGGATGGACGGATGGACGGATGGACGGATGGACGGATGAACTGATGGACCGATAGACCGATGGACCGATGGACCGATGGACCGATGGGCTGATGAACTGATGGACGGATGGAGTGATGGACTAATGACGGACTGATGGAAAGATGGACAGATAGACTGATGGACAGATGGACAGATGGACTGATGGGCTGATGGACTGATGAACTGATGGACAGATGGACAGATGGACTGATGGACTGATGGACTGATGGACTGATGGACTGATGGACTGATGGACTGATGGACTGATGGACTGATGGACTGATGAACTGATGGACTGATGAACTGATGGAATGAATGTTTGATGGACCCATTGACAGATGGACTGATATTCAATCAGTGGGCCTTATAGACTTGCCTGTATATTTGCAGTTCAATTATTTTAAAGAGTTTCATCTCCTATCTCAATTCTCCAACCCATGTCAAATTACGGTGAGTTTGTTGAGCTAATTCGCGCAACAAAATGCATAAAAATTCAACGGCTTTCGTGTAACCGAGGAATTCAAACGAAAACTCCATCAAAGTCACGTTTATAGACTTTCTTCGCCATCTCCACACATCACTCCTGTCACGAGAACCATTTAAGGTTCACTAAATCCTCAGCCCCACCCGCCCACATGCAACAAACTCTGAAGTTTATGTGATGTCCTTCGAATGAAAAAAAAACTTTATGACTCCAGCATGAACAGATAAAGCCCACACCAGCTCTCCGGCACCACACACCACCTCTTCACGCCCGCCGAGAGTTACGACCATTTCGTGCGACTCACACGGATGTGTGCGCTAGGGTTGCAACGGTATCAACATCTATTTCCATGTTGATGGAATGACATTAACTTCATCTTCGCTGCATCTTACACGGAATCCACAGCTCGCCGCCGTGTCGCCCTGAATTACTGTCCAACCAACGAGGGAACGTCTCGGAGACATATTTCCAACGCGGCCGCCGAAGGGCAGCACACAGTTTGCCCTTCCGTCAACAGAACTTAAAACAGCCACCAACCACCAGCGGCAACACGGGCTGCGTTACAGCAGCACTCCTGCCAACAATAACAACGCCATTAATTTTATCGCTGGCAGGTTTTATCACGGAGCGAAATGGCGGAGAAATTTTCACAATTCACCACTCGGCTGCACTCGCAGTCAGTAGCCCGGGGTCCGGGTGGGGGTAACACTCACGATGACAGTGCTGGTCTGGGGTGAGTCATCCGCACTCTTTGTCACCTCCCACGGCTGATATGAGATATGAGTGGGGCCACATGGACTCCTTGCTTTGACGTGCATGATTGCGGGTGCAGTCGCGGCCCTGTAAACAGGAAAAGGAGCATTGCTCTGAGGATGCCAAATGAATCCTCATCGCAAATGGCTGTTTGACCGCTCTGTTCCGGTTCAGATTTCAACACTCGCGGTGATTCTAATTAATTGGGTACGCATTTGGAAGCTATCCATCCCCCCTCAAGGTGGGTGGGCGGCAGATCATTTGTGTAGACATAAATAAACCCCATTTCTAGGGGACGGTAGTGACGATGGGGACATGGGTATGGATTTTACTTCACAGCTAGAGTTCCGTAATTTACCCCATGAAATTGGATTTCGGGTTCGACAGGATGCTGTGTCGTCACTGAATTTATTGAGCCATCCTTGCTTTCTGCTGATGAATATTTATGCAGTAATAAAGTGTCAAAGTTGACTCCTCTAAGCATTCCTATGTTTTCCGATGCAATTTGCATAAATAAACATTGACCTATCAATCCTGGATGCCGTGTTGCGGTGCTCGACGATGCCTTGCATTTGCATAAACCCCACAAAGGAGTTGGGAACGGGCGGGGACTTGTTGCGGAATTTAATCTGACTTTAATTAGTTCGACGATGAAAATAAGCAAATCTCGGCTGTTGCCTACGAGGGGATGTGTAAGCAATTCAATCGATTACGGGTGTCAATACACTGACTTCCTGTAAAGCGCCTTGGGGGCAATTTTCAAGTGGACTTAGGGTAAGAGGGAGAACTTTTGCCAAGTTGATACGATTCTGCTGCTAACAATCGGCAGTTGAAAGCCATGCTGGGTGAGTGTGGCATTTCACTTAAAAGCCTATTCTTTTCTCTTTTTGCCCGCAGGCCATTCGGGTCGCAGTTCTGACTTGATGGTGGATATCTGTTGCAAGTTGGAAGAGAGGGAAAAAAATGTTCCCTCTGCCCAGAATCCGAATAAGAAAACGTTTTTGAGACGATTTCTCTGCACAAAGGCAGGCATGCTTGCTTAGGGAAAGGGTTGGCACATGGAGTGAATAGCTGAAAGGTGGCCATCGGATTGGCTTGGATCGAGGTAAATTTGTGATTGTCTTAAAGTTCCTGATCGTGTAAGATTGGGTTGATTGGGTAGAGGGTCTCTGATTGGATTTCCGTGGATGTAGAATGTAGGAAGTGATTGTTTCAAGGGTGATGGTGATTATGCTTCTGTGTTGCGATGAGTAGCTGACGCACATACGCTAATTTATATAAGTTGGTCTACTAAAGGGTTCCTCATTGAGGGAATAGAACAAAGTGTGTTAGATATCATATACAGTGCCAACGAATCGTGAGATATGCGGAACGTCGTCCTGTTGAAACCACATGTCATCAGTTTTTTTTCAGTGTTTTTATCATCCAACTGAGGCCGAAATAAGTTGGTAATCGTCGACATATAGCGCCCGCCGTTGACCGTAACGGTCCAACGTCTTACTTAAAGAACTATGGACCGATGAAGCGACCTCACATCAGAAAATCCGTTCGACAATTTTGTTTGTTGATGTACGCGTTAATTCCGTAAGACACCTCGGTGGGTCGATTGTGGCGACAGTAAGATGGGCGAAGAGCGCTGTACGTTACCCATTTTGATAAAACAATTTTATGATTTGCACGTGTACATAACAGGCTGAATAAATGACAGACAATTTGACAGATGTAGCTTCAACAATATGGCTGTTATCAAATGTCAAGTTCGAATGCGAACTATGCCTAAGTGAGCCAGCCAACTGAATTCCTCGTGTCCATGAATTCACCTGCAATACCTGTCTAGCCAGGAATGCTCATCAGTTTACACTTAACCCTATGATCGGCAACTGCTTGTGAGGCGGTAACAGAGCAAAATGGGACCATAAATGAAAAAAAAAACGAATTTATACTGTACCAAGTTAAATACATGCTGTACCTTTCAGTATATAGCGGACATACATATATGTATGTGCTAAAAGTATACAAAATTCAATTATTGGGAAGGACAGGCATTGCATTAAGCCATTGTTTCATGGCAAAAAATACATTTATGGTCTACAACTATTTGTAACAAAACAAGAAACAGTCTCAAAGGTACACCGAAGAAGAATATTTATGTGCGATCTCAAAGCTTAAGCACACTGACTGACATAGATTTTCAGAACGTTTGTAAATGAGACAAATTGGCTACAAATTACCACCGTAAATGTAATGATGGGTGCTGAAGAAAGAAGGAACAGGACAAAATAGTATGAATGGGAACCTTCTGATGTTATGCTTAAAGCTGCTCAGTGTTTCTTTTTCTTATTTAAAGCTGCTGTGTTGCATAGTTAGGTTATTTATGGTTTGTCTATATTTGAAGTTTGTTGCATTTCTGTGTTTATTTGTTCATTACCTCAAATTAAATGAAAGGTAATAGATTTTGCTTCCTAATATTTTACTATGCAGTACCTTTAAACAAAAGCGAATTACTTGACAGACCATTCTCCAGTGTTAAAGTTCATTCTGTCCTGAGTAATCTAAGTGATCATAAATTGTCAGGTCCTGATGGGATTCCCATAGAACTATTTAAATACGCTACGGATGAACTCAGGTATAAATTTGCATTAACATTTAATGAAATATTGAACGCAGGAATTATACCACCACAACTTAAAGAAACAATAATATTCCCCATAAATAAAAAGGGAAATGACCCGGCCAATTACCGAGGGATATCTCTGCTCAACACATCTTACAAAGTGTTCGCCAAACTTTTAAGCAACCGAAGAGCTCGATGGATTGAAAGTGAAAAACTTATCCGTGAAAATCAAGCTGGTTTTCGTTCAGGACATTCAACCGTAGACAATATTTTTGTGTTGCAGAACATTGCGGGCTCATTCCTAGAACAAAAAAAGAAATTATTCGCTTTCTTCGTGGATTTCAAGGCAGCTCTTGATACGATCGATCGGAGAGCTCTATTCTACAAACTTTACACCATCGGAATGAGTTTCAAATTGGGAAGAGTTCTTGAAAATATGAGGGTATGAGGGTAACCGCTCAGCAGTTTGGTGTGGGTCAGATGTTTCAGAATGGTTTGAGACCAATATGGGAGTAAGACAAGGATGCCCTTTAAGCCCTCAACTGTTTTCATTGTATATCAATGACTTAACGGACTTTCTACCAGGCGGAATTGAGTTTGCTGGGGTGACAATAAAAGCGCTTCTGTTTGCTGATGATGTGATTTTACTAGCGAAGTCAGCCGAAATGCTGCAACTGATGATAAACCGTCTCTATATGTATTTTCTAAGGTGGAACTTAACGGTTAACCTATTAAAATCAAAAGTGATGATTTTCAAACAGGGAAGTGGTAGACTGTGTCGAAATGAAAGTTGGCACTACAACGGGGAACCAATTGAAGTGGTGAAAAAGTACAGATACCTTGGAGTGACAATCACTAATAACCTTAACATGGATTTTCACTTGAAGGACAAACTTATTAAGGCGAAAACTGCAATATGTGCTACCTGGAAAAGGTGTTTCTCACATAATCTGGGTGATCATAGCGTTAAATATAAAGTCTTCGTTGGTGTTGCAGAATCGGTATTGAGGTACGCAGCTCAATCTTGGGGACATACGCAATATGAGACTGTAGAACAACTTCTAAGATATTACATCAAACGAACCTTTGGTTTACCAAGAACGATGCCTAACTATATGGTAATAATAGAAACAGGAATATCGCCATTATTCGTCAAGACACTGAAGCTGCATATTGATTACATATTGAAAGTTCTTGAGATGCCTGATGAAAGACTGCCAAAAATTGTCGCTATGAAAACCATACAAAAAAGAAATCTTTGGTTTAGGAAACTGGAAGAGCCTGCAGGTTACTGTGGGATGCAATTCCATTTCACGACGACTAACCTCAGGTTATTAAAAGTTATGCTCTACGAACTTATCTCCAAAGTAGAGGAACAATATAGAAAAGATTGTATTAATATGGCTACAGCCTCCGTACATCTAATCTATCTCTATCTATATCTATCTATCTCTGTCTTCCTAATATTTTTTCTTCGCGGTAACACTGATGCCAAGAAATGATATTCACTAACACTTCTACTTTTACTCTCAATGTTTACCACTCCATCCAAAGAAAATCTTGCACATATAGGAAAACGTCAAGTCTCATGTCCAATTTTTGAAGAGAGCTCATGACATGTCGTAAAATCGAGACTCTCTGACACGATGTAGGTTTGGACATTGGATTGATGCCTCCACTAGATTTGTTCACATCATGTTCATGAACAGGGCATGGTGCATTTCCAGTTGGCTTGTCCATTTTAGTTCAGCCCAGAGAGCGCTCAGTTTAGTTCAAATCCGTTTATTGAACTATTTCGTTCTTCTAGCTCATTTAGTTCAATGAAGTTCACTACTCAGGAAAGAGTAATAAGTCCGTATGACTCTACGCTTTTTTCATATTTTTCTTCATTCTAATGAGCAAATGGAGCAGTGCGAAACTAATGAAAAATGGAATACCATAAAACGTGCAAACTACACCTGCGCCTAGGAGACCTTGAAAGCTAATAAAAGAAAATTTTCTGAGTTCATTTCTGGCCGGATTTCATCCACACCGGTGGATTTGCCAACTGTTAGATATTTAATCGCCAAAAGGACTACCTCCACCGTAGGATTATTCTCCGCCCCACTCAAGACTACGGGTCTGCCATCCTCCGTGAGCTGTTCGGGATTGAGCAGCTCCGAAAAGGGCTCACTCCATCTTCGTAAGATGTCCACCTCATTGGAAACCAACACACCATCTTCGGATTTTACTCCTTGGATGATGTTAAATTTCCTTCCTCTGAGGCGACGAATGCTTTGCCGGAACACCTATTTCGCAGATCTATGGTCGGTTAATTTTATTAAATCTGTGTAGTTTTTACACGATCCCGCCAGCATCCAGCACGGTCTTTCGGAATGAATTCGTGCCAACAATTAAATCCTGCTGCCTATCAGGCTGTCTGCTCTTGCAACAGTACTGATCAGCTTGGCGGAACTATTTTGTATGTATTTCAAAATCATCATTTCCTCTCGTTCACTGCTTCTCCGCTCAGTAAATGTGCCAACTAAGCCCTTCATCGAACAATAATCTAAAGAGATTTGTTTATCTCCGATATACCCAGTCAACTGCATCCTCCCGCCAGCAGGTTGCAACTTTGTCAACCAGCTACTTTGCAAATCTGCGCCAAGTTTCTGATACTATTAGAAACATGCAGCACGTGCATTATCCACCCGCAACGAGACGAATAAAATCAACACCAGCAAATGCTAATAGACATCAGCAAACAAACTGCCATGCTGTCGACAACGCAAACTCCGGTATCTCTCCCAGGACCAGTAGCCGTATCATTATATGTATATTGCCTGCAGGACCTTAACTGCATTCGGAGCACAAACAATCACTGCACTCCTTCGTGTAAGCAAAAACCACAATATCCTCCGCCTCTCCAGAGTCCTGGGAATGTCCTCCGCTTACTTAAAGGGAAACTGACTAACCACCTCGTCGCCGTCCACCAAAGGACATTAAATTTGAACGCAATTATGAGACCGCACCACAGCCATGGGGCGGACTGTTTGCTTTACAAATGTCATAAACAACGATAAACTGGTCACCACGTCACCATAGTCGTCGGATGAAGCCCATGCAGCCGGGATAGTCTGCGCTCCACACTCCACGACAGTCCCCGACCAGCAGTGTGACGACAAAGGCTTTAGTTACAAGCCAAGAGGATTAATCTTAAGCCTTATATACGAGCAGAATAATTGCCGTAAAAGGAGACCGAGCGGTGGTAACAACGCGGTGGCGGCGGGTCGAAACAGGGTACAATTATTACATGTGCGGGTCAGGGCGTGCATTTGAATAAATTAAAATCTTCCGTCTTTGGAGCCACAAGCGACCGAAAAGCAGACCCTCGACCATGGGGGGATGTTAATTTGACCTGCCCCCTGTGCCGCCTTTTGAACTCATCCGCGCCTTTGTGCCTTGAGTGCGGAGGCCAAGTCAAAAGAAAAGCGCACACATGAGGACCATAGCGGAAGGGATCCGGGATCATCTGGGCTCTTCAGTGAGGAGGGCGTGTACACGCTTAGCCCAGAACTAAATTAAATTTTCGTGTCATGAGTCAAAGCGAGATATCCTTTTCGCATCCTTAGCGGCCCTTGCACATTTTTGATACACTCGAGCGCAGGTTCCAGAAGCGCTGCCGGTGTAATTCATATTCAAAGCAGGTCACTCGAACGGGGCCGTGCAGTCGGCCTTTGAAGGACGATAATCATACGTCACACGCGAACTGAGCTGCGCACATTTGATTCCCCCGTCCGACCGGCCGGGCACTTGTGATGTGCAACGTCTGACGGAGGACGACTACATGACTGCACTTACACGACTCGTTCGGCCTTTGTTCCTCCACTTGGGAGCGGATTTATATTCATGGAGTGCCAACCGGTTCAAGTACTGCCCCTCTGTGGACGAGATGCAGCTCTGCTTGAGCTCGTCAAAGGATGATGGACTCCGACTGCGATGCCGATGATGATGGTGGATGTTTATCTGCCCGGCAGGGTGCGGTCCCCGTGTGGAGATTGCGTCTGCTGGTACACTGGAACTTTTGATTGTAACTAGAGTAGTCCGCAGCCCGTTTTCTATGGTCTGTGAAAGAATTAGAGTCTGGAGCCGCAGAGCATGACAGCATCCGAAGAGCAGCGAATCTGTTTGATCGTTGAAGTGACCAGTTGACTGACAAGCTGCCACGTACTAGAGACAGTTCGGCCGTGGAATTAATTGAAATTTTGATTGAGGCACAGTGCCGTGATACTTATGAGAGCGAATCTAGGTGAAATATGCCGGTGGATTTATGACTCATCCCGGCGGAGAAACGAGTCATGGTGCTCATGTGGATGGTGTTTGCATTGGATGATGGGATAAGCGTGATTCATGTCCCTTCACCACAGATTTCTGCTCGGATTGTGTGGTTCCTTTCAGTACTTCAATTTCAACCTGACACTTAACTGGCTCTGACAAAGGAATGGTGGAGATAATTGAAATCGGATGAGTTGAGTTGAGGTCGTAAGTCGTTCAAAGTGTACACCAATTTCGACATAGACTGTGGTTGAGATGGCTTCAGTAAGGTGACGATGTCATGTAAGCGACTGAGCTACGCCTGACGCTGGAGCTTAAACAATAAAACATACTTAGCGCACCTCTGTTAATGGTCTTATCGTGATAATTTTAAGGAGTGTAGTGTATTGGCAACAAAACGAGACTTTGAGATGGTCTTCGATATTTCGTAATCCTCATGACATGCAAATTTGATCTTGTTGTTGTTGGCTTGTATATATATCCAATCTAGGTCCAAGTGATCTGACCATCGAAAAGAGCGGATGCATCGGCGAGCCGGCCTACAGGTAGGACCTCTCTTTTGCTGACGAAATAAGTCGTAGTGAAGTTTCGAGATGAGCCTGAGACCACCGGAAATGTCGAAGAATATCCACACGACAGACACTCCACATTGATGCAATTGCATTGCGAAGAAGGAGAATGAGAATAGTCCCAAATCCATCTGGTTGTGGATTGCAGAAGGGTTTTTTGTTATAATCTGCGTGCGCATACCCTTTAATGTCCGGGGTCAAGGCACAGCACGTGCGAAGGTATAGAGGCAGAGAGGCCGAGAGGAGGTACCTGTGCACATTGGTCTTAAATAAATGTGAATTGTGGGGCAACAGGTTTGGGGTGAAGGTAGTTTTCTGTCATACAACCGCAGCCTGGATAACGAAGCGCAACCGCCCACTAAATGACAAGAAGAAGACGATTAGCCTGGGGTATTGCCAAACCTGGTGTGCCAGGGCACGATTGGCAGTATGCGAGCATCTGATGGCCGGCGGTCTGATCCGCTCGGAAGTCAGTCGGTCGGGCTTAGCCTGAAGCAACTACGAGCAACCCAGCAGTGGCCTCGTGAAACGCTATGGAGGTGTGGGTGAAATCACGCCATGCACAAACCAGTGAGTACCGGGAGCAAAAGGTAACGGATAATGGCATCGATTTAGGATACGCACATGGAACGTCTCATCGCTTTCAGGAAAGGATCTCGAGCTAGTTGAGGAGGCTGCCAGGTATCGTTTGGATATCGTGGGTATCTCTTCGACCAAGCAAAAGGGATCTAGAACTGTGGACATTTTGGACGGGTGGAAACTCTTCCTCTCAGGAGTTGCCTCTCAAGTGTCCGCACAGGTGGAAGTAGCGATACTCACAAGTCCCAGGTTGGCAGGCAGGGTATTGGAGTGGATACCATTAGGAGGGAGAGTGGTTATCTTAAAGCTCAAGCTCGAAAAGTCAACTTTGGCTCTAGCGAAGGTATATGCACCAAACCTAGGGTCAGAGTACGCGGATTCCTATATTCTGATGGATGATTTCGATGCTCAAGTGGATGTGGATGTACTGGATGTACTGGTCACGCTTGGGCATAACTCCTGATGAGTTAGAGTCGATGGCGGAGGATCGAGTTGCCTGAAGATCTCTCGTGCGTGGTTTACGTGACGCGTGACACCTTTAGATGTCAGAAGATGATGATGATGAAACCCAAAAAATAACAAAACATAGATGTTTTTCCTTTTAAGACCGTTTTTCCCATTCGGGGACCCTACTTTGTTACTTAATAATTATAGTAATAATATGGGTGTTGTTACAGCCCGCAGAAGGCCAAGGCCCAGCTTCGCGCTTGGTGCTATTGCTATTGTATTGAATAAGGACATGGACAAACTTCTGGTGCTGTAACTGCAGAGCATAAAGTGGCATCATGTTTGAGGCTTTTGCTGAAGGAAGCTACCACCACCATGCGATGAATGGGCAGACAACTTTTCAAGCATTCACATGTTTGGAATTTGAATCCGTAACGTCGTTATTTTGAACGGAACTACGAGTAGGTGGCTGCTAGGTGCGAAGGTTCATTTCCAATAATTTGAGTTACCCAAAATGAGCTCAATACTCTTGCGGTGAAACTCTCGCCAAAGAGGACAAAAAATCGCAATCGAAAGGTAATTTTTAAGAAATTCGTCTAATTCGGGTCAAGTCCTTATTTTAGCCGGCCGAGCAGGATGTCACAGTTAATTCTTGTTCCTCTTTGGATATTTATACTGTTTAGGAGGAGGAATTGTCACAAGCCCTATGCATCCACATTGCAGTTCAGAAAGCAAAAATTCTTGAACTACACTGACTGCTCGTCTTCGTGAAAACTGTCCTCATGCCACATCACATGGTTACTTTGAGGAGGATGGAAAAATTCTTTTCAATCTCAAATTTGTACATATCTGCACTTTGAGACGTTTGGCAAATACATTGACGTCGTGCATGTTGATGTCGCGCACTCAACGGGTGTTTCTTTTAGAGACCGTGAACTTTTTTTTTTGTTTTGGGGTGTGAATACTCGCACGACGGAAATAAATTTACAATTTTGTTCAAATTTACTTTTAAAAACTTCGCTCAGTTCGAGAAACTCAAAGAATAAGACTAAGTTTAGCTTAGAGTGCCGGCTTGGGGTGAGTAAGTCAGAAATTACAACATTGTTCGTCAATCTAGTTTAAAACATTTTTGTCTAGGATGTTATGAATTGAGTAAGAAAACGAATTTAAGAACAGTTACATTACAATTTCCTATTTCAATTGAATGTTCCTCCGCCTTTAAAAAACACCATTTACTTAACTTGTTCCCCAATTTGCCGTCACATTCAATTTAGTCTTCTACAATGCCTACAAGGGCTCCATAGATGAGTGCAGCAGGGTGCATATGTGTTGTGTTCGAGCAAGCCCTCTTATGCCATTGATTAGTGAAGTTGCAGCCAAGTCCGGGTTTCTGGCTGCAACTTCACTGATCTGTCTAAAAAAGAACACTTGACAATGTGCATTTCATAAAACCTTTCGTCGAGCTCGTTCCCAAACTTGGAGCAAGAGCAGCCGGAGTGCACTCAATCTCGTTTATCCTTCTTCTGGCATGCATGCTGCTGCAGCTCACTTACCTCAAAGAGCTGTGCCCAATGTAGTTGCACATTTTCCAATGCAAACCCACTCGAATGTCATGTTCTTCAGTCGCTTGTGCACAACTAGAAAGGGAATCTCATTGTTATTCCCAACTCAACAAGCACCTTGAACCAATATTTGACCAGAAATCCAAACATTTTATGCTCGCGCACTTAAAATCCATATGAATCTTCAAATCCATTTGCGCTGGAAAAAAAAACACACTTCAACCCACAAAGTGCATCAGCCATCCCTCTACCGAAATTGGTCATTTGCATCAGACAATTCAAAAATATGAATTCCACAACACGTCGAGCAACTTCGCCCCCGCTACGAACATCATTTTCCCATTCGGCT
This sequence comes from Eristalis tenax, assembly GCA_905231855.2. Lineage (NCBI taxonomy): Eukaryota > Metazoa > Arthropoda > Insecta > Diptera > Syrphidae > Eristalis > Eristalis tenax. Next base: position 93,994,785 of record HG993125.1, read on the forward strand.
CATCGAAATCATAAATTTCCAATGATTCGCATTCAAATTTTCAGAGGCGTCGCCTGGTGCGGCGGATAGCGCTGTGGGAGGCGATACATATTTTTTTATGAGCACTTTAGTTGCAGGATCAAATTGAAGTGCTATCCTTCACAAGCCGGGGCCGGAGCCGGAGCTATAGCTGTTCATTGCAATAATCCGCATACACACACGAGCTTTTCTTCCTCCCCCAGGCACTGCACACGGGTTGGTTTTTATTGAAAAGGAATACACCCAGCAGTCAGCTAGAATTTGATTGCACAATTGAATGAGATGCACAAATGAAACACGCTCAAACGCAGCATGAAGGGATGACAGTGTTTTGCAAAGTTGCATCCGCCCTCTGAGCCGAAGGTCAATAGCTGGGGGCACTGGTTGTTTGTGCCCACTCAGCTCGTCGGCAACAAAGCGCCTGTGTTATTGATTAAGCTGACACTGGACGGCCCATCGACTGAGAATGAATTGCAAAAATTACAACGTCACCTTGCCTTTGAGTGCAATTTCTATTTTCAATCATTTGATCGTTGCTGGATCCGCCCTGATGTCGGCGGGTTCTTCGAGCTCTGTGTGGTCTGTTTGACAAGCACAAACCACTCCTAGTCTGTCCGCCCGATTTCATTGCATCGGCAAGGACTCAGCTTGAGGAAAAGAAAAAACCTCCAAAGGACCAGGCGAGTCGAACCCATGAGAAGAAATTGCGAAACGGAACAATGGCATCAGCTAGCACCTTCTGTTGGAGTGCCATGCCCCTTTGGCCGAATTGCCTTTCTCCAGTGCCGCCCCGATGCAGGCTGCTTAATAAGGATAACCAGAAGTGCGGGGAGGGGAGTGGGTGGTTGTGTGGTTTGCACGCTCGTTGATTCGATGGAATGCGAATAAGGATGCAATTGTGTGCACTTGAGTGTGCACACTTTGGTGGCGGCTGTGAACAGCCCGGCATGCAAAGGTCCTTATCACTTGTATTTGAACAAGTTGGAAGTTAGTGCTTGTCGTAATGGGAGCTGGCCCCTTGCCGGAATTAGGTGAACACAAATTCACAGATGAGTGGGTTTTTTCAGCTCAACTTGGTTGCAATGTTGTCGCTGTGTGAGGGTTGGAGGTTGGGTTGTAAAGTTTAACTCATTTGAATGCACTTGAGGTCTTGAGTGGAATTTGAATGTTTAACACTTGCCTGGCAAATGGTGTTTAAAGGGAAAAGTTGGAAATATTCGTCCACGGTCTGTGGGCGGTCTGGATTGACTGGAGATGCTGGTCGGACGGCTATCGTAGGGGGTGTGGACATGGTTGAGTGGTTTGTCTCCTGGTAGCAGAAATTAAACGAGATTTAATTCGTTGCCTTCGCTGTTAATGTAAGCGCCTAGTTGAAAGTGACGTAGATATGTGGGATATGTGGAACGATGCGTCGACGCAAATAATTTATTATGCAACAAAAATGAAGAGCAATCGAGGAAAATCATTCGAACGAGAAACAAGATGGTAATGTCCGGTGACATATTCACACTTATGAGTTTGTGATGCCAAGAAATAGATTTACTACCCGATGAACTTAGGGAATCAATTCGTCCGCGTTATGTGAAGCTTCAGTCCAGAATGGACCAACGAGGCTCTCCATCATGATCCACTGGCTGGCCGCTTCCAGTTTTATACCCCTGAGGTAATTTTCCACTTCTGTGCGCCACATTAGATTCCTTTGTTGGGTGGTCCCACACAGTCAGAGTCGATGATTCGTCAGGATAGATATCCATGCTCCCGGGAACCTTTCCTTCATGTCAAAGTTCGTGGTTGCAACATCTTTTCCAGGTGACATTAACGCAAAAATATACTTAGTTCGCAGGCAGAACTTTTTTCTAGAGAATGTGTGTCATACAGCAGGAATAGGGTGATTAATGTCTTTAATAAGGACAGCTTGCAAATAGCCAAGCTTTGTTTCAGTTCCCGGATTGTTGACTGCCCTTCCATGAAATATCGACTGTCTTTTGATGACATGGCTGAAAATTGATCTGCTTATGTAGATGACTAGACAATTGCAAGATCGATAAATTCGTTAGACATCGTACGGCCTTTCGCCCCTTTCGCCCAATCTTGTAAAACACGTCCTAATAAATTCAATTCTAAAAGTGCCGGAGGGGCTGCTTCAAGCAAATAAAATGTTGCCTTCATTCAGTTGCAATAGCTTAGGGCGACTTCGTTAACGTCAAGCTAACAAAGATCTGCTTTAGTTGTGTTCATAAACTCCAAATCAAATTGAACTAAATGAAACACAATAGTCGTGTTTTTTTGAGAATCTGTACTCAGCTCAGAATTACTTTAACACGCGAAGCAAAAACAAATTGCTGAGCAAAATCCACTCAGTGATATTTCACAGTCAAGACTGACTAGAGCGCGCCAACCCCTATCATAAGTGGCGTTTCACATGCGATTCAGATAACAGCTCGGAATCACAGATGCTGCTGACAACACTTTTTGAAGATGAAGCAGAATTATCGGCATTGACGTCCTAAATAGTTCGACATAGGATAACGTACCCCAATTTGTAATCTATTGTTAATTTAATATTTGAACGCTTCCAGTGAATAAAACCATATTTGTACGAACATGGTAAGACACATGTGACAAAAAATTAAATATAGGGGCAGGATACGCACCAACTTTTGACATAAAAAACAAATGAGATGAAAAGCGTTTTAATGAGTATCATTGCTGAGCTGAGTACTGAGTTCTCAGTAAAACACGCGTAATAGTTCATTTGCGCTCGCGTCCAATATTCTGCGCTTACGACTTGTGTTATATTTATTTTAGAATATAATACAAATCATTATTTGTGGGAGATTAAACTATTAGGTTGAGAAATTAATGCTTTTTTGACTTAAGATGTTTACCAAATCAATTTTTTAAACTAATAGCGAATTGTTTCAACCGTATCTTAGGTCGACTTAATTTGTATATATTTAAAAAATTAATTTTTGTTAAATCAATTTCAGTCAACCTAACTCGTTACATTTTTATCGCTAAAGAATCTTTAGTTCATCGAAGGTATTTTCCTATTTTTTCATCTTGATTGGCTTAACAAATAAGGTAGGGAGAATATATTTAAAATAAAGTTAAACAGCTAAAAGATCTTAAATCGATTTGAGATGTTTTAACTTTTAGTCATAGATATACCATGTTAATGATTCAAAAGCTTTTATTTACAAGAACATGTAAATGTTGTCTCCAGTTTTTTAATTTATTCATTCCTAACAGTAGCACGCATTTGCTTAAACTCAGACGCGTGTTTCGCAAAAGGTGGGCTTGTCTTTACGTAAATTAAATTATTTCAATTCCTATTTAATTCCTAGCTTGTACTGTTGATTTGATGCCAGGTTTTACGAGTCATTCTGCAGATTTCAATTGCTGAAAATTGCGGGTATTTTTAATAGAAATTTAGATTGTTATAGATTCATTTTTGTTATATATTCATTAATCTTAATGTTAATATATTCATTACAGGGCAGACCAAAAGTGGAGTCACGAGGATGTGAAAGGATTGTGGAGTGGCTTTGAAATATGTCGTCGGGATATTTCTACTTACATTGTACCAATAACGTTTACAAGTATCGCAGAAGACTATAATATTTTTGTTCCTTTATTTGAGCCCATCAATTACCAAACTTTTTTCTTCTATTCTCTCACTGACCCATACTACTGTACGGATCTGGCAGGCAGGCTGCAGTCATTTGTTGTTTTCACAATCGTCAAGGCAGTAGGTTAGGTTAGAGAGGCCTTGAGGTAGTCAAGGGTAGCCACACTTAGAACAACAAAAGGCCAATATTTAATTGAACCTAATCCGCCAACTAGTTGGAGCTCTTAATAAAGCGATGGAGCTGCCAGATGCTAATATTGCTTAGATCTGTCAAGTCGTAGACATATGGGGGTCCGAGAGAATGAGTCTGCGTGATGAGAAGGCATTGCAGTTACAGTTACAGTGCGAACCTGTTTGTTCTTCCTCTGCATCCATGCAACTTCTGCAGAAGTCGTTTTAGGGGATACTCTGTCTTGAGGCATGAATTCCAATGCTGCTCATTTCATGCCTGCTCATTCTGATCAGGTCACGTGAGTGTTTTGTATCGATGGTAGGCCAGGATTGCTTTGTTATGAGGCATCCAGTGCCAGAAGACCATCTACGTTTGGTGTGAGTAAGCTTTAGTAGTTGACATGCAGTAGCGATAGGACGGCAGTTCTCCATCCGGAAAGTGTGTTGAGGTGGTGCCCTTTCTAGCAATTTCATCGGTTTCGCAATTCTCTCGCAATTCGGATTTCACCGTGGCTCGGCACCCACATGAGTTGGATTCTAAAATACTTGGCCAACTCGTTAAGATATAAGCGGCAATTGACGTCTTGGAGTTGAAGGTGACTGCACTTAGAGATGTGATCGCTGTCTGGCTGTCTAAACAGATGACAGAGCTTCCTTTGTGGCTATAGTATCTGCCTGAAAGACTAGAGTATCCGGAGCCGAGCTCCTTCCACATACGTAGCGACTTCAATCTAATCGCCGTGCTGGCAGTGAACTGCTTGCCGAAGAGATCTATCGGCATGCCATCCGGTGCACCCTTTCAACCTGTTTGCAGTAGGTGTCTTTGTCTAACGCAGTTCACCAGATCCCGACGCCGGCAGAAAATAGATTGTTTGGATTTGCAAACAAAACGCAGACAGACGATCGGACTATCTCCGGTCATGCCGGGACACCGCACTATCGGCAAGCATATCTTTACGACGCCTCTCCTCAACAATGTAGCACCTTTTGATAGAGAATGAGACTCCACTTCACCGTTTGATGTGAATAGAATAGAAATATAAGGATTTAGTTGGAACACCAACAAATGGTGCCTCGCTAGAAAGGGCAACACAGTGGAGCCCTCGAACAGTATTCATGTACTCATAATATCTAAAACAAGCCAGCTTTCGACAAATAGTGTATCCAGCACGACAAAAACAAAACATTAAAGTGACATACTCAGTAGAAAATACCATCTAGTAAGCCAGCTGTGAGTCTGGGAACTCTCGGTGGTCACTTACAGAATGATCTTTATTGGTCCGATTTACATGATTGAACTTATATTAAGGGAGACTACATATAATAGGTGTGAGACTAGGATTATAGGGAAACACTTCTGTTTGAGTCCCTGCCTATATTGAATACTTTGGTACTGCTAGACCAGTTCCTTTTGGTTCTTATACCCAATTGGGAATGGAAAAATATTAGAGCGGTGATCGAAGCAGATACAGTTTAGTAAAATCGGAAATGTACACCAGTTTCTATTTTCGACAGGAGTATGTGCCACAACTCCCAGCTCCCGATGCTTTTGAAATCGAAAGTATACCAAATTGTCTCATATGTTGCCATTTAGAGCAGATTCAGGTTTACTGCGGATTACACCGGTGCTTGTCCAAGCCTTGCTGTATCTCTAGAACTTATCCTAATCTAACCCGGGCTATCTTCAAGAAACACGGTATATCTGTACTCATCAGTCGAACTAAAATAATAAAGATCTATCTGGGGTTCCCCAAGGTAACCATTTAGGTCCACTACTTTTCAACATATTCACCAGTTGATTGCAAGTCGTGCATATGACCTTGAGCTTCGTCCTGCGTGTGTAAATCTCTCAAAATCTTTTAATGAGACCAAGAGCAATTTTGATCTCTTTTCGTTGATTGATGGTTGGTTGGCCGTCTCTTTGTTGAAGTGAAAGGACATAGCTTAGATTGTGGTTGTGACGTTGGGCATCTGCATGTCCAGTTTTGAATTTTCAAATCCATCCATATCCGTTCAGTCCCTGCTAATTGGGGCCTATTCCATTTGAACTCTGCATTATTTCCAGAAATTTGGTTCAAACCACACAATTTACAGCTTTCTCTGCAATTTGATAAGCTGACAACTCGATTAAGTGTGAATCGCCGAAAGCCCATGTGGCCAACTTTCGTTGACGTTCCGCACAACATAAGTTCGTTAGCACGTGTGATAATCGAACACTCCGCAAGCAGACTTATCGTATTGGAAAGGTAAACGAAAACATTGCATCGAGCTCTCAGACTTTTTTTATCAACAAGTCAGAACACGATGACTTCCATCCCGTAACCAATCTAAATGTTTTGCCAGAAGGATACTGGAACTCTCGCTGCACCAACTCTTATCGCGCACTCATGCCAATCCTCTTCCTGTCCTTCCCCCCTCCACACACCCCCAGGCCAAACTGATTTAGTTACATGAACTCACTCCCCTCTTTCACAAGTTATGGCAGAAAAAACCGTTAAAATTGAATCACTTCACATGAGAGTTTGTGTAGTAAAACATCCCTTCACACGACCCCTTGACTTTCTGTTTATTTGCTTCACTTCAGCCATTTCGATCGTTGAGATAGAAATGTACGAGTATCTCAAATAGAATTTCCCTCTTCTTTGCCAAACTGAATTCCTTTCGTTTTATTCCCATCACATCAGCCATGGGATTGTCCCATCTCGCTTCAGAATATTTCAATAAAATATAAATGGGGGTGGGGGCGAAGAGGACTCCTGCCCAGGGCGGCCTGCATCGCGTCGCACGCAGGAATGTTGTCAAAATAAAGCCAACACGGTCCACTTACGGTTTAGTGCCAGTCATCGGCGGGTATGCAAATGACAATTTTAGTGGCAACCTCTCGGCGATAAATCATTGTGAGTGCTTGTATTTTTTATGCGAATATTGAATCTAACCAGCACACTAGGGTGGAGGGCGAGTGCGAAGTCATAAACACCGAGCCGTCATGTACCCGGCCCACCCACACTCTGTGATGGGAACGACGACACGGTGGGCGGTAGGCGGTGGCAGAGTAGGCTGAGGACATTTTTGTTTAATGAACGTTTAATATTCACGTGTGAAAATTGCAATGAATACTTGAGTGCCGTTGTTGCTACCACGAAACGCTAGAGAACTGCCCGCCCACAGGCCTGACCATCAACGTAGCGAAAATGGATCAGTGACGGTTATTGACGTACGGGGACGGCACAGGACATCATACGTATGGCCGAGCGACATCCATTAGTGAAATGCGAAAAATGCCCATTTGAATATGATTTGTTCGCCGATTGAGGGGACTGGATGGATGGGTTGTGCGGCCATTAATGGTTTATCGCTCGTGAATAAGCCTGAAATATGCCAGAGAGTTACAGCGCCATTCATGAGTTATGCCCCAGCGAGCACAGCTTACGTAAGCCAGCGCCCCGTCTGGCAACAGGTTGATCCTCTTGCGGTGGCGGCCTTGTCGCCCTCACCCATATCAGAGCGTCAAAAGTAAAATGGATGGTAATTGAGGTCCTCGGCGAATTTAATTCCTCTCATTAATTACAATCTCGAGCACAGTTCAGTTCGGTGTGTGTGTTGCGTGTGTGACGCTGGTCACATCGCTTCTTGGAGATTCCACCACGTCGCGGTGGCTGTCGCAAAAACGAAGCAAGCTGTACTCAACGCGGTCTGCACCTTCCTCGCATACTAATATGCGCTCGCTCCCATCCCCTTTAGCTTGGCCAGAGTGTGTGCAATCCGAAAAGTGAGAATTATTTTTGTGTTTTTCTGCTCGAGCAGTGAACGCTCCGCAGGACCCGGAAAGCCGGGTTGCTTTATCACCTTGTGTACTCCCGTGTTCCGACTCGACTCGAGATTCTTCTGCTTTTGTGTGCTGCGAGCGAGGCCATGTCGCAAGTTCTACGTGCCTGGAATCTGTGTCACATAAATATTCCCCACAGGTATTTCGCTCGGGGGGCGGTCCCGAGCGGAGGTGTCACACATTTGGGAAGCATGTCGGTGTGGTGCCAGGACCAGGCTAACCACATTCGAATGATGCGAGACTTTGCTGCTGTTGCTGTTGCCGGCATGACAGTGCACACCGGTTCCCGTGGTCGGGGAAGAGTCTCGTAAAATGTGAAAATTAATCGGCTCATTAAGCGGGGAATTTAATTTATTGTAATTATGTTAGAAGGTTCGGATTTGATCACGGTGCTTAGGAATACTTGTCCATGTGTGGGTGCATTGCAGACGTTGGAGCGGAGCGGAGCATCGCGGCGCCCTCCCATGTCAACAAGTCGGAGGCAGGTGTGCTGGTGGACGGTGTTGGTTCATAAAGCACGACGGAGTCGCTTTGTCCCGTGGGGATGCTTATTTATTGCTTTGCCGGAGACAGTCGTGTTCACTTCTGCGTCATGGGTTGGCAGTTCATGCGGAAGGACACTGCGGATATTGAGTGCGAAAATGATTTAGGATGCGCTTAGCATTCTTTGTTTTTCATTTTCTTTTGTAAAGTGTTTGACTGTGTGATTCAGGAGGACTTTCACTTTGGCAGGGTCGTCATGGTGGTGGTGTTAAATCAAAGTAGGCAGATTTCTGAATTGTTGTTGGCAGAATTCGTTGGCATTTGGGTGTCCTTACGACATTCAGACACTGTACAGGATGTCCGAATGTAGTTCATCCTAAATATAGAGAGGATTGCTGAAGTGAACTGTCTGAAAAAAGAAGAAAATGTGCATTCAAACCATTTAGTAGAAAAACGATTAATGCAACCTCCAATGAGTCGGATGTAAGACTTACTTATCATGTTGTATGAAACGCAATTAAGAACCGATGAAAACTGCTGGCCATGTGCAGTCCGGTCAAGTCCTTGTTGCCTAAGAAAGCCCTTCCCAGGCCTTTTCGATGTCATGGTATAGTGGCAAGGTCCGTCGATCCCTACATTGAGGTAGCCCTTTCATCATCACAGCGAGGGTCATCTACAGAGAGATCGAAAGTGTTGGAAAAGTATCACTGCGGATCTAATAGGTTCCATGCCGCATTTAATTGTGTATGCCGATGACCTTGTAGTGTACAGCTCAGGTCCGAAGGTGGAAGTATAAACATCATGTCGCAACGTGACTTCGACGACTGGAAGCTGCTTATTTATTGCGATTTAGTGCGAAACTATTTTGTTCCGTACCCCGATGTACAGGGCTTCACGGGACACATGCCTAAATTGCCATAAATTCGGCCTAGTTGACCCGCAGGGACGACCACTAACTGTGAAAAGTGTAGGTAGCCAACTTGATACCAGGGTGAAGGTAATCTGCTACATGGCCCTCATCCGGCCTATACTGGTTTATGGTTGTCACCTGTGGTTCAATGTGAGTCCTTCCCAGATGGAAAAGATGAGGGTGTTCGTGAGACAGTGCCTCAGGGCCTGTCTCAGGTTGTACCGCACACCCGAGTCTGACTACAAGAAGTATTACTCCAATGAGGTCTTGTATAACGAGGCAAACGTGAATAGAGTAGATCATTTTATTAGCTTCAGATTAAGCTGATAAGAAGGCACATTGCACTAGCTATGACTTCTACCAACAGTCAGATCTTCAGGGCTTACTACCCCAATGACATGTAACACGAAAGGGTGCGACGAAATGGTTTAGTCCCACCTGAGGTATTCCTCTACTTCGATAAAACTGGCCTGATACAGGATGTGGACGGATGCCCTGTAATCTTCCACGTGGTACGCCGAACAGTAGAACGGCGACTTTTATACGAACCGGACGTCGTTCGGGAACACGAGGAGCTCCTCCGGTTAGAGCGATCCCCGCTCGAGATAGAGAGGAATCCGCTAAGGAGAGATGTTTCTTTTGGCTGGCTGCATCAAAACCAGCCTCCGACATCGTCAGCCCTTCAATAGTTTTCCGACGGTTAAAAATACAAATAAAAAAAAACAGTTAAGTTTTATTAGGGTAGGTTAGGTAGATTTAAGATTATAAACAGTCCTTGAAAAGCCACGTTTTCAAGAAAGGCAATTAGAGTAGTAGACTAGGTTAGCTTAGAGTACCCGCATAGGGTCAGTAACTTAGTTATAAGCTCAAATGAATTGTTAGAGTTAAGGTAGAATTAAACATTTTGTCTAGGATTAAGTTAGACATAAGAGTACAGTAAAATAAAAATGAATTAAAAAAAAAGAAGAAAAGTATTGGAAAATGGTAACACCCATTGCAAATACAGTGAACGCTCGATATAGTGAGCAATCCAATTTAGTTAACAATATTCTCCAATATTCTATGTGAACTCCGTTCTTTTTTTTTTCTTTGAACCATTCAGCATTCAAAATGCTTCTAAAACTCATTAGTGCATTCGCCAGTTTGCATAAGTTAACATCGCCTAATTTAACAACGATTATCTAAGGGCAGCAAGGAGCGATGTACCGCTACGCATATGCACAACGCAATCTCAGGTCAGATATACGTATGAATCTGATCCAACAACCCGGGTATGTTCTCGCAAGTAAATAAAATATTTCGTAGGAAGATCAAGACGACACTCAGGCCGTTAGACTTCCCAGGACGACAAACAATGAACATTTACTGGCTTCAATTGGCATCGCTTCAGATGGGGCAGCGCTAGACAGTGACTTCTTCGTGGTTGAAGATCCCCTGGAGAAGTTGAAAACTATTGGTGATGACACCAGCGAGTGTACACGGTCAATGAAGTAAGTAGGCCTAACCACGAGAACGAGGCCCTGTTGAACCACTATAATCTTCGTAAATAAGGCAAGGGTGATCTGAGAATCTAGGTTTCACCTGGTTCAGAGACGATAATATGGCACATAGTGCCGTCGTCAGTGATGGAAATCACTTATTGATTTCTCAAGAAGGGCAATTTTAACTGACTGAAGGAAAAAAAGTCAGTGGGAATCGATGGAATCCCGAGTATTGTGCTTCATCATTTTCCCCTTGAAACAGTGCAGATTTACATAACAATGTTCAACATGGCGATGATTAATGCACCACGCATTGGAAATATACTAGGGTACAACCGATCCCTAAACGGGACAAAGACAAAACTATCCCAACAAATCTCCGGTGGAAGTCTTTTTCGTTGCATAGGCAAAGTTTTTGAAATTCGAATTCTAAAATAATGGCTTGAGGATAATAAAATCATACCGGACGACTAGTTCGGATTTTCCTTCGGAAAGAACATCACCACCCGCATCCAGAAGGCCAAGATTCAACTCAGCTGCTGCAGGAAAGTCATGTGGAAACCCAACACTCTTTCCACCAAGATAAAGAGGATCCTGTACAATCAGATCATCAGACCATCACTGGCATACGCGTGTCCAGTATGGTTCCACCTAACACCATCCCAAATGGAAAACTCCGACTCTTCGAGCGTAAATGCTTCAGGACCATCACCAACATCCATCGCCAACAAAATTCCTACAAATACGTAAGTTCATCCATCCTCTACAACAGTGCCGATATAGACCGAATCGACAGACGCATATTCCAACTCACCAGCAACTGCTACAAGAACCTCGAGAACATACCGAATAGCCTAACAACTCAACTGGCTAAAACACCACCTGACCCAAGCGACATCTTCCGCACAACAAGCCACATCAGAAACATGTTCGAGATGGGCAGAATTGTAGACAACGGCAACAACATTATCTACCACAATTTAAGAACGGGCAGCTACACATTCAAGTTCGACAACACTCAATACCAGAGGCAAAAAATTTGACAGGACTTGGAGAAAGCGTTCGACACCGTTTGGTTGGATGGCCTCTTCCTCAAGCTGGTCGGGCTCGGCATGAGCTATGACATGATAACATGCAGAAAGTTTATCGTGAAAAGTGGCGACGTAACTTCTACCACGGTCTTTGACATTATAAATGGTTTGCAACAGGGGACGATTGGTTCGCCGATCTTGTTCAAGCAAGAGTTTGCGGAAAATGACGACGCTCGTCTTGTTTTTTTGGTGATTGGAAAGAGGGAGGAAGACCGACGTTGTTTCGATGGTACAGGGCGGGAAGGGGGGTGTATCCTGCTTTCGGCGCCGATGATTTTACATTTGGTAGTGGAGACACGCTTGTTTTTGGTATAGCTTAATTCTGCATCAATGTCTTTGTCAATGATTGAGTTGTGTGAGAAAGAGTGCTTGCAAATAAGCTTTATGAAGATGGCCTTCTGTCTTTGTTCTAGAGTAGGGAGACCAGCTTCAACCATGTTCTGGATGCGAGTGGTCCGAAATGCGTCCATGGTCCTACGGGCAGCTTGGTGGTATGCAGGTTTGATGAATATATAAGCCATAGTCAATTTTACTTAATGTTAATGATCTAGTTATCGAAGAGGGTGTTAATGTGTTTAATGTTTAATTTCTTATTTGCTAAATAGCTAAGCTCTAATAGTTATGTTATTTTTTAATTCAAGGCAGTGAGACTTCCACTTGTATTTGTTATTAAAAATGATCCCTAGAACTTTTAAGTTGTTAACACTATTAATATTTATATTACTTAAGTTGAGCACAATACTTGGGCAAGAAAGCTTACGACAAGAAGCCAGTGTCTTACATTTATCCAGTGAGGGTTTGGCACCAGAGGTAGTACACCAATTTAAAATATCACAGGACGTAACAGTTTCAGTTCCATCTACATCATTAATTCCACAAAATATATAAATATCGTCTGCGTATATGCAGTGGTCTAAACATTTATTTTATTTTGATTTACTGCACTTATTTCGCCACACTTATAAAGGGTAATTTTTTTAAAGCTATAGGAGAGTTTTTCAAAAAAATAAAACACATAAAATTCAGAAAAATGCATGTAATCTTTATTTAAATCGATAGTACGGTCCATATAATTTAATGTTTGGAGATTATTTCATGCAAATGTTGACCTTGACTGCGCCTCAAATGGTCCATCCGCTTAGTCCAATTTTGTCTTCCAATGCGTCAATTGAAGCGGGCTTGTCTGTATAGACATGATCTTTAATATAGCCCCACAAAAATATAGTCTAAAGGCGTACAGTCGCACGATCTAGGCGGCCAATTGACCGGTCCCGAACGTGAAATAAAATTTTCACCAAACTCCGCTCTCAATAAGTCCATTGTTGAGCTGCTGGCATCGCAAGTCAAGCTCTTGCATTTTGGGCAAAAAAAAATTGGATATCATCTCACAGTAGCGCTCACCTTTCACACTTACGTTACGATTCGCATCATCTTTGAATAAGTACGGTCCAATGATGCCACCAGCCCTTAAACCGCACCAAACTGTGACTTTTTCTGAATGCATTGGTAGCTCTTGCAATGCTTCTGGCTGATATTCACTCCAAAATCGACAATTCTGCTTATTTACGTACCCATTGAGCCAAAAATGAGCTTCGATTAAACTGACCATAAAATGGAAGAAGCGCGCGATGAACTTTCTTACCAGAGCACGCATTTTGATAACAAAATTCAATAATTAGCAAGCGTTGTTCGTTTGTAAGACGATTCATGGTTAAATTATAGACCAAACTGAAGATGTTTGACAGTGAAACAAAACACGAAACGTGTGTCAGCCGTTTCAACCAGTGTTGCCAAAAAGATAATAGCTAAAAAATCACCCTTTAATATCAAAGACAAAAGGAGATCCTTGGGGAATGCCGTTGTTGAGCGGGCGGGAGAATGAGAAAGTGTTGTTAACTTTGACGAAAAAAATGTTCGGTCTTTTCCGATTCGCAAAGGATGAATTTGATACATCCTTCGGCCAATACCACATTGCTTCAGTTTAACCAAAATCAGATCAATGTTAATAGTGTTAACAACTTAAAAGTTCTAGGGATAATTTTTAATAGGATGACGTGGTTGCGAGCGGGTAGGGGATCAGATATGTGGGTAGGGTAGGGGATCAGATATGTAACCGTCGATGTGAAGTAGCGCATCAATATTTGACAATAAACGTCGGAGTGTCGGGCTACTAGTGCCTTTAGCCGAAAACTCCAATCTTCACTTGTAACAGAAAAAATACGAAATTACAAAATTGAGATAAATGTTATACTGAAAAGTGGTTGTTTTTCCATTGGTCTTTGATGTACGCAATAACTCGCTCGAATGTGGTTCACTGGCGCTGACATCGTTACTGTTGACGTGTGCGGATTCATATTCCCACGTGAAAATCTAGTCAACATCCTCAGTGGGAGTGGGAAACTCCGAAGTAACAATATCGTCATTCACCAGCAGAAAGTCACTATACGTAACACCTTGTATGTGTCTGGTATTTTTCCAAGCTTCACATTACATCTGCAGTTAAATTTTCCCTCGTTTCTCTCATTTGAGTTGAATATTCAGAAAAATCATTACTTTCTACAAGTGTTAAGTGATATGAACAATACCAGTTATTACGTCATGGGAGCATACAAACGCATTGACCCAAAAGAGAAATGTTAACGGTGTTTGTGTAAAGTGGTTAAAAACTAGCAATTTGTACCATGGGCTCCATCTCTCCCGGAGTTTTAGGGTAATTAAAAAAAAAACATTATTAAAAACCAACGGCAACACTTACAATAAACTGATACACAACTCCGCCCCTTCCAGAGTCAAAAATGATAGTTTTCAACCCCTCTAGAAAATACTTTTAACATTTCTTGGCGCCACAGTTATCGTATGCCCTGGCACCTCAGTGTCAAGTACCTTTCCCTCGGTAATCTGATGAGGTGTTCACGTCTACAAGAACGTCTCAGAAAACATAAGGTAGATGGGCACGACGAAGTCGTAAATAACTGGCAATATTTAATTATTCGGCAAGTGAAAAATTTGTATTCATATTCAATCGCCTTAGCCACTTGAAGAGCATTATTGCAGGAGACACAGAACCGAAGAATGCCAAAAAAAAATAACACTGAACATCTTTGAGACAGAGACGTCACACGAGGTTAATAAAATTAAGAAAATTTATCAAAACGTCTTCTGTATTCCATGACATATCGGCTCCACTAGGCATATTTCTGCCAATGTCCCAACCACAATCTGAGCAGCCATCCGCGATATTGTCTTTCGCGGGCAAGATATGCCATGTCGCTTTACTTCGACGGTTCCTGTGAGAGCGTTAACATCAAGAAGCGGGCAACCAACCACCAATGAAGTAGATCTCAATGAAAATAATGCCAAAAAATGATATTCACTAAAACTTCTGATCATAACAAAATCGTGCACATATGTGAAAACTTAAACACGATGTAGGTTTGGACATGGATTTTAGTGCCTCCACTGGATTTTTTCATTTCATCATGTTCATGAACATGGCATGGTTCATGTCCAGTGGGAACGACATGTAATGTCGGTTGACGGAATTGCGTCTTTACTCATCCCTATGGATCTGAAAAGGAATTTTAGTGGATTTTTTTTAAAATGTTGGAGCTCTTGAAAGGAGCATTCTCCTAGAGCTCCGTGTCATGACGGGCAGGTACTGTGGCAGTGCCGGAGGTCATGACGACAGTCCATTTTTCCTCACCCTCGCCTAACTACCATCCATACATCTGAAATAGTCTGCCGGTCTTTTCGTAGTTCAACTTGCGACAGAGCTTCCGAGTGTCTAGTAGCTGGTTAGACATCTCTCTCCTTACATCTCGACGTGGTTTGGGATCGGTCAGATTCGGCCCCTTTCCTAACAAGGGCATACGCTGCTTCATTGCCGGCTATGACTTGGCAGCCATCATGGAGCAAGCGAGTACTATGTGGTAAGAGGCTGCCTTGCCTTGTCAATTAGAATGGTAATATCAACCGGTGGTTTTTCCAACACTGATATCATTCGATCCGCTTCCTATATTGGCAGGACCTCCGCTTAAAAAACTCTGAAATTGCCAGGGACCCATACTAACAATACAGTCCGCTCTAAGGACTGCGAACAACCATCCTCTTGTCCTATGGCTTACGCCGTTGATTGCCCGACTGCGTTCAGCTATTAATCGGCTTCCTCTAAGTCTTCACCTGGTTGCATCAAAAGATCACAGCCGATCTTATTGAAATCACCCACGGCCTGAAGCGATAAACTCATATCCCTTGATACGCATCCAAGCATGAGAACATCCTTAATCTGACAGCCAACCTTAACCCCTTCCTTGACAAATTTCCTAAGAATTCATCCCAGTACGTAATGTGCAATCGTTATGAATACCTTTTGACTGCTTACTTCAGCAGATTTTCGCTTTCACTGCGACGAGTATCCTAACATTCTCTCGAATGTCTTACTTGCCAGTAGTTTCATTACGAACGAAGTAATAAATTATTCACCTTCCCTTTTGCACACATTCGCATATCTCTAGAGTCGTCGTTTGCTAGGATAATGTTTGCTAAGATAACATTTTTACTGAAAACACTTATCTCCTGCGGATAAATTAACAAGTAAGTTTCAACATTAAGCAAACAGAGTACATTCAAGCCAACAGCCATTACCGTGGCACATGCACAAGTAGCAGCAGCTTGCATGTCCTCATATGTTCACAGTCAGCAGAACAGCTTAATGTTCGTCCTCGATGCACTTCTAAATAGGTAGAGCGGTTGCCCCAGCCAACCGCAGCAGTAACGTTGGCGGAGATCGCCTCTCAACACCACACATTGTCATCTCTTCAACCGTCCATGACAAAACCGCACGGATATCCTGTCCGATGTGATATTTTATAAAATATTTGCATATCCTGAGAGGAAAAGGGCTCGGCTCTGTTTGCCTATTTTTAACCTGATTACATTGACGTTGGATTTGTGCCAAGCACGGTCAGGTTGTGGTGTTGGGCATAAAGGAAAAAAAAAAGACAATGACGGGGATTCGTTTGTGTGCTTTTTACGGATCCTCACTCCACAGCATCGTGAGGTCACAAAACCTGGAGATTTGAGTTTAGCAAAAGGGGGTCGATTAAAAATATGAAGCAGCGCCCGTTTTGTTGGGGGAGTGAATTTGACAAAATGTAAGTGTTATCTTTCTGAGATCCTGTGTATAGGAAGCTTAAAGAGATTTGCAACAGAGACCCTTAGTCGGTCACACATTCTCTTGGATTACTCTTGCTTACTTTTATACTTTCAGTTCATACAATCCTGAATCCATAAGCTACTTACAGTCACTCACAAAAGTAAGTAGACCGCATAAGGGTGAATGTGTTCTCAGCAAAAGACATGTAAGTGATGTGAATTTCTCCTCTTTTTGGATCATGATCCACAGTGCTTGCAGTTGTTGGGCTATGATTGTGGACAGGGTGTTTTTTTAATGTACACAAATTCATTCCTAATCATAAGGCGCTTTGTATGTACGTCACATCTAAATTTTTTTCTGTGTTCAAATCTGACTGGAGCTATAACTATGTACACAGGCAATACCACTTTTTTTTGTTTATTAAGAATAATAGAGTTGTGACGTTCGGGACATCATGTCCTCTGTCGAAAACATTTGCTATGGTTCCGTAAGCTCAGGCTAAACATGGCTACGTTTATGTACATATCGTCCGGAGTTCACGGAGGTATGAAGAAACGAAGAAATTTGTAAACAAAAATTCTACACAAGCACACGCATCTCAACACACATGGTTTCTGCGGATCTGAGCCAGAAGTATGTGCGGACAAGGCCATCTATCATACGCCCACACATGCATTGGACAAGGACGCAAATTAATCTGTAAGTATATTGAATGTGAACGAAAAAACCATGAACATCATGAGATCGGTTGGCCGAGCGGGTTGGTGCAGGGTCTGTGTCCAAATCTGATTGGAGTCGGATTTTTTTTTTTTTTTTTTGTTAAAGGCAATACCCCTTTTTTGTTTTTTTTTTTATGAATAAATATTTCATATTCTGTTTTCCGAAGTACTCTACTTGCAAGAAACATTTTGTCATTTAAACAAAATATGTATTGTCGCATGATTGTGGAAAATATGCTAACCAAAATAAGAGCATTAAACGCTTAAGTTTGTTCTCTTCAGGCAAACCCCAGCATCCTTTTCCAGAAGCTCAGCGGCACGCTGAACGCACAACAGCAGAAATGTGTTCCGGTGCAACGATATATCAGTTAATACACACAAGCACACTGCACTTCCACCCCACTAGCGCAATCGGGAATTTCAGAGCAACCGGGGTCATCCGTCAGCAATAATACCGGCGAATGTATTTACTTCCAAATTTTCCAATGTCTCTGATTTATGGAGAAAGGAATGTAAAAGTTATTCGGAACCCATTACTTCTTAGGATGGACGGTTTTGTTAATAAACGTAGTGTTGTGGACGTAGGACACATAATAAGTAAACTGTTGTAACAGTGTTGCCAATTTAAAAGCCAAATATCTAAGAAAACACCCATAATTTTCCTGTTTTAAGTTCATCACTAATAGATGTACAAATTGCATTCAAGATTTTAGAATTAAATTTTTTGTTTGGCAACTTTATGCTGTCGACTTACTTTTGTGAGTGACTGTACACTTTCGACTTCGTCTTCGATTCAGCGGTTCTGTTAATTTTTAGTTTACATTAATGGTTAACGCACGGTCTCAAACGGGGGACGAACAACAATTATGTAAAAATATGTTCCGTCCGAGACTTAAGCCTTTCTTCTTAATAATTACACAAAAAATTATTTAAAAAATAAATTTCTAATTTTTCTTTTAACTTATTGGTAAAAGGATTAATTTAAAATCACAAATTATGACGATATAATTTTTTTGCGTTTGCAATTTGCCCTTTGAGGACCAGGACACATTTGAGGACCTACAGTTTTATGCCGACTCCTTGCTTTTTTTCCTAGACATTTATAGTCTTTGAGAATTGTTACTAACTCGAAAGAGGTGGGGTCGTGAAAATTATTTTGCTCTTACCGAGATTCGAACCTAGGTATTGTAGGCTCACGTGAGTAGGAGTCGACGAACCACCCAATAACATAATATACATAGGTCTCAATTACAACAAAAAAAATGACTGCCTCCCCGACGGGGAATTGAACCCCGGTCTCCCGCGTGACAGGCGGGGATACTGACCACTATACTATCGAGGATTGTTGAACGAAACCTGATTGGATGTACAGGAAAACTTTTCCAACACATTCGCAATTTAAACAAAAATAGAAAACTTGACTTAATCGACCCCAATGCTAGGAGTGAGCACTTTCTCATGCACAGTCATCTGCGTTCCTTTCCTTTTTGTTTGATAAACCGTAATTATAATGAAAGTCGTATATTAGACAGGGTTGCCGTTTTAGCAATTTTGTTGCTAGATCTAGAGGGTTTTCAATACTCTCGACCATTTTCGATTAAATAAAATCTAGTGAATTCTAGCGACGCACCTGTTCAAAAAAGTGGCAGCTCGGTCTTATTTCAAAACATTTATCATTTCTGCTGACTTTCCACTTCCCCATTCCTTAATTATGAAAGCCCCACTATTGAGGTCTGCTCAGAGCATACAATTTTAGGACCACGGCCAGTTCACGAACCAGTAGAGACGACACCGCGATATCTGTGAGCCTTTAAGCTTTCAATCTGCGATCACGATGCGAATTCTTTTTCAGAATATGTTTTGAATATTGATAACCTAAAGATAATTGAACTGCCTAAAGATCTTGAATTTGACTATAACTAAATGTAAAAGATTATCCAGGAGTGGCACAGAATAAGCCTTTTTAAATAGCAGGGGAAACTGTTAAGTGTTGGACCCAAGTTGTGAAGTATAAAAATGCTGCGGGTATGAAAGAAAAGAATTTTCAAGAATTATTTAAATTGACAAACTGTGCGTATCTAGCTGAAGTCGAAAGAATTTTCAATACAATGAAAATTGTAAAAAAACAAATAGCGAAAATCAAAACACACTACAAAAAAATACTACATACAAATTGGGAGTAACGCCCAGCCAAGAAATAGATAAATCTATCTATGAATTAAAAATTTTGTAAAACCTTGCAACTTCAATATAGTTTTCTTTTTTCCAAAATGCTTTTAATTTTTTTCGTTGAATTATTATTTTCTTTTTATCTAGAATTTGTCAATTGTTTGTTTTTTCTCATTAGTTTTATTCAATACAGCAGTCGAACTTCCCTATGGTGAGCTTCTATATAATGAAGTTCTCCGTATAATGGACTAATTTCAAAGACAGAGCTTTCTCGTTTTTATACTTCTTCTCTGCCCGGAGTCCGGGTTGGACTTGGGCCTCAACCAACAAGCCTCTGCAAACAGCAAGATCTTTCGGCAGCTGCCTGCAGATGCGCACACAAAGTTGGTTGAAGTCCTTCTCCACTTGTGTGCGCAATCTCGTTCGAGAACGTCCTCTGTTGAGTTTTCCCCTTGGCTCGGAATCGAAGAGTCTTCGGGCCGGAGCTCTGTTGCTCTATACGAAGACGCTTAACTATGTGCTCTCTGTACTGCCCGTACAGTTCATGGTTGAATCCTCTCCACCAGGCCCCATCGACTCAAACAGTACCAAAGATCGCACGCAGAACTTTTCTCTCAAAACGCCCAAGAGCTTCTGCATCTGCTGTCAATAGCATCCCGGTCTCTGCACCAGAGCAGGACAGGTAGGATCAGTGTGTTCAAAGTCAGCTTGGTGTATCGACAGATAGCTCTGTTACTCGCACTTTTCAACCAAAGTAACCCCTAAGGTAGAAAAAAACTTCAAGACAAAGTGTTATAATTAAGTATAAAGATAACGAAGGAGTAGTAAAATAGCACTTTAGCTAGAAAATATATACGTACATGCTCACACTAAAGTTTCCTACCCCGAACGTGTATTTTTTTGTATTTGGCGGTAATCGGAAAGACGAAAACATGGACGACGAACACCATCTGTCCTATTCGCACAAAAGGCGGTCCTAATTCTTGGCACAAACTATTGAAGTATATCCATGCTCAAAGTCGCTTATAAGCTCTATTTTTATAATTTTGTTTCATTTAAATTAGTGTTTACTTAAAACAAATTAAAAAAAATACTTAAAACTAGCTTAATTATCATGAACAATTTTTTGTATCTTAACACTAACTTACTGACCCTTTACGGGTGTTCAAGGCCAAGAATATTGTCAAAAACTTGGCTTAACCTAACCGTATGAATCTATCTTAACCTAACTTACTCCAGCCTAAAACTTAGGACTATCTTAACTCTGTCCATAACAGTACGGACCCGTACATAACGTATACGCCCCACATATAGTATTTATAAGGCGTAGTGCACCTTTTTTTCTTTGTTTTACATTTTTTTTGACTTCTTATTTATGAATTCCTATTTCAACATTTTTTGTGCTTTTTTGTTTTTTTTTTTAATTTTTCTTTTTAAACTATAAATCTATTTTTGATCCTCTTTTCCTCTTTTTCCGTTCACTTAAAATCTATATAAACAGACCACCATAATCCCACCACCCTTAAACCATTTCAAATCCGCAAATGACATCATCCATCACAAGGAACTATTCGGTACAGGATCACGCGAAAATTATTCAATTTGTGTCGCACTACGCTACACATCAGCGATATAGATAGATTCGAGGATTTCTGGGTCGGTTTGAACCTGCACCGGATTTCGAGGAGGAGATGCAGACTGCTCCGAATCTTTAAACCTGGCACTGGAGAAGATTGCGACGGGGAATTTTTCTTTTCCAAATCAGTCCAGCGGTTGGCTTATGGAGATCAATATACCTTGGTTGAAGATGAGGCCAGACGAGCTGACCTTGAATGAGGACAAAACACAATATATCATGTCGAGGAATAAAATCAGTAAAGACGGCTGTCTATCTAGGGGCAAAAGTGAACCCCATATTTGACAACAGCGTATTTGTGCAAATACATGTTCGATCACTGGATTGTGACTAATGAAACACAAAAGTTAACTATTCACGATATACACGAATTTGTTTACTCTTATGCTTTATTACATTTTAACGACTACTATTACTTTACTACAAAACTCTTTGCTGCCTTTTAGGCTGAAGCGATTAACACTTTTAACACTATAAAATTAAAACTTTACTTTACTAATCACGACACTGATCTCTACTGTAATAATCCTCCAAACGAACTGCACTGTTATAATTATTAAACTGAACTGACTCGCATCGACCATCGTGCTGAAATCTATACTCCCAGTATTGGTTCTAGATCCTACTGTCGCCATGAGTCTATTCAATTTCATAGCTGACGCTTGTATTCATGATTCTCTGTAATCTTTCCGTGTATAGGTGGCATTCTAGCAGTATGTACAACCATTTCGGGAATGCTCTTCAGAGTTGATCTTTCTTCCAATTGCGTATAGATGGCGTTTTTGTGGTTGGTGTCCTGATTATCTCATCTTACTATGCTATTCACGTCACAATATCAAATGCGGATGAAGAGATTCTTGGTCGAGAGGAAAATCCTTCGAATTACATTCGGTTCCATTTGCGAGGAAGAAGATTGGAGAAGATTGGACGACAGACTCTACGAACTGCGGTACAACATTAGCCTGGGTAAACGAATTCGATTGTCTCGACTCAGACGACTAGGTTAAGTAGAGAGAATGGAAAATAAAATATAGCTCTGGCATGGTGAGTCTACTAGGAAAGGAACAAGAGGAGGAAGACCTCGCCTCCGATGGCGTGACCAGCTGGAAAGGGATCTTAATCAGCTGGTTGCACGAAATTGGAGGCGCTTGAACTAGGCACCACACCGTACTAGTTGAAGAGGCATGCCGACTGAGGAACAAGTTCACACTGGAATGTAGCGCCAGCCAACGAAGAAGGACTAACAACAGCAAAATATCATCTCCTAAACGAATCAGTTATCACGATCGACATCGCACACGCGCAATTGCATTCACACCAGCGGATGTAAAATCAATCGAATTCACCCAGACGCATTGTTCGCATTTTCAGTAGAGCCAGCCCAGGCGCATCCCCTGTACTTTCTGCAGGGCATGCCCAAACTTTAACGAGCCAGCGTGGAAAAAAAATTAAAAAATGACTTGATCGACTTAGATTTTAAGTCATGAAATATTGTACAAGTAGTTGATGGCCGGACATATACAAAATATACTTTTATAACGTTTGAAATACTTGCACAGAGAAATCTGTGCGTTCAATATTTTTTTAGTCGACTTAGGGCTACAACTCGTAACTGAATCTCTAAAATTTAATTTACAGTACATCTACACATCTCTCAAGCCCCAATTTACTTCCTTATTTACAGCCAGCTAACCGCGATCTGTCGCAAGACATGCGTGCCATTACTTACAAGATTGGTATTGCCACATGTAGCGATGTGACATGAGATGTGGGCAAAAATGAGTGCGTTCTAAAAATACGATCCACTTACCGATTAAGACCAAAATCACTACACTTGGCCTCTTCCATGCTATATAGCATCCCAGGCATTCGCTACCATTTCGCAGTAATCTTCTCGATGACATGACAAACACCCACCCCTCCACGCCCGGCAGGGTTCCACCTTTACTGTTTATTTTCACCGTCATCCAGAAGAATTTACGTCTCGGATTAATACGAATAAAATTATCCTTAAGGATTGCAATATAAATTTCCAATGTCTTACGCACACACTCCCCTCCCAACGTACTCCAAAGCAACCCCTGAACTACGTGATGAAGTGAGTTGGCTATGAACGCGGCGCGTAGTCAAGTGGGGATTGGGCTTTTTTGCGAACAGAAAAAAGCCAAGACCCTGAAGCGTCTTCTTAAAAAATAACGCGACGTAATTGAATTTCAAAGAAGGTGAAGGCATTAAGGATTTTAAGGATTTACCGCGGAGAGAGAGAGTGTGTGTATGGGGCGTTTATGCATGCTGCGCGGTGATCTCATCAATGGCGGCTGCCATAACTTGTGGGCGTCCCAATGGCTGGCGGTGTGAATTTTCATATAAATTATGGCACGAAAGAAAGCAAAATAACCCCCAAATGGTATCATTAAGTGGGGGCTCGATGCTGTCGCTGGGGGTCTCGGGCACAGTATCGTAATTGAATCAGGCGCACTTTTTAAAACGCTCTCTATCGTGCGCGTTGGAGGACGTGTGGGCTCCTGAAGGTTAAGATGATGTTGTATTTTCAACTGAGGTTCTCATTCCCCCTCATCCACTTTGCTTTGTTCGTGGAGAGGGAGATGAGCTGATGGATGCACCTTGGGTTCGAAATCGGGTTAACATGAATAAGCACATGATTCAATGCCACGGTGGCGCAAGTCAGTAGATGCGGGTACTAAGGACGGTTCATTGAAACTGAAACAGTAAGTAGCTCCACTTGATAATTAACGGGCACTTTGAGAAATTAGTTCGGCTCTTTACGTACACACTTACTTCTGCGACAGTAACTCGTGGATGATCTGAGCCTGAGCTAAATCTCACTTACAGTTAACACCCACACTGCTGCCAGGCATCAAGGCAAAGCTTTTTTTTAATTAATTTGTATTCATCAATTCATTATATACTTGCATTGCCTTGCTTGGAGTAGCTGCTGGTGGTGAGAAAATAACTGCTTGGTTTAAACCGCCGGAATTCAAGAAGCCATCAGAGAGAAGAAGAAGACCTACAGAGACCGGATTCTCTGCTTCTCGTGCTTCACGCGAAGAACTGGCAAATTGGCTGTGAGAGCAGCTAAAGGGCAGACCAGAAATGCTTAATTCAATGGATAAAGAGGGAGTTATATGGCTGGGTGTCATTAAAGTGGCCTGAGCACGCGGTGAGACTGACAAACTGTGGTGACTGTCATACTTTTCAAAGAAGAAGGACAAAAGCGATGGCTCCATCTACAGGGGCAAATCTCTTTTAGGTCTCACCGGGAAAGTCTACGCTAAGGTGTTGGAAGCGCGTTCTAGAGCTATGGTTGAGCCCAGGATGGGGGATGAACAGTACGGCTTTCGTCCTAATAGAAGTACAACCTACCAGCTTTTCACTCTAAGAATAGTTCAAGAGAAGGCATGGGAGTATGCGAAGCCCATCTACAGTTGTTTTGTGGATTTGGAAAAGGCATACGACCGAGTTCCTACTCTGGAGTGTTCTACAGGACTATAGGATTGATGGTCATCTATTAAGGGCCATTCCGTCTCTACACACAAACTGTAGCAGCTGCGTCACGAACACACGGTGCTAACTCAACACCTTTCACCGTGGGCGTTGGCCTTCGCCAAGGGTGCGTCTTGTTACCTCTCCTTTTCATTGTATATATGGACTGGATGTTATGGCGCAGCCGGTGCGAGGAATGTTTCACATTGGGAGAGTTTGCAGATGACTTAGTGATCCTCACATCTTCCCAGACGGAGATCCAGCCCGCACTCGATAGGTTTGTGGCCCTATGTGCTGATGCTGGTGATGGAAGGAGTAATGCTGAGCTCCTAAAGGGTCAATTTTGAGACAGCTACTTGGTAGATCTGTAATCAGGTAGACCCAGGGCGAGATGCTTAGCCCAAGTCCAAAAACTCGGCCTCAGCGCCTCTCTAAGCAAAACTTAATCTTAATCTATGTCTTACGAATTAACCTAACAATGCTTCTATAACCAAAAGAAAATCAATTTATAAGTACAACTTAATATTAAGAACATTTTTTTTCTTTGTTAAAACCTATATACTAACTTACATACTACTTTAAAAATGACTTAAACTAACTTAAGCTAAGCTACATACATATACTTTTGTGCACTTATATTATGTACAATGTAGACACATAGGTACACACCTGTGCGCGAGTGTGTGAACTATTCTGCAACGTCTCGCACATCCCGCCTTGATACCGCCCAGCTCGTTGTGCGACGGCGCTGTCGTTGTTAAGTCGGCCATCCAAGTTGAACGCGTGGAATGAAATAGGATCGGTACCGCATATATGTCTTGTATCAGACCGTTCGAATCAAGATAGAGGAATGCTTTCGAACATACCAGTTGTGACGTACCCTTTCTTGGTATAATGGATTGGTGTAGTAAGCCCCCGAGATCAAGTTGTTGACCGATTTCATCGCTCTGGCAGTATGACCTCCAATCAACTTTACCAGGAAATTATTCACTCGTGTCAGGTTCGCCCTGTTGTATAAGATCTCATTGGAATAGAATTTTCTGTACTGGGACTCTGAAGTTCGATAAAGACGAAGGCAAGCCCTCTCGAACAACCGAATCTTTTCCATCAAGTTTGCACTCACGTTGAACCACACGGGGCAGCCATAGGTGAGCACTGGCCGGATGAGGGCCTTCACCACCTTCACTCTCGCATCGAGTTAGCTGTTGTAAAACAGTCTCTTTGTAAAGCGCCTCGGGCCCGGTCAGAGCAGCACCTACATTTTTGTTAAAATATATATGCTGGTCTAACCAGATCCCCAGGTATCTGACTACAGTCCTTTGCGCCAGTGGTTGTCCAACAATTGAGAACTTTCGCCAATTCTTTTTTCTATCCGCCGAGGCCTTATACAACGGCGTCTTGACCAGTATGGTTTCCGACTTCTGAAAATTGATATTCAACTTCCAGTCATCGCAATCTCTCATGAAAGAATCGAAGCCACCCTGCGCGAGAGTAGCGATGTGCTGGATCTTTTTGCCTGGTATGTACACGATCAAGTCGTCGGCGTACGCAATTACGTGAGGAAGAGAACTTATCAGCTCCAGTAATTGTTGAATAGGATCGGCATATTAACGGCACCCTGCTGGAGACCATTTTTTACATCCAAAATACCTGTGGAGGTCACGTTGCCATTCTTGACGACGAACCGTCTACCGGTAAGCATGTTACACAGTAGGTACAGCAGTGGTTTGCTAATGCTCAGCCGATCGAGCTTGTAAAGAAGGCCTTCTAACCATACAGTGTCTAAGGCCTTCTCCAGGTCAATACATTGATTCTGGCTCTTGTTCCATTGGATATCCGACACCAGTTTCGACGCAGCATGAATGGTGTCATGTCCCGCTTTGAAAACCAATTGGTTAAACGGAATTATACTTCTGTCCTTAGTCCAGTTGATCAAAGCTCTGTTTATCACCTTCTCGAATACCTTGCTGATGTTCGGAAGGAGGCTAATGGGCCTGAGGTTGCAAGGATTCGAACAATATTTTCCTCTCTTGGATATGGGTTGTACAATTGCAGTTTTATATACTCCGGATAAAGTGCATTTTTAAAGAGGATCGTGAACATATTAAACACTTCTAGGGGTTGTGTCTTAGCACAATGTTCGAGATCGCATCGACTCCCACTGACTTCTTCTTCTTTGGTGATTCGAAGACTGCTTGGAAATCTGTCGATATGAACGGGGGATGAACCCCGTCATCAAGGCCAAACTGTTAGAGTACTAAAGTTTTTTCATATGGAGTAGAGAAACCGAGTTAGCAACAGTTGCTGAAGGGTTCTCTATGAGTTCCGGAGATTTCCGCCCAGAGGTGGACAAGCTCTCTGACCACTTCAAAATTGTAAGAGTCGATCGTGATGCATTAGCCTGGTGGTGAGCATTAGCTACATCGATTTGTGATCGACTGCATTTCTTCATTGCTCTTAGGACAAGCTCGTTTCGTCTGTTCTTTAATTGCCAACTGGGCTCTTCCATGGCATGGGAGCGAGCTACAATGTCGATTTTATCTTGAACTTAGATTACCTTACTGACCTTCGTATTCGTTGCTGATCGCCGTAGATGATGTCCCACGTTCCAAGGTAACTTACGTTAGTAGTACGAAGGTCATTTGATATGTCATTGACTTCAGTTTCAGTTATGACCTCTTCTTCGGCTCGAATCTCTTATGGGCCAGTAATTTCTTCAGGTTTCGAAACAGGAAATAGTCTCAGATTCAATGCTTAGAGAAAGTAGCAGAGGAAGAAAAAGTGGTAACAGTTCGTAGCTCAATTCATGGATTTCTTTGAAGTCTAATGTGAGTTGCGCTTATGACCTAGTGTAAGCAAAAGTAAGGCTTTGTGATGAATTTTATGAGAATCAATAATTTTTCATCGGAATCATTAAAGGACTCTGATATTTTAACTTTATTACTTAAAAATACTAAATTTAGGATTCGATCTTGAGTATTTCAAATATTGTTTATTTTGAATGCGAGCGCAATCGCGCGGATGGATTTCTCATGTCCAAATTTTCTTATAGAATATAATGCCCGTACCATGGACACCATAGACACAAGAAAGCACGTCGAAATCGTGATTTGTCATCACGTGACACAGTCGGGATGATACCACCATTTGTACACGGATTATTGGTGATCACGTGACATACCCAAGCCAATGAAAAACTACTGGATGGAGCAGTTGGAGCACACAAAACACTACGTTCTCTAAGTGTTAACTCTCAGTATCGCTTTACACAGCAGATTTTTGCCTCGCGACTAAGGATCATCTACCAACTTTGAATAAACAGTATTAATTATGTATGAATAAATTTTTAAAGCTCCAATCGAGTCAAGCTAAAATCAATTTCGTTTCGAGGTAAATTTTATTACATGAGATTTAAAACTAGCGATCTACACTCTAACATTGACGAATGGAATCCCAAAGACTAGCTTGCTTAAAAGCAAAGTGTGATGTACATTATGGAAGGCTTTCGAGAAATCGGTGTAAAATACATCGACTTGTAAATGATTTTCTAAATTTGTATAAATGTAATTTGAAAATAATGATAAATTAGTTGTACATGACCTGCCCTGCATATAGCCATTTTCAAATAACTTTGGTATCGATGAAAGCTTTGATATTGGTCGATAGTTTTATACTTTTTGTCTTGAGCCGCTTTTATATATAGGCGTCAGAAAAGAATGCTTCCATTAATTTAAAATTTTATCCGTATTTAGGGATTGATTAAAGATAATTTTAGCAACTTATGCTTAAAATTCCAGCCGGGACTTCATCGGGGCCTGGACTGTAATCTGCTTTAAGATTTGTTAAGGCTTTTATTATATCCTGATCCGTAAATTCCAATAGACCTATATCCAGAATTTTGGGTATATTAGAGTAATGGTTCATCGTCTGGACAGGGAACGCATTATAGACCGACAAAACGTTGACTATTTGCCAACCCTCCATCCAAGTTTGTTGAAGCTACGTTACCAAATTCCATTATCTTGGGTAAGCCCAAGGAATTTCTTTTTTTTTCTAACGTAACCTTTGCTCCTTACCGAAGATTCTACAGACAAGACGTATTGTTTATATAAAAAATCTGTTCAAGAAATATGATTCTTTCCTGAATCTCAAAAATCGTTCACGATTTAAACTCGTTTTATTTGAAACTTTGTTTGAATATGCCTTCCTTTTAACATTTCTTAGATTAACAAAACTTTTGTTTGTCTATGAAATTCTAAATCGATTTCTATGACGCGTTTTAGGAATAAATGACTCTAAAGCAGAATTAATTTTATTCATAAATATATCATAGTTACCTTTCAAATTGGGGGAATCCAACAAGTCATCCCAATTGAATTGATTTAGGCATTCATTCAAGATTTTTTCTTGTCGCTTCAATATTTTCTGGTGCTGATTCAAGATTCGCTTCATTATCGTCTTTGGACCGCTCAGATGCGGCAGCTGCTCGAGCTCTCATTCTTGCTCATTCCACAATCTTTTCCGTATAATGCTTTCCTGCCGTCTTTTCTGTTGCCTCGGTATTTTCTTCCGTCTCAGATTTCAGTTCTTCTGTTTCCGCGGTTTCCTATCCTCTAACTCCTGGAAGTACCTTTCTTCCAGGAGTAGACCGGCTGAGTAGAGGAGATGAGACAGCTATTAAAACTCGCTCCTCACTGTACCCGCAGCGATCATTCCGGTAAACCACATACGAGTATGACTGATCAAAATTTTCTGCAGACCAGATGTGCCCTATTAAGAAGGCTCTGTTAAAACAAGAGATAAATGAAAATTTCTTTTAATATCGTGCTCATAACACCAACATTCTGATAATGAAAAGAATAGGTTTTGACGGAGGTGCCTTGAGTTTAACTGAAATATAATTCTTCACAGCACTTTCCGTAAAAACAGCTGCGTGATTCTCTTTTGTGGGAGTCGGGACAAGATCGGAAGCGGACGTTGCCTACAATTTGTTTATGTTTCCTTTCGCGTTTGGATTTTTTTTCGAGGTTTTTTCGGCAAAACCTTCTCCCATTTGAAACGTCCGTTACCGATGGCGTTTCAGTGGCTTTCGAGTTATGTGAAGAATTACACTTGATTTCACGAATTTCAGACTTTATTATGCTCAATTCATTTGACAATAAAGTGAGATTTCATCAGATTATCAAAATGGAACATTATTCCAGATTTTGCACTGATAACATAAACTGTCTGTTGATTTAATGAGCTGGAGGGCTGTCGAAGACAGTTCAACTGTGGAAACTTCTGCAGCAAAATCCTCCGCAGCTAATAAATTCTGCTGACTGACTGATTATCCACCATTTTCGAGTTGTTTTACTTAATTTCTTAATTGCAAAAATAAATGACCAAATGATTCCAAGCGATGCATGGTTACCGCTTGGCAGGTCAAATGTCACTGGATGGTGGGGTCTCCGGTTCGAATCCCAGTGAACGGCCGGAGTGGTCAATATGTAGTAGTAGGAGAAGAAGTAGGAGATAAGGAATATGATGGACCAACATGGTCTATGTGGATCTCCGGTGTAAGGACTTTGAAGAAAATTGTTCGACGACGCAGGACAGCTATCCCTTAAGACTTTAAGCAATGTGTCGTCGCAGTGATCGTCAATGAGCGCGGCCAGGCTCAGACACTCCATGGGCGGCAGGAAGGAGTTAGGTCAATGTACTTCCGGGGATTTGAACAAAAGACATGCACTTGCATCAGTTAGAAGCCTTGGATTCCACCATTCGAAGTTTTTTTGATTACTAATAGTAATAATATGGTTGTCTGTGAATGTCCAGCACTAGCCAAACAAAGGTATGTCGTGTTCGGCAAACCCTTTCTTAGTGACCTCTCCAAGATTGCGAACCAAAGTGTATCGGACATAACCAAATTCCTAAATTCCACCGGCAGGATTTAGCTAACCCTAACAACCAACAAAATGGCGCCCAAATGCACTACTTGTACCTGGCTTGAGTAAAATCGGATAGCCACCTAAGCCAACCAACCCAGGGTGGCGCTACAGCCCGTAGAGGACCAGGACCTAGCTTCTCAGAAACCATACGTCTTGTGCGTGCTATCGTTCTGTCACGAGTGGAATGAATCTACAATTTTACGCCGACTCCGAACGGCCAATTTGAGAAGCATTTTGTGCGAGTTTCTGTTGCGCAGGGTCGACGCACATACCCACAACGCCACGGCCCACAACGCCACGGCTTTCTAAATACCCCAACATATAATGCACACGTTTTATGGATGTAGGCATCTTTCCTACAAAAATGGCGAATTCCAGCAATGAGCCTTACAAGTGTCAAGTTAACAAACATCCCCCATAGCATCACTGCCTGAATAGCTTCAACGGCAATCGCTGTTAGGAGAACCTGCTCCTTGCTGATGTGGCAAGTTTTTCAACAGTCGATGCGATTATTTGTTCGAATTGAATCCAGTTCGAAAAGAAAGACAATCTCACCATGCGTGGTGAGAGGACAAATCGTTGCCTATATCAAAAGCCAACAGCTTCCAAAGATCGACCCACTCACTTCCACCAATCGCAGGTTTTAATACTCTTTTTACTCTTTTTTCTCTACTTTACTCTTCCCAAAGCATGACTTCACGTCCGTTCCCCTCAATTAGGCTTAAACATAAGATGCAATCAACACTTTCTCAAACTTCATCTCGGGATCGATATAAATGTGTTGGTTCTCCTCTCTTGCGAGGACTCAACAGCAAGTTTCAATAGTTAGGCGATACCACGAAAGAATGAAGAACTGCAAACCAGATTACAGTCACTCCCATTCACTCCTTACGTTCCTCATTTAAAATGAATCTCAAAAATTGCACCTAAGCCACAGTGCATAACATAAATTCCCACACTCCAATGGTGACATTTTAATTGCAGCGCCCACAGAATATCAATCGCATAAATCAAAATCGAATCACCGCCCCACCCTCGTGGAAATTGGTTTAATGAATTTAATCCATCAGCTGCACGAGCATTTATTGATTTTGATTTTCGAAAATCGATGAGATTAATGCAATTCACTTGCTCTCGACAGTACGAGTTTTTCGAATTTCATCGCAACTCGAGCCGTTCAAGGCTGTCACTGGAAGCAATGCTGTGGGGCTTCAAATAATTTGTTCGAATGATGAAATGGATTGAATGCCAATTGGAAGTGCACACTGGTTATGCAAGGCTTTCAAATTCAAACGAAGGGCACTCTTTGAAGTGACAAAGTGATATTTGCCGCAGAAATTGGGAGTAGTTGCAGTTTATTTTTGATGATTCAGAATTATGGGTTCTTTGAAATGATGTACTTTAGATATCTACATCTGTGGTATTTGCTGAGTATTTATTACAGAAAAAAAAATTACAACTCTTAGGTTAGCTTATGGTTGGATCCATTGTGATATCACTGAGTGGTGGTTAACGACGGTATCTCTTTTTTTTTTTTTTCAACACCTGATGGCTACTTGCTGGTATCCTAGCGGTCTTTCTTAGATAATCCACGCCTGTGCTGGGTTACAGCACAGATCTTACGTAGGTCCTGGATCTTTATGTTTGGCATTTCTTCTAGCCTGTAGTTGCCTAGTATACTATTCCTTGTTTTTGCGACGGCTGGACAAGTACCGAGGAGGTGGAGTGTAGCTTCATCCTCCTCCTCGTCTCTGTAGCTCCTGCAGAAGTCGTTATAGAGAAGTCAGTGGCCGATAATTTCTTATTGCACTGCTGTTCAGTTTTAGGAGTGTACCACTTTGAATACGCAATGGGTACGTTGTCCCGAAGTCGGTCGTCGTCACGGCACCCTTACGCAGGTAATGCTCCAGGTCGAGTCAAGTCTTTCGGGGTTGAAGCCATCAACCAGACAACAATCGAAGAAGGCCTAGAAGTATTGATTCGGCTCCAATTTGATGAATTCAGCATCATCGTGCCCTGACGGTTTGTGCACGTGGCTCACTTAGACCAACGTGTTGGGTCCATTGTGTCCAACAAAGCACGACTACGATAGTGATTTGTTGCAAAAATTGATAACGGCATTTTGTTGAATGGTAAGAGGGGCGGTGTGAAATTTTAGAAAAAACAAAATACTTTAAATGGAAAACATTGGCAACACTTACAATGACGTACTGTACTGAGTTTGGACCAATTTTTCTCAAAATTGTGCAACGATGTGTTATATTGGCTTTCTGCGGGCAATGCTTGTATACCAATTCTGTGTCGAACACAAAGCACTGAATGGTTTCACGTCTAGTAGTTTTTGAGAAAATTAAAAATTACTAAAACTACTTTTTTTGGTATCTATGGTGATCTCATTTTGATGATTAATGTAAATCTGTGGTACCTCTCTATGAAATACCGTTATACATTGTTGACGCCAAAGTTATAGTACTCTCCCCTCCAGCTAGATCTTCACATGAATCTACGACGTTTTTCAGTTCCACACTGCTTAAGTCCTGCAGCTCTATGACTAAGTGCTTTCGTAGGATCTGTTTTCTTTTCCGTGTTGTACCGCGCAATCGAAGAGCAGTTGTGGGATAGATTCTCTTACTAATTCTCTTACTCTTCAGCGTCTTCAGAATTCGTTATGCGCTCAGATGAATTGCATGTGTATCTTGCAAAGTGTCCGGTAAGGACTCCTATTCGCATATCTGCATACTTCGGACGAAATGTAGGTTCATGCTTAGCTTCGACAATGGAGCCCCTGCTGATACTCGAAGCCGTGTAGTAGAGTGCCGTGTGCGAGTACGGAATTGCCTAAAGAGCTCCTAGCGCTGAGCCTTTCTTCGCGAGACTGCCCGCCTTTTCATAGACTTGCATTCCAGATTCCACCCCGTGACCCCTTTAGTAGGTCAGAAGCTGATGATAATGACGATTCCAGTATTCCCCGGCACCCAGCGGAGGGTCGCCAAATTCACCATGGATGTCCCACTGATGATCTGGCTCTATAAACTAACCAGCCTTGATGTCAGAATGTCTGTAAGTATGGCATTTAATGTCGCTCGGCTATCAGAGAAAATGGTGATCGCTTTGCCGATTACTTCGCGGTCTCTCAAAGAGCTACTTCGGCTTCAAAGACGTTACAGTCGGACCTTAGTGCCAGAGATCTTTCGATGAGGTCACAAAAGACCTCCGCTCTCGCCTCTGAGCCGTTAACAACTTTGGGTGACTTACAAGTCTAACATAATTGGACCCAGTGCCGAACATTGGGGGAAGTCACCCTCTTCTCCATGGACTTAGCTTTGTGTTTGTATCTAAGTAATGACCGGCGGTTCTTCTTGAAGAAGGTATGTAGATAGGTAGGGAAAGGGGCTGCTAGTGAGATCACCACTTAGACCGAGTTAGTCCATTGTGATACCCACAGTCAGACGACCACCACTGATCGTCCACCCCCGTGATAGTGCCGTTAATTTGATCCCACCGGCAAATGGTGACTGGACCAGATTTCAAAACCAGATAAAAGAGCATTGACTTTGTTTTCACTGAGATTCGACCCAGGACCCTACTAACCAAGGGTAGGCACTTAACCGACTGCGCCATCCAGTCGTTTGTCATTAATTTGAGAAATATTCTTTCAAAGTCACCGACGCCTCGTGGAGATCACTACACGATTACAGAAAATACATCATCTTCACCTAAAGATGGTGGCCCAACAGATCAATACGCTCCACTTGTTCCTCACACGCTAACCAAAGCCTAGGTACCCTGCAGGAGCTCAAACCTATTTATCCCACTTGACTGCCAACACCTGTGAAGGAAATGCGCAATTCAACAACAGGCATCTCAAGTGCTTCCTCTCTCACAATGTAAGTGTCACGTTCCGCTGCACGTCGATGACGGGTAAGCAGCCCAACAACATCACTGAACTCCAACCATTTGTTCTCGGGCACCATCCCCCCCACCGAAATCTCACATAACTGTCGCTTGTAATGTAAACCGATTCCTCATTCCCTATCAGCCAAACCTGGTGTCAACCATAAACCCTGACACCTACCCCACCCCACGTCAGCTCACATTTGGGAAATCTCGTTGAAAATCGTTTTGAATACCAAATCCATGTGGTAAACGATTTCCCATCCCTGTCAGAGCAAAAAGGACCCCCATTCATGTCATTTTTTCCTTCGCTCCCACATTTGTATCGCTAATGTCGGCGATAACTTCACTGCGTGATTTATGCGATGCTCCCCATTCGTACGAGCGCTGCTTCAGATGGGATGCGCGACCCTCTCGGAGTGTCGCAGTCAAAGGGGCGCACAAAACAACAAAAAATCTCGTTGAAACTTCTTAAAAAACAAATTTCCTCTTAAGGAAAATGTAATTACGCGATCAAAAGTTTAAGGTCTTGCAAATTTCTTACTTCAGCAAACAAACGTGCCGCACCACGCCACGCCGACACAAACAAGCTCATATGACGTCTGCATCGTCACAACAATAACGAACTACATTACGCTGAGGCAAGTTTGAAATTATATTATCCCGAGCACCCCGCAATTTCAAATTAATGAAGAAACTTTCCACATAACACTAATTTCCAGCGCAGACCTCGTACAGTTGCGGTGGGCGGGTGAGTAGCGCCACCAACGGCGCCGACCGGGACGGGATGCGGATTACCCGGGAATGGGGTAAGTCTCTCGAGATTGATTTCTGAACAGGTATGCACTCGTCGAGATAATCGATACAATGCTCCTTGTAACAGCGCAACTGAAAGGGTACGAGGGGGCACGCCACCACTCTGCCGAGGTTAAAAGGTAAACGGTTCTAGTTACTGCCGCGGCATTGCAACTTCGCAGACAGACAACGACGACGAGTACGAGGCCGAAAGAGATGACGATGATGATGGTGTTTCAAGACAATTTTCAGCATAATGAGGAAGCGTCAGGATGCCAGAAGAGATACCCGGTTAAGTGCATGGGCGAAGGGTGGAATAGAAATATCCTTGGGACTCTTGACGGAGGGATTATTTCCAATCGAGGACGCTACACAGAAACTATTCAATTACGGATACCAAGCGGGGCCCGAGAGACGGAGCTCCGGATCTGGTTTCGCATTACATAGGCGGCAGTCGGGAAGATGAGCGGGCTGGTTGTACGCGATACTTCCGCATATCCTCAGTGCACCATTGCGGGCATTTCACCACCAACGCTTAATTTAAACAAAATTCCAGTTTCCCAAGTGCGGCTGGGAAATAGAGAGCCGAATATCCCCGCGCCATTGAACCATTGAAAAATGACAACTCGTCACCGAGGACAGGGATCGGTTGGCTGGTGCTTTGTTGCGGCCAGCGAGCAATTATCCTCGTCAGCAGAAGGCCACTATCGCGCACAGATTCCCGGCGTGAAATAAATGAATTCGTTAATTTAATTCATCCGAGACCGCAGTTATTCAATCGGACGCATAAATTCAATTGACACTTTGAATCCACCGCACCGAGCGGGGTGGGTGGCTGAGGTGTGTGTGTGCATGTGGCTCTGGCTGTGGGCAGTGGTTACAGGTCTCGGGCAAAGTCAGTCACGCACTAATTGTTATTGACACATCCTGGTGAATGAGAGTCAAAACAATGGACGACGGCTATGCCCGCAACACGACAGTGTCCGTGTTGATGATGCTGAGATGAGACTGACAGCCGTGGGAAAACTCCGAGGCTGGCTTGAATGACTCGCGGTAATGGAACCGCAGTACCCATGACAGCGGCACGTTGTCAATTGGTTCGGCTCGTGCGGTCGCGCTGAAAATTTTTGAAGCGAGTTTGATGCGCGTGTGTGTCAGTCGGGTCGTGAAGGATGCTTACGTGGACTGGACTTTGCAATTAAAGTGACGTTTTTTGTGCGTGAATAATGGAGTGCATGATACTTGGGATATGGATTCGACAGTTGATCAAGTGGATATGGGCTCTTATGGTCCCATGGACACGATGGAGTGTGTCATGCGTGATGATTTGCATATAGTTTAGAAACCAAAGAATTTTTGGCAGCCACTGACTAAAAGCTGCGGGGACCAAAGAGGGGAGTCGGGTGTTGTGTGAATCTGCTCTCGACTTTCCTTCATTTGAATGACTAACATTTTTGAGATCACAAGTTTAGCAAGGCGGACGAAAGATATGCATCTATCTCGATGATAAATGAGAATTTGTACAGTGGACGAGCATTAGCATACTTCGAAAGAAGTGTTGAACAGGAGGATTAGAAGAAGACTTGAGTTCAAGTTTGATAAGTGCATGTTTCTAGAGTCCGACGTTAAGTATCTAGGGAACACGGTGTCGAAGGAGGGTGTCCATTCTAAAAGAAAAGGGAGTCGAGTCGATAGTTAATTTCCCCAACCCGCGTGATACCAAGAAGGTTCACAGCTCTCTGGGGCTAAGCTCTTATTTTAGGAAGATTCGTTCGGAATTTCTCGGTGATCGCGAAGCCATTATAAAGGGACATTTTTTAGCTATTATCTTTTTGGCAACACTGGTTTAAACAGCTGACGCACGTTTCGTGTTTTGTTTCACTGTCAAACATCTTCAGTTTGGTCTATAATTTAACCATGAATGGGCTGGTGGCATCATTGGACCGTACTTCTTCAAAGATGATGCGTATCGTAACGTAACTGTGAATGGTGAGCGCTACCGTGAGATGATATCCAACTTTTTTTTACCCAAAATGTAAGAGATTGACTTCCATGACATGTCGTTTCAACAAGACGGTGCCACATGCCACACAGCATGCGCAACAATGGACTTATTGAGAGGCGAGTTCGGTGAACATTTTATTTCACGTTCGGGGCCGGTCAATCGGCCGCCTAAATCGTGCGATTTAACGCCTTTAGACTATTTTTTGTGGGGCTGGAAGACAACATTGAAGCATTTATTCGTGAGATACCGGCCGAAATGTTGGAAAGAGTATTCCAAATTTGGACTAAGCGGATGGACCATTTGAGGCGCAGTTAAGGTCAATATTTGCATGAAATAATCTTCAAACATTAAATTATATGGATTCACATAAAGATTTCATGCATTTTTCCGAATTTTATGTGTTTTTTTTTTTGAAAAACTTTCCTATAGCTTTTAAAAAATCACCCTTTATAACATAATCAAGAAAAGCGTCGAATTCAATTTTGATAAAGATGAATTGGAATGTGTCGAGCCTCTCAAAATGAAGTTTCTACAAGCTCATCCATTTACGACCCTCCTGTTGAAACCGAACTACATTGCGATGCTAGCGAGATAGGTTTTGACACAATCTTGAGGCAGAAGAAGTCGGATGGGAAATGCCGTCCCATATTTCCGACGACCAAGTGTGATGCTAGCTATAGCATGGCTTTGAGTTGGAGACACTTGCGCGATTATTTACGCTCTTGAGCGTTTCAGAGTCTACCTACAGGGGACTAAGTTTAAAAGCGTTACTGACTGTAACTCCCTGACCCCGAAGTTAATCCTCGGATTGGCCGCAGGGTTTCGCAACTTCAAAATTATGATCTTAGTCTGGGACATCGAAACGGGACGCGGTTGCTAAATGTAGCTGCGTTAAGAAAAACATTTTGACCTTTCTTTTCTATCACAGAGCACACAAAACACTACGATCTCCAATTGTTAACTCTCAGTATCGCTTTATGGAGCATGTTTTTGCTGCGCGACTAAGGATCATCTACCGATTTTGCATCACATTGATTACATCCAATAAACAGTATTAATTAAAGAATATACATACCATACACTTATGGATACATTTTTTAAACTGATGAATTTACACGGCAGTTGATGTTATCGCGGATGAACATGGCTGACGCTGCCTTACGAATGAAACTTAAGGTTTGCCAGCCTATTATTTTACATCTATCGTCATATTTGGGGAGTTCTTTGAAGGAATATAATTTACGGACAGCATATCTCGTGAACTTTTTTGTATTCTTTCGAATCTGAGTTCTGGTGTATTACATGGGGAATCCCAAATGATGGAAGAGTGTTCTAAATACGGTCTGATTAACGAAAAATAGATGGACTAAAGACTAGTTATATCCCGGAAATCTTTACTATTTCTTTTCAGAAAACCTAACATAGCGTTAGACTTCGCAATTGTATAATCAAAATGTAATGATAAATTTCATTTAGTATCAAAAATTACACCCAGATCTTTAACCTCTTCTAGCGACCTCGACTAGCGACTAAATCTAGAAGATCAGGTATGTAATCAATCGGGGATGTAATTCGATGTGCCGTAAAAATATTTTTGTAAATAATGTAAATTAAAAAAATTATCTAAAAAATATAAAATGTGGCAACACACGGAACTGAGTCCACAACCCTTGCCATGGGTGTACATAATTTTATATTCATAAATGCATCAGTTTTAAACTTAATAATATTTAATTTACCTGCGATATATTATTTTATAAAAATTACTTAATTACATTTATGACATAAATGCGTACGTATGAAATTTTTCCTGTCATACGGCAGGCTTTTCTACTAGTAGTCTAATTTTGTACCTCGTAGGTACACATACTCGAATTAAATTTATTCAAAATTCTGCCGTGTACATTCAAATTGTAGCAAGAAGCCTCTTGCATTTTTAGCAAATCTTTGGTATGCAAAATCGTTTACGAGGTTCCATTGACCATCGAACCAACAAATCGTTTTAATTAGGTTAACTGCGGAAACTATGAATTCAACAGGAGCACATGAATGGGGAAGAGATAAGGCTTCAAAAACGAATTTGTTTATTAACGGAAATGCTAAACGCTCATTAACATGCTAGGTTTGTAAAATGCCTTTCAAGTGATACATCTATGGATAATTGAGCTAAATAGTAAAGCTTTTCTAAATTTAGGGTTCTTTTTTTATTGTTTGTTTATTGTGGCATCAACTTTACAATTACTTATTTACAATATTTAAATACAGAGATTTGATTTTTATTTTAATCTTCCATCTACAAAATAATACGGCTTAACAATTTTACATATTTAATAGTTTTATGATGATTTGAAGAAAAAGCGACTAAAAGCCGTCATTAAAGAAACAGATAAAATAACATGAAATGTGTTTGCAATAATACTAAAGGTGCATTTCGCCGGGGGAAGGGAGAAGTGCAGCTATGCTTTCATTTATGGACAAGCTAATAAA
This sequence comes from Eristalis tenax, assembly GCA_905231855.2. Lineage (NCBI taxonomy): Eukaryota > Metazoa > Arthropoda > Insecta > Diptera > Syrphidae > Eristalis > Eristalis tenax. The sequence goes on from HG993125.1 coordinate 94,034,690, forward strand.
ATATAATCGAACAAAGTGGACAAAGCAATAAATAAATAAATGATTAAATAAATAAATAAATAAATACACAAATAGGCGAATACAGATATAAACTTTCAAACTTATGGAATAATCTATACCTGTGATTATTTTATAAATTTCAAAGTTTATATGGAGACATCATTGCACTATGCTATGTTCATTATCTGATGATGGAAAAGAGTCTATATAACGTCGATGAAGTCGTTCAGAGCTTGTGGTAACCCTTTCTATTCTAGAAATTTTATGAAGTTCCCTTCTAGAGAGAAAAAAAAACATGGTCGATTTGGGATCATCTTAAGCAATTAATTTTGAGCAATTTGTAGTTTGCGTAGGTGACAGTTCGCGCACTTGCTCCAAATAAAATTTAGGTTTCTTATATCGCGAAATTCGGAAACAAATTCGGCAAATTTTTGAATAGTGGATAAAAATACTATACTTTTTACAATTAAAGAAAATTTTGCAGGAACTACTTTTTAAAGTCAAATCTTTTAAAGATTTGTTGGAATGCTTCAGCATGGTTGGTGTTTAGATTCAAAGCATTCAATTGGTCTTGAACCTCTACACCGAGATACAATTTGTCAAAAGGAACAATATTCGAAGTCAAGCGGAATTACTATGACAGTTGTTACAATACAAGTATATTTACTCAAAAATCGATATGCATGAACAAAGCTACAGATGATCGGATTTTACCTTCCTTCACATTTCGTTTGGAATATTTGTGCATTTCGAAAATTGAAAATGAATTTTTATATAAAAATATGGAAATTCTTGGAATTTTATGCCTTTTTAGCTCAAAAATCTTATGTCAAAAATTTTAAAAATAAATCGTGGAATCTGTCGGCGCTATTTCTGATATGTGGGGTCTTATCGCAATTTGTTGCTCTAACTCTTCCGTATATTTGGCTGGGCTTTGCCTATATATAGGCTACAGAATGTATGGGGATTTGGTAGCGCAAATTTGTGCCGTAAAGATTGTTTCAAGGGAGACATTTGGTACGACATGGCTACATTTGGTACGATATACGATCGCTTTAAAATGGGTTGAAGCTTGTATATTTGGCATCATGTTTATAATTATTGTATATGGGCATGTGTTATTCATGTCACAGATTTTTTGAATTACTCTTCGCCATTGCAAATTGTATAAAATTGTATAAAATGTAAACTAGCTAACTGAGAGGAATCGCCACGGATCCCTTACACCATCGTCATTGACAACTTTGATGTCAGTTTCCATCTTTAAAGCCAAGGCTGTATCCAAGCTCTTTTTTCTTTGAGAACAGTGCCAGTATTGTGTTCCCCTTTAAAAAAGGGACTTACTGAAAGACCACGGGGACTTGTTTAGTTTTAACACCAGTTCGACGATTTATTCTGTTTCACAGTGTCGTTGTCGATACTGTCAGACCTACCACTTGATTTGGACCAATCCTACATCAGATGCGACTGTGAACTGTACAACTTGGAACTTGTTGGCTGGAACGGAATCTGCAACCAGAAACATTACGTGTTGTGATGTTTTGTGCCCCATCTCACAAATTAAAGCTGGTTAAGACTGCGGCTTCTAAATAGTCAGTCTTGTCCAAGGGTGTCTCCAAAAGGCGGACATCAATACGCGATATAGCAACCAACCAAGAATGCTTGATGAATGATGCCGCAGTCGTCCAAGTTTCAGTAGCGTTCAGTAGAAGCAAAACTAATCATAACGGCTCCACACAACCGACACTCTCATCGTGCTTTTAGTGATCCCTTATTTTAATTTTTTTTTTCAAACCCCGTTATGACTACTTACATCACCCGTGTTGTTACTTGTGAATAAGTACCTACAAGGTCATGGCTGCAAAATCTCATTAATACAAGTCAAATTTGTGAACAGTATCAAGTCAAGCCGCTGCTGATGGATACGCATATCAGGCCCAATGCAAGTGTGAGCCAACCGAAATGTGTGCCCGAATAGTTCATAAAACACCAAATGGCAAATAACTCCTTCAGCTGTCGCAGCTCGCAGACTTTCAAGCACGCACCGAAAGCAAACAGTGTACACGCCCATTCCGAGCCACGGTGCTGTAAGTGCAAATTACACCATACGAGCACTCAATAAGGACCCAAACGGCGGCAATCTCCAGCCACGGCATCGAGTCCATAATTTCGTGTTTCACGAGGACGAATTCATTTCTGTGTGCTTACACGAGAATCAACAGCGCTTTGTTTGCATTATGGCCCCTTAAAAGCGGCGTGTGTAGCCTTGGCGAATCCTTCTGTATTCATATCCAATAAAAACAAATTACTCCTCGAGAGGACACGGAAAACAGCGCCCGTAGTGGGAGGCGAACGTGTGGCTGTCAGTGACACTCACAGTACACCTTTCGCATCACGAAATGAGCTTATGCCAACGATATACCCGCGCAACAGAACGACGTTATCTAATACCGGCTTGACATCTCATTTCGACACAGACACATCCGCAGATACGTACGGATGCGAGCTGGAGTTCCAAGTATCATCCGAAGGAATTCATTTTTATTCCAAAGGAAAACATAATTCGGAATATAATTTCCATATCCTGGGAGTTTTAATGTCAGCCCCACTATTCACTCCAGTCACTGAGTTATTTTTTATTAAAAAAAAACCTCTCGCTCCGGGACGGAACACTGTCGGCGGAGTTGCGCGGGTGACAGGGCATCATCAGATGTGTTGTATCAAAACTCAGCACCGCCGGCCGTGCGGCACGGGATTTCCATTTATAATTAAATTGTAATTTTCTCTCGCACACCGACAACGTGAGTGCATACAGAGTGATGGCAGTGCACGGGATTTGCTGAAGCTACTCGAGCTGGAGCTACTTCAAATGCCGGCGTAAGCACGTTCCACTGATGAGAGCAATGGCAGGATGTGATTTGTGGCAAGGGAAGCCTGCAACTTGCAACCTGGAGCCAGCATGTGCCAAAGGAGTTAATCACATATGTGACGCAACGGTGACTAAACGAAAAACGGACGCGAAGAATTCCATTAGCTGCTGAATTCATAACAGGAAATGGTCATCCTGCAGATGTGGCTCGGATGAGGCGAGGGACTACAGTTGAGCTGTAGGTGGGCGGCGTGGTAGAGAGAATTGAGATTACAAAGAGCCATTTCGTGGAATTATTGCGTTGCCATTCGGGTCGTAACACAATAGGAGTCCCTTCTTGTGGAGCACTCTGCAGCAGGTCACAGATTTGCGTAAATAGGGGATTATGTGGCTGGGCTGTACAAATGATTGCTTGCAGTGTTCGTGAGATATGAGGACGGGCTGCACGAGGCACAAACTGATGGCGTGCTCGTACATCCTCCTGGCGCTGGATCAGTGTTCGTAAGAGTTAGCCATTGTAAGTCTTTTGAACTAAAGGCCGCAGCTTTAATTCTCCCTCTGCAGCGCGTTACAACGGTTTAGGTGGACATAAGGCTAGCTTCTACGGGAGTATTCGCGCTGCATGTGCCGCTGTTATCTTTTGAGTCTGGGACATCCATAGTATTATGATTGTAGGGCACAAATCTGCGAAGGATTTCCGTCTTATTTGTCTGACTTCGCACATTCGAGAGCCTCCTATCAAGCTCTCAGCACGTCTACCTTAAACGGGAACGGAACTGTACGATGTGGTGCTTACCGTGGAGAGATATGTCCATGTCAAACAAACCATAGGAGCAGGTTCAAACATCGAGGTGCCTTTAATAACATCCTCACCAACTCCATCAATAATTCTCTCTCTACGTTGGGAATTTAGGGGTTTCGCCCGCAAGTGGATTGTTGCCATGCTAGAAACCAGAATCATCCAATCACAACTGGGTAACGGCCAAATCAGTCAAGCCGGGGTTCACCTCAACCTCTCTTATCTCACCACTCCCATGGCTGATAACGATAAATAAATTTCTCGTTGAGTTAGAAAGCAAGTTAATCGAAGTAGTTGCGTATGGGGACGACGCACAGTGGTCCCGCAGTGGAAATAAATACTCGAAGTGACATGATAACTAAAATCCCCTATTTATACTTTGGGAGAACGCAGCGTAAGAGGTGAACGATTTGACCTAAAGCCAAGAAATCAAGTGGCTCTAAGAATAGAAATTCCACCCTTGCACGCTCGCATCCGTTGTATAGAAAGTTTGCTGTTGTAGTATACAATTTGGAGTTTAAAGCTTGGAGAAGCCACCCGGCAGCTAACCTCCTTTTAGTCTAGGGCGGGCAACAGGTTTGATGTGTAGGAGTTTATTTCCATACAGCCAAAGCCTGGCTAAAGAAGCGCAACCCACGAAATGGCAAGAAGAAGACGATTGGCCTCGGATATTGCCCACCCTGGTGTGTCAGGGCACCATTTGGAGCCTGGCGTGAATGGCGGCGGTATGCTAGCGCCTGGCCTTAGCCCGAAGGAACTACGAGCAACCCAGCAGTGGCCTCGTGAGGAGCTATGGCTCACTCAAGGTATCCGTCGATAGCCAGTTTTCAAGCGACTATTCAATGGTTGCAGGTGTTCATTAAGGAACCGATCTTGTACACTATTTATACATCTGACTTATGAGCACGTAATAATTGTCAATCTGCTATGTTTCCTGATGATACCTGCACTCTCTCATCAGATGCGCCAGGTTCCAGCATTGTAACCAATTTGCAATCTGCATTGAATGATGTGCTACCGTATCTCAACAAAAATAAGATTATGATAAATGCTTCTAAGGCGCTGGCTGAAAAACAGTGCCAAGTATCTTGATCCACACATCCCAAAAGAACTGCGCCGTCTTGGCAGCCAAGAATGAATCAAGCCAATTTTTGATATTCTGCTCTGATGTGAACCGTATTTCAGTGAGGGTGTTCTGCGTCGACCGGAACAAATGGTAGTCAGAAGGGCCAAGCTCTGGGCTATAAGGCAGGTGGGGTAAAACTCCCCATCCACTGTTTTACAAATAAATCTTAACCGCAATAGAAACGTGGGGCCGAGCGTTGTCATGATGGAAAATTATTGCCTCGTGTCTGGTCGCATATTCCGGGAGTTTTTCGGCTACTGCTCTCCTCAAACGGATTAATTGTGTTCGGTAGCGTTGGCCGTTGATGGTTTCACCCGGTTTTAGCAGCTCATAATATAGGGCACCCTTCTGATCCCACCAAATACAGAGCATTACCTTCGCGCCATGGATATTCGGCTTTGCCGTTGATGTGGCCGGATTTCAAAACCTCTTTTAGTGCGTTCGCTCAGCTAGCGCATGTTCACCATAAACTTCCACCAAAATACGATGACTTTCGGAAGCAGTTTTCTTCATATTAAAGTAATGAAGAAGAATTCCCTTCAAAAACAGGCACAAAGTTCGACATATTTGAGTGAAAAAAAAAAAGTATTGTTGTTTACGCTTCAAATGAATGACATATACTTGAATGACGTACAATGACAGTAGCTTTCCAATTTGTTTCCCTCGAGCAGAAACATCGAGAGTGGAATTGCTTCTCGGTGAGTTACGATGCAATTCCCATAGAATTTGGGTGACACCACGGTATTGCCCTAGTCCCTCCCAGGCCCACACGCCACGCCACGGCCGCCGGTACTGTCGTACATGACTGTTGGCGATAAATATTTTTTCCATCCCGTGACAAGGAGAAAAGAAATAATCTTCAACCATAAAAGTTTGCTTTAAATATCAGAGATTTGTTCCAAAGTACAAAATGCTCCTGCCATCAGGACATCTGGATCCCCAGACGCCCCGGACGCCCCGGACACCTATCGGCCGGTTCGCCATCTTAGCCCGGCGGGCACATGAAGAGTTATTACTTGGATGCATTCCAGAAAATTTAAATTATACTGCTGCGGTATATCACCGGAAAATCCCTTATTCTGTGGGAGTACCCCCAGCCGGGCAGGGATATACACAATCCACCCGCACCACCGACAGCTTCGCCAGAGAGATACTCCTATCTACGGCGGAAATGTTTAACTTGTGTAGAATTTTCTCGAGCGACATTACCCAGAGCGATAAGGGTGGGCGGAGACCATTAGAATGATAAATACAGTGATTCTCGCGTGCAAGGACATCGCGCAATAAATTATTTTGTCGAAAATCCCAAACCACCTACTGCTCAACGTCAAATTGAGTGGAAAATAGAGAAACACTCGAAGAGGAAAATATCCTTGTGTTTCGGCATTTTTTGTTTTTTTTTTTTTGGTTCTAATAAAACTAATTGGCGAGCAACTAACCGAGAGCTAGTGGGCGCAACGGGGCGCATCAGAAAACCGCGGAGGAGCCGGGAAGAGCCGAAGAATGCTTGAGGAGCTCATAATGGCACCAACTGCAACGTAATCCTGTTTAAGGTTAAGTTATTGCTTCGGTCGCTCTTCGAATTGAATTGTTAAACGTTGAAGTTTCACCCACGCCTTCAAAACAAAAAATATATGAAAACGAAACGAAACCAACAGAATTGTGGGTGAAAAGTTTGAAAGGGCTGCGTGCGGACAGGGATAACCCATCCACCCAATCCCTCTTGGCCTTGTCTCGGTTAATGCTTAAACTTTCGCCTTGAAAGGAACCCTGAGAGAGTGCGAGTATGCGTACAATATGAATGCTATTACAGCGAAGTGAAATGCCAGGACAAACTTTTATCCCTGAAACGATGACTTATCACCTGATTTAGGAGTTAGCCGACGAGATGGAACTTTTCGGGGTGAATCCTTTAAAATTATTTAACGACTTTATTAAATCTTGTCGTGGCAGAGGCACAAAGAGGGCGAGGCGGAGTGGACAGCTCTAGAGTGTTGGCTCTGTAAGTGACACCGTGTTACATGGGCTGGTGGATTTCGGCCGAGGATTGTGTCGGAGAATGGAGGAAGGATAACTCAAGAGAGGGCTTAAGGCGCTGTGTGGTAATACGCAGATGCTAGCTAAGATTTCGAAATTTGATTTAGAGGCACTATTTGACTCAATTTCGTTACTAAATCAGGGGGGGGGGCTAATGGAACTCTTCTACTGAGGGGGAGCTGCTTGACTGATGTTTGGAATTCTTGGGGTGTGGGTATGAAGCGTCCCGACTCTGATGCTTCCAGAAACAGGCAATTTCTGCGTTCATCCTGGCTTCTCCAATTGAACATCAGCTAGAATGAAAGGGAGTCCTGACAGGGATTCTGCACAGAATGGGTGAAATCTTGTGTAACGCGATCTTTCTTTATCTGGACATGCAGTGGAATCGATCTCTGGCTAGCTGTCTCTAGTTTCACATGCCGAGTTGGTCGAAGTCTTTATCGATTTGCACGCGGGCGTACTCTGTTGCGCCGACTCACATGTTCAAAGTCAAAGATTCTTCGGTGACTCTTCTCAATCACCCTAGGCGTTGGATCCGTAGAGGCCATTCTGGGCTCATGTCGCTGTACAGTTCAAAATCAAAAATCAGTGTCAGAGATCGAGCGCAGACATTTTCTCTCGACTTCTTCGTCCGGCTTCGAGATTGTCAATCAGCCACGACGCGATCGTCGGCATTTGTCTGCATTTGTACGGACTTTAAGAAGATTTTGTTTGGCGAGTGTGTTGCTGAGTTCGTTACCTACCTTGATGAATTCTCTAACGTTGACGAGTTCCTCAAGCACAACTTGGCGAGTTTGGCAGGAATGTCAAAACTAGACATGACGGTCTCACTGTCTTGTCGTGAGACTTGAAAGTTGGTCGATGTCTCTTTGCACTTCTTGAGTTTTTCGCATGATCTGCTACAGTCAGAAGATCTGGTATATTGTGAATTCCATGGACGGATGAACCTATCAACTTGTTCCTATCTCGAGTACACAAAACGACAGAGGAAATTTGTGTACGCGATGTTAAAGAGACTTATCCCTCGATTGTTGGCGAGAGCAGTCTGGTGTCTCCTTTTGATGACCCGCCTTGAGAGTAACACCGACTCGTATGCTGTGACGGAAAACCGCTGTCACGCAATCCCTCTCTACGCAAGGGAGTCGAGCCTGGAAAAGCTTGTTGGTTGCGGCCCAGGTCCACCCCGGACTGCAACGCCAAACAAAGAAGAGGAAGCGGTAGATTTGACAATATCGTTGGAGTTGTCCTTTTACAGAGCGTCAAGTAAAACATCAAAGTGGACACTAGCTTGCTTGCTTTCTTGTGATTTGTCTCCTTCTCTCCTCCACAGTTGTAGCTGCTAACGATTACAATTTTTGTCAAGTCGTATCCTTGATTTATGCTTGTTAACTAAGGATTTCAACTCTCATTTTTGTTCAACTGCTGTTAATGCTGACGGCAACGTTTTAAACTGAAATTGATTCAATGTTGATTTCCTATCTGCACTTTGTTCCAAGGACAAACAGTAAACTCCCTCTCACACCCAAAACGAGCGGCGAACATCTATGTCATCCTCACCCCACACACCAGTCCCCTATCAGATAATCTGCATATCTGAGAAATCTAATTTGAATATAGTTTCCTCATTAATTCAAGAACCTTCCCGCCACCCACAGTTAATTTTAAATTAATGCGACCGACCATTCGCAGGCCCCAGCCCCAGCGTCATTCATCGCCCACCAAGTGCACCATCGCCAACATTTGCCGGTTTTTCATTCAAATCCGTCTGCGACAGCTTCCTAGGGATGACACCCAGCAGCTGTGCGCCCGTGTGTGCCCCTAATTGCCCACAGCGATACTCTCTCGTAAAATAACATTTTAGATCTGGCAAGGGGCAGCTCCGCTCCGAACGCTTTCGGTGCAGGAATCCATTCCGGTCCAAAGATGAGAAAAGGTAGATTAAGCCGCCTTTATATCCTGCAATTGACGAGGGTTAAATGGATGAGTCGCAAAAACGTTGCCCAGCTACCAGCGCTCTGCCCGCGCTGCGATTCCGGTGAGTTTGGTGCCAAGCCGGACGTTGGTATCTGTGGGGGATGGACATGGCACGTATCCGGCCAGCAGGGTCCCGTGGATCCAGGTAATACTCTCTCGAGTACCAAGGGCCATTATGTATTTGCGAACTACATTCGGATCAGAACGGGTATTGCTTGCGGGTACAGCGAGCTCCAGAGGCCCACACAAAAGCCGCTGCTGTTCAGCGGAGTTAGCCGGGCCATGTGTGGGTGGTGGTGGTGCCATTGCCTTTCGCATTACAGTCCACCCCAGTTACGGCTGTATTGCCTGCGGTGGAAAATTAATTAAATCGAGTAATGATTCGTTCCGGGCTCGGTCTTCACAATGATTGCTCATTACGGCTTCAGTTCGAGGGCAGGACATTGGTGTGTGTTCGGATGGACGGATGCCCCTCATTTGGTCAGCCGCAGCTAAAGAGACGAGTTCCTTTTTTGTTTTACGCACAGGACGTGTGTGTATGTGTGCCATACGGACATACGGTCATAAGTTCAGTGCAACCACACCGTTAGTGGATTAAATGAGCCGTGATTCTAGCCTCCGGGTAATCAAGTACCTGTTTCTTTGACGATGAGTCTGCTAATTAGATTGACCGGTTGAGTGAATAATTATCACGAGTTTATGTGAAGTTTTTTGAAGTGCTGCTGGTGAGGGCATGAGAGGCGAGTTGAAGGCTGCAGAAGCAACACAATGGATGCCAATTAAGTGGCATGCGATGGGGAATGGAAGGGATGTGGTGCTCGTTTGTTGGCCACTGCTGCGCTTCATCAATGGAATTTGAATTCAACAAATTCTTGTGGTTCTGTATTTGATACAACAGACTCCAGTGGGCGATCTGTGTAAAGCGAGTCTCTTTGTGAGAATCAAGTCCATTGGCATACAAATTAACTGCCAGCTATATGCCACTTGGTGGTCTGAGTTGAAAGCAACGTGAAGATCCCTGTGGGTTACAGCTCATGACTAAATGCACCTGATGTGAGACATCAACATTGGTTGAAGGATGTTTTCAGGTTCTATTCTTTGACCGCATAATTAATTGGGAAAAGAACGACTGAGTGGAATTCAATTCTTCAAAAACTCAATGCTGTCTGCTGTCACTCAAACGAACCCTTGATAGTCAGCAATTATCCATGAATGGCGCCTGTGTCGCTGAAACCGGAAAACCTTTCATCCTTGGTATGTGCATCAACGATCACATATTTGAGGTCACCCAAAATGCTGCGAAATGTAAGACATTCCTCGACCGGTGAAGCCTATATCAGCCCCAAGCTTGAGTACAGCGCTCTTATCTGGTCTGCACCTATTAGATAGCATCCAAAAGCTAGCGATAAAACTTATAGGAAACAACAATATCGCAAAGTCATTAGACGCGCTCAAACATCAACGTATAGTTTCCTCAATCGCTTTTTTAACAAACGATGCTCATGTGAGCTAGACAATTGCATTCTTCCTCTCCCTGAACTCACCCACAATACCCGTCTCTGGAGGAATGTTTATCAGTTAACCCCTTAGCCTACTTTTGGACGCACAGTTAAGTTTAGACGCTCCTTCCTCAGCCGCACCACACGAATATGGAATGCTCTTCCCAGGCTTATAATTCCCAGATATTTCAAGACCAATGTGCACAGGAACCTCTTCTCCATTTCTCCCTCTATACCTTCGGTCTGTGCAGTGTCTTGACCCAGGACACCAACGGCTATTAGTAGTAAAAAAACGAAATTTTTAATTCTGCCCAAAAAAATGTATGTGATGATGGATTGATTTAAAAAATCAATTCCAGATCTCTGATTTATGCTGGAAACAGATGTGCAGAATTTCTGCTGGCAGCACTGCATACATATCTGTATTAAATGTCATTAAAAAATTTATTTGTGCGTTCAAAATTAATTAATGTTACTTCTGTAATACCCTGCATCCGTTGCTTAGGAGAAATGAATGCCTAACGGCAGCAAAATTCAAACATAAATTTTTTTTTTTGTGTTGTGGTAGTATGTTCTCTAGAAATACAGACTGACTGCAGCGCTGCTCTGCCACGTATCAGCCACATATAATCTTGTGTATTCAAACTTTGCTGTATGAGAAATTCTGCACATCTGTTTCCAGCATAAATTTCATTTTCTGCATTGTATAAATATTTTTAACGTCACACTGCTGTCTATTAAATCACAGTGGACGTCCAGTAACGAATGCTCTATGTAACTAATTTTATTTTTTTTCCATTGATGGTTCTATATAACGAATGGCTTAGCGATCTTACGCTCGATATAACGTTTACTTTTGTCGGATATTGCCATTTTTTGTATGTATCCTTACTTACTATTTCTGTTGAGTGCATCTATTTGCTTTTGTTAATTGCTGTTAATGATCAGTTATGCTAACATACGTACATACATTTTTAAGGAAAAATTTAAAAGGAAAATAAGCTGTCACAATTTTTTAGATTTTTTACGCGTGACATTTTGCGCAGTATTTCTAGCGGTCGGTTGCTGATGTTTCCTAAAAAAAATTAAGTAGAATGTTTTCGTGAATTGTTTTGTTTATTCTTTTATTAATTAATTTTTACTTTTTTACATTCCCGGCCAGAAATGAACTGCCTCTTATTCCACCATCAGCTCTCTTTTTATTGTCATCCTCTTGATCCCGTTAACCCAGCTAGTTCCACACGTCAATCGAACTCAGCACATTATGCCACGTCCACAGTTTCTGGGCTAACCTAAACAAAGCGCATCCGGTGCCTATCCCAACAAGAATGACTATTGCCTTTAGTGGAGTCACTGTAGTATGAGGACAACATTGCTCATATCACTTTGGTTTTTGTGCTTTTCGAATGTAGGTCAACACAAAATCCCTTCATGACAAATCAACAATGTTCTCCTCGTAATTCAAAGAGAGTAAACAAACTCCGATCGTCTGGGTCAACACGCGAGCGGATGACAACTCATTCTACTGTAATATTCAATCCAACTCGTGGTCATCGATCGTAAATTGATAGTTGTTTAATCAACATTTCAACATAAATGTGAACATGAACTCCGTTGTAAAAATCACTTTTTTATATTCTAGTACTATTTAGACCAAAAAAAGACGATCGATATAACGAATGACTGCATTGTATAATTCGTTATAATGGACGTCCACTGTAATTGCTATTTATAAAATTTATATATTCGCTTATGATTATGTATTATTTTTAACTGTATTTATTATAACTAACGGTCCAGTAAAATCTTTATACAAAATATAAAAATTGTACTTATATTTGTGCAATCTGTAAGAGTCAAACACGGTGGATGAAATAAAGCCATACAAGTTCACTAACTACAAAAATAGAATCATAAGCAAGAAACCGCCACCGAATAATACAGACGTGCTTCAAACGTACTTATAAATATATACATAGGTTAAGTAATAAGATTAGACAAACTATTATGTTGATTTGGTTCTGCAGCTGCCCGAGGCGGTTAATAAATCTCCGCGCCTAAATGTGCGTAAGCAAATAATACAAATCGTTTTATTACAGCGCAAACCTTAAAGTAATAATATACATGCAGATTAAAAAAATGGTTGCCCAATGGTTTGAGAAATATTAAAAAGTCCATTTAAAACTTCAACGCCGTAGTATTGGTTTGTACCAACTGAATTGGCTTTCCAGTGAAGAGTTTAAATATTTGTGAAGCTCCTTCTTTAAATGGCTCTTCGGATTTGTATGAAAGATAGATCTTTGATAGACTGTTCATATTCTGGATTATATCATGCACACTATTTGATATCGACTCGATCAACTCGAACAACAAGATATTGCAGCCATATGCCACTTGGTGATGGTGTTTGGAGCAAATTAAGATTTGTTCCGATTCTTCAAATGTGTTGCATCTACTTCTTTTTCTTCCCACAGTACGGGCCCATCCAACCGGCTCTCGCCATCTGTCCTCACTTTCGCAGACCAAGCCAGTTGAGATCGCTCTCAACTTGTATGTGCCACTTTGTGCGTTGACGTCCTTGTCCCAACAGACTGAGTGGCGAAGTGAATTCAAAGTGTTGACATGCGAACCATGCAGGCACATTCGCATGCACTTAGCCTCTGTCTTGGAACTCATACTCTCACCTCCACGTGCTGAAATCCAGGGGCCTCACAAACGAGGCTGGAAAGTGAGCCTACCAGGGTTCATCTCTAATTTATGACGGCGGCGAAGGAGTCCATCAACTGATGGGCCAGCGGCGGCATCTTCATCTCCAGGCAGCTACTTGGTTTCCAGCGCTAGGTCGAGACCCTGGAATAGAGACGTCGTCGGATGAGCCCTTTTATTAAGCCAACGGTGGCGCTCATAGCCTGGAAGAGGCTACCGACTCCGGATCCTTCCTTACCCTTTTGTCCGCATAATACGTGTGTTATGGTTGACAACAGCATCGCATGGTCCACTGACTAGTTGACTATTCGTATCAGTAATCAGACCCGTAATATACACTTCCCGGATTTCCAACGTGGTTGAGTGCGCTTAATGCGAACATCATCTGCGAACCAACCGATCGAGTGCAGCGGATAGCATGCGTATCTATCAGCGGATAGTTAAGGATAAGCCCCTTTCACAGTGTCCACTGCTGTACTCCTTATATTCCGCCGATTGCCTTCATCCGCGGGCAAATAGTGCCCAGAACGGGGATTGAATTAAAATCGCTGTAAGGAACTCCGTTCTGGTCACTCTTTCAAGCTTGACAGATCCAGAGGGGTTGCAGAACCGATTTCATTCCAATCACCATCGCCTCCATTTACAAATGGAAGTCTGACCACCAAACGCTGGATGGTCCTCCTCTTCAAGCGTCTGACGCTTTGCTTTTAGCGAGATTTCCGAGTATTTTGACATTGATCTCATGCCGTTACACTATGACATTCCAGAAAATTGCACAGCTGCCGAAATAGATTGCTATGCTGCCGCACCTACAGCCCATGCATCGACTGCAAAGCATCATTTGATGGTTGAAAAGATTGTTCATACAAAAAAACGGATAGGTGCCTTAACCGGGCAATGCGCCATTGGAACTCGAGCACTTAGACTGGGTCTGCCCTGCAACGACTTCTGCAGATCAGGCAGCTTCTGAGGATAAAGCGGATGAAGATTAGGTGTATTGTCGACTTACCAATACGCCCGGACCTTTCGGTGGTCAGATCAAAACCAGTTGTTGAAACCAGGATGTCCGGGACACCATTGCAAGGGTCCGCAATTTGGAGCGGTTGAAATTGTTGTTTTAAATAAATATATTAAATTTACAAAACGAATTCTTTTTTCGGTCCAACGCATTTATTTACAATGCTTACCCGCATTAACACTGCTTCACAGTAAGTAATCTGACATTGAATGTCTTACGTTCCTTGTGTTGCTTAACAACAGCGTCCAATGAACGTTGCTCACAACATTCTATCAGAAATGCTAAGCAAGCTAAATTGTAAATGTTATATTTCTTCTTAGTAAAAAGGCTTTTTCAGGCATTGTTTGTGTTATTATTTGATGTCAAAAGTGCTTAGTCAAGGACCGAAAATCTCTGTTGGGAGAACTAAACTGCTTAAGAGTCTGAATTGTTAACAGTCAAAATATCTGTTGGAGATTTTGCATTTGATGACGAGGCTAGAGTTTTAGAAGTAGGAAGTTGCAGATATTTAAAGATCGGCCCTTGACTTTTCTTAATACCTTCTTTTTTTTTTTTTTTTACATCGATACAAAGTCCCACTTTCTCTCTCTCTCTCTTGCCCAAAGTGCTCACACTACGATTGAAGCAATTTGGTTTGACAGCGAAATGTCTGACATTTTATGAACAATTTTAGCAAAAAATAAACACAATCTGTCAGAAATATGCTGGTCAACTGGCATAATGGTGAACTTTGAACTTTATTTATTAATACAGTATGAATTTTTAGTTTTACATTGGCATCGCTATTGCACAATTTACAGAGATTTAGTTAAATAACCTTGCTACTGACAATTTATATTTTTGTTAACAATCTATATAAGAATTAATTATTTATGGCAGAGGAAAACCTGATAACAAAAACCTCTATACAGTAAAAAAAAAAGTATAAATATATGAATACGATTAAAAATGGAAGGTGGTGCTGTTCTTCTTTGATTTCAAATTATACACTTAGTAAAATAAATATATACATTTTTAATAAAATAAATAAATTATTAGCTAATTAAATAAATAAGTAACTCAATAAATAAATAAATAAACAGATCAACAAATAAATACATAAGTTAATAAATAAATAACAAGAAGGATAAATAAGTATATATATATATGTTAGTGAATAAATAATTAAATAAATTAATTAATAAAAGTATAAATAAAGGTATATTATGCATCATTATATAAACTTGAAATAAGGTAATTGTCAGATTGATTGCAAGACAATTTATGTCGTTCGAATAACTTCATCAGTCTTATAGAAACTCTTTCAATATTAGAGACTTCATGAAGCTCTTCAGTCGAAAAATGCCACGGTAAGTTAAGCATCATTTTTAACAGCTTATTCTGTGCGATTTGTAATTTCCTTATGTGGGTCTTTGCACAATGGACCCATACAGAGGAGCCATAAAACATGATGAGTTGAAAAACTGTTTGTTTTGCTTGTTATTACTGTACGGAAACTGGGATAATCTGTTATAATACACAATCATCATCGTATTCTTCTTCTGACCCGCAAGTTCCACTACAGGGGATAACCGCGCACGAGAGATCTCCAGGCAACTCGATCCTCCGCCATCGACTTTTACTCGTCAGAAGTTATGCCGAAGCGTAAACAGACAAGTTTTTGGACCAGGTCCAACCACCTCGTCCTGGGTCCGCCAAGCGTTCGCCTAAATGTTGGAATCGCATCCAACGCCTGCCTCGGAAGATGTGATGATACATAATTTCTTAGACACTGATCTAATTGAGGCAGTTTCGAAATTGGTTTGTTGTATGGGAAATTGCGAGAAATTGCCGAAACTACTCGATTTCTCCTAGTGGGAACATACTATAATACTCCGAAGCAGTTCAGCTTCACGTCGTTCTATCATAAATAGTAATGATGCTGAACCTGAACAGACCACATATTTTTTGACATACAGGTGGTCATCTGGCACAGGATGCCTTAAAACCACACAACCCTGGCCTACTCTCTACCCTAAGAGATCGCTTAGCCTGATTAGATTGAGCAGGACGAATCATAGAACTCTCATTGGCATTATAACAAGGCATTGCACCATAGGAACTAACGCCTCTAGACCAGGCCTTCCCTACAACGACTTCTGTAGAAGTTGCAGCAACGAGGATTAGGAAGATCCATAATTCTGCAGTGCTCTCTTATCCCGTAGGTTTAATCTTCTTAGGGAGCTTATTATTTTGATAGCCTGACTGAACTGAGCGACATAAGAGTGAGCCATCTTTTTCGCTTTATTAAAAGCACTAAAGGGTTTGCGGAATATGTATTCCCGGGTCCATACAATGGATCTATGGTGTGCCTGCTGTCTTTACAAAGCCATTTCGACCTAACCTAACCTACATATGCGCAGGTATACTCGTATGTTGAAACCGTATATAAAGATTTTTTAGTGTGTGAATAACTTACTAGGGGCGATAAAAAATTGGGTCTGCCCCAGGTGGCCATAACCCACGCTACGCCACTGATCAAAACTGCAATGAGACAAAATTTAACATGCCCACAAGATGCGTGTCGTGAGTATTATGACATATGGAAGAGCACCTCCCACTCTCCCACGCTCTGCCATAATGTTACCAATACACTAGAGGACGACACTATTGTCTCTTCTCTCTCTAACCGGCCACTCTAACACTAGAAGCATGAAGAACTGAGTAAGCATTAAAAACCACAATTATTTCGAGCACCAGAAATTGAAAAAAATGTGTGCCATTGTAACGAATCACGCATCGTCTGACAGATGAACACCTCGCCAGAGTAACCTCAAATAACAATCACCGACGTACGTGAACGGAAACCAAGTCTCCCGCCGACAGTCCACCGTATGAAAGGCCTGTAAATTCAATCCTGCGATGCAGGATGACAAAATGAAATAAGAATGTTATGTTTGTGCGTAAACGTTCCCAGTTTACTATTCACAGTGGAGTACTTACTTACTTAAGGCTGCGATTCGGGTGGACCAGAGACCAGAACAAAGAAGCTTCTCAAAACAGCTGGATCTTTAGCTAGCTTCTTCCAGCTTCCCACGCACTGCTGGTTGAGGTCCCTTTCTTTTTTTGGTTGCGTCACCTGAGTCGCGGTTTTCCTCTACCGCGCCTTCCCTCGTCACTAGGACAATGTCGCTCAGCAACTCATACAATTCGTTGTTATATCTTCGGGACCGACAGTGAAACAGTGTGGCCACATCTAAAATTCCACATCCTCTTGGGTTGTTTGAAAGTCAATAAATGATCCATCCGCTACGTCTTACTTCCCCATTGATCATCCTAGTTGAAGGCCTTAGCCGAAGGTCTCTACCGACGTCATACCCTTCCCATGAAAGACGTCGGCCACAAAAGCTGTCTTTCCATCAAACCGAAGCTGAATGGGAAGTATTCAAGAGCAATATTGCATGTCCTTCATTTTCGTCGAAAAACATTTTATACAGTTCAAAAGTGCAATCACATCCTGAAGCCATAAACCCATCGCTCAAAGGGAAGACAGCCAATTGAGCATCCCTTTCACTAAACTTTTTCATATCCATCTCAATTTGAGAGCCCGTTGTGCAATCTTTTACGTAAAACGAAACCAGTTGTCTGTTCATTCTCATTCTCCTCTAAAAGCCAACGGAAATAGCTCCACAACTCATCTCGCTCCTCCACCTCCACCATGTCTCTGGCGTGTTACAGTTTCCAAGTATGAGCACATTTTGAATGTCATTCTAGTCCAGAAAGCGCCAACCAACAGCAGCTCACCCCTCATGTGCACATACCAGAGAGACACATATTTTTCTTTCACACAAATTCCAAGCGAACTTAAACGGATTTCAAGACAAACGGTTTTCTTTTCTCCCTTGCGCTTCTTCTCGCCATGCTACCGGCGGTGGTGGATGAGTGCGAGTGGCTGGGGTGGCAGGCCGACGGCACCAGCAACAGCAGCCGGAGAAACAATTTAATCGCAAAGGCATTGAAACGAAATGTGTATGGCTGCACGAAACACCACAACTCATTTAGCAGTGATGGGCACCCTGTACCCTGCTCCACAAAACGAAAGGAAAACAAAAAGAAATCCATTTTCACAAAGAAAGTGGGGTAGAAGAACATTGGCAACGACGAGTAGAGCTTGCTCCCCTTTCAGGAACTCATCCCCCAAACAGGGGTGTGTGTGGGTTGGGGGTGATTTAAATTCTCTTCTTAGTTGGTTGGCGCCAGTCACCCTTACGTGAGGCGTTGTGTAACTAAAATGTTCAGTTATTTATGTCAATGTGAGGTGCAGTAGGTGGGGGATGGTCGGCTGAGCTGCTTCTGATGGATTTGGTAACGCCTCCACTTGGACATGGTCGTCATCTATCACTTCAAAGGCTTCAAGTGACACTTACACTGGAATTGAACTAGGACACTGGGACAATACTGCACCCACCACCCTTTTTCTCAAATTTGACCCACTTACCCACGCTCGAGTTGTTCCATTTTGCCTTCAAATCAAGAGACAGAGATGTTCCGTCTTGTCCCACGTCAATGTCACCTGTCAACCTTAAGATTTGGTATTTGTCCCAAGAAGGCTTAAAGTCCTGTTGTTTGGAGTACATTTTTCATTTTTTCCATACCGTTCGCTGTTGTCAATCAATCTGCGTGTGGGGTCTGTGGGTTGGCATGCTGAATCGATTGTGACTGTGGCTTCTTGGAATGCTGTGTGAAGCACTTATTGGATTAACCTTCGGGGAAATGAGTTTTGAAGGAAAGCCGGTTCATTTTCCCTGGAATCAGTGCCTGATAGGCACTTCGACAGACATGACATTACGCATGAAATTGTCATCGATTCTTTGTGGTAGAACTGGGAGAGTGACAAATATTGGCTGTGACGGAGCGGGGATGAGTTTGATGTTTCTGTTATGACATGAATTTGAAAAATAATTTTCGGTGTGAGAGGAGCGTAAAAAAATGTATAAAATAGGCCCGGTTTTGATTGAAATTCGCAGATATGCGTTCTCGTTGAGAATCGTCGAAACCAAGCAATGGAACATCTCAAGATGGCTGCCAATTTGATGTGGGAAAAGCTAAACCGCGAACCAGTGTTCGGCTTTCAGAAGTCGCATCTCGGAGTAGATCGAGGGAAAAAGTGAAGTAGTATTGTGTTGTCGCGGATCTGTTTGACTGACAGGATAGGTGGTTGCTATTTGCCGTCCCTCTGGCGTGGATTCGAGGACTTTCCGTCCGGAGGATTGGTTTTCATCCGTTCTACATGACCTAGCCATCTCAATCGTTGGGTCTTATCTTTCCTGGCTAAGTCGATGCCGCTGAAGAGCTTCTAAAGCAGAATTTTCCTCTCAAAGCAAACAAGAGCACCTTCGTCCGCTTTTGACAAAGTCCATGCCTCATATAGCAGGACTGGGGCAATTAAGGTCTTATAGAGAGGGTCACTTTGGTTGTTCGAGAGAGGGCTTTGTTAATCAGTTGCTTTCTTAGCCCAAAGAAGCAGTGATTTGCAAGAGTTATTCTTCGTTTGATTTCAGTGCTGGTGTCGTTGTCTAAATGTATAGAGGTTCCTAGTTAGACAAGGTCATTGACTACCTCAAAGTTATACCTGTCTACTGCGACGTCCTGTCCGAGACGTCGGTGTTGGGAGTCCTTTCTCGTTGACAGTATATACTTAGTCTTGCTTCTGAAAGACTGTTTCTCTGGTGTTGGCGTGCAAATTTTGAACAATTCTTTCAAGGATGATGTTAAAGTCGCCTTGTCTGAATCCTTTTTTCACATCAAAGGTCTCAGTTAAGTCTTTATCGACCTTGATGGAGCAGCGTGTATTCTCCATCATCATTCTACACAAACGGACGGGTTTGGAAAGGGTGCCAAAAAAAATAATGCTGTGTATAGCTCGTCTCTATAAATGCTGTCATACGCGTGATTGAAATCAATGAAGAGGCTATGGGTATTGATTTGTTGTTCCTGGGTTTTTTCCGAGATTGGCCGTAGCGTAAATATTTGTTCGATGGTGGGTTTTCCTGGCCGTTAGGCGTTAGGCGTTCACATAACACGGCAGATAGTTCTTGTATGCGATGTTCAGAAGACTGACGCCTCTATAGTTGGCGTAATTCAGAGGGTCTCCTTATTTTATTAGGGACCTTATTTTACAGACGTCGCTATATCTAGCGACAAATTCAATCAATGGCTATTTGTGATACAGCAAACATTTTTCAATTTCTAAGGTTTCGATGTTTGTGGAGGTCTGTCTCTCAAACAGCTCATAGCATTGGGATGAAACTTAAGGAATGCATAGCCTTTGTTAGATTAGCATTCAGTAGAATACCGATAATGTAATAATCCAAACTGCGAACTCGTGAAAATATTTTGCTATTCGGAAATGTGTTTTGTTTTTCTAGCGGATTTTTAAAACTCTCGGTGACTTTCAATAAAATTAAGTCGCTACAATAAAATCTAGTGGATTCTGGCGATTTTTCATTACCATACCGTTTTCATTACAAACCCTGTCCAAAGCAGCTTCAGGCAATGTATTGGGCGTTTTTCGGCTACTGCTCTCTTAAAACGGATTTGCGTGTTTCGGTAGCGTTGGCCGTTGATGGTTTCACCCGGTTTTAGCAGCTCATAATACAGCACATCCTTCTGATCCCACCAAATACAGAGCACTACCTTCGCGCCATGGATATTCGGCTTTGCCGTTGATTTGGCTGACTTCCAAGCCTTTTAAATCGTGCAAACCACTTTTGGCACGTTCAGCTAGCGCATGTTCACTTCCACCAAAATACGATGACTTTCGCCAGCAGTTTTCTTCATATTAAAGTAACGAAGAAGAACTCCCCGCAAAAAAAATTGTTCATGCATAAAGTTTGACATATTTGTCTAAATAAAAAATTATTGTTGTTTACGCTTCAAATGAATGACATATGCTGAAATGACGTACAATGACCAACGCATGTTGTTGTTCCAATGGAATAGTACAAGTTACGCCATCTCTTAGCAAACCGCACGAATTAAGTTCATCGACATTAAGAGCATCGACTACATCTCTGATTTCTAAAAAGTACTTTAAGTGACGTGCACATTAGGCTAAACATTTCTGAGGCGCAAATGTCAGTGCTTCACTCTGTTTGCAGCAGAATATTGCTATAAATTCTAGAAAAGACTACTAGACTGTAAAAATTGATGTTCACATAACACTAAAACCTTATTGGACATATCTCCGTATCTCAAGTCTTAATTAGCTTTAGATGCAATAAATTCTGCAATGCTGTTCACTGTTTTAAGTGAAGGGAATATGCTGAAACAAAGTTAAGATGAATATACAATTGAACTGGCTAAAGAACTTTGATTTTTCGACGGCAAAACAGACAAGATTTTACAGCCAAGACACAACAAGCTTTATATAATGGGGTGTCCCAGAAGATACTGTTAAGTTTTGGACACAAGTTGTGAAATCTAAAAATGCTGCAGGTGTAAACAATTTGAAGAATTAACTGAATCGGCAATCACTGTGCTATCCTCTCTAATGCTGAAGTGAAAGAAGTACTAGTACAAAGACCATACACAAAAACAAATTGAGAAAGCGACCATAATTTCAATAATAACAATCGAACGTCAGATTAAAGTCGGAAAGACAAACAAATTACATACTGATCTAAAAACTATAGCTGGCGCCGAGGCGAACTTGGGAGTAACAGCCGGCCAAGAAGTGAATAACCTCTAACTTTTTTCTTTTGTCCAAAATGTCTTTTCTTCTCAGCTCGAGTGTATTTTCTTTTGATCGAGAATGTGTTCACTGTTTTCTTGTTTTTTTTTTCTGTCTTTGTATCCCCCTTTTATCCTTTTGATATTTTAGTGAATTCTAGCGGACTTTTGCAATGCAAGAACTAGCATTTCCAGCGGATTTTCTTTTCCCTCAGCGGCAACACTGATTGTATGCCGAAGGTCACGCTCCTCAAAGTACACCAGCTTCACTGATCTATTCAGAATCAGATTCGTCTCTACCACCATCCCCCGCCCCACTCCCGGCAGTCTGAATTTAAGTCTCGCCAAGGTTAGGTATAGACAAATTAAACATCAAGAAAATACATTCCACCATCCACTGGAGAGCATCACCCTCTCACATGCATCCATTCCCAATCCGAAAAAGCACTATGTCTCACACTATCCCTCAATCTGCAACTACTTACTCCCAGCAACATCAAACGACGCCGAACAAACTGAATTATGACGAAGTGCAAGCAAAGGGATTGGTGCTGGCACAAGCCGACTAACAACAAAGTCACTCCTACTGCCGCAGCAGAATACACAGTCGAACCCTACCTTCGGCGCCGTTCGATCCGTCCCTTCATTTGCTCGTGTCTCCAGTTGTTCTCTTCCTCTGCTCGAGGACGATAAGAGCTTCTTAATTGCTTCCGAACGCCAAGCAGACCCACCCAGTCGATGTGTGGGAGCGTAATGGGGCTCGTAAGCAGCCATCGGCCGAACACATTTGCATCCGTCATCGTTGTCTTGTGCTGCTACGGCAGGATGACAAATATTTGTCGAACGTGCAAATTACATTCGACAGAATAATTCACATCCAACGCAGAACTCAACCGTATCGCCCCACAACCCACGCCACAAGCCCGCCACGAATCAGACGCAATGCAAAAGGTACTCCAGGACTCGGTTGTTTTTCCTTTTTTGTTCTGCTTAAAAAATAAGTTTTATATTGAAAGTTCAGTCAAAGGAGTCCGAGGAGATTATTTCGTCTCCTCTAGGACGTCAACGTGTTGTCCTCGTCCTCGCCCTCGTCGTCGCTGTCGCCGTCACCGTCGACGCCATCGTTGGCGTCCTTTGAAAAGTGTTTTGTTCCAGGGTACTGGGGCTCGCTTTTTCCGTCCCCTTTATAGTCGTCGACGAGAAAATTCAATTAAACTTCACTAATTGACACGAAAAAGTTGGCCAAACTATTGCTTCGATCTTACTAACTAGAGGGCCTTCGCACAGTTCGAAGCGAAGGCCACGCCGACCGACCGAAGGCGGCGCAAAGGAGTGAGGGAAACCTACGTTCCCAATAGGATTTGTCCGGGGCAAAGTTTTCTCGTTAGGGGATTGAGTTCTTTATTGCGACGGTGATGGTGGTGAACGTGAAGTTGATGGGTGAAGGCTGGCGAAGGGGTGGATCTGGAGATGATGGCGTGCAAACGATTATATTCCATTGAATCGAAAGGCAAATTGATAAAGCGATGTTTCCAATCAGTAAGTGTGAAGAAACGGGGTCCTTTGGGAGGTGGCCCAAACCGGGGGCTAAATGCATTTATGCAGATGCGAGCGGACCTGCTGCGGCCTGCGACTGAACTGTGGGTAGTTGTCGAGGCGATTGCGTAGCTGTAGATAACTTTCAATTGTTCCCTAATCAGTAACTCTGACGGCGAACTCGGAAAGCCTTGGCACATCGTAATTGGATTCAAGAATCGGTGCATTGATACATGTAGGCCGTTGGTTGTCTATGATGCGGCTCTTTGAGTGTGCTAATCAGTTGCTACAACTAGAGGATAGCTTGAATTTATACGTTTTTTTTTCGTACACGGCTCTTTAATGCAGTTGAACTAGAATGAGCATTGTTGGTTTTGCGAGCAGTTATCGTTCACCGTTTGCTTGTAAGCTTGAGACTTCTAAACTATAGATTCATAGTTCTCTTTGAATTGGGCAGCGAATTGGAGATACGAAACAACAACAAACATTTCTGAGGACTGAGCAGGGGTCGTGTTTCGCGTGACTTAAACGACAAAAATTGTATCCTTTCTCCATGAAATTGGCGCTAATAACAATCTTCTGATGGGTATCAGCTCCAAGGAATACTGGATAACGAATATTGTGTTTCAACTCTAATTTGTAAACACTTTATGGCTGAGCATGATGGAACTGTGCTGTGTTGAAACAACAGGAGATAGCCCGAGAAAGAGCCGCGCAATGAGTGACTGACTTGATGGCTTGTCAAAAGAGATAGTCGAAGATGTCACCAGTGAAGGCAAGAACTACTTTCATATTTTACGGGTCCACCTTTCCATAATTCAACTTTTAGGAGACACAAATTGTACCCACCACATGTATGTCAACTTCATCCTAACGACGTCCCCGATGGGAAGCAAGCCAAAGCTCAGACTCAGGGCCTCATTGAGCTGAAGGCCCGAATGTTTCAAGTTACCAGAACCATGAGATGTCAAGGAATCCATAATTGCTTCTGGGAACTTAGGCAAACTTCACCTGTCATTTACGTAGATTTCGACTGATTACTCAAAAGTGAACGAAACTTAACGAAACTGAGTGAAGTCGGTGGTCTTCGTTTCATTTAGGTAGATTTCGACTGATTACTCAAAAATTGACGAAACTTAACGAAATTGTATCCATAATTGCTTCTGGGAACTCATGCAAAATTCAAACACCACCTGTCATTTACGTAGATTTCAACTGATTACTCAAAAGTGAACGAAACTTAACGAAACTGAGTGAGGTTGTTACTGTGGTCACACAGCATATCATTAAGGTATTCCTTCAATTGCTTAAGTTGACTACAGTCTCCTTAGGTGCAATATGATGGGACCTTAAGTCGAAAAATAACTTGGCCTAGTCCTAACTCGAAGTCCACAGCATCTTCCTCTTTTTCGGCTGTTCGTGGTGAACCTGGGCCTAACTGAACATGCCTCTACACTCAATAAGGTGGTGTATTAGATGCTTCCTACGTACGTTCAGTTGATTGATGCCCCTTTCCAGGTTTGTGCGCCCGATTGATGTTCTTTGTTTTTTTTTCTTTGCCGCCTCGTTTCTCGTCGTTGATTTTAAAGATTACATCGCCACATGAGACGAATGATCGATTGGTGCAGACCAGATCGGTACAATTCGTCGTTCAGTCTCAGTTTTGTTCCTCTACTTATTCAATGCAAGACCCATCCTAACCCTTCCTTGTCGATGCTCACAATAAGCCACTGACAGCACGTGATAGACGATGCCACTGGTATTGAAGTTGGAGTTGAGAGCTCCAGATCTTCTCTGGCGCACCCAATAAACTTGCGTGCATTTTTTTGTCCGTCCGAACACTGAGCTGTTCTTGAATGCTGAACTGACCTGAACTCGATCGGGCAGTGTAGTGTCGAAGAGGTTCTCCGAATTCGAAATTAATCGTTTCAGAAGGTAAAACAAATAAATTGCAAAATGATCTGTCACGCAAGACTACTTACCTTGTCCGGATGACTGTTGCATAGTACTTTCTTGTAACTCGCTGACCCAAGAATGAATGAACTTTATTTTAAAAGTAGCTACGAAGGACACCGCATTCGTACTTTCAGTCTTAACACTACTCCACAAACGAAAAGTTGCAAGATGCACTTAGTTCTCAGTGGTTTTCACATTACAAACTTTTCCTTAAGTAATGACGTTCGGATTTATCGGGGACACCTTATCAGTCGGCCATCTCGTAAAGGCACGCAGCGGGGTGGAAGGTGCCGACCCTATCATCAAACTTCTAGGCGAGTTTGGAATAACTTCAGAGAAGTTTGTCATAAAGAGCAACAACGAACCCAAGGAGAAACGATGTCAGAGGACTGACACTGTCTACCGATTTTATTTACTGAGATTTGAGTACAGAAAGAAGTCGGAGTTTCATTTATGTTTGATATCGGCAAAACGAAGAATACGCTGTCACCGAAAAATAAACTGTTCCATCCGTGCAAAGAAGCTCACCACAATAAGTCTGGCAAGTGAGTATTTGGAAGACTAAGCAACAGTCAGAGACCGCTTCACATCAGAAGACATACAGACAGCCACGTGAGTTTAATATTGTCGAATACTCGCCTGACCAACTTCGCAATCGATGCACCCCAATTAATGAATCGAAGTGATACACGAGTTAACATTGTGCAACATAAAGCATTGCAATGCAATAAGTGAGCCAGGGAACCGGAATTCAATGACTTCTGGAATCCCTTTGGGTCGGTCGGTAGGTACAAATCGAATAACAAATAAAAAATATCAAAAAGTGCTTTTCTTTAACTCGTGCACAAAATATTCCTTATTTCCAAAAAAATCAAATAGCTGTTATTTCTTTCCTTACATCTTTAGAAATTGCGGTTATTTCATGAAATTTTAATACAGTCGAACTTAACTATAGTGAACTCCTATATAATGAAGTTATCCGTATAATGAACAAATTTCAAACACTCAGCTTTCTGGTTCTGTTTTAAGTGTATTTTTCTCTCCGTATAATGAATTTCTATACAGTGAATAAATTTTCTAGTTGGAAATTTTATTTTCATACGTTTTGTGTCTCCTTATAATTTTTTTCATACTACTTTCTCATGTCCAAATGTTTTAACATCTGCACAAATATCGACCGTAACGGTAATTTTACCCGTTAATTTTTTGTTTGTTGGATGTCTCCTTGTCTGTTTCATTCATTTTGAATGCACACAAATATCTTGAACTTCGACGGTCAGTGATTATAGTAAAAATTTCGCACCGAAATAGTATTTCTCTTGAAAAAAAGGTGTTGATAATTAATAAAGTTGAGGAGGGAGTAACACGAAAGAAAGATATTGCCAAGGAGTTTGGAATTCTTCCCAGTTCATTGCCAAACATTCAAAAAAACAAGTCAGTGGTTCTAAAAAGTGCAAAAGACGGACAATTAAGTACTAAACGCAAAGGATTTCGAACATGTCTTTTTGAGGATATTGATGAAGCAATGCTGCGCGTGGAAGGAATCTTCATGTATCTGGAACAATAATAAAGTAAAAGCCAAAGAGTTTGCGGATGCCCTGGGACACAAAGAATTTGAAGCGAGTACTGGTTGGATGGATAAGTTCAAAAAACGGCACGAATTGTTCAGAAAACCTTATGTGGAGAAAGTGCTGACGCCAACTTACAAGATCGGAATGATTGGGTACTGAACGTTTTGCCGAAACTGATGCAAAAATACAAACAACCGACGAGACTGGCTTATTTTTTAAATGCTTGCCAAATAAAACACTGGCATTTAAAAATGAGAAGTGCTTTGGCGGAAAACATAGCAATGAGCGAATAACCGTTCTGATAGCAAGCAACATGACCGGGTTAGAAAAGCTTAAATTGCTTGTTATTGGAACAGCTAAAAATCCACGATGCTTTAAAGGTATGAGAATATTAGATGTGCGTTATGAGTCTAACAAAAAGGGGTGCATGACCGGGGAAATTTTTACAAAATGGCTTTTACAACTCGACAAAAAATTTGCTTCTCAAAAGAGGAATGTATTGCTGTTTGTTGATAATTGTACTGCGCACCCCAGGGATGTAAGGGATAAATTGAAAAGTATTGAGCTTCATTACTTCAACCAATGGACCGAGCCATTATCCACAACATAAAACAACTTTACAGAAAGCAAATTATAACGAACATGATGGATGGAGGCAATCCTGTTATTGCCATAGATTTTCTGCAAGTCATTCGAAATTTAAGCACAGTATGGAACGTCTACTTAAAACCAGAAACAATTGCAAACTGTTTTAGAAAGGCAGGATTTTTTAAGGATGACAATCAAAAAGGATCTTTGGAATGGAATGAAGAGGACTTTTTACCATTATCCCATTTGGCAGCTTTACAGTCTTCATTTCAAGAAGTAGCAAATAACGATGCATCATTTGAAGACTACGTTTATATAGATACTGATGTGCAGACCAGAGAAAACCCATCCGATGAAGATATTCTTAATAGTGTTTTGGAAAATCGTGGAGTTCAGGATTCCCAAGGTTTCTCTTGCAAAATAAATGTTTGACAAAAATTACATTAACATTACATTACATTAACAGATCCAGAAATTGATGAAGATTTGGCCAGTGAAGAAGATTTGGTAGAGGCGGTGTTACCTACAATAGGTCGAGTTTCTTCATCTCTTAATGAACTTCGAACCTTCGTCGAGATGAAAAGCAATATACTGGATAATGTGTTTAAGTCTTTAAATATATAAGAAAACTTTGTTGAGGAAGAAAAATGGAAAGTGTAATCCAAACTACAATACCTCATTATTTTAAATACAATTATATATGTATATAATTTCTGTATAATGAAATTTCTATATAGTGAAGTTTTTTTTTGGTCCCGTGTGAATTCATTAAAGGGAAGTTCGACTGTATTATTTGACCCTCTCGTGCCCAATGTTCGACATTGTGTTCCGTTCTCATTTTTCTCATTTTCAGTGCTACGATATTTTTATTTCTATTTTTCTAGTATTTTTTTTTTAAACAACCGGAAATAATTGCGGCGTCAAGCGATAAAGCGACTGTCACCACATGTCACATGAGAACAACTTCCTTAAAGTGGCTACAAATTAGAAACGCTCGCTTCATTATTTATGCTCTTGCTATGATTTCAAATTTTGTTATTTTATGTCTGAGATATTTTTAATTCAAATTTAACGTAAAAAATAATCATTATTGCAAGAGGCAATGGAATATAGCACATCTGTATGTAAATTTCAAAGTGCATTCAATCGTGTGTGGGGAAGTTTTGGACTTTGTGAATGATAAAATATGCCCAGTCGGCCATCTGCTGTTGAAGTAATGGCTCAACCATAATGGCCAAGTCACAAAATCGCGTTGGGCGTTGATAAGGTTTAGTACGCGTTTTATAGAGCTTACGAGAATATTATGTCAAAGCGCGGCTCCCTCTCTTTTCCATGAAAGGCGAGCGTTTCACAAGTAAAATGGTCAGAAATTGAAGAATTTTACCAGAAAAAAAGTTCAAGTATTTCACATAAAAGTAGTTGCTCAACCTGCCAACAATGAAAAAATCACGAGTAAATGAAAGTAAATTGTTTCACAACTGTCCAAAACCCGAGTTTGTAGAAGTAGCTCCATGCAGAAATTTGTGATCGCGATTTCCATCATAAGGTCTGTGAACTATACAAGCAACACCGCTGCAACAACAATGCAACACTTGTTTAATGGATTTATGTTGTACTTAAAATGTCAGAGCACGACCGCGCAAACGCGACATTGTGAGATGGATATAATAGACGGGAATTAATTTTAGACATTAACCGGATACACAGAAACCTGGCTATGTTGTGTACGTATATGTAATGTTCAGTCCAGAGTGCTTAATTTAAATGTACACAATTATAAAAGAAGTTATGGTCATATTGCCAAAATTTAGGAGTAGAACAAAAATAGGTTAAACCGCCCAATGATTGACGCCTTAAGAAAATTCACAATAGTGTTACGTTAGAAGAATCAAACTACAAGACAAACTTTGTTTAATTCATTGCCTTGTCAGAAATATAAAAAAACAAATAAGGTCAGACAAGATGTTAATTTGTGAATAAAAAAACTAAAAAATATAGTAATCATAAAATTCACGAAACGAAGCAAATAAGCGCCTGCAAGAAATCTAGACATTTTTAATTTGTAAACACTTTCATGTAAAGCAAAAGGATTTTACATAGCATTGGATTACTTAAGTTTCTGAGGGTTAAGTTTGCGAACATTTCCAGGTGAATATAATTGTTTTGTCCGTGGGGGAGACATGATCCAAATCTGTCAATTGAGTTAATTTCATATGAATGAGCAGGAATAAATTCTTCCCATGCTACTCCAAAGGTTTTATTAATTGAGTGCATTATCTTGAGACATTTTCCTATGGAAATTTGTGAGTGCTTGCGCAAGAAATTATCCTGCACAGGCATGGGGGATTTTTATATTACGGCTTTTGCCAACCATTTCTTTGTGTGTGAACAGGCTGAATGAGGAAACTTGTGTTCACCATCGGTTCCGTGAGCGTCCTCTATTGCGTTGTCAAACTGGTACAGGGTCGAAGACTCTTTCGGCTGGGACGGTGTCGTCCATGCGCTCTCCATAGCCTAAACATCTTAGGCATTGAACCCGTGGACACTTAAGTAGGCCCATGTCGCGGTACAGTACGTACAGTTCTTGGTTTAAACTTCTGCTTAAAAACCGTCAACGCAAGTAGAACCGAATTCCGTTTCCATTTCCAAGCCACCAAAATCTTTATTGGCCTCGCTGTGTTCGAGGCTCACGTCATTGTCGTCAGCGGACGCTAGCAATAGTACGGACTTTGAGCA
This sequence comes from Eristalis tenax, assembly GCA_905231855.2. NCBI lineage: Eukaryota > Metazoa > Arthropoda > Insecta > Diptera > Syrphidae > Eristalis > Eristalis tenax. The sequence goes on from HG993125.1 coordinate 94,064,815, forward strand.
GATCATGCCTCTTGTGTTGGCGAGTGAGTTTTGCATGACCCTCTCAAGAAAGGTGTTAAAAAAGTCACATGACAGCACGTCTAATGGAGCAGGGAGAGTTATCCATCGTCATCCTGCACAACGTTAGTAGTTTGGCAGGAATATCAAAACTACACGCTGTCTTATGCGGCTTTAAAATCGACAAATCGGTGGTGAGTGTCAATCTGCATTTTTTGTGTATTTTCCAGAGCTCCATCTGGTATCTGCTTATCCTTATATTCAATTATTTTTTTTACATGTATAAACTCTTACGTTTAGCCTCACTTTTCACTTTCAAATTTATTTAATTTTAAATTTTATTTTAGGCTAGCGTATTGCCTTACGTTGGGCACCAATTATAACAAAACCTACATCGTGAGGAGTTGTACCTCAGCTAATTTTGTTTGTCTTGTTCTTCTTTTTATGTACCTAATTTCATCTTACATCTATTCTAACAATATTGTCATATCTTGAGTCTATTTTTATATACTAGGCAATCATTTTCTGATAAGCATGCTACTATTGTGTGTGTAGCTTGTGTGGTGTCCAGTGATATGGGTATGTTATGCCTTTGTCAGTCGTGGGCTTGCTCGATGGTATGTTTCTACGATCGACATGATTTGAGACTCCAAGAAGGGTGGTTATCAGTGTATTGCGTTAACTTGTATCTCCAATGTCATACTGCTTGAGATATTTTCGAACAATCGTGATGAAGTTAGTACGTAGTTCGTAAGTGTTAAGCAAACTTTTAATGCACACTCAACTTACCAAGCAACTGTGAAAAGAAGAACTTTTCTACTAAAAGGTTTATCTGGATTACAGAAATCCATTCAAGTGCCACTCAAATGCTCGTTATCTGCGTGGGCCGAGTAAGGGTCAACCTCACATGCAACTAGTCCCCGTCGTATCTACCTCAATGCACCCAAAGTGCACATCTTCAATTAGGACCAACCCCATCTGATATAAAACCCTTCAATTCACTTCAAATGTTCCACATACGCACGAGTAATCCACACCTTCTTCGAACGCACACCAAGAGGACCCCCAAGGAAACTATCTCTCTCTCTCTCTCTCTCTCTCTTCCCACCCATCGGGCAACCACATAGTTTAACAGAATCTAGGTCCTTCCACCCGCACTGTAACGTTCGCACAAATTGCTTCATTTCCCGGAATGTGTACTGTCATCGCCCGCAGATGAGCGGGCGAGTTATTTGCTCCTAAGCTCTGCAGTCCGTCGAGGAATCCAGTGAGCGTCTGCTGAAAAATTCACCCCTAATCATGATGAACTGTTGAATAAGACAACGATAACGACGACGACGACGATGACGACGATTACGACGTCGACGACAACAACTGACGGACCCGAGACAGATATCACTCATTCATGAGCCGGATAAATTGCTGTCGAGTCTTGCTCCTGCCGGTTCTGCAGAGTTGCTCACTTTCCCCGCCCAAGTGTGTAGTGTGTTGTTCGCGTCCCTTCATCACATTTCTGTTGTGACTTAATCGCACTCTATTGTGTGTGGAGGAGAGAGACATTCCAAGGGATGTACTCATTTCGTTTTATGATCCTGGGACACCCCAAAAGGGAATTAATGAAAGTGCGGATATTTTACTACCTGAATTCATTGAAAGGACATCTTGTCTTTTTCTTCAAGCTGTTTTTGTGCTCTTTTTGCCTGTCGTCGTCCTCATTCCGCTCATTCTTCCTTCCACCCCTCTGGCCATGGACCAGCGGACCATCCGTGATGGCATTTTATCGAGAGCTTCCTCTTCTGTTGCTAAACATCGGCAATAAAATCGGATGAGCATAAAAATAATCGTTAGACTTGATGTGACCGAACCAACAAACAAAAAAAAAGAGAGAACTAAAAAGAAGAAGACATCGGAAATGTGGAGGAACGAACCGAAATGGACGCAAACAAACTGCCCCGGAGAACAGCAATTTCGGTTCCATAGCCCCGACTATAAAGAGGTTCAGTTTCCCATTAGTTTTATGGCGAATATCCTCTACACTTCACAAAAACCGAAGGAGACTCTAGAGACAGGACGAATGAGAGTTCACTCGACCGCACCACACACACACACATACACTGCTTGTGGTGCGAACGGGAGAGATCGAGAGGTTGCAGAGGGAGAGGAAAAATAATAATTTCCGTACGAAGGGTGGTTTTTTATTCCAATTCCCACCGTAAGTGTGTTGGCCGTTTGCGTACGAGACGAATTTGGGGCAGAGTAAAATATTCAAAAGGCGAAAGCACCTGAAGGACACAACATCCTCGAGCCATTTAAAACTTATCCGCATTCCTCCCGACCACCCGTCCGCCAGGTTGGTGGCTGCTTCCAACATCTCCCTCACACCCTTAACACACCAGCCCCTTTGAAGCTATCTCAAAGCGCGCACACAAAAGCGAGCTAATGCAAATGTACGAGGACGAGTATCCATCGTGGGACACTCAGCGGATTGTTGGATACCATTCCACTGGCGTGGCAGGGAGGTGGCAAGTGGGACTGTCGAATGACAATGGCAGATGGGAGGGGGGTAAAAAAGCTATTTGTGGGGGGCAAACAGCTGTTTTTATTTCGGAATTTGGGCAACGTAAATATTTGTGCTGTAAATTTGTCTGGAGATCTGGAGACTAGAGTGGCTCTTGCACCACCGCCAACGTCGCGTTGCTGCAGATGGTGGTGTCGACGACGACGACAATGACAATGTCGAAGTTGTGCTGTGTGCTCGCCGGGGTTGGGGGGCTCCTGATAACTCCAGTGTCTGTCTGCTCTTTGAATAGAGAAGTTATTTGATTTCGTTTTGCACGGTTGGTTTATTTACAAGCAAACCCAGCGCCGCGCCCGCTCTCACATCGACCCTGTCCTGGGGTTATGAATTTCGCTTTGCATGATTGTGGATAAGTGAAGCGTGACAAATGGAGGGAATACGCAATGAGCGGGTGAGTGATGTGATGATTGAATGGGGTGTGCAGATTTATTTAGCATTTTGCAGGGACGCAGGTTGTATTGGTTTGTTTGCTGGGCGTTGCCGTTCGGGATGGAGAGGAGCAACAGATTACTTCAGCTACGGGGCGGAAGCTGGCACGCTCTGAGGTGTGAAGAAGATTGACACTCGGGAGTGTTTTCAGGAGATGCGAAAATTGTAAACATTGTGAGCCGCTTCCCGTGTCAAGATGCTACTCAGAATTGATGGCATTTTTGTCGATTCGGTAAATCGCGTTAGTGACGAGCACCTGAAAGTGGTGGTTGGGAAAATGGCAATGTCCTCAAATCATTCGTTGTTCAACCTTTTTCAACCACAAAATGTACCATCCCTTTTTGGCGGAGTTGGTTAAGTGTCTGCCCTTGGTTAGGAGGCCCTTCAAATCTGGTCCAGTCACCATTTTCCCTATAGGATCAAATTACCGGCACTATCACTGGAGTGGTCAATCTGCGGTAGTAATCTGATTGTGGGTATCACAACGGACCAACATGGTATCAGTATGCCGGTGAGTCCACACAGTAGCCCCGCACGTACCATGTTCGGAATGAATGATGAGCCATCGGAGATATGATCGGATCCACCACCAACCACCCAAATTCACGGTGAAAGCAAATCAGGAGGATACTCTCAATCCGCCTGACTCTATAATAAAGCACTTTGTATGTAAGTATGTACGTATGTCACACCAATACTGAATGTGGACGAAAAAAAACAACGATTCAAAGTTGTCGTGTTCGTTGGCCGAGTGGGTTAGTGCACAGCTTACATTTGCTATAGGTTCTGTGTTTATGTTCAAATCTGCCGGAGCTACCATTTGTTTTTGTACGAATAATGGAGTTGTGTCGTTCGGGACATCATATCCTCCGTCGGAAACATTTCTTATCGTTCCGTAAACTCATGATGTACATATTCCATGTCGTGCCGTGTTCACAGAGGTATGAGGACACGAATGAAGAGACACATGTGGCAATGTCTATACACAAGTTCTATATAAGGCACATATGTCAAGCACACATGGTTGTGCGAACCTGAGTCAGAACTTCTCACTCAGAAGTTTGTGCGAACATAGCAATGTATCCGAGTGCTCACACTTTCTAAGGTACAGGGTACAGGGTCTGTGTTCAGATCTGGCTGGCGTTACCTGTCATTTTATAGGCAATACCACTTTTCTCGTTTTGTTTTGTATGAATAAACACTTCATATTCTGTTTTTCAAAGTGTTATATTTGCAAGAAACATTTTGTCGTAGAAGCAAAATATACGTTGCGGCATGAGTGTGGAAAAGGAACCAGCTTTTAGGTGAGGTTTCGTTATTTTTTTGTGTCCATCAGAGATAGTATCAGCTTGCTGAGCTGTCGCATTTTTCCTTTCTTTATTTTTTTTTTCTGCATAGATTTCGCTCTGAAGCTTTTTCTTATTGGGAACCCGACTATTGTGAACAAGCTACGAAGTGAATTGGAAAAAGTATTCCTTATTGTGAAGAACATTTCAATGGTAAATTTCCCTGACTTTCCCTCAAAATAGTCGTCTATCATTTGTCAAATTAACGGCGATAAATGGTGGCCCGGTAAACCCGAAAGAGAAGAGCGACAGCAAAACACTAGCTTAGGCGAATGATTACGACAACACCATTATGGTAGGGTGGCACGAAGCTCAAGGGTCATGATTACCAGGCAAGGAAAAATATCCCAAGCACATTCACATAGAGATGATTTACCCGTAACTGTTGTCATAAAATTCGATATTGCTATGGCACATGGAACTTTCGTCGAATGCGATGCCTTGTATGTAAATATGTCACGCCTATACCGAACGTGCACGAAAAAACACACCTTTAAGTTTTCGGGTCCCTTGGCCAAGTGGGTTGGTGCACAGGTCATATTCTCTAATTTTTTACTGTGTTCAAATCTGGCTGGGGTTGTCATGATTTTTTTTTTCTTTTTTATGGGCAATACCCCCTTTTTTTTTTGAACAATAGAGCTGTGACGTTCCGACCATTTTGTCATCTGATGACCATCATTTAAACTGAAACTTGTTCCGTATTGTCCTGAGTTCACAGAGGTATGAATAAATGAAGACACATACCGCAAATTCTACACAAGGCGTACATGGCAAGCACACATACGTCCACACATGCATTGGAGATGTGTAATAATGTGTCAGTTATCGAATGTGAACGAAATAATACCATGGGTTGGCCGACTGCATTGGGGAACAGTTCACGTATTTTACAAGTTTTGCGTCTCTGTTCAAGTCTGATTGGAGCTATTCTATTTTTCCTTTTTATAGGCATTACCACCTTTTCTGTTTTGTTTTGTATGAATAAACATTTCATATTCTGTGTTCCGAAGTATTCTATTGGGTAAATTTTTTAATTCGTGCGGTTTTTTACAAAATGTGAACTTTTATTTAAGAAAAACATGTGCAATAGCATTGCTCAAAGTATTGCCCATCTGAAGCTATGGCTTTTTCCCATCTTCCTGGCAATTTGTGGATGCCATCCCAAGAGAACTGATCCGGCTTGGCAGCCAAGAATGAATCAAGCCAATTTTTTATATTCCGCTCTGATGTTAACCGTATTTCAGTGAGGGCGTTCTGCGTCGACCGGAACAAATGGTAGTCAGAAGGGACAAGGTCTCGCCTATTAGGCGTATGGGGTAAAAGTTCCCATCCACTGTTTTCCAAATAGAGGGGCCGAGCATTGTCATGATGGAAAATTATTTCCTCGGCACCCTTCTGATCCCACCAAATACAGCGCTTGGTATTCGGCCTTGGCGTTGATTTGGCTAGTTGGCCAAGCACCTTTTAAATCGTGCAATCCTCTTTTGGCACGTTCGCTCAGCTAGCGCATGTTCACCATAAACTTGTACCAAAATACGATGACTTTCCGCAGTAGTTCTCTTCACATAGAAGTAATGAAGAAGAGCTGCCCGCAAAAACACTTTTTTAGGCACAGAGTTCGACATATTGTTGCTGTTTACGCTTCAAATGAATGACATGTGCTGAAATGACGAACAATAACAGTGGCTTTCCAACACATGTTCCAATGGAATAATAAAAATGGAATAAAACAAGTTACGCCATCTCTAAGCAAACCGCACGAAACATGGTGTCGTAGAAACAATATATACCTAGACCCATTTTACACTGTCAAATTTCCAAGCATCACAGGAAAGGAAATGGAAAAAAATCCTTATTCCTGCCAGTGCTAAATTCCACTGACTTTGCCCCAAATCGGTTGCCTATCATTTCTAAAAATCAAATAAATATGCTATTGTTATGAATAAAATTCCATGATCTGAAAATATAGTGATCGTGATTGAACACACACGTGTCGCATCATATCAGCAATCTGAAGAGGGGAAAGGAGAACTCACCAACCCAACAAGCAAATGTTAGACCTGCCACATAATTCTGATGCACAAGTGAATGATTTAATTGAAATACCGGTTAGATATTTATGTGAGGGTTCATTAGTAGAAGTAATATTTGGAGAAAGACTAAATCCAAATAAAGTAGACCAATTCTCTAAAATTGCTATTCTTTGTCCAAACAATTCTGACGTTGATACGATTAATGAACAAGTCTTAAATATACTTGATGGAGTAACACAAACTTATTTAGGTTCCATCTCTGTTGATGATTCTTCTGAGAAGGACCAGCAAGGAATTTTTGAATAATTTGAGTCCCTCTGGAATGTCACCTGATAAAATAAATTTGAAGATTGGAGGAATCATAATACTTCTAAGAAATTTAAACACAGAAGTGACTTCTGTAATGGAATACGTCTTATTGTAAAAGACTTAAAGACGAACACAATAATAGCAGAAGTACTGACAGAATCTGCAGACGGTCAAATAGCATTTATTCCAAGAATCCAGTTAATCCAGACATTCCATTTGTCTGAGAAGAAGAAAATTCCCTTTCAAATTAGCATTTGCTGTGATAATCAATAAGTCACAAGGGCCATGGGCAGGTTTACGTTGCAATGTCCAGAGATCGCCGCGCGTGTGTCTTGAAAATTATACAGGGTCCACATCAAGGAAAAATAATTTCAGGTTCGGACAAAATTTTCACAAAAAACGTTGTATTTAAAGAAATGTTTACTATGTAGAAAATTTTCATGAGATAAATTATGTAGGCTAAAACAAATTTCTATATATGGCAACACACGGAAGGGGATCCAAGTCCCTTGGCATGGGTGTATATAATTTTATATTCAGCGAACACCTCGGTCATAAATGCATCAGTTAATATGAGATTTAATTTACTTGCGATAAAAAATTACTTCGATTACATAAATGCGTATAAAATTCCTCCCGTCGTACCACAGGCTTTTCTACTAGTGTTGTATATGGTTTCAACTTCGAAGTTTTGCTTAAGTACTGGCAATAGCGTCCCAGCAAGCTTCGCATGCGTTGGCATTAGAATTTCCTGGTGCGATGCTTTGTTACGTTCATATTTATGTGGCATAACTTGGCTTACCTAACGCTCCCATCTACCCGATATTTCGCTGGATTATCCTGTTTGTTTTTACGTCAAAATATAAAGCCTATATTTGCCTTCGAAAATCATGTAATTCAATGTCTTTGAGCTTTGTCAGTGACTCGATAGAGGTGGGCCGTGAACACTATTTTGTCTAACCGGGAATCGTCGGCCGGGACGATGCGCAACCCACATCGTCACGAATGCCACAATACGATGATATAATGATATTGATTCGATGTCGAAGGTGGTCAAGAAGATCAATGCAAAATGGATCACATTATTTCTTTGTTAATAGTTTTCATTACGACTTTGTGTTTCTCCGTGACATTCCATGACTTTCTCAAACGTGTGCCGCACCAATGCCGTGACTTATAAAGCTTACCGATTTTGGGAATAGAACTACGCCAAGACGAGTCCTGATGGTCACCAATGTGCTGCTACCGTCTCATACCATATCAATACTTTCTGTTCCTCATTTTGGGCTTTTATGATCAAAGTACGAACTTTAGGAAGACACCCCATCCCTGCTCATCATTCAACAAAGCCTCTTACGCAGTCAGCAAGAACGGAAGTCATTACCAAGGAACAGTTACACTATCATTAATGAGTCCGGCCAGTTGGTAGTCGTATTGCCGGTCTCCCTTCAAAGCGAATAGGTAAGATGAGATTCAGGTAGGCTCTGCTTTGATGCAAGCTGGGCGTGAAGATGATAAGTTACTTTCCTGCAAATCTAACCCACCTCGTATCTTCCCCTGGTCCGTATATCATCGACTTGTTACCACAAACACTCAAACTTGTCAAGGAATATAACGAGATTTTATTCGCGTGAAACGTCAATTGAAAATGGCTCAGAATATTTGATACGGCAATCATCATGAACATTTCGATCGACCGAGAACATTCCACGACTTCCATGTGTTTCATTTCGCATTCCCAGACGAACCATTGATTTGAAAGGCACACAGGAGGACAAGGAGCTCAATTCTGAACTCAACGAGTAGGCGATAAGTAAAGATGCCCATCTTCTCAACACCAGTCATCGACGTCATGTTTTCTTCACCGCGGGAAGCACTATTTGCACTAAGCCCGACAGCAGCAACAAACATACGCCCGCCGCCCAATTAAATTATGCAAAGCATTATCATAATTGCCGATTGATCGCCTAATAAACTGCGTCTGTTCAGTAAAGTGCTTCAATGCCGATTTAACCAGAAATCCAATTTCAAATGGGAATCACTAAACCGTCCGTTTAATTAGGACTGTAAGTTGTCCTGCAAACCCAAATATTTGCCGGCAATTACATTCGGTTTCCTGTGTCAGCAGTTTAACAATGATGCGGTCCCCTTGCGCCAGCACTTACTGCTGTTTGCACCCAATTATGCGTCCGGAATGTTGCACGCAATTTCAAGCGAATGTAGTAGTTCCCACGTTGGACATCCCACGCAGATGAACGTTATTAAACATTCCATGCACCCGCTCGTTCGAAAATCGATATCTGTCGTGCTTCTCCCACGGTTATCCTGCGGCATTTTGCAAACTTGGAGTTGGTACGTTTGCACGGGGCACATTAAAAGCCATCGGGAAAGATTAACTCATTGCAAATCCTTCTTCTGCTGGCTCGGCCCACGCACCATCAGCGCCCAGCTGGAGGGTTACTCTTACAACTTTGTTCTTAATATAACCAAGTATCCAAACTGCAAATGACATGAGGTTCGGTGTTTTTTCGGGGAGGTAGAGAGAGGCAAAAAAAACTTTGAAACTACCGGCATCGCAGAGCGTCGGCCTTTTGCTTTAGTGGTTCTTTGAGACTGCAACCTGACTCGGGGCGTTCTTACCTTTACGTTCGAGAAAAGTCAAACAAATTCGGTCTATTTGCTCGTCCTTCTTATTCTCCTTTACTTCATCTTTTTGTGGCTTCTCACTGCAGTTACGGTGCTTGCGAGTGTCACCCGCGTTGTTTTTGCTCGACTACTTCTTGAGTTATGGGCACGAACTCGAAAACAGCAAAAAGGAAACGAAGAACAGGAAGGGTTTCTGAAAAGTGCTTTAATTAAGGACAGTTGTCTTTTTGGTTTTTTACATTATTTTTTTTTTTCTCTCCCTCTCTTGAGGGGCGTCCTTAGTGTTCGTAAAGATTGAATTTACAATACTCGCAGAAGGATTCAACCTTAGTCCGGTTTTGCTACGGTTCGGTGAAAGGAAGTCCGACGAATCCCTCTTCAGGATATTGGAGCGTTAATTTGGTTTCGATTTAGTGTACGGATCCTAATGCTTCCTTCTTGTTGGAGGTCGTTTTTTTTTTAATGACAGTTTCTTGGTGAGCATATGGAATCGAGAATGAAGTCATTGGTTTGGTGAAATGTGTTTGGGAAGGATTTTAGCTTAACGTCGTTCAGTGTGTGCTAAAAATGCACAGAAATAAATTTGATACAAAATTAAAGACAAAGACCATTTTGAATTTATTTTCCCTCTATGAGGGACTTTATTTAAATTTATTTATTTATTTATTTTTTATTATAGTGGCACTGTGTTACAATGTATTGGATACAATTTGTTTTACAGAAATTTGGTTTTCATCACCTTACTAGTAAAATATTCATACAAAATTTATATAATATTCCGCAGACGAATTAGCTGTTAGTCTGAATGAAAAGACACTTAAAAACCTTCGTTTCATTAGAGGGAAGAGATTTTGTTGATTGGGAAGCGAGATGTGTTCAATTCAACTAGCGGACTAGAATGGCATTATTAAATAAATAAGTAAATATATGAATAAGTAAATAAATATTGGGTCTATTTCACTTCACTTAAATTCGTCCGGCTTGCTAAGAGATGTATTATTCCATTGGAACATGCATTGGAAAGCTACTGTCATTGTACGTCATTTCAGTATATGTCATTCATTTGAAGCGTAAAAACAATCATTTTTTTTACTGCCTAAAGTCATCGTATTTTGGTGGAAGTTTGTGGTGAACATACGCTAGCTGAGCGAACGTGCCAAAAGTGGATTGCACGATTTAAAAGGTGCTTGGCCAACTAGCCAAATCAACGCCTTACAGCCCAGACCTTGCCCCTTCCGACTACCATTTGCTCCGGTCGATGCAGAACGCCCTTACTGAAATGCGGTTCGCATCAGAGCAGAATATCAAAAATTGGCTTGATTCATTCTTGGCTGCCAAGCCGGCGCAGTTCTTTTGGGATGGAATCCACAAATTGCCAGAAAGTCATAGCTTCAGATGGGCCAATAAACATAAATAAAAAATAAATAAATAAAAGTATATTAATGTAGAAAATCTTTGTTTTCATTTTTTTAACTACTCATTTGTAATGGATCGTCGACCGCCAGCTGCGCTCGATGTAGAATTATTATGTAACCTGAGTTGTCATTCGCTCGTTTGTCGACCCAGACGATCGCAGTTTTGTTTACCCTTATCGTGCATCATCGTTTGAGTCACCGAGAGTATGTTTTCATTCGTCGCTGATGGAATTCGGGTTGGACTACATTCAGCAGCATAAAACTCGATGCGATTTGCTCAGTGTTGTCTTAGGATACAATGACTCCACTGAGGGCGGCATTAATCGTTGTTGGGGTAGGCGGCGGATGGCTGATATTGACTGCGGCGATCAAGTTGTGGACGTGGTATAAACTATTGAGGCCGACGGGACTGTGGAATTGGATGGACTGAGGAGGAGAGTCGACGAGCGAACGAACGATGAATGCGGACGAGAGTCTTCTTTTGACAGCATTGCAGTTCGGCGGGAACCACCAAATAAATATACAGATAGATAAATAAACAGGTAAGCATTGCACTCATTCTGCAGCTAAGTTTGAAATCATGCCGTTCTGGATGATAAACAGGATTGATTAAGTTTCTCTGTTCTCGTTGTATCCATTTCGATGGTGGACATCTTATGAACTTCCGTAGTTTAGAAAAACCAAGGCAGACTTAGGATCATTTGAAAAAGCTTATTTTGCGTTACTTGGAGCCCACGCAGATGACTTTTCGCGCATTTACACCAGACAGGGGACCCATAGAAAATCAATAATCTATTTCCATTGCTCAGTTAAGAATTACTGCAAATGAATGGATAGAGGATCTTTATCGTAACGTTTATCTTTTTGACAATCTAATGAATATGATTTTTGAAGGCCGTTGCTTTGAAGTAAACAAGCTTTTCTTTTGCGAGTGAAAGGGATTGCTTGCGTTTTAGAAGCATTAATATTAATTTTCCAATCTTCACAATATTCAATGACAGTATTTATCCCGGATTTCAGATTGGTTCCAATAATAGAACCAGTTGCATCCTTGGAGTATATACATGTTTCATCTGCAAGTATTGTAGTTATTTAAATTTGGGACATCAGAGGTGTATATATTAAATAGGACAGGCGCAAGGACAGAGCCTTGTGGGATACCAGCGCTAATTATTTTGTTGTCCGAGAGGCTAAAACTTATAGACACTTTGAAAGTACGGAGAGATAGAAAAGGCTGAATGATTTTAATAAGATAAAATGGCAGGTTGTAATTTAGCAGCTTGTGTTTCAAACCATCTTGCCAGACGGTATCGAAAGCTTTCTCAGCGTCCAAGATTAGTCTAGTGATTGTACCAGTGATTTTGGCTTCTAAGAGATTTATTTTGATGTCATTTGTTATACGATGCACTCATTCTGTAAGCTCTTGCAAACTAGCAAACTCATAGAACTTACATATGCCTGTAGCACTCGATGAATTTCCAAAGTGCCAAAACTTTCGCCTATTTCGGTCCTCCACCCCAGCAGGGGAGCTCTTTTGGTCATAGATAGGTATATAATCAATATTAATTCGCAAGATGTTAGCTCACAGAAAACAATTGTGCGGAACCAGGTGAGGGCAGAATGTCTTAACGGATTCTGGAAGTATATAGTCCGGAGGAGATATTAAATGAAACCTAAAGTTGGATACATTTTGAAACTCTGCACAAAGTTACAACAAAACAGACGAATAATTCTAAGGCCTTCAAGCCAAACGATAGTTACTACCACTTGCTGATGCTGTACAGGGTTCAAAATTACGTAAAAGACTAATTAAATAACAGGCAAGAAATGAAAATAATAAGAGGAAGATGGGACAGCTCTGGTACTTCTCTTCATACGAATACGATAACTCAAACATGCTCAAATGCGTAAATACCGTTCCCAGGATACCCGGGGTTATACCTGTCCTTTGATACCAAGCTTTTGTCACCCGGACGACCGCGATTTTTGAATTAAGTTCCGATGGAAACACACCATGCGACGATAGATTAGACCACCGAATTCACAATTTGAAGGAACCTGGAAGGGAGAACATTCCGTTTTCAGAACATTCCGTTTCTAAATGAAAGTCGCACGTCATGTCCAATTCAAAACAAATTAAATCAAAACAGGATTTCACACGAAATAGCCACGTCTACACACACGGTCACCTGACTTCCCTGACAGTTCAATGCGCACCAACGAGCCCGAGGATGCAAGATTCAGCCCAAAAGTAAAAAAAAAGCCAGCACATCCGAATATGTTCCCATAACGCTCTAATTTATGAATGTTTTCCCCCCGAAAAGTTTTCTTCATTCGTTTCCGCATGGCACCCGCATCCGCCTCGCCGGTCGGTGGGTACGAAGTCTTGCAGGAACTCGTTGCCTTTCTTTCGGAAAACCTGCAGCAGACAACACAAACACTCGCCCAGATCCTTCCGACAAAGTTTTTCATATTTTTTAATTTTTGTTTTCCCATTTGCCTCTTCGTGAACTTCTCAGACGGAGAGAACATCGAAACTTTTCTGGAGCACTGCAGATATGCACTCCTCACTCACAGCACATTATCCCGAAGACGAGGATTTCATATGATTCCGCTCCCATTATGGTCGTGCAGCGGCCCCAGTGCCCTGGCCTCTTGTGCAGACGAAATTACGGAACTTTCCATGAATGGGACTCGAATAGAACGGGACAAAGCCGGGAAGGAATCCAAAACAGCATCGTTCAACTGAGCGAGATCCGATTGTGAATCAATCCGCCCCAAGGTCGAGCCGTCAAAGAGAGATACATCAATTCAAATCCTTGTAAAGAGATTCTAGCAATTTGTTATTTTATCTGGATGATTGCATCCTTTGATTGTATTTTTAAATAAAAACTGAGAAAGAGTACCGAGGCATCCGAACTGTGAGTCCGGAACTATTATGACGGCGACGTAGACGGGAATAAAATGAAAACTGCACGACGACGTCGAAGTGCGACGGAGTGAGGAAAACTTTGTTTTCGTTACCAGTATCGATATCCTGTCGGGCGGCAAGCCGGTTGGGTGGAAAGTTTTTCAATTTAACTTTCAACACTGTGTCATAGCAGGCCTCCCACTGCAGCGAATACCTTCGAATTATTTTGTACAAAAATTCTTGAAACTACAAAGAATCGGTGTCGGTGACGGCGGCGTTGCCTTGAACCGTATCCACCGATTTGCGGCGACACCCTGAGTGGAAATATGCTAATAATACGCGCGCAAGTGCTTCTTGCCAAGGATGTGTTCTGCTCGAGAATGTTGGGGATTGCATATCAAGTACGTGTAAACGCTTGTTGTTCCAGATTCCGGCGAGGAACTTGTTTACAAAGATCTCTTTGCTGGTTGGTTGGATAACTTCATCGCACCTGGTGTCATATGGTGGATAACCTTGATGAACTCTTGTCAGCTCAAGATGGTTTCGGTGGAAATTTAAATTTACTTTCGACTCTCAGCTGCCTTACCTCCCTCAGGACGCATTCTGTGGGTGCTTAAGTGACTGCGTTTTTATTAATTCTTGTTATTCTCAAAGGCTTACCGGCTTACACTGGTGGCTTTCAAGTCAAGAACAGATGTTTGATGGTGAATTGCGAGTTCATTTGCGAAGCACTTTTCGGAAGGAAAAGGTTTCCCTTCGAAGTTAACCACAGACAATGCTTCGATGTCACAGGGAATGACGACGGCTAAATGGCAAATCTGGTAAGATGATTATATCTCGAAAGTGGAAGTGATATATTTTTGTTTTTAAGACCCTCGACTGTCAAAATCAATCGTGCGAGAGGTAGTCCCGGAAGCGCTTACAGGGGCAGTAGCATTCCTCTCATTCCTGTCATTGCAGCTAACGTTGCCACTGACTCGGAACAGGTGGCGCGTGAGAATTATTTCACGAGCGCCAGCAATCGAACCTAGGCAACGTAGGGTCCAATAGATAGGGGTCGGCGTAAAAACCAACAACACCACGGCTGCTGCACAAAAACCTTTTTAATGTTCTACAATGGTGACCTTAAGTCGTGTTAAGCAGTCGAGCACATACCCAGAAATAATACATACTGCAACCGTGACTTCGCTCAGTTTCGTTAAGTTTCGTTCATTCCTGGCTTCTTCGTTCTAAACAGTATCAAACTACCATTAAGACCTCAGAGTCGCACATGATGGTAAATGTAGTCGTGATAAACTCCACGAAGCTCTGAAATAAGTCTCTAGCCTTCCACGATTTGGGTAAAAGAGGATCGAGCTATCAAAAAAAAAGTAAAAAAAACAGTCCAAAATCCAACTAATTATCGTCGGAAATGGTCTAAAAATACGGTGACATGCGTGACGGTTGATGACTTAACTTAGGTAAGGTTGACGTGGCTGACTGCCAAGATACCGTAGTTGTGTTACCACGAGGATCTAGTCAATCCTATTCAGCTAATTGGTGCATTTAATAAAGGGAAGGCAGTTAGTTCGTTCGTTTGGATTACGCCCCCACATTGAAAGAGGGCTCTGCAATTACTGTAAGTCAACGATTAAGTCGAAAATCATTTTTAAATCCAGCAGACATGGTGTTGAGTTTCTTGTTGTTGAAATACGTGGCTGTGTCTCGTCACTTGTATATAGAAACCGAAGATGTTCCTCCGCGCCTTACTCTTTCGGAATGTTGTGCACTTTATGAGCATACTAGATTTGGGGAGGACAAGGGTGGCGCAGGCCCCGGGCGGCGCTTTGCTAGGGACGGCAATTTTGTGTACTGCTCTTTTCGATAACTTCGTTATATTTTGACTTGTCCTAGATATCAAATAAAAACTGCACCAAATTAAAATGTTGTGTTTTTAAAATTGTGTTACCTTCAGCTTCACGTAAGGATACTCAAATGCGTCTGTACCTAACACCAAATGCTAAATGCTTCTGAACAGACCAACAAGTTTATTGAGATACATACATATGTGTATTGCTGAAATGAATCACAGATGGTTAACTGGCACAGGGTGACTCATAAGCAAGCAGCTATGGCCTACTCTCGAAGATCGCTTACTCTGATTAGATATTGAGCAGGCCGAATCTTAGAACTCTCATTGGCGTTATAACAGGGCATTGCGCCATAGAAACTCACGAATCCCCTATAACGACTTCTGAAGAGACTACAGAGACGAGGTTGAGGAAGAAACCATGTTTTTTTTTAATTCGTTTTCATTGGACAAAAATGCTTAAAACTAGATGGACGAACATTCTTACTATTTCTAACTTACTTTCCCCCTGCGGGCACTCTGAGCTAAACTTAATCGTATCCTATGTCTTTCGACTTAAACTAAAAATGCATATGCTTAAGGACTGATTATCTTAACTTACTTACTTACTTACTTAAGGTGGCGCTACAGTCCGGGGTGGACCTGGGCCTCAACCAACAAGCGTCTCCAGCCAGCTCGATCTTTAGCTAGCTGTCTCCAGTTTCGCACGCATAGTTGGTTGAGGTCCCTTTCCACTTGCGTGCGCCACCTGAGTCGCGGTCTTCCTCTACTGCGCCGTCCCTCGGGGGTGGATTCGAAGACTTTTCGGGCCGGAGCATTGGTTTCCATCCGCTCTACATGACCTAGCCACCTCAATCGTTGGATCTTCACTCTTCTGGCTAAGTCGATGTCGCTAAACAGCCCGTATAGCACGAAGAATTTTCCTCTCGAAGCAACCAAGAGCAGCTTCATCCGCTTTTGATAAAGTCCATGCCTCCGCGCCATATAGCAGGACTGGGACGATTAAGGTCTTGTAAAGCGTTAGTTTAGTTGTTCGAGAGAGGGCTTTGTTTACCAATTGCTTTCTTAGCCCAAAGAAGCAGCGATTGGCAAGAGTTATTCTTCGTTTGATTTCAGCGCTGGTGTCGTTGTCTGAATTGATAGCGGTGCCTAGGTAGACAAAGTTTTTGACTACCTCAAAGTTATATCTCTCTGCTGTGACGTTCTGACCGAGACGTCGGTGTTGGGTGTCCTTTCTCGTTGACAGCATATACTTGGTCTTACCCTCGTTTACCGCTAAACCCATCTTCGCGGCCTCCGTTGCAATACCCACAAAAGCGCCATTGACATCACGCTGCGTTCTTCTGATAATGTCAATATCGTCGGCATATGCGAGTAGTTGGACGGACTTCTGAAAGATTGTTCCTCTGGTGTTGGCGTTCGAGTTTTGAACAATTCTTTCAAGAACGATGTTGAAAAAGTCGCATGACAGCGCGTCGCCTTGTCTGAATCCTTTTTTGACATCAAAGGTCTCGGTTAGGTCTTTACCGACCTTGATGGAGCAGCGTGCATTCTCCATCGTCATCCTACACAAACGGACGAGTTTGGTAGGGATGCCAAAACTAGACATTGCTCTGTATAGCTCGTCTCTATAAATGCTATCATACGCGGCCTTAAAATCGATAAAAAGGTGGTGGGTATCGATTTGTTGCTCCTGGGTTTTCTCCAAAATCTGCCGCAGTGTGAATATTTGGTCGATGGTGGATTTTCCTGGCCTAAAGCCACACTGGTATGGACCGACCAGGTTGTTGACGAATGGCTTTAGGCGTTCACACAGTACGGCAGATAAGATTTTATATGCAATACTTAGGAGACTGATGCCTCTGTAGTTGGCGTAGTTCAGATGGTCTCCTTTTTTATGGATTATCTTAACTGTACATGTAAATATTAAGAAAAATTGCTACCTTGAAAACTACCCTAGTCTATGTAGGTCGGCCATAGGTTGCCGCTAATAGACTTGCATCTAATTTGCTTCAAGACAATGACCGACTGCTTCCCCTTTCGGGGATACGTACTGCGCCTCGGGCCTGGCCAGAGCAGCACCTATATGTTTGTTAAAATAAAGATACTGGTCTAGCCAGATCCCCAGGTAAGAGAACTTCCGTCGGCTTACAGAAGACCCATTTTGTTTAGAGAGGGCCGGCTTCACATCATCCAGTGGCCCCAAGAAGGGAATGCAATGACCTTACACCCAGTTCAGAACTTCAAGAATCGCACTTTGTATTGTGATTGCTGATTGTACATAGTGTTACGTTTAACAGAAATGAGTGACCGTAAATTGTCCACACGACAGGGTTCGATCAGTGGATTGTGACGAATGAAACACAAAAGTTCACTATTCACGATTTACACGAATTTATTTTGCAAACGCTGATTTACTTCTTGTCCTTTATTACACTTTAAGGACTACTATTACTTTACTAAAAAACTCGTTGCTGCCTTTCAGGCTGAACTGAACACTTTGAACACTTTAAAATCCCAAACCGAGCTTTACTTATCACGACACTGAACTATATGTAATAATTAGTTAACTGAACTGACTCACATCGACCAGCGTGCCGATCCTAGTATTTGTGCTAGATCTTACTGTCACCACGAATCTATTGAATTTCCCCGCTGATGCTTATGACTCTCTGTAATCTATTCGTGTATAGGTGGCGACTTT
This sequence comes from Eristalis tenax, assembly GCA_905231855.2. Classification (NCBI taxonomy): domain Eukaryota; kingdom Metazoa; phylum Arthropoda; class Insecta; order Diptera; family Syrphidae; genus Eristalis; species Eristalis tenax. Next base: position 94,083,032 of record HG993125.1, read on the forward strand.
CTTTCCAGAAGTATGTGCAACAATTTCGGGAATACTCTTCGGAGTTGATCATTCCTCTCCTTGCGAATGGATGGGGTTTTTGTGCTGGTTGGTGTCCTGATTATCTCATCTTATACACGTTATACCATTCACGTGACAATATATAAGATTGCCTTGAACTCTTTCTCTTCCAATAAGAGAAAAATTAATGAGAAAACATCTGTCAATTTCCACAGTCCATAGTGGGTATGTCCATATATTAAGTGAACTAAGTCATAATTCTATCTAGTCACCATTACAAGTGTGAAAAGACCTGCTCGAACTATTTGCAGTGCCACAGCACACCGCGTGTGCTTTAGCGACCCTCAAACCTTATTTTACCACAATCCCTCCACCTCTCATCAACCGCCATGCGATTGAGATGAGCATCATACAATATACTCGTACGCACTGGCTCGTCCAACCGATGTACTGACGCTCCACGGACCTACACAACCCAGCTAATAAAATTTTAACGATGAGGTGCTAAGCACTTGAGTGCACAGCCTCAGTGTTTATCATTATTTTAGGGGAAACTTTTTAATTACCCATAAAACGGCCTGACGTCCTCAAATACTCACGTATGCCCCACTAACAGCAGACCGTTCATCCCCGTCCGCCCACGAGCAATAAACTATTGCGGCACACCGGAAAAAAGGACTCTCTCATAGCTCATACATCTGCTGCGGACATGGATGAGCATAAATCATCAGTTTTGTTTTTTCCTTTGTCTTGTGCCGGAACGAACTTCGGGTGAGCATGTTCTACTCAACTGGAATTCGGTCATACTCATTACCGTTAGTTTTTATGGTAAGTACAAAGGATCTAGTATTAAATTGACATTATAACGTCATCCCCAGACCGGCCGCGGGTGATATGTGTATGTGCTTGACACAACGCCCTTCCAATAGAGTGGGCGGGAAAAAGCATTCGATTTCAGGCATCGATTATCGACGGAGCTACTGACTGGTGTGTGGATTAAATCGAATAGTGAATGATAGACACGACAGTCCACGACAGCCCAACGACCGACTTCGTCCTCATTTGGGCGGGCTTTCCGAAGCAGGAGGGTGCTGAGTTTTCGGAACCTCTTTCATTTCGTGCGGAAATGCAAATTTGATTGTCATTTAGAGGAGATTATGGTCGGAACTCAGGCGTAGAGCAGTATGAATAAACTTTTATGACATTCAGATAATTAGGGACCTCGCGGTGTTGCTTCTACCGAGTCCTCATGGGAATAGACACGAGTTAAAAACTAGGAGACCTTGTGTCTTTTGGGCTAAGCAACATTTGCCGGCAGGAGTGCACTGAGGGGATGGGGGCAGTGTATCGAATTAATCGCGGACTAACATAAATACGGACTTACCGAAGCGTGTAATTGTGTTTTCCATCTCATTAGGCAAATTTAATGGAAGCAATTGCCATTTGGATTGATGGCTAGACAAACATTAAATCGAAATATTGCTTCGATTTGACAGAGACAATGTGGGTGTGGCGCACACTTTTCGGGTAGGTGCCCGTCCGCGAGGTGATGTTTCAAGATAAGATGACATTTAAGCTTTATCGTTGAATGTGACAGGTATCTTGTCAGCGGGAGGATATGTCATCGAGCATCCATATTCACCATATTCATTAAAGTTCGCTTTTCACATTTAAGAGAGCTGCACAACAGAGGGTAGAAGCATGATTGTTGTGTTGCCTGTAGGTGATTTGACTCATCACTACTGCTTAACAATTACTCATGGAAACGCTCACACCTCACCAACGTCTCAAGCGATATTTCGAAAATGTGAAATAAAAGTGAAATGTGAATGTGAACAAGTTGTTGACTGCACTTTGAGCAACTCAGTGATGTGCATCACCTTTCTCATGTTTGTGGGACTTCACACATTTAGACGGTTTTCTTAATGTGAAGGTGGGCGGCAGTGGCGTTGTTCGTTGGGGCGTCGGCCATACATTCGTTCGATTCCCGGTGCGTCCCAAATAATACTCAAAGCCAGCCCAATGCTCAACGAGTATAACTTTTCGAGAATAACTTTCAGAGTATAACAGTTCGGAGTCGGCGTAAAGCTGTGGACCCTGTGAAAACTGTGAATGGTCGGAACTGCCCATATCCCCCCTTATTCTCTTAGTCGTGTCACCCTAAAATTTGTACCACTAACAAATTTGCATTCTCTTAGTCACTTATGTGGCATTTGTCACTAGCACGACGATCGTGTGTATTCCTTATTCACATTTAATGAGAAGGTGAGATAGAATGAGAGTGATTTTGTCGCTTACATTTTTGTGGGTGACCCCAAACGCCGGAGGATAAATATGTAAATTTTAACCCAAATTTTGTACTGATAGGAATAAAAAACGATTATAGTGTTCATCCGTAGTTTTCAAATAACAACAAACCAACAATTTGAGTGCCTGGTCGCTTCAATAGAGGATAATTCCAACCATATCCAGAAATCCATTTTTCTGGAAACCGAAAAGATTGCATTGTTCTTTTTCTTGATTTAAAAATTTATTTGCACGGAATTCTTTTTACAATTGATATTACAACGAGACTTAAAAACTAAAGGTTTGGGTCTTGGCTCAACAATAGGGGCCCAACTGATGTACTTTGTTTAACTTAATATTTATTATTGTTGTCGGTTTTTTGTTATTTTTTTTAATGTCCTACAATGGCTGTTGCTTATATCGGGTTGTTCAAGTCCGTGTGTCCATGGTGGTCCTTTTCGGATTGGGTGGTGATGTGGTAGCCGACTTAGCCTCGATGGTGATTGATATCGCTGCTCTGGTAGAATCGCTAGCAGCTCGTTGTTCGACGTCGTTGGAAAGTTCTGCTCGTTTAGCATATTTAACGCGTTGAGGTCGCGTTGTCCGGGAAGTGTCTTTCTCAAGTTCCTGATTTCCTCCTTAGGAGGGTTGTCAATGTTTAGTAGCTGCTTCCTGAACAGTGTCACCATGTACTTTTGTAGGGGGATGATGCGTGCTTGGTCGTAAAGCATTTTGTTACTGTGGTGCCTTTGTAGGTCCCTGTCGAAGGTGAGTCCGGTACATATTCGCAGCATTCTTCTTTCAAAAATTGCGAGTCTCTTCAAGCTGGTCTTAGAGATGGTGTGCCATTTTGCAAAGCCGTACGTTAAGATCGGCCGCATAAGCTGCTTGTATAGCAGTAGTCTTGTCCTCTGGCTTAATCCATTTTGCTTTCGCATCAAGGGATAGATGCGATGGAAGACCAGTTTGGCCTTCTTAACGGTCTGTTGAACTTCAACCTTTTCTGATGAGGTTGGAGGGGAATCCTAGCTTGTCAAGTGCATTGACGTAGATGTTGACTTCTGTAACAAATACCGGTTCATACCGGCAGTGAGTCATTTTTCTTGGGCTGAAATCAAATACAGTCCATCTGGGAATTATAGCAAAGACACGATCCAATACGAACGAGTTGTCCACTAAATGACAAGAAAAAATTAAAAGAATTAGCAAATACAACCACCGAATGGAAATTGATCCCACTTGAAGACACAAAACCGCCGCATATGCTGCCAATTTTCTTAAATTTAGTTGGAGTAAGAATTTGAATGGTTTGTTGTCATCAACATCTATATTCTTGAATTGGAGTGAGGTGACAGAAAATTGTGAGGTGAGAACCTGTCATCTCGTCTATGAGAATTGGGGAGCTTATATTACATAATGTGATGGCAAAAGTCGTCGCAAATACCTGTCGCAACGCTGGCACCAGTGTTCCACAATTAAATAAGTATAAAATGATCAAATTTTCGAAGGATAAAAGCATATCGTGCAGTCGTATCAAACAATTTTTTCTCAGAGAAATTTTCACAGTCCCAAAGTGAGCGCCGTAAGTTAAGTACTTCGGCAAATTTAACTTGGCATTGGAGTGTGAACTTGATAATTGTGAAACCTCTAGGAGACACGTATACCTTTGAACCGAGATAATGTCTGCTTTAATATTGGTGTTGAATATCTGAACTTTTTTGTTAATGTCGGACACCTCCAAAATTACAACAATCCGAGAATAAATGATCACCTTTTATTTAAAATAAAAACAAAATGTTCTTAGTAAATCACACTTTTTAACCAAATGCGTGAACTAATACGAGGAAATGGCCAAACCTTATTGTCAAGTGCCCTTAAGTAATACCAGCAAAAGACATTCCCGTTGTCCGTAAAGTTGTGAATCCGATCGTGTGATTGTGTCACGCTGGTACGCTACCATCTAACCTCTCCGGCTGCAATTTATCTATCCGAAGGCCTGACAACAACTTAAGCTTGTGATTAAAACAAATCTCGGGTGAAAACGAAATATATGAAACATAATGCATCTTCCCCAAAATAGCAAAAAAAAAAAACACGACGACAAGTCTCCCCGACGGGGAATTGAACCCCGGTCTCCCGCGTGACAGGCGGGGATACTGACCACTATACTATCGAGGATTGTTGTGTGGGGTGTTATTCGATGTAGACTGGATCTTGGAAATAAATTCACATTAAAAAAAGAGACACGAAAATAATGGTAATTCAGAAACGCATCACTGCGGCATCTGCGACACCCCTCCTTACCTTTGCATCACGATCATAAACACAAATGAAGGCATCGCTACAAACGTCAAATGAGCAAACCTTAAAAAATTGAGCAACGTTAACAGTGGAAAGTTGATAGGAAATGCGACTATTGCAAAAATGTTTCCTAAAAGTGTTGGATAAGATAAAACAACATTCTACAATGATTTTCTTTCTTATGTATGCCTTTTTTTCATCTACCTAGAAGTTATCACACTGGTCCCCTGGGAACCAATCGGAAGATCTATGTTAACAAAGGCCATACATCCTATGGACAACCTTCGACAAACATTTTCAAAATGCTTGGCTGTGATAAACACTTTCAGTACCTCATCCGCTTCCAGAGCCGCAATAGTTGAAGCAAGCATTATATTTGGTCCGCACTGGTAGCAATTTAAAATATTGAACTTGACAAACAATGTTCGATCATTAGATCCAGAGTATAGCGCTTTTTTAAGTGGAATTGGTGACAGTGACCTACCACATAATTACGATGTACCGGATAGGTATTTATGTGAGGGTTCATCAATATTTGGAGAAAGACTTAATCCAAATAAAGTAGACCAATTCTCTAAAATTGCTATTCTTTGTCCAAACAATTCTGACGTTGATACGATTAATGAACAGGTCTTAAATATACTTGATGGAGTAACACAAACTTATTTAAGTTCCACCTCTGTTGATGATTCTTCTGAGAAGGACCAGCAAGGAATTTTGAATAATTTGAGTCCCTCTGGAATGTCACCTGATAAATTAAATTTGAAGATTGGAGGAATCATAATACTTCTAAGAAATTTAAACACAAAAAGAGACTTCTTTCTGTAATGGTACACGTCTTATTGCAAAAGACTTAAAGGCGAACACAATAATAGCAGAAGTACTGACAGAATCTGCAGACGCTCAAATAGCATTTATTCCAAGAATCCAGTTAATCCAGACATTCCATTTGTCTTGAGACGACGAAAATTCCCTTTCAAATTAGCATTTGCTGTGATAATCAATAAGTCACAAGGGCCATGGGCAGGTTTACGTTGCAATGTCCAGAGATCGCCGCGCGTGTGTCTTGAAAATTATACAGGGTCCACACCAAGGAAAAATAATTTCAGGTTCGGACAAAATTTTCACAAAAAACGTTGTATTTAAAGAAATGTTTACTATGTAGAAAATTTTCATGAGATAAATTATGTAGGCTAAAACAAATTTCTATATATGGCAACACACGGAAGGCGATCCAAGTCCCTTGCCATGGGTGTATGTAATTTTATATTCAGCGGACGCTTCCGTCATAAATGCATCTGCTAATATAAGATTTAGTGTATTTGCGGTTTTTATTTTGTAAAAATTACTTAACTACATTGATTACGTAAATACGTATGAAATTCTTCCTTTATTACGACAGGCTTTTCTACTACAATTCTATAAAAGAGGAGGACACCAAAATGCGGGGTCAGTAGTTCGCCACGCGTAACATCACGCCATCGTTTTTTTTTTTTTGTTTTTTGAAAATCTAGAATAGCATCTAGAATAGATTTTCTTATGATCCTTCTCTTCGAACTCAAACCTATGGTCATGAAATTTGGAAAGACTAAGATCGCGAATACAAGCAGCTGAGGTGAGATTTCTTCGTGCTATTGAGGGAATAACTCGCCGGGATAGGGTGAGAAACACGGCAGTAAGCGAGGGACTGCTTCTTCGAACGGAGAGCGCTATGCTTCTGTGGTTTGGTCACGTGACACGAATGTCCCCTTCATCACGACTTCAGAGGCGGGCGTTGAATGCGATTCCATCAGGTAGGCGACCACTTGGCAGACCCAGGAGGAGATGGTCGGACCAAGTCGCCTGGTTACGCTTGGGCATAACTCCTTATCAGTCGATGGCGGGGGATCGAGCTGGAGAGCTCCTGTGCGTGGTTCACCCCCGTGACCCCTTTAGTGGACCATGCGGGCCAGAAGATGATGATGATGATGAAGGATCTTCTTATTTATAAAGGGAACATTATTGTAATAAATAAAGATATAAATTCAATAAATAACAATTCATTAATAAAACAGCAGCGTGAAGTTAAAACATATTTATCGAGGCAGAATTAAAGCATTGAATACATTTGGTAGCAGGTCATTAAAACCATAATTATGTATGTCTTTTAGATGGTCTAGGAGGCTTATTAATCGAAGATATTATTCTTGGCCATACAGCTTAACACATTGAAGTATATGAGAGAAGATTACACGATACTAAAAAATATCATAAATAAACATTATATGTTGAACAGCTCGTATTTTTTCTAGAGTATCTAGCCCTATTAGGGCACATCTTGTTTGATAAGTAGGCATATAATCAAGATTCCACTTTATACGTTTTGTAACGTTGTTGTAAAGGACTTTTGCACCCTCTCTAAACGTAATACATGCTTTATATGGACTTTAATCCATACAATAGAACAATATTCCATATACGGACGTACAAGGGACATGTAGACAAATTTTAATGCATGCGGATTAGATAATTCGTAACGTGTGCGTTTAAGAAAACCAAGCATTGAGTTTGCTATAGCAAGTTGTCCGTAATCTATATTTTGGAAAACATCTGGAGTTTTTTCAATTGTGATTATGGGCATTTTCTAAAACGCATCATTGCTCTAATACTGCAATGGCAACCGTTCCAAAACTCATTATGAATGAGTCTAGTGTTGAGTACAAAGTCCCTCATAATCTGAGGCGTAAAATTTGTCACATAAGAATGACTTCCATACGTCATTGTTTAGATGACGTTGCAAGTGTTGTCACAAGTGTAAATGAATGGTTGAAAACTTTAAATAATTTGCCAGATAAATGTGTAATACATTTTTCTTGCTTCTTTACACAATTATATTGTCTTGCAAGTGTCCCATACATAAGTGCCAACAGAACGCAATGTCCTCACAACACACCACTGTGACAGTTGTAGTCAATGAATCAGCGCTCACTTTGATTTTTGCCGGTACTTCGTCCACTCAGAGGAAAAAGTTATCACTGCATATGACAAAAATGGAGATGCGACAAATATTTTTTTTTGATGTGTCGATATATTTGTAGTGCATCTTGTATGAGTAACACAACACAAATTCCTTTTTTGTATTCAAAAGCATCACTTACGCTTTTTTAAGGTAGATTTATTTTGTAAAAATGTTTACAATGATTTAGGGCGTGTTTCTTTCAGATACTAAAACAGAACAGGAAGTGGAATTTCAAAAAAACGCTCTTCACTCAGGTTTTCTTAAGAGTTTATACTTGTGATTACCTTAATGACATTTAATGCCGAAATACTACTGCCACTCTCCATCAATCGCAAACAAAAAAGTTAGTTCTCAAAACAAATGACGCTAAGAAATAATAAATAACACACAAAAGTGGTAAGAAAACAAAAACTATTTTGCTATCAATTCTGCTCTATCAATTCTTAGTTCATACGGCAAGTAGAATATACGCATACGCATAGTAGAATCATCAAGCGATGATGATGATTCAATGCTTGAAGTAGTTGTTGGAATTTATATGAACTCAGATGAATCCTCCGAAACAGAAGAATTGCAAGAAAAAGTGAAGCATTTTATGGATACCATGTATTCATCCATAGCGAGACGGATTTTAAGTCTCATTTAATGTTGGATCGATCTGCCGCTGAACAGTTAGTAAGTAAGTAAATTTGTGTTTTGTTTCCTATTTCAATATTCTTATTTCACTCATTCGTAGGAAATTATTCATTGTCTGGGTTTTGTCCCCATGGGGGCAGAACAAAATTGGGCACTTAAAAAGAGGTGTATACGTTAAGAAATAATGTAAATAATGTATCGTCCGCATGCCGCATTCCGGACACCACTCCAAGACCATAAACAATCCCTTCATAAAATACAAATATAAACAGTACCGGTCCCCATCTCAAATATTAAGTGCCAAGTCATCCGTTCTCGGCTCATAACTCGATGACGAAACCCTTAGGCCAACCGACACCCAAGCCGCATCAAGTGGACACTATCGAGGTATGCGACGCTTTTTTTTTTTAATTCATTTTTATTCTTTACTTCATAAAATACTTAAATACTAGACAAAAACGCTTAAAACTAGTTTAGCGAACAATGCTAGATGTAACTTACTGGGCCTCGGCGGGCGCTCTAAGCTAAACTTAAACTTATGCTATGTCTTTCGACCTAAACTTACAACGGATATATTTAAACGAAACATGGGTATTGAATCAAAAATTTTAAATTAAGAAAATTAGGGGAAAAAAAAAAAACTTAATTACAGAACTATTTTCTTAAAACTTATATGCTAACTTACATACTACCTTAAAATAACTTAGGCTACCTTATGCTAAACTTACATACATATATACATGTATGTATGATTATATACACACATATATATATTCACATGTACTTAATATATATACATGGGTATATACAGAGGTACAAACAGGTGTACACATGTGTATACCAATCTTTTTTTTTTTTTTATTTATTTATTATTTTTTTTTTTTTTCTATTTACAACTTACATCTACCTTAACACTAACACTACCCTAATGTGTGTAAGTCGGTCAGAGGATGCTGCGGATAGACATACATATAGACAGCATACATCTAATCCACAGCAAGACAGAGACCGACTACTCCCTCATTCGGGGATACGGACTACCCTATTTACCCCGGGTCTAAAGGGTTCGACGATGGAGTTCCCTCTCTCCCCAGCCACCAAAACTTTCGATGTTGCATAGAAACATCCCGTACATCCCGTCTCGAAACCGACGTGCTGAACCGGAGGAGACCCTCCTCAGCTCGTTGTGCGACGGAACGGTCGTGGTTGAGTCGCCCATCCACAGTTGATCTGGCGATATGGTAGATGAGCGGTACCGCATTTATATTTTGTATCAGCCCGTTTTTGTCTAGGTGCAGAAAAGCTTCTGGGGGGACGAAGCCGTTGTATTGTGAATTGGGGTAGTAAGCCCCTGAGATCAAGTTATTGACCGAGTTCATCGCTCTGGCAGTATGACCTCGAATCAATTTCACTAGGAAATTGTCCACTCGTAGCAGGTTCGCCCTGTTGTATAAGATCTCATTGGAGTAGAATTTTCTGTACTGGGACTCTGGAGTTCTATAAAGGCGAAGGCAAGCCCTAAGACAAGCCCTCTCAAACAACCGAATCTTTTCCATCAAGCTTGCACTCACGTTGAACCACACGGGACAGCCGTAGGTGAGCATTGGCCGGATGAGGGCCATGTAGCAGATAACCTTCACCCTCGCATCGAGTTGGCTGTTGTAAAACAGTCTCTTTGTAAGAGCAAAAGCGCCTCGGGCCCTGGCCAGAGCAGCATCTACATGTTTGTTAAAATATAGATACTGGTCTAGCCTGATCCCCAGGTATCTGACTACAGTCCTTGGCGCCAGTGGTTGCCCGTGTCGTCCAACAATAGAGAACCTTCGCCAGTTCTTTTTCGTATCCGCCGAGGCCTTATACAACGGCGTCCTGAACAATATGGTTTCCGATTTCTGAAAGTTGATTTTCAACTTCCAGTTATCGCAATCTCTCATGAATGAATCGAAGTCACCCTGCACGAGAGTAGTGATGTCCTCGATCTTTTTGCCTGATCTGTACACGATCAAGTCGTCGGCGTACGCAATTACGTGAGGGAGAGAACTTATCAGATCGCTCAAGTAAATGTTGAAGAGGGTCGGCGAATTAACGGCACCCTGTTGGAGAACATTTTGAACATCAACAATACCTGTGGAGGTCACGTTGCCATTTTTGACGACGAACCGCCCGTAAGCACCGGTAAGCATGTTACACAGTAGGTACAGCAGTGGTTTACTAATGCTCAGCCGATTGAGCTCAGCCGAGGTATGCGACGCTCGACCAGACACAGTGCAACCATAGCTGACCTGCGGTTAAACAAAGAGTTAAATAAATATATATCTAAATATAAAAAAATAAACTTTAAAAGTGCACTAACACCTTCGTCTCATCAACCGTCTAACGTGTTTTTGTTCTATAAAATCATTTAAGTAAATATAAATATAAATAAATAAATAAATTAAAATAAATCATCATAATATCATAAGTCTTGCGTCCGTAATCCGTCATTAGTCTTACGGCGTAAGGACAACCGTTGGAAGTGTGCGGAATTGACTTTAAATATCCACGCTCTTCCACGGACAACGTGTGTTTTTCCCGCTTTGAGAGCACTTTGCAGCACTAACCCTGAAAGCCTCAGAAATCAAATATTAGATATTTTTTTACTGATGTGATTTTATTATTAAACTATATGCAGTCGATCAAACTCATATTCGTACAGTAAGAAATAAGTAACTCTTTTCCGATTTATGCAAGAAGGTAAAAAGGACGAAAGCATATCCTACTAAGTATTAACACCAAAAGTAATAAGATGAAATGATTATTTGTCCATTTGAATTAACATTCTTTCCATTCACGTTACAGGTGTACGAAAACTTTTGTGGAGTGAATTTCGGAACTTGTTTTGGTTTTTGTTACGGTTTTCTTAAATGAATAATAATTTTTAATTTACTTTCTAAAAATATTTCTTACTTATATTACGTGAATGACAGCCATTTTATCCAAATTGTTTGTCATCAATTCAAAAAAAAAATCAATTGATTTGGAACAAAAAGTGGTTGGAATTATTTTGGCTTGCATCTTGACCTCCTGAGTGAGATGCTGAATTTTCTCCGGCGACAATTCCCCTTAAACTTTCTTTCGATATGATTTTTGAATCCCATATGTTTTTGGAGGTTCGGATTTTGCTGGTGCCTCTGACACCGTTGTGACCTGAATCGGGCGATGTGTTGGATCGTTGTCTGCGCCAAAATCTTCATTATTCGTATCACTCATTTTCACAATACAATATGTACGTCTTCGGAATGTGTAGAGCATAATACAGCTGAAAGGTTTCTGCTCCCCCGTTTTTTTATGACGTGTCACAACGACATTCCGAGCACAAGTATACGTAGAATGAGCTGCTCCGAACAGCTACCGTGCAGACACAGAGATGTATTATTTGCCGGTCGTCACGGCACCCACGATATGTGACAGATATGTATGCACAAAAATTCACTGTGTTCTTCGAGATTGTAGATTTCAGACTTCAAAATAGATTGAAAATGTTATATGGGAAGTAAAAGTATGCATGTGGAAGAGAGACTTCAAATGCATCATGACGGATGGCGATGGATTTGGTCAACTTGTAACTTCTTGTGCAGTTAACAGATGTATCCATGGAAATTCATTCGGGCGCTCTTGTGTTTTGCTTTATGAATGAATCAATACGTTTCACTTTCCTTGCAATTATTTTTCAATAATTCCTAATAATTCAGAAACTTCAAATTTGTTTAAATCTATCCAAAGAGGATGGCACACGCATTTTTTGGCCGGGTTATTTGGGTTGTGTTGTGTGAAGAACATTTTCTATGGGATCTAAACTCACGCACGCAACGGCTTCTATGAGCTGGGGTCTAAACTGCAGTCGAGGCGAGACTTTTACCTAGTTTATACAGCAGCCACTCCTATAGTAGGTTCCCGTGACACTCCTCGTCTGTGAGCATCTTCAGCGACTCTAGAGAGGTGGTGTCGTAAAAATGCTGGTGTGTCTGGGATCCAGCCATGCCAACCAACCTGCGAAGCATAAGCAGTTTTGTTAGCAGTAGTGTTTTAGTCTCTTTCATCGCACCAGGTGAAGGTTGCTTCCCTTTTGAATGATTAAAACAGTTTAAATACATATGGACATACGACCAGCGTTGAAATAAAAAAGCACCTGCCACACTAAGCTTCTGAAAAAACGCCAATACAGCTCTCGCTCCCACAGACACCCACCACCACATAAAGCAGCGAGGAGAATCATCACAATCGATTACGTCATTCGATAGTCCATTCGCTTCGATGAAGTTCGCAGGAACTGTCTCAAAACCAAACGCCAACAAAGTTGCAAATTCTCCGAATCAACAAGCGCAATTCACATTCATCACCTCACCAACGTCCCAAGCCAACATCCGTCCGCACACAGTGGGAACTTCTGCAACTCCGGCAGAACTGTGCAACGCATCCTGGCCCCGACGGAAGCACAACCATCCATCAATTATGACGAATTTCAAAAATACATCGTTCCAGTTTCGAATGATGATGCCAAGCGAAAATGGAACTCCTCGATATGAAGTCCAGACACCATGAATACTAATGAAGGTGCGGGGAGAAGTGAAGGAGAAGCCCAGCCAGCAAACCGGGACGGACACTTTGGACATCCACTGGATATCCTCTCAAAATGGAGATGTTCTGTGGGCTCCATACCAAACCGATGGACGGAACATTTTTGCAAAGAACGAAAACAATACGCTTTTGCAGAACACATCCAAGGAAAGTTCCGTCTTTCACATCCGAATGGATGTGCTCCTGCAAAAGCTAAGGATCCTGCCAAGTCAAGGATTACTCAGTTGCGTTACGTTGTAAGCATTTAAGCAACTCTCCTCACCGAAGGCTGAAGCGTTGGCAATCCATTTGACTGCGGATTGAAGGGAATAAAGTGAAACACCCTTAGAGCATTCCATGCTCCAAATCCGTTGAATGGGAGTAGCTCCTGTAACCCTTTTGTCCGCAGAGGACCCTGCGAGTGTGAGAGAATCGTCACCGCTCAAGGAGTCCACGTAATTAGGGTCAATGGCACATGTTTGGTTTCGAAGCGAATGCTAAAACCACCGACCCTTTATTCTGGGTCCATTCAAACCAATACACCGATCCACAAGCAGACCAACTCCAGTGAGTGGCTGGCAGAGTGGGTGTCCCTTGTGGGGCGGGTCCTTCCTTCACTCCTGCACTCGTCACCGAGTTGAATTTTTCAAATCACCCAACCTCGCCAGTGCACCACCAATCCTTCGTGGTCCACTTGGGGGATTTCGCAGGATTCCACTCTGCTGAAGTGGCTTATTCAGGTGGATCGCTTGCTCCTACTGTGCCTCGTCGTATCGAAGCAGAAAAATGCCCACCCACCGGTTACCAGCGGTATAAGCTTAGGAACTGGTCGTGGTGGCGGGTGCTGGGTGGGTGAAGAAAGCAGGAAGTAAGAGAAATAAGAACGGAGCCGACAATTTTTCAAAAGAATTACGAAAGTATGCGGATGAATGAATGAAATTCAGCGCTACGAAGCCACGAGCATCACATTCCTGACATGGAACCTGCTTCCGACGGTGGTTGGTTTGTGTTGCCCGCTGCTTTTCTCCCACCCGCCGATATTTCCCCTCGAATACCATTCAATGGAGGGGTGGCTGGGTGCATTCATTTGAATATTGACAATGGCGAGGACGAATTGATTTATCGCACCGAGGAGAAACAAGCGAAAGGACCCGTCCACAAATTTACTATATGTGTGAAATTTCAGAGCTTATTCCGGTCCGAAAAAGTTCATCACAGGCTTTGGCGGCAATGCCATAGCAACGCTGCTCCCGGGTCAGCTGTCATTGGAAATGGGGCGAGAGCGTCCGCTGGGGACATTAATTGCAGCTGTCAGATGAAGTTGGGAATGGTGTTCATTTTTGCGGACAATCTCGATGGCGAAAGTGAATTATTGAAATTGAAATTCTAATTTAGATTTGTTAAGCCGCCTGACGGAGCTGGTGAACCGCTAACCATTTAAGTCAATTCCCCTCGTGATGCGAATTGATTTTAAAGCTCTGAGATTAGATGAATGTCAATATGACAGTTTTGAGGTTCATTGGTGGAAGCAGCCGCAAACAATTTCCCTTCTTTAACTACATTAGTCAAATTCGATCAGATCGGCTCATCTTTACGAAATTTTCAATCGTATTTCGCATATCCATCAGCATAGACCCCGAGATACTTAAACTTCTCCACCTGCTGCAATGGGACTCCACTAACCTGTAGAGTGCAATGAACAGGCGTTCTGGAGATGACCATAAATCCGATTTGTCCACCTTGACCTTCCTTCCAGCATCAGAACATACGGCCACAAACCTAACGAGTGCGCTTGGATTCCGTCTGGGAAGATGTGAGGATCACTAAGTCATCTGCCAAGGGTAGATGGCTTACCCTCAACTCTCCCAATGTGAAACATTCCTCGCCTCGGCTGCGACGCGACATCCAGTCCATACATACAATGAAAAGGAGAGGTGACAAGACGCACCCTTGGCGAAGGCCAACGCCCACGGTGAAAGGTGTTGATTTAGCACCGTTAACCCAAACACAACTGCAATCTGAATGGCCCTCAGAAGAGGACCTTCAATCCCATACTCCGGCAGAACACTCCAGAGTTTACCTCGAGAAACTCGGTAGCGTGCATTTTGCAAATCCATAAAATAACTGTAGATGGGCTTGGCATACTCCCAAGCCTTCTCAAGTACCATTCTTAGAGTGAAAAGCTGGTTGGTTGTACTTCTACCGGGACGAAAGCCGCACTGCTCATCCCCCATCCTGAGCTCGACCATAGCTCTGGAAAGCGCTTGCAACACCTTAGAGTAAGCTCCCCCGGGGAGACTTAAAAGAGATATGCCCCTAAGTTGAAGCAATCTCTTTTGTCCCCCTTCTTGAAAAGTGGGACAATCACCCCAGTTTGCGAATCGCCAGGTGTCTCACCACGATCCCAGGCCTCTTTAATGACACGAGAGATCCATAAATCTCCCTCTTTACCCAGTGCCTTAAGCATTTCTGGCCGGATTTCATCCACACCGTCGGATTTGCCATCACCAATGGACTCCGCCCCACTCAAAACTACAGGTTTGCATCCTTAGGCACCTGTTCGGGATTGAGCAGCTCCGGAAAGTGCTCCCTCCATCTGCGTAAGATGTCCACCTCATTGGAAAGAAACACATCATCCTTGGATTTGACTCCTTCGATGATGTTGAATTCCCTTCCTCTGAGTCGGCGAATGGTTTGCCAGAACTCCTTTTTCGCAGATCTATGGGCGCTTTCCAACTTCTCGCCGAACTCCTTCTAAGACTGCTCTTTAGCTGCTCGCACAGCAAATTTGCAAGGTCTTCGCGTCTCAGTGTACCGGTCACGAGAAGCTGAGTCCACCAATAGAATCGAGTCTTCTTCTTCTCTCTGATGGCTTCTTGAATTTCGGGCGTTTTAAGCCACGCAGTTCTTGTCACCACCAGCCGCCACTCCAAGCCGCTTCACTCCACAAACATCCCGTGCAGAGGCAATGACAGCTGGTGAAAACAGTCGCCAGTCTACACGCGATGGAACAGTTTGGAAGTCGGTCGAACCTTTCAGATATCAGCCGCAACTCACTGTACTTCCCAATATCATCTCTGTTTGCTTGTTTTTGGTTATAACTGAGTTGTTGAACATTTGCAATGGATGTATAAATTATAAAGAGAAGTGCGAGCACACGTATTAGAGTTGCAGCCGATACAGAGAAACAGGGTTACCAGATTATTTTCCTCAAACCTACAAAACGAAAATAACCCCTATACAAATTTTCTTATAACGTTGATTTTCGACCAAATTACGAAAACATAATAATTTTCAGCGTCCCGTTATTAGAGAGTCCGTTTGGGAGAGATTTATTTACATTAAAAGTCGTGTAAATAATTCCGGTTTTCCTTCAAATTTGTCCGGTCATAAGGGGTGTCCGTTAGGAGAGAGTACACTATATTAAATATACACTTGTTATAAGTGTTAAATATTTATCGTCAATGAAGATGATAATTTATAAAGGAAGTTCATTTCTCAATTTAGTACAAGAAAAAAGTTAATAAATACAAATAAATATATAAATATGTAATCGAGGTCAATTTCATCCTCGATTTGTCTTTTTTTACTTTGATCGCGAATCTGTTACCATGGGAAACTGGCAGATCGGTCGTTGTTGAATTTTGTGTTGTGATACCTGACCTTAGCCGATCCTATTAACAATGTGACATCGTTTCTACAATCTTTCGATTCGCTCCAACTCTACAATTTTTCGTTAATTCGAATATTTTGTAAAGTCCCTTCAGTTTTGAATTATCGAGAGACTGTGGCCCCGATTGCCAGTGTCGATTATCAATCGATAGTCGATACACACCGATTGTCGATTGTCGATTTGTCGCTTTGGTATTACAATTGTCGATTATGAACGATATTATTCGATTTTCCCTTCAACGTTTGCCGTTCACAAATTTCTAATCGCCGGTTTCGTGCGGCAAGCAATCATGAAACAAAACTTTGTTTTCGTGTTGGAAAAGTAATTAATTTTTTCTGTTGTATCCTTAAAACATTTATATTGTAACTTCAATTTCAACCAAAGAGAGTTGCACATAAAAAATCGAACCAATCAACGAATAAAAAATGTTCAGAAATGTATTATTTCATTCAAGTATCTGCACATACGATTTGTTTTGATACGCACCCGAGTGCCTGTTTACACTGCACCGGCGAAGCCCACATCCCTCTCTCTAACTCATGGGATCTCACACACTCTCTCTATCTAATAATCCTGTGCTTCCCACGTCCATGAACATGAATTAAGAAATTTGACACCCTCTACTGTCAGACGTATACACATTTGTCATATGCACGTTTTTAATTCACAAGAATACGATTCTCAGTCGACTGAGTTACACAATACCAAAATAGATTTCAAGCGATAGATTTGTCGACAATCGATTCAGTCGACAATCGACACTCGCAGTCGGGGCCAATATCATTTTTTTTATTTTCTATTTTATATTATTGAGTCTAAACTATAACTATATAAATTTTTTCAAAATCTGACCGTTTATTAGAGAAGAACATGTACAATAGTATTATTCAAAGTATGGCCCATCTGAAGCTATGACTCTTTCCCATCTTTTTTGGCATTTTGTGGATCCCATCGGAAAAAAACTGCGCCAGCTTGGCAGCCAAGAATGAATCAAGCCAAGAATAAATCAGTGGGGGGCGATCTGCATCGAGCGGAACAAATGGTAGTCAGAAGGGGCAAGGTCTGGGCTATAAGTCGGGTGGGGTAAAACTTCCCATCCACTTCTTCCAAATAGTTCCTAACCGAAATATCAACGTGGGATCGAGCGTCGTCATGATGGAAAATTATTGCCTCGTGTCTGGTAGCATTTCGCGCGCGTTTTTTGGCTACTGCTCTTTTCAAACAGATTAACTGTGTTCGGTAGCGTTGTTCTTTGATGGTTTCACCTGGTTTTAGCAGCTCATAATACAGCACACCATTCTGATCCCACCAAATACAGAGCATTACCTTCGCGCCATGGATATTCAGCTTTGCCGTTGATTTGACTGGTTGGCCAAGCCAAAATCACCATTTTTAAATCGTGCAAAAGTGGTTTGGCACGTTCGCTCAGCTAGAGCACGTTCACCATAAACCTCCACCAAAATACGATGTCTTTCGGCAGCAGATTTCTTCATATTAAAGTAATGAAGAAGAACTGACACGCTTTTTTAAGCAGAAAGTTCGACATATTTGAGTGAAAAAAACTATTGTTGTTTACGCTTCAAATGAATGACATATACTGAAATGACGTGCAACGACAGTAGCTTTCCAACGCATGTTCCAATGGAATAATACAAGTAACGCCATCTCTTAGCAAACCGCGCGAATTTTAAGTTAAGTCCCAGTATTTAATAGAAATCTTGTGGGAGGAGCTTAACTCGGTCCTCACTAACACAGATATTCTGCAAATGCTTGCTGAATGGTGTTGGAGGTCCCCCATATTGCACCATCAAATTGAATGCCTATCGTTGCATCGTTTACCTAATTAACCTCAAGGCAAAACATATTTGTAACTTTTTTTTATTTCCACGGCTGAGTGCCAAATGAAATGCCAACGAAAATCTGTTTACCGTCAACAAAGACAAAATGAACAGAATTCATCATCAACACTGAAACATGTCAACTTGCTTCCCTCCAACGTCATCTCAGACACCGTCTTCCATCCCAGTAGCCTGATATTGATTTGGCTAAGGAAGGCAAACCATGCATTCAACTGCAAGTCCTTGTCCCCTTAAAGGTCAAACACGTCCACAGATCCTTGCATCTCCTGTTGACATCATGAAGTGGCCATTGCAGCAGCATCTATTCCTTTTCACTTTCATCACAGCGCCATGCCCAAGATTTCAGTTTTGAAAACGTATGTACTTACTTCAGAAAATTTCGCACAAAGGGACCTCGAAATGGACGTTTGAGGTACATAAGCTCACATGCCCGTACTCTGGCCACACAGCGCCATATATATAAACACGCCATCTTCCTTTCACGTGTTTTGAAAACATTTACTCGAAAGAGAGGGAGAGAGGAGTCCTTGAACTCTCATCAGGCACTTATGCAATCTGTTTTAAGTGCATGTACACACACAGAGCCACCTCGTAGTTTCAGGGCCCGCATCGGTGTTCCCCTCGTGTTCACTTGACCGCAATTTATTTCGGCACTTAAATTTATGAATCTCCCTTGTGTACATTGGCGACGGTGTGTGGGAGACGCTGTCCACCCACAGCACTATTATTGCTGCGTGAATGGTTGAGTCAATGCGGGGATCACTTAGCACACCTACTCGACGTGGAATTGGATGTTAAGATGAATAATTCATGCTCATCCGTCAAGGACCTCGTCACAGTCACCGTGAGGAGGGTATGTTGATTTCCCAGTGTGGTGGCAGAGAGTTGGAGGGACGTTCGTAAGGGCGCCCATTCACCGAGACGAATTCGTTGCGATTGATCTTCTCGAAGAAGTGCAGGCCGGAGAACCTCTCGATTACCTCGAGCGGTTGCTGGAAGACCTTCAAGTCGATGTCATTGCTGATGTACTGGTTCGGCAGCAGGTAAGACTCTACGGAAAACCTATGATCGGCAGACTCACACACGATGACTTTGAAGAAATGCGTTGGGACCGACACCGGGCTGCGACCAATGACTAGATACTCCACAATGGGCTTCTGCTTAAACTGCGGCATGAACACCGGACCCGTGCATACATAAACGTCCGGGTAGAGGCTGGTCAGCTGCCTGCAATAGATCTCGAGGTTATTCCAGGCGTCCCTGTTGAAGCCCACTTCCACTTGGGGCGCAACGTTGGTCAAGTAGAAGGTTTCATTGCAGTCCGTCTGACACAGTCTGTGATTTGCTGCTGCTGCCAGGTGCCCTCTGCCAAATCCCGACCGGAAGTATTCGTGGTTGTGTGAACGGAACAGCGACGGAACCGCCATATCCGACCGAAACTCGGCCAATCTGCGGTTGACTTTGCTTATGGCCGCGACAGACTGCTCTGTGAGATGTTCGAAGACCCAGTGAGCCACGCGATTTCGACGGTCATATGAAACGACAAAATCGGAGAAGACCCGAAGATCATCGAGTCCAGGAAAGCCGTACTTCATGATCTCTGGCATGTGGTTCGGAGGGCCGTCATCCTCGGCAGGGATATCTGTGAACTGAAGAATCGGTGGAGAGCTGATGCGGGCTATGGGAATTACTTACAATCCGCTGAAGCTTGTCCTTGAGATAGAATGCATACGGATTCGTCTTTATCAACTTTGAGAGATTTCTCATGACGTGAGTTTGGTTCAGTTGCTGGCCGAGAATGAATGAGCCGCTGGCAATTATCGCCACGCCTAGAACTAGAGGGATATCCGCAGGCATAAGGTTTTTTTTGGTTTACTGGGAATTTTGACGAATTAGAAGACTGAATGTTTGAAAGAGGATTGACTTTTGAATCTCTGGAAAATTGTGAATACTTGAGTGATTTGGATTGAAGAAATACCAAATTAAACTGAAAAATAGAAAGGTAAGGGACCGAGGTAGGGAGGATAATACAGATGTTGTTGCAGGATAGCCGAGGACATTATTCATACCTTAAACGCGGGCTTCCTCTGTTGCGTTGCCCACAGGCTCGCAGTCGTGCACTCTTCGGGTCGGCTCATTGTTGTCCATACGCTCTACATGACCCAGCTACCTTAGTCGTTGGATCCGTAGACGTCTGACTATTCTCATGTCGCTGTCATACAGTTCGTGGTTGAATCTTCTCCTCCAAAGACTATCAACGCAAACGGGACCAAAGATCGCATGCAGAAATTTTGTCTCGGAGAGGCCAATGACTCCCTCATCCGTATTTGACCTCGGCACCGTACTGGCACCGGACTGGGTTGATCAAGGTCTTATATGAAGTCAGGTTGATCCTTCACGAATTGGCTCTATTACTCAATTGCCTCTTGAGGTCATAGATACAGCGGTTGGCAAGAGTCACTCTCTTACTATTTAGGTAAGAGGTAGTTTAGAGAGAGGTAGACGAAGTACTTGATTACCTCGAAGTTATAGCTGCCCATTGCTCTGTCCAACACGCCGATGTATTACTTATTGACGGCTCGCTGTGTTCTGCCAATCAAGTCACTGTCTTCCGGGTCTGTTAACAGTTGTACGCATTTCTGGAAGATCGTGCGTCATGTGTTGGCGGCTGCACGGTCTTCACCAGCACGATGTTAAATAAGTCACAGTAAATCCATTTTTGACTTTGAAGGTCTCCTTGAGTTGGTCACCGACCTTGATGGAGCAGCATGAATGCTCCGTCGTCACCCTGCACAACGTGACTAGTTTGGCAGGAATGTCAAGGCTAGACATGACATTGTATAGCTCGCCTCTATGCATGCTGTCATATGCGGCCTTGAAATCGACGAATAGGTGATGTGTGTCGATCAGCATCTCTTGGGGCTTTTCCAGGGTCTGCCGCAGTGTGAAGATCTGCTCTATCGTGGACTGTCCCGGCCTGAAAGCACACTGATATGGACCCATGAAGGATCTCGTTCGCGATGTTAAGGAGACGTACTTTGTATTTGGCGAGGTCTCAAAGAGGTCTCCTTTCTTGTGGTTCGGGCAAGCGCTTCTGAGAATCCACTTCTCGGGCATGCTTCTCTCCAGATGAGAAAGAAACTCACAATCAAATAACAGAAAACACAAATATTTAGCAAAAGCGAACAAGTAATTTTCGGTTTGTATTTCCACTCAGAAACTATTGACTCCCAGTGACTCCCAGTGGAAGCCCAGTCATTTGCACTCGCTGAGCGCTGTCAGTGACTAGGCATAGAACCAACTCACCAAGCTTGGGAGTCCATATACAACCGACGGGCACCAAATTTATTAAATTTTCGAATCAGGTCTCTAGTTAAGTGCTCGCCCAGAATTGAATTGAGATTTCCATTACTTCGACGCATTGAGTGAGCCTTCTCACGACGCCTTTAGGTGCTCCAGTGAACCCGGATATTCACTTCCTCTTAGAAGGATTCGATGTCTCATCGACAAACGAAACAATACCACACCCCTTTCAAATCTCTGGGGCTCTTCAGTGAGTGACTGACGTAAGCCCATCCGTCGCATCTGGTTATGATGTCAAACAGGATCACTGGAACTCCAGCAGTGGTGGAAAGATTAACAGCCGAGCTCACGAACGAGTCGCAACACACTCGGATGCCTCAAAAGCTTTTCGGTTAACCATGCCACCATTGCTCACCTACATAGTTGTTCAGTTGTTTTTGCCCCTTCCCCGCACCGCACAGCACAACGGGATTAAAATAAGAGCCCCACACGAAAGATACCAATTGCCCCCGCCCGCCATGCCCCAGTCTTTAGGCGTATTTACGCTTTGTTGTGTTCCGCCTCATTCCTTTCCAATTCCAATCCAATAACCCGACTAAGCAACGCACATTAATAATTAAATGAACGATTTGTTATTCAGATTTCCAAGGATATCCGCTCGCTCTGGATTCCTCTGCCATCCAGCCCCACTTGCTGGCTGCCAAAAAATGTATGAAGGCCGCTTTTCACATTTGCATTTGATTCTCTGAGTAAACTTTTTCCCATTGTTCGCCGCACATCCTGGCACGTCTGATCCCAGGGAGTGCGGCTGGAAGGTGAAAGCATCTCCCCCCTTTGAGCGGCATCCTCCGGCGACGGAATTCCTCCGAAATGAAAACATTTACAATTCCATTTTTCTACAAACTCTCTTCCTGTCTCGCAATGTGTCTCTCTCCCTGTGTCGGCGTACCTTGCCTGCCATCCGCCCGCCCGCTATCATTGATATTTCATTCTGCTCGGCCCGTAAATATTACTCTGAGTGTAAACAAAAAAAAGGAGAAAGCATCTCTACTCCACAATCCACCGCCAATGGACGGAGGCGTGGGTGCTTGGTTTAGGGAATGCGCCTGCCACCGCCAGCAGCAGCACCACCACCTGGGGAGTTAGAGAGGAAAACTGCACCTGCAGTGTTCAGTCAAAGCTCTGCATATCGCTGGTTGCGAGGATATGACTAAAATGTGGAAAATATACCATTTCCGTGGGTTTTTTTCAGATTTTCTTTTTTGTTAATTTTGTTTTTGTGGAAGTAGAGAATAATGAGGGATGCTTGGAGAATCCCCTATTGTCAAAAAGTGGAGCTGAATAGATCATCGTTAGCGTTTTTCTTCTTTTTTTTTTTGCGCCGACAAATGACTGTCTGTGCCGAGAGAGCGAGCGCGCTCTGTGACTCCTGTGAGATGGATACTGGGTATCTTTGCAGGCTTTTTTCCCCCCACCAGTTATCTCAAAAGTTTACTTTTAGCGTGGCGTCAGCAGGTTTCGAAGGGATCGACAGGGAATCACATTAAGTGACTTGCTTTAAAGGAACCAATAAAAAACGTGCTTCTTTCGTTTGGATTTGGTCTTTGGGGAAGTTGTTTCTTAATTTCACAATCCCACGTCATGAGTCATGGATTTTCATCTGCTTCATTTTCTTGTTGTAAAATATTCAATTTGTCGAATCAGGGATTTGGTATTCGGACAGTGATGAGGGTGGCGGTTGTGCAAGGTGAGTGTGAAGACGAGTTAAAGGATTTCTCTTGAGGGTGAATTCTGTAGCCATGACTAAGGTATTCAGTGGATATCCCTGAGGAAAGGTAATTCGGGCGGGGTTTTGAATTGTAATGGAGGACGATAAGGTTGTTAATAGCTGCTAAGCTTGAGGAATGGTATAATCTCTGTAGGTGCTTAGGTCAAGTAGACATACTGCCTTCACTTGGCACTTCCTGGCTTTAGAACAACAATTGAGCGTTGCTCTCAAGTGCACTGCGTTCGTTACCCTCAACGAGAACACAATACACGAAAAAAGGACTAAAATTTGAGGTGGTCTTAGAATGTATGAACATTACAAACATTTCCAGAGCCTAGCACCAATTGGAAAATATCCTCACTCAAACTTTGTCATAAACTGTTCACCCAATTCAACTTCTGTAATCCTGGCGGACAAATTCTGGTGGTCGCCGTGGCACAGTCAATCCGCGAACTTATCAGTCACTGACAATGCTCAAGGAGTATTCCTGTCTGTAATGTTATGTACGCACTGGTGTGCCTCAAGGTTGTATTCTCTGTCCCTTATTATTCCCGATGTTATACAATGGATTGTTGAGCTGCTGGCACCGTCTTGTTGAAACCACATGTCATGCAAGTCAAGCTCTTGCATTTCGGGCAAAAAAAAAGTTGGATATCATCTCACGGTAGCGCTCACCATTCACAGTTACGTTACGAGTCGCATCATCTTTGAATAAGTACGGTCCAATGATGCCACCAGCCCATAAACCGCACCAAACTGTGACTTTTTCTGGATGCATTGGTAGCTCTTGCAATGCATCTGACTGATATTCACTCCAAAATCGACAATTCTGCTTATTTACGTACCCATTGAGCCAAAAATGAGCTTCGTCTAAACTGACCATAAAATGGAAGAAGCGCGCGATGGACTTTCTTAACAGAGCACGCATTTTGATAATAAAATTCAATAATTAGCAAGCGTTGCTCCTTTGTAAGACGATTCATGGTTAAATTATAGACCAAACTGAAGATGTTTGACAGTGAAACAAAACACGAAACGTGTGTCAGCTGGTTAAACCAGTATTGCCAAAAGGATAATAGCTAAAAAATTACCCTTTACGAATTATTTTTCAACTGACCGAGGCTTTCAAACCCGAAATACGAATTATCGCGATTCCACTGTATAATATACCAATTCTCTACAAAAAGGTGTGACAACATAATATATTGTAAAAACAATTTTGAACGTCATAACGGCAGGATAGAAAATAGAACGAGAACGAGAAGTTAGTAACTTACTTACTTAAGGTGGCGCTACAGTCCGGGGTGGACCTGGGCCTCAACCAACAAGCGTCTCCAGCCAGCTCGATATTTAGCTAGCTGTCTCCAGTTTCGCACACATAGTTGGTTGAGGTCCCTTTCCACTTGCGTGCGCCACCTGAGTCGCGGTCTTCCTCTACTGCGCCGTCCCTCGGGGGTGGATTCGAAGACTTTTCGGGCCGGAGCATTGGTTTCCATCCGCTCTACATGACCTAGCCACCTCAATCGTTGGATCTTCACTCTTCTGGCGATGTCGCTAAACAGCCCGTATAGTTCGTCATTATATCTCCTCCTCCACTCACCATCTATGCAGACGGGACCGAAAATCACACGAAGAATTTTCCTCTCGAAGCAACCAAGAGCAGCTTCATCCGCTTTTGATAAAGTTCATGCCTCCGCGCCATATAGAGAGAGGGCTTTGTTTAACAATTGCTTTCTTAGCCCAAAGAAGCAGCGATTGGCAGCAGCGCTGGTGTCGTTGTCTGAATTGATAGCGGTGCCTAGGTAGACAAAGTTTTTGACTACCTCAAAGTTATATCTGTCTGCTGTGACGTTCTGACCGAGACGTCGGTGTTGGGTGTCCTTTCTCGTTGACAGCATATACTTGGTCTTACCCTCGTTTACCGCTAAACAATATCTATCAATATCGTCGGCATATGCGATTAGTTGGACGGACTTCTGAAAGATTGTTCCTCTGGTGTTGGCGTTCGAGTTTTGAACAATTCTTTCAAGAACGATGTTGAAAAAGTCGCATGACAGCGCGTCGCCTTGTCTGAATCCTTTTTTGACATCAAAGGTCTCGGTTAGGTCTTTACCGACCTTGATGGAGCAGCGTGCATTCTCCATCGTCATCCTACACAAACGGACGAGTTTGGTAGGGATGCCAAAACTAGACATTGCTCTGTATAGCTCGTCTCTATAAATGCTATCATACGCGGCCTTAAAATCGATAAAAAGGTGGTGGGTATCGATTTGTTGCTCCTGGGTTTTCTCCAAAATCTGCCGCAGTGTGAATATTTGGTCGATGGTGGATTTTCCTGGCCTAAAGCCACACTGGTATGGACCGACCAAGTTGTAGACGAATGACTTTAGGCGTTCACACAGTACGGCAGATAAGATTTTATATGCAATACTTAGGAGACTGATGCCTCTGTAGTTTGCGCAGTTCAAAGGGTCTCCTTTTTTATGGATCGGGCAGACTATGCTGAGGTTCCATTCATCGGGCATGTTTTCCTCCGACCATATTTTACAGATGAGTTGGTGCATGCTCCTTACCAAATCATCGCCTGCGGCCTTAAAAAGCTCGGTGGGTAGGCCGTCAGCTCCCGCAGCCTTGTTGGATTTTAGTTTGGATATGGCAATTCTCACTTCATCTGGGTCGGGTGGACGGAATTGTTGATCTTCATCGTCCCTTTCATTGGGGTTGATGGTTCGTTCTGCCTGACAGCGGAATTTGGTTCTTCGTCGCCGTTATACAGTCTGCAGAAATGGTTTCTCCATATCCTCAGCATCGACTGTGACTCTACTACGATGTTCCCTTGATCATCCTTACAGGCTTCGGTTCGGACTTTATAACCTTGACTGGTTAACTTTACCCTTTGGTAAAACTTCCTTACCTCATTCCTGCAGTAATATCCCTCTAGTTTGCCGATCGCGCGCTTCTCATGCTCCTTCTTTTTTCTCCTGAGAAACCGGTGTTCGTCTCTCCTCTTCTGCTCGTAGAGCTCCCGAGCAGCTCTTGTCCTTCTTTGCAGTGCCGCTTTGTATGCTTCTTGCTTGGCTGCATTCGCCTGCCGACACTCGTTGTCAAACCAGGGGTTTCGCTGTGGTGGCGGATTGAAACCCAGCACATCAGAGGCGGCATCTCTGATGGCTTTTTGGCAATGCTGCCACTGATCTTCAATACTTGATGTTGGCGGCGTAGGATTTCTTAAGAGGTTAAGGGAGACACGATTGGAAAAGGATTTGGCAATCTCTTGCGATTGTAGCCGGCTGACGTTAAACTTCCTCACAGTATTTCTTTGTCTTGGCGGTGTTCGGGATATCCGCAACCTTATCTTGGCTACAACAAGGTCCGAGTCAATGTTGGTCCATCCCATCGCACTTCTTGGATGGCGGTTATATCTGCTTTGCAGCAGTCTAGGGCTTCCGCTAATTGTTCGGCTGCACGTGGCCTATAAAGGGACCTTACATTCCACGTACAGATCCGAAGATCGTTGTCCGTATATCGTTGCAGGACAAGAGGTCGCACTTATAAGTTTGGCAAGTTGAGCTCGGCTGAACTACAACCAGTACCCGATGGCAACCACTTGGAGGTAAAATAAGCACAATTGGTGTGTAGAAAAAGTTACAACACTGGGCATCGCCAGGTTGACGCCAGTCAGTGCTTACCCGATTCCCGCAACACCCAACCATCGAAGTCAGTAACTACATAAGTAATTAATTTGTAATCCTCTTATCATACTTTTGCCATTCAGAAAGCCCACTCGAAAATGAACATTAAATCGACTAAGTAAATCAGTGTTGAGAATATTTAATTCCCCCGCAATCATCGGTCCCAACACCCATTCAAAAGGCCGTGATTCAAGGCCCTCTTTCATGCAATAATTCTCATCATTCACCATGTTCATAATTCTGGCCCAACCACTCGCCAAATGGAAGCCCTTTCAGTGTCACCCCTCCCCCAGTGTAGCCAGTGGCATTAGTCTGTCCCATCGCAAACCCTCACCACCAAAATATAGCCCGCACGACGTAAGGCCCTCTGTAGGACTTCATATGGCTGCTAATCACTGCCCGAATCCAGGTGAGATGTCCAACACTCGCAGTAGAGGCACACTTGTCCAACATTTTCGGATGCCATCACGTCGGCAAAGTTATTTGTGAAAATTACACCCTCTCCAGCAGACGCCGAACGAAGGCCACACAGCCAAAGCCTAGGGCTTGACCCAAAATTCCAAAGAACGAAAAAGACCAAGACGCCAGCCACCCTTCTCACCTGCGTGCCTGTTTCCATTCCATTTGGCGCACAACACTCACCCCAATTGAATTACTCTCCGTCTCGTCGCCACTATGAATCCGAATATTATGATAAATTTACATAATTTCGGGGCACAAAAGCCGACAAGATATGCCCTCCACTGGACAGTGGCTCTTGCGTTCAGCATGTGCGGTGCATTTTAAGGCGATTGTCGAGGACTGCAGAGGGAAACAGGGGGAAATAGACGAATTAAGGCCTTTGTCCTTTGTTACACTTCTGAATTCAATATTCGATGTTGCAATGGAATTTGTGTGTACTGTGTGCCTGTGATCCAATTATATGTGGTAAGAGCTCTCGAAGATTGAATACCGTAATCGGCTCCCGGGAAAGGTGTCAATTTGGGGCCTAAGGCTGAACACACACATACACCCAAACACACAGCCAGAGGTTTTGCTTACCCAAGACCGGTCGATCAATTTGGATAATTATGAGTGTTCACGTCGAGATAAAGTTGAAGCACATTACATGCCCGGCACCTGAGCAATTTGAGGGGGTGGTGGGTCGTTAGAGCCCACCTACACACGCGTACACAATCCACAGTCGGATAACGAGGACAAGCCCGCCAAGGTGGGACTGGGAAATGTCTGTTTCCCAGAGAAAAACCTCGTTTGGTGTTATTTCCGGGGGAAATAATGAACTGGCCGCGCCATTAGGCCCTGGCCTCGCCGCTCAGTGGTGTGATGTAATGGCGAGAGTGAGTTATTCATTTATTCAACAACTCACCTTCCGGCGCAACAACATCGCATAACGGAATTACAGAATTCGTCTTCTGGGATGACATGGAATCGACAAAATTCAATTTCGTGAAAGCAGACATCACAAACACTTTTCGTACTCGTTCTCTGGTGCTGCTGGCGGTGGTGGGGTCTGAGCGCGAGGGGCTCTTTTCGTCGTTCTCCGGCTGGCAGGCCCTTTGTGTCTCTCCGGGAGGTTTGAGAACATAAAACTGAATATTTTCCCAATACACAGTTATGGCAGAGGCAGTGTGCAGGGCATGAGGTGTCTCTCTCCTGCAGCATCTCTGTGTCTGTGCTGGCAGCGACTAGAACAGTCTGAAAGTGGGCGTTGTGTCCAAACAGACAGGCATCATGATGTTGGCGGGACTAAAAACAGGACCCAAGGACATGATAGCGAAAGTCGGCGCACAGCATCGCCAACGCCGACCAACAACTGTGTCGCAGTCAAAATAATTTTCAATTTGTAACGAATTCAAATGTGAAATTGTTTCCTGTCCACCTGAGGGATGAATGAAAATGAACGAGTTTTTTGGTGAAGTAGTCACCCGTTTCTGTGTTTCGTTTTTTTTTTCTAGTTTTTGTTTACCCTTCTTTTTCTTCTCTGGGAACACAGCTTCCTCATCACGGTCGACACACAGAGTGGCAGCCGAGCAGTGGAACAGCACAGCAGCAGAGCAGTCGGGTAGCAGCGCAGCGATTTTGCCGGAAAAACATCCTCGGGACATTGATGGATTCGTCCAAATCGTGTTTAGGTGTTGTAACATTTCGGCAGTTTTGCAGACACAAACGGACGGTGTGGCGTTGCTGCTGCTGGATGGATGGCTGGAATTTAGTCGAGGCTTTGTAATTCTATTAACCGGAGGAGGATTTGAGTTTTCCGAAGAGGACGCAGCTACTGAGCTGGAATAGAATTTAATTTTCGATATTTTTGCCATGGCCAGGGGCCATGGATGGTATTGACGGCATCAGAGATTCTGTGAATCAGGGGCGAATGCATTTGTCTGGCGGGTCGGGCGTGCATCTGCCGGCAAATGCTGATGTTGCCGGGGGTGTGGATGTTTTTTGTGTGTGCACTTCAGGGGGATTTGTGCATACGAGCGGGCGAGCTATCAACCGCCATCAACGACTGAATAGAATGTTTCTGCGAAACAAAAGTTGATTCCTCAAACGCGGGTAGGCCTGAAGTGGTAAAATTTTGTTAAATTTTCGGTAAAAACGAACGAAAAATGGCGATGTATTCCTGTTCAGTGCTTTTATGAATTGCTTCTATCAATTGGTCGGACGTTGTACTCCACTGTTTTTCTGATTGAAGGGATGTTGACTGGGGCTCACCTCAGACTATGGGGTACGATACAACAGATCAGGCTTTTGTGCCCTTCAAGCCTGCAGATCCATCTGCTGCTGAGGATGTGTGTCACTGCAATTTATTTTTATTTGCTTGATGTCGTTGAATTATTCCATGTTTGAGGTATTCGACTAGTTGTGCTTAAGTCGCTGACACGCATGATCCAATAAAGGGGTCGCAAAGGAGAGAAAACGAGATTTTACTCGATCCTCCAGTATCGAGTCTCGGCAACTCAGGATTTATTTCCAAGCGAAACGAGGCGAATATTTGGACTTTGTACAATCACCTGGTCTTGGGTCTGCAAGGCGGTTGTCTACCTTATGGAATCTCGTTCAAGGCTCATCTCAGAAGTCGCGAAGCTGTTGAAAGTTCAATTGTTGTTAACACGTTTGGAATTGATTCAAAAACTTCTTTCAGAAGACGTTAGTGTGGCCTCTGATGATAGAAGGTTGATAATGAATCACCTTTCCCAGAATCAGCTTTTTAATGACCGCAGCATGCGATCCAATCAATTGATCTGGCCTGAGATTTGTGCTGACATGCGGATCAGCCTTGAGGTAATCCTCCTGTCCACTAGCAGGAAACCATTTGAAACTTTCAATGGAACGCAACAGACTATGATATAATCGATCGATTCCATGAGTTGTACTTTCCTACCGTACTCTAGCCAAATTTCGACCCTACTGCATCACATTCGGTCATGCTTCCGTGCATTCTGTTGATCGGATGTAGTCGTGCTTTGCTCGTATTTCAGATTAATACAAATACGTACATGTAGAAAAAGAGCAGTATAATATCGCACTGTTGCGTTCAGTTGACATTTATTACCAAATACTTAGTTGATTAATTTAGGCCAATTCAGTGGTTAACATAGTACATTTCAATTATTAGTCATCATCATGTTCTGACCCGCATGCTCCACTAAAAGGGTCGCGGGAGTTAACCACGTACGAGATCTCCAGGCAACTCGTTCCTCCGCCATCGACTCTAACTCATCAGGAGCTATGGCCAAGCGTAAGCAGGCGAGTTTTTGGACTTGGTCCAACCATTTCGTCCTGGGTTTGGCAAGCGGCCCGTGATGGACGTGATGAAGGTGACATTCGTGCCACACGACCAAACCACCGAAGCCTGTCAGCGTTGAGCCCTCGCGCACTGACACGTTTCTCATCCTATCCCGGCGAGTAATTCCCACAACAGCACGGAAAAATGTCACCTCAGCAGCTTGTATTAACGATCTTAGTCTTTCGGTCATTACCCAAATTTCATGATCATAGGTGAGAGTTGATGAAGTGGAAAACCGCTAACTTGGCTTTGACGCCAAGATCGGCCTTCCTGATTACAGATCTTCCAAGCTGTTTCAAAATTGACCCAGCTTGTCCAATCCTATCAGCATTACTCCTACCATCACTAAAGACCCCGAGATACTTAAACTGCTCCACCTGCTTCAATGGGTCTCCACTAACCTGTAGAGTGCATTAAACAGGCGTTCCGGAGATGATCATAACCTCCGATCATTCCAGCATCAGCCACAAACCTATCGAGTGATTCGGTATGGCAATAACAATTCAATCGGTAATGAAATAGAAATATATAAGCTTCGAGTTAACATCCACTGCCGCGGTTGGTCTGTTTCCAAAGACAGACAGGAGGTAAAAAAGAGAACGGATATAGGTGTTTTTCCGTTTTAAAGTCTTCAGATATTGAGAGAAGTTGGTAAGGCAGTTAGGAGCTTTTAAACGGATGTGTGCGATACGTCTTCTCAATTCACTTACAAACATATTATATCATCAGCAAATGAACTTCCGACGAAAACTGCTAACTATGTGTTAATTAGAACCTGACCTTAAAACCACTGAATGTTGCCTCAACTGGGTCTTGAAAAGAATAAGATGATGCAATAACACAGAAACTGTGTAATAACACAGTACACTTGATAATTATCTTAAAACAGTAGGTTGGGAGAGTACATAGCTATTGTACTCTCCCAACCCAAGATTTGCCAAGGGCCAAGATTTGCGGTTTTTTACAGAGGGGTTCAAAACTAGCATTTTTTTTTACTATGGAAGGGGTCCGTCTCGCCCCGGGGAAATTTTAGGTTCAAAATTATTAAAAAACAACGTCAGCACTTACAATAAAGTCCTATACCAATTTTAGCTAGATTTGTTCTTTAATATCAAATTTACATTCCATTATTCGTGTTGAAATAGGCGACTGCCAGACGAAAAGCACTTACACTGAGCGAAGCCACGAAGTTGCGTGAGTGGGACCTGCCGCCTACGGAAAGAGAGTTTAAATCCCTTAACCCAGAGAAGCGCTTAGCGGCCCACCTGAGTGTTTTAATTAAAAAAAAAACAAAAGCTTTTGATTTACGTATTGTCATTTAAGGAAATGTTTGATATTGGCGTCTGTGAGATGTTGGATTTAATATTCATTCATTTATTTTAAAGAAAGCTCACTTTAATGCTAAAAAACGAAACTAAAGAAGTCATTTACAATTTCAATTTTCTTAAAAACTAGAAGACATGCGGTCATGCGGTTTTTTGTGTTCGATTCAAAATTGTATTGGGTCTTTCGTGCGGTTTCGAAATTTGAACGTTTATTTAAGAAAATCATGTACAATAGTATTATTCAAAGTGTTGCCCATCTGAAGCTATGCCTTTTTCCCATCTTTCTGACAATTTGTGGATCCCATCCCAAAAGATCTGCTAAGGCCAATTTTGATTTTTTTGCTCTGATGTGAACCTTATTAAAGTAAGGCCGTTCTGCATCGACCGGAACAAATATTAGTCAGAAGGGGCAAGGTCTGGGCTATAAGGAGGGTGGGGTAAAATTTCCCATCCACTGTTTTCCAAATAGTTCTTAACCGGAATAGCAACGCGGGGCCGATCATGATGGAATATTATTGCCTCGTGTCTGGTCGCATATTCCGGGCATTTTTCGGCTACTGCTCTCTTCAAACGGATTAATTTGTGGATAAACTTTTCGGTAGCGTTGCCCACTGATGGTTTCACTCGGTTTTAGCAGCTCCTAATACAGCACACCATTTTGATCCCACCAAATACAGAGCATTACCTTCGTGCCATGGATATTCGGCTTTGCCGTTGATTTGGCTGGTTGGCCAAGCCAAAATCACCACTTTTGACTTTCGGAAGCAGTTTTCTTCATATTAAAATAATGAAGAAGAACTCCCCGCAAAAACACCTTTTCAGGCACAAAGTGCGACATATTTGAGTGAAAAAAAAGATTGTTGTTTACACTTCAAATGAATGAAATATACTGAAATGACGTGCAATCACAGTAGCTTTCCAACGTTCCAATGGAATAATAACAATGGAATAATAAAAGTTACGCCATCATCAATAATAACTAAAGTGTGATTTTTTAAAAGCTACAGGAAAGTTTTTCAAAAAAAAAAAACACATAAAATTCAGAAAATGCATCAAATCTTTATTTGAAGATCATTTTATGCAAATGCTGACCTTGACTGCGCCTCAAATGGTCCATCCGCTTAGTCCAATTTTGGCATACTCTTTCCAACATTCCGGCCGGTATCTCACGAATAAATGCTTCAATGTTGTCTTCCAATGCGTCAATTGAAGCGGGCTTGTCTGTATAGACATGAACTTTAACATAGCCCACAAAAAATAGTCTAGGCGTTCAATCGCACGATCTAGGCGGCCAATTGACCGGTCCCGAACGTGAAATAAAATGTTCACCGAACTCCCCTCTCAGTAAGTCCATTGTTGAGCTGCTGGCACCGTCTTGTTGAAACCACATGTCATGCAAGTCAAGCTCTTGCATTTTGGGCAGAAAAAAGTTGGATATCATCTCATGGTAGCGCTCACCATTCACAGTTACGTTACGATTCGATTTGAAGAAGTACGGTCCAATGATGCCACCAGCCCATAAACCGCACGAAACTGTGATTGGATGCTCTTGCAATGTTTTTGGCTGAAATTCACTCCAAAATCGACAATTCTGCTTATTTACGTACCCATTGAGCCAAAAATGAGCTTCGTCGCTGAACACAATTTTTCGCGCGATGAACTTTCTTAACAGAGCACGCATTTTGATAATAAAATTCAATAATTAGCAAGCGCTGTTCGTTTGTAAGACGATTCATGGTTAAATTATAGACCAAACTGAAGATGTTTGACAGTGAAACAAAACACCAAACGTGTGTCAGCTGTTTAAACCAGTGTTGCCAAAAAGATAATAGCTAAAAAATCACCCTTTACAAGAAGCCAATGTAGGACATCATTTTCCAGTTTCGAAAAATACCGACTTTTGTCGTTTTTTGTTCTTTTTTTTAAATGTAAGTTACATGCTACGGAGTTAGGGCCAAATAAACTGACAAAAAATATGTTTCCCTCTCTTACTCGAATAGATTGTTGATTGTATCAACAAAAGGTACGCAAGAAAAAATGCCCCATCGGTCACTGTTAATTGCAAGTAAGCATAATTTGTAAATAAATACGAGCACAATAAAAATTGTATGGCACTATGAAACCTCAATCGATCCATCGTCATCTAATGCGAGGCTGCATTAGACGACTGAATTCCTAAAAGGTTCTAATTGGTAGAATTTTTACACATATTATGGTTTGCCGTGAAACGCGACTGGGAGAGCCCACTGTAAATAAACACAATGCAATATTCAAAACTACAAGGAGCTTGTTTCATCTCATTCTCTCGCCTTTGCTTGAAAAAGAAATGAAGAGAATAACCTCAGCATCAGCCTCAGCTCGGAATTATTTTATGATACATTCCTGAATTGTAACTATTGGCATTCGAGATCTAGGGACACCCGGTTCGAAAAGAGCGAACCTCCGGTCTATAGACCAAGTCACCGCGGACATAAAGACTGTTTGGTAATGATGACTGGAAGCACCGTATCCAGAACGTCAACCGCGGAAGTTACCTACATGTCCCTCAGTTACCCTCAGCCCTACATGTTACCCTCAGTCTTAGTAAGCCAAGAAGTTACATATATGTAAGAAGTTCAGGATAAAGTGCGTCGTGTAAACTTACATAACACGACGCACTTTATCCTGAACCCAGTGGAAGGTAATAGACTGTACGAGACACGCTCCGGATTCACACCGCACACGCCGACGTGATGAGTCTGCATACTGGGCGATGAGAACGGCGGCCATATGAAGCGAAGTAGCTCTAAGACTAGGCCAAATTGTTTGACGTGTAAGAATTTGATCGAATAAAGGAATATTGGAAAAGTAATCAAATTGTTTCGAGATAGTAAGTAGGACGCAAGTTGAAGGAAGGCTAAGGCCCCCCTCCGGGTTATTTCTATGAATACCCTTCAGGGATTCGTTAACTTGTATAATATTGCAATACATTGCATCCCCACGACGCCACATAAGAAATTTTGCACGAGCGATTCGAAGGCATGGTCGTCTCACGTTTAGGTGATGTGGCTTGGCAATCGAGATCGATCGTTTTTTTCTGGCAGATTTTTCTGAAGTCTGAAATCAAGCAACATGGTGTTCAAAGCTAACAATACCCATGCCATCCGTCAAATCCAGCCTGATTTATGCACTAGGGTCAAGGAAAATTTAGAATTTCGATTGCGGCGGGCATTTGAATGATCTTAACGAACCAAAAAAAATTAATAATGTATGCACTTACTCACTGTAGTCAATTACAATATTAATTTTAAGTGTAATAAAAATGCATGGGCTTCATTAATTAATTAATGAATTGCCGATGTTCAACATGACACCCGTGTATTGGTGGAATTTCTGAGCCAACGGTGAGAGCAACTTTGAAGCGTCTGCAAAGCTTTCGTAGTACCGTGGTAGCATGTAGTCAACGCGTCGTGGTAAAAAATCTAATTTGTATAGAATTCAGTCAGAATAGTTATAAAATTAGCCACCATTCCCATCACTAATGTCACCACAAATATATTTCTTGATCTGCCTAACAGCAAAACTGTCCTTGCCCCAGTATCTGACGCAGATAATTGGCATGTGGTACCACCACCTCACTCACAAGTCGAACCGCTCCACCCTCCCGACACTGACCTGCTTCTCTTCCACATAAACCACTCGCTCGCATAAATCATTTACCTGCATTCAACTGGATTATAAACATTTCCCATGTTTCAACACACCGGCCTACAGGCGGGCAAATTAATTGCCAGCACTGCAGCTATGTCGAGCCGAAGGCAATAAGTCTCGCATCATTCTAGGGTTGCTTCCACATGTCCACAGGACGCGAGAACAGCCAACAAAAGAAGCAAACAAAAAAAATGAAAAATTGCCAACGATCCAGAAGCCTATTAGCGCAATCAAATAATAATGCGGCCCCACCGTGCTTGGTGCGAATCAATTTCAATTAAATGGCTAATTCGGACCCATTTCAGCAGCGCCGCAGCGGCCCAATGGCCAGCAGGGTCGGTGCTTCTAATTGAATTTATTGCAAAAATCTACCCCGACAATGGGTAGTAGAGGCCGGATGGGAAGGGATGGCCGGATGGCACACAGCATCCGCTCTCAATATGCCTGTCTAATTAATGACACGTGTACGGAGTGTATGAACGCTCCCCGCCTCGCCTCCGATGGCAGGCAAGGGTTTCGTTGTGCCCGAAGAAAGGTATCATCGCGCTGGGAGTGTTGACACAGATACGACCATCGCAGTGCAACGCAATTGGCTGGAAATTAATTAAAAACGACAGCGAAGGCAAAAGGATCTCATGTTGCGGCTGCTGTCGTCACCGCCAGACCAGGGAGACTAAACAAAAGCAATTATGTCTTGAACCAAGTTTGCGTCCCAGGAATGGGGTCAGCTCAGAAGCAGTGTCCATTGTTCTGGGGTGCGAACGCTGACTGGTGTCAGCAACGCCTCAAAAAAAACACCCTTGCGCTGTTTTCTTGACCCCCGCGGGTGGAATGCAAAGTCTTCACTGGGAAACGGTGGCGACGTGCGGTGGAGACCTGTCAAAGCAACGTGGCCAGATTACGCTTAAAATTGCAGTGCCAGGGGGTGCGAAGCCATTCAACGGTGCCTCCCGTTGCCCGAGTTGCCTAGATTCCAGCGTTTGTGGCAACCAAGGTTGTTGCAGCGACGCCCTGGCGCCGACTGCACCGACATGGTCACGCATGGGTTCGGTCGAAAAGATGTATGAGAACCGTTTAGGGATAATCCCATCTATTTAGTGGTGCTTAATTGGATTAGGCACGCTTAGCGGTGTCAAGTGGTTTCCAAGTGTTTTGGCCACTTGTTGCGGGTTGTATTTCACACCAGTTTTGATACACACACAGACACGAAGGCAAGGACGGGGGGCGAGTCAGATGTGAGCAGACGCTGCTTCCTCAAGGGTGGCTTCGTGACAGCGCTCTTTCGCTCGAGTGGAGTTCTGAGAAGAAGGCACACAGATCACAACATCTCCTTGTCGTGCCTAAACCGCTCCGGGGGTTGTTTCGTGTGCGGAAGACCGTGTGTGGGTTGCCCCAACACCACCCCTCCCACGTGCACTCGTTGACAAGATTTAATGTTATTTCGGCAGAGCACGGCGCGCCGTCACACGGTTGTTGTTTTCTTTGTCTGTTAGCCTGTTCGGCTGTACGTCTCGAGGAGAAAAAGATGAAAGCGGGAAAAGGTCGTGTTGCCGAAAAGGTATCAAGTCGTTTTATGTGATTTACGTGAAAAGGACAAAAATCCTCCTCGGGATACATATGAGTTTCATCAATTTTTCGGCGTGTGTGCAAAGGAGCGAGGCAGCGCACTGGGAGTTGCGGCGCTGGGGGAAACAAAGGAGTTTAGTCACAGTTCGAATACAAATCGATTTATTGGGGAGCAGGTGACTCGTATTAGATACTCAGCCAAAGCATCGCACACGACCCCTTGGGGGTGTAGTCGAGCTGGTGAGCAGGGAGTAATCACCATCCATTTGGGCGGTTGTGCAATGGTTTGCGGCACATGACGTAAGAAGGGCTCATGGGGGTGTCCAAGGGATGGACAAATTGATTAATGATTGGATGACTTTTTCGTCTCGAGTGAGTTAGTCAAGGTCAACTCCGTAGGGCACTGCGAGTGTCTGAAGTTTATGGATGAGCTCTTGTCATCTTGGGTTCAGGGGGCTTTGAGCACTTGAGTTTGGTTTTCGGGAGGTCATTGCTTCATGAAAGTTGACTGCAGTGAGATGCGTCTGGGTGACTCTTTGGTTGGCACTGTGGCGTATGTGGACTATTTATGGAAGAAAGATTTATTGTGACAAAAGTCGCCGAGAATGCGGTTCTTTATTCGATGCAGGGGTGATGTAAAAAAGTTATTGATCAATTTCTAGAACGGCTACACCACCAATGACTTTTTGAGGTTCTACAATGCTCGATACCTTCCCTGTATCTGACGGCCATTATGGTCCGTAAGTGCAAATGAAACTAACTTAGTGTCTACACCATAGGGCCTTAGCACATATCACACTTGCTGTGCCGTGGTGGTCCAACAGCGTTGAACACGTCTTAATACAACCGCAGGTCAGTGAAATAGAGCCCAATTTCTTAATTCGGCTTTCTTGTACAATTGATTGTTCAGGAAGGATGGCTTATCACATGAGACACGAATAAACTAAAGCAACTAAGACATGGCTAAGCACAGAAAAAATTGTGCGTCGGAAGTCGTGAAATGTGCGAAAATGTGCGACAGAGTCTTGAATGAATTGATCTAATAGATTTGAAATTCCGGCATGGACCGTTAAGCCTTGTTGCGCGATAGTTCAAATTTGACTAGTTTCATAAACTGTTAATTTGAAAAAAATATTAATTTTAATTGGGTGACTTAAAGGGCTATTATTGTGCTTAAGACAGCTATAGTATTTAACCCTGGAACACTTAATCATAGTCTAACATACTGCTTATTTATCTAACTACTCAACCAGGCAGAGCATGAATGCCATAGAATCTGCCAAGAGATAACAAGACGTAGGGTGGGACACGAACACCATAGGTGTCTGCCAGAAGAGAGATACGACTAGATTGCAGCTCCAATTGAATCTGCCTTAATTTCTTAAAAATCAATCCTTATAAACTAATTCTTGCAACTTTTTCAACCTGGTTGACATGAATTATAATTTACTTTTAATAATTTATTTTGTCTATTTGTCCGTCGGTGTGGACGAATTCCGGCCAGACATTCTCAAGGCAATGGGTAAGACTTGTAAGCTTGTGATCGTCTTGGGACACCTATCGATTCCCAAACTGGGGTGATTGTCGCACTTTTCAAGAAGGGGAACAAAACAGATTGCTCCAACTTCAGGGGCGCTTTTAAGTCTCCCCGGTAAAATCTAAGCTGTTGGAACCGCTTTCTTGAGCTATGCTCGAGCTCTAGATGAACAGTGCGGCTTTCGTCCCGGCAGAAGTACAACGGACCAGCTTTTCACTCTAAGAATGGTCCTTGAGAAGGCTTGGGAGTATATCAAACCCATCTACAGTTGTTTGTAGATTTGAAAATGGCATATGACCGAGGCTGTCGAGGTAAACTCTGGAGTGTTCTGCAGGAGTATGGGATTGATGGTCCTCTTCTGAGGGCCATTCAGCCACTATACACAAATTGTAGCAGCAGTGTTCGGGTTAACAACTTTCACCGTGGGAGTTGAACTTTGCCAAGAGTGCAGATCGTCAACTCTCCTTTCCAAAAATTTATTGCAGCTATGAGACCTACTTCATAGAGGACGATAGGTAATTGAGTAGTAAAACGAAATGATCACACTCTTGAACATTTTTGTTATAAAATAATGACTTAGATAGCCTCACATCTTCCCAGAGGGAAGTCCAGATTCGATAGCTTTGTGACCGTATGTATTTGTGGCCGTATATGGTGATGCTGGAATGTAGGTTAACGTGGACAAATTGGACGATTTGGAAGATATGGTCATCTCCAGAACGACTGTTCAATGCACTCTACATGTTAGCTACATGTTAGTCGAGTCCCATTGTAGCAGGTGGAGAGGAGTAATTCTGAGCTTTCTTGTAGGATTGGTCAAGCGGGGCTAGTTTTGAAACAGCTTGGAAGATCTGTAATCGGGAAGGCCTAAATCTTAGGGTTTACTGTGTTTCACCTCAGTATTTATTCTACGAACAAAGACAGCAGAACACCAGATCGCAACTGTATCAAAAGGACGCGAAGGAAGATATAAAACAGCTTGGTAGATCTGTAACCAGGACGGCCGAGGTTGGTGTCAAAGCAAACAAAAATATTTGTTCCAACTATCACCTATAATCATGAAATTCGAGTAATGTCCGAAAGAATAAGATCGGGAATACAAGCTGCTGAGTTGAGCTTTATCCATGCTGTTGTGGGAATTACTCGCCGGGTCGGGGGAGATACAAGACTGTGCCCGATTAATTCAACGGATGGCCTATGATTCGATGATTTAGTGACATCATCACGTCTTCTGAAGCTGAATGTGATTCCATCAAGTAGGCGACTGCTTGGCAGAACCAGGACAAGGTGGTTGGAGCAAGTCAAAAAAACTCGCCTCGTTACGTTTGGGCCCAACTCCTGATGTGTTAGAGGCAATGGCGGGGGATCGAGTTGCATGGAAATTTCTAGTGCGTGGTTTACTCCCGTGACCCCTTCAGTGGAGCATGCGGGTCAGAAGATGATGATGATCATTTTAAAACATCTATACATTTATATTTATAAAATTAAACAACATATACCATACATGGCTGAAAAATAAGAAGACGACCGCTTCGAAGAACGATTGAAGGAAGACTCTATTTCGCCTACCAGAGAGTAGGTTATATATGTAAGAGTAATTACAAAAGTACGAGTTATTTCAGTTATGTAAGTCAATAAGAAAAGGAATAAGTAATGTACATGTGTAAGTACGAGTAAGGGATAAGTGGCATAAGAAAGTATAAGAATCGCGTGACAGTTTTGGCTGCGTATAGGATGCACACAATTTAAACAGTAGTTTCTTCAACAATGACTTTGATTTTAGTACAACTCGCGTCGTCTCACTGGCGAGGCTGCATTTCTCAGATTAACTTGAGAAGGACATATTCGTATCCATCTAAATAACTTCCCGGCTCCTAATAATTTTATAATTATACAATTTTTTAAAATATCGAATGGTATTAGAAATCTGTCTGCATAGTAGAGAGAAATGCAGGATTAATGCAGGATATAGAATTGTATTTTTTTTCTCTTTTTTTTTTGTTTTTTATCTTGTTTTTAATTACATAATAAATTGACTTATCTTCAACATCTTCCGAATACTTTGGACTTCTCCGGAGTTTTTATGGTCGTGGCTTTATCCGGTTAAGAAATCCAAGCAAGTAATTTTTAAATTTATTTTGGTAGTAAGACTAGTTTTCAATGTTTCATTTCTAAGATGTGCTTTCTCCTCTGCCCACGTTTTATTCATGGCTGAAAAATGTCTTTCAACAGGAGCAGTCGAACCCGGAAGACAGAAGACAACATAAGCATAGTCGCTAGCCATTTGCATATATTCACATTTTTCAATGTCCAAATGGTTGTTGCTTTGTCTCCTTTCCATTTTGTAATTTGAGCTAAGCAATAATTTCTGATGTAACGCATTTTTTTGTTCAACTGCGACCATAGCATTGTAGAACAACAGGAGCAAACATGCAACAGCATCGGAAAATAAAATCGTACCTACTACGCCTTTGTCGTCGCGTCGTTATAACACCGCGTCCAGCTCATCGCCAAAATAGGGAGCGCAGAAGTTCCGCCCACAATGCACCCACTTGCCTAATTTGTGCATTGGCTCCGACCACTGAGTGAATTCGTTACGTAATGTGAGTGTTTGCACTTTTGTAAATGGGTCCTGCGGTGAACCCTTAAGCCTACGTTCTTCAGCAGCACCAAACGAATATGGAATGCTTTTCCCAGCCTAATATTTCCCAACGGAAAAGGTCTTTCGGTTAACGATGCATAGAAGCAAATTTCAGGCGAAATCAGTTGATGCCGAGGTTTCTTGGGATGAATGAAAATGAAGAAGCGGACACGTTTTTTTGAATCTCCAAGACGAATGCAAAAATTGCGATCGAATTTAATGCATTTAGGCAAATAAACAAAACTATATTTGAAGTTCTTTTTTTTGTTGTTTCATTAATCGGTTGTAAACGATTTGACCATTCCATCAGTTGATAAACCCTTTGGTCTAGTCTGTTTTGCTAGTTTTCTTGCGAAACAAACTTTGTAATGAACAAATGTGTCATCATTTTATCAGCTTTTCTGATGAAAGCTCTGAACCGGTACATTCACAAAGCTATACGTATGACCCGTCGTCTTGAATTGCTCTGTCTATTAATGAAAACCGCATTAAAATCCGTTCAGTGGCTTTAAAGATACGAGCGTACATAGAGATGTCGAAAAGCGAGAGCTTCACACTATGTAATGAGGATAAAGGGTGTCCCAAAATTAACGCAGCATTTAAATTTGCAGCCTTTTGCATGGATAATTGTTGCGAACACAAAAAAAAATGCCATTATCTTTTTTTTTTCTCAACAATATCTCAAAATTTTGGAAGTTTGGCCATACTTTTTTGAAAATAAGGCTGTTCAAGCAGCGACTGATACTGATGCTCGAAAACTGATATGCCAAAATTGAATGATGCATTCCTCCTCGCCGCAATACCCGACAATGCTCATCAGTTTACCCTTAAGCCTACGTTCGGGCACACAGTTAAATTTAAAGAATCGTTCTTCAGCCGCACCACATGAATATGGAATGCTCTTCCCAGCCTAATATTTCCCACAGCCTACAATCCGCAGATATTTAAGACCACTGTGCACAGGTACGTCCTCTGTTTTTCTCCCTCTCTACAGTCGGCCTGTGCTATGTCTTGACCCAGGACACTCAAGGGTATTAGTAACCTCTTGTGCGCCCGAAAATTATAAAAAATGTGGTGTGTAAAGCAATTCAATTACGGCAAGATACATTTACTGGTAGTGTCTCGGTTATTCTGTCTCTCGGTTAGGTGATCAGAATTGGCCTCCAAGATGGTGTGATTTAACACCATTGGATTTCTTAAGGAGGAAATCAAATGTGTCATGAAGGAAATTCAGACACATTTATACAGAAAGACGTCTGGATGGCCCAGTTGGTTAGTGGGGTCCAGGGTTCGACTCGCAATGATAGCAAAGTTAATGCGCGTTTATCTGGACTTCAAATTTGGTCCAGCCACCATTTGCCGTTGGGATCAAGTTAAAGTCGCTACCGCTGGAGTGGTCAATCAGTGGTAGTTGTCAGACTGTGGGTATCACAATGGGCCAACATGTTCTAAGTGTGCTGCTGTATAAAAGTCGTGGAGACCATTTGTCAGATGTGTTATTCCATAAAATAATCCCACGTAGGTATGATTTAATAAAAAAAATAATCCAATATTAAAAATTCTGTTTCCATTAAATTCAAATCTCGCGTTAATTTTGGGACATCCTTTACTACGTTGTCACTCAAATCGACTTATTTTTATGTTCAAAGTATGCAGGGTTGATGGAGAAGGCACGTGCTGATTGTTGTATACTGTTTTTGAGAGCTTGTGATCCTCAGGAGACGCTTCCTTTTCGTTTTCATCTATTCATTCGAGTCATGCTTCATCTTGCATTCAGACCATTGCCATCTCCTCATTGTCTTCATCCTCGCCTTCCTTAGACGGACCTGCAAACTGTCCCCACACGTTTTTGAAATTATTTTTCAAACTCGGTTCCATCCTCGTCTAAAGACAAAAAACAATTTCTGGTTAAAAATGATCTAACACGATAATTTACCCAAAAGAAGCCTTACATATGCCCGAGATGCTCCGCATATCTTGACCATTCTATATTTGGTCACGTCATTTTCGAGAGGTCCGACATTCCGACTAATGAACGTCACATGCGACATTGAAAAACGAACTGGGGGAATCACACATTTTTGCTTACGGAAAGGGAAACTTAGCCCAAACTGGAATCTAGTGGCAACCAAGAAATTAAGTCTTGTGACCTCACCACCCACATTTCTAATCCAAACCCACTTCAGTCAACGTCAAGGAGATTTTATTCGAAAGTGAATTACAAAAAACAAACAAAAAAAAAATACAACAATCACAAGCAAAGCTGCTCTCGACTCGATGTACAGGACACTGGATTGCTACCGTGTTAATCCTAGCTTACGGGCGAAATAATAAATTAAGTAGAGATCTCATCTGAGGAAAAGAGGTTGCTT
Organism: Eristalis tenax; assembly: GCA_905231855.2. Lineage (NCBI taxonomy): Eukaryota > Metazoa > Arthropoda > Insecta > Diptera > Syrphidae > Eristalis > Eristalis tenax. The sequence continues at coordinate 94,127,062 of HG993125.1, forward strand.
CAACTAGTCATGCCATCCACGAGAGTGATTACTCGGCGATTGTGAACAACTTTTGCTGACGCTTCATCCGATTACCATTCAAAGTGCCATTGGTGCTACCGAGACCGCCACCGCCGCCACAACCGCCGCTGCCACTGCCATCCTTCACATGATGCACGTACTCGCCGGACTCCCTCAGCTTGCGATAGAGCGATATGTACTTGCCGGCAGTTGTAGTCCTAGGAACAATATATTTCTCACAAAACACCGTTTTGCTTTGGGCCGCCTCACTGAGCTCGCCATAGCCAAGCGATTCCAGGAACTTAAGCACAAACGTGTAGCAATTGTACGATTCCTCGCTGTAATGATCCACGGTCCAGTGGGGCTGCTTGCAAATCTGAAAGAACGGGCAACAAATGAATACGATTACATGCTGAATTTCAATGATTTAATTCAAACGCTGGCCGATGGTTACCTGCATGAGGACACTATCCCAGAGGTCGTGCCAAGGATCGGGGACGTCTCCGACGAGCAGGCATTGCCACCATGCATTGTTGTCGGATCTGCGCTGCAGTCCGTTCCGGTCGAACTCCACGATGCTGCCGTGCGAGGTGGTAACGCCGATGTGCAGGTCTGTCGAGTTGTTGTAGTCACTGCGCGTTGTAGCCGTGCCATGGGCGGTACCGAAAAATAGAAACAAGCAAAGAAAACAACGAGTTATGTGGGCTACTTTGCGAAGGGATCGAGGCAACCAACGTGACTCCATCAAACACACACACAGTCCCCATCTCAATGGGAATGGACAGGAGTGGTCGACAAAAGATGATGGAATTTGTGGAGACTGGCGGCAAACATCAACGACCAGCAGCACAGCCAGCCAGGCCGTGACGGACGCCAGCGGTATCAGTGCGGTAGTCAAACAAACTTACTTCAAAAAATCCCCAGTTGTCGGGCGAAGGACTATGCCGCAAGGGTATTGTGATGCTCTAATGAAAGGATACGGCAGTCGGAATGGCATAAACTTTTGTGTGGTCCTGTCCAGCTCGGAATTGCAATTCGGGCAGACATTCGGCAAGTTGAAACAGAACACTTTAACCGTACAGTGATGGAAGCACAGGATCCCTGGATCTGAGGTAACTGTTGTTGTTGATAGCATATCCTGAAAATACAAAATGGTAAATATTGAATTTGAGAATCCAACTCTGCATTGATGTGATTGTGTGTCGTCAGTTAGGACGTGGGTACGGTTGATATCGATAAGTTATGTACCTCATGGGGCACTGTGTCCCAATGCAGGATTTGAAGCAAATCAGGACTCTCAAATATTTCGTGCCGTGGTAATGTTATTTGCTGTTTTGACGCCGCACTTACGAGATGAGTTATTCCCTTAAGAGATTGTAAACAGTGTCACAACAATAGTCACGTTTCTTGGATGGAAACGGGGGACGGGGGAGGAGGAGGATGCATGGAATGGAGGCTGTAATTTTGGGAAACCTCAGTCTCCCTTCAGTAAGGCAACTGGATAACTTTTGGATTTGGATAAGTTTTCAACTTTCTTTTGCGCTTGTTTGAAGTGAATTGTTTGCCAGGGATTGTGTGTTGTTTTCCCACAAATCTGTTCAGGAATCGGTTGCGTTGATTGGAATGCTGGACTGAAGTCCGCATGACAGCGTTGTCTGTTCTCGAAAACACACTTCAGGCGAAGAGCTTTGAGTCAAACAATATGCCTGGGTGTCATTAACCCAATTGTTTTCTAAGACGAAGCTGGTTTTTCTGTTTCAGAGAAAGAACGTCTCGACATTTTACACTGGAGTTCGCAGGAATAGGAATTGTGCAATGAAACATAACCCCAGTGATCATGGAAGATCTTTCGTTGTTTCTTCATTTGATACGGTGCCGTCACATTGTGCCAAGCGACATTATTCGAAATTGGTACAGTGGCGCTCTTGAGAGTGTCATTAGACCGCAAATTAACATTTGGCATAATGTCGCTTTTAAAAGTGTCATAGGGCCGAACTAGATTGCGGTGATGTGCCAAATTTGGCGCAGGATTATAAGTCTATAAGCCATCAATCCACAATCGTTACAAAGATTTTTAAGTTGTAACGAATTTAGCTACAGGCGCCTGGCTAACAGTTGACGACATACCCTTAGCGGAGCGACTAAGTCACGGGAGCGGTTAAACCCTGTGGAAAAAAGGGTTAGTACGAGGGATAGGATTCCTCTAACTTTGCCTTTTTTTGGTTAATCCGACGATCGGTATCGGCTTTATTCAAACAAGTTCCATGTCCTCCTGATTCCAAATATATGCATCTCACGCCGCTTTTGCCTTTTTTGCCTATATTGAAGTCATCTCAAAGCTTGTTCGCTAAAAAAATTGTAGAAAAACCCGAGTTTGCGTGAATGTTTTGTATATCTGTGCAAACATTGAATCCTACTCACACTACTTAATACTCATACCTAAAGTGATGGACGCATAACAAAAAAACAAAAAAAAAATAGGGACTGGCTCGAACCTGGCACCCTCTGCCAGGAGTTGACTAAGCAAAAAATTATAATTAGGAAATGCCTCATGTAGTCATTTAATTGTTTCTCTGGCTGTATGGCATGTGGCACCGTCTTGTTGATACCACATGTTGGTCACATAATTTACATCACAGGCAATAAAAACGATCATGTCACGATAACGAACACCATTAATTGCTACTGCCTGACCAGCCGCATTTTCGAAGAGGAATGGTCCGATAATGCCTCCAGTCCAAATTCGCACCAAACAGTCACGCGTTGTGGATGCACTGGTTCTCAACAAATACTCGTGGGTTTTCTGAACCCCAAATGCGACAATTTTGGCGATAAACGAAGACATCAAGGGACCGGAGGCATTGTGCAGTAAACACAGGCGTTGGTACCGTTGGTTATTTGTACGGTAGACAGAAGTTAAGAATCTAGTTTGGAGTTGGCCGCCGGGGACTTAATAACTCGGAGTGTTTTTTTTTATTTAAAAATTGCTAAAAATCAATTAAAGTGCCCAAAATGGCCTGCAAAGAGAAAACAAAATTGAAAAATTGCACTAGCAAGCAATGATTTTCAGGAAAGAAAAAAAAACTCAAACAATTACATCTTTCGTTACTGGAACTGAAAAAACGAATTTTACGGCGATATGACAAAAAATGTTGTTAGCATGTGACATACCGTTGGATAAAATCAGTAAGCCCGAGTTCAGACTTTCATAGAGAAGTAGTACCCGCAAAAAAATGAATGACGTTTGTAGTGCATCGATGGCAGCATTTCGATAACCATCGCTGTCATCGATGGGACTGCCTTCGGAACAATTTTCTCCATGTTTCATTTAATTACGTCGTCCATTTGTATGAGGTACCTGTCAACCTCTTCGTATTAACTTCTCTTCATGGGGGCAAATGTGTCTTGGCCAGATTTGTTCTGCCTACCAACTTAACTTACACATCTAACGAGTAACCATATATCAGTCACCACACCATCAACATGAATTGAATTTATCGAAATGCGTTCAAAAATACCGTTACCTGAAGTCTAAATGACTTAGAAATTGAAATACTCTCTTCTTTGCCTTATTCAAAATATCAAAGTTCATCGCTTCATCGTGCGGTCGAAGCATGTATTCATCGAGAATATTTTTGCAAACGGATGCTAATTTGCACAATTGCTACAATGCAGTCAATTTAAGGCGAATCAAGTGATTGAATGATGGTGCACTTCGTTGTCTCTCAAAAACGATGTATTTAATGCTCTCCAAAAATTGTGCAGACGATTCCTTCTGCATGGCATTCAGACTAAGGAAAATTGTGATCAACAGATTCAATCCATTTTCGATTGGATTAGGTGCAATGGATGGCTTCCTTCAAATACTAGACGATCTTTAAATGAAAAAAAAATACTGTAGCTTAAATGGCGCCCGGTACAAGACGTGCTTCTTGTTCCCAAAATTTTGGGAATTGTCGTTTATTCTGTTAGCCCCTCTCCAGTTGGCCCAATCTATAACCAGGTGCCTCCAACTACGCACGCCAAGTTACCTTAACCCTCCTCCACTTGTGTGAAGTATCGGATTCGTGGGCGTTATCTACTTCTTTGTCGGGTACAGATTATTCGGGACAGAATGAAGTTGCTGTCGAATAGACAGTAGCCCTTTGGAAAGTGCACTAAATTTCGAAAATACGCGCCACATGAATATGTCGAGCATTTTCATATATTGACCCCACAAAGCTGTAGCTTCTCACCATTGTATCTTAAACGAGATATTGAAAGCAAGCTATGATTTCTTTTAGTTGGGGTCGTGAGGATGCATTTGAAGAGTAGTGAAGCGAAAGTAGGAGAGTTTGTTAATGTCAAAGCCATTTTCCACGGAGAGACAAGATCCGCCACAGAAGGCTCCAGCCTGACATAAATTGACACCACTTTAGACTACTGGGTAGGATCATCAGGCAAGGGATAATCTGGTTACGAACTATGTATTCACATTTCTGAACCTCACTCTCTTCCACTTCTGCCACCCTAGGCAATCGAAAATGAACCATCATCCTTTTGCTCCCTGCAAAGACCAACACCGACCACAAATTCCATCAAGATCAACCACACCTTCAATTCACACCACCACCCAGCAAAGGTTTCCACTTCAAAATGATCCAGACATTTGACAGCAACCCTTCAAAAAGGACCTTCTTATTCGTTATTCCCATCCCCACATCTGACACCCAAATACTAACCCCCATCGCGGTTCTAATCACAAGACCGTAACAACATTAAATGCATCCCAGTGGACACAGCCCATCGAACACATTCCACCTGTTTGCCCGCCCTACCAATTCGCCGACAGGCGCGCCAACTGCGCAATCTCACCACAGGCGCTCACCAATTCGCCGCGAACAACAAAGGGAAACGTAGGAAATTTCCCACACCCCCTACTCGACGACCACTGCGATGCGATTATATCATCGACTATCGTACGCGACTCGACTTCACTAGGGTTGAATAGCGGTGATGCACCATCGACTCTCCAGTAGAGTGCGAGCTTTGGTTGTAAACGGTCGAGTTGCAAAAGTGCTGCCGTCAAATTTACACTTTGTTTTGTTTGATTTCATCGCTGTCTGAATCGTTGAAGTAAAGAAAGAACCCACACACACGCAAGAGGAGATTACTACCCCCAACCTGATTCTGTATATAAGAGCGGCGGAACACCGGTGTTCGCAACGCTTTCACTTGCCGAACGTGTCCGCGAATTGATCAAAATTTCTTTCCGTCTGAACGTTTGTAACAAATTCAAGTGCAACCACACTGCCTCACACACGCATACACACACCGAGCGAGAGTGAATTGGAGAAGGAGCGAACAAATAAGGAAAAAGGATACGCGGCTTCAAGGTATTAAGGCCGAGTAGCTGCCGTGTGTGTTACCATGGGGTGGCCAAGCGTGTTTCGAAACAATGGCAACCGCAGCGCAGCGGTTTGGGATAATTCAGAAAACCCTGAACACACTCTTCACGGCGCGTTGGTCAGGCTGGCAAAGGATGTGCAGAAATTGAATGAGGCGGCTGTTAACATTTTTTTCTTTCTTTCAATTTGTGGAATCTTTTAGCAGTGTGCTTAATATGCTCATTACCGAAGGGGTGCGCGTTCTTAATGATTACACACAGACACCCACCCCTAAGCAAACGCTCGGCAGTCGTCTGCCGTCTGTAGTCCATCGTCTGCCGCGTGGTGAGGAAGGAAGGTGCCTATCCTTGTGCATAATTCAATTTAAACGTCTACGTCGAAGGGATGGAGTGTGTAAATCTTTGGATGGCTGACTGAATGAGTGCCAGGCTGGGTGCGATTCCCTTTCGTCCTTCGACCACTGACGACCGTCGCCCGACGACATCAAAGTGATGTCAGTTATTTCTCCCCCAACCCCGCCCGTCCAAGTCGTTTCGTTTTTCATTTGTTTTTCCTCTCATTTTCCTCACATATTTACACCGAATAAATATTTATGAAGCCTTGCCAGGGTTTCAGACCTAGTGTCTCCCGCTGCCTAGGCCGGTGCCATCATCCCACCCCCTCACCCACCCACACCATCTCCGCCAACCCGACAGCACTTCAGCACGCAGCCAGCTCTCATGGTTTCTGTTCATCCTTTATGCGGCGTTAAATCGCCGCATTCCTGTACAATGGGGGATCCCTCTCTTCTTGCACTTCAGTCGCCCTGTAGTACAGAGCCGCCTAACAACGCCGAAAAAAAAAATGAAAAGATACAAAAAACAAAAAACGCAGGACATGCTGCCAGCAAGCTCGTCCAACAGCAGCAGCAACAACGGCGATAAAAAAAAATGTGTAAAGTGTTTTATTTGTGAAATTATTCCATCCTCAGTCTCGGTCGGTTGGAGTCAGTCCAGGCGCAGGATACGTGTGTTTGTGTGCGACGGACGGCTCTCTGTGTGGTGGTGGTTTTGATGAGTGTTTAGCTTGATTTGTTTTTTGTTGCTCCGTGTTTTATTTTATTTTGTTTTACTTTTTCAGTTGTTTTCGTTTTCTCCTTGCGGGCATAGTGTACGTGGGATAAAATACTGCTCATCCTTGAAGCAATGGAAGTGTGTCGGGCGTGCATTATCGTTGTTTTATTATTTCAGCCTCGTTCGTGTCTCTCATAAGTGAAGGATAAATCATTTCTTGCGGTCGGGTGGCGGTACCTATCGTTTTCATTTCGTTTACAAACCTCCCCTCTCTTCCTTCCAGATGAAGGCAGAAGTATAAATAATTAAAATATATGTGAAAGAAAGCAAAACCAAAAAAAGGCAGAGCATCGGAGTGAAAGTGAAGCAAATCAATGCAAAAAGGATCAAGAGAATGAGAGAATAAATCCTTGTGAATAATTGTTTTTTTGGTTTCTTCTTTTGTTGCTCGAGTGTCGGAGGAGTGAGTGAGTGCGTCTTTTATGTGATATTTAACAATCACACACGAAAGAAAAAACAACTTGATAAAACAAAAGAAAAGGATACAGAAGAGTGTTTTCGCAGTCAGAAGGAAGAAGGATTACTAAACACACACTGTGTGTGATTGGAGAAGGCGGCCTACACAAGTGTACTCATTCTGGTGGTGTTGGCTTTCCACAAACCAAACTCAGTCGGGTATGTGTTTGAATGTCCTTCCTCGTGTTTGAACATCCCCAAGACCCCAAGCCCCCTCCCACAAAAAGCCAATTACAAACTACAAATTACAAAGTCCCTTATTCTCGAGTCCCTTTCCGGCACCCACTCCACGCGTGTGTTAGGAGTCTTGAACAAGGAAGTTAGCCCAAGGCTGTGATGGTGGTCTTCTTCCAATTAATATGTAAATCAGTTTTATTTCTCTCGGCGGTTGGTTGTCGAGTGTGGGGTAGCAAGCCCCGACCCGGTTGTGGATTAACTGAGATTGTGTGGTTGTTTGGTAGTTACCGTTAAGTATCCCAATGCGAGGAGGAAGCAAGGACGCGCCACGATGTCTGATCGTGATCCCAGCAGCATGTCGGGACTTGGGAGGACCACACTCGGTCGTAGGTCACGACAACAGCGCTCTTAGCCAATGACAGTTAAATGTCGTTCTTCGCTAATTAATTACCTTTTTCGCTTGGTTATTGACTCGTGAATAACAGTTATTTACGACCGTTTGTCACAGATGCACGCACAGAGAGATAGATTCGCCCTCCCTCCCTCTGTCGACGTCATCGAATCAATGCGTTGGAAACAATTTGAGAAGACGAATGTCACAGTCACTCGGGTTTGATTAGCGACGCCCTCGTCATTGCCATCCATCTGGAGAATCGATGGCGGCGGTGGCTTTAAGGTTAAACGTAAGAGTTTGGGATTTTCCGGATGGGTTTTTTCCAGTGAATTGATTCGGAATTGTTGGACGGCTTCGAGTGCGGGCGATGTTGTATGGGTCGTTTGCTAGCATGACCTTCTGGGTCTGAATGAAATTCATGACGAGTGGACGTTTATTGCAATCAGTATTCACTGAATTCGTGATTGTGGCGACCATCCACTTGACAAGGCTATTGCCTGAATTGGTTTCTCGGGAAAGTAGTGTCTTTTGAAAGTAGAACAAGTTCTGCTGAAAGGATTCTGATTCCATTCACAAGTGAGACAATTATGTTTAGTCTCCACTCAGCTGTGGGCTGTGGATTTCCGAGAATCACAAAAAAGAATCGGTTTCACTTTGAATGCAATCAACACGCTTTGTTAAAAGCAAGAGCGTCATTTTCCTTTAAAAAAAAGTTCAGCGAAATAGGTAGGTCGGTAGTTTCGAAGGAGAGTGAAATCAGTTATTGAGGACACTTAGTTTGACTGTAGGTCTGTAGTGGACGCAGCAGGAGTGCTTATTGTAGAAGGCTCACTAAGGGTTACCCAAAGAATGGTAAAGCATACATCGACTGAGATTTAGATCGAGTGGAGACATACGTGCAAATTAAAGAAAACACTTTGAGTTCTTTTCTGGGTTGTATTTTGAGTAACGGAACACGTCCGCTCTCGTTCAACTTTATTTTCGAACTGCCTAGTTCCTTTTCATAATATGTGTATTATGAAACAGAATATCTCTTATCACTAGCCTAAAGTAATAATGCCGATGCACTTGCATTCGAGCATTATCTCATCTACAGTGTCATTGCAACAAGTACTTAAACTCTAAGGGATGAAAAGATATTAACATGCAATTTATGAGGTTGGGACCGTTTCTGGACCGAAAACATAAAAAAGAATATTTATTGCCTGTCTTACGTTTTATGTTCTGAATATTAAAACTATGAATTTATTGGATTTAACGGATTTTTCAGTTAATGAATGATAAGATGGAAAGAAAGTGATATGGTACTTTAACTTGCACAGTCACAGATATGTGCAATCCACTGCGTCTGGTGTCTATAGACAAGGACAGGTACGACAACAGGCATTTGTTGGACCACAGGGGTTCAACGAAACCTAATGGCAAAGTTCTGAAATTGACATAAAGTTTGCGCCCGTCTCACTTTCTTAGTCTATAGCTCAGACTGGATGGTGCGTCCAGGAGTCGTTCACGGTCTCGGCCGTCCCGCGTCTCAAAGATTTCAATCATGTTGGACTACTGGAGTTCAACGAAACCACATGGCAAAGTTCTGAAATTGACTTAAGGAGTGCGCCCGTTCAACTTTCTAACACTTTCTCAGCGTCTCAAAGATTTTAATCATGTTGGACCACTGGGGTTCAACGGAACCTCATGGCAAAGTTCTAACATAAAGTGTGCGCTTTCTGACAGGCTGACACTTTCTCAGCCTGAGCAATAGATGGTGCATCCACGGTCTCGTTCACGGTCTCTCTCACGTTGATCTTCGGCTCCTTTTCGAACCAAATCCACATCTTGGTGCAGCGGTTGTGTCTATTCCTGCATTCATCTCCCTCGACCCAAAATTGTGGTCCTTCAAGTTCTATACCAGAGTTACTTTTCATGCCTGCGATCCATGCAGGGTCTAAGCCTAAGCAATGCCTGCCTTCCATGAATGATGGTCTGGCTTCCAGTCATTAGACTATATTAAGTCCGTTTGGTACTTACACCGGAGTTTCAGTGTACCTATCCTCGAAACAGGAGTTTCGGTTTCGAAGACCCTCTTTCCTGGAGCGCTGTTTGTATGCGCTCGAGGTGAACGAGCCAGTGCAGTCGACAGATTTTTTCCTTCTACCTTTTGATACAGATCGTTAAGTTCGCGGTTGTGTCTTCTACACCATTAACCTTCTGTCGAAGACATCAAGGATTAACGTTGCTGTTTGGATTAACGTGCAACTTGTGGCTACATACAGTAGGACTTGCTAAACAATAGTTTTGTAGAACATGAGCATGTTCTATGGGTTAAGAGTTTGGAGTTGTTTCGACGCGTCAAAGTAGCAACGGTTGCCAAAGGCGATTCCACGCCGGATCTCCAGTAGGATGTGGTTGGTTTCACTTTTGTCCTGAGGTGAACAAAACCTGATTAAATCTCATTTTTCCGACAGTATATAGTTTGGGTACATTTTACGGACAACTCCCTCATTTGGAAATAAATATTGCCAACTACTCTGTCAGTCTAAAAGTCTGTCCGCTATACACTCGGACAAATGGACAACAGCTCCCCGCAGTCGATTAGTTTATTTGATGAAAGACTATGACTAGACGATATATTCGAAGACTGCAATGAACTACAGATGTGCATGATGCACTCCCCTCCCAGATCAACTAAATATAATAGAAGCTTCCAGCCCTCTTCCTGGCAGCAGGCAGACAATTTGGCTATAAGTACAGGTGTACTTGGGGCTGTCAATGTCATCGAGTCTCCTTGGGGAAACAACGTGGGTTAGCTCTGGAGGAAGATGTTTTCTTCCCTTGTTTCATACATAAGCCATTCTGGTGCTCCATTTCTGAGAATCTATCCGTCGTTCAATTTAAGTCCTTTCACAGTTCACAATGCCAGTTCCCCCTCAATCACCCCTAAACCACGGCTGTCAGATAACCGCTTCTCAAGACACTGAACCGACTACAGACTTGAGACTGTGTGCGGTTTTACGCAGCTATCATAAAAAATACGGACTTTCTCGTGTCAGGAATAAAAAATATACATATTCTCAATGAAAAGAGAAAAGTAATCAAGTCACGTAAATCAAGATGGACCAGACACAGTTCTAAATTGGGAGATTAGTCAAGAAGGCACATTATTATTTTTTGTGGCGGAGGGCGACGTGTGGATTGAGACAGTGACCAGAGATGGTGGCGACAATATTCTCCTCGCAAATGCCTTGTCAAATGTCGATTGCTCGTGAACATGGTCATAAACTTCTGAGATTCATAGCCCCAGTGGAAAAAAGCAACACAAAATTAAACAAACCGTTGACAAGCATCGTAAAGTCCAACACACTATTAAAATAAATAAGGGAGGGATAGAATTAGGTAGGGTGGGAAGGCAGGGAAGCACACTAAGACTATGTTGGTCCATTGTGATGTCCACAGTCAGACCACCGGTCGATCACTCCAGTAATAGTGACGTTAAATTGGTCCCAACGTCAAAAGGTGACTGGAGCAGATTTGAAAACCAGCTAAAAGCGTATTAACCTTGCTTTCACTGGGATTCGAACCGGGGACCCCACTAACCAAGGGCAGGCATTTAACCAACAGCGCCATTCAGTCGTTTACAGTTAACTACATAATCCTCCTTCGCTTTGTTTGTACGAGTTTTGGGTGCAGTCAATCGATTGATCGTTTGTCGAACACATGCAAGCCAGTAAAGTCAAGTTTTCCTGTTAACATAGGCGATGTGTTAATAAATGGGTCAGGTTTGGATCCGGGCCGGAGACCCACGCTGTTATTTGTGTGTAGGCACAAATCCAATCGCGAAATCAGCCAAACAAGTCCCGAATGCAAATTTTTCAAACCTTTTCACCACGAGACGTCATAATGGCAACAGAAGTCACCAGAAAATTCACGCTGCGTATTTACAACTGAGGCGGAACTGGAATTTTTAAAAATGTTTAATTGTTCGGCAAGCTTTATGGGATGCACTAAAAATTTTTTATTTTGACAGACGTCAGGGGTAACTTTGACATTTGTTGAAAAATAACAATTGAAGAAAAAAGCTCCCATTGCTATCTGGTCATCTTAGTTTAAGGTATGTGCATCAATAATTTAAACAAGCAAATCTTTGTGCTTTGACAATACCGTCGAACCCCCATAAGTCGAACAATCACGGGAAAAAGTATTGTGTTCGATTTATGGAATGTTCCAGTTATGGAGTGTAAAATATGGGAAAATTTATGTCTTCGGTCACTTTAAGTCCTGGAACCTTAGCTCGACTTATATAAAATTTGACTTACCGGGGTTTGACTGTACATATTTGTTTGATGCCTGAACCATAAAATAAGCGTAATTGCCAGGAGGAGGTTCTTACGAAAGAAAATTTTGTGGAAACCCTCCGGAAAAGTCGGGAAATTGGAAAAAATCGATAAATTACACTGTAGTACAAGCATTACAATCAATTGCAAAATTCAATGCAATATTTATCAATTCAAAAAAGGTCAGAAAATAAGCCTGTGGTAAAAAGTGAGGTTATCCACATTTGATTGCGGGCATTTATTGTGAAACATTCATTCCGTAAGTTTTTTTAGAGAATTTTCTTTTGAATAGTTTTAGTGGGAACAGACCTTGTTATTTTTAAGGAGGATTTATTTGCTTGACTTATGCCTCCTCGTCGTGCAATAATTAGTCAGACTGTCCGTGATAATCAAACGCAAGAGAAACGTGCAGAAGGAAATTAATGGAGACGTGTCAATCACCTTCTCAAATTCGACAAAATGTTTCTAGACGAAGGCCAGTGGTAAATGCAGCCTTGAATCGCACTGCTTACGAACACCAACTGTGTAGGCAATCGCCTACGCAGATATTGGCTGCTTTGGTATAGATTCATTGTCTGTCGTATGCAAACATTGCAATGCATTGAAGTTTCAATCAATCAGCGAAGAATGAGGACGTCGATAGAACTGTATTCGTACAAATCTGTTAATAGGGTGACCGACGAGAATGAAGTGACCAACTATTCGACGGATTGTTTGAATTCGATTGATACGCCAGCATCGGCGCCGTTTAATTCACAGCTGTAGGTGGGATCGATCATAATCATGTTGCGGAATCTGAATCGACCGAAATTGAGCTAAAGACTGTACGCGGCTGTCCGTCAAGAAACTGATGAACAAGGTGATTCAAATTCAAAGGAGGGGAAGTCCGTATCACACGAGTTCCAATTGTTCCAATCGATCTTCCATTCCAATTTAAGAGGATTCAGTTCCCCGTTCGATGGACTTTTGCGATGACTGTCAATAAATCGCGAGGCCAATCGCTGGAAGTCTGTGGAATGAATCTCGAATTTCCCTGGTTTTCGTTGTTTGTTTCATCATCATCATCTTCTGAACTCGCATGCTCAACTAAAGGGGTCGCGGGTCAAATGGATTCTCCGCCATCGACTCCAACTCATCAGCAGGTTATGGCCAAGCTTAACCAGGCGACTTTTTGGACCGCCGAAAATCAAATAGAAAAACATTGTTTATCACATCGAACTCTACTGATTTCGATTCTATTCAAATTATTCAATATGGAGCTTATCTGAAGACGTTAAATTGTAGCGAGAAGAAGTTCGCCGGTTCCGCTAGTATCACAAAAAATATATGACAAAATTCCCGTACAAACTTGACTGCTTATTGTCACATTCTACACAAATCCATAATTCACGTCAATTTTTTTTGTGTTTACATGTATCCAAGCTTGCTGGAATTTGAGAAACCAACCCTTGTATTGTATTTTTCGCATTTTTAAACTTTTTGTATTCAAGATCTGTTAAAGGCACAACCCGCTTAATGACACAATATTTTACCGCAAGGTTGGTGTGCTCTTATCCGGGTTCGACTGTAGTTGGAAGACTAAGAGCCTAGGCAGCGATATAAGGATGTGAGATTCGATGTTTTTCCTCAGTTTAGACTTCCAATTATTAAGGATGTATGAACTCTACCCAGTCGTTGATAGAGCACTTTAAGTATACCACAACATTGTTAATCTTCGATTTATGGTTCATTAGCAACACACACTTTTGAGTGCTATATCCTTAAATTGGTCAACCTGACGTAGTTGAGAAGTGAAGGTTCAACAGGTCTCCTACCGAAAGTCTGAGGATACATTGCCTTTTATGTGCATGGCATCACCTTCTCACATCGTGCACAAATAGTATTAAGGTCTAGACCAATTTGACAAACATCACCGGCATCCACCATTCCACATCCAAGTAGTTCCACTCCACTTGCGATGGAACAACTCGAAGTGATTTCTGCAGAAGCATGTCAGATGTCCACCACGGACTGTCACTCGATTTAATGAAAATGAATATAGTCTCAAAACGGTGCCCGGCCACACTACTGTGTAAGTGTGCTGCTCGTCCGATGGTCCTTGGTTCAAATACGTATCCACATACCATCATTTCCACGGCGTAGGCTATCTCAAGTCACTTGTAGAAATGCTTGTAGTACGCAAGACAGGTGCAACACCAAAAAAGCTCACACTTGCACATGCTACTGTCGAAGGAGGATTAAGTAGCAGAATATGATGTAACAACTTAACAAGTCCCGCGATACAGTACATGCATGAGAAGCAATGCCATAAACACCATCCAGTTATCCATGTTCATAATCTCATCCCATCACATTCATTCCGACTTCTCCTAGGAGATGGATCATAAAATGTTTTTCAAACACATCACTTTCAGCATTATCATCATTATTATATTTATTTTTTTAATTTGATGCCACATAAAAGGGTAAATGCGTTGAATTTATTCACAAAATTGTGTGTGCATATTAAACGACACTTGGAATGATCGTTCTCATCAAAAGCAGAAAGCTATCCTACTGCCGGTAGCAAATTGTGTCACTCAACAAATACGAACATCAAACTGCTCAAACAACGCATCTAAGGGTGGGCGACAGGCAGCGGTCTTGTGGGACTTAATATAACAAGTTGATGTGGAAATTACCACGTTCCACTTTACCGACGCAAGACTTCCTTAATTGCCATAATCTCCGGTTGGCAGGATTTTCATTAATTTCCCAAGATGAGGGTGGATTTGAAAGCGAAAAAGGAATGTACCTTTTTGTTCACTTAAGGCTGCGAATTCAATGAACGCAAGAAAGAGCAAGGAATGTGTAATTTTGTAGCTGCAAAAATATGTCCTGATTATTTTGAATTATTTTTTTTAGTAATTAGGTTTTTGTAGAAGAGCGTGAATTAACAAGAGAGAGCTGGTGGTCAAGCATGATGGAAGAATCGCAGGTTTTGTTATTTTTATTTTCTTTCTTGTAGAGGGTCTAGGCCGGCTTCAGGCTATTTTCCGCAATCAGTTCTAGACGATTTCAAACTAGGCGAACTTAATAAAACAGTTTGGGCCATTGTTGGTCTAGGTGTGACTACTCTCTGCTGTCAGCTACCTGAACCTCAGACACCGTTTCCAGTGAACATACTTCTGCCCAACATCACACCTTTTATTTCGTGGGCAAGATATGCCATGTCGCTTTACTTCAACGTTGGTTGCGAGAGCTTCAACATCAAGAAGCGGGCAACCAACCACCGGAGTAGAACTCACTAAAAATAATTCCAAAACATTCACTAACACTTCTACTCTTACTCTCAATATTTACCACTGCATTCAAACAAAATCGTGCACACGTAGGAAAACTTCAAGTCTCATGTCCAACTTTTGATCAGAGCTCATGCCATGCCGTAAAATCAAGATTCTGCGACACGATGTGGGTTTCGACATGGATTTTTGTGTCTCCACTAGATTTTTTCACATCATGTTCAAGAGCATGGTGGAGACTACGGGTTACGTAGCATAAGACCAACAGCACCAGAACGAATGTGAGACAATGCTACGTTCCCACGGAACCGAAATAGGCCGTTGCCACCGAGTTTGAAATGACTTGTCTTTCAACTTTCAAGTCACTCGCTCTTAATTTATAAATGCCCGAAAAAAAATAAATGTCACTCGCTCCCAATTTTTAAATGGCCGCCAGAACGGCAGTCTGTTGACAGAAATAATAAATTGAGAACACCAGAAAATAGAGAGAAATAAAATGGGAAAACGATGGTCGTTTTGACAACCTATCATAGACGGAATTCAAGGCGGGTGCAACTATTTTTATCAGAAACCGCGAGGTTTCGGGACCCCGCAAACGTATGGCGGAACCTTGTACGGTCAGACAAAATTGCTGAAACCTCACGGTTACGTTCGGCGGGAACGTTAGAAAAGATCAAAAGCTACCAATAACTTGATTTTGTAATGCATTGTCCGCTGCAGAAATGAAGTATTATGAAGCATTTATTTAGAATAATAAAATATATTAAATAATTAAGGTGTTGTTTAAAAGTATTAAAACATGAATTTGAAATTTGCATTAAAGTTTCAGTAGCCGGACACTTTTGGTCCGGAAACTAAAATTAGTACAAAATTCGGGCTCCAGTATCCGGACACCAAATAATTTGCCTAAAATTTTACATTTTTTAATTTTTTTTTTATTGAACACAGAAATTATTATTATTTAATTTATTTAAATTATAATATATTTATAGTTATTTAATATATTATATTTAATGCGTACACATTTATATTAAATTAAAATTAAACCTATTTTGATGTGCAAATGCAATAAATAATGTTTAAAATATTAAAATTTATAAAATACTAAAAAATCTATATTTTTTATGAAAAAATCGTACTTAGCTGCACTCTTAGCGACTACCAAGTACTCACTGATGCGTAATTCGCAAACTAGTTATCGCATCTAACTTCGAATAGATTGGCGTTTTTTGTAGTTATTTTTAACACTAAGCCCGGCAAAATGTCTTATTATTTGACAATAAATGACAAAGTGTTCGGCTACTGGCACTGTCCGGCTAGTAGTGCCATTACCCTACAATTCTTTTACTGACTTGATATTTTCCCGATTTCTAGCGGATTTCGCATTGCAGAAATTCACATTTCTGGAAGATTTTATTTTGTCTTAGCGACAAGAATCGGACCTGGGGTCGACGCATCAACCCACAACAGCACGGTCGGCACCTCTTTTTATGCAATTTAAAATTCTTATCCCCGTTTTCACAGTGCAAGTTTATCTCCAGGTAAAGCTTAGTGCATAATCGAGCAGTCAATGTTTAAGGTTTGGCTAAGCCATGGATTGAGTGGCATAGTAAACCATTGAATCCACCAACCATGTGACTAGTGGAAAAATAGTGATTGACAGCACCCAACTGAAGAGAGGAAACGAGAACACACAAGCTCAACAAGCGAATGTTGTTATAACACGTGTGCATCTACACGTTTGTGTGCCTTCTGTTCTCGTCAGCAGATATTTGGTTGGTTTTCTCTAATGTATTTTAGGGTTAATATTATTTCAACACATGAATGGTGATTATGTACTCTCTGGATTGACACCGACAGCCATGGCAATCGGTGGTTTAAGTTAAACGACTGTGGAATTTATAGTTAAACGTCCAATGTAAAAACGAAATTTGTATTGATTCTGAGTTCATCCATGGATCGACACTGAACCTTTCACTGTGATGGGCATTAGTCACGAATTTTCCTCAGTACATCATATCCAGCTTTCAATAGAAACTGTACCAACTCACAGGCATTGCAAATTCATTAGTTAACCGACATTGCCCCCTCGAACATCTCCGCACACGTTAAAGCTAATGTAGTTGCTCCACACCCCCTTATGAAATTTGCAAATGACTCTGGAACATTTGGCTGAAATAAGGGAACAACTGGGTTTACTCTGCACAGTGGACCAATATTGGTCTAGGTACTCTCCTTCTTGTAGGCAAACAAAATTAAAAACACACACATCTAGTCATTTAGGAGCCGCCGCAGCTAGATGTAAACTGAAAAGGACTGAGATTGAGAATCTTTGAATGGCTAAGTGCCATGTCTGCTGTTCTTACCAAGCGGTTAAAAACGAATCATGTTCATTTTATGTTTCATGTAAATACGAATGACGCACCAAATACCGGGCATGGACCCTCAATACTCCCCTGAACGTTTTGTCCGCGTTTAGGTTAAGCGTTAGTGATCACAATTCAACGTATCCAACCAAAAATCAATTTCTGAAGAGGTGTCCCACTTAAGAGCTGATTTTCGAATTTAAGGGAATCTGGTGCAAGTACTATTCCCTGATTGGTCTAAATTGAATTGGCAAAGGAGCAACATGTCCAAAAAGAGCCGCAAATTCCCTTGAAAACCCTGCGGCACAGCATGCTGTTGCCAGAACTTAGACCGCATTATTTTATTCTGACCAGGGTCCAGCACTTCCATTCGCTTGGAAAAATTTGAGCCTGTCTCGATAAAATATGCCATCGCCGGTAAGACAAACTGCATCCTGGTCTACACACCTACTTGATGGCCGCACTTTAAAGCGAATCAAACCCCACTCGAAATAAAAAAACAGCATATCGACATATTCCGCATCCTGTTTGAGGCGTACACACATTTACAATGTGCCATGCCCCACAAATCACGGCCAGTGCCCACGGATCTGTTGCACATTTTCATCTGTCTTCTTTCGCTACTGCACCATGTCGAGAAAACACGAACACATCCTGATAAAATATTCATCGTTGATTTAGTTCCATCGGATCGACCAAAAATATGTATCTCCGGCAGCAGTATGCTCTCAATCTGCTCGTAAAATATGTACAACCCCTCCCCACGATGTCTATCTCATTGAGTCTATCAATCTAAATCGTGTCCAGCGAGCTGCCACGGCAGCGGAGTTGCCCAGTTTCCCGGTACAAAGGCATTCCCTTCAGTGCGCCTTGTAAACAACATAACTTTGTAAATATTTGATGAATATTTCAAAAATTTTGCGTTTCCATAAATTATGCTCTCCGCGCTCGGGCGAGGGAAGGACTCGCAGCGAACATTGATCAAACTTCCCGTACCCCGTGCGAATTGGGAGCCGAACAGGGGAACCGCCTCGCGCCTCGTTTTATGCTTCGTCATAAACGCTTCTTCTCCCAGCGAAACTATGAACAACGAGGCGCACGAGCCGAGCGGGGGTGAACGAACACCGTCCCACTAGGGCTGCAGAGGAGAAAGGACAGAGACAAAACAAAAAACAAATTGAACCGCTCTTGGCGCCCGTAAACTCACCCATTATGGTGTCCATGTTAGGGCGCCATGGCGAGGGAACACTGGGATCCTGGTACGAGCCTCAGAAATGCGTGCCTGCCGGAAGTGCTCATTGTGATTTTTAATTAGGGCATGGAGGGGCTGGTGAAATGTATCGTATTTTACGTTCGCCAGAAATGTTATGACAGAACGTACACGATAATGCGGAATGACTAGGTGATACGTGACGGAGGATGTATGGGATGGATAGGTGTTGCTAGCGGCGGACTAGTTTCGGGGGCAGGCATGGGGATTGCGTGTCAGGGCGGTGTTCGGAGTTGCTTCTTGACTTCGGTATGGCACACTAGGGTGTGATTAAGTAGGTTATCACAGGTGCAGAAATTACTTTCAGCGATACCTGCGCCTAATCTTAAGCACCTATCAAAGTTGCTGTGAGTTGGAGCGGTGTAACCTGCGACAGTGGTGCTGGGTGAAGGGGCGCCTGTCATGTCCGACAGCTAGAAAGGAAAGTCAATTAGTGCTGACAAAACCAATAAACACTAACAATTGTGCATAATCGCACGATGGTGCAATTAGGCTGCATATGGTCATAATTGTTTAGTGTGTTCAAAGTGCCCCCATTTCTATTCGAATCTTCGTTGTGTTTATTTTTCGGTGGGATCAGTGAGACTTTGCTCGTGCATGGATAGATGTCCGGTTTATTTTGATATCGCTGCCTTTTTCACATTCTAGAAGGCTTCGCCCTCTTGTCTTCTCGGTCAGGTTAAGTCATGATCTGTGATACGACACGACAGCGAAGCACTGTGGTTTCGTTGTATGTGAAATCTGCAACGTTTGATCCCGTGGACCGAGATCTAATTATGTTTCAAAAATGGTTGCTGTAGCTCAACGGGTAAGGGAATAATCTTAAATTCAAAAAATAAAAATAATCACTTTTTTTGTTTAAGTGCATAAAATATTTAGTCATTATTGTCAATGACTCTGAATTGCGATTTAAACAAAAGCTGTAGTCACTATTTATATAAATAAATTAAATTGCACAAGTATTGGTCTATGTATATGAGCCTCAAATGTTTGTCGTTGATTCACGCCTTAACGAATTCACCGATTTCCTCCAAACTTTAACACATCTTTCGTATTAGTCTAAATATGGTTTGCGTGAAGTTTGGTTAAAATTGGTAAAAGTATGTGTGTGTTGTGCGTGCGTAAAAAACCATGCATGCATGCATTTTAGTACACTTGGAGTTTTTTCCATGCATTAGACTTGTTTTTTTGCGTCAGTATACAGTCTATACATCAAAAATGAAGTATTATAGTCATTGCCAACTTAACAGCTGATGGATCCCTAGAATTTCAGAGATTTTTTGACAGTTATTCACGAAATAACGTCGATGTCGTTCTCTGACTGGTCAATTTGACTTTAAAAATCGTTATAAAAAATGGTTGACAATTTTAAGGGGCAAGAGAGGTAGAATTTTCGCATCTCTTTCATACATCATTTCTGCTATATAAAGGGTGATTATCTTTTTGCCAACACTGACGCAAGTTTCGTGTTTTGTTTCACTGTCAAACATCTTCAGTTTGGTCTATAATTTAACCATGAATCGTCTTACAAACGAACAACGGTTGCAAATTATTGAATTTTATTATCAAAATGCGTGCTCTGTTAGAAAGTTCATCGCGCGCTTCTTCCATTTTATGGTCGGTTTAGACGAAGCTCATTTTTGGCTCAATGGGTACGTAAATAAGCAGAATTGTCGATTTTGGAGTGAATATGATGATGCAATATGCAGATGCATTGCAAGAGCTACCAATGCATCCAGAAAAGTCACAGTTTGGTGCGGTTTATGGGCTGGTGGCATCATTGGACCGTACTTCTTCAAAGATGATGCGAATCGTAACGTAACTGTGAATGGTGAGCGCAACCGTCCAACTTCTTTTTGCCCAAAATGCAAGAGCATGACATGTGGTTTCAACAAGACGGTGCCACATGCCACACAGCACGCGCAACAATGGACTTATTGAGAGGCGAGTTCGGTGAACATTTTATTTCACGTTTGGGACCGGTCAATTGGCCGCCTTGATCGTGCGAACGCCTTTAGACTAAACGCCTTTAGACTATTTTTCGTGGGGCTACGAGTATGCTAAACCTCATGTCTATACAGACAAGCCCGCTTCAATTGACGCATTGGAAGACAACATTGAAGCATTTATTCGTGAGATACCGGACGAAATGTTGGAAAGATTGTGCCAAAATTGGACTAAGCGGATGGACCATTTGAGGCGCAGTTAAGGTCAGCATTTGCATGAAATAATCGTCAACCATTAAATTATATGGACCGTACTATCGATGCAAACAAAGATTTCATGCATTTTTCTGAATTTTATGTGTTTTTTTTTTTTTCTTTTTAAAAACTCTCCTATAGCTTTTAAAAAATCACCCTTTATAATAGATATGTCACAATTTTTCAAAAAAGCGATTAGTAGTTACTTTTATGTGTAGTAAATTAAAATATATGAAAACAAGTTTTTTTTTTAACTCTGCTTGCTGATCATCGTCCGCTGCTTTTGAGGAACAACACATCATCAGATTGCGAGAACACTTACCACACAAAATGTCAATAATATTTAAAAACGCATTTCATTCTGACCTCTTAAGTCTCAGCATTTCTCGAGCGAATTGAAAGAATTTTACGCTTCTTTACTAAACTGCATTTTTTTAGAAGTAACAGCCCTTCGGATATTTGCTCATAGAAGAAAAACAACAGTAAAACGAGCGATTTTCATTCATATATGAATGTGATCTGTCTAGCGAACGAGGCACATGGTCCGCTAGTTTAGTATAATAAGGCTTGCGCTTCATTACTAAGCGAATCTTTTGTTTTTGGTTCAGGTCTTAAATACGCAATCCAGGGATCAGATGATGCCAACATTTGACGAATAACACCTTCATTGGTTGCCGAACGAGGCAAACTACTATTTCAATTTCCGACTTTCCTCGGTCTCTCAATGATCCCACGAGCAAGGCTACTGATGATATTATATCTGCTCAATGAAACAAAATTGTATGCACTGTTGCAGGCATATAATACCAGGGATATGAATTTGTAGCCATTGTAGCGGTTTCGTGGGCATAATCTCTAATTTTGCAGTGGACGTCACTGCAGTCAGGACAACACTGAATCTGTTTATTAGTTGCACATCTACTTCAGTTAATTCTGCAGTTGATATTGGATCGTCGAAAAATCTTCGAGATGTGTTTCCATCGTTGGTTGTGCCAAATCCGTGCTTTATTATATCTACCTTAATGCCCAGATTTTGCATAAACTTCTGCTGAATCTGACTCGTCCTTGCTTGGCGTATAAGCAGTTTCTGTTGTTATCCAAGCTAGGTGTAGCAAGTATTCCATAAAACGGATGCGAGTGTGCAAGGGTGCTTCCCTTGCTGTCTTAGAGCCTCTTTGTGTGTTGGCTTTACTCTAAGTAATGTCAAATTGTTCATCTCTGATGGTTTCGCGCCACATATTACACATGAGCTCGCCGAAGACGTGCTCGTTAAATCCTGTGCTACTTTGTAAAATGTAATTCGTGTCTTATTTTAATAAGGTGGTATTTCACGCTCACCTCATTTTCAATTCATGTTTATTCTTCTCGTTTGAAATGCCGAAAAATGCACGACATTGCTCCACTTTGATGGAGCAATCCGCCTTCCCAAAGTGCAAAAAACGTCACCTTAGTTTTTGCACCATCGATAAAGAATACTTTAAGCTTTAGTAGAAGCCTCTTGGAGCATTTTTGTTACAGCCCGTCAAAAGGGTAATTTCAAATGACCCATCAAAAGGTGGCATTACCTAAAAGCCTCGCCAAAAAAATTGGTAAGCACTATGGAAAAACGCAGATTGAAGACCAAATATATGCCCTTTAAAAAAATATAACTTAAGGTTCCAAAGTACCTAATTTTAGAAAATATGCCACATAAAAGTTGCTTAAAAAATACGTCTACCTTTGTAAATGGAACTAACGGTACAGCCAAACGGATCATCACAAGTCAACAAAATTTAGCTTTTCTAGGCTCTCATATATTTGTAGAATCGAAAAACACATTGCATTTAGCCGAGAAAAATATGTCACTTCGGGTATTTATTTCCATTGCGAGACCACTGTGCGACGGTCAAAGTGTCGTCATGTATTTTTCCAGAGAACCAAATACAGTCGACTCTCGATAATTAGAAACTCAAGGGACCATATAAAAAAATCGAATGAACGACAGTTCTAATTGAAAAAAATATGGTCGAGTCAGAGCGAAGGACAAAAAAGAAATAAGTAAATACACACGCATACTTTTGTAAAGAAATCTGTGATATTCTTGTTTTATAACTTCTAGCGTGCTTCGGCAAGGGTAATGTTTATGCGGCCAGTGAGGCCCTCTAAAGTGACAGGCAGAATAGGTTTTGCTGCCGATTCTTCTTGATCGTCGTCTAGATTGTTGTTGCTTGATTTGAAAGTTTCCAAAATCTTATCATCATACAGATCACGTCATCGTCCAAGTGTGCATAACCATCGAAAAACCATCGAGATCGCCAATGTTGAAGGAAGAAGGCTTCATCCATTCTGTGAGATTGTATTTTTGACTTACGTTGTTCGCGTCGCATACGTCACAATCGAACGGGACAGAAAACAAAAACGACAAAAATATTCGAATTGCTGAGATTAAACCAGCTAGTGAATTCGAATTACATCGCGTTTGCTGGCAGCCCGACTGAGCTGATTGTTTCGAATTAAGGAGCGTACCACAACTCATTGGATTTGTTCGATTTAACAAGGTTTTCCACAATCAGTTCGAATAATCGAGAGTCGACTGTATTTCGTTCATAAAATCAAAATAAATAGTGCGCATAGTATCACTTCAATACTCCTTTCATATCCCGCACTCATTCGGCCTCTTCTCATAAGTTTCCTTTCCTTGTTATGTTCCCCTTTCGAGTTTACCGAATCGAATAATCTCAGAAAAGCCCCCTGGACAGATGATTGGGCAGGATAATTAAGCTGCTTTGGGCTCTCGTAAGACGGCCCTACATACACTATTCGTGTATTGTTGAGAGACTCAGCTGCCGGGCGATTTATCTTATTTCACTGCGCTTGGTTGCTCATTGTTTGTCAAATTGTTAAAATAATCCTGCCTATTGATTGTAACTCAGAATGCTATTAGCGACCCTTCCATTGGTTTTTGAGCACAGTGCTAATCCGTCTTTTCACTCTTTGGATTTTGTTTGATGGCATTTTTAAATACATTTTACGTGTTTTTTTTTCTCTAAATTTGTCTTCAAGTTTATTTTCTTATTTAAGGAAACAAAACTTCGCTAAGCCTTTTTGTCATAAAGAAAAGTATGGCGTCCCTCAGGGTTCAGTGTTATCTACGCGACTTTTTCTTGAATTCATTAGTAGTATGCTGTGTTGTAATCAGAGCACTGTATACACACATTATTAGAGTCAAGGGCATATGACAGTCACCTTAAAAACTTCTTTTTCCGCCTTCAAAACCTTAGTTATTTATTTTAGAATGCACATCAGTTAAAATCTAAAATGTATTGCACCACCTCCCAAATATGGGAGTCCTTCGCATCACCCCCTGTCTTACGTATGAAACAACACTTCGTTTAAGGGTGTAAAGGCACGTGAACCAGTCCGGCAATGCGCAATGCACGGCTAAATGTGCTAACAAATGCGGTTTTTCGATGTAGTCGGTGGTTGAAATATACTCCGATTTCCTTGCTCAGCAACTACAATAGAACACAATTTGCCTTATTTCTCTTTCCTTTCCCTTTTTCCTGTTCTGCAAAACAGCTGGCTTTTAAATATGTAAGCAATGACTTTTATAAAATTTTATTTAAAGAACATACATACGCTGGCTTACTTTACTACTCGTGGCGCGCACCACACACTCTCGATGTGTCTTACGAACATAGAATGTATAAAAAACATTGCTGTCGATATCAGGGCGTAAAAGATTATCGCATGTAATGTCCGGATCTGTCGAAGTATTCACATAGATTATACTGTATTGTCGTCGTCGAATGTACATGATCTTCCGAGTTCTGAACCTAACGAATTTTTGCACCCATTTGATGGCATTTCTTTCACCCTGTCTGTGTTTATGTACAATAGCCACTCCTGCGCGATCCGGCGCCTAAATATGTGCCCCAGTCAAACATGGATGACACTGTGATATACAGCATGACCAGATAAGCATGACAGGAAAAGAAGTATCAATTAAGACACAGCGATGTGAAATAAAAAATTAATGATGGCCTTGTTTTGAAGCTACATTCATGCCAATATGAGTGGAAAAACACATCGTTCAAATGGCCGCCTCATCTTCACTGGCAGTGCTTCGAGTCGCCTGTGATGTAGCGACGTGAGGCTTTTTACTGGCATTAGTGCCTCGAACATTGATTTCGAGAACGCCTAAAGTGGTTGACTTGTTAGCATAGATTAGGGACTTGGTCATGTCGTTTCTGCTCAGTCGCCGAAAGATGGCCCAGTGGCCAAATTATTCCAAACTCAGCTGACGACAATGATTTCTTCATTTCCCACCACTTTTCGTCTGAGTAACATAAGGTCCAAAGTGGTGTACTCACGTTCAAATTTGTCTACGTTGTGACGAACTATCTGCACGCTGAAGCCCGGATGAAGACCGAGCACACGATGGAGTTCACGTGGCGTATTTACAATTGAGCCGGAGAATATTTGTGCGTACGTTCGACAGGAGCAAGATCAAACGCCAAACCTTGCTGAATTTATTGACAGCTGAATGTCATTGGTAACTTTGACAGCGCTTGTTGATAGCTCAGTGCCACAAATATCCCACCCGCTGTGCAGACCCTGTTGTTATTGCTCAATTGACTGTTTAACTGACTTATTGACAACTGCATGCAACTTTGATTTCAAATATTCGGATAGATGCATCGGGATCCCTCAAATCAAGGGCTGAGCATTTCTTGAAGCCTGTTCAATCCGAAAAGAGGACAAATATATTGTCCTTGGTTAAAACTCTCTCACGACCGCTGTTCTTTCTCTCAAGCTCGGAACATGAGAAGCTTTACGTGACAATTATAGACATATGTTGTCCGACCATGGGTTGATCTGGTATCGTTTAAAACTGAGTTCTCCCTCAAATCAACTTCCCACTCTGCTGCAGGGGCTATCTAGTCCACGACACATTCTCTCCTTCTTTGAACAAACACATGGGTCTTGCTCAAACTCTTCAGTCCCTGTTCTGACGTAAAACAGCCTGCTTCATTTCTCACATTGTGCCACTTTACCTTTGGCCCCATGAACTCAATAACAACTTATTGGCAGCAAGACAAAACCTCCTCTTCAATTGATTTCCACACGAATCTACACCCCCACACATACACACAAGTAGTCTTAACTAAGTCGACACTTTGTCTCTCATCCCATCACTCAATCAGCCACCACTCGTCCACAAATCGAAAAGTCTATTTTTGGATATCTTGTCAAATCAATAAGGTTTGTAAACATCATCACCAACACTACTAGAGCCCAAACAACCACCCACCGTGTCCCGTGCCGATCCCGGTACCGAATACGTTCCACTTGACAATCAATATCTCTGTTTGCCCAGCAAATGGGGGAAAAGTACCCGAATCCACTTGGAAATCGATTTCACGTGATGGTCCCACAGAGAAAGCATCACTTTAATTAGACTCAAAGCGTTGCCCGCCCGCTGGGTGACGACGCGGTGTGTTGTGTGCTTGTGGTTGGACGAGTCCAAAAGGATTCTCTGTCTTTTTGGTTCGTTTTTTCTTTTCTCCCCGACCGCAACGCAACTCATAATTTATGTGCATCGCTCGTCGTTATTAATTGTTGTCTGTTCAGTTAAGACGTTACACCCTGTAAATAGAACAGCGGAATCCATTTCCTGTGTGCGCGAGTGTGTGCGTTAAAAGCAGAGCGCTTCTCGTAGCTTCCTCCACAAAGTAGTTATTAACCAGCAAAACGTACATTTACTGAGGAAATCTAAAGTTCCTGGCACTTGGCGCTGAGGGTGGTGCACGGGCGGTCGTTTCCCCATTCGTACATGCACCCACCAGTGTTTTGGACGTGCTGAGCAAGCTGGCGTGTGGGTGGGTGTGGATGTGGATGATGGTAATTGTTGCAACGAGAAGGAGGACAATTATACTTGGTCCTGAACTTCGTAGGAGCACACTAAATACGCAAGAAAGCGAGTACTCACACACAAAGCCAGGCATTCCCGAGCGCATTACCCCACAAAGAACTATGACGATGACGACAACCACGACGGCATTAGATACAACGACCACCACGACAACGACAACGACGACGACAAGGCAGCAATGTCGACCTGGTTGGAGGTATCCTCGCGCTCGTAAGTTTACCTCGTTGCTTTGAAGCCAACCCTTCGAGGGCGAATTCGGTATTCGTGCTCCGCTCACTGTTCACGGCACACACGCGGGTGTGTGAATGTCGTGTGGCGCGGTTAACTAGCGCTGTGTATGCCTTCAGCTGTTGTTGGTGTTGCTGTTCTGCTTGAAAGTCTGCCCATTATGCAGTGCTCACAATTTGTGAGTTAAGTTGGTTACACTGGTATCGCGTGGGGGTGGTGGCACGCCTCGGGAAACCCGACCGGGTGGCAGAGCAGCAGCGGAGACCGTGGTCGGCGGTGAAGCGAATACAAGCGAAATTCACATGGGCATCAGTGAGTGATAGTAGTGGTGGCAGTGGTGCCGTCGGAGTACACACGGGAAATAATTTACGATGAAAGGCAAACGACAATGCCTCGAGAACAAACGAAGAAAAGCAAACCCAGTAAAACAAGGAAGCATTTCGTCACAAATTGGAAATTAGGGTACGAAGTTGAGTTGTCGACTGTCGTTTGTTCTACCATGACAATGACGCAAACATCATGTGACAATAAATTTTGTCGCCGAAGCGTGCACACGCGTTCATTCAAAACAAATCCCTTTTGTTCGAGTCCATCCCACGCACAAAGGCACATCATTTTGAGCGCGTCTTCGTCTCCTCTCCACTCTCTCTCTCTCTCTCGTTTAAAAGCGAACTTTCTCATATTTTCCTCATATCCTTGCAGACGGGGCCTTGTCTTAGTTTTGGTTGCCTAGGATGGCTCCCCGGTTGATAAGTGCGAGTGGCAATTCATGTGAAATGTAAATTGCAGTTCTAAAAGCTTAACATGAGGATATAGCCCTCTACTCTCCACTTTGCGAGATTGTGAACATCTCATTAGGAGGAAGCACAGGAAAACAAAAGCGGAAGAAAACGAACTCGGGACACGTACAGAGAATTACTACAACGGCAAATTCACACAAGGATAAACTTTTGGAACAGTTTTTACAGTTCTTTTTTTTTTGCTTTGTTTTCCTGTCGTGTTCCTTTACTGTTGATGTTTTCTATGAGGGAACACGGCCCTTGTTCTTGCGCCCCTTTTGTTTTTCGGAGGGTTTTATGTGAGAGCGCGCTAGAAATTTCCACCTTCCTGTACGCCCATCTGATAAGTGGGGCGGCCCACCACATTGGGAAGTCATGTGAGGTGGGAAGGGGTGTGCTGTTATCGGGCCATTCAAGCCCCAAGTTGTGCACTGGAATATTAGGGGCTCCTAGTCGTCGGTCGGTTGCGTAGACAATACTCTGTCTCCCCCTGCATGGCTGCGGATGGGAAGAGAAAACTGCTAACTGAATCTATTTGTTTTCCGAAAATCATAAATATTTTCTGGGACTATATGAATTTTTCAGATGAAATTATGCGCTTGATATCCGTTGGTGATGGTCTCCTGGTGGGTGCGTCATTTCTGGGGAATCGTTTATGACAGCTGCCTGGAGGTACGCTGGGTTTTTTGTTTGTTTATTTGTGGAAAAAAAGGTCGTTGAGACTTAATGAAATTCTTGGCAAGCCGATGAAAAGGGTCAAATCGACGGATTGTAGCCTTGGGGTGGTAATTTCGTGTTTCTTAAATGATTTTCTCGAAGATAGCACTGGAAGTGGAACTGTGTAGGGCGATAAGTTAGTCATTTTCGGGCAGAAAGTGTCTGGTTTCAATTCGAATTGTCTGCGATGTTATGTGATAGGGTGTGCAAGGCGACACTGCGGCTGTGCACTGCTTGAATAGCCGTGTCGTTGTATGCCATTGATGATGTTCTGTTTCAAAGGTTAAGGACGGTGTCCGTTATTTTATTGTGGATGTCTTTTTTTCACTCAAACTAAAGGATTATTATCAGCCCGTCATCGATTAACTGCCGTCTGGCAATGTGGGGATCGAAACGATTTCATTTCATCCCAAACAAAGGGTGTTTTTCGGGGCCGTGGAACTTTGAATCGAACTAAGCCACAGAAAAGCAATTGTTATATCTGGATGGTATATATGTATATGTTTTATGGCATTAAAGACGGGTGGTGGGTGCATCTGTACACTTTTCACACACTCTTCACGCTACATCAGGCTGTATTGGCGTCCCAAGTTCAAGTGTTCCACTGAAAAGGTATCGTATTCGTACCTCTGTACCACTGGCTGCAACGTTTTGTTCATAGTTAGGTCATAAGGACCAATGATTCTACGGATTCACAAAGCACAACAAATGGTAACATACAAGTTTTTCGGGGGAATAGTATTTTTTAGTGGGCCGCCGAGGCATTGTGGATCAGTTACGACAATCGCTTTACTTTGAATTTCTCGAATTGATCCAATTTGTAAACGTTGTTCCGGCGTGAACCTTTTCACGAGAAACTGCCAAAATAAATTAACTTCAAAATAGCCGAGAACTGTCACATGATCTGTTACAGCAAACAATGCTGTCAATTTCTTCGCAGAATTCCCATCAAGTGAGGTGAAGAAAAAAATGTATTAAAATACAAGCTCCCGAGCACGAAACTCTAGCAAGAGCCTACTTCTTCTTCTTCTTTGACCTGGGCCTTCAACCATAAGCCCACCAACAAGCCTCTCAAGCCAGCACAATCTTTCGCCAGCTGCCACCAGTTGAGCACACCAAGTTGGTTGAGGTCGTCTCATTCGAGGACGTCCTCTGTTGCATTGTCCCATTGGAATCGATGACTGTTCGGGCTGGAGCTGTGGTGTCCATCCGCTCTACATGACCTAGCCATCTTAAGCGTTGAATCCGAAGACGCTTAACTACACGCAGTTCATGGTTAAATCTAGCTAGAGCCTGGCAGGTACAAATGAAATGGGTAAAGTTATCCCCCTCAGCTATGTTGTTGCATCTGCGACAGTGTGTTATGTGGGATACGCAGTTTTGCGGTATAATCTCCTATCAGCCAGGTTCCTGTACAGACTGACACCAATCTAGCGATATCATAACGACTTCGCCGAAGGAGATATTTTCTTTTGGAACGGTTGTACTCGGGCTATATAGTTTCCTTGATGTACCACAGTTTGTCAGTCGGACTCATATTTAGCCACTTTAAGGAGGTGGGTATGAATGTTAGCCTCGACTGTTTGTAGTATTTATGTGGTGTTTTTATGTAGTGTAGTGTTCTTATGTGGGCAGGTTGCCCTAGCCCTTCGCACAACCACAAGATGCAAGACAGCTTGGTTTTCATGACTGGAAGCAGCGTTCCCAGGACCATCAGCCATGGAAGGCAGCAATTGCGCGGGCTCAGACCCTCCAAGAGTCGTCGGCCTGATAAGTTAATAAGTATGTTTGTAGTGGGATGAGCATCAGAGCAGATATCTGCTTCGCCAGTTCATCGGCCTTCTCAATTTCTGGGAAGTCACAGTGACCTGTTACCCCTACAAGGGACATTTTGAGCTGGCCTTCTGATGACGCTAGCCTGAAAAATGCTGCCAGAAGTCATTGTATTGTGGTGAAAGAATGATTGGAAAGAATGATTGGTTTTATGGTTAGCACCATTTAAAAGTGGTGATTTTGCAGCCAAATCAACGTCGAATATCCATGGTGCGGAGGTAATCCTCTGTATTTGGTGGGATCAGAAGGGTGGGCTGCTAAAACCGGGTGAAACCATCAATGGACAACGGTACCGAACGCAATTAATCCGTTTGAAGAGGGCAGTAGGAATATGCGACCAGACACGAGGCAATAATTTTCTATCATGACAACGCTCGGCCCCACGTTGCTATTCCGGTTAAGAACTATTTGGAAACGGTGGATGGGAAGTTTTACCCCACCCGCCTTATAACCCTGATCTTGCCACTTCTGATTACCATTTGTTCCGCTCGATGCAGAACGCCCTCACTGAAATACGGTTCACATCAGAGCAGAATATCAAAAATTGGCTTGATTCATTCTTGGCTGCCAAGCCGGAGCACTTCTTTTGGGATGTGATCCACAAATTGCCGGAAAGATGGGAAAATGTTATAGCTTCAGATGGGCAATAATGTGAATGTTCTTCTTAAATAAACGTTGAAATTTTGAAAAATTTTAAAAACCACACGAATTAATTTATGGACCCAATAATAAAATAATACAAAAATACAGATGTCAAGGTGATGAAAATAACACCTCTATTCGCTATCATCATCGTGAGAATCGAGTGAAATCGTGTCAAAATGGAATCAATTTTTGAGTTTTCTAGACCGTGTTAAATCAAAACTGTGCAGGAACAGAAGTGTGTGTACTCTAAATGATAAAGTATCAGAGGTAGAGAGGTACCTTCACAAACTCGGTGTATGGTCTTGTGTTCCATCATAGTCGGTTGTAATTTGAGCGGAACCCAAAGACGATATTGTAGTTTACGTGTGAATTGTGTTGTTAATGATTTGTCCCTGTGTCCTAATCCAGAACCGAAGAAATAGTTCAGGACATACAAACAGCCTCATTTTCCAATTTACATCAGTTAGAAGCAGAAAGCAATCATTCAAATTAATTGAAATCTGGTAAGAAGTAGGGTCTTTCTGAACTACATTTGGCACTTTTGCACATCTGCCTTGAGGCAGAAACATCTGATGGCGTTAAGGGCATCCAACCCGCTTCTATTGAAGTTGAGCCAATTTAAATTGATTATGCTGATGAACGATGGAGGCATGAGGCAGATGCACTTTGGCTCCCTGCCACCAATTGTGTACACCAAGTTGATCATTCTCTACTTGTATGCGCCAGCTTAACCAACGGTGGCCTCTGTTGCGTTGTCGCACAGACTCGAAGCCGAAGTCTTTTCGAAGATATTAGAAACGAGTCATTGTGAAGAGTGAAACAAAAAGCCATTCACAGATTCTTGATGACGATGCCTTTGGTGGCCTCAAAGCAAAAGTCCAGGGGGGTCTTATCCAAATAAGTGATGTGCGGTATGAATACCGCAGAAGATAAGCAACTGTGGATGACATTGGCTTCGTTAGCCAGTTCCAGAGATCGAATGAAATGTCGCGTAGAAGGGTTTGCTTATGGACTGAATGCTTTTGACAAACACCATCCCTACCTACCTCCCTCCCACACAATTGTCACGCAAGAAGAAATCTTTACATTTTGGGACATCTTTGACGACCGCTTCCTTTATTATTTCTGAATCTGGGACTTTTCTCTTCAATCGAAAGCCTAACCAATTACGGACTTCCGCAGAATTGAGTTTTAGCAATAAAAACTTATTTAAAAGCAGACAATTCGGGTCCTTCCTGGGAGGACCGCAATTTTCGGCGCAGTTTTCACTTGAGTGCTTTTCAGATTTCTTTCAATGAACGACGATTGTATGAAGCCATTTAGGAGAGATTTTTGAAATATTTTTGGCATTCTAATTTAAAGAGGATTTTATTTGGACCATTCGCTCAAACATTCCATTAGGTGGCAATAATGTTGCCACCCTCTCGCCAAAATCTAAAAATGGGGCTTTATTTTTTCCCCGGTTTCAATCAACTGCACCGTTTTCCCCGAAATCAGTCAGGTCGAACTTAGGCAGACCGGAAATATGCTATCAAGGTCCTAGAACATTCCCAAAATCTCTTGCTGACTTAAGGTCGTTACTCGAAACCCGAATCCACACAAAATGTGCGTGTGACTTGGATACTGTCATGAGTCACGGCAGCGTGTTGGTTGAAGTCAATGTTTGTTGCATGTTTGAGTGTAATTTCTGCTCAATCGGAACTAAATATGTCTTTACCTTGGGGAACGCAACACATTTATTCACTATTACCCAGATTTTGGTGTACATACGCAGAAGGGGAGCAAATTCGCCTTCACATTCCCCTCACTCGATGTTGGTCACGGAAGAGTTGACAATGCCTCATTGTGGTCGATGAGACGAATTATGGAGTGTTATGTCTTAATTCGTTTTTGGTCTTCTGGTTGTGTGCCCTAGAAATTAAGGGTTGTTATCGATTGGATTTATTTTGTGTCTCTTGACTCATGAAACATGTTTTTTTGTGAATTGAGACATCATTTGGTGAGACGATCATTTTTTAAAAATTTTTTCAAAAAGCAGTTCGATGCATAGTTTTATGCCGACTCCGAACGGCCACAAAGCGCCTCAAATTGCCCGGTCGGAGACGGCGTAAAACTGTAGGTCCCTTCCACTCGTGGTAGAACAATAGCACGCACCGGCTTGTAATTATAATTCGATACTCCAGCTGATAATAGGAATATGCAGACAGACTCCACTATTTTTTCGGTATACGGAAATGAGGAGAGCAGGAGGAGTTTATTTTTTCGTAGTGTGGCTCGCCTCCTCTACCCTCCAGGGGCGGCGCAGAGGCGAGCTTACAGCGTGTATCTGCTCGAGTCGAACAGTAAACAACCGGTCGGTCCGTTTGTGTGATTGGGGCTTTTCTACGTCGAACCGTGGTGCTATTCCTCGACTCTGTGTTTCTCTCGATAGGCGAGTTCTTACTTTGACTACAAGGAGGATGAGTAAATGTTGGAACCTCAGAAAAATACTGGAGGAATGCATCACGTCTTGCTGATGGTTCAGCGATCAGGATGCCCCTTTATGAAGGGTTAAGCATGGGAAGCGCATGCTAGCTACAAAGCTGACCCGCCTTATGACAAAGTCCACCATCCTGAGTCCGTTATGGGATTTTGTGTTGAATCTCAATGAATCCAACAAAGATTTCCTCCTTATTTAACTTAGCGTCAAAATCTCCCAGAACGGTGTGTGAACGGGTATGAACGAGACATTGATCGCATGTCCTTTTTTAAGAGATCACCTTGCCGTTGTCATACTTGTCATCAATTGGGAATGACAGTCAGTGCCTGTCATCAATAAACGACTACTTACCACAGTAGGCTACGTGGTCTAGCAAGAAAACATGAATGTTTTCTGTTGTATCACAGTTTGTCCGTCTGACTAATCTTAGGTTAGCCACTTCAAAGAGGTGAGTGGGAATATTAGCCTCGACTGTTTGTAGTGGGCAGTTTCCTTTCTCGAAACATGGTAGGGTTTTTCTGAACTACTTTTGGAACTTTTGCACATCTGCCCGGAAGGCAGGAAAATCGGATGCACCAAAACACTGATGTTGGCAGCCCTCATTAAAATGGAATACATTTCAAAGCACGGGAGACAGTATCATGTTGAATGCAGCTAAAGGGAAACATCCGCCGGAAAACTGAAATTTTTCAAAATACGCAGTTGACTTCTGATCCATTTGTTGTTTATTGAATAGACCAACATTTTATGACTTATTGCTGTTAGTGCCATACTTTATTGGCTGATTACGCAGCGACAAAATCGAATATTGATAGCGGTAAGCGTACCGTTCATTGAAACTGTCAAATTATCAAATGTCGATAGCATGTAAGTTTTGCTATTTCTCACTCCCAGTATTTGTTCTAGATCCAACTGTCGCCACGACTCTATTAAATTTCTCCGCTGATGCTTATATACATGATTCTTTGTAATATATCCGTATATAGGTGGCATTCTAGCAACAATTTCGAGAATACTCTTCGGAGTTGATTGTTCTTCTCCTTACGTATAGATGGCGTTTTTGTGTTGGTTGGTGTCCTGATTATCGCATCTTATACACGTTATACTATTCACGTCACAATACGTTATCTCTTTCACACACGTGCTTTCAATGCATCCGCTACAGCGTTCGGGCTTTACTCCAAAAATACTAGATTGGCTTCGTTTTTCGCAATATTTATTTTAAATCCGATCCACCACCATTTCTTGTTCACAGTCTGCCTTTAAAACAGTTATTTTTTTACTGAAACGGCAAATTCCGTTTTTAGGGAAAAAATGTACTCTTTTCCTACCGACAAATTTCGATCACAATAGCAAGCAGCAACCCTCTCACTCAAGTAGGTTCTTCCCAACACAATACTATTTTGTACAAAAATAAGTTCCGTTTAATTGAAACTGATTATCTACTTCGAATTGCGGTCTCTGAAGTCCGAATGATCCGCTACCCAAAGCTGAGAATACAGAAAACTCAAAAGAGAGGACCAGAGCGACAACTTACTCGAAAGCTGGTACGGTTTCTTCGACAGAAATGAAGTATTAAAGAGATGGTCAACTTTACAGCTGATTGACCCCTAGTCAATCGGCGAATCGGCAAATTGGCTTCAGAAAACGAATTCAAAAATGGTTGTCAAAAATGGTAGAGGGCAAGAGAGGTAGAAGTTTGGCATCTCTATCATACTTCATTTCTGGTTTCGGTACTCTTCATGTGACTCGGGACACATAATGTGACAAAACTCGCATTTAATGACGACGAAATTTGACAGTCATCGTCCTATATTAAAATTTAGCCCATATTTAGGCTAAATTAATATTTCAATATTCTTAAGCTAGCCACAGACAAGGGGCCTTTGTAATAGAAATTCGAAAAGTTGAATTTTGTTAGGTGTAGTTTTCCTATCATCATTTCGTATCATTGTGACCCAAGATGACCCATTCGCTATTGTAAGCTAGCACAGGTGATTTTGACGGAACAACAAACTGCAAATTTGATAATTAATTTCATCTATTGTTCGTATGTATTTAAAAACGTGAAAGGGAGCAAACGAATATGAACGGAGCTTAGCAAAATATCGTTCGAAATTGGCATTCACAAGAATCGAAGTTCCTCCGTACATATTCTGAAGAACTGAAAGCCATGCGCTGGCAGTTTCGTGTAAGTAACGCACGACGTGGACAGAGAGTTGTCAAGTGAAACTCATTTTGTTAACACGGAAGCAAAAACTTCAATCGCGTTTAAACAAGATCTTGCTAATTTCTCTGACTTCGACTGCGTTGAATTCTAATATTCTTAAGCACATTTCCTTTTTTTGGAGCTCAAATTGGGCATATGGACGGCAGTTCGATTGGAATCGCTGGTGTATTCGAAACGCACAATATTGCATTTGGAGTTGAATGATTGAATGTCGCTCTTCTATATAGAGGTAGTAATAGCACCGCGCTAAGATGTCAGTTGGGAAGTTCGCATATTCGATATTGTTCTGAAAGATGCCCGTGCCGCACCATCATACCTGTTAGGCTCGCAAATGATTTGCTAAACGCCTTCTCACAGACCATTGCGCTGGCTGAGAATGCCGTTGATTTCAGTGTTCTGTAGCTCCTCTTGACCTATCGTTCTTGTGTTTTTGAGCCTCATAGTAAATGAACAACTTACCTTGTTGCCCAACATATTTTTTTAGGGTAATTTGTCACTTTTGGCATCTTGAGAGTACATACATGTTCTGTAGAGATACTCGACTCTTGCTCTTTACATATCGTTTCTCAGGCCAAATCAGAGGATGTTATTCACATAATTTCGTGAATATCGTTCGAAACTTTGTTGGCTCAAAATCTCCGAAAAATATTCGAAGGAGCCAACCAGCTGTTAAGTTCTTTCATGAGGAGAGTATGTTCGAAATGCTTTAGGCGGCAGCGGTGTTGTGGATTGGAGCGTTGCACTTGAGCCTACACAGCCTAAGTTCGACTCCCAATACGAGAAAAATATTTTTCACGGCCCACATAGTATAACTGTTTGGAAAAAGCTTCTCAAATTGGCCGTTTGGAGCTGTAGTTAAACTGTAAGTCCCTTAAACTAATGAGAGCACAAAATAACGCAGGCTTATCTGCTGGTTTGGCTGAAGGATCGAAGTGCAGGTTCGAACATAAACATCACTCAAGAAGATTTCGTTTTCACCGTCAATATTTATGGTTTCTGATCGACATGGATTGAGTGGCAAAGTGAACCTTTGAACCCACCAACCATGTGAATCGTGGAAAAAACAGTGATTGAACACGAACAGCACCCAAGTGAAGAGAGGAAACGAGAACACACCAACTCAACAAGCGAATGTTGTTTTGTGTGCATCTATACAAGTGTGCGCCTTCTGTTCTCTTCAGCAGCATTGTCAGACCAAATATTTGGTTGGTTTTCTCTGACGTATTTTGGGGTTCATATTATTGGCAATTACGTACTATCTGGATTGACACCTAAGCCAACGGCAATCCGTGGCGTAAGTTAAGCCACAGCTTGAGCAGAAACTATCGTTGAACGTCCACTGTTCTTGGTTTTTCAGGGATCTACACTGCAGCTCGCACTGCGGTCACGGACTTAAGTATCACAAATGAAAGAGTGGAAATAGTTTAAGGATTTGCCTTTCGCATCGTTTCCACCTTTTTGAACTTGACCTTATTTTTAAGCTAAACGAACCATCATTTCATCGGAATTTGATGCCACTCAACCAAAGCTGCTACACTCTAAAGGTCGATGGACAAAGATTTTCTATCTAAGGTTCTTGAACTCCATTCGATTCCATTACGCACCCTTTCTTTAACAGACTCCTTAACTGCAGCCTTCATAAGCTTCAGAATTAGGGTATAAAAAGAATCAAACCAATCTGCTACTGATAAATCTTAAAGAAATTGATATTCATTCCATTAAAGCCGGGATCTTATTGCTCCATCACGTTGTATTAAGTCCCTTCCCGAAATCACCGCGCAGAACGGTGTGCAGTAACAAGTTCATAAAGCGACTGCAAATGAATCTTTTATCTGCAATTTCAAAACATAAATAGAGTTTACGACTTAAGTAGAGACGGAGTCACGAAGGAAGTTCGTTTACAAGCCAATTCTCTGATAATTTTCGCTTTACACTCAAGCTTAATAACCCCTTTTTTTAACAACAGAATAAAGAACGTGATAAAGAGGACTGAAGGAGTCATAAAGCGATACAAACTCTGAATGAAATTTGAAGGACTGAAAAACAAAATCCAAACCGCACATTCTTGAAGCTGTCA
This sequence comes from Eristalis tenax, assembly GCA_905231855.2. NCBI lineage: Eukaryota > Metazoa > Arthropoda > Insecta > Diptera > Syrphidae > Eristalis > Eristalis tenax. The sequence continues at coordinate 94,164,933 of HG993125.1, forward strand.
AAAACTCATTACCATGTTGACAGGGAAACTTTGAACTTACTAAACGTGTTCCGTGTCCGTGAGGATTTGGCAAGCTTTGTGAACGAAAACAAAAATGTTCGTCGTGGAGAGAGGCAGAGTGGGAGTCGATTGTGTGAGTTTTAACATGCAATTGTACGAATTGTATTTTTAGAATATACTGGGACACATGATACTTTGTTTATGTATTCTCGGGTGTTTGACAACACTAGTGGTTGCTCAGAAGCTAGGCCCTCTATGGACTGCGCCACCCATATTATTATTATGAAAACGTCAAAGATCGTTCAATGATAAACTAAGTACACGTATGCAGATGTGGACTGTGTGTGCGAAATTCGCCTTCATTGGCATGTAAATAAACGCGTCAGTATTTAACATACCGTATTACGTGTCGGAACTTTGAGACATGTTTAAATAAAGTGTGCGGAATGATTGGAACTAATTCCTACGGTGGACATAGTTCCAGGAACTATACAGGTCCGGAACTACCCAACTCTAATCAGTTCTAAGACTGAAATAATGTATTTTAAATTCCCTGCATCAGGCAATCCGATTGCAGAAGGTTAGCAAGCCACAATAATATTCATTGTCTGCAGCCACAAACTAGTTACTTTAAATCCAGTCATTGTTGGTGTGAACGAGAACACATACATTTTTGTTTTTGAAGTACAGACAATTGTTGTGCAAGGCCGTGAAAGAAAGAGCGAAGAAAGGTCGTCACCATTGGTATCTTTGCAAACTATAAAATCTTGTCGAACGAAAAAATAATAAGGCAAATGCAGACCTCGACCGACCAGGATCAAAGAAAGGATAAGAAGGAGCGAAGCTCTAGGCGTCCGTGAGATAATTCACTTGAATTTCCATACCACACCAACTGCCCCTCAAAAGGACAGCAGCGAAACCAATGTCAGGATAAACATTGCAGCCTTATTTGAGGGAAAAAATGTCTGTTTATTACCCCCAACCACACCACACCGGAGATCTTACAACGAACATGAGTTTTTTTTTCGAAACGAAGGTTCATTGATGTCTGTTATTGACATCAGAACAAATGAAAATATATCCATGACCAGCACAACGAAAGGGGGCAACAATCACAGTCGCACTTGGCTGTATCCGTGACCCTAATCAAACCGAACCGTCACTGCCATCTGGTCAAATGTGAAAGCATCCCATGGGCATGGAAAGTGACATTGAACGAGGAAAATATAGAAAAGGTCAACCGCACTTGCTTTTGTTTTTGTTTTGAGATAAGGATCATCACTTTAATGTGTACTTTTCTCGTGTTTTTGTCTCATGTCCTTTAAAGAGATTCTTCCCACAAAAATTTCCATCTCCTTCGCCCATGCAATATCTTTTTCGACCACAAATGTGCACAGCTGCGCCCACCTCATCCATTTTATGGTTGTCGCAGCCAATTGCACTTGTAGCCACTAGATGACCGCTTGAGAAAACTTTCTAATTGCCCTCCCATGCAAGAAAAATTCATTCATTTACGTCTTCTGTCTTGTTTTCCAGGAAGCTACCCTCACATCGGGACTGTGCTCTGAGAATAGCTCCAATTAATTGCCAACTCCCGCAGCGAGAAGTCAGGATTAACACGGCACATCGCAGTCAGACGTCCCATCACACTGAGTGACTGTAATTGAGCGAGGGACCCCAAAGAAAGGACACATCACTCTTGCTCCCGTGTAACACAAACGCATCGCCACAAATAATCATCAATCAATGCCACCGAATACAAAGAACTGCAGCAACACTATTGCAATTAGAGCGAGCATCAGCAACAAGAGCGGAAGCAGCAGCAACAAGAGCAACCGGGAAGTTTTTTGCTGATAGCACTGAGTGGGATACGAGCCCGGAGAAAAGTATTTCCTTTGTGTATCCTGATTTCATTTGGATTTTGACTTTCTTTCGGTATACATCGAACGGAGCGGACCGGAAAACTGAAGAAAACTGAAGGAAACGAAATTCCAACACAATGACTGCCAATAGGGCGGCAGACGGGGACGATGGCGATTATCATAGAGGATGCAAGCCAATTTCAGCCCCCATTCCACCGCCGAACACATGCGTCAGCCGCAACAGGATCAGTGATAGAATCAGAAAAACACCCGACGGACCACACGCAACAGCAGCAGCACCCCCAGCTCGGTCCTCGGTCGATGGTACCACGATGATGGGAACCAGTCTAACCAGTTGTATTAGTTATAGGTTTAGTAGTAGACACAGGTACACCAACTGCGACTCTGTTTCCGACTCTGATTCCGACACCAACAACAGCATCAATAGCAGCAATCAATACAGACACCTAGCTACTGAGGAACCACCACCGTCATCGTCGTTGCCATTGTCCTCGTCATTGGATAGTCCTGATTACAAGCACCACCGTCGTCACTATGACCATCACAACAATCATCAGCAACAGCGAAAAGTAGAACAATCTATAGAAGCAACGCCACCAGTACCACCGTCGCCTTTGGCATCCCCCAATCCCAATCAGCAACAACAGCAACAACAGCAGCAAAACCAAGTGAAACGACCCCAACGGACTGTGGCTGCAGCATCAGCATCGACACCGACACCATCATTTCTAAAGTCCTACTCCTGGCTGTTTGGCCTCCTTTGGATGTTGGCCATCTTGAGGGGTGGACAAGCTGGTTTCGCTTGCCTCAGCAACCCGTGTGTGTTTGGCGTTTGCATTGATGGATTAAACAGGTAAGTGGGATTGTGCCGGTCTGTCTACCTCCCATTGACCTCAATCCTCTGCTCCTTCGAGTGGACAGGTATGTGTTTGTGCGGCGAATTCCTTCGAAAGGATACACTTTGTTGCGATTAGATTCAACGCAGCGAGCACTTAAACCAAATCGATATGGTCATCCATCGGAATCTTAATTTATTCCTTAAGAGCCATAGATCTTCTCCTCCCAGCGTTGACCCAGTCGGTCCTGTTCCAGCGTATCCTTTGGCGAGAGACAAACTGCACACCATTCGAATGCCATTCGCCACAGCACAAGAGTCCGCCTTTCTCCCCCACGCCCACATTAAGGTCCTCATTGAAAGTGTGTGTTTGTGTGTTCTCTTTTTTCTTTGCAGCTCTTACTCGTGTTACTGCATAGACGGATACACAGGGATACAGTGCCAAACGAATTGGGATGAATGCTGGTCGGGGCCATGTCAAAACGGAGGAACCTGTGTTGACGGCGTGGCATATTATAATTGTACGTGTGAAGATGGATTCTCAGGTGAGTACTGGGGCGCGCAGCATGAGCACGAGGGAAGGCTAATGCTATTAATGCTAATCCGAATTAAAATTCAAGGCCAGGCACACGGGCATAATTGAAGAAGCGTGTACAAAAACCTGTGTTGTAATTTATTATCTAAGAGTTAAAAGGACCCTCCTGCCATGGGTGGGTTTTAGCGGCGGCATGAGCTTGGGTTACGTATAATAATTAAATTTTAATACAACGGGTGGTAGGTGATGTGAACAATCCTTTGCGGGGAAACGTGGCAGTGTTTGACGCACGACGTGGATCAGTGTTGATGTTTCTTATTGAAGGGAAGCAAGTGATGTTAGTTATTTTACGATGGGAGCATTTTATTGGGATGACTTTGCATGTCACTTCTGAGGATTAACTGTGATTTGTAACTTCACACAAATTTTCCTTTTCAAAACGGAGTCCAAGACAAATTGTTTTTTGTTACTTGTTTCCTTATTCTAAAAAGAACATACAAAATAATTTTATAATAATGTGAATGTAGGTGGCGCTACAGTTCAAGGAAGAACTGGACTTAGCTTCGGCATCAACCAATTGAGGTGTGCGTGATATCGTTTTATAATGATGTGAATGTAGGTGGCGCTACAGTCCGAAGAGGTACTGGGCTTAGCTTCGTCATCAACCACTTGATGTGTGCGTGATATTGTTGTTTGAGGTGACTTACAGTTGATTCCTAACTGGGTTTTGTCTAGATATTTTTGATGCTGATAAAGGCAGTGTCCATTTATTACGGCTACCAGTTTACCACTTACCATCCTGTCTAACTCTAGGAGAGCTTAAGTTTGGTTTAGATTTGGTACAGTTGCTTTTCGTTTTCTGATACCTTTAGGTACAGTAGGGCTCGGAAACATTCTAAATATGAAAACGGTTCTAAAGATGAACAATTCTGAATTTTCAACGAATTTTTTTCTATTATTATAGTCTTCCAAAAGATGAGCAGTTTTTTAAGAAGGGCGTCTACCTTATTCGGTTCTTAAACCTAGTATGAACAACTTTTCTTTTTTGCTGTATTCCATTTTTGCCCATTTACGGTAGGTGGCGTTTATAGCGCTCGTCAGTAGTAGTGATTTTATTGCTTTCGTTGGTGGATGGGGTGTCGCCTCCTGTGCAATGACAGACATGGCAACTTTCTTGCTAATCGTCGGCACAAGTACTCTTCTGCCCAGGGGACCAGCACGCTCTTTTAAAGATAGGCGCAGTGTCAACTAACAAATTTACGCTAACACTGGTTAAGTCAATCAACTGTCTCACTGTGATGAGTCACTTAGGCATTTGGATTATTAGCTTGGTTGTGAGAGCTGTATACCAACTTTATACCGTTATACTTTGACCTAAGTTAAGTCGTAGGTGGGGAGGGTTTCGAACCAGGGACAAGAACAAGACCAACTACCCCAAGTCGTCTAAAGAAGCCCACACAAAATAAACCTTTAATATTTAGGAATTAGCATAAGTCCCAGAGGGGATGTCTGATAAATTTCACATTCAATTCACATTGACAACAGAATAGGGACCGGACATGAAATATAAAATCAAGAACTCCCCTTCTCCTGGGATATTTTTGACAAATTCACGCATACAATGTCATTTTCTATTTTGAATGTACGGTGTGCGCTGTTCGAGTGCGCTATTTTAAGGAGAATTGAGAGCGATTATTTTCAGATAGTTGATGTCGACGTCGTGGAGTTGGATTGATTTCCGATGCAGCGTATAAGGCACCTCTTTGAAATTCGGCAACTACGCTTTTTGTAGGCATGATCTTTTCACTTTATTATTGAGGTTAGCAATGCGTTCGAATTATGTTTGATTGATGAAACAGAAAAGAAAATGATCTGATCTGATGTCCAGCTTAAAATGGAAATGCATTTAAACTACAGCAGCATTACTGGCCAATTCTTACTCAATGGTAATCTTCGTTCGAAGGCAGATTCATGCTTGGCAAGAATTATCAAAAGTGGACCCAATTTGAGCCACCACTGGTGCTTGGGGATCCGTCGCCCGAAATTGGTTTAGTATGTGGATTGCAAACGCGTCCCTTAATTGTATTAAAAACCCTCGGTCCACCAAAAATCGCAAACTTTTAATCATCACCATTGACTCTAAACGTCTTTCTCTGTTTGGCTTTAACGAAACCAAGATCATTTCTGACCTGGTCTACGCTCACAGACAGGTTCTGTTTGGTTTGAGAATCGCTTGGTCTCTCTGATAGTTTAGTGAGCGAGCCATGAACTATAGTGGCTGTATAGCGACATGAGTCTACATATCAACAATACCATGTACAACATTTTCGTTAGGATTTGTTGTCGGACAACTTGGCTTGATGAATCTTCACTCCCGTGTCTGTGCAGAAATTATCAGAGGACGCCGACGCTTTAGAGACAATATGGAAGAAATCTTTCTTGTTAGTCAGTTCGCAAGCCTCTGCTATGAGATACTGGCGAGCAGTAGAAAATAATGGAGAATTCTGTTTTTGACCACTCATACGGGAATACAGACCACTCCAGTCTGTAAACGATGGGCTGACCTTCTGCAACAAACTTGTTCACTCTCGCGTGTTCTTCAAAATCAGTGACTGGGGGATCTAGTCAAGAACAATGATAGACTCGAAGTAACGTTTGATCAAAATCATATGTCCGAGTCCATTATATAAGCAAACTTCCTCACAAGTATCATCTATAGCCGAGTACCTACACGGGATATAAACCTCCACGAACATACAAATACCCAAACTTACAAAATGTAAGTACAAAACCAATCATCTTAAGACATGTTTCTTACTTGTTGTGGTGATATGACACAGCGCTGAGCCTTCATGCCTCCCACTTAACCTAAACGTCATCCCTCATCCAATCGCTTATCCTTCTTCAAACACGCTGACATATTTCATCGTATGACTCTATTTGTAGAGCTGCCATATCTAAATTGCTCTCGGAATCAATTGAATAAACAATGAGATCACACGCCTTCCAAAAACCAACCATAAGGTGTCCTTCAGATTGCACGCACACACGCCCTCTTTGATATAACAAATTCGACGGAATTGTCTACAAAATCGATTGGAATCGAATAAATCGAATCAAGAAAGCACACCTGTCAGCGTGTGGATATCGTAATGAATTATGACAAATCACCTCACCGAGTCCTTGTATCCACAAACCGAGTGTGGCGCTTTCATTAAAAAACGTTATTTATAGCCTCATCAGGGAAGGCAAACGTGTGTGTATGTGTGCGATAGAGCCTTCGCTGTTAACGATAGCAGATGAAAGCGAAAGGTTCTTGAAAAATCCCCCACTGCCTCAACCTCATGTAGCAATGTGTGCCAGCTTAACTGATGACAAATTTAGATTTATGGTGAAAAAATCGAACCCAACCGTAATCATCGCATTTTTTTATCACCGACGACGTGCGTTCTCTGAGTAATTTTAGACTCCAGGCTTGTGTGGATGTGGCGGGTGCCACCCTCCTCCGAACGCATCCCATGGATTCACTGATTACTTAGATTTGAATGTTATTTCTTTGTTTGCGGCATCTTCGTGGGGGCTGCTGTTGCGAATCGGCCCAAGTGGGAGTGTCATTAAGATAAAACGTTATTGTTTCTGCTTAATAATGGTCTGTTAGGCATCTTCCGTGACTGTGGCGGCCGTGTATCTTTCGATCTCAATTGAATGCGGGCCGACGGGTTGGAACGCCATCAGTTTCGTTTTAATGGAAGGCAACGAAATTATTGCGGGAGTTTTATTGCGTGGCAATCCCTACCAATCGGATGGTTTGCGAAAATTAGAACCGCACACTGATAGATCATTGTGCAAGCAAGGTGAGACGATTCTGTATTACTAATGAATTTGCTTTGAAATGGATTTTCGCACTAACGACAGTGAGTATCTTGATCAATTTGTTCGGCGCCAGAAGAGGCTTACGACTTGATGGATTGGAGGAGCCCATAGTTGGTAGAGAGGGCGGTAGACAATTGAATTTATTGGAATTTATTGGTCCAGTTTGTCATTGAGTGGGTATTTGATCTGGATCCATGTCAGAGGAAGATGACACAGGATGAGAACGGTAGGGATTATGAGAGGAACTCACTGGTGGCAGCTTGTACTGAAAGGGGTTCGGCGATTGTAGATTTGTTTTTGTGTCTCTCAGAGACAAACGATACTTTGCAACTGAATGTACCTTCGCTGGGACGGACAGTTTGTTTGAAACCAATCCTTTTTCCTAGATTGTGAGGAATAAATATTTGAGATGACTCATCATGATTTTGACAGTTTGTGACGCAAGGAGGAATGAGAAAGGACAAACATTTGGTGGAGAAGCTGCACGAAGTTGTGTCAGAGCGTTGAATTCGAGAAATACAGTACTCTCTCCTAACGGACACCTCTCTTAAGCGGACAGATTTACACGAACGTTATTATTTACACGATATTTAATTCAAATAATTCCATCTGAAACGGACACGGACACCAAGTTTCAGAATTTCTCTCTCTCGTAAACGGACAAAACGCATCACACACACACTTCGTTTTCTTTTATTTTGTTTGGTTTGTCTTCCTCTTCTTTCCACTCTTTCCCACTATTATCCCCACCAAAACGTATGTTTGCCTGTGAGTGTATGCATAATTTTTGAGTGAGTGAAGTCTCAGACTATGGTGCTCTTACATTTTGCCATTCACTGTTTAAATTGTGCGCGACGTCTCCTAAGTAGATGCTAAGTAAATATGGCAGAACAAGAGAAATGACACTCCAGCCGGCAAGATCAAAAGCTACCTGCTTCCTATTACGCACGCCAAGTCCACTGTTTCAGTGGACATCCTCTATTGCGTTGGACTCATTACACATTGTTGCTCATGCGCTGTACATACCCTAGCCATCTTAGGCGTTGAATCCGCAGCCACCTGGCTCGACTCAATTCGCTGTACAGTTCATGGTTCAATCATCTCCTCTAGATGCCAAAGGACCAAAGATCGCACGCAGAAGCCATGAGGAATGTTCATCCGGTTGCCTTATTGTCCATTCCCTTTGCTCCAGCAGGTATGGGATGATCAATACCACGTCCATTTTCCACCATACCCTAGGTGACAAGTGTATTGACCTCTGGCAGATTATGCTTGTGTTGTAAGTTTCGCACAATCTTCTCAAGAATGACAGGGAATGTAGACCACTATATTTTCCACATTAGAGGCCCACCTCATGAAACAACTTCTCATCTCATCTTCATTGATCCGCAGGATCTACTGAAGGGTGGCAATGCACTCAAGAGAGACCTGCAGGTCACTCGATTCTCTGGCGTGTTTTGGCCTTAATCCAGCCACCTCGTCTTCAGTCTCAGTAGCTTAACTGATAGAATCGCATTCAAGGCTCGCCTGGGTAGTCCTAATGATGGGATGATGAATCACCTTCATATGCAAATTGTGACCTGCCGGCACTCTAAAAGTGTTGCATCGACCCGAAAATGCTCACATCATGGACAAACAAAACTCACGCGCTTTTGAATCTGCCGCTTTACGTCCAGGCAAACAGTCAAGTACTGCATTACAAGCATGGGTACTGCTTTGCTTCCCTGATGTTTGCCAGGCATGATGGGGCAGTCTGTCCTCTCGATTTGACTGTTTTTTTGTTTAACCTTGTATAATCCCTTTCAAAGGTCACCACACCAGAAATTGTTTGCTAAATCCCCGTCACATAAGCATCTTGGGCTCATTGTTAAACCAAATTTCGTCCCTTAAGCTACGCCACCACCTCTTCGACACCCCTAGATGACTTGAAATCTCCCTCTGCCGAAGGGTTAAGGCTTAATCTCTGTGTACACGATACATTTATTTTGATTAAAGGCCTTAGCGCCTTAATGAGCGGCCTACTAGCACCAATGTCCACTGTTTACCCAAATTTGATTACAACCTCCACCCGACTGACATCTGCTGTCCTCTCCGGCCTCTGTATACGGCCACATGGAAAATAAAAGTCCACAGGTGTCCTAATGGCACAGCGACAAAGTCGTTCCCATTTCCAAAAACAACATGGACGCGCTAATTTACAGTTTTTTCTTTTTTTGCCTTCCTTCCCTGCCAACTCCCATCGAATGCCCAGATTGTAGACCATCCTCACCGGCATCCCTTTCATTTTCGCCGAGTGCTGGGTAAGAGGCAAATCTGCGATAAGCACAAATAACAACAACAACGCCAGCCGAAGTATCAGAAAAAAGAGAGTATACACCTATCTGTCCCCGGCCCTCAAAAAGGATAACGACCGAGCAGAGTACGGCTAATGAAAATCCCCTCGTCACTGCTGTTTGCTCTTGGGGAAGTTGTAATCCCCCGGCAAGGTTATTTCGCTGCTTTTTCGTTTTCCAAATCCGCCATGTCTAATGCCTGCCTACACTAATGCCCTGCCGGATTAAAAGTCACGCTTTCTGATTTTGTGTGCCAATTACAGCTGGAGCTTGAGACACACATACGCTGCCACGTCTGACTTGGCTTTTAGGTCGCTTAAAGCCAATGCCGAGCCGAGCGATAACACGTGAACTGGGACGCGATTCTGGGGTTTGGCGGTGCAATCAATTCTCAGTGTCAGCTGTCAACCAAGGACAAGTGCTTCGACCCCCCGAGTCCCACTCCTTGTGACTCGGCCAGCCAGAAATAGTGTCCCGCCACGTGCATGACTCATCATAATTAAAAAGTATGCCATTGACTTGGCTATTTTTTTAACGCTGCGGCTTTGGGGGTCTCCGGATTCCGCTGAGCAAACTGCAGAGCATGCACCGCACCTGCTGCCACGTCGTCGCCGTTCCCTATCGGCCTCCCTGAAATTTTCATTTTTATGTACGAATCCCACTTCAGACTGACTGAATAATGAACGAGGCGAGGTCTCATTCGCCGAGCCTGTCCAAGCGACAATGACGGGGGACGGGGTCCCTCAATGCACGCTTAAACTTCCATTTTCATGCCGATGTTTGCCGCCGAGACCTTCCTTATTCTTCGTGTCCTTTGTACGGAAGTGGCGGGCGCTGGTTACGGGCGGCTTCCAGAGGGGGAATGTGAAAATTAACGGGGAGAAGTAGAAAAACAAAACATATCGAAAAGCGGTCATGAAAAATTCAACCACTTTACGAGGGTGCCGCGGGAATTTTCTTTACAAACCCCATTGTTGCTGGCGCTGGGCTTTGCTTTGCTCCTTTTTTGTTATGCGGTTTCGGGGGTGACGGTGGATTCAATTTTAATGGTGCTCAGTTGCGTTCCTATTTCCAGTGGTGTCCACAGCCACGACGCTATCTACTTGCGTGTGAATCTGAATGTGTGTGTTGCCCGTGCAGGTGTGCATGACGCACAGGGGTTTACATCGAGTATATCGATCGCAGAAATCTGTCGGCATACAGGGGGAGGGGGTTGTTTTCCCTGGATGCACATCCTTAAAGGTGAATTCTCCTTCACCTTTGCCGATAACAATGTGCACGAGTATGGAATGTGTGCGAGGTTGGTGTAGCATTCACGTTGGCGTCCTCGTCGGTCGTTTACGTGAGAATCGGGACTCGGTTACTTGCTCATTTCAAAACGCGAACTCGCTGCTGCAAGAGTGCGAGAGGTGTCTTTTGTGAGGAAACACCATTTTGTAATGGCATTTCAGTGGATTTGCACTGGCGGTCGGTAGCGGCGTTGGGGGTGGGACACTGGGTAAGTCCCTGGAAAGCCCTTTATGACGTGAAGTGCAAGGAAAGCAGGATAAACAGAAACATATGCGTGGTTATGCAGTTTTTCACTCTGGCATCACCTCCTGGACCGCGTGCACGGCTGTGAGCAATCACAACCGAAGTTAATGCGTTGGAACGGGGGTGACAGTGAAAATGTGTCCTACATTAACTTGTGGGTTTTCGGGCATACGAGTGCTACGGCTGGCACTAACTTACTGCGAAACGTATGTTAATGGAGTGTATGACACGAGGATTGCAGGAGCATTTGCGGTTAACTTGCTGCATGGTTAGTAGTGCTCGATACACTGAAAATCCCGCCAGCAGCGGTGCAGCATGCTCTGGAAACGAAACGCGTTCGGTGGCATAAACCGCTGTCGAGAAACAAAGGAGAAGGCTTTGACTGCACGGGTGAATCAGCCGGAGGTGGCGATTTGGAAAGTAGTGAAATTGTTCATGTGTTTTCATTAGTTTTGCTCAAGAAAGACGACCGGTTTCTGGCAGAATGGCCACATTGTCAAAGTTGTTCAGAGTTTGGACTTTGTGACGCTTGGACCAAAGGTTGGTTTAAGGCAAACCAGACTTGGAATCGACGATTTAAGATTACGTTGAATGCGTTCATATTTCTTAAGAAAGCTCTCATTTACTGGCCACACCTGAATTTTCGTAAAAGGAACAGCAGAGTGCTGCATACGTTCCAGTTCGATTTAAGTTGGTCGCCATTTAAGTATCGCTTATACAAGCTTCTGAGATGGGAATTCGTCGTGCTTTTGTGGAAGTTGCTCGCTCGTGATAGGGTGAGAGCACGACAGTGCGCGAGGAACTCAATCTCGAGCAGTTGCTGTTGCGAACAGAAAGGGACATGATTCGATGGATTAGTGATGTGACCTAATGTCGTCACGAAGCTTACCTTGAATGCGATTCCGTGAGGTATGCGTTCACTCGATAGACTCAACTCTAAGTGGTTGATCCAAGTTCAAAAACTCGCCTTATCGGGCTTTGGCATAACTCGACACCGAGGATCGTCGTGTAGCCAGTAGATATCTCGTGCGTTCTTTGCCCCCGCGACCCTTTGTGGAACATGCAGATCACTGCAGATGATGCTCATCGAGACCTGATTTATAACATATTGTTAAGGATTGGTTAGCACATAGCCTGGATGATGCACTCCGTTTTGGGTTACAGCCAATTAGTATTTTTTTTTTTTTTAATTTTGCTTTTCCGGAAGTTTGGTATCTGACATTTCTTCGAGGCTATTGATTAAACTGGTGCCTAGTCAAGTGCTGGGCAGGTGCTGAGGTAATGAAGCGTTGTTTCTTCTTTTTATTCCTATTCGTCCCTGCAGCTCATTGCAGGGGGTTCCCATTCTTCTGGCGTGTGTGCCGAATAGGCAATGACCGGTAATAATACTAACGACATTTATTTTTTTTAATATTATTATTCTTTATTTCAAGCAAAACTTACAAAGCAGAATAATCGTGTTACATATTTTTATGTTTCTGATCAGAATACAATTGCAAGAAATAGTAAAAGGTACATTCTATTGTCAACTGGCAAGAGTTGAATGTATCTAAATAAATAAAAATAAATTCAATATAGAAAATAGCTTATGGGGAAACTATTTTCGTTATTTTACTTTTTTTATATTTTTTGACAAACGAACAAATAGATAAATGGTATATTAGATAATCCAAACAAGAAGCATTAGACTATAGGTGTAAAAGAGATTCAATTGTAGCATTATCAAATGAGAAATGCCAACTTAACGCTACGCAGGAAAACTGTAATAACTCCCTCGCGTCTATGGACTTCAGGTAGTAAATTATCCAGGTGAGGCGCAGTGACGGCAAAAATCTTGGAAAGTGGGTTTTTAAGATGATTGGCAATGACACAAAATATCTGGCATTGAAGCGCAAATTATGAAGATCATCACAACTAACTGCATAATAGTTTTCAAAAAATATTTTTAGCAATATAGATGCCTTAATAGTAGAGTTCCAAGTCTCTTGTTTTTTATTTTAACTATTTGTGATCTGTTTTTGAGATACGAAGCAAACCATTCAAATGCAAAACCCTTAAAACCTGCAAGATACACTTTTTTTACGAGAATAGGTTGGTCGACCATATCTGAAGCTTTAGTGATATCGGTAAAAAGAGCGGCAGAGATATTAGACTAATTTAAACTATGAGCAAAGCACTTTCTGTACTTCTCCTACTCCTAAAACCAAATTGATAATCACCATAGGAATTAACCCTGTCAAGAAAAGAGATAATTCGAGATTTCATACCTCTTTCAAAAATGTTTGAGAACACCGATAGAAGGGAGACAGGGCGGTAATTGTTTAATATCGTAGTATCGCCTTTTTTGTGTAAGATTATTACTGTTGCTGTCTTCAGAGCTTCAGGAATTAAAAATAAAAGATAATACATCGCAGATTTGAAAAGAGATTTGCTCCAAGGTGGAACTAGTAACTTGATCAAAAGGACTGGAATTCCTTGCTTTTAAAGAATAATCTTGTGAATTTCATAGTAGAAAATTTATAAAAAAATTATGGTTGAAAACAATATTTTTTTGAACCATTGTCAAACTGGCACAAATTGTTGGTATCAATTAAAACATTTTGTTGAGAGTTTAAGTCACAAAAAAAGTTATTGAACAAATAAGCACCTTCAATCGGTTCCGACACCTTAGAACTATCAATGTTTGAAACTAACTTATAGTTTGCCTTGATTCTGTTACACATTGCTGATCTCCTTTAATTTTAGGAGTGTGCTTATTTTGTCTTGAATTTGCTGATAGCCAAAGTAGCCTTAAAGTCCTGCAGATATCTACTTCCATCCATCTCCGATCGCGTCGTGTAGCATGAGAGAGGTATGGGTTTCCTGATAACTTCCCTTTCGTCTTAAAAGTTTGTACTTAGATCTGTCCATTCCATTGTACTGCCATACACCTCCTTGAAAAGTTGAAATATGTGAATTTGATCGAGCTCAGATACTAGTCTGGTCGAGTTAAGTGAAGGAAAGTCTCACGATGGAAATCTCTATTCCGGCAAGTACAAGTGAGCCGTGAGTGTTTGCCGCAATGTCACCAATTAATCAATCTAACTCATGGTGCACCAGTGCTGCCATATGGCACAAGGATGGCCGGCGTGGATCATATTTCTTTAATGATTCTTACTTACTTATCTAACCTCTGATCCTTGGAGAGTCTAAGGCTAACCTATAGTTCGGCCATCGTTGACGGTCGCGGGCACCGACTTTCAGTCATAACGACCAAGAATCAGACAGTCTGCCACGATGAATATGAAGTTCGGTCTTCCTCTCATTCGATCGGAACCAGGTGGTGACCTTGCTGTCGATATTCAGTGTATTCGACTGATTTTTCCTTCCGGACTACAACCACTTCTTTGCACAGTTCGTAGAGTTCGAGGTTATATCCTCCATTGCTTCCATTACATCCGCACACACCTGGAATCACATCTACTCGTTTGCGCCAGCTCTCGACTTCATACAGCAGGACTGCCAAAACAACAGTTTTGTAGATCTTGACTCTAGTCCTTCCAAAATGGAGTGCTCAGCTCAGTTGTTTGGACAAATCGAAATAGCAACCGGTGCCAAGAACGATTCTACATCAGATTGGCAGCGCGATGTTATTTGTGGAGTTCACATTTCCCCGAGATAGATCGACTCCCTTACTCCCACAAATGTACCATTCGGTTGTCATGCTTTGATTCTTGCTCGAAAGCATACATGTATCTCACTGCGTCCTGATTGAACTTAAGACAAACTCGTTTCGCCTTCCATTGCGGTAAGTAATACCATGCGATGGCCATGTCATCTGCGGAACCCAACAGTTGGGTTATTGCAACAGTCCGCCGCGACATTTTGTCCAGTACCAGAATGAAGAAATCACAGGACAGTGCATCTCCACCCTGGAATCTGGCGCAGCGTCAGCGCAGGTCCTTGAACAGAACTGCACGATGTATCATTTTCTTCAAGGATGCTACAGCCAATGCTGAGGCAGTTTCCGAGGGGCCCTTATATCACGTCGTGCTTGAAACATTTCTTCTTCCTTGAGCTGGAGTTGAATTAATTAAGCTCTCAGAATATTTGGTTACCACGAGAGGTTAGTACCCATGGACCGGTCCCAATTCTCACTCGATTTGAAATCCCTTGATTTCTTCCCTCTTCGAGGGACCAACAACAACCGCAACTCAAGCTTCTTAGAAACCCTTGTGTCACCCACAGTGTCCAGAAACTCATGTCGGCCATGAGATCCTACCTGACATCTCTCACCAGCTACAGCTTCACAGACAGAGCTTTGAGCCTTTGGGTACCAGCTTAATCGTGGTCATTCCTAGATGACCACGTGGCCAAGAGGACATAAAATTCGAGTTACGTCTGCATCACACCGGACTAACTAGGAATTCATGGAAATGATTCTCATTCCTTGCAGTAACTTCAATATATCCTTAAAATGCTTCACAGACCACTCGGATCCATCCCAGATCCCCACAGTAGACCGAAGACCATAACATCAAAAATTCTCCCAAGTGTTACGTAACGATTCAAAACAGTACGTGACACTTTCAAGTACACCACCATACCACCCGACGTACTACTCGCACACCCCGATGGTCAGTTTACTACCTGAAATCTTGCAGCGCATTTAAAGCAAGTTTAAGGGTCCTCCCAAAGATCCAACAACATCGAGTGTATCGATTCGCACATCTTTCGGTGACGTCGGTGGTCGTTAAATATTTGATTTCCTATTTATTTTATTTTTCGCCCGCCCTTAACTGCTGCTCTGTGCCGCAAGACAAGCCATCGACCCAGATGTACACGCCCAGCTCGCGTTGGTTCTCATTTCGTGTGTCCCCAGCGAGTACTATCGACAGATAAATTGTGAGATATTGCACCTTATTGTGAAAAGTATCGTTTTGCTGGCAGTGGGCGGCTATAAAAGATTGCGCCGATGATGGAGGGGGATTCAAAATGAATTATCAACAGCATCTGCGAGGAAATGGTGGTGGTAATCTGTTATAATGGTGGATGTTTCTGATTGAATGCAGGAAAACATCGCCAAACCCTGCGTATGCCACGATGATTTATGGAGTCAAATGCAATCAGGAAATTTGACTTTCCGAATGGAGGAAGAATAGTAGCCTTGATTGAACTGATTGCGACGACGACGGGGATATGAATTAGTGGTTCGGGAGGCTTTGAGAACTTAATATTTTTTAAAGGATAATCTGCACTGCCAGATGAAGGCGAATGTATTTTTCAAAGGAGAATCTACACTGTCAGGTGAAGTCGAATCTTTTGAATGATTAACTTACCGTAAGTGGATCAGAATTCGGTTTGCTTGTGTGATTGTGGCGACTCCGAGTGAACCATGCAAGAATTTGAAAATGGCAATTTATCATAAGCCGTCATTCAGAAGGGAGCATTATAGTCACTGAGTGTTTAGTTAGAACAAAGATTTTGTTTGACTTCAATTTGAACGATGAGACGATACGAAGCCAAATACTTGGCTGTCATTGCAATCGATGACCCAACTTGATTCCCTTGCGTCAGAAAACTTCCGAAGTGATGTTATTCCTGGAATAACAAAGCGTAGTCTAGAATGCACTTGTGGCAGATGACACTCAAAGAGTGTCATTTCAAATGATAGCTTACATCAGTGATGGAAAAAGTCTTACATTTCTTTCTCAGTAGCAAGTACATCCTTGCCATTTTCAGTACAATTTTTAATATTATAAAAATATAAATAAAAATACTAAATATATAAATATGAATAAAAAATTAATTAAATATATATAAAAATACAAAATTGATTTCTTCCTTTTTCTTATCTTCCCCAAAAAAATCTATGTGCGATGCGAACATAACCTTTGCTCAATTACTTAATATCAAAATCTTCTCTCTCCCTCCCCCTCTCTCTCTCTCTCTCTCTCTCTCTCTCTCTCTCTCTCTCTCTCTCTCTCTCTATCTCTCTCTCCCTCTCTCTATCTCTCTTTCCCTCTCTATCTCTCTCCATCTCCCTCTCCCTCTCTCTCTCTCTCTCTATATATATATATATCTCTCCCTGTCTCTCTCTCTTTCTCTCCCTCTCTCTCTCTCTCTCTCTCTCCATCTCTCTCTCCCTCTCTCTCTCTCTCTCTCTCTCTCTCTCTCTATCTCTCTCCCTCTCTCTCTCTCTCTCCCTCTCTCTCTCTATCCCTCTCTACTTAATATCTACTTTGGCTGAATGCGCCCATTTGCTTTTAAATACTGAACTCACTGGATTCTTGTTTGCGGTTATTTCGCTTAATTTTCACTTAAAACCGTATAACGGAAATTTAAAATGAAAATGTTCCCCTGCCCAAGAATTGTTTTGACAAAAAGGTTGTAGTACACATTTGACAGTATTGGTTGGTGAACGTTAAAATACCATTCCTCGTTCAGAACAATCGAAAAAAAGGCCGATTTCCATCACTGGCTTACATAAAGGATGTTTTTTTTTTGTTTGGTGTTTGCTTGACGCTGTCAGATTTCAGTCAGAAAAGTTTGGGCATCTGATTGGAACGAATCAATCCAAGCGTGTAAATCTTTCTTTTTGTGTTAATGAGTCATCTCTAAGGCTTAGACTTAACGCGTTTATGAATTTGAGTTTTTATTAAACCAGATCTAAGTCAAGAAAAATTCAACTTATTTTCCAAAACTTCTTGAACCTTGATGCTCCAGAAAGTGCACTTAACGCGCAGTCTCCACTGGACATGAACCAAGCACGGTTCATACACATGATGTGAAATATCCAGTGAAGGCACAACAATTCATGTCCAAACCTACGTCGTGTTGGAGAATCTCGATTTTACGGCATGGCATGAGCTCTATTGAAAAGTTGGACTTGAGATTTGACGTTTTCCAATGTGCACATGATTTTGTTTGAGTGTAGTGGTAAATATTGAGAGCAAGAGTAGAAGGGTTAGTGAATATCATTTTTTGGCATAAATTGTACTGAGGTCTACTTCGTTGATTGGTGGTTGGTTGCCCACTTCTTGATGTTGACATGGTGCGACATGGCATATCTTGCCCACGAAAGCAAAAATCGCGGATGGCTGTTCAGATTGTGGTTTTGATGTTGGGCAGAAATATGTCTAGAGGAGGAATTTAGGCTATTTAAGAAAAGCAATATAGTCAAGTGGGCTGCAGGAAGTCGAAAAGGACCTGAGACTAGATTCTGCTGTCACCACTTGTCGTCGCCAGAGAATTGGTTCGTTCCATTGGCACTTTTTTGAGAAACACGCATTTAAGGATAGATAGAAACTCTTTACACTCTTTACATTACAAACACATTCGATCGTCGCACATCTTACATTACAGAGATCTGATATAAGTGTATGCCAGGGTAAATTTAACATCATTTTTAGCAACTTGTTTTGCGATACCAGTCATTTTTGAACATGACCAGTGCCCCAGACTTGGCGGCCGTTGAGCAAAATGGCTTGGAATATAACCTTATGGATAATGATTTGGAAGTTCATGGATAGGGAAGATTTCCGGTTTATAAAAGAATGCCGGTTATAAATGAATGAATTGATTTTGCATATTTTCCTTTTTATGCACTGGCTAAAATTCAGCTTCGTGTCGAGGTATATGCCTAAACGCCTTTAAAGGTAAAAGAATGCAATCATTTGATTTTATTAATTGAAGTCACAAAAACTACTTCTTTGTATTCATTTCAATTATTGAATTCACGTAAACGTTTCAACTTCAAAATATTAAATCAGCATTAATTTTCAAGTCATTGATGGAAAGTCAATTTTAGTGAAGTCAGGAATGCAATCATACGTGATTTAAGTGAATGCATTGAAGGCTTTTTGAATTCTTTAAAGTCGTTTTCATTTAAAAGGCGAAATTGAACTCCAGTTAACTGAGACTTCCGTTTGAGTGAAACAATTTGACGTGTTTTGAATATTTATTCATTAGCTTATGATCATCATGTGAACATGTTATGTACATTGGACCCGTTTCTTGTTGTTGTGTAAATGAGTCCAACTAAAAAGAGCAGTAACTTTCTTTCTCAAATGTTTGTCGCCGATTCACGCCTCAACGCATTTACCGATTTCAACCAAACTTCCCCACATCTTTGGTGTTAGTCTCAATAGGGTTTGTGTGAAGTTTGTTTAAAATCGGTAAAGGTATGTGTGTGCACATGAATTTCAGTACATTTAGGTTTTTTTTCAGCACAATGGGCGGTATATGTACAGGTATGTCACAATGCTTTAAAAAACCGATTTGCAGTTGTTTTGATTTTCAGTGTGTCAAGATCAGAAATGAAGTATGATAGAGATGCCCAACTTCTGCCTCTCTTGCCCCTTAACATCTTTGACAACCATTTTTATATCGTTTTCGAAAGCCAAATTGACCAATCAGAGAAGGGCAGTTACGTTATCTCGTGAATAACTGTCAAAAATGCATGAAGATATATGAAAATAAGTTTGTTATTTGTTGTACACTGCTTGAACAACACATAATCATAGATCTACAGTGGACTCTCCCCAAGTCGAATTTTCACTGGATACCATGATTTGTTCTAGTTAGAGAGAGCTTTGAAAAAATTCGAGTTAGGGAGAGAAACAATTTTTTTTTTTTGGTTTGCCTTGCCATAATTCCGTAACATGTTACATATTGTTTAAGTGATCTTACTGCCACCACTTACAGCACAAAAACTTGCATCAGCTCTGTTGAACTGCTTATGCCCATATGACACACTCTCACGTTACGAGAATTTCAATAGTTAATTTTACGCACTGCTCTATTTCTCATTTAAGTCCCGAAAAAATCAAAGAAACGTAGTAGATTTTCAACCAACTTTCGTATTCTAACTGGTATTTCGCTTAAACGAGATCTTTGTTTAGACAGAATTCAATTGCCTTGAAATAAAAACAGTCTTAAATCAACAACAAGACAAGGAAAATGACATGATTGTTTTTGTTTGTCACTGAAAGCGGCCCTTTTACTACAAAAATCCGGTAAATTCGTGCCAATGTTGTAGGCAAGGGAGGTTAGGCAAAAGAAAAAAAACAATATTGCTTAAAAGTGTCCTGTGCGAAAGCAGACAAGTGATATATTTTTGCGATGGTATGTATTGGATATGAATTAGTTAGAAAATTAAGGCAATTACGATGGTGGCATATTACGTTATGTGTATACTCAAATACGAATCATGAGAGGGTAATTTTTATTTTTTTTATGCAACTAAAGGGGTGATGTAAGGGTCTTAAGGGGTGAAGAAGGAGGCCAAGAATCGGCAGAATGTGAACGAGTTCGATGGGGTTTCGACTTAGGGAGATTGCTTATGTATGGAAAATTGAGGGGAATGCCAAAATATGACGAGTATCTTCGAGTTGGGGGAAATTCGACTTAGGAAGAGTCCACTGCACATGTACAACACATCATCTGGTTATCTATCATAAAATGTATAAAACGTCGAATTACCACACACAAAATGTCAACATTAAATACGTACTGGGGCAGCGTGCCCTCCAGTTTTAAAGTTATAACGAATTTAGCTCCATTCGCTAGCCTTAAAGTTGCTGACATGGCTGTAGCGGAACGACGAAGTCGCCTGAGCGCTTAAACCCAGCGAAAAAACATTCTTCAGTACCCGGAAACTGTGTGATTTTAAAGAGTTCACATACCAGTTTTAAAAGTGTTGGCTCATCAATAGGGGAACACTTTTGTTGTCAGTTTTTGTCTATTTTGTATGTCGTACAATGTCTAGTGAGCACATCGGGTGGTTCAAATCCGTCTGTCCGTGATGGTCCTTTTGGGATGGGTGGTGGTGTTATAGCCGATTTAGCCTCTATGATGATTGCTATCGCTGCTCTGGCAGAATCCATGAATTCATGGATACATGCCTCCATTGCGTGTTTCAATGCGCAGGGTACAAGAAAGTGCAAATGTGTCGCGCTAAGTTTCCATTTATTTCTGGCCGATTATGCTGTTGGAAATTATACGTGTATTGACTGATGTTGCTGAACGCCGGTGGCTGTAACGTTTTCTTCGTATAATCAAAACACAAAGTACGAATATTAAGTGTGGTCTATCATGGCCGCTGGAGCAGAAACCTCATCACATTGTTGTTTGAATACTTTCAACAAAAACTAAAGCTTTTAGATAACATTTCATTTGTTTCTACCGCACACATGCGGTTGATTTTCTTTGCATTGTGGACCTGCCGCAATACCCAAACGCAGATGTGGTGATCAGAGACTTAATCTTTGTGTGCGGCCATGCCATTTATTACCGCACTTCAGTCGGAAACATTGTTATTGAAACCACCCCAAGTCCCCATAAACACGCCCAGTGGTGTCCCACAGAATGTGAATATGGCTCATACACATCTTTGAAATGGGGACATGACAGCTTAGAAAAATCACATGAAAATTCTCTGACGAATTATTCCTGAACGTCAAAAGTGAGCCTTCCCACTTCCCTCTCATTCGCAACCAGTTTTAATCTCCTCTCGAAGCTGACCTCGACGGGGAAGGTTAAGAGACAATTTCATGCTGCTATAGAACTTTTGGCTGCTCTCAAGGAATCAAGCATTGCAGGTGCAGCTCGTTTCCCCAACCACACACCCACACAAAGGGACATCATGTCTCCAACATGCTGAGCATTTCTTATCAAGAGACATTCTCGTCGAGTCGTGTCGAGAATGCAAGCAACAAAAAGGAGAACACGACGAATTATTCACTCACCCCCGTCATGTTCAATGACACCACAACGCAGTTGGAGCACAATGCCTGCTTTGTAGTCCCCTTCATCGCATGCGGTGCACTCTCTATTCAAATTTCAATTCTCTTAGCCAACCAACCATCCATCCATGGTCCTTGTTTCCCTTTTCTTCTGCCGTTGCACCTTTTTAATGAAAATGCATTGAAGCGACTCGTCATCGCATAACTCGCAGTTCGCCTTGCCCCGAATCGGATGTACCTACAACGTTCCATTCGGGAGCAACCGACACCCGTTGTGAATGTGGGGGGTGGAGGGTTCACCCGCTGTACGGGATCAAATCTCTACACACTGAAGGTGAAACAAGGAGGATTAACAATGAGGACGTCAAGAGAGCACCGCCACCTCTCATCGGGATCTTACTGCCGTTAGACTATTTATTTTTTTTTCCTCTTTTTCTTTCGCATCTCCTTCTAACACCGCGTGTGCTCGCATCATCGGGAAACCATCCTCGAGGACATGTGATCGCATGTGTGCGGCGGCAGCGGGAGCCGGAGCGCGCATAGAAATGAAATATTAAAAAAGCGAATAAGCACGACGAGGAGCAGGAACAACGAAATAAAAACAGGGAAAGGAAAACAAATTGAAATTCGGAATTCAATTTTATCTCGGTTAAAACGTATCCAAAACGAGGAAACTGAAAACTATTCCCATCCCTAAACCGGCAAGGAGAGGGGTAGAGCCGAAGGACGGAGCGCAGAGCCGACGATTCCGAGAAGCACAACAGCGCCGAAACAAATAAAGCACTGTCATTCGATGAGGCTGGTGTGTATGTGCTGGCGGTTAGCGAAGATGAGAAAAAGATGAAAACATCGCGCAGATACACGCCGAGGAGCAAACGTTGAAAGTAATTATTTTTCTTTTGCACGCTTTCGAACTGCGCATTGTTTGAAGTGGATCCGTATTGTTTCGCGCTGAGCGGGTGCAATTGAATAATGTATCCTTTTTCATTGTACATCACCCACCCACCCCCACACTCTTTCACGTGAGGCCAAAGGTGGTCCACACCGGTAATGGAAGCTTCCAGCACGCTCTGCCGAACAGTTTTCATTAGAAACTCACTTTAGTTCGCTGGATGTTGGAAGATAAGGGCCGATTGCATTCCGAGGTAATCCGAGGTCCTCCCTGCACATTTGGTGAATTGAACTCATTAGATGGAAAACATGGAAATGCCAACGTTATGCCATGAATGGGAAATGACCAGCGACGATGTATCTTTTATAACGATGTTCTCTTTTCTTTTTTTTTGAAATCGTGCAATTTGCGTGGAGATGGAGGTGGGGTTCGTGTTTCTGTTGTTCTAAATATGGAACAAGCTAAAAGCAAAATGACATGACATTTGTTTTGATAAGCCGCTTCCCATTGAGTGGGTTGAAGCGCGTTGCCATTGCCAGATATCGATCGATTATCAGCCAAAAACACGCGCTTCTGCTTCCCATTTAATAATGTGTTCATGTGTTCATCCTCGTTGGTTTGCGTTCTCTTCCCGGTTTGCTTCGGAATGGGTGAACACATTATCTGTTTGACGTGTACATCAACTTGGTGAATTTTTTAACGTTTCATTTGCGGAAAGCGAAGCCATTGTATGTAATCACTTTGCTGTTCTTATGTAATTTTATTTGAGGCTGTCTGAGGCGTTTAACGGTTGAATGGAAGAGACTGCACTCCAAATTGTTTGAAGAAACTATACCAAAATAATGCATATTCAGAAGACAAGAATTGTTTTTTTCCATTTCCATGTTAATTCCTGGTAACTTTGAAAACCATTTCAAATAATAAAATAAAGCAGTGAGCTAAGATCAAAGTGCGGTGAGTGTTACAAACTAATTTGTTGGCCTCTGCTCGGTATCCTACATTCCTAGCATGCTTCGGGTCCTTTTTCGCCGGGTACATATATCATAATCGAATGATTTTAAGAATCGAGGCGATTTCTCAAGAGAGATATAATCGAATGATCATTCGACTGACAACTAATCATTCCTATGACCACTAATCACTAGAATAACTACTAATCATTCGACTGACAAGTAATCATTCGAATGACCACTATTCACTCAAACGATTAGTAAACATTCGAATGACTACTAATCACTCGAATAACTACAAATCATTCGAATGGCTTCAAATCATTTGAATGACTACTAATCATTCGAATGACTACTAATCATTCCTATGACTACTTATCACTAGAATAACTACTAATCATTCGACTGACAAGTAATCATTCGAATGACAACTAATCACTCGAATAACTACTAATCATTCGAATGACTACTAATCATTCGAATAACTACTAATCATTCGAATGACCACTATTCACTCAAACGAATAGTAAACATTCGAATGACAATTCTAGTACTAAATAGTAGTCGTTCGAATGATTAGTAATCATTTGTCACTTGATCTCGCGGTAAATTAATACATTGATCGAGTTCTCTTGTATTAGTAGTCAGTAGACTACTTTCCAACATCCATTAGTAGCCGATATTCTGATGGTACATATGACTAGTGATGGGCGCGTTCGAATGATAACTCAACGCTTCAAATCATTTGAATGACTACTAATCATTCGAATGACTACTAATGACTCGAATAAATACTAATCATTCGAATAACTACTAATCACTCGAATGATTATTAGAACGTCTATTTATTAGAACCACAGTGTTATCAACGACAAGCAGAAGGGAAATGAGTGAAGTTACGACTGCTTTACAGACAACTTTGGGAGTTGGATTGAGAGGTTTAGGAGAAGTAGACAAATCTTCATGCTCTTAAAGTACCTAGGTAAATAACCTGCAATTCAGAAATATTATCTAATCAGGGTCCTGAGACAAGTATGGTTAATGAATAATTGCGTTCGACAATGTTAATGGCTGCGGCTGTCGTGGGATAGTGCCCGTAAATTGACACCAATGTTAGGTCAAGGTTCACTTTCTGATACGAACCACTTTTATGATTCATGGCTTTACTTCTCGGTGGAAATCTACGGGAAAATCTATGAGATGCGAAATCGGTGGATGACCCTAGTCACACAGCAAATATCTGCTGTGTAAAGCGATACTGAGAGTTAACATGTAGCGTTCGTAGTATTTTGTGTGCTCTGTGATGGAAACTGTGATGCCTCCGCTACATTCGTGAGAGAACAATAGCACGTGGATAATGTAAAAACTAGGCCCATGTCCACTTCAGTTGGTAGCGTATCACAAGAAGAAAGCCTTCATGCTGAATCACAGATCTTTGTCTTGGATTGGGAGCATATCAGTTCTAGACATCTACATCGTTTACAGAAGTGCGGACGAAACTCTTTTACAAGCGCGGTGATTTAATCTTGCCTGCTCCCTGAAGGTTCCACCTTGTATTAGAAGCGACCGTGCCACTTAAACAGCTTTCTGCCTTCTGTTCTTTGCCGTCATGCATGTCTTCTCATTTAATTTGAATTGGCTTTGTCCAGGGCTCAAATATTTTACTCGAGCTGGCTTTGTTTACTTTGACGATGATGAAGAAGCGACTGACACGACTAGAGAGACGCGACTATAAGTATACACATTGAACGCATTCTGTCTTGTTTCGCCTTTGGTATTGTACTAGGTACCAGTTTGGCATGCAGAAAAAGGGGCTTCAGTGCTCCATTATATTTTAGTCCAAAAGGAAGCAGTGAGTAGCAAGAGTGTTTTTGTATTTTACATTTCATATTTTGTGGCGCAACGACCAAAGCTGATGATGTTCTTTACAACGTCTTGGCACTTAAGTCCTCCTTCCCCCATTGACTGCAAGACCAACCGTGCTTTTCGACTGCCAGAGGAGTGAGTGTTGACATTTTCAATAGACAACCATCAAACAGACGCTTTCCACTTAACAAATCACAAGTGCATGCCTTCAATTCTAACCTCCCACTGAGTCAGTGCTGGCGTTGCCATCCCAATCGATAACCACCAGTGGCAGGTGATTTGTGTGGATTCATTGACGTTGCCTTCTTCTCGTCGTAAGAATACACCCCCAACTCCAGGCAGGGCTATAAATAAACAGCCATTTCATGTACTTAACACAGACTTTAACATTCTGACAGAACAAGAAGCATTCGCTTTAAACGAGCTCAACCTCGCCACCGCCACAAGGCATCATTAACTTCTAAATTCTGCAGAAAAGCTGAACGAGCAAAAAAATCTTTTATTATTTGCAACCTAATTCGACTTCTCAATGAACAACTTGACCGCCTGAATTGGCACAAACTCCGTCCCAGCAGACCCTTGCTCAATCATTGTCTGGTTCACAGGCGTTTTCCAACTGAGGAACTTTGAAAAATTAATATTGTATAACAAGGTTCGAGATGGTTAGGTTACGGCGTTACTTCCAGGGTCATGGTTTCCAGTCCATTTAATTTCAATATTTCAATAAAAGGTCGTTTACTTTTGGGTCGCTTCTGCTCGGCATTCCCATGGGAATGGGAATGAGCGGCGGCGGCGCTCCCTTTCTGGTCTTCGACTTTGCAGCGTTTCTGGTAAAATATCAAAGGTAAGCCAACCAAGTCACGACAATTTAAATATGAAACGGATACAAAGCATTGTAAATGTTCCGAGCACATATTTTCGTTCGACAATTGAGTGGAGAGGTAGCTTGTTTGTCTTTGACGTGGGGGCGCATATGTTTTGCGGGAAATCTTACGGAAACGTCTGAGTAAGCCGACGGAGTAAACCATCCGTCATTTGACAGACGGTGGTGGACAGACGGCGGTGGTGGTGCGACGCGGCGGTGGAATAAAAAGGTTACAAATTGATATTTGAAACAACATTCCATGTGATTGAGCAGCTTTGAAAAATATCATATTATACAGCAAGTCGGAATGGGAAATATGTGAACTTAGAAACCATTCGCTAAGGACGAGTGGAAATTCTAGGAAATGTCGGTGGTAATGGAGCATTATTAAGGAAATTTTACGGTAACAAGGGGTGTCGTAAACTTGAACGAGGAACGTTCTGTGTGTGCAACAAGAGTAAGTAAATGATTAATTGGACCATAAAAGATTGCAAAAAATAACATTAATGCATGGCCTAAGCCGTCTGCTGGTTGGCAAATTTTACATTTTACAATTTACAAGTTTACAACATTTCAATTTGATCTCAATAGATCTTAAAAACTTCATCTCACGGTATGATCCAAGTTTACAGTACTGTGAAATGTTTGCAACATTAGCTTCATTTAGGAGTGGAAACAAGACTTCTTACTGCTCTCGAAAACAAGACTACTAACTGCTCTAAGGATAGGATCAAGGCCAATAAAATGAAGCACACCCTCTCTCCGATTGCGTAAATAGCAACAAATTGGTAGATCATCTCTATGAGGAATGCAGTTCACTTCTAGCTCTTAGCATCAGCGAAATTTGTTCAACAAGGTTTTCATCTCGAAAATAGTTCTTGTCTGCTACAGACTGACCTGTGTAATGATCCAGAGGCACTGTTAACGAATCCTTCTCTACATTTCTCATCTAATTTGGCGATCATCTCGTAGAGAGTCTTCTTCCAAGTATCTAACGTCGAGGTTTGTAGGTTGTGTTGAAAATTGCATTCTTGAGACAGTTCCATTCATTTGCAAGGCAGCTTTTTGGGAAGACGCGTATCACGCATGTAACTGCCTGCATCTTGAAAGTTCTAGCATAAAGTGATGGCAATACTGTTTCTAACATGCAGTTGATGTACTTTACACCGATTTCTCGAAAGCTTCGATAAAGTACATCACACTTTGCTTATAAACACGCTGTCTAGTCTTGGGATTCCAATGTTAGAGTGGTTCTCCAATGACTAAAAGGACAGGAAGCAATTGGTAAAGATCGATAGTTTTAGATATCGAGTAATAAAAGTTACATCGGGCGTTCCACAAGGCAGCCATGTGGGGCCACAACTATTTCTTTTGTTCATAAATGATGTTCACGAAATTTTCAAATATTGCACAATTTTAACATTCGCAGACGACTTTAAATCGTATTTATCTATAAACAGTTTAACAGATCGTAATCATTTCCAATTGGATATCCATGCACTAGTGGAATGGTGCAAGCACAATGGACTAGATCTGAATATTCAAAAATGTAATATCTTTACGTCATATCGAATTACATCCCCGATTGTCAATGATTATTTCATAAATGATCATAGTCGCCTAGAAGAGGTTAAATATCTGGGTGTAATTTTTGATACTAAATTAAATTGTTCATTACATTATGATTATACAATTGCGAAGTCTAAGGCTATGTTAGGTTTTCTGAAAAGAAATAGTAAAGATTTTCGGGATAGAACTAGTCTTAATTCCACCTATTGTTCGTTAGTCAGACCGTATTTAGAAAACTCTTGGGATTCCCCAAATGATACACAAGAACTCAGATTCGAAAGAGTACAACAAAATGTCACGAGATATGCTGTGCGTAAATTATATTCCTTCGAAGAACTCCCTAAATATGACGATAGATGTAAAATGATAGGCTTGCAAGCCTTAAGTTTCAGGCGTAAGGCAGCGTCATCCATGTTCATCCGCGATATTATTAATTGCCGTGCAAATTCACCAGATTTACTTTTTCTCATGAATGTAAAAGATCTCGGATGAACAAAATTACTATACGATAAGAGGCATAGAACCAACTATGGTTGTAATGGACCTATTACAAGGTGCATAAACGCTTTTAATGAACTTTGCAACGAAATTGACTTCAGCTTGTCTCGATTGGAGTTTAAAAAATGTATCAAAGCACAATTCTTCAATTGATACTGTTTATTTGATGTTATTTATGAGATGCAAAATAGGCAGATGATCCTTAGTCGCTCAGGTAAAAACATGCTGTGTATAGCGATACTGAGAGTTAACACTTAGAGAACGTAGTGTTTTGTGTGCTCTGTGATGGAAAATAAATAAAAAACATAATTGTGGACAGCAGTTAGCGAAAAAGTCTTGAAAATCTGAGCAGTTTTTCCACCGGAACATATTTTACATGGCCCCACACAGGTGCAGCATAAAAAAGAATAGTTTCAACTATAATTTTCCTTTTGAAGGGTTTGCCTTTCAACGGAGATCCCCTCAATATCTGCCTTAGTTGCGGGGCTCCCGAGTTTGTCGTCAAGTAAAGCCGCCATTGAGCCTTCTAAGAGAGACTTTAGGTCGACAATCAACATATTTCCCACCACAAGTTGTTTTGAAGTAGATGGAGCGGCAATGTTTTCTTATTCGCCCTTTTCCGCTATTTGTTTGCAGGTTATCGTTGAGTTCTTTCGGTGGGGTTCTTCCTATTCCACCCATCATTGTTCCCCACGTCGAGAGCCGAGTCTTATGAAGTTTGAAATATGGTAATATTGCGAACGTCTCACCAGTAAATATGAACGGCTCTTGTGGGAGTACTTTGCATCAACACCTTACAGAACTTTTTGAGCAGATTTATTGACTTGACTTACGAATTTAAAAAATATTTTTGTCGAGCGATTTTACTTGCGTTTAGACTGCCCAATTGCCAGGGAACGTTCTGTAAGGGAGTGTGTGGGTTATTTTAGAACAACCCGAAGGTGTGTCATTTTTCTAGAAACAACCCCTTGCCTAGTCGTGTGTGCGTAGTAAATAAATTAATTGAAGAAATGCAAGAACTAATAGAGACAGTTGAAGTGGCCGGGACCATGGCTCTACAAATCACAACCCATGTTGTGGATACTATTGTTATCTCACGAGTAGTCCCTTCAGACGTATGACGAGTCTGAGCGTAGAATTTGAAGAGGGTTTATGTAGACGGGAATACTCGCTCTGGACATTGACAGCCGCTCAGTGAGGTGGCTCAGACACAGATTGCTCCAAGGCGTGGATTACGACTGGAATCAAAAAAAAGACACTCAGTGTAGGCCTATTCTTTGACTTCATTTTTGTACGCAGCTGCAGTCTTACTGGGTCTTAGTCTCTTAACCCTCCGATGTGTGGTTATGTATTAGGCGGTAAGTGGAGCGCGAGGCTCTGCCCACACCCATACATAGGTATATTGAAGGACAGGCAACATGAGATGACTAGAGATGTAGTTTACTCACTGTCTTCTCGCTACATCTGACTGGCAACGGAAACACAAAAAAATTAACACACGAGGCAAATACTATTCACAAGCGGCAGCAAAGTATCGTCCAAAATAATCATCAAGCACGTGAACTAAAGATAAAATTCAATGAACCACTAACCTGCAATTTTGTCGATAGAAAACTAAATAAGTTATCTTACATCTTCCTAGACTAAACTCCAGAGCACTCGATAGGTTTGTGACCGTATGTGCCGATGCTGGAATTAAGGTTAACGTGGACAAATTGGAGGTTATGGTCACTTGCAGAACGGCTGTTCAATGTATTCTGCATGTAAGTGAAGCGGAGAAGTTTAAGTATTTCGGGGTCTTTTTCACGAGTGATGGAAGGAGAAATGCTGATAGGATTGGACAAGCTGGGTCAGTTTTGAAGCAGCTTGGAAGATCTGTAATCAAGAAGGCCGAGCTCGGAGTCAAAGTCAAGTAAGCGGTTTTCAACTCAGTATTTGTTCCAACTCTCACCTATGGTCATGAAATTTGGTTAATGAATGAAAGAATAAGGTCAAGCTGCTGAGATAAGATTTCTTTGTGCAGTTGTGGGAACGTTTGTGCAGTGCGTGAGGAACTCAACATTGAGGAGCTGCTTCTTCGAAGGGAGAGGGCTATGCTTCGATGGTCGATTGTCCCCTTCATCACGACTTCCAAGGCGAGTGTTGAATGCGATTCCATCAGGCCGGCGACCTCTTGGCAAACCCAGGGCGAGGTGGTTGGCCAAGTACAAAAACTCGCTTCGTCATAACTCCTGATAAGTTAGAGTTGATGGCGGAGGATCGAGTTTCCAGGAGATCTCTCGTGCGCGGTTTACCCCCGCGACCCCTTTAGTTGAGCGGGTCAGAGGATGATGCTCATAATTAAACTTGAGATTTAAAAAAATCACCAGAAAATTTGTCTATTCGCGCTATGAATATAGTTTAGGTTTACTCAGACCCATGCGCGCATGGTTCCCGATAGCCGTTAAAATTTGTTGTTCTTCAATAAATATACGAAAATGTGTTGTGCACCATTCCATTGTGCTCCCCTCAGCATATTAAAAAAAATGCACTTTTTAAAGCCGGATTGGTCTGGCCAGACCCGTACTCACATCGGTAGGTTAATCAGACTTAACTTAATCAAGCACATTGTGGGCGCCCTCTCACACTAGTGTGTAATATGGAATTTTAGGAACACATCGTCAGGCCCAGGTTTTTGGTCATGAAATGGTGCAATCACCTTTGGGGCCGTTTGCTGACACTCATCTTAGCGATTTTAGTTTGTCTTACCGACTTTCACAATTCGAAAAGTAGATCGTAAATCCTCATTCATTGCAAATTGTTAATGAACATTCATTTTCAAGTAATTTAAACAAATCAATTTGAACGTGACTGGAACTTATTTGCAGTGCATTGCTGATGTCGGAGAAATTCACGTCTCCAGTGTGTCCAGGATTGTTTCGAGAGATTCGAAAACGATAACGTCCCTGTTCAAGCAACATATAAAATTACCGAAGACAGCTATGGAATAGCTGTGCCAATGCCAAAAAAGATTTCTTTCTCGTTTCCTTCTGTGACTGCCTAGTTTCCGTCTCTGACTAGATGCCGTCTATGACTCTAATGCTGCTCAGTTCAGACAGGTTATCGAAGTAGTGGGAAAAGACAGGACTGCAGCTACACAGCAAGTGTCCAATGCTTTCTTCCTCGTCCTTGTTCATGCAGGAACTGCAGAAATCAGTACAAATTAGGCCTAGCCTACCGCTACAGGCGTGAGTTACGATGGCACAGTGCCCTGTTTGAATGCCAATGAGAGATTTGAGATTTGGCGTTCTTAATCTATTCAAGTTAAGCAAACGTTTAGGATCGAACCTAAGCCAGAGATGTTTGGTAATGACGCATACTGTGCCTGATGCAGTTTGTTTGAGCAAGTGTTTCCAGCTTTAGCAGATGTCTTACAATAGCGATAGGCGTGGAGGACGTGGAGGGTGGGTCTCCACCCGAAAAGAATACAGGATGTGTGCCCATTTCTAGCGAGTTCGCCCACTTCACAATTCTCTGGAATATCAGTTTCTCTGCACCCACATAAGATGCATGTTAAAATGCTTGGTCATATCGTCTAGGCGGCAATTAAGGGAAGCTGGTTGGGGTTAAAAGTGACTGACTTCCGAGTCGTTCGAAACAGATGACGTAAGCTTAATAAACTGAAGAGCGTAAACCTTAAATAGTATCAATGCAGTTCCAAAACACATGCAAGTCGATCACTCACATTCACTGGTTCTAAATGCGTTATGCAATGTGGAAACATACGTCTGAATACACCAAGTGCGTTGGACTCCACAAACGTTGGTTCTTCCAAGTATAAATTGTAGAGCAAGGGGATTTTATGTTGGTATGTAGGTATTGTTCTCTCACGAGTGGAAGGGAGCTACAGTTTTATGCCGACTCAAATTTGAGAAGGTTTTTTTTGACAAATATAACTCTTTGAGCATTGTTAACGACTGGAAAGAGGTCGGGGAGAACCTGCCTGCGTAGCATCCAGTTCATAGGGGTCGACGCACCTACCCACAACACCACGGCAAAAGGGGCCACCCATTACAAAAGGGGCTTTGTAAAGAGGTTGAAATGCACGAAAATCCCTATCCTCATGCCAGGACCATGACCAATCCAGATGTACAATTTCAAGTAATCGACCAAGACGTCAATGTTGCTCGCCCTTTCTGAAGGCACCCACAACAACTCTAAGCCTATTAGACTTATTTTAGCGAGTTCGGTTTTCCTTGTGTGCGACTAATACCCACAATGCCAGTCGCATATGCCACCAATTCTGTTGAAAGTCATGCCTCTCAAGTCTGAGAGTGGGTTCTGCACGGGATTCTCAAGAACGATATTAGAAAAGTCACATAACATTCCCACGCCATGTCTACGTACTTTGTTGGCACTGAAGCTATCACTGAGTTCGTTATCAACCTCGATGGAACTGTGAGTCATCGATGCCGCATTTTGATTGAGTATCATTTACTTTTCTAGGCGTCGATCAACGACACAACTGCAGAGGAAAAAGCGACCACACCGGACGCTTTTCTTGCCTCTTCTTTGTCTCAAGGGTGTAAGTATTTTTTGTTTAAAGATGGTCTGCTGCGTATCATTTCGACTGACATCACCTCTTGGACGAACTAGATATCGCCAAGCTGACCCCGTCAAAGTCATTCTTTAAATTGAATGGACCATTCGTCTTAATATTCTCGTTTGTGTTCTCGAGTATGAACCGCCATTCTATGACACATCAAATTCGCTATAGAATCATAAAATTGTTTGCCTTGGAAATGCAGCTATTCCCCGTCAATCATCATCCTAGACTGCCTTGTAGTTGGCGTTCATCTCTTGTCTCGCACAAAAACGATTCCAAGAAAAAATCCCTTAACAGCAGATGTCGTAAGGCGCTTTGGGAGTGGTGCTGTGCGAAATGAGTCCTTGCCGGGGTATTTTTCATGCAATAAAAGTATTGCTTGACGCAATGTTGTTTATTGCTCATTGCAGTCATTTTTAAGGCGATTGTTCTAGCTGGGAATGTAGAGGACTTTTTGTGCTGAGATTTAAGAGGGGTGTCTAAATTCAAAGAACCATGGCTAATGGTGGTCGACTGATGGGTGGTTATTCACGTTCTCACCCGGTTGGTTGTATCCTGGCGGCGTACAATAAGGATACTGGATTGTATGACGGGCTGATAACATTTCAATGCTGCAACACATCGCAAATAATTATGCCTAGTGGAATTGGAGACTGCTTTGGAGTTGAGTGTAAACACTTGAGTGAGTCAAACTTAACTCGAAGATTTCCCTGCCACCAATCACCAACCGACATGTCCAAGTTGTTTAGCATCCATCTTATGCAAGGGACAATGTCACAGTCTAGGAAAATAAGAAGCTATGAAAGGAACTAGTTTAGTGGGGTTTTCTGGTGTAGATTTGGCATGCCCTTCGTTATGGCAAGACAACTGATATGGGCGATGACACCAAAAGCTGGTGAGACGCGTAAGAGGAGGAACCTATTGTACACCACCTAGGGGCTAACTTCTTCCACAACTTGGCCGAGATACGCAATACTAATGTCAGGCATTTTCATTGCTTTGTAAAAAACAACAACTGGCAGGAGTGACTATATCGTGTTAGCACAACGGCCTAAGTGCAACTGCTCTATGTTGGCACTCTAACTTAAGCTGAAGCTCCAAAGACTGTTGTCTCTGAGTCACGAATACCAAATAAATTAACGACTTCTTACGTCTGTGAGCTTAAAGCTAAACTTCATTCATTGGAGTCAGACCAAGGAAGATTCTGTCATATCCCTGGGGTAGCCGGACAACTGTTCAGATAGACAGTGTCAAAAGTTTTTTGCAGCACAGTGCAATGTGGAGTATGTCCAGTTAGCTGATCGAAGGCAGTAAAAGCAACACTATTGAGGCTTCTTCTCTAGGTCTGGGAGAATCCAGCTTGCATTCCTTTTCAAAAATTACCAATCTGTATGCAATGCTCATTTATATTGTTACGTTTAGCCGAAATGAGTCTACGTAAGATTAATTAATTTGTCCACAAATACGGGTTCGATCACTGGATTGTGACGAGGGAAACACAAAAGTTCACTATTCCCGATATGCACAAATTTATTTTGCAAACACTGATTTACTTCTTGTACTTTATTACACTTTAAAAATTGCTATTACTTTAGTACAAAACTCTTTGCTGCCTCTCAGGCTGAACTGATTAACACTTTGAACACTAGAAAATCCCAAACTGAAGGGGTAATTCTCCAACTGAACTCCCATCGACCGTCGTCCCGATATTTATAGCCCCTAATAGTTCTTCCAGATCATACTGTCGCCACGAGTCTAAGGAATTTTTCCGCTTGACGGATAGGTGGTGACAACAATTTCGGGAATACTCTTCGGAGTTGATCGTTCTTCTAATTGCGTATAGATGGCGTTTTTGTTTTTTTGATGGTTGGTGTCCTGATTATCTCATCTTATACGCGTTATACTATTCACGTCACAATATTATTGAGTGACTACTGTGAACTGTCATAGTGATCAGACGTTATTTTTAAATCTATGAAATTGGACTCGTAATATATGCTACGGCTGGAAAGTGTATATTATATTTTGTAATAAGCGCATAAATTTAAATTACTGATGGCTGAGTACGCTCAGTGCACATGTCGTATTCGTGGAGAGACAGGCATTAGCTGTGAAGGGGTTTGTAACAAAGTATTCCACTTTACAGCAAAATGCTCCGGTATAGACCAATACCACAAATGGATATTAGGAAAAAAACAATTGGATTCGTTTCATGTGCGATGACTGGATGACATATGTGGACAGCCTGGATATGGTGGTAAAGGACAAAAAGCAGAGTGTAAACAGGAACTACGATTTCCTGAAAATGTACAGGCTCGTTGGCGAAAAATGAAAATGAAATTAAAAACTTGCTACATGTGTTAAAAAGCTCTAGAGATTT
The DNA here is from genome assembly GCA_905231855.2 of Eristalis tenax. Classification (NCBI taxonomy): domain Eukaryota; kingdom Metazoa; phylum Arthropoda; class Insecta; order Diptera; family Syrphidae; genus Eristalis; species Eristalis tenax. Next base: position 94,200,254 of record HG993125.1, read on the forward strand.
GTGAGAGGAGCGTGAACAAGACTACAAAACTATGTTAAGCACATATGACAATAAGTAAAAATACGACAGAGTTGCCCAACTTCTACCTCTCTAGCCCCTTAACATTTTTGACAACCATTTTGTATATCGTTTGCCAAGCAGAGAACGGTATTCACGCTATTTCGTGAATAACCCTAAAAAATCCATGAATAACTGTCAAAAATTCTATGAAATTCGGTGATGGGTTAGTAGGCAATCAGCTGTGAAGTTGGGTATCTGTTTAATATTTCATTTCTGGTTAAGCAACAACGCATTTCTGCGAAAAAGCGGTAAAATTTGTACCGAAATTAAAACATAATGTGTATCGAAATAATGAATGAACAGTAAACAGAACCCTACTCAAATGTCATTCGCGGAAACTGTCAAAAACACAGAGAGAGAAAAAGTGCTGCCAAAGCTTAAAACCGAATTGCCACTCATTGTTAAACCGAAATTAAAGCAAAAGAGTTTTAAAACATAAAAGGATGTTAATCAAAATTGCAAATATTGAAAGTAACCACAATGAAGTAATTATTGTGGGAAGCATAAATGATGAGGAGAGAAGTAAAATTAAAAATGCGATTGAGAAGGATATTGGCGACAGTTATGAAGTTGATATACCGCCCAAAGTTTAAAAGAAAATAACCACAGCGGGCACGAAAAAATATATAATAATGAAAACGACATTATAGATAAACTAAGAAAACAAAATGGCACACTAGAAAGCAGTGAATTAAAATTAATCACATTGTACCGAAGTACAAAAAATTGTGTAAAAAATTACAAATTACACGAATCTTTTATGGAAATAATCAATTACGCAAAGTCAATATTGAATGGAAAAATGTGGATTTTTCGATAGAATAGATGTTTTGAGGTATTTTAAATGTAAAGGTTGAGACCACAGAGCAACGACGACTGAAAGAGAGAAGAAGTATGTGCACAGTGTCACCATAATCACAACACTAAGGAATCTACAATCGATGAAACTAATAAGTGGGCAGGTTAGGTAAGGTTGAAGTGGCTGACTGCAGCGCAAAAGACAACAGACACACTTAGGCCAAGAATATGCCCGTTGTAGTACCACGCAGATCTTGGAGTACCTTTTCCGCAATTATAGCTTTTAATAAAGCGAAAGGCTAATTCTAATATTGCTCAGTTCAGCCAGATTATTGAAAAAATGGACCCCCAAAAGTCTAGACGCGTGAGTTTCGATGGCACAGTGCCCTGTTTCAATGCTAATGAGAGATTTGAGATCTAGCCTTCTTAATCTAATCAAGTTAAGCAAACGTTTAGGATCGAACCTGGACCAGAGTTGTTTGGTAATGAGGATAACTGTGCCTGATGTCCAGCTGCAGTTTGTTTGAGCAAGTGTTTCCAGCTTTAGCAGATGTGTTAGAGTAGAGATAGGCATGGATGGTGGGCCTTCACCCGGAAAGCATACAGAATTTGTGTCCCTTTCTGTGGAATGTCGCAGTGTCTCGGCACCCACACAAGATGTTAAAATGCTTGGTCATCTCGTCTAGGCGGCAATTAAGGGAAGTTGCTTGGAGTTAAAAGTGACTGAGTTCAGAGGCTATCGGAACAAATGACTATATCTGTGCTTGATAATACATTGTTTTTTAGCCATGATAGAGCGCTTAATCGCTATAGTTTCAGCCTGAAAGACGCTACAGTGATTAGGTAGACGTAGTGAGAACTGGATGTTCAGATCTTTGGAATAGACGCCAGCCTCCACACCTGCATCCATCTTCGATCCATATGTGAAGATTTGCAGTGGATGGTCCAACGTCTGGTTACCAGGAACTCAGTAACGTCTGGGTGGTATGCTGGTTGAGAAATTTTTCTCGAAGAGGAGTTTAGGTATAGTGACGTCTGTATAAAGCTATACTTGCGTAGGATCGTTGAATGTCCAGACTGAAGCTCTTTCCAGCTGTTCAGCGATCTTAATATGGTCGCCGTGCTAGCCGCTTTCTGTCAGCCAACTAGTTCTATCGATGACAGGTTAAGGAGTATGTTTAGTGCTTCGGAGAAGGTAGTCTTTCACGCTCCACTGGAGTAAGTGGGTAAATTGTAAAAGAATAAATGCGAAACTTAACCTCGAACTAGATGATAACTATTCAACTTTCGACAGTCTAACAGTCTAACAAAAAACAACTCGACGGTAATAAAATTAAAATGAGATAATAGCAACGAAAATTCGTAAAAGGACACTACGCAAGTATACAAGGACCTATTAAAAATTCTGAACACTTAGAGGTATTAGCTGACAAAAACAAACCAGACTTTGAAACATCATCGGACCGACGAAATGGATGAATACGATTTTACCAACTCGCATTAAGTAGTTGGTGCTGATCTGAAATTAAAACAATCTCTTTGTTGAGGTTCAACCTTCCTCCTTTTTTTCTAACACCGATGTGCTCTATGAGTTGGTAAGCTAAAAATGTCAGCTAATGTTTGTCTTTTTGATTCACTGGACTAACGATTCGAAGTCTAAATGATCTTAGACTTAAGGGGCGCGCCAGCACCACAATCAACGGTGCCCTCGTGGGGTCCAAGAAACTCTCAAACCATTTAAATGACAATGGGACACCATTTCATTATTCAATAGCGACTATAAGTAGCACAGCGCAAATATTTACGCAGTATAGACGTGCAATATAAGGCGTTGTCGGGGCCATGTGCTACTCTTGTCGGTTGTCAAAGAAGACTCCAACTATAGTCCTTCCATTTTCATTATTTGCAAAGACAGTTCCTGCCACTTGGTGCGTAGATTACGCTACGCTGAGAGTTATAGTTTCAATCTCCTATACGAGGAACTTCTTACTAACTTTTCCCTCCTGCGACCGATGCGCCTGAGCAATAGCTGTCTATCATCGCAGGCGATTCTGGGGACTCTGCTTTCTGTCATCAGGACCATTCGGTCTTGGGTCGGCGATGATTTTGGTCTTCCTCTCCTCGGATACGATGACCCTATTTGCTGGACCACTCGTCAGCAATATGGCCGGTCAATATGGCCGAGCCAGTGTAGTCGACAGATTTTTGTTTCGGTTGTGTCTTCTCCTCCATTCACCTTCCTCGCCTAAGGGCCTGTATATCCTTTCTAAGTGACAAAGGATCTGCTTTGCTCACTTTCGGCTCATAATTTCATAATTCACAGCTCCATTTGCTTTGATTCACAGACAATAACAAGGGCGCCGCTGTAATTCGAGGTGAGGCCTGGAACTGGTTTTTACACCAGAGACTCGTGCTGTTCGACCAATTTATTTTTCTCTCACTAGTCAACAACCAAACTCTCTCAGCAACAATCAACAACTCGATTGAGCTGATGTTCTTAAAACCAAAAGTTGGCGCCTCGGGGATCGAACCGCAAACCTTCCATTCACTACACCACGCGACGAGACACGCATTACTTCCTCACCACCTTCAGTCCATTGAGATTCCTTCTCTTGAACGATAATTTCCCTTTAATTTTCGTCGTCTGCCCTGTTTCCTACAGTCAGAATGTAAGACACAAGAAAACCCCATTTTCTGTGGTCTGGGCCACAGACGACGTCACCATCATAAAGACACAAACCAATCTCCGCAGGATATTGTTCACAGAAATAACATTTCCTCTGCCGACTCCGTGGAATACGTTTTCAATTTGATTGATTGATTTTCGACAGATTGCGTTCGAGCAATTTGTTCTTACGAATTGTGGCCGCACCGCATGTCCGCAGAATTAAATTGTTCGCAACACACAAAGGGACACTGTTCCGATTAAGCCGCTCATAATTGTCCTTGCTAGTTCCTGCCTGCGCCCAGAGTGTCCCACACGCACACCTCGCACCCTTGATTCGCCGCCGGTAAACCAACTCCAACCGCTAATTACTTTAACGAAACCCAAAAAAAACACTCGCAACCCCTTCCCACGACGAAACCACATGCGCGTGGTTCGGCCACTGCCGCCGGGGTAAATCAATAAAAATGACCACTATGGGTCTGTGGGTCTTTGGGTCCCTTATTTTTTTTTTTTATTTTTTTCTATTTCCCCAGAGCGGAAAAGTGGGTCTGCCACGAGAATACACATCAAGAAAGCGAAAGTGGTTAAAGATGTTCGATTTTTTGTTCTTCCACGGCATAATTTTCTTGCCACCCCCTTGGGGGCGCTGTGTCATTCCCGGACGCGCACGATTTTCCTTTTGTTTACGGAACGAACTTTATGTGAGGGGTGAAGAATACGAAACTGTGCCTTAAGGAACACGAGCGGAGCTTCTTATATGGTTTCCAAGCGATTTGTTATGTTTTCCAGGCTATTATCGACTGTCGAACGAGGTAATTCAGTTATGACATCAAGGAACGAACACACACACTTGTGCGGCCGTGGAGTCGGAATGTTTTGTTTTGATTTTACCCGAAGCGCGGGGGGAAGGGGAACATTTATGTAGAAGCCATATGATCACGGGTCAGGCGGGTAATTAGTTTGTTTCAAGTGTTATGGAATGGCACCCGGTGCATTTATGGGTGAGGGGACTTTGACACGTGGCCATAATTGTTGTGGTCACGACAACGCAACGTTGGAGGGTAGAAATAAAAATATTATCGGGTGCGTTGGTTTGGATCATAATCTGAGTCAGTTTCTGAGAGAGATCTCCCTTATTGCCTCTAAAACGTCGTATTGCCTGAAAGCAGCATTTCAAGCAGAGATAATGGAGGATAGAGATATCCATCTTCAACCTTTCTTGCCCCTTGATTTCATCGGACAGCGTTTTTTTGTACGATTTTTGTCCCCTGTCTGTGAGTATGTGTGAGCTCTTGAGAACAGCTGATACCCTTCCACAACCTAGTAGAGGTATGGGGGGGTAAAGGAACGACCAAAGCTTATGTTCACGCAGTCGATTCCTTAAGCTCCCATTTGAGCAAGTTATAGTCTCCGATACTAGGACAAAATTAATGAATGCTCTTAATGAATAGTGTGCGCATTTTTGCATCTGAAAATGCATTCACACGAATCATGCTTGCAGATAACTAATAACAACAAATTTTTTAAAACATTTGCATGAATCACTTAAGAAAAAAAAGATTCCTTGCTCATTTTAGGTTCTGTTAGGTGTAGTGGCTGACTGTAGAAGGTAGTCACACTTAGGCCAAAGTAGACCCGTTGCCATAACACGCGGATTCATTTTGTTTACATTTGTTTCTCCTGCCGTTTGTCATGCCATTTTTGTTGTTGGTTAGTTGTCTATATCGACACCCGATTGACATGTAGTGTCTCCAGTGATTCAATCTAAGGAATAAAAGCACGCATTAACTGAATCAGAGAAGTCACAGCGAATAACGTGCACAGAGCAACGGAAGAAGCCCTAAACAAGGTGCCCTGAGAAACAACAACATATTGCTATACTGTGCTGTGACACGGAATTCCGACAGCACTCACGCCTCCCCTTTACATGACATCCATGATCAGGCTAGAACAACGGACAGACATGGCTTCTGATCTTGGTGGACATTGGTGAGGAAATTGTTTGCATTTGCAATAAAATTAATTGAATTTCTTAAAATCTGACAGCCGACTCTATTGCGAGGAGGACATCCAAACTAAGCCATGATCAGCTCCTGCAGACATGTCTGCTAAGCCAATGACAAGTTTCCATACAGCTAGTCCAAACACTCGCTAGCCCAAACACTTCGGTAGTCCGGACACCTCTATATTTCGGACAAAATGTTACCTTTACAGTCAGGACAATATTTTGACTCTGTTCAATGAGCAATTATGGGAAGTGACTCTTGCAACCGGCCCTTGAGTATGGACAGTACGCCGTTGGTATTTGCAAGGTTACGTATGTGCTCTGTTGTATGTATTTCATGGCTAGCCTTCTCAGTTACTTTGAAGTTATTTGAGGGAGAACACGTATGTTTTGTGGTTCAAGCTTGAATTTCTCACTGAAACTTTTCTTTGTTGTCGGCTGTCCATTCGTCGCTTTTCCGGACACACCCGAAATTTTATGTATCCGGACTAGCGAGGCTGTACTGTACTGAAAATTGATCTACCCCTGTAACTAGTTCAAATCCGAAATGGGGTACTCTTGTGACCTCAAACACCTTCTATGAGCAGAATTAGTGTTCAACTTTGCCCTCGTCCACTTAGCTCCGCATGGTCACTCGAACTCGAACGCAGACAACTCACACTCATACATCACTTTGCATCATGATTGTCATCAGTGCCCTGGATTGCACATGGACCACATCATCATCTTGGTCGATACCACTAGCCAGCCACTGCTACCAGTGCTGGCTTTCATAATCGTCTCCACATCCACCACTCGCTCGGCACCGCCAACGGTTAACAGATCCTCACAAGGATTATGCCGACTTATCTTTTTTGTACCTCAAACGTCGTCCCGTCACCACCGCCCTCCATGCCGTTTCAAACAGAATTCCAATCCATTAGATTGCCGTGCATATGTGCATCCTATGGACAGTCGTGTGCTCCCTTTTCTCATTTCAAAACCGACTCGTTTATTTGCGTTCTCTGCTGCCATCAGATAAATATCCGTTTTGTGGGGATCCTCTCGGACAGAGCCAATTATTGCAAACATCAATCCTGCGCATGCCGCCACCGCCCACCATTCTCGCCAACTGCTGCCTGGTTAGATAAAAAATAATATTTATTCAACTAAATTGCTCCGTTCGCTTGATCCTTGCTCGTCATGGCGTGCCCGCTGCGCGCAACCCCACTCATTTGCACTCGGGCAACGCAAATTAACCACAAAAACCAAAGGGCAAAGAATAACAATAAGGACACGAGTGCAAAGAGAGGAGGAAAAATGTGAAAACAACAAGCGAAGTGGGTCAAATGACTCACATAACGCTCAGCTTGCAATGTACGCTCTTTAGTTGTGCCAGTGTGTGTGTGTACTTAGGGTTTATGCTCTTAGACCAGACAAGTTTAATCCTTAATCCATCTTGAATAAATCCCCCCTCTTACACTGCGCCCCGGGTGGGGCTGTTCGTCTATTTCAGGAGCCAACTGTGAGGAGAACGTGGACGAGTGCTTGTCCAATCCATGCCAAAACGGTGGCCTTTGCAGGGACAGAGATAACGGATATGTATGCACTTGTCAACCAGGATATTTGGGTATACATTGTGAGATTGATGTGGCCGTCTGTGAAACAGGTGAGCGGATTTTGGGAACACTTGCATTGGCAAGTTGTAGGGATAGGGAATTAATGTTGACAAGGATCCACCTTGGTTGTGTGTGAATCCGCAAAGCACTTCCGATGCCGTTCTAATGTTATTGTTTTTCTTTGCCTTGCAGGAACCGGCGCCAGATGTCACAATGGCGGTGAGTGTTTAGAAGGTCCTGGGCTGGAGTTCACCTGCGACTGTCCGCCGGGATGGAAGGGGCGTATTTGCCAGGAGGAAATCAACGAGTGCGAGTCATCGCCATGTCAGAACGGGGGTGTTTGTGTCGACAAGTTGGCCGCATATGTGTGTGCCTGCCCGATGGGTTACACGGGCACCAACTGCGAGGAGGAGATCCTCATTTGCTCCGATAATCCATGTCAGAACAATGCTCTGTGCCTGATGGAGGAGGGAGTGCCGACGTGCTACTGTGTGCCCGACTATCACGGGGAGAAGTGCGAGTTCCAATACGACGAATGCCAGCTGGGACCCAAGTGCATGAACGGAGGCGTGTGTATAGACGGAGTGGACACGTTTACATGCTCGTGTCCACCGATGCTGACGGGAATGCTTTGTGAATGTCTCATGATCGGAGAAGACTCGCTGGACTGCAACTACACGGCGCCCATTACTCCAGCGCCCACAACGACAACCACAGCACGCTCGAGTTCCGAGGAGGGCACCACGCCGTCACCGTCGGTATACACCACCGCAGGGGGAAGGCAAACCAGCAGCGAGGGCAGCGACGATACTGGCGAATCTCAGACGTCCGAGAGCAGTTCGTCGGCGGAGACAGCGGAGTCTGACGAGTCCGAGTACACGACCGTGTCGCGATTCGACTTATCTGAGACAACGACGGCCAGGTTGCCGGACCGGTCCAGCAGTAGTGAGGAATCGGAAGAACGGCCAATAACAATCACAGCGCACCCGACAATAATCCATCACCGAACGACCATCAAAACGACGTTCCCCTACGAATACACCACCCGACGGCCCACTGGAAAGTGGCCAACGACACCAAGCTATGTCACAGAAATTCCAGAGACCCGCCCGCCACCGCCAAGCAGGTACTACCCGGACACCACGACCAGCATCAGCACCGGCATCCAAACCGAGTACACCGACTACGACCAGGAGAGCGGAACCGGGGTGTATGGAGCGACCACTCGTCGACCACCCTCCTTCGGCATCACAACGACCGTCGCACCATTCTTCACCGAATACCCCGAAGTATTTGTATCCACGAAGGTAACCGAGTACACAAAGGACTTCGGATCGACCGGCGGCGGACGCTTTACAACGTATCGGCCACCGACCCCGTACTACCCATCGACGGTCTCTCCGTATGACTACGACTCACCCGGCGTCAGCATTGATATAACAACGTCAGCGCCCGGCAAAGTCGGTGGAACGACTTCGCTCTCTCCATACCCAACCATCTCGCCCTACTGGCCAGGCAGCAGTAGCCCTCAGCCGCCGCCACCAACGTTCCGGCCAACGCCACCGCCATTCTCTGAGCACACGACGAAAATAATATACACGGACGACTTGGTCACATATCCGACCACAGTGCCTCCGACGACCACAACGGAGTACATTCCACCGACAACGACACAGGCACCCACACCACCACCTCCACCGCCCACCACTCCAGCACCTCCACCCCCGCCAACCACAACCACTCCAGCCCCAACACAGCCGCCCCCACCACCACCGACTTCACCATCCTCAACGCAGGCAATCCTGACTACCTCATCGATTTCATCATCATCTTCGTCAGAGGAGAGCTCAGAGTCAAGCACTGGTGCGACGGGAAGTGCCGGAGCATCTGGAGGAGTGGACAACTTCACCACCGGCGCTCCAGATTGCATTAAATTGGGTTGCTATAATGGAGGTACTTGTGTCACCACTTCGGAGGGCTCCAGGGTGAGTAATGGCAAACGTTCTCTCTTCCTCTTTCTCCCCTCTCCCTTTCAATATAAATTTTCGTTTCCTTTGTTCCGGACCGACCGCTGTTACCTTTACCAGCCCCCATTTGAAGTTCGTTTTTTTCCACTCCACTCTCTCACTCTCTCTCTTTCCCATCCGGAGACACACACAGCTACCCCACTCGTGAGTGATATCTATTCAATGCTTTCCACTTGAATGGTAGGTGAGCAACTGATTCTAATGTGCCCCCACTGGGCGGGGAGGACCCATTGAATAAAAATGAAGAAGGATGACGCCGTTACATAAACACCGCCTCCCCGAGGACGGCGTTGATTACAGGCACACCGCTGCACAGGCTGAACAAACAGACTAACAAAGTACTGTCTTGCACTGTCTGTCTAATAATTAACACAAAAATTACAGCGCCGCCTATGCTGGGCCGTCTGCCCTCAGAAATGATTGCCGTGTGGAGGTGGGTACCACCTCCTGGAAGGCAATGCAGGATTTATACGTGTGCAAGTGCAGTTGAGTGTGATCCTCTTGAGAGCGCTTTTCAAATTCCCCCCAGAAAGCGTGTTTAACGCTCCGCCAAGTAAGCGGAGAGGGCATGTCGCTGCAGAGCAATCAATTTCGAATTGTGACAAGGCCGATGTAGCGAATGTCAGACGTTCGACATCGTGTCGAATGTTAAACCGCTGACTTCAATATTTAATCGATGGCAATCGTTTAATTTTTATGAGCGACATTGATTAGGTGGAGCCATGAATAAACCTGCTACCAAACCTGGGTGTGAGTCAACTCGAGTGGCAGTTCTGAAATGACTTCCAAGGAGGGAACGAAGGAGTTTGAAATTAGAGATTATACCTGGAAATCGGGCGGCTTTATTAAACGGCATCCCCTGTAACTCATAAAGTGACTCGACAGTGTGTAACCAGTTCTTGACACCACGGATATTGCTCGATGTGTTTTGTCTCAACTTCTCTCAGAAAGTTCCGAAACAGAGAGTATCTGAAGCAGTACTCTGCGTCCGACAAGTTCAATTGCCCAACATCGCCTTGCAACATGTTTGTTGGATCTCCACGGGTCTACTGTATTTGTAATAATTTGTTGTATCATCTCCTCGTATCTTTTAGTGAATTAATTTTTCGTCGCATATTGGGAACTTTGTCTAGAATGCGAAGCTCCCCTCGTTCCAGGAGAGATTTCTTGGAAAACGACAGGACAGGGCATCTCTAATCAGTTAAGGAATGACATAGTCTTACCAGACGTAATTTACAGGTTAGCCTCAATATGCAGAGATCCAAAAGTCAAACTTCAAAAAGTCCAACTCGCAATTTTCGAGGACGATTAGGCGAAAACCTCCCGGATGGAAGATAAGACTGCAATGCTCCGTGGAACTACCATGTGGAACTCGTGTAATTACTTCCCTGTAAAAATTACTTCCACGGATACTGTGATTTGTCCGCAAATTCATTAGACACTGAAACTCTAGATGGTGATCCTGTTGGGAATGACTTTTTCATAAATACAGGTGTAAATGGTCAATACCAAATACACGGGTATACATGTTAGATCTATGCATCGCGACATACAAGCTCATTTACACGTGATTTCACGTGAAAACCTATAACTTCACTACCTCTCTAGACTCCGACTTGACTACGTTTTAGGAGTACAACCTCCTTAAGTTCACTGTGAATGAAAATTCGCAGTTCATGAACATGTCGCGTTCTTAATTCAAAGCAACTGTAAGGATTAAATCAGGAACACTCAAAGTCTATTTATATTTTATCTTTATTAGTTGCATTCAAAGTCGACTGTTGGTGTGGTGGCGCAGTTGGTTAAGTGCCTGTCTCTGGTTAGTGGGGTCCCCGGTTCGAATCCCAGTGAAATGAAAGTAAATACGCTTTTATCTGTTTTTCAAATCTTGTCAAGTGACCACGGCACTGGCTGGAGTGGTCGATCAGTGACAGTAGTCTGACTGTGGCCATCACAACATGGCTAACATGGTCAAAGTGTGCCGGAGAATTGACTAGCGGCCCCCTTCCCTACCCTACCTACTTATTTCAAAAGCTCCTCCTCACGTCAAACGTTCAACTACGAATGCCGTCGCGCATATTGAAAAAGTTCTTCTCCAGAAATTAAGTATGATAGAGATGCCCAACTTCTTGCACTCTTGCCGTTTACAATTTTTGACAACCATTTTATATCGTTTTCTAAAACCAAATTGACCAATCAGAGAACGGCCTTTACGTTGTTTCGGGAATAACTGTCAAAAATTCATGAATAACCGTCAGAAAGCCTCTGAAATTCGTCGTTGGACTAGGGGTCAATCAGGGGCTAGAGAAGTAAAAGTTGGGCATCAGACTTCATTTCTGGTCTTCTTGTTAGCGCTGTCAAGTCTTCGTCGTCACACAACTGAATTGACTTGGTTCGTCCACTGCTAGCTAAAATACTCGAGAAATTCAGAGTAAGCTGAGGACACGCGTGGACGAATACTAAATCACTGCTTTCTGTAGGTTGGCTAGGTGGTCCCATTTTAATAATTTGATCACGTCATAGTGTGAACTTAGGGTTTGCCACTATTTACCATTTTAAGGCAGATTGATCAAGAGGCAAGGCATTTTATGAGAAGATGTGTATGTATTTTTGATTACCTGAACTACGGCATACTACTTGTACTCACGATCAGGGAAATTATGCAGCCTACTCTAATGCGGCTGATGGCTAACCCACAAAAAACGTACTCAGTCCTCTTTACTAGCAAGTACGAAATCCTTAACTACGATCCTCCTTCACTATGCGGGGCCCCCTTAAAGCCCTAAACGCTTAATATCCTCTTTACTAGGAAGTACGAAATCCTTAACTACGATCCTCCTTCACTATGCGGGACCGTCTTAAAGCTTAATGATAGCGCGAATTTCTAAGGGCTTACATTAGACACGAAGCTAACCTGGAAGCTTAATATCCAGAAACTTGTCGCGGAGTCTGATGTAAGAAGCAAATGGGGACTGAGACCCCGCATGGCCCACTGGATATTTAATTCAATAGTCAGACCCATACTGCTATATGGCGTGGCAATTTCGTGGACTGCAGTCGAAAAGAAAGTCAACCTCACACCACTCATCAGATTGCAGATGACATGCGTAAGTATCAGCAGCGCATTAAGGACTACCACCTCCGAAGCTCTAAACGTACTCTTTAGCCTTCGTTGTTGGTAGGCAGACAGCAGCTAATACGGCGATCAGACTGAGGTCATTGCACAATTGACACTCAACGTGTCTTCAGAAGAACCGAGAGGAGGAGTGTCCAGACTCAGGTTTCTTTTTTCAGTTGTGCAGAGATCTCAGTCTTTAGAGTAATAGATATAAACTCCTCTTCGAGAAGAACTTTTCAACCGGCATCCTCCCAGATCTTACTGAACACTATACGCTTTAGGGTCCACTGCGAATCTTCACACATGGATTTAAGGTGGATACAGGTGTGGGTGCTGGCATTTATTCCAAGGGTCTAACCATACAGATAACTTTCCTATTGCCGAATCACTGTAGCGTCTTTTAGCCTGAAACTATAGCGTCACCTGGCAGCGATCAAAAATCTCTAAATCCAGTCACTGTCAACTCCAAGACTTCTGCTTAATTGCCGCCTATCTCTCAACCAGATGGACAAGTATTTTAACATCCAACTTACGTGGGCGCCGGGACACTGTGCCATTACACAGATTTGCGAAGCAGACGAACTCGCTAGAAAGGGCAGGACCTCTGTACTTTTTCTGGATGGCGATCCACGCTCCATGCCTATCGCTACTATAAAACATCTGCTAAAGCTAGAAACACATGCTCAAATGAATCGCAGATTTTCCAACTGGCACCGGATGCCTCATTACCAAACATCTCTGGCCTACGATCGAGCCTTAGCGATCGCTTTACCGGATTAGACTGAACAGGCCAAGTCTTAGAACTCCTATTGGCTTTATAACAAGACACCGCGCTAGGCCTTCCTTACAATGACTTCTGTAAAAGCAGTGGGGACGATGATGAGGAAGAAACCATTGAACACTTGCTGTGTAGTTGCAGTGCCCTTCCATCGCACAGATTCATGCTTCTGGAGGCCCACTACTTTGACAGCCTGGCTGAACTAAGCAACATAAGTCTCAGTCATCTGCTTCGCTTTAAAATCACTAATTGGTTTGCGGAACAGGTATTCATAGATCCGCGTCGTACCACAATGGGCCTATGTTGGCCCAAGTGTGGCTGCTGTCTTTCCGCACAACAATCAGCCACTACATAGATCCGGACAGAAACAAATGAGGTATTCCAGATTTGCGCTTACACCTCATTTTACTGCCATTTCAACAAGTACGGCAACTACGGTGGTAGTGCAGTCTGGACAACGAAATTGCTTGTTTGGTCTTGGGAATGTCATAGCATGGCCAAAAGATATCGGATATACGACAGGAAATATTCCTTTTTCCAAATATTGCCGTCCGCCGTATATGTGCCGAATAGAGACTGCGATGTCCATTGATGTCGTCGATACGTCCTCTTTGTGTACTCACTCAAAATTGTTGACTATTCTCAAATATACCCGTACTTACCACAAAAATGCAGGTTCTGCAAAGAAAAGAAAAAAAACGTTTAAATACGTTGGAGCATAATTATCAGGAGCAAATGTTCCATCGAAGTCTTATTTTGAACTAACTTGTCTTGCTAAGCGCCATCAGTCTCACAAGCTCAATTGGCTATAGCCACCCTCAACTGACCCACCAAAATAAATATCTGACGTGATTGACAAGAGCTCGAACTCAACAAGTGGTAAATGGGTATTCGGATGGACAGCATACAGCGGCTCGCTCAACCTACACTCGGGTGTAGACAGGACGAAATTTTGGTTAGGTGTAGACACAAGGGTTACGCGCAACCATAATAGACGTACATCGACTTAAGTCAACCATGTAATCGAGGGAAACCACAGACATGACTGTAATCACATCGCTATGTTCACACATCGTTAAGTTTCATCTTCTTAAGTTGGAGCGACATGAATCGCCATTTTCGAATGTAAATGACAGTTGGCCACTACTGTTATCATGTTTGTATAAGTTCGCAGACGCAATTATGGACACTGCACTCATACACTGCTTCGGGTTACTCTTCGTTCGGTTTTGACCTGACCATATATGCTCATTATGGTTGACCGTTTATACTAATTTTAGATTCATTCATTCAACGAATTTCCCAACAATAATTTCCCAGATATGTCATCATTCACTGCAATGTTGACTGCGAGCGAGTCAACATCAAGAAGCGGCCAACCAAAGTATATCTCGCTAGAAATAATGCCAAAAAATGATACTCACTAACACTCCTACGCTTACTCTCAATATTTACCACTCCATTCAAACAAATCGTGCACAAAACGTCAAAGCTCATGTCCAACTGTTGAACGCTCGTGCCATGTCCTAAAGTCAAAATTCTCCGACACGGTGTGGGTTTGGACATGGATTTTTGTGCCTAAACTAGATTGGACATGGATTTTTGTGCCTAAACTAGATTTTTTCAAAACATGTTCATGAACTTTGCACGGTTCATGTCCAGTGGAGACGACGTGTTACATCGAATTGAGATAAAATTGCCACAACCGAGAGCATTCCAAATTGACTAAATTCGGTTCGGAAAAGCGATTATTGGCTGTGACGATGCAGGTAATCAAAAAAGTGTTAGTTCACCATGCCAAGCATCAGCAGGAGACCCCCTGGAAAACCTCATCTGTCCAGTCTTCCCTTTAGGTATGTCAGTAGCTTGTGCTTGACTATGTAAAACACGTTGACTCAGCTTCGGTACAGAATTTGTTTGGGGATAGCCCTACGGCAGAGCTAAACATTTCACGTGAATTTGTGTCGCAAGGCGGAGCATTTAGGCTGAGATGGCTGCACGTTTATATGGGATGTACCTACATTCCCACTGTCGAATCCGTCTCTGACTAATTAAGTGCGTGTTTATTTAGGGGCAACAGCCGAGAATGTGGAGCCATGTAACCGTTCAAAATATGAGTCTGTAGTAGACAGAAGACAGGGGCACACGCGCATTTAAAAAAAATCCTCAACCAACATGGACTGTGGCTGGCGCCAGAGCCAGAACGCCAGACCCCAGAATTCTTGATCATTACCCATTCTATCATGTTCGAAGTTGTCCAAAGGAAAAGATGGCACATCCTTGTCAACAGCACTAAGCCGCTTTTACTTGAACAAGTTCGACTGGCATTTAATTGGTCGTTCATTAGTGAACTGGAGCTACTTCAACGGAAGCGCTGAAAGTGTTGGGCATAGGATTCTCCTTAAATGGCAATGATTTCGTTCCTATTTCGAACTAACTAATTTTATTTTCCATCAATTCTTCGGCACTAGATCTTCCACTCAAGCATGACTTTACTATTGTGACCTTAAACAATGGCAGAGAGTATTACAAAAATCCAAAAAACAAACCCACACTCGCACGTTCTCCGACAACGAATTCATTTCGGAATTAGTTTGAATTTTTCAATCCAATTCCAAGAAACCAAATCATCAGTTCGCTGCCAAGCCAGGCCTCCGACCTCCAGTCGAATTTGAAGACTCTCATTCAATTCACGAACGAATGTGTGAATCGAGTTCTCGTTTGATTGCAAAAACAGACAACATGCAGCATGCCCACCTCCATCATCTAGCCGTCCTCCGAGGCCCTTTGAGAACAGATGAGAACAAAACTCAAGTGAAATCCTGAAAGCGAAACATTCAGACTTCAATTTCAATTTCAAAGAGAAACTGGAACAGTCTGCATAATAATTCATGGCGAAAGTTTGCACGTCAATTACGACTACAGTTTTTCGATGGCAACCGGAACCCGTTTAGGGCTAAGATTCACAACAGATATGCATGCAATCTCGGACAATCGGTCAGCAAGCAGTGGCAGTAGGTAATTCTGTCCATGTCAGTTGGGCTGTCTGTGTTTTTGGAAAATCCAAAGAGCGAGGAATCGGTGTGTTACATCGTGGTTGGGGGATGTGTGAATAGGGAGTGGGGTTGCAATTGAACCTCAAAATTCTTAAAACCTTGAATGGAGCCGTATTCAGAGATGGAAAATTCTTCGGAAACTAGTCACATTCATTCGGTGATTTCGATTAGTTAATGGCTGCTTTTAATCCCAGCCTCTGCACGAGCATGATTGCACCCGGATTAGAAGAAGTAGAGTGTATTGCAAGTAAAGCTAATCAATGAATTGCTTTGGATGACTCCATTTCCTCCGAAGGATCTCTCGACTTGCCTGCAAACCTGAAGGCCTTGCATTTTTTCAAACTTTCAACACACATTTCCACCCAGATCCTTTGGGTGGTTAAGGAACTTGCATTTGCCTCCCGATGACTGAAGCCAATTCCTAGAAATCCTTGCGTTCTCCACCTAAAGCAGACTGTATAAACATTGATGGGATTGATAATCTGCCAGCACGCTGCTTGACTTTCATTTAGTGACGTTCTCTTAGGTCTGCTCCTTTTCAAAGGGACAGGCTTCTTTCGACCAGGCTCTTAGCTTAACGACATGACTACACATATGTGACTGCCATGTGACATGGATTCCATAGGTTTATCGACTCAATCGCCCTTTTGACAACATGCTTAACCCATTAACCATCGGCATCGAGAACAGGAACACTCTGCTTGTTCGCATTTAAAAACAAATCCAAAGATACCTGCCACGCAGTTCCGTTTTCCCAGACTTCACCCGAACATCAATCTCCAGCAGCTCACGTCTCACTGTGTGCCAATGCCACTTGACTTTCATTCAATTAACCGCCCTGGTATTTGTAATCGCCTTATTACGGTTCCCTAATGTTGACACACAAACTGCAGCCTGTCAGGTCCCCCAAGCCACAACAGATATTTGCCCAGTCCATCCACAAATGCTTCGTTGCTGAATCCACCTCGACACAGATCAGACGTAATGCAAGCACCTCGCCATGCAGCCGCAGCCGCTGCCGCTACCGCTGCCGAGTGAAGAGCGGAAGGGAGGAGTTAGAATTCAAGTTTGCATAATTATAGCTCGCATCGCAATGGACACTGCTCCCGTGCAACCTGGAAGCACACACTTCCGTTGAAGGGGTGGCAGTCCCACATGTGCGAATGGATTGTGCAAGGAGCACGCAGGTTCACCGAAGCCACTCCGGTTCAGTTGAGTTCAAATTCGAAGGCAATGACAAAATATTGATTTTCCTCACTCGCTGCAATGATATGCGGGAACTTTTCGCAAGAACCTCATTGCGACGGGATTCTCTGGAAGCCAGACTGTCGGGGAGCTGACTCCTCGTTCTCGTATATCCTCATTAAAAGCGATGGGATCTTGCAGAGAGACCTCGTATCATCAGCCTTCCCAGGTCCCATC
This sequence comes from Eristalis tenax, assembly GCA_905231855.2. Taxonomy (NCBI): domain Eukaryota; kingdom Metazoa; phylum Arthropoda; class Insecta; order Diptera; family Syrphidae; genus Eristalis; species Eristalis tenax. The sequence goes on from HG993125.1 coordinate 94,217,784, forward strand.
ATCATCACCATTCCGTCGTCATTGGCATCATCGTAGCCGTCGTCGACGACGACGTCAAACTTCCCCATTTGCAACTTGATTCCATGCAAGCTAATTTGCATGCAGCGGGACCCTCAGCCCGGCTTTAATATGCTCCTCAATGAGCGCTCCCCTGCAGGCTCTCTCCGTTGCATCCACCGCCGCGCCGCGCCGACATTCCACTGCGAATATATTTCATGCGATAACATTTACTTTTCCATCAAAGTTGAGACAAACGTTGGCGAGGGTGTGGCGAGGTAGGTGGTGGTATGGCGGTGTGTTTTCGCCCCAACTGTTTTCTGCTATGTTTGCGCAATGGGGGGCGCTCACGGGGACATGATCGTGCGACTGTTATTAAATACCGTAACGAAGTATAGACAAATTAAAGTCGAGCACTAGTTTTGTCCTGCAGCTTTTTTTAATTTGTTCCTGTCACCTCTTCGTCTGTTGTCTCATAAATCGTTGATGGTCCTTTGGTGGGGATTGTGGCTGGTGTTAGAAGCGGTTTCCACAGTTCTTATGAGATTGAGAGTAATTGCTGACACTCTGCTGACTGCTGACTCTCCATAAGTGAGTGAGTATAACGCCTTGTGATGTACAATGCTCTTCAATTATACTAATTTTGATTGAGTCGAGGGAGCGAGTGGGGTTTTAATTCAAGGCATTGGAGAATCTACGCGCTTTCGTTATATTTAAAGATTTCAAAACTGACCTTCGCGAATACTTAAATATGCTTGGAATAACACCGTGGACATGCAAATTTAATGGCTGCCCAAGTTCTACAAATGAATACACTCGTTTCTTTCGCCTAAGAAGGTGCATGTTAATATAAAATAGTATGTTACGGCGGCTTAATTTAATTGAGTCTAATTATGAACGTTTCATAAGCCGGAAGAAACTAGTAATGTATGGGTTGAGTTGTACTATGGGTTGAGTTATACATCAAGGTGGTTATGGCTCAAGGTTCTATGTCCTCCAACGGCTACGATTGATAAACCTTTTTGTTTCTTCTGCGGAATGCTGTGATAAACAGGAAGAAGGAGGAACCAACTATTGAAAGTAAAACGACCTAGAAAGCAACTGCCTACTATGCTACGACCGCTACTAGTAGTAATAATAATATGAGTAGTGCTACAGCCCGTAGAGGGGGCCTAGCTTCTCACCAACCACTCGTGTTGTCGGTACTATTCCTTTCTCACGAGTGGAGGGGGCCGAACTCTCTCTCTCTCTCTCTCGAGTTTGAGAAGCTTTTTTCTAGACAGTATTCTTTGAGCACTGTCAGTGACTCGAATGAGGTGAAGCCGTGAACATTTTTTTTTTTTGTTTTGTCGTAGCAGGCATCGAACGCAGGCAGCCAAGTTCAAGAGCGTATGAGTCGACACACAGACCCGCAACAACCATTAAATTGTTATTAAATGGTAGTTGAAAGGATGTGATTGGTGCGTTGCAATGGATGTGTTCACACATCGACTTATGAAGAGCAGAAGAAATGCAAAATTTTGGTATTATTGTCGGTTTATTGTTTACTTTTTATGTCCTACAACGTCTAGTGCTTACATCGGGTTGTTTAATTCCAAATTTGGTCCTTTTCGGATAGGTAGATGGTGTTTTAGCCGATTTAGCCTCGATGGTGATAGCTGCCGCTGCTCTGGTAGAATGCATGCAGTTCGTTGTTGGAAGTCGCTGGAAAATTCTGCTCATTTAGCAGATTTAGCGCGTTGAGATAGCGTTGTCCGGGGATTGTGTTTCTCAGGTTCATGATTTCCTCGTTAGGATGGTTGTTGATTTGTAGTAGCTGCTTTCTAAAGAGTAAAGAGTGTCAACATGTACTGTTGTGGGGGATTGATGTGTGCTTGGTCGTAAAGCCTATTGGTGCCTTTGACGGTCCCTGTCGAAGGTGAGTCCGGTACATATCCGCAGTATTTTTCTTGAATGCTGGTCTTAGAGATGGTGTGCCATATTGGGCAGCCGTGTATTAAGATCGGACGTATAAGCTGCTTGTAGAGCAGCAGTTTTGTCCTCTGGCTTAATCCATTTTGCTTGCGCATCAAGGGATAGATTCGATGGACGCCTGGGTTGGCCTTCTTAAGGGTCAGTTTCGAATGACTGTTGAACTTCAACCTTTCCAAGGTACTTGACCCGAAATCTCAGTAGCGTTAGGGAGCATTATCTTTATGCTCCGACATTTGGCTTCTGATCTGCATCCACCTCTGGAAGGTCTTAAGCACATAGACAGATTTCCCAGAGTTGATACGAATATCCCATTTGGTATAGAAGTCAAATTTGTTCGCTGTTTGAAATTCGACCCTTCTCGTGGCAATTTTTTGTGCCATCGAGCTGGCATAAGTCAGCGAGTCATCTGCAAATAGACAGCAGTTCACTGAATCGGTTGGGTGTGGTTGATCTGGCGTGCAGATGTGGAAAAGCCACGGTCCCAGCTTTGATCCTTGTGCAACTACCGCTTTGGTGTTCCGCTCTGTTGACTTGCTGCCTTCAATTGAAACGTAGAATCTTCTGGAATGTTGGTTGAATCAGAATCTTCTGATCAGGTTGGAGGAGAATTCAATCTGGCTCAGCTTGTAGATGAGTGCTTCAATAATAAATTCAGAAGTGCACACAGAAAATAATGGTTGGAAGCATTTTTTTATGCACAAGCCGGGTAACATAAGCGCACCGCACACAACGGACAAGAATACAAAAAAGAGAAGAAAAGTGAGAACACTCACTCCAATGATGGTACGATTTATGTACCCATCACTTCCCTTGCCTTACACAAGGAAATGCGACGGAATCCAATGGAATTGGATCGTGTAAAAACTGCCTCGACTGGGACTCAGAGTTGATCTGGCCACACATGAAGAAAGCTTAACTTTAGATACACAGTCGACTCTCGATAATTCGACCGAGGGACCTTACAAACAATTCGAATTAACGACAGTTCGAATTATCAAAAAATTGTCGAGTTGGACCGAAGGACGAAAATGAAATAAGTCCATACAGTGATATTTTTGTATTAATAACTTCCAGCGTACTTGGTCAACAACAATGTCTATGACAGCCGGGCCGATAATACGACGTCGTCCACTCTGACGTGACGGCCGGAATTGGTTCTACTTCGTCTTCATTGTTGTTGCTTGAACTGGAAGTCGCCAATTCGGGGCACCACAGACTTCTACATTAACGTCAAAATGTACGAAATCACCGAAAGTTACAGATTCACCAAAGTAAGGAAGAAGGCTCCATCCATTCCCACTTTTTTACTTACGTTGTTCCCGTCGCATACGTCACAATCGAATGGGGTTCAAAAATAAAAACAAAAACGACAACAAATTCGAATTACTAAGAGGAAACCAGCTACTAATTTCGAATTACAGCGTGTTTGCTGTCAGCCCGACTGAGCTAATTGTTTCGAATTAAGGAGCGTATAGCAAAGCACATAGGTTTTTCCAAGAGACATAACTGATTGTTCGTATTATAGCGAAATTTCAAATTATCGAGAGCCGACTGTAGTTTGTTTAAGTTGTTATTCAATAACGTTTATGTGTAGTTTCAATGGGATCAACTTAAGAATGCCTTTCTGCATTTCTTTCCTTCCAGTTTCTGCAGGTCATCGACATTTTATCGCCATCAAAACTGTTTAAATGACACATGGCAGCTGGTTAAAAGTCGGCGATGAAGACAAATCGGACTGTCTTTAAAACCATTTAAAGCTGCCGAGATGTGATAACTTTTCAGTGGATGTCATTTCGTCTATAAATAACAACAACAAATGCTAATTTATGACACTCCATTAATTCTGCCATAAAGCGTTTACCTAACCAAGTGCAAATGGGAAAAAAAAACCCGTCTGTCCCAGATTAGGTTCCTGTTTTTTTTTTTAGTTTTCAACTAACATGTGAAAACTGGAACGTTAGGAACTTTTAACTATTTTTTCGTTAAGTTGGCAACCGTGCAAATGGAGCATCAATCAATACAACTTGTTTTTATTTTTTTTTTATTTTTTAGTTGACAGTTTTGGGAGGCATTTTGTTACATCATCAAATTCATCTGGTCAATATTTTATGAACGGGACACGGGATTTTGCATTTTTTTCCAGAAGGGAAACAGAAAATGTAACTTTTAACCCTTCTCTGGTGTCCAGCGGGATGCACAAACTAATTTTTTCTGAATATTTTTCAAACTGCGAATAGAGCGGTGGCCCCATTCCAGGTTATCTCACAAAACATCAGTAGGCGTTTCATTGTGGGTCAGTTTCAAGTGTGCGTGCAATGCAACCCTGTCTATAGGAAAGCCAAAGTCAATTCGGATTTTCTGGACCCGAGCGAGGGTGGTAACAATGTTTCTGCACGGATGGCTAGGGTCTCTTTGGTGGTTTTTTTAGTCACAGTCCAAGTCTACTGAGTTTGCTCTAGTTTCTGTCCTGAAAATGACACTTTCACACTTTTAACGTTGATCATTCAGTCGTCTCAAAATGTCCGAATTGTAGCAAAGTCACGTTGCAGCAATTGATCGCCTCAACTCTACCATTGACTGTGACTTGTGTCTCAAGTACAGTGCATCAGGGAATGATGAACAGGTCGCCAAAGATTCCATTCTCTTGTATATACTTCAACAAAAACAGCTGAACACTCTGCCATTTCAAAACATTAAAAAATATTCAAACCCCGTACCTTCCCAAAACCCCATCCACCATCTCACCGTTCCATCTGAGACGTTTTTCCATCTTCAATAATACTTATCGTCTTGATTTGTTTCTGTTTTTCAGTGTGTATGCCGATTCGATCGTCAAGGGCCACTGTGTGAGAGTCCGATTGTCATAAAGAATGCCGCATTCTCTGGGGACTCGTACGTAAGTCATCGCATCCACAAGGACAAACCAATCCACGACAGCCTCGATTCGGTGCTGCCGATGCATGTGCAGTTGAAAGTGCGAACACGTGCAACAAATGGTCTCATTATGCTGGCCGCAGCACAGGGCACCAAAGGCGGTCACTACATGGCCCTCTTCCTGCAGAAGGGATTGTTGCAATTCCAATTCTCGTGCGGCCTACAAACGATGCTGCTGAGTGAACTCGAAACACCCGTAAACACTGGCAATGAAATCACAATTAGAGCTGAGTAAGTTTCACTTGGGTTTCGGGTTGGGGATACATGGGATACAGATGGGGCAGTGGGTGATTCCAATTACATAAGCTCGCCATAAATCATGAGCACAATGCATTCGGGTATGTAGTCCTTCAACGGGGAGCCACTGTCAGGACAATGAACGGTGAAGGAGGAAAAAAAGCACAGGAAAGCTCCAACGCTCGTAAATCGATTGCGTGGACCTGCAGACGTAGAGCATGTCCTGCCACGGACCGGTCGAATTTACGTTCTTCATATCATCAACCGTGTATTTAATGGCCCGGTCGCTGGAGCCGGACGAACGGGCCCTGACGTGGAGGTGCGGCCATTAAAGCCCATTAAATTGGGGCTTCTGCCTTGGTTAGCACTTTGCAGGGTACCTCCACTGACCGAGGGGAGAGGAGCAGCCTTTTTCGTTACTATTTATCGCTCGTTAGATTTCTATTGATGCTCGTTTAAGAGGAAAATTAGTGCGGGTCAATAATGTCCATAAACAAGAAGGGACGGTACGGGCCCTGTACACGGATCCGGCAGCGACCACAGCCACCACTCCATCAACAGCAGTGTCGGAAGCAATAATACACCGGTTATGGTTAAAAATAAAAGAGGTCATTTTCAAATTTGTATTTACAGCCGCTGGTGGGTGGAGGTCGCCACCCATCCTGGGGGAAAAGGTTGAATCGATATCCCGGCCGAACGAAAGATGTCAGAGAAGAACGCGTGACATTTATTACCAGCATCTGGGGGAGTAGGGGGGCGAACAAGTTTGTTTGAGTTTAAGTTGGTTAGTTAATCAACGAGTGCTATGGTGCACAATGAAGCGCAATTTTAGTTGATTTTTCGACGGAAATAAAAGGAGTTTGTTGAAAATCGATTCTGCATTCTGAGCGCAAGTTTTGTGTGTTCTTTAAAGTTGCAGTGGGAGCAAATGAACTGCGCTTTTGAAATTTCGGAACGATGCTCTGTGTGTGGACGTGAAAATTTCGTAGATCTAAATATTTAAAGTGAATTCCTTAGTTTTTGAAGCGAAAATCTGATTAATACATGATACACTAACTTTGTTTGTGGGCAATCCTCTTCTCCGATTAGGTATTCAATTGGTGAATCAAATAATTATGCAAAAAGAATAGGCAAAATTAGAAATCCATTCATCTATCCCATAAACGTGTGGGTGAAACGAAAAGTACAATTGAGCTCAAATCATCTCAATCCACTATCAAATTGAGTATTAGGAGGGTTTACTTGGTCAAATATGTCCGACAAACTTACTCGATGGATTCAGTTCTGACAACCAAGCTGCCACTACAGTCCGCTGACCAACAAGTGTCCGCTCAATCATAGTTGGTTGCGGTCCCTTTCCAATTGAGCACGCCATTCGGCATTCGCTCTACCTGACAAGACCATCTCAATCGTTGGATCTTCCCCCCTTCTGGCTAAGTCGATGTCGGCGAACAGCTCTTACGGTCATTGTTTACCATTGCCTTCCTCAGCCCAAAGCAGAACGATTCGCCATGAACTTCTGATCAACATGATTCCAAAGAGAGATCTGCAGGCAACTTGATCCTCTGCCATCGACTCTTACTCATCAGATGCTATGTCAAAGCTTAACCAGGCGAGCGTTTGGACTTGGTCTAACCACCTCCCCATGGGTCTGCCAAGCGGTCGTCTACGTGATAGAATCCCATTCAACGCCCGCATGGTGATATACGTGTCACGTGACCGAACAAAATTGAGTTCTTCGCATACTTTCGTGTTTCTCACCCTATCCCGGCGAGTAATTCTAACAACAGCACGAGGAAATCTCATCTCAGCAAAAGCAGCCATTGGCGAGATTAATTCGTTTGATTTCTGCGGTTCTTAGGTACACTAAGCCATTGACTACCGCAAATTCATATCCGTCTACTGTGACGTTCTGTCCGAGACGTCAGTGTTCAGTGCCCTTTCTCGTTGAAAGCATACACTTGGCCTTGCTCTCATTTTGCGTAAAACCCATCATCGCGGCCTAGTTGCGTTAGAACATTACCAAGTCAGTCGACTTCAGTCTAAAGGAAGTAGATATCAGTCCGCCTTTACGACATTTTTTGCATGGGCCTACCTACACTCATGTAAGATCAATTACATCTCAAGTCATGAATTGTGAAAATTGCTTGAGGCCACTAGAAATTCATGGGCAAGGGGATACGGTCAAAATTTGCCAGAAGTACATGGCGAAATTTGTGACATGTACTCTGAAAAATAAGAAACAAAGACGCTTCTGGACGTTCGTACGCTTATATCTTTTAAACTAGACAACAGATTTTAATGCGGTTTTCATCAATAGATAGAGTGAGTCAAGAGGAAGGTTTATATGTGGGGTTTGGGACGAAGCCTAAGCGACTGATCCCGATAATTATGAATTTCAGCATTATTTCAGAACAACTTTCCTAACGATTTTTGCTGTAGTCGAGTGAACCTGGTTTTCAACCACCATGTTTCTCTAATTAGCGCGATTTCCGGCGCCGCACAGCATTGGAATTCTCTTAAAATATGCCCTGTTGGTTGTTGTATTTTTAGTCAAAGTCTTTTTCAAGAGAGAACATTTTAAGTAAGACTTCTATCCCAGTTGCTGTTGATACAAGTTATTGTCTGTCAGATTCAGATGTCATCAAGATCTGATGCGTGCAAAATGGCTTCGTTTAACTTACTTGTTGCGCAAACGTTCACTTGCCGAATACAAAATCGTACGCATCAGATACCGTGTCCTTTTTGGTCACCGACTATGTATCCTACGATTAGGATAGTGGCCAGAGGCCACTAGCCAGAGGCCACCGAGTTCAATAAGATGAATGAGGCGACCCAGTTAATAAGAAATTCAAATACCTTCGTCTCATAATTCCAGTAAGAATTAAGGTTTTTTCAATGGATAGTCCGATAAACAGAAACCAACAATAATCCAGGCAAAAGGTAAAGCAAAGGAAGAAAATCTCAGCAAACGCAAGAAAATAAAATTGAATGCTTTCATGAGATCCTCAACAATGTGTGTAGCATTAAGAGACTCTCTCTCTCGATCTGCCTCTTCATGCTCTAACCAAGTCAAGGTTATATTAGCACATTTATTCAGATGGTCTTTGACACACACACACACACACACAGGACGCAACAAAGCCCTCACCTCAAAAGGATCTCCCTTTCGATCCCATCATCCACAATGAAGACTTGTTTACTTTCAACTATGCTATATGCTTCCCTCGTTAAAGGTGAAGAGAGTTGCCTTTTACAACAATCAAGGATATCCATTAGGCAAGCCAACAAAAGCAGAAAGCATTATGCACGCAATACGCCCGCATGGAACGAAATTACTTTTGCGATGACAATATGAAGCCAAGGGACTGAGTGGCTGGTGAATGTCCTTGCAAAAGCAATCGAACCATGAAGCAATTTCAAAACGCAAAATGAATCCAAGAATATGATATCCGACCGTCCACTCTGGATTGAGTGTTGAAACTTAATCAAATTTTTGCTACGAGCAACGTTTCCCATAAACAGAATAGACTGTGCTGCTATCTCTGTGTGCGTGTGTGCAGTAAAGTGCACATCATATTGAATCTTTAATAACAAGTGCCCCTGCTCGTGCTCACTCCTTCTCCTCGTTTCCAAGGATAACAATAAAAGCGAATGATGCGGTAAAATAAAAAGTTTTCCCTCAAGCACGATAGATGCTGAAAATTGCACGAGAAAACATTTATTTTGCGCGATATTGTGTGGTTTGTTGTTTGATTGATGTGAATTTTATGGAATTATGTGGGCTCGCAGCATTTTGAACAAACGACATCCAGGTCTTTGTTTTCCGGAAACAGTAGGATTGGTGGGATTTAATTTTATTTGATTTATGCGGGCGTACAATACATTAACCGGCTTACTGCCTAATTGGCAAATATTAATTGGCAGCTATCGCAATCAAGTTAATTGGTTTAGGACGGGGATTCGTGGAAAATTAAGTAATCGGTGACGTCCATCGAATTATCACAAAATTATTTTAGCAAACTTCATTCTCTGAATTGATCTCTGACTGATGTCAAAAAGGATTCAATGGCATTTGCGGAAAAATTTGAATCAATTCCTGGTAATCCTGCTCCGACAATGTGGTACTGATTCGGAGACTTGTGAGCAGTCAGACTCCTAACTTAACCAAATTTCATGCCATATTTCGATTCCGAAACCTCTAAATCACTTGTCACCAGAATCTAGTCGGTCTGTGACTGTTCTGAGACCGTTGTGACCAGATGACTTATTTAGCATCATCCTGGAGAAGATCGTGCAGGACTCCCACATGATCGTCCAGAAGTTCGTAAAGCATTGACATTGACGTGATTGGCAGAACACAGCGAGCTGTCAATGAGGCGATTTCTGTGATTGGGTCTAGCGGTCAGGGAAGACAAAACGAAGTATACGCTGTCTTGCTCCGACAATGTATATGCTGTCATGATGGTCAATATGCTGTCCTCAAGGAAGGAAATACAACATCGACCTATAGGACAGGGCGTCACAATGGGCAGCTATAACTTCAAGGTAGTCAAGGACTTCGTCTACCTCGGCTTCGCAGTAAATAGTACGAACGACGTCAGTACCAAGATCAAACGCAGAGTAACTCTTGCCAAGCGCCGTTTCTATGGGCTCAAGAGGCAATTGAGTAGTAGAGCCATCTCTCGAAGGTCCAAGTTGACTTGATATAAGACCTTGATCTTCCCAGTCCTGCTGTACAGCGCGGAGGGATGGACAATCTCAAAAGCGGATGAGGAAGTCCTTGATCTTTTCGAGAGAGAAAAGTTCTGCTTGCGAACTGTGGCCATGCTTGCGCTGACCGTCTTTGGAGGAAAAGATTCAACCACAAACTGTACGGACACGAGCCTAGTCAGATGTCTACGGATCCAGAATAGCACATCATTCAAATGACTGCCTCGGCTATGATGGTCGGTCGATTTGTTAAAGACTCTGGCGGATCAATAGCGTCTGAAATGTTGCCCCACACGAATGTCTAAAGTGATTGCATTGTTGGCATATACCAAGGAGGTGAGGAGCTCGGAGAAAATAATCAGGTCGCAGGATTGCCTGGGGATGACCCAGTCGTTCACAATTTCCAGCGTTGCGTTGCCTGCATGGCTGTAAATAGAGGCATCTTTCTGGAACCACAGCTCTTTTTGAGCCTTGGACCACAGAAAGTGGGTTGACATGGCTGTGTACCTGTCACCATTGACGGCAACGCTGTGTCCTTACTCATTTCGAAAGAAAATAAGGTCCGTGAAGGCACTGTTCTAGAAAGCCGACCAAACAGTAAATTTTTGTGGATGCATCTTTGCGGACACTTGTGGATTGTGTCCGCTCAAATAAGGGCAATTCTCTGAATATATCTGCTGAGCCAAAAACAGGCCTTGTCCAAGATGATTTCTGACCCAAATCCGGATCTCCGGACAACATTTGCAGCTCCCAATAAGCGAACTCACGGCGTCGTATGTGGTCGTTCGGTTTCAATTCTTATACGTATGTAGACTCTAGTCAAACTACCTTGGGACTTTGGATATGACCAATTCATCTAATCGGCGCCGAATCGTATCTAATTTCTGGGTCTTTCCTCTTTCCTTCGATGACAGTGATTTTTTCATTTCGCACCAATCTCTGTCTGCTTGGGAGCTGGGTCCTAGAAGCATTGGATTCCATTTTAATGTTCTTATCCCGCTGTCAAGATCGGGAGTCAAACACATGGCTGGTCGTTAATCTTGGAACGAATATGGAAAGTTGAGAGTGCTGAGCTGACGGATAGAGCATTCACCACATTCACACCAACGTTTATTTGGTGGATAACAGACTTTAATTGAATGGTTCGGAACGTAATTTCTAATCGACAGAGGAAGAGATTCGTCAAGGGCCTCAGAAATATCAAGTGCAACAATCTTGCTTTCGCCTAAAATGATTGGATCCACTTTTCGGCGAGATATGCATTCAAATCAGTAGTGGAGCTAGTACACACTGTCGGTCAATTCCAATCTTCCATGAGTTGAGATATTTCATAAGCTGACGATTTATAAGCGTATCGCCTTAGATAGAATGGGTGTGGTATGTGTCGGTACGAGAAGTCTGAACAATCAATTTAGCCAGTCGCGTCAATCTATTGAAAATGAAAAAACTGCGCAGTGACTTTTCATCCCTGCCCTTGTTTATTCGTTTTGAATTTATGGAGACTCGAAATCGACAATCAACACCCTAGTGCTGCCAGCTCAAATGCCGATTTGCGATGGACATCTCTTCCCAAGCTTGACACACATTCCAATTATGATGTGGAATTCCAATTTGAAATGATGAAAAGTTTTTCTAATGGCGCACTTTTAGCGGAAAACAGCATTCAGTCAACCGATAGGTGCAACATGTTCGTCCGTTCATTGGTTTTAGCTTGAATTGAAGTTAAAAAGCATTTCGGAGAAGAGCGCCACAGACAAACAATTTATTGGAACAAGTTCAGATTATGGTGACGATAGGCCACCAATTGAATATACCCTCTTTCAGTTTTTTGACAGCCGATTTGTTTTCACAAAAATCGTTTATGAATATTTACCTAGCACAATGGTTCCCTTCTAGTACAAAATAAAAATGAATCACTCTACCAGAGCATATTCATTGAGTGTATCTATGGCAATTATAAATTGCCAACCTCAGTGGACGTCACATAAATCATCATGGAGCATAACTTCATTCATCATGCCATCGCCGAACACACCCGCCACCGTCGTCTGTTCGAAATTTATTGACTTATGCAACATCATTGCCTCCTTGCACTAACATCAACTGTATCTCTATATATTCACAGATTGGACTTTAGCCGCAATTACACCCATTGTAACGCCTCACTGCTAGTCAATGACACATTGGCCATGTCCGGTGATCAGCCAACATGGCTTAAATTACTGCCACCAAGAATGCACACGCCCGATGTCATCCTAAACACATGGTTGCACTTGGGCGGAGCACCGCAAGCACCTATCGGTCTTATTATCGAACTGCCACCAGCACAAAGTGGTACAGGATTCACAGGATGTTTACATTCGCTACGTATCAATGGTGATGGTCGTGATATATTCGGGTGAGTATTGCACAGAAAGCAATTTCTTTTTTCTTTAAATTTAATTCGTTTCTTTGGAACATACTCTCGTGTGTGTGATGGCAAGTTCTTGTTCAGATGTACGTACTTCTTTTTATACATAAACACATGCGCTGCCGGTGGTGGAATTGGATGGGAGAAGACATTTTAAATTCGTATTATTGCAGCTATACAGAGCCTTGGATTTCCTGAAAAGACGTAATGTTGTTCGGAAAAGTTTAATATGGGGAGCGAGTTCCTTTGCCGTTGACGTTTAAAGTGGAGCAGGGTCTTATTCTTATACACATGCTGTCTTTTGAAACAGTGGGCCCAAAGAGGGCTCGACGAAAGAATCCAATGGAATGGAGTTGGAAAAAGTAAGAGGGGTTAGGCCATCCATGCACTATAATACAGTGAAGGCTCCCATAGGCGGACAGCGAGACGGCCGCAGCACTTTTGTCCGGCTAAGGGAGTTGTGCGTACATGGGAAAAATACACATTGTTTCATCTCATCTCAATTTAATCGTAAAAAAATATATGCACACAAACTAAACAAAACATCACGTTTCCACCGAAGGAAATCGCGAGACTTTATCAAATTTCTCCCAATCTGGTACACTTCGAAATCACTTGATTTCATTGACGTCAATTTGAAGCCCCCTTGAGTTCATCCGTCCGTGAGAGGCTGTCCAAGTGAACAAGTCTACAGCGTGAACTTCAGTTTATTTTTGGTCTTTTTGGAGTTATTTTTCCCATTTTATCTCCGTCTAGCTTCTGGTGGTCTCACGCCATTATTTTCTGTCAGCAGACAGCTGTTTCTCCGATCATTAAAAAATTGAGAGTTAATCAAATTTGTTTTGAGAGCCAATGATTTGAAAATTGAGAGCTAATGACATTTCATTCAGTACCCTTGTCTTTGTAGTTCTTTTGCTGAAACAACTGTTGTCCGCCTAAGAGAATTGAATTTTTTCACTTTTTTATGTTATATGAAAATTAATTATAATGTAAGCGTAAGAAATACAAATTTCAAGTATCAATATGAGAATGGCGTAGATTCGTGGATTTTAGTGGAAACAAATGGCGACAGATTGACAAATTTGACCATGATCCATTTATTGTGTTGCGGAGGGTGTTCAAAAGTTGACTCGTATATTTAAGAGCATATCCTTATATGTATTGTTATATGGACTTCCGTGAATAAAAATGTTATGAACTGGAACTATTTCATCTCAATTTAATTCTTAAGTATAAACACAGCCTAATCATGAACAATAATTGACAAAATGTCTCAAACAATTGATTCCTCTCTACACCCTAATTTAATGAATTCTGAAAACTCATAAATTCAAATTTGGTAATTTGATAAGAACAATGAGAAGATATTGCAATTAGTGCAAAGTTAATTTTTATCAATAATTTTGTAAAAAGTAAAATGAGTAAATGGCTAGAAGGTATCATATGCCTTAAAACAAAAGAAATATGGCCATCCCTTAATCGCAAACGATCGCTCAATCTGCTTAGACTCAGCAGATCTTCATTCAGGAAGCTCACCGGCAGCATGACACTGCACGCAATTGGCACTCATTTCCGAAGGTTGGGTGTCCCATATAATGACAAAGCTGAATGCATGAAGAGAAAGTTGAAAGCATAGACCACTTACTCTGATCGTGTAGCACTGCCAAGTCGTAGGTACTTACACCTAGGGGCCTACTACTTCAGTAACCTGAAAGAGCTAAAAAGCCTCATATTAGCCAGCTAAGCCGCTTCGTTGAAACCACCAATTGGTTTTGATTACTAGGCGAAATGAATCCCCGTGGTATTGCAACGGGCCTACTTTGGCCTAAGTGTGACTGCCTTCTACAGTCAGCCACTACAACCTAACAGAACATAAAATGAACCTTTTTTCAAAAGTGATTCATGCAAAATTTTCAATAATGTTGTTATTATTAGATATCTGTACGCATAATCCGTGTGAATGCATTTTTCAGATACAAAAATGCGCACACTATTTAGTGCATTAATTTTGTCCTAGTATTGCAGACTATAACTTGCTCAAATGGGAGATTAATAAGCTTTGGTCATTCCTTTACCGCTCCATGCAGTGTTGAAAATTTAGCACCAAAATTTGAAATAATGTCTAAGTAAAGAGCGAATATTCAAATAAGAACTCTGGTACACCCCTCTGCTAGGTTGGGGAAGTATATCAGCTGTTCGCCAGCTGCTCTCAAGAGCTCACACGTATTCACAGACAGGCGACAAAAATCGTATAAAAAACGCTGTCAGGTGAAATCAAGGGTCAAGAGAGGTAGAAGATGAATATCTCTATCCTCCATTATCTCTGCATTGATTAGCTGGGTCCTTTGAACCGCGTTGTTCGGAAAAAAGCTGAAAAACCAAAAATCCGGTGTAAAACCAAGAGCTCAGTCAAGGTAGGGATTCAACATTAGCTCTTACACTTATAGTAATAAATATATAACAGGCTACAGCCCGTAGAGTGCTTGGAACTAGCTTCCCAGCAACCGCTCGTGTTGTGCCGTGTTACTATTCTAGCACGAGTGGACCTACATTTTTATGCCGACTCCGAACAACTAAGTTTGAGAAGCTTTATCTATACAGTATATTCTTTGAGCATTGTTCGTGATATTTGCATTGCAGTGCAGATTCCTTTGCACATACCGGGAATCGAACCTGGGTACAGTAGGCTCGAATGCGTAGTGGTCGACCCATCAACCCACAATGTCACGGCGGCCACAGCTCATACACTAAGTCCTGTGATTAATTCTTCAAAATTAGAACTACTTCCTTTACTGATCTCCAAGCGAGAGTTCTACTGTCTGCAGTCATATGTGAACCACCAAAAAAATTATTTGCACTGTGAACACACTTTTTTGTTTGATAAGGTGACCAGGTAGACAGGTGTTAGTCACTCGTCTTAGGTCCTAATGAAGTTTTTATGTCACAACTATTGGTCCTCGTGAAAAAATTTGGGAAAAGGTTAAGGTGGGACTAAATAATAGTATATCGGCAACAGCCTAGTGAAACTTAAAAAAAAGTAAATTTAGAAAAAGGTGAATTGAGGTGGGACTTAATGTAAATTGAAACAATTTGGCATTTAGCAAAACAGCATTTTGCTGTCAAATTTTTGCTGTATTTTTTATTAATTTTCCGAAAAGAAAAATGGGAACACGGCAGAAATCTGCTAGTTAATTGGCATAAAGGTGAGAAATCTGCTAGTTAACTGACATAATGGTTTAGAAATCTGCTAGTTCTGTTGGCATGGCTACACGGAAACTGTCTTAAATTGTAATAATACACAATTTTGAATGCAATTGATTAAATTTGAGGTATGTGATCCTATTTTGAAATTGATTCGTTGTATGGGAAATGGGGCGGGCATCTATTTCGATCATAATTTCGAGGGAAATTGCCGAAATTACTCAATTTCGTCTAGTGGTAACATACTATAAGTGTAATTTTTTGAGTAAAAAATGAGTGACCGAGTGGGAGAGTTAATGTGCAGGAATTGGCCGAGGCTGTAGCATCTTAACTAAGCGGTGACATCACATTTGACATGGAAAAGTGATCCGCTCCGTGGGTGCTGCCATTTCTCACACTCAATCACAAGAGGAGCTTAAGTGGGTGCTCCGACTAGTTTCTAGTTACTCCATACTCATCAACATATTTACTCCATCCTACATTCTCCTTTTACCAACCTGAAGAAATAATTAGGAACTAAGAGGTTTTTGTGTGATCATCACTAAACAAACAAAAACGCTTTTGTTTCGTCTGAATTTATCACTTGTGATACATCACAGAAGTGAATGAGAACTCGGGTACTTGATTTTCCCATTTGGTCGCTTCGTAAATTAAATACACGTTAAATAATTAAAATGTAAATGTGTAACAAATTGGTGTCAAAAAATTTAGCAACAAATGAGTAGAGTTAAGAAGCGTGCGGTAGTGCGCATGGTTGACCGTCCGAATATTAAGGTCAAGGAGTTATTTTAATGAATTCAATTCAATACCAACTGATTGTCATTCAGCGAGGAATATCGCTCCTATAAACCAGACTTCCACATTCTCAAGCAAACGTGATACATGTATCCTGTGCCCTAGTCCCCTGTCCGATTTCTCGGTGTGCCACACTGTGCCAGCAGAATTTAAATGTTTTCATTGTTATATGTGTGTGGGCTAGAGTTCTCTCGTTCCGGAACTATGTCCTCTCTGACATTTCCTATAGTTCCGTAAACTCAATCTAAAAATGTCCATACTCCATTTATGTAGTCCCGAATTCACAGAGGTGTGAAGAAACGAAGGAAAAGACGCATGTGGCAATTTGTATACACAAATTCTACACAGCCACACTTGGCAAGCAAACGTATGGAACCGCACATGGTTGTGCTCACCTGACTCGGAACAATGTGCGGGCATAGTCATACATCATACGTCCACACACCTAAGGGACAGGTAGTCCATAAAAATATAACAAATTTTGATGTGACCACAATTATGTATACTCCAGAACTACACATGTCCATGGAACTACTTAGTTCCGCGGACCTATCTCCGGGAACCAGATTTCACTGCGAAAATAATCGTTCCATGTCCGTTCCGTCATCGGAACTATTTAGCACAACTCTAGTGTGGGCTAGTCCGCGCACTTTCATCCAAAATATCAGTATCGGAGTAATTGAAACAAGCATATTGAGGACAATAAATTTGAAACTTAACCAGATCATTATTGATCTGGTACAGTGTAGAATAACTATCACCCCACTGCTCATATCGCTGTTCCGTCGTCGTCAAAGTCCACTGAAGAACTAATGTGTATCAACTATGAGACTAAATGTGTCCACGTGTGTGGCGGAAATCGACACTTGTGTTCAAACAGCAGTCTGCTGTGTATGGGACACTTTAGAGAGAATTGTTTATATCACGTTATTCACGGGGAAAATTTCTAGATTTTCCTCCGAAAGGCGATCAAGATTTTTGGAAGCATGTACAATGTCCTAGGCAAATGTTGAAATCTAACTGCAGCAAGTAACATCAGGAGCTCGGTTCCTGTATTATGTTCCGAGTATTATGAGAATGCCAAAATAAATTGGAATAACTCTTGTGTTTCACAACGGATTTCTTCAAGTTAAGATTGCCCTGGTGCAGGAAAAAATATTCAAATAAAGATTTTCTGCAGACCAAAGTTGATTGAACCTTGAATCATCCGCTGGCAGAGTCTGCTCACGAACAATCTCATAAAATGTGCAGAACTACCTATTTCAGAACAATGCCATTGCCACAACACGGCTCGAGAGACTCCTCCGAGTGATTCGTTGCTGGGAAATAAAATATACATTCGTATATAATAAATACAAATAAAAGAGGGAAGCTAGACGTTTGAGACTCCTCTCGACGAGTAATAAAATAAAATCCAACAAAAACGATAGTAAAATTCCCATCGTAATAGATTCTCCGTTCGTTCGCTCGTTTTTCTGTTTCATTTGGTCTGGATTGCAATTCCCCCGTAAAACAGGATTGAAGTGTATCAGCGGGGATAAACACCATCACCCTCACACCCAATAAATCATCGGGCTCCTTATAGAATCTCATTGTTCAGATTGCATGGCCCTCCTCCTCACACGCGGCGTACTGCGACTGTATGTCAATTCCCAACAGGAAAGCCATTGAGGACAATACCAATGGCTAAAGCGCCAACTCAGGCGAGTCCTGAGATTACCAAAGTTAATTGGTTTAAAATTGAAACTCAATTCAGCGACGTCGGTGCGCTGTGTTTTATGTCCTCTGCCAGAGACGGAATTTTCGTTTTAATTACCCATTAAAGTGGCTGCCAGTGGTCCTCTGTTGCAACGAGTGACTTTTTCCAAATAAGCGAAATAAGTTTATGTCCCCCCTCAGGATCGGGGGTACTACCACCACTCGGCAAACACGAGTGGGAAACATTTCACCAGACGGAAATGTTCGGACAGAAGTTCATCCGTCGAATGCGAGTTGTTGCAGACCAACGCCATCGCCGCGCCGGCCCCGAGGTCTGGCCGGAACTCATCCGCAGTTAATATTGACATTTAAATTAGGTATTTCATTAATAGGAAACAGCTGCGTGAGTGATGGGCGGCTATGGCCAACGGAGGGATATCCCTGTCACATCGGAGATGGCGACTCGGCGACTTGCCATGATCAACTTTTTAATTACTTAATTTAACAGCGCACCAAATGTCGACTGAGCAAGGGATATGGTTAATGTCTGTCCATTGTTGCGAACTTCGCCTCAACTGCGGGTTCAAGGATGGCCATCCATGCCGACCCACCAAAATTGCAAACAAGGGGATACTGTAACAAATTATAGAGTTGAAGTTGTCGGAGTTCTGACAGCTCTTTGCACCGACAAAGTTATCGACGCGAGATTAAACATTAAGGGCGAAAGGGTGCGACGACGGACGTCTAAGAATGGTCGGAATCTCTTTAGCTACTGTCTCTCGGACTGCAGGTTCAACGATACGATGGATTTAATTAGATCTCGTGAACACTCAGTACTGAAACCAGTAGACAACAGAGACTCTTAATTAGGTTTTCAATTGATGATTACAAACTGTGGAAACAATGAAGTTCCTCTCTTTGACTTCAGACATAAAATTCCCGATTCCCTTTGTGTGAGGTCGATGTCGACGCTGTGACTCAAATTTAAAGACCTTTGAAGCGCCCCCATTTAAACATGAAAAGTTTCACTCTGAATGTTTTCAAAAGAACTATTCAAGGCTTGATTATAAAAACTGTGGAGAAGGTGTAGTTTGAGTTTGCTTGGATTTTGTGAACGCTGTTGACGGTTAATCAACAATTTGTATTCACTTAAGTGGACGCGCTTAAGAATGCTCGCCGATGAATTTTATTCACGTACACTTTCGATTGGCGTGTGCTGCTATTGGTTCTTTGCTGCTTCACTTTCTGTCGACCTCCAAAATGTGGTGATGGGAAATGTGTCTCTTTTTTGTTCTATTTTTATCATTTCAAAGTTACCTGGGAGTTGTCTTCGTTTGGTCTATGGTGTGAGACTCAGGGAAGCCTGAGAGCAGCACGTGCAACTCGGCATGTATATCGATGAACTTCCCAGTATTTGGGAATAATCAGCTTGTCGTGTATCATCGACAAACGAAAGTGCCCTCACGACCGTCAGACTATGAAGAAAACCATGGTTGCTTGCTTATGTCACCACAAATTCGACTGGACCGTGAAAGTGCAGCACAACACAGTCACAGCATTAGCAACGACAATGAAAAATCATTAACCTCGTTCGCTGTCGTTCCGGAAATTACGAAGCATAAACGTCATCGTGACCATGCTCATTGTGTACCGATTGTCCCGAACTCAATGAAGTGCTTAAATCACTCACTTAATCAATTTTTATTAAGAAAGCTAATTAATTGCTACATTTTGAAACTGAAATGTCACGAAGTTACATAAAGGGCATTGGTCACCGATTTTGTCTGATGTACTTCACTTGTTTCAAAGTGACTGATGTCATGGACAAAAGGCAATGAGTCGGCAATGGAGTAATAAGCCAGCAGCACATCTTATGATCGATGTTAGACACAAATGCATCATTGCATCCGAAAAAAACGTACACGGGAATGTTTAAATGTACAGTAGGCGTCAAAAGGAACATACAGTCACCGGGTGAAAGTTCATCCTCTAAATTAAAATACTCCGGGTTAAGATATGGTAGGCATTGATACATGAAAATACAGCTCTCATAAAGACGACTGGCGCAGTTGGTTATGTGCCTGCCCTTTATGAGAGGGGTGCCGGGTTCGAATCCCTGTGAAAGCAAAGTCAAAATGTTTTTATCGTGTTTCCAAATCTGGTTCAATTACCATTTGCCGTTGGGATCAAATTAAGGGTACTATCACTGGAGTGGTCGATCAGTTGTAGTAGTCCGACCGGTGGCTGGTGCCTGGCAGAGTACAATGGACACAGTCGTTATGTCCGAGTGCTCCAGTATGATGCTTAATAACCTCTGACAAAAGATCTCATAAAGCTCGGAATACTAAATTTTTTTACCGAAAATGAGCGTACTCGAATGCCCTAAAAGGGTTAAAAGTAAAACAAATTTATTAATCCATTGGCTTTAAGACCACCAGATTACTGTAGCGTTTTCCAGAAATAACGGAAGCCGCTGAATGGCTGTTGATGAGGACGATATCGGAGCATCGTTATCTACACCGATAGTGAAGCAGCAATTATTGCACTGCAATCACCATGTTTAGTATCAAAATTGGTAAGACTCTGCTGTATGTCTCCTAACGAGATATCAAGATATTGCAGCCTGACAGAGTGCTGGGTTCCTGGACTAAGACGTATTCCAGAAAATTGTGAAGCAGACGCGCTAGCCAGAAACGAAACCACAATCATTGGACGAAAGGTTGAAAACGTCGGGGTTCCAATAGAAACACAAAAAAAAAAAACAAAAATCACAGAGCTAGCGATCGGCAGTGCCAGTGAAAGATGGAAAAACCTTAACACGCGCCTACATACGAGGCAATTATGGCCACGAATGGACTTACAAGGAACCACGGCCATCCTCAGCCGATGCAGAAAAAACCTGAGCGATATAATTTAGTGTAAAAATCTCACTTTTGATAGCTTTGCCTCAGACTCGTATTCAAAATGAAAATTAATGACGACAGACCACAAGAGATTGCGATTTTGCTAAATACGTGAGCAGAATGTTCGCCCTGGCGTAATGGGTTGATACATGTGGATCCCCGAATTTACTAACCTTCATAATGCACGGCTACACATCATTCGACAATGCTCGAAGAGACAGACAGGAGAGTCTAGAAAAAGGTTCTCAAACACTTTCAAAGTCCGCATAACACTGTAGGTCCCATCTAGAGGTGTGCCAACCCAACAGTTTCACGAACCGAATTCACCCGGGTTAGAATAGAGACAGGCCGAGTTGTAACCCGGGTTGACTAACTCGGTTTGAAGATGAACCGAAAGCGAACAATATGAATTATTTGGCAAATCGAGTTGTATTGGCAAAATCCATTCCGTTTCGGGTTGGTTAACGTGCGGCATTATAGGTTCTCACCGAGATGAGCCGTCTGTAGTTTTTTAATGAATTCGGTTTGGTTAAATATGACTCGGTTTACTAACCCTAGCTGACACACCACTAGTCCCTTCCACTCGTGAGAGAACAATAGCACATACAACACGAGGGGTTGCTATGTTGCATTTACTAACTAGATTGCAGAAATGAAGTATGATAGAGATACCCAACTTCTTCCTCTCTTGCCCCTTAAGATTGTTGGCAACCATTTTTTATACCGTTTTCTGAAGCCAATTCGACCAATCAGAGAACGGCATTTACGTTATTTCGTGAATAACTGTCAAAAATTCATGGATAACTATCAAAAAGACTTTGTCGTCGATGGACTAGGGGTCAGCTGTGCAGTTGGGCATCTCTATCATACTTCATTTCTGCTAGATTGCCAACTACTGCCAATCTTGCCGCTTTACATTTTTTAATATAACGAACCAATCAGAAAAAGTAATTTTTATGATTCGTCGATGGTCAGCGGGGCACCAAAAACCTCACAATTTCTGACGTGTCGTAGAAGCAGACTGTGACCGGATGCCGGATACACATCCTCCCTTTGTAAATCCGGATCATTCACATTTCAACTGATTGGCTCTAGTTTTCTAATTAAGCACAAACTTTGGTGACATCCCAAAATGTTCAGCAAACTGAGATAGTTGAGATTGTGGAACATGCCATGACCCGTTTAAGAATTGTCTCAATTTCATTGAGACACGGTACCGAACAAGAGTGTTAACGCTGTCAACTCAAATTATGAAAACGTTAAACATTGAACTTTCTTTTGCACCAGATCGACATGACATTTTCGCGGTCGGTGATCAGCTCCAAAAACTCCGTTCCGCACTGCGAATTCTGACACACATAGTTCCCACTTAGCTGTACAAATTAGTTTCCAAAGGTACACATCGTTCTTTCCTCCCCCTCCTCGTTGGAGCGTCGTGAATGTCGTCGGTGAATATATTCCAATCAAATTGTCTTCGTTCTCAATTTTGAAACCACAAGAGAAATACCAGACGCATTCGAATAAATTTAAGTTGAAAGTTTAACCTTTCGAAGAGAGTTGGCAGTTGCTGATTTAATGAACTGTTTGTTTGACTTATTGCAATTTGGTGCATTTCATCCCGAAGACACTGATGAAAGCTCAAGCCTGCGTTTAACTGCAACAAACTGTATGCCTTTCTACCACTAAGCACCTTTCACCATCCTCCTTGGCAACAAAATGCTTTAGCTTCGGCAATTCAATTTAACTTCCGCAACGAGTTCTACGACATTTGTTTGATCATTTCATTCGAAAGCGTGCCTTTGCCTTGGCGACAGTGTAGATTTGGTTTCAACTTGTGCACAGAAAATCCCATTCGTACATCATGTTCAGGTGACCTCGCACTCCCCCCCGCGATTCGAAACCGATTGTTTCCACTTCAATGCAAAAGTATTTATCGAACATTTTCCATTTTCCTATCATTAAATCAAACACATCATCAGTGACGTCAGGTGTTGGTCTACTTTGATGATTAACATTTTTTTCTGTTCGAGATCGTTAATTTCACCCCTAGAGACTGTATTTTCAGGAGTTAACGAACTGAATAAGCATGGCAATGAAAGAAGACCCGCTGATGGGCTCTCATTAAGGCCCACATATCTAAATTGACCATTTCGAACGTTTCAAACGAACCAATTAAGCCAGTCGGTCGCGGCTCAGTCACATAATCATCATCGCACGGCCATGTGTAGGTCAGTGCGTCCGACTCCCTCGCAAATATTTCATTCTGAATCTGCATCGCATGGATGCCCAACTTTAAGTAGAAGATAAATCTCGACCAAGCGATTCAACAAAAAACAAAAACAAGTTCAATATGACGTCAATAAAAAAGTTTGTCTTCGCGTCGAACTGTACTTCGTTGCGGTCAGCGAACACACACATGAGGTTATGAAAAATAATTCCCTCGCAACCTCTGCCCGGAGGCGTGCACTGCTCGAGACTTTTATTAAAATCGACCACTGCTCGAACCGAAAGTTGCTGAAAGTTGTGCCGTTTCACGAAACTGTCCAATCCAACATAAGCATCATCGCCATCGTCACGAAGCCGGTACACATACTCGAGTCATATGTAGATTCGCGAAGCAATTACACTGGTGAAGGAAAACAAAAATACCGGCGCGCTCCGGTTCGGTGAAGGGCAATGAACAGCATCTGCGAGCGGAGATGGCTAAGAGGAGAAAATGATGGAGCTGTTGTCAGACCGTTCAACTCTCTACATGATGGACGAGAAGAGTTCGGACAACAATACCCGGCCCGGAGGCAACGAATTGGATAAGCGGCAGTAATATCGAAAAATGACGAAAAGATGACAAGCTGCACGACGACACAGCTTTCGTCGTGAGTTTGCTACCAATTCAGAGTAAATCGAAAGCGCTGCATCTTAGACGGGTTGCGTCATTCGGAGTGAGAGAGTGTGGTTTTGTGTTACCAATTAAGAATTGTGCCATGTTGTAAGATGTGATTGCATGAATGCAATCAATGCACTGATTGGAATCAGGAAACCAAATTGAAGAGACTAGGGTTTCATTGGATAACTTGGAATTTATTGTTTACCAGAAGAATGGAAGCAAAATTGCCCCCAACCATTGGGGCTTCAAAACAATGCAGATTAACACTTTATGCAGGAAATTTATGCAGAAGTTCTGGAGTTCCCTGGGATTCAGGATTCAGGGCTGACCAAAGACGAGAAGGGGGAGGGATAGGACATGTGTACGGGGGATTATCGGAACGGAATTAACAAGTGATGCTTCAAACAACTGTTGATATTTGAATATGCATTGACAAGCAGGCATTTCTCCTGGTGACTGGTAGCCATACCCACAAGAGTACACTTACATGGATCGAACTAGCATACGTAGTCGGAGATATTCACGATACTGTCAAAAAGTTACACATTCATTTTATCCAGGCAGAGGGATAAGTTCGACTCCGAGTCAGTCAGACGAAACAACATACGACACTACACTCTCTTACGTTTTGTAGAAAAGGAAACTTATGGGGGCAGTTGTGAGGTGGCAACAACTAACAAATGTTTGTGATGCGAAAATTGTGATGCTTCGCTTGTGAGGTTTCACCAATTTGGTATTCTAGCAAAAAGCTCAGAATAAAACACACACCATGGTGTGGTGAAAAATTGTTTTTTCGCTCTCTTTCCATACTGTCCTCTCAATGTTGGAGAAAAAAAACAATAAACGGAATTTGGAAGAATTTGATGAGAATTAATTTTTCGTAAATTCCTTAGAATATTTCAACGTTGCAATATTTATTACCCTGAAATTATTACATTTCGCTTTATTTTCTCCTTTTCCCCATCTTATGTGCTCAATCAAACATCACAACTGTGACTGTTCTTGTGATGCTCATAAGCTGTGAGGTTTTGCTCAGAATACGAAAACCTCTCAATTTGTGACTCACCACCCTTTGTGAAGCAGTTGTGACTTATGACACATCACAAAGATTTGCCAAACCCTTTGAAAAGAGCCAAACGTTTAAGAAAATTTGTTTAAAACACATTAATGAAAAGCTCATTTCAAACAAAAGTACATCAAGAATTCACTCACTCTTAAAAAATTGTGAAAAAAAGTCGTTAAACATTATAACTAGTTGCGGACTGACAACGTTCACCTTTCACTGTGAACGCACCCTTAAACCAATTACCAAACTGTCACTGTCAAAACATTCAATAAAAGCACCTGAAGTTCACAAACGAAGAATGTTTACAAAAAATTAGGTTTACTGCCAAAATTGCTGTGAGGGTAATTTTAGAAGAGTTATCATCCAATTGTTTGTAGTAATTCTCGCCATATTAGACAAGCAATTCACAGTCCAAGTTTGATCAAGTTTGAGTTTACATTATTCATTGGTCGAAGTTCCCCTGGCAGAGTGCTGTTAATATTGCTGCCCTTCAAGCGTCGAAAACTGTCGACTCCATTTCTAGTAATTTTTGCCATATTAGACAAGCAATTCACAGTCTAGTGATCAAGTTTGAGTCTAAATTTTTCACTGGTGGAAGTTCCCCTGCCAGAGTGCTGTTAATAAAGCGCCCAAAACTGTCGACTACACTTCTTTTTCAAGAATTCGGCTCAAGAACTAATGGCAATCGGTCATAGGACTTAAGTTATCGGATTGGGCTCTAGAAATGTTGGAAGATGATGGCCAGTATTATGAAACACAACAATATGTTAAACGACTTCCGCAACAGAACAGACAGAAAATGCGTCATTTGTCAAGTGAGTAGAAGTCATTCAAGAAATACCGCTTAAACCACGACACATAACTCTAGGGTGTGGTGTCAATGGTCTCAACCAGAAATGAAGTATGATAAAGATGCCCAAATTCTACCTCTCTTACCCCTTAAATTTTTTGACAACCATTTTTATAACGTTTTCTGAAGTCAATTCGACCTATCAGAGAACGGCATTTACGTTATTTCGTGAATAACTGTCAAAAATTCATGAATACCTGTCAAAAAGACTTTGAAATTCGTCTATGGACTAGGGGTCAATCAGCTGTGCAGTTGGGCATCTCTATTATACTTCATTTCTGGTCTCAACACGACTGTGCCACGAGACGTACGACAACTCAGTCGGATGACATTTGTAGACATTTGTTTATAGGCCCACTTTTAATCATTGGTATAAGGCAACAAAGCTGAGTTGTAAAAGGACCTCAGAGACAATATTCATGCCATCAATTACTTCGACTCTTAAGGAAAAGAAAGTACACCAGTATAGAAAAAATAAAAAGATTTTATGGCGCAGTTGGTAAAGTTCTTGCCCTGATTAGTGGGTACCTGCGCTTTTATCTGGTTTTCAAATCTGGTCCACTGACCATGTGCAGTTCTGGTCACAATCAGTGGAGTGGTCAATCATTGGCTTTAGTCTGAGTGTGGGTATCACAATGGAACAAGATGGTCTCAGTGTGCTGGTGAATACAATGGCAGCTCCACACCAGTATAGATATCAAACTCAAAACTGATTTTTGTCAAACGCTAATTCTTTGGATTTTCACTACTAGTAATACATCAGTATATGAGTTCGCTTTCCTAAAACAAATTTGGAATCGTACACGACTTAGTTCTTGTTTATTGAATCTAGGGATACCATGGAAGCCAAAAGAAGGTGTACAATTGGACAGTAGTTAATTCCAGTTTCTTCACGGAATCAGCTCAGTAACAGTATTCAAGCATATCCCTGGATCACTCGCTTTTATCCCAGTGGTTCCGTCTTCCTTCTCCAACCAGGACGAGAGAATTCCATTCTCCAGCCACTGATACCCTTATGTCCGTTTTTAGAGTACTAGCTTAATACGCATATCACAATGTCACATTCGAGCGGTCGGGCCCTGACAATTTAAGTGGGGTACACGTAAATACATACATTCCAAGTCACAATGCAGCGGTCGGATATTTTAACGTAATATTGTAAACGGGTAGGAGCTACAAACTAGGTAATGCCACAAACTCGGACATTTGACAGTTTTGAAAAAATGTTGCGTAATTTTTGGCCAGCTGAGGCAACTATATATTTTCGTGCGTAATTATTTTTTTGTAGTTAATGCTTTTTTTGTCTTGTGAAATGGATTTTAGAACATTTGCTTTAAAACACGCGAGGTTGCCGCTCTTTGACGTAACATTCTTGTGAACTCTATAAATGGTGTACCAACGCTTATAAATGCCCAACAGCGTGAACGCGCCTAAATGATTTGGCCTTATGTCTTGATCCATGGATAAACTAAGAATCAATACAAAATTTATTTTTCACTGTTGTCGTTTAACAAAAAGTTCCACTCAACTAGTGGATTAACTTTAACTACCGATTGTCACGTCTTAAGTATCGATCCAGAGAGTACATAATTGCCATTCGTGCAATAGATAAATTATATTTATTATTAACCCCAAAATACATTCGAGAAAATCCCCTATAATAAGGCCCATGCACGACACAGACACGTCCCTGTAAAGTCAATGCAAATCCCCATTCGCCACACACGGTACAATTACGACACTTCTTGTGTCGCCCTAATCACTGCTTCGGCAATTTAAAAAAAAGAAATTTGTTCCAAGGAGTCGTAGAACCTTTATAAATTTCCAAAAACTCGATCCGAAATTGTCTATCCGTGATTTTATTCATGTTTAAGCTATGAATTTGCCGGCTGGTCTGTGCAAAATTCACCACACACGACACAGACACGTCGTTGCAGACCGTGCAAAATCCAACAAAATTGAATTCACACAGACCGTCACACGCCACAGTCAATCTGCGCGGACATGTAAACAACAACAAAGTATATTGGTCTGCAGCGACATGCCTTTGTTGTGTATGGGACCTATGAGCAACCACATATTTTTCAGATGCACACATACAACTTACTTACATGAACATTTGCTTGTTGTGTTGTGTGTGTTCGCTTTTCCTCGCATTAGTTGGGTTCTCCAGTCGGATAATTCGTGTTCAATCACATTCACTATATTTTTCATAAATGGTTCACAATGACACTCAATCTATGACTTACCCAAACCACACTTAAATATTGAGTGTAAAAGCAAAATCTTCTTGATAGAAGTTCAAGTTCGATCTAACACTTAGGTAAACCCGCATATAAGCTTGCACTGTAAAAAATGATATTAATGCCAAAAAATGGATAAGGCAAGGTGACACGTCACGATGTCACTTTTTCAACAACATGTCACAATGCAGCGTTTGCGAGGTCGGGCTCTGACATATTACGTAGGATACAGTCACAATGCAGCGGTCACGGTCTTTGATAGTTCACAGACCGTAATATTGTAAGCTCAAATTTCTAGGAAGAGCTACTTCTACAAACTCGGCCTTTTGACAGTTGTGGAAAATGTTAGACCAATTAACTTGTCAAACGCGCGCATTTCATGGTGATTTGGAAAAGTGAGGGAGCCGCGTTTTGACATAACATTCTCGTAAGCTCGATAAAACGCGTACTAACGCCTATCAACGCCCGAACGCGAGAACGCAGGGTTGTGATTTGGCCATTATTCTTGGCACGAATGTCACCATCGACTGCCAAGGTTTGAATGCGATTCCATTAGGTAGGCGACCGCTTGGCAGAACCAGGAGGGTCTGCTCGTGCGTGGTTTACCCCCGCAACCCGTTTAGCGGATCATGCGGGTCAGAAGATGACGATTGTGCTGATTCTTGAGAAGATTGCATGTCGAGACTAGAGGCACGATCGACAAGCTACACGCTAAGCAGCTACATATAACTTCAATGCAGTCAAGCACTGAATTTACAGAAAATATGGATCACCTCACTTCTGTTCTACTGCACAGAGGCATGCGCAGTTTGAAAATTGAATAAAATTACTCGAATAAAACAACTGAAGAGAACCATTTAGCAACAGTGTAATGACATTTCTGGGGGATAACCACTACGAATATGGTGGCTAGGGCAGGTAGGCCATGTGGGCAAATTGGGACTGACCTAAAGGGTCTTCGACGGATGTTCTTTTTTCGACCGTGTTTGATTGAATATCTTGTCTACGTCCGCCTCTGACTGTATACCCCACACAAAGAAGGGTAATGAATGATATTAAAATTCCGTAAAAAAGAATTGATTCATTAAAACAAAATAATCAATAAAACGAATGCTTCTTTAAGTGCAAGCAGAGATAATGGAGGAAGAGATGTGCCACTTCGACGTTTCTTGCACCTCAGATTCATCTGACAGCGTTTTTTATTACCTTTTCACAGAAGACGTCTGTGAATACGTGTGAGCTAAGCGAAGCGTTGCTGTGTATTCCAAGCAAGTGTCCGTGAAATTAATGTAGTATGAGTGACTTAAGAGCACAACCGTCAAAATCTGAGGAATACTGGAAAGACGAATATTTCTTCCTCCATTATCTTTGATTGCAAGGCGACACGACCTTCCTGCAAGCCATACAATGTAATGTTTGTGGAATAACATTGGCGAAGCTGCAGACCGGGTTTCCATTTTTCTCTCACCATTTAAACGGGACCTTCAATTTAATAAACTTTTCCAAAACAGTGAGTGAAAAGTGAAACAGTGAGTTATAAAAATTCCCTCGTCTCGTGGATTGCATCCAGACAGTAGACATCGGCCCGTATTAGTCGACGTAACTATCCACTAAACCGTACCTATGCACAAAACAAGCCTTTGTCTCTAAAGCGGATCACCATTTACAGTCCAAAGTATTGTGGTCTGAGCGTCAAGAATGCCATTTCCATTTAAATGAAGTTTGGAACGATTTTGTGTCGTTTTGTCTTATGAGTTAAATCGAAGCCACGTTGGAAGTTCAACGGTATATTTTCGAATAATTTTGTGTTAAGATGCTTGACAACGTTCTCGGAAACAGTCGTTTCGTAAGCTTTCTCTGAGGTTTTAACATATTTTTCGCATAACTTTTTTTTTTCGACTCCATCATAAGGGCATAGCAAACCATCCACGTTGAACTCTCGGAAAGACTGCAGACGCATGTCTTGATGATTAAGCATACATGTTCCTCATCCTGTTCGTTCGACGACTCTTAATTGGTAAATATTTTCTCATCAGTAAAAACGATTTTTTTGTGACCATGTTTCGCGTACTGGGTAAGATTACATGATTTCCTGGAAAATTTCCAAAAATTCCGGCTGTCAACAAGCAGTCATGCTTAATTGGGTGCGTTCAGTGCTTTTTGAGAGTCCATGAGTTATTTTCTGAGAACCTTTGTTGTTCATCAACACAACTTCTCCTAGACATACCAACTTCCTTTTTCCACCCGCCATCTCCCTCGAACGATTGTAATCACAGGAAAACCTTACAAACTTCGTCTCTTGGAATTGGCAAAACAGTGCAAATCCCTCGACATGTGCGAAGCAATAGCAACCAACCAAATTTGACTTGGGTATTACTTGGCGCAGTGCTCCAAGAAGTCCTCAAAGTAGTTGCATTGGCTTCTCCTTTTCGAAACTCAGACGGCGGCGTCTTCTTGATTGCTTCCTGGTTGCCAGCAATTTTTCTCTTAAAAGTACATCTCCCAAAAAGTCATAATAGGTCCAGAATATGTTCCGAAATTCATACCGACGACTCTTTCGCCCAATCAGAAATTGAATGTGGAAGCTGACTACTAGGGTAAGACCGAACCCTACATCAATAAAAACTGATCTAAAACCAATGATCTGCGATTTGGATCTTGAGTCTACTGTGGCAGCTGTTGCAGCTTAGGAAAGTGGGATTTCTATAATGTAACACATCATCCCACTGTTCGTGTCTCTGTTCCCATCCACAATCCTGTGAAACCCTGACATCTTCCGTATACTTACGAGTTTGCTCCACTTACTAAAAACTCCAATTCATTGAGGCAGATAAGCTGAACAAATCCCCAGCGAAGGTAGTATTTAAAAAGCTAAGAGAAGCGCATAACGAATAATCCATTGATTGTCACGCCTCAGCTCACATTAAACATTTTCATGGGCGTCCTTAACTTCTGCTATCTCTGCAAATAATCTGCTCTAAATGAAGCGACGGGCAAAAATTAAGTGCGCCTCGTCTCTGCATTTGCAGGGAAAAGAAAACTCTATGAATCATCCGCATCAGTGAATAAAACCGACTGCACCCCGTTTCAAACCCACCACCGACGAAGCGAGAAAGAACCGCCGCCGCCGCCGCCGCTCCATAAATCCTCAACAGGATATGAAAAGGCAAACCTTTTATTCCCTCCTTTCATCATTGCTCACCCCATCAGCCCACCACCACTTCAAGTTTTAACCCAATTTTCCACTCTTTCAGAGACGCTCTTGATGGCTTTGGAATCACCGAATGTGGGTCACTGGCGTGCTTGTCCAGTCCCTGTCGCAACGGTGCCGCCTGCATTAAGATCGAGTCAAACGAAATTGACGAGAACGGAGAGAAGGCCGAGAAATGGAAATGCAAATGCCCCACCGGATACATGGGACC
The DNA here is from genome assembly GCA_905231855.2 of Eristalis tenax. NCBI lineage: Eukaryota > Metazoa > Arthropoda > Insecta > Diptera > Syrphidae > Eristalis > Eristalis tenax. Next base: position 94,249,111 of record HG993125.1, read on the forward strand.
CACCTGCGAGATATCCGTTTGCGAGGATAACCCCTGTCAGTATGGAGGCACTTGTGTGCAGTTCCCTGGCAGCGGTTACCTGTGCCTGTGTCCGCTGGGCAAACATGGACATTACTGCGAGCACAGTAAGTACCCGTACCCGAAGGAGCACACTTCAGAATCGTGAAATAGAAACTGCAAACATACAGAAAACATTCAGTCAGACAGGAACACGTTGTGGTCAGTCATCATAGTGGAGAACTCGAAACACTCATGTTCATCCCACAGACATTTAAGTGACACGGTTGCGTCATTGGCTGCTGTTGTTGTTGTGCGTTGGCTTCCATCCTCGTGCTCAGTCGAAAGTAGATCGAGTGGCTTAATCTTGTGTGTTCTGTCTGATCTGGTGCTTAACTATGGTTTCTCTTTTCGTCCTCTTTTCCCGCCTCCGCCCTTTTTTTCCGCACCACTCTTGCATCCTGCTACATTCAAGATCTTTCAGATTTGGAAGTTGCCCTGCCCTCATTTTCGGGCAGCGTGAATGGTCTGTCATCGTTTGTAGCCTACACCGTGCCCATCCCGCTGGAGTACTCACTGGAATTGAGTTTCAAGATTCTTCCGCAGACGATGTCGCAGATTTCCCTGTTGGCCTTCCTCGGACAGTCCGGCTATCATGACGAGAAGAGCGACCACCTGGCGATTAGCTTCATTCAAGGATACATCATGCTCACGTGGAACTTGGGCGGCGGTCCGCGAAGGATCTTCACTCAGAAGCCTATCGACTTCCGGCTTGATGCTCCCAGGGTTCCATACGAAATCAAGGTCGGACGAATCGGCCGGCAAGCGTGGTTATCAGTCGACGGTAAGTTCAACATCACGGGACGTTCTCCGGGCAGTGTCACCAGAATGGATGTGGTGCCTATTCTCTACCTGGGAGGTCATGAGATCTCGAACTTCAACACTCTGCCACATGATCTGCCACTGCACTCGGGCTTCCAGGGCTGCATATATGACGTCCACCTGAAAGCTGGTCAGGTGACGGTGCCGCTGCAGGAGACGCGAGGTGTCAGGGGTCGTGGAGTTGGACAATGCGGGACGAGGGAGTGCCACAGGCACGCCTGTCAACATGATGGCGCCTGCCTGCAACATGGAGCTACATTCACGTAAGACAGTCGATCGAACCTCCTAAGGGGAGTTAAACTTTCTCTTGTCATTCAGGTGCATCTGCCAGGAAGGCTGGTACGGACCACTATGCGCACAAGCATCAAACCCGTGTGATTCATTTAACAACAAATGCGACGAGGACTCGACGTGTGTTCCACTTGTGAATGGCTACGAATGCGACTGTCCCGTCGGCAGGACCGGCAAGAACTGTGATGAAGGTGAGTGTGCCACATGATGACGCCTTGACATCCCTATACTAACCCAGTGCACTTTCAGACATCCACTCATTGAGCGACGTGTCCCTAACCGGCCGACGGTCGTACTTGGCTGTTCGCTGGCCCTACCTGAACTCAGATCGTTCGGACAAACTGGGCTCGAAACGGTCGCAGATTGTAAGCTACAGAAACTTCACGAAGAAACTAATGCCTCCCAAGCCAATTTCATCGCCAAGCCAACACTTCGTAATGAAGCTGCTCAACGAGGTCGAGAAGCAGAGAAGCTTCTCCCCGGTTCCTCTGATGGGATCCAAGAGCTTCGAGGAGCACCATCGCGTGCAGTTCTTCTTCATCGAATTCCAACTGCGACCGCTGTCTGAGAGGGGTCTCCTCTTGTACTTCGGAACTCTGAACAACAACCAGGACAAGAAGATCGGATTTGTCAGCCTCTCGCTGCAAGGCGGTGTTGTGGAGTTCAGAATCTCCGGTCCAGGCAACCACGTGACAGTCGTCAGAAGTGTACGCATGCTTGCGATTGGCGAATGGCACAAGATCAAGATGGCACAAAGGGGCCGATGGCTCACTCTGTGGGTTGAGGGCAGTGCGTCCTCAGCTCTCGCACCGTCTGCAGAAGTCCTCGTGGAACCAGAGTCACTTCTCTTCATCGGTGGCTTGAAGGATCTGTCCAAACTTCCACACAATGCAATCTCCGGATTCCCCATACCGTTCAGGGGATGTGTGCGAGGACTTGTCGTTAGTGGAACTAGGATTGTCTTGAATGAAACCAATATTCTGGGTAAATTGAGTCCTCATCTTCCTGGACACTTTGTTGATGCCGGTTTCTTTTGCAGAATCTCGAAACATCAGAGACTGCGATGGAACCGCCTGCGGTGGAGATTCGTGCGAAGCCGGTGGCCACTGCTGGTTGGACGAGAAACTCCAGCCTCACTGCATATGCCCGGAATACGCGAAAGGCGAGCGCTGTGAATACTCCGAGACCTGCAAACTAATCCCATGCAAAAACAACGGCCGGTGCCTGCGCAGCGGTCGATGCAGCTGCCCCAACGGCTGGGGCGGTTTCTACTGCGAAATTGGTAAGTGGAAGCATTCACAAACACATCACGATTTTCAATTCTCACATTCGAACATCGGTAATTCAATTAGACCCCCTTTACGACAAGCACCAGCAAGACACGAACAAATCGTCAAACTGCACATGCTAATCGGACAAATTTCTCTTTTTGCAGCGATGAGCAAGCCAACGACGCCCAGCTTCCGTGGCAATAGCTACCTAATACTCCCGCCGCCAAGAATCCCAGTCAAAGACAAACGAAAGGGACCATCGATGTATATGCGTCCGCGTGAAGCTTTCCAAATCACACTGAACTTCTCAACGATCGAGCTGGACGGCCTGCTGTTATGGAGCGAACGAGATCGTGCAACAAAATTCCTGGGTCTCGGCCTGGAAGACGGACACATGAAGATCGCCAGCAATCTGCTGGGCAGTAGCAATGACACTATCGAAGCCCCATCCGGAGGGTTCATGGCCGACGGTGGCTGGCACATTGCGAAGATCATTTTGGATCGTACCCGCTTCGAACTAGACGTCGACGGCGAAGTGATATTCTCAGAAAAACTATCCTCAACGCAGCCAATGACATACAGACGAGGCAAAGAGCCCTCCATCACCTATGAAGATTCATTTTATTTGGGTGAGTATGGCGGTACTTACCGAACTGAATAAGAATTCTTTTAGAAATCACAACACAACAACGTCAACAAACACGCACACGGTCGCGACAAGCACACATTCGGGGACGGCAACGGCAACCGAAACAAAAGAGTTCACAAATTTGTTATGTGTGCCAAAACGCGACGAAATTTCACAGTAATATCATGAAGTGAATTCTGTAGGGACTTCTGTATGGGAATTGGGTATGATTGTTGCACTGGTGCTGTGGCCGTCTTCCACAAGATGACACAGAAACCAACTAAAAAACTTTCGCACAGCTGACGGGTGCTATCGCTATGTCGCTGCGATGGGCGAAATGTCAGAAGGTTGGTGGAAAAATAAATAACAATGGTCGGTGGTCGGTCTCGGTGTGTGTGCGTGTGTCTATCTCACTCTATGGCATGGGTTAGTGGGGAGGAGAGAGAGAGTGAAACTCATGTGGTTCTATGGTTAACAGGTGGTTGGTTGGTGTCAGAGATGACAGGTAGAGTTGCAACAGTGGTGGCCGTACAAAGTGGACTGATTATCTTGGCAAGTGTTTACGTACTTGACGAAGTTAAATAAAGTTGAATAATTTCATGTGTGGGAGATTAAAAAACAGATTTTATTCGATCAGCTGCCGTGATACCAACCACGGTGCGGTGAATTAAATTGGAGAAAATTTCTAGTTTTGTAGTGAGTTTGACAATGGTGACTACGCAGTGAAGAAAACGTAGGGTATTACACACTATAAATCCCGTCAAGATTTATTGTACTTTCGGTATGTATAAGCCGAACTAGACCAGATACGACTGTCCATAATCGACAGGAAGATTGAACGTCAAGTATGCACGTCCGTAAATTACGATAATATAGAGACATCCATGTTGTGGCTCTGAAGGTACACACTTATGATTCGAATTTAAAAAAAATACGCATTTCAATTCATTGTTCATATGATAACATTATAAATAGAACATAATATCAATAAAATGACCTTCGTGGGAGTTCCTGTTGTACTCGACTCTGGCAAATTTTTGATGACATTTCTACATATATCGGGCAATAATTCGACAATAGATTGACAAGTTATCATTTTCAAAACCTACGGTTCTTGCGAATTGTGTGCATAAGCACGATCTTTTGCATAGAGAAATCCAAATCACACGTGACCAATCACCAACACGCAAAATAACTTCTCCAGAAATTTGTTGGATCAATCCGAAAAGGTTCGTCCTCGATATGGCACCGTCTTTTTGATACAGCGTATTTTCAACATCACATAATTTTGATGGCCACTTAACTCAAGGGACTTCCAATAGGGACTTCCGAACATTGACAGTTGATGGCGGCCATATTGTAAAATCTGCATCTATCAAATGGGCTGTCATTTACTCAGTCATCATTGACGGATATAATGGATGCTCTCTTCGGTTTAAATCATCTTCAGCGGTGAGCAGAGATAATGGAGGGATCTCAAGAGCTCACACGTATTCACAGACAGGGGACAAAAAGCGTATAAAAACCGCTGTCAGATGAAATCAAGGGGCAAGAGAAGTAGGAGATGGATATCTCTATCCCTCCATTATCTCTGGCGATGAGGCCGATCCATTTCTGTATGAAAGGGTAGGTACGTCGAAAAAAAGAAAATTTTTGAATTTGAGACAATTCACATTAGAGCGTCCCAAAATGCATCCCGAAAATGTCACTGTTTGGTATGTATTTTGGGATTGCGGCGTCATCGGTTCATATGCCTTTGAGAACGAAGTTGGCCAGGTCATCCCCATCACGGCCAGCGCTACTTATCGATAATAACCAAACGAACCCTGAATTAGATGTCACATTAGTGTCACACAGCTCACGACACTTTAGAAATTCTGCACGAGCGATTCGACTGCATGATCATCTCACGTGGATATGATGTGAATTCGTGTGATATGACCCGTGTGATATGCGAATAAGCTATAAACCACAGCGGCCAACAAAACCAACAACCCATACCATCGCTTTCTAAAAATTAAAATATTATTCGTTCTTTTGAGTCATAATTGATCTTTCGGATTTGTTTAAGCCTTTCGTTGCATATATAATAAGGCAGCATGTTCATATGTTTTGGATGTCTTAAATACGGAAATTAATCCAAGTGGCTGTCGTGGCGCTGTGTGTTGGTGCGTCGACACATACGCATTTGAGCCTACGTTACCTAGGTACGATCAAAATAATTTGCACAGGCCCACATCTTTCGAGTCACTGACAATGCTCTTATTTCTCGAAAAGACCAAAACTTCTTCATCTGCTTTTGAGATGGTAAAGGCGTCCGCGACCAGGACTGGTCTTCTATAACGCTAACTGGAAACTACGCGGTTACCGACAAACCTAGTTAAATCCTCCTCGAGTTCATCCGTTCGTGAGTGGTTGTGAACCCATTTTCTCATTTTGTCTCTTTCTGTCAACAAACAGCTGTTCTGGCGGCCATTTAAAAATTTAGAGCGAGTGATATTTCTTTTGGCGGGCGCTTATAAATTGAGAGCGATTGAGAGTGACTTGAAAATAGAGAGCGAAACCACTTTAAGCTGGGTGGAGGATTTGAGGTTTCTGGAAAGTTCATCCGGACCTCTCGGTTTCGGTTCAGTGGAAACGTACCATTACATTTAACCTTATGTTCAACTTAGCTCATTTTCAGCTGCTCGTAAATATTTAAGTCAGACTTAGCTATGATAGGGTTTATTCTAAATGCAACCAACTTCACTTGGATTTTAAATGTCAAATTCGGTATTTAGTGCGTATATGAGAATTTTATTGTGGGATCCATAAATGGCGCCAATCAATGATGGAAATGAGGCTATTCGAAAGAAGTATTTCTTGTCACTTGGCATATCTTTACATTAGATTTCCTGCGAAATGAAATCCTCTGTAAATAAGTTCTTATCACATAGGACATCAATGTGACAATATTTGATTGATGGGTGCAATCGAATTATTTCTTGAAGATGGAAATAATATGTTTAATAAAAATTTGCCATTTGAATTTTTGCCCGTTGAACATCTGATATAAAACAATCACGGTTATGTCCTCAAAACCATACAAATATTCATTTTGTAAAAATATCTGCAACTTCCATATAATCTTCAAATAATTCTTACCCCATACCATAATTTTCAAATTCAATATTCCTTTTAAATTCACAAATGTCTCCAAGATTTTATGTCACTGTCAGTATTATAAGACTTAATACTGACAGTGACATAAAATCTTGGAGACATATGTGAATTTAAAACTATTTCATCCACTTAGTGGAATTTATTATCTACTTTTCGATTCGTGCAAACCGATAAGTCAATCTTGCCTTGTTAAGTGAAACTTAAATCGCTAATTTGAGTATCAGTTGATGAAAGACCTCCTCTATTTCGAAACTATTAAGGGCCTTTCATCAACAACACAAGCAGATATAACAGTTCTGATCGTAAGCAAATATGACAATGGAGGAACAAGTAAAGACGTGTAACAATTTGACAAGGACTGAGCACAGATGCAATGTTGTTTCGGTGGAATGTGTAGCGACATGTTGCGACACATAACTCGCGCATTAGAATAACTATTCGAGTGACAATCGATTCGTAGAACATATCGATTTTCAAAAACATTCGAATGACTGTCAACAACTAACAAAAAAGAGCTCAACAGCAGTCGCAGATTCCGGCAGCCACCGCTAACGGAGAGCGTATTGTGAACACATAATGATCTTCGATTGTCCCACAAGAAATGAAATTTCTAGACCTGTTTATAACTTTGTTGTCTAATACATAGCTTGATTCGCTCAGTGGACTGTATGATCATGTCCTGGTCATGTTTTTAAGATTGTCCACGCGTAGTTTAACAAGAACTGGCTGACATTTAGTTTTGGGCTTGCGGCTATTGTTGAGTGCGTGATTCTGAAATGTGGTCAAATGTTAACCGAATGTTCAGAGAGACGTAGTGGTGGCCAAGTTTATTGCTTGGCGTTTGTTGTAATTAAGCCAAATCGTTGTCCAGGTAATGTACATCATGTAATTCATTATTAACATTAACTATCTGGGGAAAACACTTTTTCCGGAATCCAGACTCTAGATAAGTGCAACATTCGCAAAGTTCATCTCAGCCAAACCGTGTTTTTAAATTTTAAAACAAAATAATTATAATTTTCAACTTTTTATCTGTCGCTTTCTCTTCGTTTACAACAGGAGGTTTTCCGAATGCCGAATCAATAAGCGAACGCACCAAACAACGTTTTAATCAACCCTTCAAAGGCTGCCTGCAGGACATTCAATTCGGTGCGGAACCAAACTCAATAATAACCGACTTCTCGCCCTATCAAGGCGAGAACATCGGCTCATGTGACTTAGACGGAGATGATCCAGTTGTATAGGAAATTATGTACTTAAGAATAAAGAACAATTTATTAATTATACCATTATTATTATTAATTAATCATGAAAAGAATCTTAGATTAAATAAGAAACCAAACAAAAACAATACAAAAATTATACTAAAACAATGGAACAAAATCAATATTGTTTATTCAACAAGTTACGGGTGAACCGAAGACGAATGCAAAGGTGGAGAAATTAACGCAATTACGTTGGTTTCTGAGAAAACAAATAAAGTGACATTTTAATCTTAGGATTCAAAAACATAAAACCAAAGGAGAAAAAACAAAGAAAATAAAAACAATATGAAACAAAATAACGTAAAAGAAATGGAAATTTTTGTAAATTTTTTAGAAATATTAGAGACTATTTAAACTGAGATACAAAAAAGAAAAACTGAAAAAACCAAAAAAAAAAACCAAATAACGATGAAATTAAGATGAGTTTTAAACTTAAAATTTAGATCCTTTTGAATTGTAATCACCAAGAGTTTACATTGAATTATAATGAAAAACAAAACAAAAATAAGCAAACAACAATGAAAAACCAAATTCAAGTTTACAAGTTAAAGGGAAATCTATTAATTCTTTCCTAAAACCAAAAGCAAAGTCGATGAAACAAAAAAATGAGAAACAAATAATAATGGAGTTTAAAAGAGAAATTAGTTCGTTCAACAACATTAAAAGCCTATAAATGAAAATATATATAGAGTTATATTATTTAAATTGAGATCCTAGAAGTGAAATCAATTAGCGAATCTGTTCATTCGATTTCTGTTCTGTTCAATTATGATTTATTGTTTAGAAACAAAAGTCAAACCAATCAACTGCCCTTGTGTACTGTCCTTCTTCTAGACGTGTTCTTATTTATTGATTTTTTTGTCTGCCTTTTTGTTCTGTTATAGATGCAATACAATTTATTGAGTAAACGCAAAATATATGGTTTATGTTTTCATAAGTATATACAAATTTAAGTTCTTTCTAGAGACAAGAAGATATTTTAAAGGAGATAATAAAAAGAATTTAATTTCATTTAAAAAAAGGATCATTTCGTTTTATTCATTCAGCCAGATTGCTCTTTTGCAATGCTATTGTAAATGATCTGCAAGCTGCAGAGGGCTTAAAGTATGTATGTATTGACGGTACCTCCAATTCAGCCAACTATGAGAGATCCTCCCCATCCTCCCCCCGCATTTCCTACTGATACATCATGCTGTCTACACAATGCAGACGTAAAACGTTTCGCGGAGCATACTGACAAAAAATATTCAGCGATTTAAGGCGATTTACAAATTTATTTGAACAGAATTTGTTTTTACAGTTTAGTTTACAACTAGACTTACAAACCAAAGTTTAGGGTGTTGGCTCAACAATAGGGGCCCAACTCACCATCAACTGTTGCAGGGGGATTATGCGTGCTTGGTCGTAAAGCCTTTTGGTGCTGTGGTGCCTTTGTAGGTCCCTGTCGAAGGTGAGTCCGGTACACATTCGCAGTATTTTTCTTTCTAGAATTGCGAGCTTCGTCATGCTGGTCTTAGAGAAGGTGAGCCAGGTTGGGAAGACGTACGTTAAGATCGGCCGTATAAGCAGCAGTTTTGTTATCTGGCTTAATCCATTTTAATTGCGTATCAACATAAAATATTCAGGTACACCCGGGGTGCAAACTGAAATATTCTGATGATGCTGTGCTGTTTAATGAATACTTGATAGTTTAATGAAACCTTCAATATTGCTACAGTACAATAATATGGATGTCACCACAGCCCATAGAGGCCCAGGGCGTGGATGCTCAGCAACCGTTCGTGTTGTGCGTGCTATTGTTCTCTCATGAGTGAAAGAGACCTACAGTTTTATGTCAACTCCGGGCGGCAAATTTAAGAAACTTGGTTAGTGACTAGGAAGATTTGGGACTGTGGAAAGTATTTCGCTCGTACCAGTCATCGAACCTGTTCTGCCTAGGCTCAAGTGCGTAGGCGTCGACGCAGCAACCCACAACGCCACGGCCGCCACAACGTTAGGCCACTTTTAACGAAAAAATAAGCCCTCGAGTCCGTTAGCGGAGTGAGTTGGTGCGTTGCTCACGGTTCTTGCAAGTTCTGTGTTCAAATCTGGCTTATTTAATATTTTAAATTATTTTTTATTTTCTGTTTTAAAGGCAATACACGAGTACGACAACTTTGGCGCCAAAAAATTAAAGCGGTATTTTGTAGTTTTACTTAATTTTGTGCTGTGACTCATAGAGTGTTTGTACCTGAGCAATTGCTGCCTTCCTTCGCTGACGGTACTCTGCACACTTCTTTTAGTCAAGATAAAGCTGTCCTGCATCCGCGATTTCTTGGTCCTCATACCGGAGATTAAGTCTTCCTCTCCTTGTTGAACCAGGAGGCTTGGATTCGAGGGCTCTTAGCTGGGGCATTGGTGTCCATGCGCTCGATTTGGCCAAGCAAGTGCAGTCGACGGATTTTTGCCTTTCGTACTGCATCCGCATCTTAGCACAATATAGTGCTATATTTACCAAAAAAAAATGGTCCGATTTAGTTGAAATATGCACAGTTTTGTTGTATTATTTTCTCCTATTTGGATGGTCGCTCTCTCGTTAAAGCCTTCTTCCCTACTGCCGAAAAACGGATTCCTCAATAGTAATCAATTCGTGCATGGTGCGGACTTTACGGTGGATGCATAAGAACCGGAGCTTCTGGCGAGTCGTATCGATGTGTGACCTGATGGAACACAATTCCTCTTCTATGAAAAAGGCCAGGCTTCGTTTGCTACCTTTAGACGGTTAAATTGTTGATAATACTCGTCCGAATTAAGAGTTTTGTCGTGGTAGATCAGGTCATAGTGTTTGGTAGGATCTGTCAGTCCGATCAAACACACAGCAGGACCTTGCGTTAATCTTGGCTTGGACACCATTTGCGCCGCCTCAAAGCGATCGTCAACTGCCGTTTTCGCTTGACATTGTCGGAAGCTCTTCACTTCCCCCAGTTACCTGCGATTTGGGAAGTCGAATCATGAGGTTCTTAGGTGATAATCGTGTGGTACCCATTCATCGAACTTTTTTCCTACAGCCTTGTTGAAATGGTTTTAAACGGGTTTTTGTATATAATAAGAGTAGCTGGCTAGGTTAACTTAGAGTACCCTCTAGGGTCAGTAAGCTAGTTATAAGTTCAAATAAATTGTTAAAGTTGAGCTAAAATTTAACATTTTGTCTAGGATTAAGATAGACAAAAGATTACAACAAAATAAAAATGAATGTCATCTAACTCGACGATTTCCATGATTTTCGACAATTGTCCTTCCAAATTGTGGTGCATCTTCGACATCGAAACTACCGGAACGGAATCGACGGTACTGTAAACTTCCCATGATGTACTGTTACAGTAGAACCATAAGCATTATTCACATTATTTTCAGCCTGGCTTGCGTTTTAGGCTTTATCAAAGAAAAACTTCGATCAAACTAATTTTTATTTAGTACGTAAATAGGTACGATTGTTTAGCAGAATTTAGTTTAGTCCGATGGGACGTACAGAACGCGAGATGTATGTATGTGGATTATTAAAGCCATTTGTTTGAAAATTGATGAATTTCTTTCCACAATAAATAGTCAAGCCTAAGACTATGATGAAGCAGTTGCAATAATGAGTAGGGAAGTAGGAAAGTAGCTGCAATATGGAACCTGTTCAAACTCTTTAACAAGGTGCAAAAAGACAGACCGTATGCATTAAGGTGGCATTGATAAAACTTAACTTACTTACCTTCCTCTGCCAGATTTATTCTGAAGATAGGTGCCAAACCTGCTCTGAGATTAGACTTAGGACACATCAGACTTTGTCGTATTTCAGCTCGAGACAGTTTAGATAAATCTACTTTCTAGCAATAACAAACACAAAGGATAATGAGAAGCCCGTTTTTTTCATTTATTAAAGGTTAACCAAACATGTGCATGTTCTGGTAGATGGTAGATATCTACTACCACAAATTTTTCAAATCCATCTCTTTTTTGCTAAATCTACCACACGAATAAACAAATCAATCAATTTTTGAGGAGTTATGAAATGTAACGGAAATTTGTTATATTCTGCTCAGAAATGAAGTATGATAGAGATACCCAACTTCACAGCTGATTGACCCCTAGTCCATCGACGAATTGGACGGATAATCATGAACATTTTGAAGGCTATTCATGAATTTTTGACAGTTATTCACGAAATAACGTAAATGCCGTTTTCTGTTTCAGTTATTCACGAAATAACGTAAATGTCGTTTTCTGATTGGTCAATTTGGCTTTAGAAAACAATATACAAAATGGTTGTCAAAAATTTTAAGGGGCAAGAGAGGTAGAAGTTTGGCATTTCTATCATACTTCATTTCTGATTCTGCTACAAGTTACGTCGATATTACGAATCCGATCGGATTGTGTGACAGCATTTTCTCGTAGTTCGTATTGTAACTTCAATTCGCAGATTTGCTACGAATGGATTCTGTGATGTGACTGAATAATCATTAGCCGGTGGTGAATGGTGTTAAGGTTACACATAGGGACGGAACAAGAAAAATAATCCGCAAAAGCGGTAAACAGAAAATCGTGCGTTTATTTAATAAATTTTTATGGCTGTTCTCATTATTTTTGTAGCTATTCCTTTCTTCGTGTTGTATGGAAGTCCACTCCTTCCCACCTGGGCCTTGGTGTTTAGTACCCCTATTACCGATGGCGAGTCGAACGAGAAATCAGGCGAATGGTGAAAATTGGCATGACATTCGACTCACATGTCAGAAGCTAGGCAAATTACAAAATCACTATATGAAGGGTGGCGAGTTTTCGCAGAGATTCCTGTTTCGTATGTCAGAATCATGCGAATGGAAATATTTAGTGACTGATGGACGAAGTGTACAAAAATCAACAATTTAAGAACAAATAGCAACATTTAATTTAATGATATGATAGAAAATTAAATGTAAGATTCGAAATGAATTGATTTTAATGATTTCATCTCAATTTGGGAAACTGGAGTAAAAAATGGAGGCAAGTCCCGACATTAAAAAATTTCGATCGTCAAAAAAAACCCAAAAGGAACACTGAGAAACATTTGCCATCGAACTTAATATGATTAGGATTACCTGCACGTGATGGAAAAACATTGTATAAGATGACATTTTTAACAAAATGTTCAATATGATTTATACCACTTCGTCCTTTTTCTGGCCTGGTTGGATTATAAAAACAGACACAAAAAGAAAATAGCCTCACATAAAGGCGAACTTGCAGCCGTAAACGGAAACCAATCACAAAGTATTTTTACTTGTTTTTAACGTAGAATATGTTTGAAATAAATATTTTACTTTCAAACGCATCGCATTCCAGACGAGAATAAATAAACAAATTTCATTTGACGTTTGACATACCTATCTTATTTTTGCAGTGTTATGGTGGCAATAATGAAATTTAGGCGAACTAAGGAACTCGCGAACCGTAATAGGTCGATATGCTACATTCTCCTAACAGTTCGAAAGCAGGCGAACTATTCCCGGTACCACAAACACTTTTCACGACTCTTACGAAGGTATATCCCAAAGAAAACGAGTGGCTGATTTGTAAAAAGCTTGGTAGATCTCGTTTGCATACACAATTTCTAAGAAATTTCACATTCCAAGCGTACGCTTTCATAAATGAGTAGATTCTAACTTTCCCATGTGTAGGTACAGATTTATGAACCACAGTCGATGCTAATTACACTTAAATTGTTTGTACATTATTGCCCTTGAGATTGTGTTTTGAGAAGGCTTTCAGAAACAAAAAAAATACAACAAATGGCATAAAAAGGCAGAATTACAATGCGTTACAGATTGGTAGATGTGCGGATTAAAAAATGTTCGCAAAATTGGGGTAGACCTACCACAATTGTAGCTAAGTCCCAACACTGGCGCCAACCCATTCGTGTATAACTGTATAAAATAAGTTATCATCGAAGCCATTCGAGAGAGAACAATCGCGCTCACAGCGCAAGTACTCACTGTGGGGCCTGCCCCTAAACGGGCTGTATCGCCAGGAAATTTATATTATATGTGCTTCCTTTCCTTGACTAACCCTACAATAATGGCAATGGTCACACAGCTAGCGACCGTATTCAACCAGGGCCGGCCCTAGCCAAATGAGTGCCCTTTACAACTCTACGTTTGGCGCCCCCTTCTTAATTTTTCGCAGCATAAGTCGTTTCCAGATTACACAAGAGGCAGACTTTCAGCGCGACAGTTCTCTGTTCATATGGAATCATATGACCGAAACGCGCAGAATTTATTTGTGCCACGTATTAAATTTACCCACCTGCCATACATATACACAAAATCCTACCAAGGCTGAGCACGATCAGTTTTCGCACAAGCACCCAACAATTTCCGTAGGACACAATAAACTCATTTGAGCGATGGGTCCGGCCCTTCATTCAACATCTTATTAAGAAAAGATTTGCTCAAATAAAACATTGGAATGCTTGGTCCGAATAAACGAATTGTCCGAATTAATGAGAGGCTTGCTTTATCACGTGCTTTGTTAAAACATACGCACAAACTTTTGATGGGCATGTGCAAGAACTAAAGACGAATGTGTTTGTGAATTGCCGGCATTCCCCCAATACATATTTTTCATGGTTGTTTTTCACGGCTTCTAAATGTGCATTTCCGGGATTACCGCAATGGACATTTTGATGATTTGCTCCGACTTTTACATATTTGAGACCAATCAGTGTGTTAATTCGTTTTTGCTTATTTAATTGAAATTTCGAATAAAAAACTTAAAACTCTCATTTATTCAGAACATAATTTTAATAATTTTTTTTTTTCCGAATTAAAGGCGTTTACTGTATTATTCAATTTTGTAGGTAACATAGCAAATAGCATTCATCCTGTTTGGGGTGCTTCAGATGTAAAGATAAGGAAAGAACGTAGGGGTACGATCACATCGTAATAAATGTATTAAAACCATTTGTATTAATTTTATATTTTTAAATACGAACTTTATTTCATTCATAATTTTACAAAGTTGTCACTTCCTTCACTCTACCGTTTTGTTTTCTTTTTTTCTCATTAATTCAAAATTAGTACTTTTTTATATATATTTTATTTTAAATTTGTATGTATATATTTAGATCGCAGATAAAACAATTAGGTGCCGCTTCTTAATATTTTCATACTAAAAAAAAAATCAGAATAAACATTTAAAAAGTAAAAGTTTAATAAAAAAAATTAACAACAATTACAATGCAATTTTATGTATTTTTTCTTCTTGCTTAAAAGGAAACTCTCAATACATGTTTACATATGTGATTTATTTGTTTTATTTCTATACCGCTAGATCTCTCACGTTGCGTCCCAAAAATATATATATATATTCATATTCTCATGTTTCGTCACTAATCGACAGAGAAAGTGCAGTTTTTGTTTTTAACAGATTTCTATAACGTATGTATGGTATTTTCATTAAACACTGTTGATATCTTGTTTGTATACATGCAATAGTGTGTATTGTGGGAAATCAAATCTACCACCCTACGGCATGAAATGTAGTACAAGGAAGTGTAAAAATAAGGGTGTTGAGAGGTGGATGAAATTATATTACTTGGAATGTATTTGCATAGACTTTAATACGCAGCAAGTCGCGCCGCTGCCACAAGTTTCAACTTGAATAATTAGAACCTACAGTTTACACTTAAAAATGAAGATTCAGTGGGAGGAAATACACAGGGATGAAAGTCGAAGGTTTTACATTGCCTAAATATATACTGCGCAATTTATTATTTTCATTATTTATAGTTTTTGAGAAACTAACTTTAAGTTTGTTCACATTTTACGTGTTAATGTTCTATTCATGAGTTAATCTTCCTTTTGTTAAATTACATACATATTTACTTTGCTCTCTTACTTATCATTTACTTTTAACTTTTATCTTATTTCTTGTCTAGCTTTACTTCCTTTTTCCCAAAATGAAAACAATACAATTGTTTTATCAAAATAAAAATATCTAGAGTAATATTGTTTGAATGTTACTTTGTTTTACTTGAATTCCGTTTATGTATAAAGATAAATATTTATTCTTTACGATATAAGTGTAATCTTTTGTTGTTCATATTTATATATGCTTTTTTGTTTTGTTTTATTGCAGTTGAAGGATTTAAAAATAAAATCGATGTATTTATGTAGGTTTGGGGGTTAGTTCTTAGTTGATTTGATTTTATTTTGAAAAGAAAAGAAATCTGTGTTTTTTTTTTTGTTTCTTTCATAAATAATATTTTATTTTATTTTTTCCTTTTTGTTTGTTACGGTTAACATTTTTAAATGTTTATTTTGATAGAAAATCCCCAAAAAATCATTTCCTTCCCAATTTTATAATTTAATAAATTTAGTATTTGCGACACTTCTGAAAAGAGATAAGATATAATAAAGACGTTTATATTAGATCATTTCAAAATAAAGTCAATGGTTTTCGAAACAATTAACCCGCCGTTTAAAATGAGATAAGCAACCTATAATAAATAAGGGGAAATATAGTGCGAGTAAATGTACTCATATTACGAGAAATGATGAAGAGACTTCTGGTACCAATCGATGCCGCACCCTACGAAGTCTAACCTAACACCACGATCCAGTTCATTACCCAGAGACACGATTACTGAAGCATACTGTCTATATGTGTTTATACAATGTGCGATTTATAAGCAATTTATCGAGTCCAAGTAGCAACAACAGACATTGATGGGGGTCCGGTATCGAAAACGGAGCATGTATAACTTCGTACACATAATGTGATTGGCATAAATTTCGGAACAATTTTCCAACGAAAAGTATATGTTGCAAGTGGTTAAAGTTTGAATAAACTGAATAAAATGCAATGGAAGCAAGAATTCAAAAGCCTATCACTGATCCAGATGTCCCCTCACATTCTTATGGATTCATTTTATGTCATGTTTGATATCTAACACTAGTGCTCGTCAGTAAGATACGGACTTAATACGGCTAAAATTGAAATCAGAATAATCCTACTGATTTAATAATAACCGAAATTACGGCTGGCAATTCGAACGTTCAATGAGAGATGTTTTCCTTTGCGATCTAAAGCATTCGACATACTACGGTTGACGAACTTTACAATTCGCGTAATCATTAAATAAATTTGGCGACATTTAAGTGGAATCAAATTAGCAGACTCGCACGATTATGCATTCGTCTCGCCCCGTAATATGGAAGTATATGTATTGATAACGTGTGTGCGTGATCACGTGATGTACGCGAAATAGAGTGTCGCAACGTGAATCCAAACACGCGAATTTATAGTTTGAACCGCTTCTTCTTTAAATTAATGTCAATATGCTACTTTTGACGTATATTTTACATAGGTTAGGTTAGAATGGCTGCCGGCAATGACCAGTCACACTTAGACCATAGCAGGGCCGTTATGTTAGCAAGCGGGTCTACATAGTCGATTCTATTCCACAAACCTGACACTAATGCGGCCCAGATGAGCCAGGTTGACTATGAATGAGCCCTTAAGTGGCATCTCCTTCGGGAGGAGAAGGAGTTGCAATTATGGAGAAGATGGGCGTTATTTTTAAATAAAACCAATTTCGATATCATCAAACGCCCGCATGTCTGTGATTGCACAGGATTGTACGTGAGCACATATGGCCTATACAGTCCCATTACACATATGGCCTATTTGGTTAGTCCTTGTTGCAAAACACCGGCCATTAATATGTTCAAAATGATAGTTGTTTTTTACGTCCTTCAAAATATGTATAATAATATGGATAGCGCTAAAGTTCAAGGTGGACTAGCTTCTACAGCAATCACTCGTGCGTGGTGATTATGAATAAAATTCCTGTCAAACCTTTTCTCCATTTGCTTTCCAATAAGGGAAAATGTTCGGGGGGAATTTTATTCACAATAGGCATGGTGTTGTGCGTGCTATCTTCCTTTCACTCGTGAATGGACCCATAGACTTATGCCGACTCCTAACGGCGAAGTTTGAGATGCTTCTCCTTAACAGGAGTACTCTTTGAACAGTCCGTGACGTGACTCGAAAGAGGTGGAGCCGTGAATTACAAAAGTAATTAAAATCGATTAAACAAGCCCTTAACTAGCTCCGGGATAATTTTGCCGGTACTAATGCGAACGAAAACTACGGTACACAGAATCGAAGGTCGAACCCGAGAACCAAAGTTGTGTAAAAAAAGGCAACTATGCTCTCTTAGCATCTAATATGGCAATTTAGATATACTCCCATCGAGAATCGATGCACATTAGACTGCGGTTATAACATATCTGAACAAGTTGACACAAAAGCGAAGGTCGAACCCGAGAACCAAAGTTGTGTAAAAAAAGACAACTATGCTCTCTTAGCATCCAATATGGCATCAAAACTCGATGCACATTAGACTGCGGTTGTAAGATATCTGAAAAAGTTGGCAAATAATGTGAGTCTCACATAAAAACATCGTCAAACTTTCTACAAATTAAATAATTCTTTGTAATCTGGGGCGGTTGCCAAAAATATTGGCGAATGACTCTAGAAAATGCACGAGCAACTTTCGAACAACAAAGGGTAACTGATTACTGTAAGAAAAGAAATGTTTCAACTAAGATTTCCTATTTGAGAAAACGTAGCCCACTCGAACAAATGTACGAAGAAAGTCACCTCTCATAAGCTGTGTACATAAGAACTGGAAAAAAAAACACGTGTAAAGATGAAAGGTGTTCAAAAGCCGGTGCCGCTTCACGAAGTCGCGTAATGATTGCATTGAGAAAAAAAAATTAAAAATGTGTGCATGTTCTGTTTTTGTCATCTATAAATGCTGCATTTATTTTATTAATAAATCAAATTTTGTATCAATTATAGTATTTATCGTAATTTATTTATCATATATAATATAATTGTATATATTTAATCAATTAATTTTATACATATGTAGAATAATAAAAATTAAATCAAAAGAAAAAATGAAACAAAATATATTGTAAATTTTAAAATATTTTAGCTTAAAGATTAACTTCTCGAAATCTTACATTTGCTACATTTACTCGCTCTCAATGCTTTAAATAATTTCATTTCTTGCAGTTTTCAGTATTTTCACATTAAATATATATTTATATATTGCATATATATACTATATGTTGGAAATCTTCTTGATCAAAAGTCTGAAGTGTGGGGTTTGTGTGTGTTCGTTTTGTTCGAGGGATTTTTTTGTTTATTTTATTTTTTTATATTTTTGATGTCGACACAATGGAAGATACACAGACGAAAGTATTTAAGATAGCAGAATTTGTAAAGGCGTGGAAAATGAGGATTTATTTAACAAACAAAATTAGAAGAGAAAAAAAGAAGAATAAATGGAAATTGTTTGTAGTGTGTTTCTTTTGTATTATATTTTGCTTTTTTTTTCTTATTATTTTACATAGTCTAGCTGACGTATTTTCGCAACAATCTTTGCTCGCAATCTCTGTACACTCTTACCTACAAAAGGACATCACTTGCAGCAGTTATTCGTCTGTCTACTTTGTTCATTGTCAGCAAGCCTTCGTCCGGAACCACTACCTTGATTGTTGGCTCCATCATTTTTAGGTAGTTTTTTAGCTGTTCAATTGAAAATAAATGAATATTAGTTTTCCTGGTGGACCTGGTGGATGGTTTTGTGAAGAAGTTACCGATAGCTAAAAATATGTCGTTCACATTCATTCCGGTTTTGGCTGATGTTTCCATAAATAATAGACCATTTTCGTCAGCATATTGCTTGGCTTCCTCAAATTCAACAACTCGATTGTTCGATAGATCCGCTTTGTTACCTGCCAGAGCAATGACAATGTTCGGTGAGGCCTGGAAAAGATATTGGAACACAATTAGTAATGGCTTTAAATACACTACCCTATACAGACAAAACGTAGCCTAGCTCAAAAATGTGTAAATTTGCAAAGCAATGTTATCATAACTATTGCAAAAAAGAACAAAGACAGGCCGTGTTGTGAGTGATTCAAATAACAAAGATAATAAACTCATAAGTTCATCAACTTCCTGATCCCACAAACTCTTACAAGAAGACGTAGCAAATACCGCAGTTGTAGCACGAAGTTTTAATGGTTTAGTCGACAATTCTCGCACACTTGTTTATACTCGGGTTATTTGCCAAGCTAAACAAATATTACTACAGCGACTCTAGTCTTTTCATGTATGTCCATGAAGAGACTGGCTCAGCAAGAAAATGGGCTGTCGTGTGATTTCTTCAATTTGGTGAGAAGTTAGTGCGACGAGCAGTAAATACGGAAGCCACTATCTTCAGCCATGTACGCAGATGACGACAACATCGCGCGTTCCCAAAGTGAAGCTTTCACGGCGATTTATGTGCCGACGCTCCTGGTTCGAGGAGAGCAAGAATGAGCTCCGGTGAAAATAACAAACCAATGCGAAAGCAAGACAGCTTGGTCTTAACCACTGGAGGCAGCGTGTTCGAAACCATCATTCATGGACGGCAAGTATTGGTTAGGCTCAGACCTTGCATGGGTTGCAGTCATGAAATGTAACTCTGGCATAGAACTAGAAGGACATCACAGTGGACAACAGTTAGTTACCATGGATACCATTTACTTTGTCTACTTCTAAAGGAAGTTCGCTGGTCGCCCGTGTAATACCATCCGCCATATCTGCAGACTGTTGCACAAAGGCAGAACTGTACGAAATCTAATAGAATCAAATTTACAGAAATCGAAAGTCAGCA
Organism: Eristalis tenax; assembly: GCA_905231855.2. Taxonomy (NCBI): domain Eukaryota; kingdom Metazoa; phylum Arthropoda; class Insecta; order Diptera; family Syrphidae; genus Eristalis; species Eristalis tenax. Next base: position 94,269,343 of record HG993125.1, read on the forward strand.
GCAAGATTTTTTTTTAATTTCAACAAAACCACTCTGTCTTTAGTACAATTCGGACAGTGTGACATACTCATAGCATTGGCATTCTTCTTCAGGCGTAAATGAAGCAACCAATGAAGCAATGGAAGGATAGAGACATCCATCTTCTACTTCTCTTGCCCATTGATTTCATCTGACAGCGTTTTTTATACGCTTTTTGTCCCGTGACTGTGAATACGTGTGAGCTCTTGAGATCAGCTGGCGCACAGCTGATACTCTTCCCCAACCTAGTAGAGGAGTGAATTAGAGACTAACGTCCCTCGTTAGTTGGACGTTATTTCAAATGTTGGTGTTAAATTTCAACACAGTATGGAGGGGTAAACGAACGAACAAAGCTTATGTTCATGAAGTCGATTCCTTAAGCTCCCATTTGAGCAAGTTATAGTCTGACATACTAGGACAAAATTAATGCACGACTAGTGTATGTATTTTAATTAAGGGTATAGAGTGGAACTAACTTTTAGGACAGTTTGTCAGATTTGAGGCTGTAGGTATATGATCTAAGAATTAAATTGAGGTCAAATAGCCCCAGTTCAGTGGGCATTGCATTCGATTTTTTTTTTCACGAAATTCCATATAACAATACATATATGTATACTCTCTTAAAAATACGAGTTAACTTTTGAACACCCTCGTCACAACAATACATGGATCGTGGGCAAATTCGGCAATCTCTCGCAATTTTTTCCCACTAAAATCCACGAATCTGTGACATTCTCACTAAAATCCACGAATCCACCACCATGCGTGGTGGATCCATGGTTTGTATAAAAGTATGTGTGAAATACAAGAGAACACCACTACATCTGCAGTGTGGACTAGGGGAAAGAATGGCCGAAGATGGGTATCTCTATCCCTCCATTATCTCTGGAAGCAACGCTCGTGAAATAGACATGAAATGAAGGCAAAGCCAACTGTATACCCGGCTTCCAAAAATATTTACCACGTGCGATTTTAGTTTCTCCTCTTCTTAGAAAAGCCTTCTCTAGAATGCTATGAAAATATAAACCACGAGGCTGTGAAAAAATGGCCTACAATGAAGTTTAACACTCTGCTATGGAAAGCGAAATATAAAAACACACACACGCAGCTGTAAATTGCATAACATTTTTATGCGTCTTCTGACAAACTTCACTTGATGTTGCGGTACATAAAACGTTACGGTTAAGTGTTCAGCAAGTAATGAGTGTTAATCTATTTATAGATTCTTTTTCTTGTATACCTTTTCTGGAACTGGCCAATTAAGCATAAAGTGTTCTTGCCCAAAGATTAAAACCAATTACAAGATGTCCATTATGAGCCCTTAAGTAACATGTTAGATTTCTTGGCATCATTTGATGTATTGCCACCACAAAACAATTTTACATTCTTCACATGAGAGCTACGTACTTCGCTTTAATGAAGAAAAGCCGCTGTCGACTTTGCCACAACGACTCAAATTTTCATTTGATAAACGCGAAACACGTGTATTAGTTGCGCAACCTATGATTACGATGTTCACCCATTACATCGTCCCTTCCTCTAAAATCTTCCATAAGACTCTGTCTGCTGGATGACGTTTCTGGTTTACAGAATCTGCCAATGCCTCTCGAGCAACCACTGAACGTGCTGCAATGTTTCTTAAATCGATTCACCTTTGTTAATCCGAGCTGTACCCCCACAGTGACCTACTGAATTTTTTCTCCTGAAACACGAATGCATTTCGGATGTCTGCTTGAAGTTGCAAAAAAACCATGTATGAATGGGCACACTTCACATGCATAACAATGGTTCGTCCGTCAAATGAATCCGTAAAAATCCCATTATTTATTTGGTAATTACCGATGTTACTTGTTCAGAGAACTCTGGAGTCGTCTTTGTAAGACAATAAACGAAAATGACAACTCACTTCACTCGTTTCAAACCGTGGATTTTGCATGGCAAACAAATATAATTTATCACATGTACATGGTCTTCACTTTATCTTAAGAAATTCTTCATTATTCCCAGATTTAGCATTTCGTATAAAAATATGACGTCAGATCTGAAGTTGAACGACTGCGAACGTTCTCAACTAGACGTCCATCCAGAGTACATTAAGTGCTCGTACTCTAGATGGGTTGATAAAACAATTTTCGATAACAGGTCGAGGCTATTATAAATGTTGATTAACATATTATATTTGCCGCGGAACACTGAATTTTAGCTTGTTTTGTGATGAGCGGGGGCAATGTGAGAAGAAGTCACTCCAATGACATGTAATGAGTCATTCAGCATTAAATGCTATTGTTATGCAAAACGTTCGCACTCTAAGGGACCATAAACACATTCCGCACGCACGCAACATGCACAGTTTGCCAAAGGCATTTGCTGACTTTAATGAAATGCATTTACATACGCGATTCATTCGAAAGTGGGAAGGTTCATGTAAGATAACGTTTTGAATGTTTGAATATTGAATGTTTATCCTGGTCGTAGCTTTAAGCCTTTTGCCGGATGCCATTGTTAAGTGATTGTCATAGCTTTTGCACATTACAACGTCATATTGTTCTTAAATTGATTGACAATTACCCCTGTCTGGGCGCATATGAAATACTTACTTGTTTATGAAGTTCTTTAACCCAAGTTTTTGCACGTTGAAAACTATCCTGATTCTTAATGTCGTACACAACAATCGCGGCCTGCGCACCTCTATAATACATTGGAGCTAAGCTGTGATACCTGAAACAAAATGTAAACCAAATGTAAGTAAACATAAAAGAGTTATCAACGAAGACAAGTGCGACATACCTTTCTTGTCCAGCTGTGTCCCATATTTCAAATTTGACAATTGTGTCCTCTATACAAATAGTTTGTGTTAAGAATGCTGCACCTATCGTACTCTCTTGATACTCATGAAATTGGCCTTTAACAAAACGCAATACTAACGATGATTTTCCAACGGCTGATTCGCCAAGTAACACCAATTTGAATTGGCATGTTTTATTTTGAGATGTTCCATTTGGTCTTTGGGCTGTACCACCACCACGGGGTGTTGCTGCCATTCTAATGTTCTTTGTTTTGTTTGTATTTGTATGACGGAGAATTACTCTCAACAAGGAGATGAATATCAGGCGGTTCTACTGGCTTAGAAGTTGAACTGTCCGTCCGCCAGTGTTGAAAATATTCTTTCTGAAATAAATAAATTCAATAAACAACAAAATTCAATTATTAACACAAACAATACGTATGTGGACATGGATAGAATGTGTGCATATAGGTGTTAGTTACACAAAGAATGTTTGAGTGTCATGCGGTAAAACACTAACGCAGCTGGTTGATGATTCATCAGTCTGTATGGCGAGAATCACTCACAACACCCCTATCGGAATCCGAAAAAAAAAATTGACCCAATGATTAGATACCAGAGACAAAGTGCTCCCACTTTTTTCTCCATTTTGCGAATGTGCGTGAAGAAGTGTTGGCTGTTAAGTTTCTTCATCAAGGTTTTGATAATTCAATTTTGAATTTGGAGTGAGGGAAGAACTTGTGAAATTCGCAAAATATAATTGGTAATTCCATTAAGTTCGTACGCAGCGCAATGGCGGTGTATTTACACTTTTACAAGCAGGCGACTGTTTATTTTCTCTGGTTGAGTTTTTCTCTCGACCTTCACGGAAGCTATTACAAAACAGAACATTTGGTGTGGCTAACAAAGGAATCATTGCTGAATTAATTCTGGGAATGTATGTCTGAATTTACAGATCAATCCTTGACGCTGAAAGTCATGATCTTCCACTCGTTAGGTTTTAAAAAGTGAGCAGTTGTAAAACCATACTGAAGAAAATACTTGGTTGGTAATTCGTTCGTCTTTTTATGCCAAGTAGAGGACACCTGATGTTTTCTTGGAGAGGAATGACTGTTCGTAGTCGAAAATAGCGTGATGCGTGTGCTCCTGATAAACATCATTCAAATGGTCGTGCCCTTGGGCATTTCTTAGCTATAGCTATAAACACTCGTTCGTGTAACAAGCACGTCAAGGTAGCGAGTTGTTTTTTAAGTTTTAAGGAATCGGGTCTTATCTTATCGCTTCGGACTTATTTCAAGGTTGTACGAGACGAGTAAACTGGTCCACAGCACGATGTTTTGATGAAATGCTTCTATTTAGACACATAAATGGTTAGATGTTCATCACTAACGGACCTTAGTCAACGTCAGCAATAGAGCGAATTCACATTCAATACACATTCGTTGAGTTTCGTTAAATCCGTCATTCATTTTTCTGAACGAAATAAATTAGTCTCCGTTTGTCAATGACAGTCAATGTTGGAATTTTGCGTTAGTTCCCAACAGCACTTGAAAATTTCATAATGCTTGTGACTACTTTTTGTTCGGTTCTTATGTAAGGTTATGTTTATGTTTGGGTCTTAATTTGTTTTATTGATAGGTAAGGAAAACAGAAGTTTGATTATGATGAGCCTCTGTATTGTTCCCAAAAATATAATATTAAAGCCGCTTTTGTTTCCCATGATTTTTGCTCATTTCATGCATTATCTTATCTAGAAGCAACGTGTCAGGACAACAATTTAAAAAAAAAAACTTCCAGCCTTTCTTTGTTGACCAATGATACTGGCCGAAATAAAAATTAAAAGTAGATAACATTGTTGTTCTCCTTTATTGAATGATATCATCTCACATCACTCACACTTTTTGATAGCTTTTCATTCACTCCCGTGAATAGTGAAGGCTCCAGCATTGTTATTAACGGCTTAACTTGTAAGAGATTGCAAGGCGTTAAACAGTGACCATGAATATTCTGTGTATACTATTTACTGCCTGTCACGCTTCACTGTTGTTAAAAACTATATATTTGTCTATGTGCTTATTCATACGTATCTCCGAAAGTAAAGTGTTTCTCTAATACTTGAAATTATTAATAAGTTAAAACAAAAATACAGCAAAAGAGAATGTGGCAACACTGATAGCTGTTAAACACATTTCCATTTTCTGAAATCGTCAGCAAGAATATTTTTGCTTCCTGTCATTTCATTAAACCAATTAAGAAGAAGATATCAGGCACTCGACGGTCATTGCTCATGTTATGTAGGTACTCATCCATTGCAGGCATTGACAATTTTTTTCGAATGCATCCTCTTGTGACTGTACACAAGGTCAATGGGTTTGGTCACATTTAGCTATCTTCGCGTTACGCTGATAATAAACTGAGGTCAAAATGCTTATCCCCGCAGCAATGCGCGCAAAGAAAAAAAAACATCATTACAGCAAATACACATGAACAGTTTAAGGAATTACATGCACGTTTAAGGCCCACGCAAGAGAGTGAGCGAGATACAAAGTACTGGCCAAAGTGCAGGAGGGAGTTTCCGCATGCTGATAATAAAACATTTTTTCATGTACGAGAAGCTTCCACCCCCTCTTGTTGTCACATCAATGCGGGATGTCACTCATGCATACACACTCGATGTAATCGATAGGAAATCACTTAATCAACACTCTAAACAGATTTCTAATTGATATTCGACACAGAGAAAGAGAAGAAGAAAGAGAGGTGTAGTTTTTTTTTTTTTCTTCTGAACAACAACTCTTCACTTTGGCACACCATGTCACTAGACAACGGCTCCAAAGAGAAAGTCACACTTCGGTTTTGTTGTTATTGCACTTTGTGACCGCCCCCAGTTACAAGCTGTCGTTTGTGTATTTTCCGAATTATACTCGTATGCCCGTCTTGTTTGTACTTATTAAATCAAAATATGGCGGCCATAAATTTGTTAATTTTTATTGTTATCAAGGTGCTTGTCCTGTCGCGCATGCATAAGTGCAACAAAGCACTGTATTTCCTTTGTCGTCAAACATGTGCAACACATGTGTCTAATTTCTCGACTGCAAAACCAAATGATGTTTGCGGCAGAACCATCATAACAAATACGGGTGGGAAAAATGCGCAACTGAACTGGGTGTTATCTCAAAAATAGCTCAACGCCTATTTTGTACATGTACATGCACAACTTGTCAATGTGTATTGCATACATATTTTTGAATCCATCTCCAGACAGAAGTCGGCCTGGTTTTTAATCAACGCAAGGAAGTAGTGACGATAAAATGTGCACGAGATGGTGCTACATCTGGGCGTGAATTGTTTGCTGTTCTTTTAAATAGGACTATGACCACGTGCTTCACATACGTGATTCTTTAACGTTTTCTCCACACTTTCAATTCATTTCAGAATTATTCCGTTGGAAGCCCAGATATAAAATAAATGCAAATTCTGAAACATGCTTTTGAAAAACAACAAGTGAAATCGCGTAGGATACGAATCAATGCATTCTGAATGTTTTCAATGATTCACTTTTACTTGGGAGTTTCCACACAACATGTGCCAGTATATTAAGTTGTGCGTGTGTTTTTGCAAATTCATTTGCAAAGAACTGGGTCTATTGTCCATTCCGTAGTTGGTGCGGCTTTCGAATGATTTATGTACTTGAAATTCGAAATAAACAATAGCTCGTTGAATTATACTTCGTCTTATTTGTCCTTGAATAACTACCATTAAAAGAACATCAAGCATTATTTATTCACTAGATATTCATTGATGGTCATCTCTCTTTGAGAATATGAACACCCTAACGACACATAAATCAAATTCAATATGACTTGGAGTCCTTATTGGCTTTCTGCCAAGCAGTTCCCCACTTCTATAGACAGACTTTCGCTTTTGCTCCGTCCAAACGGATCGCATGCTAATAATGATCATCATTATCATTTTTTTTTATATTTTTCTATACGCAGTCTTATCAAACCTTTACTTAACAAAATGGGCACTAGAATCGGTGTTGGAACTAAACCTCGCTTCGGAAGCAGCACCTTGTGTTATTATTGTTCTCTCACGAGTGAAGTTTTTGCGTTGGCTCTGAAAAGACACTCTGAGAATTGTCGGTGACTTGTGGGAGGTGAAACCGTGAATAATGAAAGTTGTTCGTGTCGAGAATTAAACCGAGCCACCAAGAATAGAAGTCGACACACTTACACACATATAATAAATAAATCGAGTTTTGAAATTGTCATGTAGGTCTCTATCTTACTGCAGCAGGCTTCATGGCATTGCACTGCCAATTCTAAAAATAGTCACTTTCCTGAATCTTTGCGATTCCAGAATGTACTTCCATCAAGCTTCAACACCACCGCGTGCGAACGTTAATCCCCGTAAATCTCCTATTTGATGCCAGGCAACACTTCAGGAGCGCATTATGAACAAATGAAACGTGTACCCAGACTATTCGCTTCACATTTTCTGAAGAACGAGTCATAGAAAGGCATAAAATAGATATGAAGTGCTCTTAAAATAAATTGCACAAATTCAGTTGGTGAAGCGTTTCACATATTTCGATTTCGAGAATATACGCCTTCAAATCCAAAATTTCACGATCTTCGATCTTATTTCACAATCAGCTGATATATACTCAGCATCAGAGTATTTTTGTGCATGTTAAAGACTCTCCAGTTAAAGGGATAGAGCAGTGAAGACTGACTGGAAGCAACAATCAACTGGTGCGTGCTTTCACGAAAGATTATGGCTATAGTTTATTACTGTCGACGTTTTAACGTCTGAAAATACCCACTGAATGAAGCCGCACCATCGAGCATAACAACGTAACGCAATCGCTGTCCCACGTCATAGGCACTTCCTTGGGTGCGTAAGCTTCTGAGTAATCAGTCCATCTTTAGTGAAAACCTGCTAACCTAGTTGCTACGGAGGATACAAGTAAAAACACATTAAATAGACAACTTGGGGATATTATGCAGAATTTAAAACAATCTAACAAATACAACTTTTCAACTGATTGGAAACTAGTCAATCTCTTAGCACAAATTACAGTCAGTAGTTAACCCTTTGTTCCCAGAGGTGACAATTTTTGTCGGTAGAAAACATGAAGGCACCAGGAATATGGAGAATAAACCCTAAATGTATGGTTTCACTGTGAAACTAATGGAAAGCAAAATGTTAAATGCTTTGAAAAACAGTTATCGCCCTGTTTTTGGTGGGCAGTCGGTTTTCAAGAAGTCGTTCTAGTAAATCTGTGCTTCATCAACTTTTCAATTGCAACATTTTCCAATTGTATAGATGAGATCTAGATTACCTCTTTCTGGTAAGACTTTCTAATAAGCGTACTGGATTTGTTCAGCTTCCATCCCACAATCGCAGTTGTATTGATTTTGTATCAACCGCAGTCGAAGTAAATCGACAAGCTTTAATTGTTTAAATTATCGCTATCAGCTTTCCAATATTTGACTTCGTCCCCCGCCTAGACTCTCTTTTCAACTAGAAATTATGAATAATCCCATCGACGTCAAACCAGTTTTCTGTATTGACTTTATCACTATCCGCTCATCGAAATTAGAAATTTTGGTTTTTATGATGCTAAATGTCGGCGAGCTGAGGATTTAATTCGGTTTATTCGTATTAAAACTTGAAACTTGTTAGTGACTTATGTTTCTTCACCATGGTTATTACATGTTCTGCAACTGTTTCGGATATTATTTGTAATATGAACTTCATGCACCTAATTGGAGACAGTGACATTGGACCCCTGTACTAATTTACATCATCCACATGTCAAACGCAATTGAAAAGAAAGCCCATGCGACTGAACGTTCCCGCAATTCTACCGTTCACATTCTCGAAAGATTGGTGGCTTAGCTTTGTATCAACATGAGTTATTTGGCAACCACAGGCACATTCTCATTTATTCATTATCTAACGAATGAATATGTGGTGTTTGAGGCTTTGTATCCCCGATAACATTACAAAAATGTTCAGTCGATGTGACTAATTGCGCTTCGCAAACAAAAAACAGCATACACCTCATTTTCCCGGGACGTTAAATTCCGTTGCAAACATTTGATGGGATATTTACTCAAAATATTAGTATTTAAAATATTCCGTATGAAATAGAGGGAATTCCCAATATATGTACATATGTATGTGTCAACTGAAGCGTTCTCTTTTGTCTAGTGCATCAGTTTCGTGATTATTCCTCTTTTGGGTTTGTCCCAGAGAACTAAATTGCACCTACGGTAGGTATCGCCAACAGGAAAAAGGTTGGGTTGGCCTAAATGCCAAAGCAAATACGTCGTTGAACTTGTCATCTCTTAAATTTCCGTAGTCTTCCTACTGTACCTACTCAAAAGCAAAGTTTCTTCATATTAAAAGGTGTTTAAAATCAAATCGCGACGATGGAAAGCATTTTCTTGTATATTTCCTGATAAGAATGAAAAAAAAAGTCGTGTGTACACAGTCGATGTTTACAATCTAGGGGGAATCTTGTTGTTTCTGATTAAACGTCTCTCATACACCACCACCTCGTCGTTTTTTCCTTTCTTTTCCGTCTGAAGTAGATTGTATTATTTTTGAATGCGTAAACTAATTAGGCTCCATTAGCTTTTAGTAAACTGTTCTCTCTTGCATTCATGCTTTCAATCACAACAAGCAAGACGACCTAAGTAGATGTTGGAATTATGTAAAGCACTTTCCAGTGCACAGCGCCTGTTATAGAAAATTGCTAAGCACGTATTCAACGCAACAACCCCATACATCGAGCTAGAAGAAGAAAGCAATGAAGACTGCGACTAAAGAAAACTTGTATATCGACCTTAAAAGAAATATTCTACACAACTCTTCTAGCTGTCAGCAAAACTGTCAAGGGTCGTTAGAGATTTTATAATGGAAATAATTTACAACTGGAAGACTATCTGCCACAGTCATGCAGCACAGCCTTAATCTCGGTTACATGTTACAATACACGACACCTTATTATTCTCCTCTTCTTTCTTCAGCGAAACAGGTTAGTTTCGCAAAACAGAAAAAAAAGTATTTAAAGCGAGCACAAAACCAAAAAGAGGCGAAACCGATGAGCGACATCATGTGATGGAGAGATAATTTATTTAATTACCTTGAATTCACAAGTAATTGTGGGAAATGTATTTTCACATTTTCTTTATCTTGTGTCGGGCGACAATTTAAATACGATAGCCATTGGGAAAACTTTGTTCGCCCCCTCTTCTCTCTAGCACCACGTCTGTCGCCAGGCGCAACTAATTGAATAAACATGCCATCATTTTCGTTGGAAGCTCTCTTCCAAAACCGATCCAAACATGGAATTCGAGATTCAAAAACAAGAGTACAACGAAGAAAGACTACCAATTTACAATTTTTTCTTATTGGGTTTTTTGGAATGAAGAAGAAATTTTAAATAGAAAAAATATCCAAAGAGCTAAAACAGCTGATACGTCACCGGTGACGCATACCATCGCAACGAACACAATCACATACCCACGCACACACACTCTCACTAAATCGCGTTTGACAGGCGAACTATTTTACAGCAATGGAAATGCAATTTTCTTCTCCAGAATTTCGCCCAACGAACGAACTTTTTTTTGTCTTTTTTCGCCTCTTTCCATCCTGTTTTCACGCGAATTCCAGACCTCGGAATACGGGATAGCACCGCACTTACCTGGACAAGGATGAATCCAATTTAATCCAATTGTTTGTGGGGAGAAAATAAATAAAATAAAGAGAACAAAAAATTATTTGGAAACAAAAAAACTTCCACTTTATAATCAATGCTGAGAAATTGCGACGCAACACACTTCACACTTCTGAAGCGAGAAAGGGAACAATGAACGGATATGTACAGGCCAATGGTAATGAATGTGACAGAGATGGCAAACGGCAATTTACAGCGAATTGCGGCGAACGATGACTGGAGTTTGTTTCGCCTCTTTTTTTCTGTTTCTGTTCTTTCGTGTTCATTCGTTTCAACAAAGAACAGGAATAGGATAAAAGCGAAAAATAAGGGACGACTCAACTGAGTGCATCTCGCTTGCGATCGTGCTCAATCAGTATGGGATGTCCCTTTCTAGCTTCACTCTGCACAATTGCAATGGATTAACAACTTTTTTTCTCAATTACTGTGATCACCTTTTTGATTTTTTTCGACAGTATCTTCCAGTGGACGATGGGAAATTCACGAATTCGATATTTTGAGGATTGCGGAACACTTTAATAGCACTTTTTGCATAAATCCGTAAAGTTAATCGTTGAGAATTAGCGAAAACAATTGCTCACAAAAATTTCTCCTAGTATATACAATTACACTGCGACGGACATTTTTGATAACTTGTTGAGAGGATGTGTGTGTGCGGCGAAATCGCTATGGGTGTGTGGCAGCGAATTGCCTATAATCACGGCAGTCGCATGGATTGGCAGCACTAGTTACATTACAGAAGAGGTGGATGGGTATAGTTTTGGGGACACTTAAGGTGCGGCTATAAGTGACTTGAAGAAGCCTAAGGTTGTGGCAGAAACCTGAGGAGAGTGGTTAAAGTATGGTCAAATTTTGAAGCGGGCATAATCATTTCTGGTCCGGAGTATACGCATGGTTAGATTTAGCCGACATAAGTCGCCCTAATGGGATTATGCTACGCCCTTATGTTTCACGACTGTGTTGGCCTGATACGAGAGATGAGAAATACAGAGGTTATACCCTGTTATGTAGGAAATCAGAAGCTAGGTTAAGATATAATAAAAAGAAGGAATTGTGCGAGTGGTTGCTGTAGAGGCCCTCGTAATGCTTTTAAGAAACACCGTATTAGTAGCCTGTGTTGACACGGCGATTCACACTGCCAATTATCACGAATTCATCAACTCGTTCCGCAACTTGTAGGATGGCTAGGATGTGCAATAAGAACGCCCTTCAGGTGGGCAAAAACTTGCAGTCAAAGAGCAAAGAAAGCGGCCTGCGCTCTATGCCTGAGCAACAGGATATTCGGCAAAAAATTGGAACCAAACCCCACAACAATACTGTGGGTGTACACAACGTTATATGGTAGTACGCTTGCATAAAATCAAGGTACATCAGATACTCTATTCCAATCACTCAGCGTCCGGATTAATGTTGGAAATACCAGACCCTGATATTTTAATTCTAACTGGCAGTTCCCTTAATGGCAATCTCGGCAATAGAAATTCAGCCCAAGCTGGTTGCATGCTGCAGTGAAGTATTGAAGCTTCTTAATATGCAGCAGACTCTATGCTAGGCCTGACCCATCGTAGGTGGAAGAGGACGAATGCATAGGATTGGCATTCGTCTTCTTCTACCTTTCGCAGATGTCAAGAAGAAAGTAGATGATAGAATCATACAGATGTGAGATAACTCGGATGCTATGGCCCAAATTGAACAATCCAAAAACCGACAAACTGCTTCAACGCAACAAGAAGTCACGGGCGCAAACTGGATCTCATATGCAGAGGCTCATCACCACAGCCTCTACAGAAAGAGTATTACTTCTTCCAGAATGTGCCAGAACTAACAGAAGACACACTAACCCTAAGTTATATTTTCAGGTTCATTATGACGTTAGGATGGCTGGACAACACATGGGCAATACAGAGCAATACAGAGCTTGTCATAGCTCGATGAAGAAGAGTACAACGTAGAAACTGAAACCTTGGGCATCCCAATGGGACCAACAGGACCTAAATATAGTGGCGTACCCACATCTACCAACGTACCTAACGAAACCTAAACTGACCCAACGGTATTAGCAAACGTCCTAGTAACATTCGAGAAGGTCTTGTCTCAGGACAGTTGTCGAACTCGAAATCGGTGCTGAATCGACTCTTACACTACGTATCTGGGCTCAATTCCTGCCACAAGCAACTCATAATTCAAGCCTCAATCTCTCTCTAGCTAGTGAAAATATGTACCTGTCAAGAACAAGCTTCCGAGCAGAACCAATAGTTCTAGTCTACTACCTTATTTCTGGTTATCCAGCCTTGCTGTTCGGAGTAGGAAAGAATGTAGATCCAGAAGAGTCCACATGTGAGAAAATACGAGCTGTATTAAAGAGGTAAGTGCAAACCCACCTCGTAATAAATCTAAAAAAAAAAACAAATTCATTGAAAACTTGCGCTTAGACTCACAAATTTTTTGACGCGAACATTTTTTAATTTTAAGTAAATCTAGAAAGCCACGCAGCAAGGTCGGAAATTAGGGTTCTTAACCAAAATGCCACAGAAGCAAAAATATGACCGGCTTCCACACCTTTGTGCAGTAAGTGCTCAGTTACCTAATTTCTCCAGGTCGAATACGAGTTGTGTACAATGTAGGCCGGGAAATCATCAAAAGTCTCAGAAAGCATTGGCGACACCCTCACTGAATATCCCAAATGTGAATTGGCAGAAAAATTGGTAAAAGGTAAAGAAAGTAAATTGCGAGATTTAGGTCTTTGCGGGGCTGCCACACCTGTGATTCCTGAAAACAATCAAGTCAAGGATATATTAGCACCGGACTTGAATAAGAGCCGATTCCTTGAATTCAAGGACCGGTTCTACGAAAACCTCTATTGCAAGAAGGTCCAGCTGGGTAAGGCTACTCCAACGAATTCGAAACCAGATTACGTGACTAATGAAAGCATAACCTTTGGGCGGGCGAATCAAAAGTCGGAGTCGCTATATGAAATTACCCTGCCCAAGAAATCTCCAGCACAAGTTTTGAAGGAGTATACAAGATGGCATGACAAATATCGACTTAGTCACGGCGACTATTATCCTTCAGAGCGAAGGACCAGAGGGTAAGTGTTGGTAGGCCCTTTTAGATCCAGGGACTCGATTAATCGGGTTTTTCTTTTGAAAGGTATAGTAAAAGCTTTGATCCCGGACGTACGTATGGATCAGTTATAAATGCCGACCCAACGGGGGGAAGTATAAGGAGTATATTTCAAAGCCCTACCTCAAACAGAGCCTATATCATTGGTAAAACTCAGGAGGAGTTCTTGAGGCATAATAATTCGTCATGCGGAAAACCTTTAAAAAGGTAGTAGGTACTTGTCAACGCGGAATATACACACAAAAATGTATTCTCCTTACAGAATCGACATCGGAGTTCCTCCGGATACAATCTATGGACGTATATCCGTCGCCGATGAATGTGATGTAAAGCGACTTCTCAATAGCACAGTCACACCAGAAGAAATTTCCCAATATGCAAATGCAACAACATACCGTGCATTCACCGATGACTTTTACAGCTCCCCAATAGATTGCCGAAGACCAGCAGGATCATTGGAATCGAAGTATCCACTTAAGACGTCAGTGAGATTCAGTGCCGAGAATTTGGGTGAGGAGACTACGGCGAAACACCTCATATCCCCGAGCATCCCAACACATTTCGGCTTGAGTCACAGGGATTTTCTTGTGCCCCGCCCAAAGAATGAAATTCGCAGGATATTTACAAAGGCTGGTTTTGACCTCAGCGACGACGAACACTTTGAAAAGGTTTGGCAAGTCGCGCTCCAGCAATGGACTTCCGTTGGCGACGAAGTGTCCGTCGAAGCATTCAAATTTGGTTTGTATAAAATTGAAAATGAAGGTAAATAAATTGATTGTTGATAAAAAAAAGCATCTATATATGATTACGCGGACCGTGAGGAGGATGCTGAGCAAATTGCCCAAAAAACGGAGCAGATTTGCAAAATGAGGAACTAATAATGAAAGAATGTAATGTCTTTTGGCTGAAACGCGATGAATATATGGTCGTGAAGTGAACATAAGCACCTCTTTTCGTTTTTCATGCGAAAAGGAATTTTTGACAAATGGAGGGCAAAGTGTAAGTGTTTCATGGCCGCTTAATGATATGAGCTTCGTTTCAGGTTTCTGAGAGGTTCATTCTTTGCAGTCTCTGAGGACATGATCTCCTGCAGTGCAGAATAGCTCGGGGCCTGTGAGGGGTTCCGATGCTCCTTTCCAGCTAGGAAAACGGCCGCTTCATTGCCTTCTATTCCTGTATGGTCAGGTATCCAACCGAATTTTACTCTGCTTCTCCTGCTCAGCTCTTTAAACTTCTGTAGACATTCCGACACAACCGTGGATTTCATGATATAGGAGTCTAGTGCCAAGACAGAGGCGCCGAAGTTTTGTATAGATCCTGCCAAGATTGATTTGAACGCATCTCTCTATGACATAGATTTCTGCTTGAACGATTTTGGTGCGTTTGCCCATGAGTTAAAAGTTCCTTGTCAGGGGTCCAAATACCCCTGTCATGTTCCATCATCAGTTCTTGATCCGTCCGTATAGTATTTTACTTTATTGCTGATCAGTTGCGGACTGGATTCATTGCTCCAATCCTTTTTCGTGCTAAGCTTAGTGGTAAAATTTAAAAATTGAATTTCCTAGTCACTTCTTCGGAATGGCCAAAAGTGGTTCCTTTAGATTTAAGGCAATAGTCTTTTCCTATCTTCTCCATTCTCGTGATTATTTTGTTTGTACATTCTGCAACCACTAGGTGCAATAACCTAATAGCACCATAATGGCAGCAGTTGGGAAAGTTCGTATGGCTCCTGTAACACAGACATGCCAGCCATTGAGCTTTATTGAGTGTCTCTCTCGCTGATCAGATTGATTTTCTTATTTCATTACAAGATATGCACGTAATGAGGGTCCAACCATAGCCATATGCGTCCATCCTAGGATGCTTGGACTGTATCCCCTAATCCTGGACAGCAAACACATGTAGAAAAATCACACAGAACCCTAGATATGATGCGGCAAGGCTTACTGTTACTATGAATGGATTTAATTGGGTAATCTGGCTCAGATCTAACCTTGAGAGAAGCAGTAACATCAAAGTCCACCCAGAAACTGTGAGGAGAACAATAGTTCAAAAGGGGTTCAAGTCATGCACACCCAGGTGAAAACCATTGGTGAACAAAATCAACCGACAAAAACGGATAGCATTCGCTAAGGAGTACGTGAATAAGTCTCCAGACTTCTGGCGTTCTGTTATATTCTCAGACGAATCCAAATATAACATTTTTGGGTTTGACGGCCGTTTGAGGGTATGGAGGCGAAAAAACGATGCCCTTAATCCAAGGAACACGATAAAGACAATAAAGTACGGAGGTGGAAATCTAATGTTATGGGGGTGTATGGCGTCATCAGGGGTCAGAAAGTTGGAAATAGTAGAAGGTATAATGAACCAGTATGTGTACATTGATATTCTCAAACTGAATTTAAGAGCATGTGCTGAAATGCTGGGTATTTCGAAGGACTACTATTTCCAGCAAGATAATGACCCAAAACATACAGCACATAATGCCCGTCTGTGACTGTTATATAACACTCCCCACATGCTGCGAACACCACCACAAATCCCAGACATCAACCCAATTGAGCACGTGTGGGAAGCATTAGAAAGGAAGATCCGCACCCACGATATCAGAAATAAAGACATGTTGAAGGAAACTATGTTAGTTACTCAACTAACTGATATAAACAGTTCTTATACAGAAAAATTGGTAGCATCCATGCAAAAGCGGTTGAAAGAGGTAATAAGGATGAAAGGATATCCTACTAAATATTAACACCAAAAGTAATAAGATGAAATGATTATTTGTCCATTTGAATTAAAATTCTTTCCATTCAAGTTACAGATGTACGCACATTTTTGTGGAGTGGATTTCGGAACTTCTTTTGGTTTTCGTTATGGTTTTTTTTTAAATGAATAATAATTTTTAATTTATTTTGTTGAAAACTGAAACCTGAGACGTTGTTTTATTGGGATTTACCTTTCAAAATTATTTTCAGCTTGTATTAAGTGAATGACAACCATTTTTTCCAAATTGCATCATTGTACGCAAACTTTTGTGGAGCACTGTATGTGACTTTTATGTGGATCGAGAGAGCACTACATGTTCAGAGATAACTCCGATTGTTATGAAGTGTTTCCGAATTGTAATACTGAAAGTTTTCAGAATAGAGTACTTTATTATTTGTGGGCTGGTGAGGCTTACACCGCCTTCGAAAACAACGTCTGATATCAAAGCTCCAGGAGAATTTATCTTATTATTCTTTACTAAGTCGTCGTCCGTAATTGAAAAAAGGCTTTCTGCTGAAGCCGTCTCAAGACGGAACATTTTTACTCATAGATCGCAATTAATTTGGCTTTTGGAACGTAGTGGTTGATGATAGTTTTGTCAAACTGTAAATCGAGCACAGAAAATACAAGTTCAAGGGCCAAACTAACATAACTCCAGTCCAATATTTTCTATTTTTAACTATTGATAGCTTTACTGCATGTACTTTACTTTTTACAATCACTCCAAAACGCAGAGTCTGCCATAGAATAGACATCCCAGACACGATTAACCCAAGTGCAATCACTTTCATAAAATCCCAGTGTCAGCATTTCCGCTGTGCCTACCCCCTAAAACGATTATCCAAGTGCACTCACCTAGCTCCCTCAGCAGTTTTGATGTTATTGTTAAGGTAGGTTAGTTGAGTTTTAAGAATGAAAGGACGAAATTAAACCACTACGTATTCGGTCGTCATAGGTTAAACCACGTGTTAAGTCGTTGATTCACGAAACACAACACATTACAAAATGCATTCTGCTGCATGATGTGTAGAGTAAACAAATTCGACAGTGCCTTGAAAAGTTCAATTTTATTTTTCCACGTTAAAAATCTACGGAGACAATATATTGTAATTCATCCTCTCTCCTTCGATCCATTGCGTGATTTTCCAGTGGCCCGACGATCTCCCATCCGCTTGGATCCGGGATTATGGTTGTCACGGTGGCGACGTTCTCGATCTCGATTGGGGGATCTTTCATCTCTTCTATCTCGCCGGTCACCGCCTTCATACATTTTCCGGTCATCCTGATAGCGTCTTCTCTCATCCCGTTCGAATCCGTTCTCGGATTTACCATTGGACACTTTCTCATCCCTCTCGTCACGATTCTTCTTGTCTTTTTTTTCTTTTTTTACAACGACTTCCTTTTTATCTTTGCGTTTATGTTGTTTTTTCATGGGCACATTTTTAATCTTGTTGCTACGCTTCTTCTTTTTCTTTTTCTCATCTGCGCTACTGCTGCTCGAACTCTCGCTGCTGCTACTACTGCTGTTGCTGCTACTACTACTACTGCTGCTACTGTCGCTGTCACTGTCACTATTACTCTCGCTGCTGCTGCTTTCTTTCTTCTTCTCCGGTCTTCTTTTCTTCATTTTAGGCACTGACTTACTGGAACGCGACTTTTTTGCAACTGGCTTTTTCTTCTTTTTCTTTTTGGATTTTTCATCGGACGAAGATGATTCGGAGGACTCAGAATCACTGGAGGATGACGACGACGGCGAAGAAGACGACGATGATGGAGATGACCCTGAAGAGGACGATACCTCTACCTGCTCGGTCAACGTTTCTGAATTAATTGCGGGCACATTCTTTGGGGCATTTTTAAGGAACTGTCGCAAATCGTCCGTCAGGCCACCCAGTCCAATTGATGTGAAGAAATTTATAGCAAATCTGGTGTTGCGCGGGTTGTCTTTGGGGAACAGACCAGCCAAACTCTCTGTCAGCACTTCGTCCTTTAATTTTTCATTGAGCTTGCCGAGACCCATGTACTCTGCGAGTTCCTGGAAGAGAATTTTTATGAATATCCGACTCGAACTGGTCGTATCATCTTCGTTTAGCTTTATGCAGTCCAGAACATCCCAACCGATGGCGTCAGTAAACAACAGGTGTGCGAAAAATTTGCTCACATTCCTCAATCTATTCGTGTCCAAGCGATGCGTTGTCTGGTAGGTGTCCTTAAATATCTCTTCAAAGGGTTCAATGTATATTTTGTTGATCGAACAGAATCTCTGCGCCAGCAGCCCATAGAACTTCTCGTATGTCCTCTGCTCGGCACAGCAATCAAGGAACATGTGACATAACTCGATTTCTTGACCGGGTTTCAGTTGCATTTTCATCAACTTGTGCGCACATTCCTCGTAATCCAAACTTGAATTGATGGTTAGATAAATGGTTCTACGCAGAGCGATAAGATTAGTTTCAGTGTTGTCTATAATGGCTTCGGCTTTAGCAGCTTCTTCCTCGGCATCATCGGAATCGGATTCATCGCTACCGCTGCCGGAGCCATCGTCGTCAGAGTTGCTAGCATCACTTCCAAGAATTTCCTTGCTTAGACCTTTGTATTTGTCCTCGTTGGTCTCGTATTTTTCGTCGAATTTAAATGCGTCTGAAAAATCGGAAAACATCAAATTTAGTTACATATGCAGGCACACGAAAATAAAATAAAACGATTCTCATTGTGTTGAGTCAAATGCTTGGGGAAAAGATTGCATGATTCATCTAAATCACTACTTATGCAACGATGAATTTCCATCGCGTTGCTTAATGATTAACAATTTCGAAGTTCGATAAACACATTACACGTCAATTAGGTCATTCAACTTTCATGAGACAGTGAGGTTAAGGAACAATTAAGGTTCACACACGTTAGGTTAACATTGCAAT
The DNA here is from genome assembly GCA_905231855.2 of Eristalis tenax. Lineage (NCBI taxonomy): Eukaryota > Metazoa > Arthropoda > Insecta > Diptera > Syrphidae > Eristalis > Eristalis tenax. The sequence goes on from HG993125.1 coordinate 94,288,709, forward strand.
TAATTTTTTATCTCACAATGCATTTCGCACTTGGATGCACGACACCAACATTATTCTAACTAATTGACGCACTCCAAGGTTGTTGAACACCTTTAGAAATAAATTAAATTTCGAATCTCCAAAAAACGCTAAATGATCAACAACAACTTATCGGAAACACTAATCTAATACTCACTTAAATTGTCCTCCGTTGTAGTGGCCTCGTCTAGCATCATCAGATGTGTGAACTGGTCATCCTCCTCAACCAATTCCAATGCTTCGATGACCGATTGGTGGTCCTTGAATCCATCCTTACGCACTTGAAACACAACTTCAATCATGTACTGCACACGTTTGTCCAATTTTCCTTCGTGCAAAATATTCTTCAGCATTTCGAATATGGCTCCAATTCCCTTCGATGAGACTTCTGTCAGCTTCATGCCGCACTCTTTAAGGAAAGCGATGGCAACTTCCACTGAATCGTCTGTCGGTGTCTCCACTAGGAGAGTGAGGATCTCTAGTGCAAGTATCTCGTGAGCTACTCGTTGATTGACCAAATGAGCAACGAACCGTGATGCAGACAAGCAGATTGCCTTATCATTTCTGCGGAAGGCTCTCTTAAACTGAATAACCAGCCGCTTGAGGAGGAGCTCACCGATATTTGGAAACTTGGAGTTGATGATGGCCACAAGGGCTGCGTATACGTGCGTGAAGGTGGGAGATGCGGCTTGAGCCTGTATGATGGAACGGCAGAGAAGACCTCTGCCTCGCACGATATTCTCCTTGAGGAGTTCCCTCGTAATGATCCCGATGTTGTCAACGTTCACCTTGTTGATGTAACCGTGAATGGATTTCTTTAAGGCTTCCCAAGCTATTCGCTGATAGGCGGCAGACGCCTTGTCGGTGATTTCCGCTTGCATCATGCGGAGCTTCGCTGGTGGAATGTATGCTCCTCCAGTACGTGAAGTAAGGAGATCAACGGTGCGACGTTGACGTTCGGTGATTTTATCATTGGGATTCGCTGCCTCCTTCGTCTCATCATGTTTGTTTGGGGACCTACCCTTACGCCTGTCGGATGATTTGTCTCTGGCCCTATTTTTTGAGCGGCTGCGGCTACGTCTACGACGGCGTTCTCGGCTGCGGGATCGACTCCTTTGTCTACGTTGGCGGTTTTCTTTATCCCTTGACTGCTTTTCATCCCGCCTTCCAGGTGAGCGACTGCGATCCTTTGACCTACGTTTAGACACTTCTTTTGATTTAGTTGGTTCTTTGCTCTTCGAAGATTTATCCGTTTCTAGCTTTTTCTTTTTAACATCTGGCTGTTCGCCTGCCACAACTTGATTTTCAGCTGTCTTTGGACGTTTTGATTCCTCTTCTGGTCTTTCTTCAGCAGTTTTTCTCTTTCGTTCTTCCTCAGGCAATTTTTCCACTGCAGCTGCTACAGTTTCACTCGATGTTTCTTCTGCTACTTTTGCTACTTCTTCGGGATTCTGCTGAGAATCTGTTTTTTCAACTTCTTCGGGATTCGACTGAGAATCTGATTTTTCAACTGAGTCTGTAACTTTTTCGTCCGTGTCAGGAACAACGGGTTCAGACTTGTTAGCATCAGATACCGCTTGTACTTCAACGACGGGCACGTCAGTCGGTTCTACTTCTTTAATAGCCACGGGTTCTTGCGCCTTTTCCTCGGTTTTACTTTGAGCACCTTCTGCGTTGCCTTCCTTTTGAGGCGATTCTTTCTTTACACTTTCTTCAGCTTTTGAAGCATCCGCAGTAGAAGCTGGAATATTAATTTTGTTTACTTTTCCTCCGTCAGCTTCATTCTCACCCTCCGATGAAGATGATGATGACGATGATGAGGAGTTTGATGACGAATTACTGCCGTTTGAACTGGAAGACTCATCTGATGATTCCGAAGATGAACTACTTTCTGTATTTAGCTGTTTTGCCATGTTTTTCGTAAAAAAAAAACTAAGCAACGTTTGAAAACGATTTATGTATCTATCTTGCTAGTAAAATCCGTAAACGTCGAATGGCAATTTTCAACCGCGTTTGAGCATCGACTTCATGTGTCAAATTGACATTTGGCATTCTTGATTTTCTTGTGACATAAGGGTGAGTGGTTTGCTGTGTGTATAAATTTTACTTTAAGTTTTATAGGCACAATCATAAAACTGTTCATGTTTATTTTTAAATATTCCACACAGTCGCTCATATCTAATGAATATTTTGATCGAGACTGGTGTATTTTCTTGTATTGTATGTGTATTCTTCTTATTGATGGTTGTAAAAATAAACTTGCTTTCACCGCTTCAATTAAAGCAAAAAGGGTTTCCCAACTAAATTCACGAAGTGTTTTTATTTTATAAATTTCTTTAAAACAAAAAACTCAACATTTTAGTCACAAAATGCTTCTTTTTCTTCAATGCGCAATGAACGAATGAAATAACTCTTATTTTAAATTTCATGTTGAAAACAGCAATAGATTTGACGTTTCTTCATCTTCCTCTTTCTCTCTTTCCTTGGGTAGCATTGCCAGCTGCCTCACATTGATATTTTCTCACAACGGTTGATTAACATGAACAAAAAACTGCGCCGTTTTTTTTTATTAAAGGCTCGGCGATAGCAACTAATTGACACTAGAAATCTGATACATACGGTAGATTTCGGATATTCGAAAATATAGAAATTCGTGAATAAAATGATAAAATGTCTCAAATATGACTACAACAGCTAATACTCATACCAGTCGTCTCTAATTCCAGACACGAATTTGGTTGGGGCGCTTCCACCCACTCTATACAATATGATCCTCTTTTGTCTCACTTTCTCGGACCAGAATATTTTTTGTGTCCGAACTAAGTTTAGGGTCGGTGATCTTTGCTTTACGAAAATAAGTGCGGCTCCTTCCCAGCTTGCATGCTTCTACGTCGTAGGGACAAACTGTAATAATCAATGTCTTGTTCATGCTTATTGATTTTTTAAGTCTAGCAAGGTTTTCACTAGATACCTCAACCCGCAGGGATGTACGTCGCTATCAAGTTGCAGGGACATAAATCCACTTTTGCTTCTACATAAGTCCACTGTTATCTAAAAATCAAAACATCAATTATCAAGTCGGGCACCAACGTTGCTGGTAGCTTCTACAGCTATGGCCCGAGGCCCTAGACACATACTTGCTGAACATTAGTGACTAACTAATGATCAGAAATGAAGTACTATAGTGATGGCCAACTTCACAGCTGATTGATCTCTAGCCCATCGACGAATTTAAGGGGCTTTTTGACAGTTATTCATGCATTTTTGGCAGTTATTCATTATTCATTAACATACCTCATTTCTGCTAATAACTATAGAGGTCGATGCCAACAATGGAACCCGGATCTTCAGCGAAGGACCGAAGCTCCTACCACCGCGCTTCGGCGGCGCGTGATAAATTACAATATTTCAGACTGACCGTTAACTAATCAATCAATTACGCTGCTTACGACTTAATGAAGGCTAACTTTTAATCAAATCGAAATCAGTTAAACAATTTGCCCAGTACTTGACTTCTTAATTTAGATGAAAGCAATCAATCAATTAACATAACTGTCCGAAAACATTTCCTCCCTCAAGTATGCTTCAGTGTCGATTTTGCACAAAACAAACACTTTACTCAGTCAATAGAGCAGTCAACTCAAATGTGAATCTGCTAAAAATATTTTTTGTTCTTGATCGTTTTTTATTATGGAACATGGGATGTTCAAAATCAATGAGTAATTACAACATACAAGACAGATATTTGTGTACAACATTTATTTTTACGACATTGTCGCTAACGATACATTCTTTAGTACAAGTTTTACGGAATATCGCCGAATATTCTATTCATCAAACAAGCTAATGTATTTTTTTTGCAACGACACCCCGACCTTTGAGATCTACTACATCGAAGGGTAGAATTCATCCAAAAGACGTACTAATTCTCTTATGGGATGTCGCATGTCGGTAGCAGACGATTGCTTTAATTCCACTGAAGTGTATCAGCATGGAAAATACGTGTCCTTAACCAGAGTTGCCGGACATTCACATAAAATGTAATCGGATCGGATGTCTCAACTTCTTTCAGGCAAAGACGGCACATCTTGTCTTGGCACAAGTTTATTTTGTTAAGGCGGTAGTTCAGGCCGCGGTGGACATTAAGACAGCTCGATAGCAAATCTTATAAGGCATGATAAATCGTTTGGATTACTTCAGAAATGAAGTATGATAGAGATGCGCAACTTTTACCTTCCTTGCCCTTTAAAATTTTCGACAACGATTTTTTATATCGTTTTCTAAGACCAATCAGAGAATGCCAATTACATTATTTCGTGAATAACTGTCAAAAAGACTCTGAAATTCGTCGATGGACTAGAGGTCAATCAGCTGTGAAGTTTGGCATCTCTATAAAACTGAATTGCTGGGATTACTTACTACATCGGTAAAGATGGTGTTGTTCCCATTCGCTAATCAGTTTTGTAGCTGCCTCTTCATCTTAATAGGGCATTATAGTCCGAGGTGGCCGGTGCAGGGAACTAAGTTCATTAAGGGTCTTAGTTCCAATGCGAGGTGGGAATTAAATTAAAAAAAAAAAACTCTATTTTTAGTTCCCTCTTAATGTGAAATAAATTAAAGTTATTTTATATTAAATAAAATAAAAGAGGACTGGTAGCTTCGGTGCTCGAAACAGGCGCGCTCTGCGCAGGAGTCAACTAAACAAAAATGTATTATTAGGAAATGCCTCAGGTAGTCATTAAATTATTTCTCTGGCTTTATGGCATGTGGCATCGTCTTGTCGAAGACGGTTAGTTATTACGCTTTTATCTGGTTTTCAAATCTGGTTCAGTCACCATTTGCTGTTGGGATCAAATAAACGGCACTATCACTGAAGTGGTCGATCAGTGGGTATCACAGTGGACCAACATGGTCTAAGTGTGCTGGTGAATTTCCGAGCAGCCCCCATCCCTACCCTACCCTTCTCTCTGTCCGGTCTCGGCATTGATGTTGTTTGTACTGTTAACCGCCGAGCCGAGGTGAATGAAGTCTTTCACCTCTATACTACCACGAACTTATAGCTACAAACGGTGACTTTCCGGCCGAGTCGTCGATGTTGTGCGTCCTTCCTTGATGATAGCATATACATTGTTTTGCCCTCGTTTACCGCCAGACCCACTTTAGCGGCTTCAGTTCAATGCAACCGCCTCATTGACGGCTCGCTGCATTCTGTATGTCAGGTCAATGGCGTCAGCGTACGACAGAAATTGTACAGACTCTTGGAAGATCGTGCCTCTTGTGTTGGCTAGTGAGCTTTGCACGATCTTCTTAAGGTTGATATTACAGAAGACATATGACATGGCGTCGCCTAAATCCTTCTTGAAAGTCTCGGTCTGTTAGTTACCGAACTTGATGGAGAAGCTAGACTTCTCCTCGTCATCCTGCATTTACAGCGTCTTTTCCAGGATCTGCCGTAGTGCGAAGATTTGGTCGATGGTGGACTTCTCCGGCCTGAAACCGCACTGACAAGGACCTATCAAGTTATTTTCAGGCAATCACACAAAAGATCTTGTAGGCTATGCTTAGGTGGCTTTGGTGGAGGCTGCTGTCCATTTGAAATTCCAGTACACTTCAGGACGTGTGAACGCAGATTTCGAGACAGCCCTAGCGAGCTCTTTTGCCTCAATTGTATTGTCTTCGCTGCTTGCAAGTCCCTTGTGTCGAGGAACTCAGCCAGAACTTCAGTTTGCTATGTCTGGCAGGGGATTGGGTGCGTCGTAGCTACATATGACTGTTGTGGACTACATTAGGTTGGACCATAATGCCTAAAGTGCTGAATGACAGATTGAAACACAGTAGAACTCGACTTCATAGATACACAAATCCTAGTGTTGGATGCAAAGACTCTGCCTCCAAGCCCAGAATACAGTTGTGATCCTTTCTTTCAATATAGTTTTGATTTTTATTGAAATTCATTTTATTTACTCGCTAGACAAAACATACTTAAAGCTAGCTTAATTAACTGAACAATTTCCAATTGTTCTTAACAATAACCTACTGACCCTATGCGGGTACTCTAAGCTACTGTAATTTATATATAAATGTCTTTAAAGGCAATCTTTTATTTAAAAATATTTACCACGAAAACTATGAAAAACTTGGCTAAACTTGACTACTTAACCTAACTAGTAGGTAGTCGCCTGTCCACTGTCCACGCCTGTATCCTGTATTAGGCCAATCGTGGCAAAATAGAGGAATGCTTCGGGAGGAATAAAGCCGTAAAAGCGCACCCTTTCATGGTGCATATTTTTGGGTTAAGGATCAGTCTGTTGGAAGAAGTCAGAACTCGTGCAATGTGCCTTCTGATCAGCTGAATGATAAAATTATCAATCCTGTTCGAGTTTGCCGGGTTGTACAGGACTTCGATAGGAAAATACTTCTTGTATTCATACTTGGGTGAACGATGCAACCAGAGACAGGTCCGAACACACTGTCTCTCGAACTACCTCATCTTTTACATCTGGGAAGGACTCACATTGAACCACAGGGGACAACCGTACGCCATAATTGGCCGGATGAAGGCCATGTATCAGATTACCCTGCTTTCAAGTTAGCTGCTGTAAAACAACCCTCTTGCTTTTTTAACCTTTGTCAGAGCAATATCTATGTTTGTCAAAATACAGATATTGATCCAACCAAATGCCAAGATACATTATTACACTTTTCACATGAAACGGAAGACGAACTATGGCGAACTTTCACCAGTTTATTCGCGTATCAAACGATGCCGTGCTTAGCGGGGTCCTGAAAGGGTTAGTTTCACACTTCAGGAAGTTGATAATCAATAGATCGTCTGCGTACGCAATTAAATGCGGCATGGAACCTATAAGATCAGCAGTGGGTATAGAAAACAAGATCGGCGAACCAACCGCTCCCTGGTGCAGCGCATTTTTGATGTCAAAGACCGTTGTAGACATCACCACTTTTAACGATTAACTTTCTACCTTCTCCAAGTCAATCAAACATGCACCCGTCCATTGTTTTTTGTCTTTATTCCACTGAATGTTGGATACCAGTTTGGACGCAGCATGTATGGTTTCATGTGCCGCCCTGAATCCGAACTGGATTCCCGGTATGATTTTATTATCCTCAACCCAGTGTTTCAGAACTCGAATGACTATCTTTTCAAAAACCTTGCTTATGCAAGGAAGAAGACTGATTTTGATTCTTCGTTGAACTTCACTGATTTTTGATCCGTCATTGAACAATATTTCAACCCCAAATAAAGCGCCGCCGCCACAATGCTGCCTCACCATGCAATGCACAAATCATGTGTCTACATGTGTTAGGGGGAGTTCTTAGCTGTTGAACACCACGGGCATGTACTGAAATTGTGACTGCCCCTGAAATTTAGCTAATTCTATGTTCGCATCGAACCGAAATCGCGAAGCTTGGATGAACTATCACTGAAACCTCAATAGTCGCGTTTGAAATGTTTTCAAATGTCATTAGCTGTCAATTTTGAAATGGCTGGCAAATCAGCTGTTGGCACAGTAGTGTAGAGAACACCAGAAAGGGGGAAAATGAACACCAACATTATTATTCACGAGGGCCATGAGGGCCTCTCGACGACGGATGAGGTACTCAAGCTCGAGTTTTCGGATGCCCGAAAATGTATGGTGAACCCTGGGAGGTTTGGAGAAATTTGGAAAACCTCGCGATTTCATTTGATGGGGAATAATATTTTACAAAAATGGTTCTCTAAGACGAGGCGATTCCCTTTCAGTGATCATCTTTGCCTGCCCGTCAGCATTTCATTCTGGAGTTAAGCCATGATAAGCAGAATATTAGGCTCAGTTGAACGACATTAAAGCAAGTGTTTCGAATTTCCATTGAAAGGTAAATTACTTTCCCATTAGGCATTGGTGTAGCTGATTATCTGGTGAACAGCAGACACTGATTCATTTTGCACGAGCTTCTCCAAAGTGCTCGTTAGCTCACTTGGCTTGTTATTGTATTACGGAAATTCTCCATCGACCTAAGAAATCCTTTTAATTTCAAATCAACGGAGGATATTTCTTGGCACAGATGGTCGCCGAATATGATTTAACTTCGCTCATCTCCATCTTCTTTCTATCTCTATGCTCACGGCAAGAAAGGATGCGCCACGGATTCGTGAAACAGGCCACGAGGGGCAGTACTTCTTAAGGAGTGTACTTGATTTAGATCTTCAGTTCCTCAAACTAATTAATTGCGTCCTCAAATTGCAATTGAACGTCCGTTGAATGATGACTCCTCTAATTGCTTCCTAAACAGATGCTTCGCACAATGTCAACCCTTCAACTGCTCTCCAACGAAGTGGCATCCAACTAATTCTTCTGCCAACGAAAGGAAAATGACACAAAAGCAGGAAACAAAAATAGTCTAGCTTTTTAATATCATTACTTCACTAATTTATTTGAAGAGCAAAACCCTCACCCAGTCGTCATTTCCCCCACGTCCATGCGTCCATGTGAATTGCGAATTGAACCCAAAGCATACACACGAATATTCTGCATGAGTGCTGTGAGCGACGAGTACATTTCCTTTGAATTGTGCATTTGTACATTTGTGTGCACAGGATGACACCCTACGTCGCTGAGGGAGTACTGAAAACTATATATATTCGCATCGTACACCCCCGCAGAGGACGGATGTAGGAAACATGAAACAAGCATAAAATAAAGTTAACCCCATGAACTTTCGGAAAGAATAATACGGGGAAAAGGGGGTAAAAAATGTTCACGTTTCGTTGGTTGATCACTTGTTGTTACCTTCTACTTGACGGGCGTATTGTGGGGCGAGGATCTGGTGCCATGACGACGATGCTGTTCATAATTTCTGACACAACCGGTTCCATGTCCGTTTCAAAACGAGGGTTAATGGATTTGAACAGCCATTGACAAGGAGACATATGCCATTGAAAGAGTCCTGCGGATGCACGCTTCGATGTGAGAGAAATGTTTGAAAGACATGTGATGGCATGAAATTCGGTCAATGTGGCGTATTGGGGGGGGGGGGTGTACATTTTTTGTCCGGCTTCTTTATCAGTTTTATTTTAAGGATTTATGGGGCATTTAATGCTGAGGGATGATAGATTGTGGGGAAAATTCATTTTTCTGTGTTCTATTGAGAGAGACTTTGTGGATTCTTCTTTTTAAATTTAAACAGGGTCAAGGAGACTTTCGTAACGGACGTATGTATATTATCGCACATCAGCTTTTAGCTATAGTTTAATGTGTTTATGGATTGTAGGTCAATTGAATTATACTACCGAAGATACGAATACGAATTTCTCCGGTATTCCAGGATTGCTTTTCCGCAAAAAGAGATAATCCTACTTTGGGTATATTTTTAATTGGAAAGTTTGGATGTTTAGCTGTTCCCAAATCCGGGAAAACTACACAGCGCATATAATCGGAAAATCCCATTCATTGCGGGATCTACTCAAACCGCCACCGTCGACCACGTTGCATGAAAATTATCGTTGTGCAAACTCATAGAGGTTGAAATGAATTTTTTCGAACATGCAAATCCCATTGAAGCTAAGCATCCGGTCGGTACCGCTATCCATGTTATTATTATCATTATGCAAATCCTCGGACCATGTTTGGGCTGAAATGAAACCGAACGGGTCTATACAAATAAAAAATATTTTAATCCTTTTAAAAAACACAAGTCATTTTCACTGATATTCGCAGATAAAGTATTAACAAATTGCCTACAAAGCGCTATTTACAAGGGTAGGTGTGAAGATCTTCATAAGGCGCTCCGAGGAATGTTCGCTCATAGTAGCGTGAGAAACATCGGCTGCCGTGCCAGAGTGGGGTGGTGCGTCGCACAGTGATCCCGTTGTATGGGAGAGTTGGAAATCCGATTTTAATGAAATTTGAAACATAGAACAATTGCCACGAAATTTTGTTACATATGAATCAAAGCAGCTTAGTATAATAAGGCAGCTAGTTCTAAAAAGGCTTGATTCCGCTTCAGGCCTTAAATACGCAATCCAGGCATCAGATGATATCAACATTTGATGCATATCATCTTCATTGGTTGCCGAACGAGAACATTTTCTCCTATTATTACTTCGATAGTAACTGGAATCATAATTCCGACTTTCCTTGGCCTCCTCTGACAATGATCCGACGGGCAAAGCTGCTGATGATATTATTTCTGCTCCGTGGAACAGAATTTCATGCACTGTTGCTGGTATATAATACTAGAGAATGCTTTTTAATCAACGCGCCGGCAAAACCGAATCGTCATCCTCGTCCCTGAAGGATGATGTATAGACTGTCTAGATGAGAGGCTTTCTCAAACATGACCGTTCCATGTTGTCGCAAGATTACATATCCCCTCCTTTCGCCAAAAAACAATCCACAACACAAGGTTAGTTGCTTTAGAAGATCAGGTCAACATTCGATTGCAACGCCCTCTCTCTTATGGTGGTCCGGGATGGACATGAGCTTTAACCAATAAGCATATCCAGCACGATCCTTAGCAAGGGTTTCCTGAAACTGTCGTAGATTGAAGATTTGGCCGATGGTGGCCTTCTTCGGTCTAATACCCACTGAGACCAGATTGTTCGAGAAGGGTTTCAGGCGCTCACACAAGATGACATAACAAATCTTATCTTATCGCATGCTTTCTTCCGACCAAATCCTACAGATGAGTTGATGCTTGAACTGATCATCAACTGCTCTAAAGACTTCAGCTGACTGTCCGTCCGCACCAGCGCATTATATTATAAATATGTACCTTAGTCTCGTCTACCACTGTGGTGTTCATACCCAAGACTGGGTATGATCGCATGTCAAACCGAAGGATCTAAGACCCAAAGATCTATCATCCTTTCTATTAAAGACAATAGAAAAACTGATAGATGTATTCATTCAACACTTAGTCACTGCTAAACTGTCGACCTATAGGCATGCCTACAACAAGGGCAACAGCCCTGCACTCGATTGTTGGCAAGATTCAGACATCTGGAGGCCCACTACTTCGATTACCTGGCTGAACTGAGCAACATTACAGTAAGAAACATTAGGGACATCAGTCAGTGAAGAAAGCACTAATTCGTTCGCGGGATAGATATCCTCAGATCTGCGTGGTCACATAATGGGTCTATGCTGGCCTAAGTATGGCTGCTGTCCTTCTGCGCAACAGTCAGCCACTTTAACCTAACCTAATCTTAGTCTCGTCTAGGAGAGGGAGAGACAAAGTTCTCTTCTATCACCGTTCGTACTGTATTGGCGTCTTAATCACCGTTTGACAGTTTAAAGAAGTGGTCTTGTAAGCAGAAATGAAGAATTATATAGATGGTCAACTTCACAGCTAATTGGCCACTAGCCCATCGACGAATTTCAGAGGCTTTTTGATTTTTGTTCATGAATTTTTGACAGTTCACGAAATAACGAAATTTTCAATTTGTCAATATAACAAGATGACCGATTGAATATAACGAGGTCAAATAACGAGATTTTCAATTTCATTTTGTCAATTTGGCTTTAAAAAACGACACAAAGAATGGTTGTCAAAAACGTTAAGGGGAATGAGAGCTAGAAGTTCTTGTTGTTGGCTTTCTCTTTAATACTTCATTTCTGCTTGTAAGATCTCACTATCGACTGTGATTCTACCCCGACTTGTCCACCTTCGTCCCAACAGCCCTCTGCGTTAGCCTTGCAACCTTTGCTTATCCGTTGGTAGAACTTTCGGTCATCTTTCCTTCTCATCTCATATTTCGAACGCCGGTAGCGCCCCACACATTATTATTGTTTAAGTACTCACTCTCGTCTTCCTAAGAATATAACTCAACCCATACAACTACAGATATTTGTTAGACCTTCAATTGTAGACTGTTAACCACATGGCGAAATAGTCCACCCAATAATATGTAAAATAATGCCGCAATTAAATCAGCACTCCGGTGCTTTGCTGTTGAGACATTTAAATGGCAACTCCCACAAATATGGAATATATGGTGCACATATATATATATTTATATATATAAATTTTTAGCCATTGTAGCGGCTTCGTGGCCATAAGCTTCAAATTTGTCGGGGTCAGTTCAAAAGTTGCTACATATTGCTTCCAGGATAACACTGAATCTTTTTATTAGTTGCACATCTATTTCAGTTATGTCTGCCGCTGATAATGAGTGTCCGAAAAATCTTCGAGACGTGCTCCCATCGTTGGTTGTACCAAATCCTTGCTTTATTTGCTCCTACTCTTACTCGGTCTTCCTCTTTTATCCAATCAAAAACATGCTCCGCATTCCAACAGGCTTCCTAACAGGGCACTGTAGACTCAGGGAGCACCTAAGGCATCAGAATAAGGTCTCTGCAGATTTTGCTGGGATTCCAGAACATGTACTGGCCACAAAAGGCAAAAATATTCAGAGAAAGAATTTGAGTCACTGGAACCCGCTCTCATGCTCGGATTCCTCAAGGAAACTGGCTTACAGAGAATACTCTAGGACAAATCTCTCCCACCTTCGTGAAACAGTAGCAGATAACCCTCAATACAACTCTGAGCGGCATGAGAGGGGAGCTCTTAAGAAAGCAACGGTGTGAATAAGGGGCACAATAGATCTATAGATCGCGGTGCAATTTACCCTTAACAGTAAGAATGATGTACAAATTGTTGGAAAACATACATATACAGTGACTATCAGCAACATTTTACAAAAGTGCAGTGAATGAAAACTAACATACAGTTCAGTCTCCCTCGTCTGGACACATACAGTTTCAGTTGTGTCCGGTACATCGAAGAGCCAAAAAAGTGGACAGCCGACAACTTTTCAAACATGTTTTATTACAGAAACTATATGCAATACATATTTAATGGTGCTAGGTATTATCGTTGAAAAGGCTTTCAGTGAGAACCATAAAAAATACGTTTTTTAACTTAACACAACTGAGAAGGCTCGCCATGAAGTACATTCAACAGAACATGGCAAATCAACAGATTCTGTGCTGTCGATTATGTAGAAATACTAAACACAGTAATGCTGCCATTCGCCGAAGAGGACATGCCACTGAAGTGGGTCTTCATGCAAGACAATGGTGGTGGTGGTTGCGCGTGGTTTACGCGCCAGAAAATGGCAGTTATGGAGTAGCCATCGCAATCCCCCGATCTTAATCCCATAGAACACCTATGGGGGATTCTAAAACGCAAGATCGGAGACTGTATAGCCACCAGCAAGGAACAACTGTAGTCAAAAAACTACGTGGTACTCCATACCTATTGAAACTTGTACCAAGTTGTTTCATTCTATGGGTCGAAGGCACGCTACTGTAATGAAAAACAAAGGTTCAACGACGAAATATTAATGAATATGATGCATCCAAACGGTAACGTCATTACTTTTTAGCATACAATTCCTTAAACTCACTTTGCTTGTATTATTTTAATCCAGGCTAAACTCCTAGAAAAGGCAAAATCCAATACAAAGCGTGTTACTTATAACAGTACACACTATAAACAGCAACCAGTATGTGCTTGATGAACGTCTTCAGCCAAATAAATGTAAATTTTGTTAATAAGTACGACGAAACCATCTTGCTTCTATTATTTTTTCCACCACTGTATGTGCGTATTGCCAATCGCAACTGCACAATGTCTAGATCCAAGAGACTGCAATCGACACAACTAGTAGGGGAATTCCAATATTTGTAAGAATATTCATGCGTATGTTCGTACGTATATGTGTAAATAGAACAAAGTCAAAATATGTACGCATTTTAATACTCCGTCTGGACTGTAGAGGTAACACTTTGAAAGTTGGAGGTGTCCGGACGGGCGGGGCTGTACTGCAATTTAATATTTAACAATATTAATTAATGTTTTTTTTTTATATAACCTTACAACACTTTTCGCCCCTATTATTCCACTTGTGAAAATAATTACACAAAATGTTCCTCCTTTACGTGCACAAGGAGTAGCACTGAACGCATTCTGATGAACATTTGAGCAAGTGTCTGCCACAGCTTCGATAAACAAGTTTGACCTACGCCCCCATCCAGTCCCGCATTATTTTCAATTCAAATATAAATATGTGAACTCCAGTCCAAATAGTCCTCAACCCCATAATAATCAAATAGTCCTAAATCAATAGCATTGCTGCACTAGGACAGTAAACAGGAAAACAAAAATGTGCCCCCTACAATCAACACAATCCAATTTGCATTACATTGAAGAAATACGTCTTCCGGGCAACAGACGGTTGATGTAATTTACCATGTGTTAGCCTTACAAAGTCTGCATCCGTTCGTCCGTAATAAACAGACCTGTTGCACCATACACAGCAGATTTCATCTGGGGGTGAGTTTTCACCTCTCCCACTATGGTCGGCAAACTTATCCACATAACAAAGGAGTTTAACCAATATTTCGACAGACGATTGAATTTAAAATTGTGGACATCAAGCAAGTAAATGTCCCAGATACCTTTGCTGCTCAACTGATAACTTAGCACTAGACGTAATCAATTAGAATGTCCCATAGCGATTAACCTTATCAAAGGACACTGACTGCACCTCTCCAGAGGGCCCTGAGTTACTGAATCCCCTCACTACTCGATGGGTTCGAGTTACTTTGTTGCCGAACCGGTGAGTGGGGTAGCACTTTGATGGAACATTCGTTTTGGGTTACGTCAGTTCAAGTTAACAAGGGCTGTTGTAGAGAATTGAATTTTCGTAGATATTCATAAGATATGGTCAGAATATCATTTGGTTAACTTTTGAACTTTTTAACATTTGTTTGCTTGAAAGATGCGAAAAACGTGACGGGGGAACTAGGCTGAATTACGGGCACAGCTTCTACTTGATCGACAAATGTTTTGAACTGACCTTGCTTTGCGGGAGAAAATGCTTCCTGGGATAAGACAAATGCTCATTAAATCTTATTTAAATTTATCGACCAGCGGGGTGTTACTCGCCCATGTATGTAAGACGGTGTAGGTGCCCCTACGGTCTTGTGGCCGTGGCTCACTTAGAATAGTATCTTGAATCCATGAAGCCCTTAAACTGGTGTAACATATACTTTTGTTACCAAAATCATCGGGATTCCTTTAGAAACTTCACGAGGTTTTTCAGTTCTACTACAGAAATTTTGGATTCTTATCCTTGTTAGGTGGAGGAAGCGATTTTGGCGATTCAGTCGTTAAAAGTTGCCAAATCCGTCCAGAAATGCTTAAGGCAATGGGCAAAGAGGGAGTTTTATGGCACTCTCGTGTCACATTTTCATTATTTGGTGGAACCCCTTTCTAGAGCTACTTTCTAGAGTGTGTCATATTCAATCTTTAAGTGCCAAATTCCAATACAACAAAACTGTTCCCTAACGGCCCTACAGTGCCACATCGGCAACGCTGACCGTGACCTGAATGTATACACCACACTTGCCAACAATCTGTGGCTTAAATTACGAAAACTATAATCTCGCGTGCACACATCATTTACATTCCAAGACAAACTAATGAGCAAACTGCACTTCTGCCCAAGCAGTTCAGTTTATTCATGCTCACATATTTATGAAGTTAATTGAAAGGAATGATCAATATCATGGGTAGTTCTTGCCCTTCTCCTTCACCCTGTACACAATCACTTGTGAGTTTTCAACCATAATTACTACTCATTTAATTTCTTTTAACACCCCGACCAACCACACTTGCTATCACTCACACAAACTCATGGCAGAAGTTCAATTAACGCGAACATTTTTCAGCAGAAAACCAGGCGCTTTTTTTTCTCTTTCCATTGTCCCTCGATTCCTCCCTACGAACCCATTCATCGTTGGAAATGCAAACGTTACGGACTCGCAGTGGATGCAAAGAACACTCATGCTCTCGATATCCACCCGAATGATCAATGTCCTGATGGATAGCTTCAATGGTCAATTCGTCAATTCTGTGCTTCCTCCTATCTCAGGTTATCCCATATCGCAGTCGAACAACGAAAAGAGCTCACCCTAGTTTGCATAACTGTTGAAAAAAAAAAAAAAAAAAAAACACACCTCCATTAATCACACTCAGCTCCAGAGCCTCGTAAAGTCCCGACAGTGACGCATAAATTGAAGGCAGCCCCCAACTAATCAATAAGGTCTTATGACGGCTCGCCTAAAATAAATACAAGGGCAATTTTGGCACGACATATGATACCAATGTGAGGGCATATTTTTTTATGCCGATGATAAATCTTCCCCCCGAGATGACAAGTGGTGTTACGGCTGAGAAGCAAGGAAGCTACAACGCCAACGTTGCTCGAGGTTTGTCTTTTTGTGAGGATTTCTGTTCCGTTTTTTTCTGTAGATTTTTGGTAGAAGGTGTCCCATTCACATTTGGGTGCCTCGAATCGACGTCATTTGCATTTTTATTATTGCCGGAATGATTTATGTGCGATGGGAGTGTGAACGTATCCAGGACTGGCTGGTTTGAGCGTCAATTATCTGTTGCTCTGTTCAGCTGGATTAGTACTTTATGTGTGCGAAAAATCACATTAAATTGCAATGATTTTCACTCCTCAGGGTTGCGGAATGGTGGGTTAGGATTGTAGGGGGTTCGTGTTCCCCTTTTTGAATTGTGTCACGGCTGGAGTGGTGACATTGGATTTCAATTATCCTGTGTAATGAATATTCACCAATTACCATGTTCAATTAACTTCAACGCTGTAAGAAGTCCCTCTCACTAATTGAAAACTCGATTCGAATATCAATCTTCCAAAGACACAGAAGGAGGGGCAATGGAGCACGTTTTAGAAATGGGATCGACATCTTCGCATGTCTATACAGCCGAGGAGTGGCTGGGGGTGCTGGCGAGAACGGAAATTTGTTAGTAACGTAGTTAGCAGTATCTTCTTCCCCTCCTAGAGAGGAAATTATCAAATTATCAATCAAGTTCCTCGACATGCAACAGCTGTTGCATTTAGACAGAGTTGCAAACCCAATTACTGGGGACTGTGTGTTTGTCGTTAACGTGCATGCTTGCACATATTTGCAGCCCAGCAATGTTCGGCAGGAGGTACGAAGTGTATGCATGAATATTTGAAGAGAAATATTGCAGACCCCCAGGAGACTGTATGTTCAATACCTAGACACTTTACATGGGTTGTACAAAAACTAATAAAGATGTTATGTTTGCAGTGACATTTTGTGGGTGCCGTGGTGTGGTGGTTAGATGCACCAATCCCGAGAGAGACACAACCCAGAAATCTTCGGCCGATGAGTGATGTTGCGTGCATAAGCAAGGCCTTTCAATGTGTGGTCATTCAAGCTCTGGAACCATGGAAGAATAAAAAGAATTGCAAATAATTTCGGACTAGACGGGGGAGTGATATCGTACATTACCCGTCCAAGCCTATGCCAACCATTCAGTATTTAAAAGAGTTACCAGATAGCAATGATACTCGTAGTTTTTCGAGAAGCTGTCGAAGTTCGGGCTCAATTTTAAATACGCAACGTAAATTTTGTCGTGAAGTCGGTCGTCGTCACGACTTCAGTGTGCATTCAATTCGTCGGACAGTGCAAAACCTTGAGATCGAGTACACCTGGGCCTTAAGCCGCCAACCAGACATTACCACAAAACAGACCTTAGCCACCAACCCAGATATTGTTGCAAGAAAATGAAGCCGCCGTTGCTTGTTTTTATGGTTTGCGCCAATGGATGTGTAATCTTCTTCAAGTAATAGTTGTTGGTAACCCGTGCTACCAGCATGAACGATTCACGGGATATTATTATACTCCTGTTTCCTTGCACCTACGTCCTAAACGACACCCAGCACTCTTCTACTACTCTCCCGCGGAACTGCCGTTAGGTATTACTCCGGAATGCGACCTCTTGATCTTTTCTTTCTGCTTCGGCCTGCCGCAATGTTAACTATGTACGAGCAAAGCTCATTCCAACTATTTTCTGATCTTGTCATGGACGCGATCAGGTTATCGGGGCTTGGTAGATTTACCATCTGCCTATCGTGTGCAAATCGACCGCAGTTGGAAACTACGTGCTCTGCGTCCTCTCCATAACTTTTGGACATTTTGGGCACAGCGGCGAACTATCATGTCCACACTTGTGTAGATACTTTCGACGGCCGCCGTGTCCAGACAGAAACTGTGAGATGTTGTAGTCGGTCTTGATGTCCAGTTCTCGATAATGGGAATGAGCCTATGAGTCAATCTTCCTTTTGTGGAGACGTCCCATCTGGCTTGCCACAATGCTATTGAAGCTGCCCGTTCTTCCATCCTTATGAGTTTGGCCTGCTGCCGGTCCGAAGTTTGTCTGCGGTACACCGTCTCAAGCTCGTCTGACAGAATGTCAACAGGTAACATTCCTGCTATGACGAACGCTGCGTCAACTGAAAGAGTTCTAAATCCGCTGATTCCATTATTGCGCAGAGTCTATAGACTAACGTCATCATCCGTTGTTGGATGTCCAACCGCAAGAGCTCCAGCCCAAATTGGAGCAGCGTACAGCCGTAATTGCTATTATATAAGTCCTGTGAGTGAACTAATAATACCGCTCTACCGAGCTTACTTTGTTGTTGGATTTAGGTGTTATATCCCACCGTGGCGTTGTGGGTTGGTGCGTCGACCCCCATGCACTTGAGCCTTCGTTGCCTATGTTCGATTTCCGATACGAGCAAAATAATGTTCACGGCCCTACTTCTTTCGAAACACTCAAAGAGTAATAGTGGTCTAGAAAAAGCTCCTTAGACTTGGCCGGAGTGGGCGGAAGACTGTAGGTCCCTTCCACCAGTGACAGAACAATAGCACGCACAACACGACTGGATGCTGATAAGCTAGGCCATGGGCTGTAGCGCCACCCACAATATTAATATTATCCGTTTAAGAATATGCGAGAATAGAGGCGGATGGGCATAGACATCGCAGTAAGTTCGGTAACTATTCGCTGGCAATGTTGGTCGGAGATCCGAGTTTCGGCAGAAAAGGCTTACGAAGCAAAATTGCTAACGCAATCCACAAGTGTTCAGCCAAGTTATTTTTAACCGTTCCTTGGCAGGGTGATCAGGCTCTTTTTTAAGCCAAAAGTAATACCACAGCGCCAACATTCGACTGAGTGTTCCAGATGTGTCCCACTTCCTATTCGTCAACCATAAATGGGGTATTTAATGTTTCATTGAAAATAAGTGACTGCAGACAGTTCGTGATACTCCTTCGCTACGGAATTTACAAAATTGTCATGGGCTAGGATTTTACTTTAACGTTTTTTCTGATTTTATCGTTAAATTTAAACTCCATTCAGTTACCAACAATCAACTGCAACTCCCCTGCAGCGATACAAGAAATCCTCTCTCAAACAATCGAAGAAAATACCATCAAAAATGTTATTGAAGGACAAAAACAAAGGTTACGACAAGTTACTCCCTTCCATACCGCCTCACTGAAGACTTCTTGCATTATTTAAAGCATATGCATCCTCATCGCCTCGTACAGCGCTGAATAACGAAGAGTTATGCATCCGAAAGATATAAAACATCATTTGCAAGGATTACGTTCTTGTTCTTCCCTCGGCATTAAGAAGAGAAAGAATCTCCTTATCATTGGATGTGTGCGGTGGAAGGATCCGAGTGCAATCAAAAGATTAAATATTTAATTTTCATGCCTCGGCTGAGCATTCAGAAGCTGAGGAAGAGCGAGCATTTTATGGGTGTTCTTATAATCAGATGTATGATTGAAACATAATGATGATAAGGCTTCTTTTGCGGGTGAACATAAGGCAACTGAATGGCTTCTTAATAAGTCTGGGGCCGCACAAGTAATTCGCATGATGTACGCCTACCAGTGTCGTGCTGGGGTGTACTCATGTGTGGAGTTTTTTTTATGAATGATCGTTTTTATGGGTCTGCTTAAGAGGATGGAATACTTCTTCGGCTTTGGAAAATGTCAAGGTTTAGGTAAATGTCAGGCTCTGCAGGAGACTATAAAACTCTGAACTGGAGCACACTTTTATGAAGAAGGCAATCCCAAAATGTTCCCATTGTTCAACTGGTGACAGTATGGGATTTTTTTTACGATGTTCATACTTAAAATACTTCGACAACTCACTCTGCAGTGAGTGAGCAATAATATTTTATCAAATCTTTCTGGTGTAAGTTTAAACTCAGTTGAATTAGTGCCGTTTGGTGCATTTGGTAGCCTTTATTTATGTAGGGGTCGTGTAAGCCCTGCTCTAGGAATCCACAGTCATTCCGTAGAGGAATGCAAGGCGACAGGGTAATTGGAAGAATGTAAATGTTATAACAGCGGTATGGAATTGTAGACATGTCGATCCCACGAGTAGCGAGGAAAGGAAGCTCAGACTACGCAGAGATGGGCAATGCGTAGCTAACACACCGTCTCGACTGGACGTATTTCTGCCTAACATCACCATCACAATCTGAACAGCCATCCGAGATATCTTCTTTCGTGGGCAAGATATGTCATGTCGCTTCACTTCATCGTTGGCTGTGAGAAAATCAGCATCAAGAAGCGGGAAACCAATCAACGAAGAATATCTCACTAAAAATAATGTCAAAATGGCATTCACTAACACTTCTACTCTTACTCTTAATATTTACCACTACATTCAAACAAAATCGTGCACATATAGGAAACCATCGAATCTCATATCCAACTTTTCAACAGAGCTCATGCCATGTCGTAAAATCAAGATTCTCCGACACGATGTTAGCTTGGACGTGGATTTTTGTGCCTCCACTTCATTTTTTCGTGTTCATGAACAGGGCATGATTAGCCTGGAGGGTCACCAGGTGGCTCCGGCAAACAGTTCACGACTATTTTCAAGTGGGGACCCAGCCAAGCTGATCATCGACACGGTTCGTATGACACTTTGATCCAGCCCACAGGAGGATAGGAAAGAGAGGATAATGCAACTGGGGATGGAGGGGATAGCTGTAACTTAACTTGTCTAATCAAGAGTTTTTGACCATTAGTAAGCCTTCGTAGCGCGACAAGGTGTACAGCCACGCGGAGGCTTCTTTCATAGTCAAAGTCCTTGTATCCCTCAAAGCTTCTGCTGCCCATTATGACTCTATGTTCATGTACTTTGTATTTGGTTCTGCCCTGATTTACTGCCAAACCGCTTTAAAGCTAGCAAACGCCTCATTAACGGCTCTCTGTTTTCGTCCAATCAAGTCGAGGTTGTCCGCCTAAGCAGGCAGTTGAACGGATTTCTGGAAGATCGTGCCTCTGGTGTTGTCGATTTAGTTTCGCTCTCTGGCAGCTATCACTATCTGGTCACCCTTTGTTAGGCTTTAAGCACAAAGCAGCTTTTGATGACGTTTGATTCGTTACGTTCACAGCATATTGCATGATGCTGATGTCAAAACGTGCCATCTGTGACCGATGAAATGCCGAACATTTCGTCGAAATCATTTCAGCCTTAGGTTTCATGGAATTCGTACTTAGTGTGGTCGTTCGTGATCTGCTGATCATGTCAATAGTCGTGCGATTTTTCTTTTATTAATCTTGTCATATTTTGCGAACTCTCCAATAACCCGATTTTACGTGCTTGTTGGCAGACTCCGTATATTTAAGCCTGCATAAGCAATGTACCCCGGCAAATTTCCTAATTTCCATACGTTTTAAATAGAATGATGAGTCTCTCAATATTTTTGAAGCATTTATGAAATAGTCTTCAACTTGGCATAATCTGTCCAAATCTTAATCTGTACTTTTGGCTTTGCTAAACACATTTAACCCGCTTTCCAAGAATAAACATGCACAAAGCGCTAAGTTACCGCCTTCACAAGATCCAACTCTCCAATGATGTATTGAATCCTTTTGGGTGGTAACTTCGAGAGTAAATGAGCCAATAGGCAAATTAAAAACTTTTCCCAGCCATCAAGTACTTTAAGCCAATTTTCCATTATAGGAAAAGTTCAGCTACACTTTGCCATAAACTTTGTTCGCCGGTAAATAGAATTGAAGTCAGGTGAAAGTAGTTCATTCTATTGTTGATGGGCAACGGGAGAGAAAAAAAAAAAAAACGGAACTAACGCGCAATTTAAGTGTAAAGTGAAGTTTTTAATGATCGCAGCGAAACCCATCCGATAGTCTCGACCTCAATCTCATTTCAACCATGACGACGGACCAGGAGGAGTCGACTCTCACAAACCGCAATGACTCATCAAAAGACTCTCGCTTGAATCATATTCCAGGATAATGGAAACTGCACCTAGAGAGGACGAGCATCTTCCCCAGGAGACCAACGCGGTGGACGGCATAGATTGCCACTTAGAGAGGCAATTGCCTGCGTAGTTTAAAACTAGCATTCCTGCAGACGACACTCTATACACTGCACACCTCGTGGGTCCGGAAGAAATAGAAACATAAGAAATGGGAATGGTGCCAGAAAGACAGATAGACAGAAAGAAAAGCGATAATTGCGACTTTCATGACAATGGAACTATTATCTTTTTATCCAAGGGGTGTGTGAGTGTGCTCATACTGGTATCCACAAAACTTTGGTGAGGCGTAATTTATTGCAGTTGGGGCTTGCAGTCGTCCCCTTTGTTCGTGTTTCTTCTTCACACTCATCACCCGGCTTTTTCCATTTTCCAGGATCGGATGTGAAAAGCGGGGGGACTCGATTTGCTGGCTAAATGGTGGCTTTGTCTACGTTGGGATCACATGTGTGAAAAGTTTATAATTTACACTGGTCACGGAAGTGGGACATTCTGTGTGGTGTTCCCGTTCGCAAGAACATGCTACAGTGCCCGGCACATGAATGGGATATCCAAGTGTGAAGCGATAAGTTTCTCGGTTGGCATTCGCTGAATGTGTCCACTGAAATGAGTTCGAGTTTATTTGTTAAAAAATTGCCATACACTGGCATAGTATTTTGTTTTGCTTTTAAAGCTGAATGAGTACTCATAGTTTGCTCAGCATTAAAAACGGGACAAAATCATGTGTTCACAGGAAACTAGCGTTATTTTTTTTGCAAGAGCACAAATGTTGGCAACATCATGTGAAAACCTTGTTTGATCAACGAATCGGGAATTTTGAGAGGCGTCAGAACCGAACAACTGTTTTCACGTCCTGTCAGCAATTTACACACAAAATTCAAGTAGTTGCACACTTTGGAGAGCGCCGATATTGTAGCTGGATTCTGCCAAATCCAGGGGCATTTATAAGACAAGAGGTTTCATCACAAGTCGATTGATTCGAGTCAAAGGAACATTTAACTTTTGAAGGAATACGAATTACATATTTTGCTCGTACCACGAATCGAATTTAGGCAACGACGGCATTTACATTACTCAGAGCAAAAAGCACGAATGCGAGACGATTTTTTCTGCTTCTCTACACATTCGTTATCTCTTACGATGTCTCTTATTCACATATGCGGTAAGTGGCCCACACACAGCATACTTGTGTCGGCGAGGTGAAGTGTGTCCTGGGCTGTAGACTAGTTAATTTTTTTACTGATCTGAATTAAAAATGCTTGCTACTCAAAAAGGAGGAAGAAATATTGTGTAAGGTGCCGTCTACGTAGTAGTATACCCAAAATACTTTACGTGAGAGATTCGGCAGTCAAGTGCATCGCTTGCATTTATACAGCGTGTGCATTTTATTTTCGATCCCAACATAGTCAACGCACCGTTGTGCTATACTGTGAGCAAACTTAAACTGTTTCCATGGTCTAAGTTCGCGCACTTTCATACAAAAATGGCGGGTCACATGACACCAATGCAAGTGCACACAAAAGTTCGACGTGTATGGGCCCTTAAAAGTGTGATACGAGTGGCTATGTTCGCGCATAGTCATAATGTATATGAATTTGTGTCCGAAAACGTGTGGCGGAAAACGACACCCATCTGCACCGATCAGTGTGTACAAGAGTTATGTGTATGGGCAGCTTTACATGCTTCCATTACGAAGCGCAGAAAATAACAAAACAAAGAGAGAGAGAGGATTTTAAGCTCACCCGAAAACTCGCATTTTTCTAAGAATGCATTTTCGATGAGTGTTTTCAGTTGGCTAGTTATCTTCCAGTCAACTATCGTCATATTTCATCAGATTAACACGAAAAAATGCTGTTGTATGAACCTTCCCCTTGAATCTGTCTATTTATTGATGTGCACCGCATCAAAATCAATTGCGTAGTTCAAAAGATCTAAGCGTACGCCCGTCTTCCCAGCTCTTGTTTTATATTATCTAAAGATTTTATAAATTAAGAGCGGTGTATTGTGCGTATGGGTCAAATCTAAATGTTGTGAATACCAGTTGAGAACTCGAATTGCTCTTGTTAATGGTGCGTTGTTATCTGTTATGGAACCTTTCAAATAAATTCTCACAAGTTCTGTGTGATCTAGAGGGAAGATGAATTTTAATCATATCCCTAACAACCATAACATGATGAATTGTGCGAGATTTTGAACAAAGCCCGACGGTTAGTTATCTGTGCCTCACAAAAGCGAATGCAGGGAGCTGTAAAGGATATTAAAAAGGGAAAGTTTTGTATTATTGTACGTGGTATTTCAGTATTTACAAGTGTATAGTTAGTTTATGAACTATTTTCAATAAAACGATCGTACTCTGGTCGGAGACGTTACTACATCATCTTATGCTGCGCTTCCACCGAACGCAACCGCAAGGTTACATCAATTTTCTACGAACCTACCATGCCCCGCCATACACTTTCGGTGTCTAGAAACCTAGTGGTTTCTGACAAAAGTAGTTGCAGCCTCCTTGAATTCATCCGAACAAGCCTACAGCGTGAATTTCAATTTATCTTAGCCATTTTGGTGTTCATTTCGTCATTTTATCTCTTTCTGCTTTTTGTGTTCTCACACTATTGTTTCCTGTCAGCAGTTCTTCTGGCGGCCATTTAAAAATTCAGAGCGAGTGACATTTGATTGGCGGGCACTTATGATGCGGCGAGTGATTTGAAAATTGAGAGCGAAACCACTTCAAACTCGGTGGGAACAAGATTTCAGTAAAAGCTCATCCGGACCTAGAGGTTTCGGTTCGCTGGGAACGTAGCATTAGATAAAATGTTAAACCCATTTCCTCAGATGTCACCGAACCAAATGTACATAAAAACAACTCCGCAAGTTACTTGACCACCTCAAATAGGATAATTAGTTCTCAAAAATCAACTTTTCATTCCACCATGTTCATATTGAAGCAATCGACACAAGCGCTTTGGAGTGAGATTCGCCTTCGGTTTCAACAGTGATGAGAGTACGAGAAGAATCCATTATCAATCACAACTGACGTTCGACTCCTTTTTTGGTTCACAACACGATAAATGTGAAGGACTGAGATATAGGTTGACACATAGAAAATGTCATGGTTTTAGCCCAAGCGGTTCTGATGGAGTTTCTATCTCTCTCCTTCCATAGACATAAATCCAGCAATCTGCTGTTCTCTGTATTAATTTGTCTGTTTCCCTTCGTGTCGGCTTCTGATCTGACGTCAATCCTCTTATTCGATAACTTGTTAGATATGCTGCAATTCATTTGCCCCTCCCGCCCTTAGGATTATGCTTATTAATCCCTTTCTCGTTATCTGGCAAGGCAGTATTATTATCTACATTGGTCCAGAACATGCACAACATGTTGCGAAAGCACCCATTGTTGTGATTGTGGTCGTCATCACCTTCATGGGGTACATTGTGCAGGCACTACACATTTACGTCTGATGAGAGGGATGTCCAAAGGAATGGTAATTTGAAGGGTATATATCCATACGGTCTCTTCTATGTTCCTTCCTCATTTGCTGTGGGAGTAGTGATACTACTTCTTAAACACAGTGTGTTTAAGAAAACCTATCCAAAAATACTGTTACATTCGAAAGTCCTATTGTATACCTTCCTTGCCTCATATTTATATCTCCACGCCGCAGGTGTTTTTCTCCAAACAATTAACAACAGAAACGAAACCAGAATATGAGATGGATGCAAGATTTTCTGACAGTTTCTAGGTCCCCACTGTGCGACGAAGGCAGGCTGTCTACACCGTCTAACAGCTCATTTTCGAATAAGTTCTTTCTTCTAAATATCCGTAGGAAAGCGCACCTCTGTTAGTCTGGAGCTTATGAAGACACTAGACTTGAGCCCCAGTTGATAGTGTCGATTGTCGACCATCAATCGACTGTTGTCGAAAGTTAATTGATTTTGATATTGTGATTGTCGATTTTTAATCGATTTTAGTCGATTTTCCCTTCAAATTTAGTTTGGCAGGTGTTACGCCACGCAGTGATGCCGTTGTATGGGAGAGTTGGAAATAAACTGTAACTTTTGATTCCGTGGACCGATTTTAATGAAATTTGAAAGATAGTAAAATTACCACGAGATTATGTGGCAATGATTAGTATGTTTCAAAAATGGTTAACGGAGTACTTTTAAGTTCAAAAAAATCACTTATTTCTGTTTAAAAGCATAAAGTAATTATTTATAGTGCTCTATGACTCTAAATTGGGGTTTAAGGCAAAGCTGTAATCACTATATCAATCAAGCTACAAATAAATTAAATTATACAAGTATTGGTAACATACGTTCTACTTAAAGTTTAAAAAACTAAGCAATTTAGTATAATAAGGCTTGCGTTTTATAACTAAGTGAAAGCGAATCTTTTGACTCCGCTTCAGGCCTTAAATACGCAATCCAGGGGTGAGATTTTACCAACATTTGATTAATAACGTCTTCATTGGATGCCAAACGAGAACATTTTCTACTATCATTAATTCAACTGTACTTGTAATTCTTATTCCCACTTTAATGGACCTCCTCTGACAATAATCCGAGGGCAGAGATGCGAAGTTTAAAAGTTTTAAAAGTTTTAAAAGTTAATGTTAATTCTTTAAATAAATTCTTTAAGTTAATTCTATGTTTAATTACTTTTAAATAACGGGCCAGACTGTTTTAGATATCGTTGTCAGAAGATTTCAAAAGAAAACATTGATTTTTTGAAAAGTTTTATTTCTATGTGAACACAGTCGTTTCAGTTGGGACAAGTTCCATAATTGCATTTATTATGAAATATTTCCCTAAGAAAAAAAAAATCTACAAATAATAAATAATAAATTCCGAGTGCTAGCGAATTTGGATGAAGTCAAAAGGAAAAAAGAAACAATTTTTAAATATATCAGATTTTTGGAGAGAAGTATGTTTACTAATATTAATACAAGCTATATTTTTCTCCAGAAAAAGAAAACGATCATTGGGCAGCCGATAGCCTGGGAGAACACATTTCATGAACATATAAGCAAAACTTTGTACAAAATATCGCTATAAAAATGTTATACACATTTATAAGCAGAAGATCTCATTTATCCGACCAAAATAAAACAATTATACATAAAGGCATTTTCCAAGCACTCTTGCTTTATGGTTGTCCTGTGTGTCAAAATGTTCTTCAATAATTTCAACAATTCAACAAAATAAACTGTTAAAAATGATACTTAACTTACCTTGGAACAATGCTACCTCTGAATTGCATCGACAAGTTAGTGTTATATTGATCTCTGATAGAATCATATAAGAATAACTCCCTCTTTTCTTATAAGGTGTAGTATACATGAAAGTCCCCTCGTTAACAAGTTATATGTCACTTAGCTGAAGTTGAAATACGAATTCTACACAAACAAAATTGCCTTTTTTCTTTTCTTAATCGAATTGCCTATTTATTGCAATCTGACAAGTTTGTTAATGTATAAATTTAATAATGTATAATATCTATTAGTTCTGTATATATTTACTTATTTTCTCGTTTTTTGTTATTTTTTAAAAATCTATTTATTTAATTTAATTTAATTTGAGAATTTTCTCTCATCAAAATATAGTTATAACCAGGTGCAGAAGTGGGCTACAGATCGCTACATGTTCAATAATAGAAACAAAAAAGTTAATAAAAAATGATTCATGCCATATTAATAAGATCGACAATAATATTTAAAAAGAATTAAAAATCAAAATGTTTCCTTTCAACCAGAAGAGCTCTCAGAATAAAAATAAATTTATCATTACTTAAAATTTTGTCTGAAATCTTTTGTCTTTCTTTTGAGTTCAAAGTTCAACTATATTAATGGTGGAAGGAGGAAAACCGGAATAAACGAGCCAGAAATGACTGTAATGCAATTTTAAGACGTGTGAAATTCTCGTATGAACAAAAGTTGAGGCAAAAAGTGCTACAATGTCAAAAAAAGAATTCCGCCTGGTCTTCAATTCCCACGCTCATTTACAATGACATCAGCTGTCAGCTCATTAGACAAAGCGAATCTGCTTGCGGCGCATTTTGCAGCTAGCTCAACACTGCCAGATTCCAATATGTCGCCACC
This sequence comes from Eristalis tenax, assembly GCA_905231855.2. NCBI lineage: Eukaryota > Metazoa > Arthropoda > Insecta > Diptera > Syrphidae > Eristalis > Eristalis tenax. The sequence goes on from HG993125.1 coordinate 94,317,037, forward strand.
TGTACTTGAGAGCGTTGATTTCACCATGGGACAAATCCACTTCCGCACTCGTACAGTTGCAAGAGTACTTAAAGATCTCGACGTGCACAAATCCGCTGGCCCGGATGGTATTCCCCCTATTATTCTGAAGAGGTGTTCTTCTGCGCTGGCAAAACCACTGCGTAAGCTTTTTTATCTATCCTACTCTTTAGGTCTCTTTCCGAGCAGATGCAAAACAGCATTTGTCCAGCCCGTTCCTAAAAAGGGCGAATCTTCGTCACCCACCTCGTACCGACCCATAGCACTTACGTCCCTTCTTTCTAAGGTCATGGAAACGCTGATAAATCGTCAGCCTATGAAATATCTCGAATCGCGGAAGCTTCTTAATGACCGGCAGTATGGTTTTCGCAGCAACAGGTCCACTGGTGATCTGATAGCTTATCTCACCGAAAAGTGGACCCAATCTTTGCACAATGCAGGCGAAAACAAGATCGTTGCACTTGATATTTCCAAGGCATTTGACAGAGTTTGGTTCCCCAAGGCTCTGTTCTGTCTCCGACACTCTTTCTCATTTTTATAAATGACCTCTTGTCTGCTACTTCTAATCCAATCCATTGCTTCGCTGATGACAGCACCCTCAGCTTTTCATATTCGTTCCAAGACTCACGACCCCGCCCTTCGGCCGTAGAATTGGAACGGCAGCGTATGATAAGCACATTGAATTCCGATCTTGACAGCATAATCAATTGGGGAAAGAAAAACCGTGTGGAGTTCAATGCTTCAAAAACTCAATGCTGCCTACTGTCACTCAAGCGAACGCTTTTTAATCAGCCATTATCCATGAATGGCACCTGTGTCGATGAAACCGGAAATCTTTCCATCCTTAGTATGTGTATCAACACAACACTTAGTTGGAACGATCACATATTTGAGGTCGCCAAAAATGCTGCGAAATGTTATGGTTTCCTCAAACGGTGCAAGAAATACTTCACCCCTTCTGATTTAGCTTTCATTTATAAGGCGTATATACGCCCCAAACTTGAGTACAACGCTCATATCTGGTCGGGTGCCCCCAAAACCACCCTGCACCTATTGGATAGAATACAAAAGCGAGCGATAAAACTTATAGGAGACAACAATATTGCAGAGTCACTTGACTCTCTCGAACATCGACGTACCGTCTCGTCTCTATCCATATGTTATCGCTATTTTAACAAACGGTGCTCAAGTGAGCTTGCCAACTGCATTCCTCCTCTCCATGAATTCACCCGCAATACCCGTCTCGCCCGGAATGCGCATCAGTTTACACTTAACCCTACTTTCGGGTGCACAGTTCAATTTAGACATGCGTCCTTCAGCCGAAACACACGAATATGGAATGTTCTTCCCAGCCCAATATTTCCCCCCAATATACAAGAGCGCAGATATTAAAAACCAATGTGCACAGGTACCTCCTCTCTCATTCTCCCTCTACACCTTCGGCCCGTGCTGTGTCTTGAACCCGGACACTTAAGGGTACTAACAATCCCTTGAGCGCAATTTATAAAAAATAGCAAATTATAAAAAAAAATAGAAGTTTGTTCTACTTCAGCTATTTTGATCATTAGTTGGAGGTAAGGTTGTTAGTTCAGCTAGTTCGTTTATTTTCCCGACGTTTTGACAAGGATTGCTGTCGGAAAAACAAAGGATTTAATTTCATTTCAATTTACTACTAGTGATAAAAGCGCTAAAGTAGAAAAAATGTCTAGACCATCAATATGTTTCCACACTAAATTGTTTTGCAAAATTACTGAGATATGAACGTATAAATTATATTAACGAACAATGCACAGAAAGACCGATTTCAAAGCGTTTAGGAAAATCCGATTTTAACTGCTAGATTCAGAGTTTTTGAAGGCGACATGACATTGTTGGTGGAACGTTTCCTCGGAAATCATCAATGATTGGTTATGTGTAGTCTGGCAGAAACTTTGTGGAGATTATTCCGATGAAATTTGTTTAACTTTGGCAACACTGGAGTATTCTACAAATTGATACCAAATTGGACGTTACTAATTACTTAAATAGGGCGGTACTAATTACTAGCATATTTTTGTCTTAAGAACATTTCAAAAGTATTGTTATAAGCATGCTTGAATTATAAAATATTTTTTTTAAAAACCAAAATTCAATAAAAAGAAATAATTAACCTACATTTTTGTTTTGCAGTTTCTTTCAATTTTGGTTTTCTATACATTTTTAATAGTCTCCTTTTCATGTCGGCTTTGGCTCCATTCACAAGTGAGAAATTGATAACGATCAATCGTTCATTGACAATTGACAATCGCAATACCAACTTTTACCAAGTTGACACTCATTTCTCAAAGTATCGTTTATTGTTTATTTTTTGACACTCGCAATAGGGTTTAGAGCAGAAATGAAGTATGATAGAGATGTCCAACTTCTACCTCTCTTGCCCCTTAAAATGTTTGACAACCATTTTTTATATTGTTTTCCAAAGCCAAATGTACCAATGAGAAAACGGCATTTACGTTATTTCGTGAATAACTGTCAAAAATTCATGAATAACCGTCAAATTCGTCGATGGACTATGAGTCAATCGGCTGTGAAGTTGGGTATCTCTGTCATAATTCATTTCTGGTTTAGAGTACCCGTACAGGTTAAGCAGGTGAGATGAGAGACCGATTGTTGAGAGAGTTAAGCAAGTTTTAAGAATTTTCGTTTAACATTTAAGGAAAATGAATTCTAACACAACAAAAATTTATTAAAAAAAAAAAAAATCACTCGGATAATCATTCGAATGCGCCTGCCAAGAGTCGAATGACCATCACTAGTTAGGAGGTTCTTATGCGTCCACCAAAATGACGGCAAATAATCCAACAAAACGGCGCACATTGGACCTAAAACCGAGGACTTTTAATGTGGTAAATACAAACATTTTAAATTTCGTTGAAAAATTATATTTTTATTATTTGTCAACAATTTCACAATTAAATTGGAGAAATTTAAACTCATTCTTGCATAAAACTCAGTAAGCTTTAAAATAGATTTTCAGCTAATTGCCACTTCCACAACGGGAGACTTCTGGTTACTCCGACGACGTCATTAAGCAACCATGACCAGAGTAATCGCCACAAATCGTCACTTTACCCTGACCTCTGAAGTACCTGTAGAACTGCCAGAAGGACGAACACGAATCATTTCAACTGAGGTTTAAAATTGTGTTCACCGCAGCTGTGAACGTTTCTCTAAAACTTTAAATCGTCGTTCTTCAATCGAAATGAGATTGTTGGCGATTTGAAAAAGCTGCACCGAGGTATGCATGAAGAAGCAGGACGAAACAATGGAAGCATAAAATTTAAACAGCCCAACATTATCCAGGACGAAAAACTCATAAAGTCGCCCTTTGTTCGGGCATAATGCAGGGCGAGGTGGAGCCTCAAATTATTTGCACTAAATTTCGACCAGCGGACCGAATACATGCGCGAGTAATTAAACTAGTTTTGGGGACAACAGTTCGGTGATGCACACGCATATTAAATTGTTGATTTCCTCGAATTCATTCAATCAGTCTCCAGAATGGGGACAATCCAGCCGTCGGTAGGCATCACTGTACGAGTGATGTATTCGACGTTATGTGCTTCCCTTCACGCGAAATTCTATTTGCCCGGCGAAAGGTTAAGGGTAACTGACAGCAATTTCGGGCAAGATGCTGGAATAATCCTCGAAAATATATTTGCATACGCTAAGCAAATGTCCTTCAAAATGGTAAAGTTCACGGCTGCTGAATATCTGTGCCTGCGATTGCAAGCAATCTGCCATGAAGTTCAGAGTTCAGTAAATATCAACACGAAGACAAACTGACAAGATAATCTTCGCTCTGTGAGTGCAATCAAGTGTTGTTTCTACACACAAAATGGACTTAATTAAATGTCCAGATCGACGACGGTCTGAAAGTTATACCAGCTAAATATAGAATAAGTGTTGGATTATGTTTTCTTTTCCATTCAAATGAGTGATCCGTTGACGACTGCACAATGACCACAGAGTCAATACAACCGGGCTACCAGGATGCCCGGCCAGCGATATAAATGCGAGTACCTCTGCGATTAGTATCTTGGGAAAATGAAACCTAATGGGGCGAAATTTCGTTTGTTGGAATATTCATGAGCCTGTGCCTGGATAGTGATAAAGGACACTCGTCTGCCGGATGACCTGTGTTACGTTTTATTGCTTGACACTGGCTCCAAGGTCCACTCATGACTGGTTGTGTACACGCTCGGCTGAGAAATTAACATAGTCTTGATTAACTGGCCTAACACACTGCCTTATTCATGAGCTACAAACGCCGTCCAAGGATGCGTGCGGGGGTCGTTGTTATGTCCTTTCGCTGACCAAACCATTTAGCCTATTTCGTGACCGGAGAAAAAAGAGTGAAAATTCAAACTTAATGACGCTCCCATCATCAAGTGCAAATTTGACACTTTTCGTCATCATCATCAAATTGCACCATCCTTCAAAAGTTGTCCGGTGTCGTCCCTCGTCGCCTTGAGGATGCAAATTAGTGTGTAGGTCTCGGGAGAGTCGATACTCGAATGGGAGCGAAGGAATTTTCCTCGGCTGAGTTTTATGTCGGCACTTGGGTCAGCAGAAGGGGGTGGCTTCCTTTAAAAAAGGTTAGCCTCAGCTGGTTGATATATTTTCCCCGATAATCAGGACGAGCAATACTTTTAACTTTAAATTGGATTCGAATTGACTGGATACAGAAGATGCTCGCAAGTTGTCCAATGACACCTGAAGGGTGATTGAAGTGGATGTCTGTGACTTATGCACAGCAATCAATGACAGCTGAAGTTTGACAATTGGATTGAGTGAGATTATTAAAATTCTTGACACTTGAAAAGTTTATTTCCCCCTGGAAGGAAATTACAAAGATTTGAATACATTTGTGAAAGGCGGGAGGGTGCAACCTTGAAGACACGGCACCGAATTCACTCAAGTAGATCTCGTTAGTAGAAAACATTAGATTTGATGATTTGCAAATGAATTCGACATAAAATATTTCAATGACGAGCACAGGGATGTCCATAGATTCACGAGCGCGTTAAGAAGTCAGAAGGAAGGAAGGAATAAACAAGAAGTTCGTAAAAGTTGTGACTGATTGACCTGAGGGAACACACCAGATGCGTGCCACGTCGGTGGACATAAAAATAAGTTGCTTTCAGCAATTTAAAAATATTGACCATAACTTTTTCTTAGCACCACCGTTGCCGAAGTCGTTTGCTTTGGCTTGTGTTTGTGCATAAAATACAATGATTGAATGCGAAATGATTTAAACTTGAACCGGGTTTGTTTACTTTGTTCTTTATGAACTTCGAAAGCATCTTTTTAGGGGGAAATTATGCTATTTCCCAAGTGAGAATGAGGGACGTGAAGTCATCATTCTGATTTAGTTGAATTTAATCATTTAAGGACTTTTTAATTAACGGTAGCACACGCATTGGGGCAATGTTAAGTATTTTTGAACATAGATCCAGAGATTTCTGCGGCAACTACATAATTGGACTTCAGACCTCGGGGAACTTCTTGACATGTTCTCTTTTTTTACAGGCGAAGAGCATTCAATTGGCAAGTGATAATGCACAGTCGACTGTCGATAATTCAAAACTCAAGGGACCTGGCCTGGCTCTCGAATTAACGAAGAATGTGACACACTTTATTAAAGAAACACACTGAATTCCATTTTTTGTAAAGAAATAAGTGTTTTTTTTTTTCACCGTGGCCAAGCACCTGACCAGGCAAGAGCATTGTCTCCTACAGCCAGTGCCGAGAATACCTCGTCCGTCACTCCCGTTCTTAGTAAATGTTAATGCAATGTACACACCATTGACTTTGCTTCCTTTGATGTGACGGGCGGAATTGGTTCTACTTCCGATTCTTCCTCATTGTTGATGTATCAATTGAAAACTGAGAACATTTTTTCCTACATCATCGCCATTTTGGGCATTTGGGCATTTTGACGCGTAGGGACTTCTTCGGTTTGACAACCACACGGTATTTCACATTGTACTGGAATCCACATGGGCTGGATGTTGCAATGTGCAGTTCGCCAAGACAAAACCACGTAGGGTCTAAGCCTGAATAATAGCTTCCTCCCATCGATGACGGTCCTGGCTATGCCAAGTTGTTTTACATCCGCAATAAATTGGTCTTTATTCCGGAGGTCTTCCTTTCCCTTTTGAACGTGGTGCAGTCGACGGATTTTCGCCTTCCAGACTACATTCACATCTTGGTGCAGCTCGAAGAGTTGCCTGTTAACAAACGACAAGCCTGTGTCTTTGTCTCCACCAAGAATCAGCCTTGCTGTTTTGCCAGATATCCATCTAGCAGGCCTGGCAATATAAGACTTTTGTAGAGAACGATTTTGACCTTTCTGGTCAGAAGTCAGAGGTCAAGCTCAGTTGTTTCGACAAATCAAAGTAGCACCATGAAGATGTCATTCTTCTACTGCCGTCTTCTAGTCCTGCACTCCTTTTCCGCTGCTTTTGTTTTCCGGTCCCTTTGGTATACTTCACCGGTTGCATGGTTCCACCACCAAGCGGTCGCCTACCCGATGGAATCGCATTTAAAGCACGCCTCGGAAGTGGTGATGAAGGGGACATTCAGTCCATATATACAATGAAAAGGAGAGGTGACAAGATACACCATTGGCGAAGTCCAACGCTAACCGTTAACCCGACAGTTTAACAGCTGGTACAGTTTGTGTATAGAGACTGCATGGCCCTCAGAAGAGGACCATCAATCCCATAGTCCTGCAGAGTTTACCTCGAGGAACTCGGTCGTATGCCTTCCCCAAATCCACAAAACAGCTGTAGATGTGTATGGCATAATCCCAAGTCTTCTGAAGTAGTCGTACCATTCTTAGACTGAAAGGCTGATCGTTTGTACAGCGACGAAAGCCGCACTGTTCATCCCCCATCCTGGGCTCGACCATAGCTCTAGAACGCGCTTCCAACACCTTAGCGTAGACTTTCCCCGGGAGACTGAAAAGAGATATACCCCTGTAGATGGAGCCATCTCTTTTGCCCCCCTTCTTGAAAGGTGGGACAATCACCCCAGTTTGCCAATCGCCAGGTGTCTCACCACGTTCCCAGGCCACTTTAATGATATGAGAGAGGCATATAACTCCATCTTTACCCATTGCCTTCAGCATTTCTGGCCTGATTTCATCCACATCGGCTGATTTGACAACTTTTAGCGATCCGTGACTGACCTCTACCGTTGGAATATTCTCCGCCCCACTCAAGACTACAGGTCTGCCATCCTCAATGCCCTGTTCGGGATTGAGCAGCTCCGAAAAGTACTCGCTCCATCTGTTCAAGATGGCCACTCATTGGAAAGCATCACACCCAGTGATGCCAGATCTAGGGAATTTTCCCTGTTTTCGGGATTTTTCTATCAAAAAAATTCAATCTCTCCGTCATCCGGGTCAGTGAAGCAAAGAACGGCTGGTACTGGTTGCATACATCACGTATACGCCCCGCTGTACATGGTTTACTGTTATGGACAAAGTTCAGATATTGTAGTTTTTATGTTGAGTTTATAAGTTCTTTCCAATTTTCTTGGCAACAAGAAATAATAAACACAAAAAATATCGTCAGTGTCAGACTTAAAAAAAAAGTTCATCAAGCCGATTCGGGAACATCAGCCGGATCTACGCACACGCCACGTCAGAGGGCAAAGATGACAACGGCATGAATGGCTTTTTTGATCTCTGAGAAATGACATGCGACCAATGTCCCACCTTCGACACAAAGACCGTTCTAGGAGACTTCAACGCAAAGCTGCGTAAAGATGACATCTTTGCTAGAGTCATCGGGGAACAAAAACGGACTCTTGCTGGTAGAGCATAACACGGAACCTGTCTATAGAGGGACTCGTTGGGGCCCAGATCAATCAACCGTCAACCAGATCGACGTTATATAAGGCACTCCTCCATTATACTTGATGCCAGAACGTTCCGATCGAGTCGCCTGGAATCTTTCTCTATGTTCGTCGACGCCTGCGAAAAATATTGGAGGCGTTGTCAAGAAGGCATCAAAGAACCTGCCGCTGTTGTGCTGGGTTTTATGGCACCACCAGGCTGGTGGGCCCATCCAGCGAAGCTGAAAGCCTTTAAAGCAACGCTGCAAGGATTAACGAGAGCTGTTCGTGAGATCGGCTTCTCAGGAGGAATAAGAAAGAGCATGAGAAGCGCGAGTGCAGTACATTTCAATAAGAGCACTTTTTGGAAATTGGTTGGAGAAATGCTTTATTGCCAACATGTCGCTTTGGAATGTCTCGAAACTCCCAGTAGATGCGAGTAAATACTCATGATAAAAAATGATAACGAAATATGAAGTAAAGAGGGGTCATGATGGCGTGACAGCGTCATGCCATGTCCGCATCGGCTTTAGCGGCACTGGAGGTGTTTCATCAAAACCAATGTTAATGCGGAAAGGGACAGCTTAGTGAAGATTGGAGTACTCTAATAGGGTCAGTAGATTAGAATTAGGAACTTTGTTCATATCGCACTTTGGAGACAAAAGCGCCGCTCTACAAAATTGTACACTTTTGGGTTAGAGCAACATCTAGGTTCCAATATATACCACACACCCTTCGTGGAGATACCCGTCCTGATACTTCTTCCACAAGAGCTCACTAGGTCACTTCTTTGACGGAAATATCTCACAAATGAATTGAGTCCACAACTGTAATCGGCCATATTCGAAAAGACGTTTAGTGCCACTTTTGTTTCCCAAAAAGAAACTTTCTATACAATCTATTAAGAGTTTGCTTAGAATACTTGGAGGGCCAGAAGTACTTCAGATCCAAATATAGGAAGGATTGATTCCCAAGGCGTTCTATTGTGACTCCTACATAAGCAAGCCTAAGCAAGCCTAAGCAGATCGAATTCCGGTGAGAATATTTCCTCAGTAGACTTAATTCCCGGGAACACCTTACTCACCTTACTGCCATTGACCTAGTCGTATCTTTATCAAACAGAACTGTGTCGATGCATCAAGAACAAGCAATACGGACTGTATATCACCCATTTGCCTGGAGGACGTCGTGTGCGATTAAAAATTTTGTCAACGACCAGACCATGTTGAAAAAATCGGTTCTCGCAAACATATAGATGTTGCTCTGACGAAAGCCAGAAAGGCCTTTGCTGCGGCAAGGAGGTTGTTTTACAGCAGCCAAATTGATACCAGGGTGAAAGTAATCTGCTACATGGCCCTCACCAGGCCAATTATGGCGTACGGTTGTCCGTTGTGGTTCAACGTGAGTCCTTCCCAGATGGAAAAATTCTTGTAAATCGTGAATAGCAATTTTTAGTGGACAATTTAATTAATCTTACGTAGACTCATTTCGGCAAAACGTAACAATATGATCATTTGGTAGTAAGCGGGTTTCATTGCATCGTCGGAAAAACCAACTAAACCATCCACGAACCAATTCCAAGAACGGTCCGACGATGAATGCTTTGTTCTATGCACCTATCCACATGATTATGACGGAATTTTGGTACAATTGTTCATATGAATTTCCGGAAATTATTGAAAATCCGCAGTAGCAAGCTATTATTTGCCAACATCGAAAGCCGATGTTTTACGTACTTAGGCGTAGATGCTAAAACATCGATATTTAGTCACTCAACATCGATGTTTAGAAACGGCAGAAATGTCTATTCATCATCAAATGACGAAACACATGCCGCATGCTCCCATTTCATGATGTTCATAGAGGATGATGTGCCGTACGTGATGGAATGTGGGTGGTGTCCGGTGAACCAGACGACAGATCAGCATATCAGGTGCAGCTGCAGTCGCGGGATCGTGGGACCGAGCAACGATGGACGCGAGATAGTAGTGTAGGTTAGACAATAAGTAATATTGTGACTTTAGTTCTTAAGTGGCCGTGAAGGCAGATAGTCGTAAATAAAATATATTTGTTTATAATCGAACAGCAGAAATAAGTTTAATTTACACAATCTCATCCGCAAGTGTTATTAATTAACCGAATATAGATCTGTACTCAGCTCTGTGTGCAGTCCATGAAATACGAGACGAAAGGCAAACTCCAAAACCAAATGAATATAATCGCAAGCAAACAGTACAACTGCAAGTCACCGCCTCAAAGTAGGGTCTTCGAAAGTTCGAAATCCTTTCACTGGTAGCCACAAGACAGCGCAATTCACAGCAAGAAACTCTCGGCATTCGAGGGGAATGTATGGAATAATTGTTTGTTGGTGCTCACAGGTGTGGGTTTAGTTTCAGAAGCCAAAGGAGCAACCACAACACCACTGGAACGTTAACTTAATTGAGGGATGATTAGTTTAGTTTCATATTAAGAGCAGCGAATTCCTGGGTAATTTTAGACCAGTCCCTCCACTCTGACCAAGTGTACATTCCACAAATGTTTTTCAAATTACCCTGACACCGAACTGCTAATAAAGTAGTGGCGAGTGAGGTTTGTAGTTGATTAGGATAATAAAGGCAGTTTGTTACTGAAATGTGGAAAGTTCATTGAACTCGCATTGGGTGGAGAAAAATTTGTTCATGGGTACCAAATTGGTAGCACAACTTGAAGTAAACACTGATCAATTTGTCTATAATTTTCTTTGCATAAGGCAGTGAGGATAAATGCGATGATAATATTATAAGGGTGGCGCGAAAGTCCGATCTGGACCTGAGCCTATCTTGTACAGTAACCATGTGCGTACTATTGTTCCTTCAAGAGTAGAGTGCAGTTTTATGCCGACTGCGAACAAAGAGGTTTCAAAAGCTGTTTCTTGGCAGGAATTGTCTTTGGACGTAGTCAATGACCCAAAAAGGGTGGGGAGTCGTGACTGAAAGTTCGGTGATTGAACCTGCTACATCGGAGTAGGATTCGACGCATCAATCCACGACTTGACACAATAGATCTCTGCTGGTCGCGGTGTAATTGCCTTTACTGCGTGAAATTGTACAAGAGTAACAAAAAAACCCAAAGCCTAAAGGAGAAAATACCCTGAAATGAAATGCGTCCTAGAGAAATGTGCTTTTCATTTTCCGAAAACTAAGAAATCCAAAATTGTAAGGCTTTTTGTAGTTCGTTCGCCTGTACCGTTAGCTCAAAGTTCCACCTTTCAAATCTATCAAAAATTCATTTTGCTGGCAACTTTGATGTTAAATATTTCCCACATTTCGGTACTGTGATGAGCAAAGTGATATTTATTTTAAAAGTAACGTAATTGTCCTTCGAATTGCATAAACGGTTTTTAATGTTGGTTACGAATCTCTGAAGCTATGCAGGTTGTGTTTTATCGTTTCAAAAGACTGCAACGGGAGACCTAGTTTTTCTGGAAGCTGAAACCGTTCCATATTCACGCTGCAATTCATACCACTTTGAGCCACTTGCGGAGCACTATAAGCGAAGCAATATGCAAACCACATGATTTTGTATTAGACCTCCAGAGGGAATGTAGTGATGGAACATAGAATGGAATTAGTTTGAAAATATTCATGAATCTGCGAGGAGCAAGGGTTAAAGGCATAGCTCGCGATATTCATCCCTTGTACTAGTAAACACACCTGATGTAGACGTAGTGTGGCGCTTTTTACCAGATCTCCCATGTTGTTTGTCCTTTGCTTCGATTTTAGACACTCCCATATCACTGCTAGCAACTCTTCAATAACGACTCGATGTGCTGACAATTGAACGAAATTCCAGAGGAGTCTTGCACGAACTTCCCAAGAACACGCATTGTCCTGCCTTGTATAAGTATCGGATCATTGAAAGACATCTGAGAACAAGTGAATGTTTGGATTAGCGCGATCTGCTGCCATAAGTCTTATTATACAACGTCTACTCACCTTCGGGTCCAGAAGCGCTGAACCATCGCTTTGTGTGGGTGGTCAAGTACTAAGCGAATTCATGCTTATGGATAGTCGGCGGCATTTTGTGAAGTGAGGGGCCCTTCATAAATCGCTTGTTGTTTTTTGGGAAGCTGCAATGGGTTGTGGTGTAACTCCGTACCGATTTGATTTATGTTCCATTCCCATTTTAGACTCGAACAATCATGTAGTCGTGATAAACTCCAACAACGAGCCTACAACAGCCCACTGCAATAAATACAGGATCAGATACAAGCACGCCACTCTAGATCTGCAACATCAATTCAAAGAGTGCCCATAATTGCACAAATCACAACCCCCATCACCTCAGATCATGACCAAAACGATTCATGTAAGGCACGTGTCCTTTAAACTCCAACACTTCCCTATCCCTGGCCCAACATTAGGGTCATAACTTAAATCTACTTAATATGTGCGAATTTAACATTCCACACCCCAAGCCGAACATATTAATTGAGAATTACGAAGTGCCATTGCAGTTGCCGCTTTCGATTCACAAACAACAGCGCTGAGCAAATTAAATTCCAACCGGAAATTACGTTAAATTTTATGGTTGCCATTATACTATCTGATTCCGCTAATATCAACTGCTGGCAGTTCAGGACACAGGAAGGCACTCTGGGGTGCGAAAGTATGCGTAACAGGATGCGGATAGACAACAATTTCGCGGAAGCATAACCTCATTTTAGTTGTTAGCCTATTTGGTAATCGCTTTCAAACACTGTGTAGTTGTTTTAGAAAACAAGTCGTGGAATTCCGGGGCATTGCGATGAGCATCGGTTAATGTTTGATTATTGTCGGGGTTTTCATTCAAATGGCTTTATAGGGGATTTTATTTTTGTAATTTGTTCATTTTGGAGCTAACAGAGTGGGTTAGTGCGACTTTGTGGGACATTGTGCTGGAGTGCCGCGCCTATAATTAGCTTGCTTGTTGGCGAGATGTCTCTATTGTGTAAATTGTCCCATCAAATGTTATGGATTATGTGGATAAGCGTGTCGAACAGTAAAATTCTCACAAATCAAATTGAATCACGGTGGACACAATGATGATATAGCCATTTGATAAGCAAAACAGCATTAGTCGTTGTTTTTTGGAATACATTGAGTTATGATTGCTTTGCTTTAATATTAGCACAAAATCACGCGACATTTAGCCAAAATTATACATAGTTAACCCCATGCTCGATGTTGCGTACAAGCACATTGTGTTTCCGACATTATTGATTCCATATGTTGTGCTCCAATGTTTTCTATTTATTAATATTTTCTTAAACAACCAGAATTAATTCGGGTGTCAAAGGGTTAACAGGACGTGTGGTGTTGTGGGTTGGTGCGTCGACACCTACGCACTTGAGCCTACGTTGCCTTGTTTCGATTCCCAGTACAAATTGCAGAATGCAGAAGAAAGGAAAAAGCTTCTCATATGGGCCATTCGGAGCTGTAGGTCCCATCCACTCGTTCTAGAACAGAAGTAGACACAACACTAGTGGTTCCTGAGAAGTTAGCCCTGGACCTCAACGGGCTGTAGCGTCACCCTTATTATTATTAATATTATGAAACGTATCCTGACAAATCACACATACTGACATACTGATAACACTGATACCATCTGTGACTCATGGAGGGCCTGAGTCTGAGCTATATGCATGCCTTCCACGATCCTGGGTACTCTGCTTCCAGTCATTAATATCAAGCTGTCTTGTGTTCGCTTGCACTTGTTCTTTATTCAGAAGGTTCGGCCCTGCCTGCATCTCTTTTATCTAGAGAATTGGTGTCCCTGCACTCGATGTGTCCGAGCAAGTGCAATAGAAGAATTTTTGCCGTCGGGACTACATTCACATCTTAATACAGCTCGTAAGGTTCGCAGTTGTATCCCTTTCATTCAACTTCCTCACAGACAGCAGACAGGACCATCTAGCACGTATCTGCAAAACATCAATTGTTCAGGAATTACAAAAAAAACGAATGGTATCACCCAATTCAACGCAATACTAATACTTAACATTTAAAGAGTGAACTGAAAAAATTGTTAACTGTTTTTAACTCTTCTCTCTATTTATCTATTTTGTTAGAGTTTCGTTAAAAATAAAAATACGGTAAAACTGTTTAAGTCAGAATGAGGGCGTAGAATATTTCTGCCGAAGGCACCAAGAATCAGCTCTGGACTTTTTCTTATCTCCATCGTTCAGCTCCATACACCAGAAATGGTAAAATGAGTGGGCTCTGGAGCATTATGTTTTGCCTCGCCATTATATCTGGCCGGGAGTTTTGATACAAGTTTTTTCGACAAAGTTGACATGAGGCGTGTTTTATTGAGAATATATACTCAGCTCAGTATTGCTTGTACACGCGAAGCAATAACAAATCAAATTACTGAGCAAAAAGTACTCAGTGATATCTGACAGTCATTACTGACTACTCGAAGAATATTGTCGCAGGTGGCGCATCACCTACACTTTTGAGAAAAAAATAAATATAGAGGCGCTCTATTCGTATTCTGACATTTAATGCCATGAAAGCAGAAATGAAGTATGATAGAGATACCCAACTTCACAGCTGATTGACCAATAGTCCATCGACGAATTTGACGGGCAAACATGAACATTTTGACGGTTATTCATGAATTTTCGACAGTTATTTACGAAATAACGTAAATGCCGTTTTCTGATTGGTGAATTTGGCTTTAGAAAACAATATAAAAATGGTTGTCAAAATTTTTAAGGGGCAAGAGAGGTAGAAGTTGGGCATAAGAACTATCATACTTCATTTCTGCATGAAAGTAAGGACAGGCGCCAATTTTTGACACACAAAAATATAATCAGATGAAGAGCGTTTTATTGAGAATCAATACTGAGCTGAGTATTGAGTTCTATTGTCGATTTCAAGTCGAATCTCCACTAATATGTCATGTTCACGTTTTCCGCGAGGTAAAAGTCCTTTACTGCCTCGAAATTGTAGCTGTCGATCCGGATATTTTGAACACTTCCTGAGAGATGACCTTGTCACTAAAATATCTCCTCAACAACTTCGAGTGTTGCTTTGCTAATACGGCATGCAGCGCTGCCTTGCTGGAACTTCAGCTAGGACATGTTGATCCTATTGACGAGAACAGCATCTCCTTCTTAATTTCGAAAGAAATAATATCCGATGATGGGGATTGTCTATACCATGGAACCGCACCAAAGAGTCAATTTTTGTGGTTGCATTGATGCTTGGTCGAGAACTTGTGGATTATACTTGCTCCAACAACGGCGATTTTGCTCGTTGACAGAACTGGTACATAAAAAATCGTCCGATGAGATAATGTTTGGCCAGATATCGGGTCAACATCAAGAACAATTCATGTAGTCAGTAAGAAGTTCATCGTCCCTGACTACAATCGTTAATTCAACAAACCTAGTGGAGATCAGCTGCTAAATCGACAACTGCCTACTTCGATGTATCCACGAACTTCGGCAAATAATTTCAACTGGATAAATAAGAAACATGCTCAATCCCAGCACTTATCCAGTCAGTCCATTCCGAAAACTAAATAATAAAAGAAACTGCAAGTTCCACCTTTCTAACCAATCGCAAATATTCGATACCGCTTTTTTGCTCCACATTTGTGACATGGGAATAGACACCCCAACATGAGATACGAACACCCTCGGAGTTGCACCGCTCCATTCCCCTGACGATGTGCATGTCGTGCATGTACGCATAGGGTTCCCCTTTCGAGCACACTGTAAGTTATGTTTTCATTTCACTATCAGTGCCGCACAGGTGCTGAATCTACCGAATTGGAAATCCGCTCACATGATTTCTGGCGTTTTTTGTGAGGACGCTTGTGCATTCGGCTGCCAGAAAAAAGAGTCAACATTCATAGGTGAATGGAAAATGAAAAACGCTTTAGTCCTGCACCCAGATACACCCTCTTTTTAAAACAAAATTGTCCATTCAAGTGGATGAACACAATAATTTAGTCGTGGTAGCCCAGACACCGGATGTGGATTGCGGGTCGAACTCAGTTGACATTGTTTCGGGCATGAATTAAACTCACACCGAACACTTGGGGGTGAATATTTCTTTAAAGAAGGGTGACACTCACCTCGAAGGAAAATGACGGACAAACTTTAAAAGGGAAAACGTAAACTTCAGCTCATGAAGTTTTGATTGACATATCCGGAGGCGGAGAGTGAAACTTTTCCACTTGCACACAGCCCGCGACATGCTCCAAATGAAGGCAGACTCAATTTAGATTTATTATGATTGTGGCAACTTCAACCGAAAAATCCACTTGTGGATTATGTAAAGGAACTGCTGACAAAACCACAAAGTGCTGAATTCATGGCCAGGAAAATAAAAACGCGCGCGATAGGAATCCACGTTTATGCGGAATTTAAGAATCAGGCGGTGAAAGCAGATGCGGAAAAAAATGTAAAAGAAAATCAAACTTGCAACCGAGACTCAATTGTGTGGCGTGAACGAGGAGAAAAAAGGCGAAACGACTGTTTGAAACTTGGTCGTGGCACGTAGTTTAAGGTATGAGAATGCTTTCCCTCAACGTAATCTGACCACTCCATGTTGTGGCGAGAAAATAATTGCAAATTTTAAAGCTGTCCTTCTGGCGAACTTCAATCAATAGGGCTGCGGCCAATTTAAGTGCAATGTTATGGCATGTAATGTAGGACAAAATGGATGTTAACTTCCTTTTCAGTCCAATACAACTGTGCTCAAATTTGGTTGAAATAGTTGTCGACAATGTCAACTGGTTGCTGAAGAAATGATCGGGTGGCGTGGTAGCACAATGTGGAGTGGTAGCAAAGTGGGCCTATCCTGGCCCAAGTGTGGCTGTTGTCTCTCCGTACAGCAGTCAACCACTTCAACCTGACCTAACCTAACCAACCGCGTTTCGTGTAGTTGTCGACAGAATGGCGGCTTGCAGTTGGGTTGCAATAAGGAATGAAGTTGAAAATAAATTTTCCTGCACAAAGTCGTGATGTAGAGTATTTATACATGAGTTGATCATCCTTTCTGATCAAGACTCTGACCAATCACCACAAACAAATAAAACTATAAAACTGTTGGGATGTGCAATCAATTCAGCCTCACTGAATTTGTTGACATTTATTGAGTTGTCGAAGCCAAAGCAATAACCTCTGCACACAAGAGGCTCTTGATCGAGAAGTTCATAGCGGCTTTCATATACCAACGTCTTAATAATACGGCAATAAGCTCCAAGCTTGGTGGCACTAAGACCTGACGAGCTTTTAATAGAGGCACACCGCAGGGTGGAGTGCTCTCTCTGCTCTTGTGCAACGTAGCGGTGAGGGAACTTCTAATCACGATCGATTCTATACACAACGGGCTCGGGATCGAAAAGTTTATAGCGGCTTTTACATACCAACTTCTTAATAATACAGCGATAAGCTCTAAGCTCTAAGCTCTAAACCCAGTTATCTGAGAAATATATTTCCACGATCGATTCTGCAATGAGCCATCTTCGAACCAGAAAATTAAACTAAAGAATGCTGCCTAGTTTACCAGGTCTCCCTGTTTTTAGATTCTCGCACATCGGAATCCTTTTAAAGCTGAACAACAGCGCAGCATTCCTAGGTCCCTTTTTGGACGCGCAAAACTGCCTCCACGGCTCTATACTTCGGTAAGAAGGCTTTATATTGAAGATGGTGACTACAGTCCCGCTGTGCAGCCTACTCTGACCTGAGTGTAACTGCTGCCTACCAACAGTCACCCCAACCTGACAGTAGGTACATATATGGGATAGGGATGTATTCGCGTACAGTACATGCAATCGCGCAGACTTAGGTTAACTCCCTTTTGGCAAGGCATTGGAAAAACATACTGAAATCCATCGAAATATAGTTCGTTTTATAATGCGGCTTTAAAGTGTTTAACAACTGTTTAACAATAAAATATACAGTCAGTCCTATGCATCCAGTTTTGCACGTATTAATGTTTCTTTCTTTTTTGCATCTACCGTCAGGTTAAGCTTTTTGACATTATGATTTTGGTATCATAGCTAGCGGTTCAGCCACATTCTAGGTAAAAAATCAAGTCTCTTTTTTTAAATTTTTAAAGTTTATTTAATTTAAAAAAATATGAAAAATAAAAAAATACAACCAAAAACCCTTTATTTCGCAATTCTTTAATTCGGAAAATTCGTTTATAGAAAAATACTTCTTTCCGATTAATTGAGTCGGTTTTCCATTTTTTATGTGAAAACTGAAATCACTTTGCAAAATTTAAATAAAATGTCGGTGCCGTGAACAAAGGCCATTTGAATTAAAGCCATAATGGAGTTTATTCTCATTCAAGTGAGAATTGAGGCCATAATCCAATTATGGCTTTATTTCACGTTCGAATGCGAACTAAAGCCATGTGGCGTAAGTTAATTTCTTAGACTTAGTTCTCACTTGGGTGTGCAGTCGAAATAAGGGCAATTTGGGTGTGTTTCGAAAATAAAGTTGGCATGCTGCCAACTCTGCAACCCCCGGTTCACTATAGGATTTTAAGTAGGTGCGAGGTTGTGAGCAGGCAAAGTTTCCTTTTAGTCAGGTCTTCCATAGACTACCAAACTTTACGTGCATAGAATAGTGACGCGAAATAAGATCCAACGAAAAGGAGCCAAAAATGATAAATTCGGCCTTATGTCACTTTAAATCTAGAAATAACGCCAAATTTCCAATTTGGATAATTCGTAATTTGTATGTAAGAAGTCTGGGGTATTTAAAGTATGAGGTGGTGGCTCGCTTTGCTCGCTGAGAGGATTTTAACCCTTCTTCCGCAGGTTTTAACACACTCACGCGACTTCGTCGCTTTGCTAAGGGTATGTCAACAACTGTCAGGAAGGCGCCTGGGGCTAGATTAATTTTATGGGATTAGTTCCTATTGTAATGAGAAATAACACCATAGTTCTCAATTAAGTTATGACTTTAGTTTTCATTTCAAAGTAAAATGTAGACATAATTGGATTATGGTGTAGATTCTCACTTAAATGAGAATTAACGTCATTATGACTTTAATTCAAATGGCCTCTATTCACGGCACAAAAAAGTCTACTGGGGATTCACATTTTGTAAGTTGTTGCATAATTTCATTAATACGATCTCGTTTTAGTACAGAAGAAAATTCTCATTAATTAGGAAAATTTGTTAACTCGGACTGGCCTTTCCCCAACCATTCCGAATTAACAAGTTTTAACTGTGATGTAAAAATATATAAAAATAGTGAGAACCACATCGTTTTGCTGTCTCAAAAATGTCCTTTATCATGGCACCTAGCACAGAAATTCGATCTATGCCATCGTACAGTAGGTACTAATGGTAGAAAAGAGGAAGAAAAAAATGAGTTGGTGCATAAAAGAGGTGGGCTCCTAAAAATGTTGATTCTCACCTTATTGAGATCGGCATGGCAAAACAACGAATATAGCTGTGTACATTTCGCGAGAGGACTTGTAAAGGGACACTGGGAGCAATTTTGTTGATGAGAGAAAGCAGAAAAATTTAAATGATGTATCCAGTTTGGCTCACCACTGTAAGTGTTCTACTTCCTCAGTTCTATAGTTTCTGAGATATCCTCATATTATCTTTATTGTAAGTACACAATTAATTGCTTTCAAAAACAGCATTTTAAGATTTTTGTGTAGAGTCAGGTTTGAAATACATCAGGCATATCGAACTTCTACATCTCTTGCGTCTTAAAATTTTGGACACCCATTTTTACATCGTTTTCTAAAGCCAATTCTAAAACTAGTCCTCCTCTAAAACAGTCACGTTTTACCGAGAACAACTGTCAAAAAGCCTCTCAAATGTGTCAATCAGCATACACCTACATACTTCATGACTGCTGTGTACTCACATTCGGGACTGACTGGAAAGACTATATTTTATAATAACTGTGTCAACAAACGCCAGCCAGAATCAGAATTCCGATTGAGGCGAAGTTGGTTGTCGTTTGCTTGACATAGAGAATGTTACTGAAACTATTGATGATTGGGGGGTGTTCAATAAGTGCGAAAAATATAATTTCTTTTAAAAAACCTAAATTTTTTAAATAGAATTTTTATTTTTTAGGATGTCCCAACTACGAGCGACGCAAAAATATACACAATAAGTAGAATTATAGTACGGACAGGTAACATTCGCCTCGATTTGCCATCAATTTCTTATGCGTTTTTAGTTAAGAATCTTTCAGCTGGTCAGCTAGTCATCCCAGCGCTGATGTTTAAGCACCCAATAGCATCATTGTGCGGGTTGAAAATTGATTTGAGTAAGCAAGTTAAAGAAAAAACTCTAGGTATGTAATGAACAGATGCTGCACCTATTTTCGAGTAACGTTAAACTTTGAGTGTCATTGAACATCAATCAAAGAATCCACTGCACATGCTGAAAAGGACTTGCCTGGCAACCACTCCAGTTGCCCGAGTGATTTTAAACAATCGATAAAGTAACAAAAAAATTGAAAATATAAAATTGTTCACTCTTCCTCTCAACGGTATATTGCACACGTACATTTCATTTGGTCACGAATTACTCGCATCACTGCCAAAAACTGTGAAGGCGTAAATGTCAGAGTGGATGGAATCGCAATAAAAAACGTGTATGGGGTTTTATTAAAACCTAGCCATCCATGAACACGTTTTTATGTAATGCCATTGAAATTCAAAAGCCCAGCTGGATAACATGACCAGCAGATCCACATCAAATCAATTTGAAACGCAGATAACTTCAATATTTTGATGAAAATATACAGGGTCCGGTTTTTTTGTGGGTGCAATCAATTTATTAGGCAACCACCGACATGTAAACTGGCGATTGCAATTTCATGGAAGCAATTTAAAAACGGGTTTTCAACAAGGACATGGCATAAACATGTGCAGAGTCGAATCGATGAAGTTTGGCGGCTTCAAAGCAAGAGGCTTTTGTGCTTAAGTGCTTTGTTTTTGAGAGGCTAAGATATATGTGCATAGCTCGGCACAATGTAGAATTGAGAAGTTCCTGTTTTATGTGAACAGCCAGAATCAACTGATCTGCAAGTGATCATTGCATTCACTGGCACGGGAACATTCAACAGAAAGTAATTGGCATCCGCTATAGCATGCAAATTAGAAGAGTTCGCTCGGTTGGAGTAACAGATCGCGTCACTTTATTTTCGAACCGATTCTTTTTACAAAAACGAATTTTTAATTCTTAGGATGAAACGAGAGTCGATGCAAATACTTGTCATCGATCGTTATATGATCTGACTGTTTGCATAATCAGCCTGCCGAACAGCAATGCACCCAAAATATTTTTGTTCGCCCGAAATACTTGTTTTTCGCCCGAACTACAAAAAGGTTATCATGAATTTCAATTGTCTTCTTGACAAAGTTAGTAAACTATTTCTACACACTCGAATTTAGGTTAAAATGCATAAGCCATTAGAATTTTATCTGGAGAAGCAGAAAGTAACCAAGAGAAAGTGATTCGAAGACATTTCAGAAATGAATTTCGGGTCGTTTTGTTCACAATTGCTCAACTTCCCGGAAAACTGTGAGTTGATCAACTTCAGGGTTGGTCTCAACCCGTTATTTAATCGGCAAGTTAAAAATTGATTTTGTTCACTATTTCAACTCAGAGTCTGAAATTTAAGATCCACAAGTTGTCCAACTTCTTTTTTGAAATTACCCCTGGGATATTTTTGACAATTTACACACACAATGTCATTTCCTACTTTGAATTTATGGTGTGTGCCAGGGCTGCCGCTATGCGACTTTAGTCGCAATTTGACCCTTTTTTGACGCCGTGATGCGCTGGGAGACCATAAAATGACTCCGGTGATTATTTTATAGGAAATATATTTCTTTTTCGAAACACGATGTTAAGTTTGTCATAAGCAGGGATCGGATTTTGTTGACCTAAAAAAGTACGAAATTGCAAACCAAAACACTTAAAAAGGCAAAAAAGGGAATTTATTAAAAAATGAGAAAAGGAACTTAAGTGCGCAATGAGCAATGTGTAGTAGCAATGAACTACCAAGAGTTTTTTGAAATTGTCTGGCAATAATCTTCTTCTTGAAAGAGCTAAATGAAGGTCTTTCAGCTTAACCTTTAAACCTTTCAACATTAACAACATCAATGTGGTTTTGGAAGTTTGGAATTCACGTCACCTATTTGCATTGAAAACGGCAGTAAACTTCTTCATGACTTCCAATCGGCCAATTTGCTTGTTTCAAGTTTTCTTGAATGTTGTTCAAAACCGGCAACACTTCGCCAATTGATGTTCCTTGATGAGAATAAAGTTAGCTAAAAATAAAAGTGGAGACTCTGAAAATACCTGTTTTTTGTCGACTAAAACCCAAAAAATGACGCAAGTCACAGAAACATTTCCTGTAAACTTCGGACGTTAACAGAAACCTTCGACTATTTGCTCGCAAAGGCCCAACAATTACATTTGTTACACGGCGCCCTGCCTTGTCTGTATAAAAAGGCAACAAAAGGCAAAACAAAGTATATATTTTGAATCAAGAGTCCTCCTGAAACGTGTTTGTATAAAGTCGATACTATCGCCCGATTAATCAAAAAAAAGAGGCATAAGTCAGCAAAATCCTATCACTGGTCATAAGCAATACATCCAACACTATTTATAAGAAAATGCAACTTAATCACTGCATCACATAGTACAATTGAGACTTTTTTTGTCCGGATGCACTTTTTTGTGCGACTTCCTCAAACTTTTCAGCGTCAACACTGGTGTGTACTGCTTTTGTGCGCTATTATAAGGAGAAGTGAGAGCGATAATGGTTGCATTTCTCTATTCTCCATTATGTCTGGTGTTCAGTTCACAAATCACCTGTTCTGTTGCTGCAGGCATATTATGTAAAACAGCACAAGTGATTCTGCACATTTGTAATGCTGAACTATTAAAGTCTGCATTCGCCTATTGCATTGATCCTTAATTCACGGGGACTACAAACAAATGAGGAAGAATCTATCAAATACTTCATTATTTCAAATCAAAGGGCAAGTTCCTTCTTCCGTTTCACGGCAATGAATCCTGTGATAGTTTGAGCACCATTATTTGTGTCCGCTTTGAGAGACGAAAACGATAAATGACACACACAATCAATTCATCTTGTATACAGACGTAAGCGGAGAGAGCAAAATCTCCCATAACTTCCGCCATTTCCATAAGTTAAGAAAATGAGGAGTTGAAGAACTCAGGAGTTGTAATTTGAAAGTTGTTAAAATTTGAGTGAATGAAAGCAAATCCAAAAGTTGAAGAGAAAAATCCCGAAGTTGTTTTTAACTTTCAGTGAATAAAACGAACTTCAATCCTTTGGAGTTGCGTGAACCTTTGCATGTAAACAAAAATGCATTTGTTAAAATAAATTAAAACATTTGTATTTCACTAGATTTCAACAATACTTAATGAATCAGAGTTTTTAACTTTGATTTCAACGCTATAAATGATGAATTTTCAAAACATATTTATTTAATTCCAAATACTTCAAAGATCTGCGAGGCCTAAAGGGCTTATCTGCAGAATATCGCAGTGCAAGGTTTGAAAATTATTGCTGATGCAGTTTTAAATTTATACAATATACCATTTAGGTTTGTTTGAAGGTGTCTTTGGAGAATTCAAAGGTGAATGATTGAAAATTACGTAGGTAAGAAATTTATATTTCATGCAGGAGAAAATCTTTTAAGTGTTGTTTGAAATTTCGTATATTTCTTGGTTCTGAAGGAAGCTCATTTAGGATGGTAGGAACGGTGTGCTTGGGTTGTTTTCTGCCATAGTTGTTTTTGGTAAGTGGTGTTTGCAGCATACCTTGAGCTCGCCTTCTGGTGTTATATTGGTGGTCAATGGGTATCTTGAAGCAGGTGTAATCATAATACGCCATACAAAGCGTCATCTTGAAGATTTGTTTAACTCTTGAAGGAGTTATCGCCGGATGTGCTGGATGCATGTCTCTGTTTATGTTCTTAAGGATGCGGTCTTAGAGCTTTTTATGTTTATTGATGTGTGTGTGTTCGAAGTATTTCCCCAAGTATAGCGTACCTCAGTTTAGATTCGACCAAGGGATAGTAAGCTTGCCAGGCCTTTTTAGATCAGACCAAAACTTGTCGATATGCTGGTCCCAAATGAAATTGCGGTCAATGATGACTTCCAGGTATTTGTAGCTTTCGACATCTTCAATGGTCTGATTTGGATGTGTTCTTTGGCAAAAACAGCTTCGAAAACTTATCTTTCGTTGCGTTGACTTATGATGTGGAACACGGATATGCATCATTTTGGCAAAAACTGCTTCGAAAACTGTTCTTTCGTTGCGTTGACTTATGATGTGGAACACGGATATACGTCATTTTGGTCTTAGAAGGGTTTATCACAAGCCCGTTATCGTGGCACCATTCAACAGCATTATCCATCTCATCCTACATTATTCGCGCATAAAGGCACTTATGTTGAACTAATAAGGGTGTGTCACCGGCGAATGCGAATCCTTTGTCCGCAATGGATATCTTCACCAAGACCAAAAAAACAACGAATAATATCTCAAGACTTTTATTCCAGATATAAGATACCCAGTATAAGCACGCATGTCAACATTATATCGCCATCTTCTAATAAACAACTTTTCTATAACAGAAACGGAAAATATAACATGGATGTTTTTCTGGTAAGTGAAATGTGTTAATGACAATCACATACGAGTAGTTATATGTAACTTCACTTCTTAAGGTGTGTGACAATCAGGATTCATTTCGTAGATGATGGAACCCGAAGCACAATTTAATGAGATTCACTTTAGTTGCCACAACATTAATGTCCATACTCCTGTTGGCGGCAGTTCTTATTGATCGTCCATATGTTTGATAAGCGCTTAAAGAACTGGGATTTTCCAGCGGCGCTGTTGTTGAGAGGGGTAGGACCTTTGCACACTTTATGGCCGGCTGATATGCTCATTTTGCCTTCAAATTGGGTGTAATTTATTTTTTGGGTTTTTTTATTCGTATTTATTCGTGGATTCATGACGATTCGCTACATGTTCGCCTACAAAAAGCAAGGAAACATTCTAGCTTGGTTTGGCATCTCTTACGCATTGAAGTCAGCCATCAGTATATAGGACTCCATCTCCGCTACCCTGTCAGTATTATTTTCATCAAGGAAAGCCACGCCCTCTGACTCCAGATTCGGTGCATAAACCCACACCAGACCCAAAGTTGAACTTTCAAGCTTGAGCCTTAACATACCCACGACATCAAAACGATAACTGGAAGGCCCCCACCCGCCCACGCCCTGGTTGGTGCATGGCGTGAATTGTGCCAATTTAAACCGTGCCACTGCGCCCAATAGAAGGTAAGCAAAAGTGATCTGAAAAATCAGATTACGAAAAATCGCCCATATATCGAAAACGGTCCGTCGGACATTCCTTCAGGACATTGATAGCGAATCCAATGTCGCATCTTTCCATGCTTTCGCACAAGAGCGGAAACTGTGTCTTAAAGGACTTAAAAATTGCAAAAAACGGTGCGTTTTTCGGGGATTTCGCATCTTACGATATTTTGTTTTGCTTTATACAGAATGCAAAGACACTCCACACCTGACGGTGTAAGACCAAAAAAACAAGGTCTACTGGCTTAATTTTGAAATATTTTTGATACCTTATTTGCTGGTGTGGTGGCATTGGTTGGTGTATTTGCTCCTCTTCGTTGAAGTCATCCGTGTAAATGCGTATGGATCCCTCAAAATGTGTTGAAGTTTCTTTTTCCAGAGCCATGGAAACTCCTTATCTAAAGTTTTCTTCTTCGGCATTCAAGTCCAAAAAGTTCATGATGATAGGGATGTGCTCAGCGAATGGTGAATGGGAAGTTTTCTCTTTCTAGGCGAAATTGCGGATGATAAAATGTGCATGTCATGCAAGAAGAAGAAACTCGAAAATTTTACATGAAAACTTTTGAAACACACTTACGCACAACCAAGACACTCGCTTATGCCACCACTTATTCATGTCCTCGCACTGGTTCCTCTTGACATTCGAGAGGCGAAACGCAGCCAAACTTTAAGCGATTTTGAAGAGCAAAATGAACGCCGGGATGCGTTTCCCCAATAACCCGATAACCCTTTCTCCCTCCCCGGGGAATGGTAAAAAACAGCATTTTCTTAATTAATTAGGCTGAAGCCTCTTTCGCTGCCGCTGTTTTCGAAGCCTCGTTCTACCATTTCCCATGCGCAGACACACGTACTCTGCCTTTGAAATGCTGAATTTAATTAAAGCATCTCGGCAAGAATAGCGCCAAACAATGGGAGACCTCACGCAAAAAAAACGAAGCCAAACTGCTTGCATTGCCTGCTCGCAGGAACCTAGTCAAGTCGAGCACATTGAAGCCAGCTCTAGTGGAAACCACAAAGTTTTTGCTCTGATAGCAGAGCAATTGTATTTGCTGGTGTTGGTTGAACGCAAACAAATGAAAACAGCATCGACAGAACAGGGAATGTGAATATGCAGTGAGCTGAGTCGTGCATCAAGTCATTGCTCATCTGCCTTGCCAGGGCATTGGTGCTGTTGCAAAGGACAGCTGCTGCTTTAAAGCCATCATGAATCAATCGATAAATTCCAGGATTCCTATCATAGAGATGATTCCCCTGAATTAAAGGAACAAGATTTGCTGATTATGATTCTTTGTGTGCACTTAACATCGAGGATTAGCTAGGTTTAATGAAGTCATAAAATATGAATAAATATTCAATCAAACCATTTAAAGGGCGCGTTTGATTATTAATGACGCGCATTCACTCAGAGCGCCATTGTGTGGCACTGGATTTGAATTTATAGCATCGCGATAATGTATGTTAGTAGCTTTTCATTAAATTCTAAATTAAACATGTATTGTCACAGAATGTGAATTTATTCATTCAAAACAGAAAATCACGAGCTTAATGCAGATGTGGATTGGTTTTGCAGTATCGATGAATCAGCCCTTGTTCGGAATTTTCGTACATTCGTGTGTAGATTCGTTGTATTTCTTGACACCATTTATTTCATGTCAGACGAGGCGAAACTAAAAGTTCCCGCAACTGCGTCCACGTGGGCCCTGGAATAGTTTCGTATACTTGAATAAGAGTCTCTCTGACTTGCCGCAATTTTATATTTCCAGCGTAGAAATGCTGAGAATCACTTGTAAGTATATGACTCTGCGAATTGTCGAAGTCAATTTCATTACGATACCAGCTGACCTTGCGACTACTTCGTTAGGCAGATCACATTTTGGGAATGAAAAACGCTTGTTTTACGATCGGTTTTCCTATACAGTGGAATTCGGTTATAACGACCAATCATGGGAGACGAATTTCCCATCTTTACTAGTGGATGTCGCTACATAGGATTGAAAAAGACGTCATTCATTGTTCAATGGGAAACCAAGCTTTAGCTGTTAGCTTCGTCGTTATAACCGAAATGTCGTTACAACCGAGGTCGCTATAAGCGAATTCGACTGTACTTATTATATGTCTTCTTCTTTTTATCGAATGCTATGTTTTTACTTAAATTATAGCAGAACCCTTTCGCAAACTACATTTCTGTTTTGCCCGGAATTGTGGTATAAATAAATAGAAATAGTAGCATAACTGCACGTGAAAATGATATACACAATTGTCCGTGAGAGTATGGATATTTAAAGTCAATTCCAACAGTTGTCATTGAGCCTTGTTTATTGTCATAGTAAACGTAAGACGTATCGGAAATTACAATCTTTGAAACCCATACCTATGTAGCCGAGCGCATTTCCTACAGGCTGTTCATTCTCAAAAAATGCAGTTTAGTTAAGAAGCGTAAAATTCTTTCAATTCGTCAGATTTAAAGAGAAATGCTGAGACTTTCCACATGTATAAAAACACGACATTTTGTGTGTCGTAAGAGTTCTCGGAAACTGTAAACGCTCGGCAAAATTTTGTGTATCCGGATGATGCTTTTATGATGATGTGTTGCTCCTCCAAAGCAGCAGGCGATGATCGGCAAGCAGTGTAAAAAAAACTTATTTTTCATATGTCTTGACACACTAAAAAGCGCAGCAACTGCGAATCGCCTTATTGGAAAATTGTGACATATCTGGATGTATGTAGACGCAAAAAACACGACTAATGTGTGGAAAGCGCACGCACGCATACGTTTACCGATCATAACCAAACTTCCACATACAGACCAATAACAAAGATGTGTGAAAGTTTGGTTAAAATTGGTGAATGAGTTAAGGCGGGAATTGGCGACAAACATTGGATGCTGAATTTGTATATAAAAACTAGAGGACCCTGGGCCTTCTTCGCTAGGCAGATTACTTGAATTTAAGGATGAAAAAGAATGACATTATCTCTGAGTCCTTTCGTATAAATATAACTAATAGCTTAACCACACGGGAACATAATACGCAAAATTGTCAGTGGGAGAAGCATGAATATTTAAAGTAAATTCGGCACAATTCCAACCGTTGGATAAGAAGCGTGAAATTCTTTCAATGAGTCAGTCAGTTTAGAAACTCTGAGACTTAAAAGATCAGAATAAAATTCGGTTTTGAAATATTTAACATCTACACATATGTTTTACATCCAAATATTTTATTTACATACATACCCACAAAACCTGAAATTAGCAAATTTTGAGGCCATCGGAGCTCTCTAGGGCATACTAATTTCAGCATAATTTAAAATGTTTGTGGGTTACGCCACTTTTGCACTGATAGCCTCATATACAAAATAAAACATGTCATTTTGTGTGGTAAGTGTTCTCGAAAACTGTTAGTTCTTTCGCCAAAATTCTCTTGTATGAAAGTAAATCTCTCGTGTATGACAGCAGATGTCACTACGACGACTTGCAAATTGTTTATAATAGATATCCACATGATCTTTTTAAGATGATGTGTTGCTCCTGCAAAGCAACAGACAATGGTCAGAAGGCAGTGTAAAAAAAAAGTTATTGAAGATATATGAATATCTTGACTAATAAACTGATTTCTTATAAATAAAAACAAAATAATTGAAATGGAATAAATTAGGTAAAACTTAATAATAATAATAAACAGAATCAGTTGCAATATTTGATTTTGCACTTTACCTTAGTATGTGGTACGAAAGATTTCTTATTTGTTTTATTTCAAATAAATTTAATTAAATTAAGAAATAACTAATAATAAACAAAACATGAAACACTTACGATACACACTAAAAGCTATGAAACGGATCTCTCTTCGGGGACTTCTAACTTCTAGCTTTCTTTCCATGAACAAAGCATGATATACTTATGATTCAAACATTTACCATACACACGACAAAGTACGAAAACGTATATTTTTTTGGTTGCTTCCAGTTTCAATAATTTTCACTTTGACAGCGAATAGTACATATAAAAACTAATTTTCATATTTCTTGACACACTTAAAATCAAAGCAACTGCGACGCAAAAAACACGTCATACTGAAATTCATGTACTTTTTCACGCACGCACAACGCACACATATGTTTAACGATCTTAACCAAACTTCACAATAGAAATTGGTAAATGCGTTGAGGTGTCAATCGGCGACAAACATTTGAGGCTCAGAAAAAAAACGCTTTTCATTTTACATACCTTTTCTGTATGTTGTTTAAATATCGCTCCAAGTTTTCTAAAAACAAACACCATTCGTTAGCAGACGTAACAAAAAAAGCTTTTACCCTCTTGTAATTGTCGTGGAAATTAGTGATTTTTTTTTTAACTCGTCGTGAACCATACAACAACCCATTCGATAGCACAATAGTAGAGATGAGTAATAATTGAGATTGTACACAAAATACATCGATGTTCCATTCGATGAAATGCATCGATACATAACGATACATCGAAGAAAAACGTCGATGCTTTCCACAAATCGAAAAAAAATCGACGTCCTTCTGAAAAATATGGGAAATAAAAAAATGAGAACACCAACAAGTCTGACGGAACCTTCAACTAAAATGAGAAGAAGTCGAAATACCCTTCCGGAGTTTATTTATCAGCGTGGGAGGAATGGAACACACACGATCACACCGATGGATCGAAGGTGGAACGAGTCACAAGCGCCGACAATTTCTCAGTATTGTTCAACAAAGGAGGGCTATCTCGACAGTCACGGAAGCGGCCAAAATGATTTCAATGTCGAACAAAATACTACCGCCTGATATTACCATTCCAATTGCCGGTCAAGCGGCCATTAAAGGTCGCATGCTGCCGCAAAGAGCTTAGTAGCAGCAATCGATTACTCTATGCTGGGTCACTGGTCATAGAGGCATAGCCGGCAATGAGGCTAAAACTGACCCATCCCCTGCCATTCTGTGCATTAATTCAACTCTTGTGAAAGTGGATGCGAGGCCAGTCGGATGCTATAGTCCAGGTTGACTAGGAGTATGTAAACTTGGACCATAGCATCCAGATACAAAAGTTGCTGCGGATGTTAGGGTAGGGAAGGGGGTTGCTAGCCAAAACCAGCACACTTAGACCATGTGGTCCAATGTGATACCCACAGTCAGACTACTACCACTGATTGACTACTCCAGTGATAGTGCCGTTAATTTGATCGCAACGGCAAATGGTGACTGGACCAGATTTGAAAACCAGAAAAAAGCATATTAACTTAGCTTTCACTAGAATTCGAACCGGGTACCCCACTAACCAAGGGCAGGCACTTAACCAACTGCGCCATGCAGTCGTCGGCTACGCCTCACTACCTCTGCCGCTGCCACAGTCTCTTCCATTTGAGACGTAGAATACTGGGAAAAGAGGAACTATCACAAATCACACTAATTTCTATTTTTAGGTTCATTAAGATTTAAGGATGCCTGGATAACACACGAGCATCAACATGTCAGGCATGAGGAAAACGAGTACGAAGTAGGATTCAGAGGTTATTTTCCCACCGTAGGCATCAGAATGGGTGAAACAGGACCTAATTGACTCAAATGACGTGTCCTATGTCTTGACTCGTACCTACCACTACATGCGTTCATTACTGGAGAATCTGCTTCCCTCTTCTTGGAAACTCATTACCACAATCACAAAGAGTAATAGACATGACCGTTTGTTACTGGTTTTGCTGTTTCTGTGGTCCGTGCGAACGGGGTAGTGTTCCCTCGACTCATTT
Source organism: Eristalis tenax (assembly GCA_905231855.2). Classification (NCBI taxonomy): domain Eukaryota; kingdom Metazoa; phylum Arthropoda; class Insecta; order Diptera; family Syrphidae; genus Eristalis; species Eristalis tenax. Next base: position 94,348,084 of record HG993125.1, read on the forward strand.
GTGTTGTGTATTTTTTTCCGACGGTACGTGGAAATCTTCCACAAGACTCTATGCTGAGATTTTCGCCACCTCCCTTTATATGGTATGACTACAACTAAGTAAAGCACTTAACCAGTAGTTTGTATTTCATTGAAAGGTAACTCTCCAATTAAAATTCCTACTAACACCGCAACAGTGCGCGGGTGTGGACTATCGCACGAGATCAAGGAGTCTAGTCATTTGAAGCCGGGGCAAGACATCAAGGATGGGATAAACTGCAGAGTTCGTATGCTCTTCCAGGCGGCGCTTATGTTCATAAATTCCAAGATCTCTGTGGATATCGTTGTTTCTGTCACACCATGGCGCATCAACGATAGTTTTAAGCACCTTATTTTGAAAAGTCTGTATAATGTTCATATTGCTCGCTTTGGTACAACTCCAAGGTTGTAGGCCATATGTCCACAGGTTGTAGGATCTGCTTGTATACAAGCAATTGGTTGTCAATACTTAGCTTGGAATGTTTACCAACAAGCCTGTACATATCTTTGTATTTCATGTCAAGTTCTGCACGTATTTCGCTTCATTACCAAAAGGCACCAAAAGGCAATTAGGAAGACTGACAAGTTATTGACGGCCTATAAGTGAAATTAATAGGAACTGATTTGCCTTCATTAGGGACAATTCGCCAGGAGGTCATTCATTCGTGTATCTGATCTAGTGCTTGTTGTAATTATGCTGTAGACTCTCCAACCGTTTTGGCTGTTACTAAAATGGCGGTGTCCTCAGCAAATATGGCGAGAACAGTGTGTTCTACTTGTGGTAGATCACTAGAATACAGTAGGCATAGCAGAGGGCCAATAACACTCCCTTCCGGTACACCAGCATTTATATTTTTAAACTCAGAGTATTCATTTCCATGCTTTACATGGAAGATTCTATCAGAGAGATAGTTCGTGTTGTTGTATATGTTGTCAAAAATATTAAAGTGGAATTTAAACTGTGTACAGAGCGTGCTTTCATTCGATGCACGAATAAAATGCATCGATAAGTCGTTAATCGATACATCGAAAGCATCCGATGCATCGGATTGATTCGCTACATCGAATAGGTAGCATCGATGTTAAAATTGTTTAGTAAAATATGAATAGTGTTTACAAATGTTTTTATATCGGGGTTTTTATTGCAGCTGAGAAAATGTTCGTGTGGCGGATGACGTTGTCGTGGAATAAATCAGCTGACCGTCAACGAGCCATATACTGTTATTGAGACGGAAGACGATTTAGTACGTCTGGCTGTAAACGATGGGAAAATGATGTATTTGCAGTCCTCAAGGAAGAACATCCAGCATAAATGTATTGCGGCAAGCGTCACTACAACTTCGTGGTTGCCACAGACTTTGTTTACTTCGGCTCCGCAATGGACATCACAAACGACATTGGTACCGAAACCAAGCCCTTGCTAAACGCTGGATCTTCTTTAGGATCAAGCGAAAATCGTGTGACGTAACTATCTCTTGAAGGCCCACGCTTACTTTTTGCCAGACACTGATCATCCCTAATGGAAAAGATTCAGTCAGAAACTTCACGGGCATTACAGCGTGATGAGCCTAGCCAGGGGAGAAGGACTTTAATCAACATATTGTGCGAATTGGATTGCACCTAGGCGTTGGTTTCAACCCAGTCCCAACCAGGTCTGTAGCATCACTCAAAAAAAAAAAGAGAAAGTCATACCAATTTCTGAAGTTTATAGAAGTTACATTGAAAGGGTAGGTAGGTATATTGGGTGCCCTGACGGCCTATTGGCCGCCGCTCACTGAAACCAACGTCTGGGGTACACTGTGCCCATATTTGGGAGTATTAAAGTACCGTGAGATCTACTGAAATTTTAAAAGCAGCCAGATTTGTGTGCGTATCCTAGGAGGAAGAATTGTTTTCCTAGAAAATTCCTTCCTTTCATTGCTAGGGTTGGGCTGGGAAGACGTTGGATAGATTCTATTTCTTCTTTGTCTCTGCAGCTACTGCAAAAGTCGCAGCTACAGTGTCCAGTCTAGTATATTCTACTGACCTTTTACTTGCGCTGTGTGTTTCCTGATTTTCATTGCCGTTTAACTAAAAATCTACCAAAAATTAAATTTTGTCTGTTTGCCCTTCAACAACCACTATCACACACAAATCATTATTTGCGATTTATGCAAATTTGCCAAGTCTAACTTGTGCTTGTTTTAGTCTTTTTGTAAACGTCCAATATGCAAGGAGTGGATATATCTTCCACTAGCACGGTCATGGGCTAGGCGCCTCCAGTTTCGTTACCCATCTGAGCACTCCACTGGAGGCGAACTCTCCTCTACCACTTTGTCCCTCGGGTGTAGAGTCGAATATATTCCGAGCAGAAAGTTTTTTTTCATCCACGTGATCTCGCCATCTGGGTCTAGTTCTATCATCTCCTCCAAACTCCTGCTACGCAAGCGCAACCGAACAGTAGGACTGGGACTATCCAGGTCTTGTTGTAGATAGCATGTACTTCGTCTCATCCCTATTCACCGCAAGACACATTATAGCCACTCGTTGATCACAAATGTCCCCCTGACAGTCCCTTGAGTTCTTACGATGATGTCAATGTCATTGGTAACTGCGAGCTGTGAAATAAATGACTGTACAAAAATATCTGATCGCTGGTTTTCGCGCACCGACAATAGTTACCAGACATGTCACCCATTGCCTCTACCCTCACTGAACCATCGATGTGAAACGTCGACAGATGGTTCCTATGTGCCCATTTTAAGATGAAAAGAGCACATTTACAACTCATAATACTCAGCTCAACTTTTCATAGGGATTAGATGTTCTAAAGACGAATCCGTTTACATCGTTCTTTCTTCTTCTGCCGGGCATATTTTTGTAAAACGGCTTTGGATCAACCGCCTCAGAGCATGGTTACGTACCCCCACCTTGTTATGCAAACCAGATGAAGCTATTTACTCCATCGCTCATCCCAATTCGTGCGACGGGTGAAATTGTGACTAGCTTATGCAGTTTTTTCGTCGCTCTTCCATGAATACGGTTTCAAATTTACGTACATGTGAATCCAAGGCAGAGGCTAACGACTTCCTCGTTTCACTGCCATAATGATGCAGCCAGGATACATCTGGCAACTGTATGCACACTTGAGCCGCAAGCACACAGTGGCTTTCATCGCCTGTGGAGACTGACAAACGATGGCTCACATTCACAGGACGGTTCAAAGTGCAGCCCCAGTGCAGAGCAGACACGAAATGAAATAAATGTTCACCCGCACCCGGAAGTTTACACGACACCGTTTCGACAAGGTTGTGTGCATTGATATGCGCTCTGAATGTACCGAAGTACAAAAAAAAAAGTTACCCATTAAAACCCCACATCTTTGGAAAATGGGTAAACGGTAAGCCTGCGGGCACCGACAAGAGTTTTGCATTTGAATTGTTGTTTACATATGCAAACAGCGGACATCTTGACCCTTTCGGAATCCACTTAGGAATACCAAATTGATTTATGGCCAGTGCCTCGTGCAGGTCCTTGGGAGAGATCCTTCGATAACCTAATAGACGACTGCCAACGTAACAAGGCCGATTCATGATGACTGACGGAAATTTATGGAAAGTGGCGGAATGTGAGAAAATTGAATGCCGACACGTGGTCGACTTTATCTAAGAAGTTGATTTCCCCGCACTCGCATCCGGAGGCAATAACCTTGCTTGAGTGATGAACTCTGATGTAAGTCCCTGCTGTCAAACATTTCGATTGGAATTCATAAATAAAAGAAAATGAAAGCTTTTCCCAATAATTTCGCCGTAGGTGAGGGCACTTGACTCGGTGATTGGGTTCCAAGTATCGAATATGAATTGAAATCGATTTTATCGTGCCAGGACGACCGCTTGGGAGAGCAGGAAGCAATGCATGGAGTAATCGAATGGGAAAAGGGTTGGAAGAAGTGAGTGTACTTGAGGTGAGTGATTGCCGATGTTATTCCGACTTTCGCATCGGAGGCTGGGATAAGATTGATATAGTTCTGAAGTGCCGCTCAAGGGACTGCTTGCTTTTGTGGACGCAGGAGCTCTGCTTGCTGGCAAGCAAGAAATTGTAAATTTCTACAAAACTCAGAAGAGTTTAATTGCCGAGGCTTTTGATAAAAGTTCGATGAGACTGAGAATGCCGATGTACACTTGGAATAGTAGGAAGGTGGATTTTTTGAACATCGATTTACTATACATCACGACTGGACATGAGAAATCGTAGAATTGGTTACGCGCTTAGGAAAGAATGTTGGCCTAGAGGTCGTTCAAAGTGGTTGGCTTTTTAGCGTACACTAAAGGCTTGTCGTAGTGCCAGAGAATATTAAAAATGAACCAGTTGCCAAATGTCACCTTCACAACTTCGAGCGTTGCGTCGGGTGGGTGGCATGGAGGATGGTCCTGTTTGAACCAAAACACAGTTAAAGTTCCATTCCTCGTTTCGAAGTAATGAAGTTTCTCTGTCGGCTCCAAGATGTACGCCCGTCTCAGAATTCCATTCCAATGCTGAAATGTAGCGGCATCAGTTCAAAGTACAGCCAAATACTTGGTTCAGCGGAAGGTCGTCATATGTATTGATAGCCAAGCAGCCATCGAAGCTATTGCCTGCTTTACTTCATGCTCTTCATACTCACTCTAGAACTTGGTATCCCACACAACCCACATTGTTTCAGTTGCAGCGACATAGATGAGAGGGAGACGTCATAAAACGCATCAAACAGTCAAACTTTGTGCATGCATTGATGTTTTTTTTGTCAGAGTTTATTAAACAACATACTGGAGCACTCAGACATATCACTGTGTCCGTTGTACTGCCAGACAGTGACCCATGGTCAGACTACTACCACTGATAGACCACGCCAGTGTTAGTGCCGTTAATTTGATCCCAACGGCAAATGGTGACAGGACTGGGACTCTTACCCACTGGCAGTTGATGCTTGGTCCAACATTTGTAGATTGTGCTTGCTCCAATAACTGTAACTTTGTACACAAAAATTGGCCTAGTCCGATAGAATCTTTATTTTTTTTTTCCAAAATCGAGATATTCGGCCAACTTTTCCAACAGGCCATTACAGAACTCACATTGTTTCGATTGGAAGTCACCTTTTAATGAAGCAATGCAGTTGAGAACTATAGCTTATTCCCACATACAAACAACTAGTCACACAGTCATTACGTCCATACAAGAAGAGTGCGAAAGGAGTACTACTTACAACATTACTGAAAACTACATCCTTAGAGTTCTTGCGTCTATTCATAACCAAACCAGAGACGAATGCTGTGGTAATACAGTGCTTCCAAAGGGGTTTCAAAACCCAAGGAGGCTTCAAATACTGCAAGCAAAAAATCTATTAATTTTTAGTGATTATCTGTCAATAATACAGACCGTAGAGGGTCTAGACTTAACATCTACAGCAAATCCCCGTGTTCTCTCAAATGTGGAAAGGACCTACAGCTGTATGCCGACTCTGAACGGCCAAGTTTGAGAAGCCTTTTCTATACAATTAGTACTCTTTGAGCATTGTCGAGAGAGGTGGAGACCTGGAAATTATTTTTGGTCCTTCTGGCAGCGAGTTTCAGTTGCGTATGGGTCGACGCCCATACCCACAATGCCACGGTCGCCACCATCTATTCATTCACACGGCTAATGTGTGGAGAAAACCCTAAATGTACTGTTTTTTTCACTCACGCACAACACACACATACGTTTACCGATTTGAACCAAATTTCACACCAGAAATGAAGTGTTGTATTCATGGCCATCTTCACAGCGGTTTGACCCCAAGTCCATCGACGAACTTGAGTGGCTTTTTGACAGTACAAAATTGGATTTTATATTCGAACTAATTATCGAACACTTTCTGCAACATTTCTTTTAACTTGCGCATTTCCTCAATGCGATCTTTTCCGGCGGAAAGTTTTGCCGCTCCAGCTCCATTATCTCGTTGAAGCGATTTTCCTCCCTTTCGGCTACGTTCTTTAGAAAAACTAACGTTTTGTCGTACACTTTATCCAATTGGGCATAGTGCTCCCAATATGTGCTGTCCCTCTGATTGTAGGTAATCATCAGATTGAGGATTTTTCTGTGCACCTGTTCCTTCGAAAATTGTATGTCTAGAAGAAAATAATTTAAAGATTTATTGCAAATTTATATTATATTATATATATTTATATTACCTGCACATTCCTCCTTCATTTCCATTAGGACCTTGCCCCAAAGTACGGAGCGCGATTTTTTCCCGGAACAGAATTCGGGTTCATATTTAATTGTAGTAGCTATCAAAATCTTCACTTGAGCATTGCTAAAATAATCTCTGCAATAAAAAATGTATATTTAAGTATTTGTTTAAAAATATTACACACAAATTGTATTTTTACTCACTTTTCTTTTTCCACCGACATTTTACCCGCCACAGTCAACCACGCATCAGCTAATCTGATGATGCTCAAATGTTTGAGATTTGCTCATCTGATGCTCTGTTTGACGCTTAAATGAACGTTTGACGTTTCCAGTGATGCCCAAATTTGCGTTTATGAACGTGATGCCAAGGTGATGCTGCATCGATGCCGCAGCGATGCGTTTATGAATTCACACACACCATGGATAGGCCAGTATCAAAGATGTGTGAGATTTTAGTTGATTAAAAAAAAGAGGCGTGAATCGGCGGCAAACAAACAGAAAAGTGCAGTATTCTATCTACAAACTGCACAAATGGACGCTCTCACGCTTGTTCTAAGTGATTTCTGTTTGCCGAAGTGAGTGGTGGTTGTGCTGGTAGATACTGTGATGGAAAATTTTTTTTTATAATTTGCGCGAGTTATGAGTTTGGTAGAGCGGAAGCGGAAATTAAAGGAAACACTTTGTACTTTATTTCTACATTTTTTCAATTTGGTGCAAACACTTTCACTCCTTTGACCAGCCTGAATCATTATTCAACTGCTGTGGTGTTCTTTCCTCGCCTCGAAAGATCAAATGGTCTTGTTTCCAATCCGAGGTTGGCTTAGCTAGGGTGCTGCTGTATAAGGCGACGTAAGCTGACTAAATACGGGCCATGGGACAGGGAGGCGCATAACTCGCGCGAGTTAAGATTTTGTATCAACTAAAGGGTAATTTTTTGAAAGCTATAGGAAAGTTTTTCAAAAATAAAAAAAGCACATAAAATTCAGAAAAATGCATGAAATCTTTATGTGAATCGATAGTACGGTCCATATAATTTAATGTTTGAAGATTATTTCATGCAAATGTTGACCTTCCGCTTTAGTCCAATTTTGGCATACGCTTTCCAACATTTCGGCCGGTATCTCACGAATAAATGCTTCAATGTTGTCTTCCAATGCGTCAATTGAAGCGGGCTTGGCTGTATAGACATGAGCTTTAACATACTCGAAGCCCCACAAAAAATAGTCTAAAGGCGTTAAATCGCACGATCTAGGCGCCCAATTGACCGGTCCCGAATGTGAAATAAAATGTTCACCGAACTCGCCTCTCAATAAGTCCATTGTTGCGCGTGCTGTGTGGCATGTGGCACCGTCTTGTTGAAACCACATGTCATGCAAGTCAAGCTCTTGAATTTTGGGCAAAAAAAGTTGGATATCATCTCACGATAGCGCTCACCATTCACAGTTACGTTACGATTCGCATCATCTTTGAAGAAGTACGGTCCAATGATGCCACCAGCCCATAAACCGCACCAAACTGCAACTTTTTCTGGTTGCATTGATAGCTCTTGCAATGCTTCTGGCTGATGTTCACTCCAAAATCGACAATTCTGCTTATTTACGTACCCATTGAGCCAAAAATGAGCTTCGTCGCTGAACACATGTGATGTCGCGATGAACTTTCTTAACAGAGCACGCATGTTGATAATAAAATTCAATAATTTGCAAGCGTTGTTCGTTTGTAAGACGATTCATGGTTAAATTATAGACCAAACTGAAGATGTTTGACAGTGAAACAGAACACGAAACGTGCGTCAGCTGTTTAAACCAATGTTGCCAAAAAGATAATAGCTAAAAAATCACCCTTTATTACATATTTAAACAATTAAGTTAATTTTATTATATTTTATTAAGTCGTAGTTATACTCACATCTCCGCGATCACTTCAAACTGATCTCGATTCCTCGAGTCTCTTCTTTGTTTACATAATGTTTACTTTTGTGTTATGTTACTTTTGAGACTGCTGAGAATATGACATTAAATCGATCACAATACTTGATACTATGATTGGTTTCCGTTTAAGATGCGTGATTATTTTGTATTTGAAATACAATCTGGGGACCATGAATATGGTCGATCTTCGGATCGTGATTTTGCTTCAGCATAAGTCATAGGAACTGCTGTGTTTGCATTGTTGCTTGGGTGGTCTGAATGTATCATAACTCGCGCTCAAGGGACTGCTAATACCCCTAAGTGTTCGGGGTCAAGACACGGTACGGGTCGATGGTATGGAGGGAGAATGAGAGAGGAGGTACCTGTGCACACTGGGTTTAAATATCTGCGGATTGTAGTCTGTGGGAAATATACGGCTGGGAAGAGCATTCCATATTCGTGTGGTTCGACTGAAGAACGAATCTCTAAATTGAACTGTGCGCCCGGAAGTAGGCTCAAGGGTAAACTGATGAGCATTCCTGTCGAGGCGAGCATTGCGGGAGAATTCGAGTAGATGAGGAATGCAGTTGGCTAGCTCACATGAGCACCGTTTGTTAAACGTACGTACGTACGTCGGTATTCGAGCAATTGGATTCTGTCTAATAGGTGCAGTGTGGTGGTGAGGGCACCATACCAGATATGAGCGTTCTACTCAAGCTTGGGGCGCATATACGCCTCATAAATTAAAGCCAAATCAGAGGGGATGAATTATTTCTTGCATCTATTCAGGACAGCTAAACATTCGTAACATTATTGGCGTTCTAACTAAGAGTTGTGTCTATGATGTTTCTGGTTTAGCGAATTAAAATAATCGCAGACTTAGATGCTTCTATTTATTATAAAAATAAATAAAATTTCCTCAGACACTTCTGATACTGGCGAGATCCAACCACAAAAAGCGAGTTCTTTTCCAACTGACAGATGTCAGTCTGAAAACTTCCTTATCAGTGTAGTAACTTAATATTTATATTATATATTATATCAAAGTAATGCAAATGTAAGTTAACACCAGAGACATTCAATCACCCGGTACGAGTACGTGACACAATTTGCCAAATCCGCAACATCCGAGGTTGCACGTGCAGTCACCTGACAATTTGCCAAATCCGCAACATCAGAGGTTGCACGTGCAGTCACCTGACTCCACATACCATTTCCAAAAGAGGACTCTTCGCCCACTATGCCAGAGAGACTTGTTTGTCCAAGTCTCTATTTCCCACATTGCACCGAAGCTTAGGTTTTAGGTAGATAATATTTGAATATTTAGTTCAGTTTAAATTTTTATTTGACTGAAGATAGAGGCTTCTTCTTCTGCTTAATCGAATTTAATTGGCGCCCGAGCAAGAACCGGTAGCATTGTGAGAATCGAATAGTCGTGTTACTCGGGAAAAAGAACAATAAGTTCGAGACAGTAACGGTGTGAGTTATAACCATAGCAACTGGTGCCATGAGGAACCCGTGAATGAAGAGAAAAACAAGAAAAGGAAAGAAATCCTATCGGCACCAGGATAACCAATACTAACAGTGACAGAGAAACAGCAACAGTGACAGGGGAAAAAGGCGCCTAGAAACTTGCTATACCGTCATGATCCTACAGATGCTGTACCTAATGTAAGCTTGGGTATCAAGTTACACAAGAAACTACATATGCGTAGCACGTTTCTTTTACGAAAATATATTTAGAGAGAGATTTATATATAAGATGCTACAAGTGCATGCACGTTTTTTTTTTCTTATAAAACCGTATATATAACGGATCAGAGACGATCAACAGCCAGAGAAGTAACATTCAGGGGACCTTTCTTATCCAATTCACGAACGTAACCATCTGCATAAATGGTATTAACTTTACATCCGGAGATTCTACTGTCTGTAAGCCTCTACCTGCCATTTTACAAGAGGTTTCTATCTATGGAGATCAGGAAGAAATACTTACTCCCGAGATGATGAAGGAACTGCACTTGAATAGCACTAAGAAAATAGATCTGCTTGGCTCGAAAAAAAAAAACATAGGATTCATGACCAACTGAAGCATTTCATTGGCGTGGTGGCTTTTACTGTCATCATAGCGATCAGATGGGGAAGAAAACGTCTAACACCCCAAAACAGCATCTCTATTGTAGTAGGCCCTGAAATTCAACTGTTCATATTTCAAATATCAATCGTAATATGCTCTGGATTCAAACGCTTTCTCTCAGAAAAATAACAACAGCGAAAATGTAAAGGAACTACCGGATAGGAATAAGAGAGAACACTGATTCGTTTGTATACAGTCAGAGGAATAAGACGTGTGCCAGTGAAAATAAAGTTGTAAAGTAAACTAAAGTATTTTGCATTTTTATTCCATTATACTATCAACGGTCCATCAAAGCCTCCATCAGCCTCTTGAAATACAGGAACCTGAACCTTCAGAAACCAAGACGGCTAACACCTCTGAAACAGGGGAAAAAAGGGAAATTACAAGGGTGAGCAAGAAACCATTCTTCTAGGGCAGAACTCCAAAGAGGATGTTGGAAATTAAGAGGGGGAGAGTTAACACCAGAGACATTCAATCACCCAGTACGTGACACAATTTGCCAAATCCGCATCTGCACATCATCCGAGGTTGACAGACACCTGACTCCAGTGGAGTCGTCGCCCACTACCGCCGTAGGTGTCACCTGAGAGACTTGTTTGTCCAAATCTCAATTTCCCACATGCCCATATGCACCGTAGGTTAAGTATTGGGTAGAGACTATTTGTTGGTTCAGTTTTAGTTTCTTTTTGAATAAACATAGAGGCTTCTCCTCAATAAAACAAAAACATTTTTTTAATAAATTCTGTTTAACCGAATTTAAGTTGTACTGGATATGGTATTTTTTACCTTTCTCATGAACCACAGCATAATGAATGCAAGTGACTTGAATGAATTGAATTTGTTGAAGGAAAAGCTATATAAAAAAAACCAGAAAATAATCATATCACAGCTGGATAGTGTTTCTGTATGCAATTATTTATTATCTTAGTTATTGTAATGCAATTTATAAAAAAAGAAAGGGAACAAAAGCAATTAGCTGCTGCAAAGAACTTTGTTGTGGCTCTGTACGCAGCTGTGGTTGGAAGTTATTGAATCGCCACAATCGCCGGTTTCATCGACACAGGCGCCATTCATGGATAATGGCTGAGTATCAAGAGTTCGCTTGAGTGACAGCAGACAGCATTGAGTTGTTTGATTTCCCAGTTTATTGTTCTTTCCCCAGTTAATTATGCTGTCAATATCAGAATTCAATGTACTTATCATACGCTGCCGTTCCAATTCTACGACCGAAGGAAGGGATCGTGAGTCATGGAACGAATATGAAAAGCTGAGAGTGCTGTCATCAGCGAAGGCATGAACTGGATTAGAAGTATCAGACAAGAGATTATTTATAAAATTTAGAAAGAGTGTCGGAGACAGACCACAGCCTTGAGGACCACCAGCATTTATTTGGTGTATATCAGACTTGAACCCATCCAAAACAACATGCACGGACGAAGAAGACATTCATCGATACCATTGGCACGCATTTTGGACAAGAGAGCTGATGCCAAACTCTGATAAGTCGCTTAGAAATATCAAGCACAACGAACTTGCGTTCGCCTGGATTGTGCAAAGATTGGTTCCACTTTTCGGTGAGATAAGCTATCAGATCATCAGTGGTCCTGTTGTTGCGGAAACCATACTGCCGGTCATTAAGAAGCTTTCGCGATTGAACATATTCCGCGAGCCGACGATTTCTCAGCGTGTCCACGACTTTAGAAAGAAGGGGCGCAAGTGGGTATATGGGTCGGCAAGAGGTGGGTGACGAAGATGATATTTTACATCTGCCCGGAATGAGATCGAAAGAGCAAAATAGCTAAAAAAGCTTGCGTAGTGGTTTTGCCAGCGCAGAAGAACACTTCTTTAGTAGTGTAGGCGGAATACCATCCGGGCCAGCGGCTATTATAGTTTAAGGTATAAAAACGTAATGTTAACTTTGTCTTTTTGAATATGTTTTTTGTTGACTTGTACTTATACTGCTATATACCCCAGAGTTGATTGGTTGATGTGGGAATCGGATAGGCACTGATTGGCGTCAACTTGGCGATGCCCAGTGTTGTAACTTTTCCTACACAACAATCGTGCTTGTGCTTATTTTAGCTCCAAGTGGTAGCCATCGGGTACTGGTTGTAGTTCACCTGAACTCAACTTGCAAGACTTATAAAAGCGGCCTCTTATCCTAGGGGTATAATAGAGGAACTGCCTCCAAGTTAGGGGTTGTTCCGTCGGGGCAACTGCCCGGCCACGCAAAAAACGCTGGTTACTAAGCAGCAACAAGCCTCGAATATCGGAAGACGGAATCACTGATGACGAACCCCATACGAAAAAAGGACAACGATTTTTGGGTATGTACGTGGAACGTAAGGTTCCTTTATAGGCCACGGGCAGCCGAACAATTAGCGGAAGCCCTAGATTGCTACAAAGCAGATATAACTGTCATTCAATAAGTGCGAGTGGGTGGACCGGGCAAGAAGGGGATGACAAACTGTAACTACGGTGATTGAAACCAGCGAAACAAGCGCTTGTTTGGATATGGATTCATCATCAGAGGCAAACTTAGACAAGAAGTATTATCGTTCAAATTTGTGAACGAGCGCCTTATTTAAATTCACCAAAATAAGCCTGGTATGCGCACATGCCCCCACAGAGGAGAGAGACGACGATACCAAAAACAGCTTCTACGAGCTCTTGGACAAAAAATACGAGCAGTGCCCTAGCTACGACATTAAAATTGTCATAGGCGATTTCAACGCAAAGCTAGGAAGAGAGAGCGTCTTTGGTAGTACTACCGGAAAGTACAGCCTACACGACACCACCTCTGATAACGGATTTAGGCTGATCGACTTTATTGCGGGGCGAAATGTTGCAGTAGCCGGTGCACAGTTCCCACATCTCGATATTCACAAAGGAACATGGAGATCTCCTGATCAATCAACCGTCAACCCGATTGATCACATTGCGATCGACGCAAGGCACTCCTTCAGCATTATGGATGTTCAAACGTTTCGAAGCGCCAACATTAACTCGGACCACCACCTTGTTGTCGCCAAGATTAGGTTGCGGAGGTCCCGAACACCGGTAAGACAAGGATATGCTGTGAATGAACTTGACGTCGGACGGCGGCAAGACGGGAAGACATCGCCAAATCCTTTTCCGATCCAGTCTCCCTTAATCTCTTAAGAAGTCCTACGCCGCCAACACCAAGTATTCAAGACCAGTAGCAACATTGCCAAAAAGCCATCAACGACGCCGCCTCTGATGTACTGGGTTTCACTCGACCACCCCAACGAAACCCCTGATTTAGAGACGAGTGTCGGCAGGCGAATGCAGCTAAGCAAGAGGTCTATAAAGCGGCAATGCAAAGGAGGACAAGAGCTGCTCGCGAGAAAAAGAAGGAGCATGAGAAGCGCGCGATCGGTGGAATAGAACAGAAGGATATTATTGCAGGAATGTGGCAAGGAAGTTTTACCAAAGGGTAAAGTTAGCCAGACAAGGTTATAAAGCCCGAACCGAAGCCTGTAAGTAAGAACAGTAGAATAGTAGAATCGCAGTCGATGCTGAGGATATGGGGGAACAATTTCTGTAGACTGTATAACAGCGATGAGGAACCAAATACCGCTGTCAGGCAGATCGAATCATACAAACCGAATGAAAGCGACTGTATAGATGAACAATTCCGCCCACCCGACCTGGATGAAGTGAAGGTAGCCATATCTAAACTGAAATCCAACAAGGCTGCTGGGACCGGCGACCTAAGGTAATCGTAAGGAAAATTTGGTAAGGAACATGCACCAACACATCTGTAAAATATGGTCGGAGGAAAGCATGCCCGATGAATGAAACCTCAGCATTGTTTGCCCAATCCACAAAAAAGGAGACCCTCTGAATTGTCTTCTAAAGCCGTTCGTCAACAACGCGGTCGGTCCAAACCAGTGTGGCTTTAGGCCAGGAATATCCACCATCGATCAGCGGCAAAAAAAAAAAAAACAGGAACAACAAATCGGTACCCATCACCTCTTCATCGATTTCAAACCCTAGTCAACTGGTTTGGCATCCCTACCAAACTCGTCCGTTTGTGTATAATGGCGATGGAGAATGCACGCTGATCCATCATGGTCGGTAAAGACTTAACCGAAACCTTTGATGTCGAAAAAGGATTCAGACAAGGCGACGCGCTGTCATGCGACTTCTCCAACATCATCCTTGAAATACTCGTAATTGTTCAAGACTCGCACGCCAACACCAGACGAAAAATCTTTCAGAAGTCCGTACAACTACTCGCATATGCCGACGATATTGATATTATCGGAAGTACTCAGCGTGATATCAATGACACCCTTGTGAGTATTGCAACAGACGCCGCGAAAATGGGTTTCACGGAAAAGGAGGGCAAGACTAAGTATATGCTGTCAACGAGAAAGGACTCCCAACACCGAAGTCTCGGACAGAACGCCACTGTAGACAGGTGTAACTTTGAGGTAGTCAAAGACGTTGTCTACCGAGGAACAGCTATAAATTCAGACAACGACACCAGCGCTGAAATCAAACGAACAATAACTCTTGCAAATCGCTGCTCCAACTGATAAACAAAGTCCTCTCTCGAACAACCGAAGTGACCCTCTGTAAGTCCTTAATCGTCCCAGTCCTGCTCTATAGCGCAGAAGCATGGACTTTGTCAAAAATGGACGAAGGTGCTCTTAGTTTCGGTCCCGTCTGCATAGGTGGTGACAACGACGAACTGTCTAGGCTGTTCAACGCCATAGACTTAGCCAGAAGAATGAAGATTCAACGATTGAGAGGGCAAGGTCACGGAAACAAATGCTCCGGCCCGGAAAGTCTTCGAATCCACGCCAGAGGGACGGTGGTGGCGCACGCAAGTGGAAAGGGGCCTCAACCAACTGTAAGTGCGAAACTGGAGGCAGCTAGCTAAAGATCGAGCTGGTTTGAGGCGTTTGTTGGTTAAGGCCCAGGTCCAGCCTGGACTGTGTAGCACCACCATAAGTAAGTAAATACCCCAGAGTAAATATAAATAAACTTTAGCTCCGGGCGCCTTCCATACAGTTGTTAATATACCCTGAGCGGAGTGACAAAGTCGGTTGAGCAGTTAAAATAATGTTAGAGAGCGAAACGTGTCACCCTTTGCCTGCCTCATAGTTCTCATGCAATTATTCAAACAAAACCTAAGATAATTTATTTCCTCAAAAAAAAAAAATAATTATATTTATTTTATTTATTATATTTTTAGACTATTTTAAACCAGAAAAAAAAAATGCTCAGTGCGCCCGAAAATGACTCCTATTAATTATTGATGTCACATCGTAGTGATGACTTTTGTAATCATTCTTTAATTCGCAGAAATTGAATAAGGCCAACACATCATTAGCGTAAATAGGTTAAAGTCCCATTAACTGCTTCGTTTTATTCCCACAATCTCCTGAAAATTGCACTCTGAGTCGAGGCAAAGTTCAAATAAAATAACACTTGTCATGTACCGCACTAACGATCAATAAATCCCCAGAATAATCCACTAGATGCTAACATGTGTATGTGTATCTCGAAGTCAAATTGAAGATGAGATCCTCATAGACCATTATCCAATTCATAGCAGTAAATCCGAACGACCTCGTTCTGACTTCCTTACACTTTGTACGTTCGCATGAACATTAAAACGTACACTTCCCGTCCTGCCAGACATACATCTCGTAAAACCCTTTTCGCAATCCTTATCCATATCGCAGGGATACCCGACCGGCTTCTGCATACAAATAAAATTCCGTTACATACTTGCGTGATTCATGTGGATACGGTTGCTGATTTGCGTAACTCAATGTATGTGGTGTGTGTCCTTTTCATATACAGTCATAAACCGGAAGAGAATCCTACTTTCAAGGCCCTCCCTCCCCTCGACGCTGCTGTTCACCGATTTCCATTGGCATGAAATGTGCGATGCGACATCAATCGAGTCAAATAATCCAAGCATTTTATGCTCACCGGCCGGCCAGCAGCACAGAACTCTCCACACTACTAAGCCCATTATTATGTCAATCAATTGATGAGTGCTGTACAGATGCCGTGCCAGCGAAATTGTTTTTGGCACATTTATTGCGGCACTTGACGGAATCGAAAGTGAATAGCCCCTGTACGGGCATATCGACAGTAGCCGGGATAAAATTTTACGATTTTCCGGATAAACACTCTCCAAGGGCGCGCAGGCAGATAAGTGCGAGCCATGCTGGATGCTGTGGGAGGCTTATTCACTTTAACGGCGATACTAAATTTCTGACCCACATTGCCGGGCCTGTGGCTTGGGGAATATTCGAAAAAAATGTGTACCATTGAAGTCGGATTGAAACTTGATTGCCAACATGAGGTGGCGAATTTTGAGTAGTGCCATCAAAGCGAAATGCGGTTATTGTTTTTGTCAAGCTTGCGACTTTGGTGTTTGATTTTCGGATACATATTTACTTAACCAATAATTGGCTCTCTACAAATGATTTGAGAAAAAGGGGGAATTTTATTACCAGACAAACAGCGTGTTTTTGTATATAATACATAAATATTTCAAGATGTAAATTACTTTTGATGTGTCAAATATGATGGTACAGTTTCTATATGTCGAACAAATGTGTCGAGACTTAAAGGGACCCAAGACCTAAATTTTCATATATTCTGCACACCTTAACTCAGTATCTGTGCCCTTAACTATTCGACTTATGGACGTTCGACAGTATATGCTTGCTGTCTAGGTTCAGTTCCCAACACGAACAATTCACAAAAAATAGCAAATCCACCTCATGTGACTGACAATGTTCAACAATTATTTTCTTCCTTTCTCTGATATTACTTTCTCAATTAAACTCAGCGAATCGTGTGATGAAATGAAAATATGGTTATGCTTAGCAGATATGAGTATACGTAAGATTATTCAAGTTGTCCACAAAACAGGGTTCGATCACTGGATGGTGACGAATAAAACAGAAAAGTTCACTATTCTCGATATACACGAATTTGTTTACAAGCACTGGTTTACTCCTTGTACCTTATTACATTTTAAAGACCAGTATAACTTTACCACAGAACACTTTGCTGCGTTTCAGGCTGAACCGAAAGCACTTTGAACTCTATTAAATCGCAAACTGAACTTTACAAATCACGACCCTGAACTGAACTGTAGTAATTTTCCAACTGAACTCTCATAGACCGTCGCGCCGTGCCGACATTTATGCTCCCAGTATTGGTTATAGATCTTACTGTCTCCACGAGTCTATGGAATTTCCCTACAGATGATTCTTTGTTATCCATTCGTGTATAGGTGGCGACATTCTTTCCAGCTGTATGTACAACAATTTCGGGAATACTCTTCGGAGTTTGTCGTTCTTCTCCTTGCGTATAGATAGCGTTTTTGTGATGGTTGGTATCCTGATTATCTCATCTTACACGTTATACTTTTTTTTAATTCATTTTTATTTCCAAAAATTCATAACACGCTTAATTACTAGACAAAATGCTTAAAACTAGTTGGACGAACAGTGTTACTATTTCTAACTTACTGGCCCTCCGCGGGCACTCTAAGCTAAACTTTAACTATACTAACTTTTCTTAACTATACAGATAAATATTAAGAAAAATTATTTAATAAAAAACCAAATGACTGAACATTTTTATGTAAAACTTACACACTACCTTAAAAATAACTACCTGAAATAACTTAAGCTAACTTAAGCTAAACTACATACGTATACATATGTCTAATATACTCATATGTTTATATAAGTAAATAAGATGTACATTGGATACACAAGGGTACACGCAGGTGTACACACACACGCATGTGAATAATCTTGTTTTTTTTTCATTATTTATTTACAACTTACAAACTACCTTAGGAACTACCCTAGGTTGGCCATGGCTTACCACTCATAGATTTACCGACTGCTCCCCCTTTCGGGGATACGTACGGGTAGTACTATTTATATATTTTTATATATTTCTATCCCGGGTCTAAAGGGTTCGACGAGAGAGTTCCCCCTCTCCCCAGCCACCAGAGTTTTCAGTGTTGCATTGCAACATCCCGAAAATATCTCCTTGATACCGCCGTTCTGAACCGGAGGAGACCCTCCTCAGCACATTGTGCGACGGAACGTTCGTAGCTGAGTCGCCCATCCACAGTTGATCTGGCGATGTGGTAGATGAGCGGTACCGCATTTATATCATGTGACAGTCCTCCTCAGCTCATTGTGCGACGGAATGTTCGTAGCTGAGTCGCCCATCCACAGTTGATCTAGCGATGTGGTAGATGAGCGGTACCGCATTTATGTCTTGAACCAGTCCGTTCTTGTCTAAATGGAGAAAGGCTTCTGGGAGGACGCAGCCGTTGCGCCGTACCCTTTCGTGGTATCGTGTATTGGGGTAGTAAGCCCCCGAGATTAAGTTATTGACTGAGTTCATCGCTTTGGCAGTATGACCTCGCTTCAACTTCACTAGGAAATTGTCCACTCTTATTAGGTTTGCCCTGTTGTATAGGACCTCATTGGAATAGAATTTTTGGGACTGGGACTCTGGAGTTCGATAAAGGCGAAGGCAAGCCCTAAGACAAGCCCTCTCAAAAAAGCGAATCTTTTTCATCAAGCTTGCACTCACGTTGAACCACACGGAACAGCCATAGGTGAGCATTGGCCGGATGAGAGGCGTGTAGCAGATTACCTTCACCCTCGCATCGAGTTGGCTTTTGTAAAACAGTCTCATTGTAAGGGCAAAAGCGCCTCTGGCCCTGGTCACAGCAGCATCTACATGTTTGTTAAAACATAGATACTGATCTAGCCAGATCTCCAGGTATCTGACTACAGTCCTTTGCGCCAGTGGTTGCCCGGAATTATATTTTTGTCCTTAGTCCAGTTGATCAGAGCTCTATTAATCACCTTCTCGAATACCTTGCTGATGTTCGGAAGGAGACAAATTGACCGGAGAGTGCACGGATTCGAAGAGTCTCTTCCTCGCTTAGATATGGGTTGCACAATCGCTGTTTTCCTATGCTCTGGATAATGTGCCTTATTCAAAGCGTTGTTAAACAGGATTGTGCACATATTAACCACTTCCAGGGGGAGATGTCTTAACACAATGTTCGAGATCCCGTCGACTCCCTCTGATTTTTTCTTCTTTATTGGTTCGATATGAACGGGGTATGAACCCCTTCGTCGGCGATGACATTATCTACCACGTCATCATCATTGAACACGACAAAGCCAGTGTTCTCAGATCGCCATTGTTGCAGATCTTCACGAAGAAGCGTGTTGTTAACCAGTACGCGTTTCTCCAGGTCGTAATCAATACGTATTGTGAGTCTAATACAATGCTGCATACACAAATGTGTGTGAACCTACTGTAAGATCACTCTGGACTCACGGGGCACGGCAAACCCAAATTCGTGTGAAACCAAAGTGATATCAGGTGGCACTCAACGTGTTAAAGCTTCTAGAAAAGTGCTTTATAAAAGGTGATTTGTTAGCTATTATCTTTTTGACAACACTGGTTTAAACAGCTGACGCACGTTTCGTGTTCTGTTTCACTGTCAAACATCTTCAGTTTGGTCTATAATTTAACCATGAATCGTCTTACAGACGAACAACGCTTGCAAGTTATTGAATTTTGTTATCAACATGCGTGCTCTGTTAAGAAAGTTCATAGCGCGCTTCTTCCATTTTACGGTCAGTTATGGTCAGGCTCAATGGGTACGTAAATAAGCAGAATTGTCGATTTTGGAGTGAATATCAGCCAGAAGCATTGCAAGAGCTACCAATGCATCCAGAAAAAGTCACAGTTTGGTGCGGTTTATGGGCTGGTGGCATCATTGGACCGTACTTCTTCAAAGATGATGCGAATCGTAACGTAACTGTGAATGGTGAGCGCTACCGTGAGATGATATTCAACTTTTCTTTTTCCAAAATGCAAGGGCTTGACTTGCATGACATCTGTGGACTTATTGAGAGGCGAGTTCGGTGAACATTTTATTTCACGTTCGGGACCGGTCAATTGGCCGCCTAGATCGTGCGATTTAACGCCTTTAGACTATTCTTTGTGGGGCTACGAGTATGTTAAAGCTCATGTCACATACAGACAAGCCCGCTTCAATTGACGCATTGGAAGACAACATTGAAGCATTTATTCGTGAGATACCGGCCGAAATGTTGGAAAGCGTATGCCAAAATTGGACTAAGCGGAAGGTCAACATTTGCATGAAATAATCTTCAAACATTTAACTATACGGACCGTACTATCGATCCAAATAAAAATTTCATGCATTTTTCTGAATTTTTCGTGTTTTCTTTTTTGAAAAACTTTCCTATAGCTTTTAAAAAATCACCCTTTACCAAAATCAATTTGGAAGTAGCTGTATTGTGAATCAAAGACGTACAACATGTGAGGCCTACAATTGGAACCCATACCGAATCCTGCCCGTCATCGCCTCATGTTGAACGTACAAGTGTACTGACTTCAAATGACCTACATAAGTTTCCACTTCACTCTGATGACGATTGATGTACAACATTTGCGGGAGCCACCCCAAGTACCTACATTTTCAGAATTCCTGTGCGCTCATGTTGGAGCGATGATTCCACCGAAATCATAAACCACGCGTTTTCATAAGTGAAATAGCATTTGACTTCAGGAAACATCATTACTTTCATAACTATCTGCAGTAACAATTTGTTCTGCTTAACTTCATTATTTGCGAAGAAAATGTCTAATCAGGAGCGAATGAAAATATTCAGGGTTTCTTGCTGGTGCTGCCGTACCAATTTAAAGAAACTGTTTCCCCGAAAGGAAATTAATTTCTCGAACTTTCAGCCATAAATCATTCTCGTTCGTTGTCCTGGAGCAAAGCAATAAGTGAAATTAATTTGCTTCTCTTATCTAGAAATGTGTGTTGTGTTTCCTTGTTCTAAACTGAGTGGAAGATTCTATGTATACGGTGTCCTTGTGCCAATTCTTCAATTTGCTATGGGAGGATATTTATCTGTTTTCTTCCGTTCATTTATTCAATTCCGAGTTTGAGGAGACATTTAATTGTTTTCCTTCGAATTCGGTGATTTTATTTTTGGTGAAGTGGACACAACGAAAAGTCCACAAGGAAATAAACAAATTAATTCGCCCCCCTAGCATATACGAGAGCAACAGATATTCACAGCGGGAGGAATACAAGCTCCGAGTCCCCCTCAATGCCTTTGGAAAGATATACACATTAAATCAACCACACGAGGAATCGCTTAACCAGCACGCAGGAACGTAATATCGACCAAAAAAGTTAAAATTGATGATAGTCGTTAGGTAAATTGCCTTCTAACATCTCCCGCAGAAAGAATGTTCTGTTTTCATTGCCCCTTCGGCAAACAAACTTCTCATCATTGCCAGAATGTCGGCAATAATTACGCAGGAACCCTCTCCTTTCGATTAATGTGCGGCAGTTTAGTTAGGTTCTTTTCATTAAAACTGCGAACTCCACGGCCAAGCCGCACAAATTTATAAAACAGGTCCACGAACAATCCATTACAGAGCATAGCGCCTCTGAAGGCATAGCGCATTCCGGACCGTCCTGCAAAGGATTGAACAGTGTGAAAAAAATTATGCTTTATTGATGACACTGTAATGAGAAACATGTTTCGTTTCACCATCCTATCCGGAAGCATTCCTTCTCCAGTTTAAAGTACTTTTGTTTTTTCATTTTTTCTTTCCAGAGCCCGATACTTTGCTTAAGTAGATTTGCTTGGGACAAAAAATGAAGGATCATCAAAAGGAAAAGAGAAAAGAAATGCTCGCCCCCAATGTTAAGCCCAGCAGCGATGTCCTTGCTAGACGGTGCCAAGTTAAATCATTTATTGTGTCATAAAGAATCTTTCGACAGTCTCCCAAGCTGTGCTGGGCAAGATTTCGGAATGAAATGATGTAACAATTTGAGGAAATTTTTGGGACAGATTTTTTTATATCACTGCCAAGATAGTATTCGTACGGGCAGAGGATTGGGAACGGATAACTTTTTCTATCAATCACGGTCAATAGTGTGTGAAATTGACAGGAGATTATCGATTCTTGTGGTCGGGCAAATGATTTTATATTGTATGAGATAAAATTTGGTTGGACATGCTCTTCATTTATGTTGGACAACTTTCGCAAAGGGTTGCGCTTTCAGAAACTTGTTGGAAACGGTCATTATGTGCACACAAGAATATTTATGTTTTGATGGATGGAGATTATGTTGGAAAACGACTGCCACCAAGCGGGCTTGCTTTCGAAGAAGTGCTGTGAGATTTGTTTAACAGGATGATGATGTCCTTAGACACGAAATATTTATTGGTTATTTTTCAGCTTGTAAGACTGTTTCTGGCGTACGTTGGGAATGGGAAGAGGATGATATTGACATTGTCTAGGTTCAACTGCGGACACAAAAAACGAGTCAACTTGGCTATGTACAAAAATAGCGTAAAATAATAATAAAGTTTGTTCTGGATCACAATTGGGAAGGTATAAGTATCGCCGCGGCAGCTGAGGCAGATACGATTCAGTAAAAACGTTGATAGAAATCGTTTGAATGTTTTTTTTTTTTTTTTTGAAAATAAGAGTTATTGTAAGAGTAAGTAGTTATTAAGATTTATAATAATGGAATATTTAGAAAGAAAAAGTGCTGTGTTTTATTTCGTTACAATCCGGATAAAAAATAATATAGCCAAATAACCTCCGTATCATCTATTTAGAATATCTTGCGACACGAGTACTATGACTTAGCTGCCAAAAATGTATTGGGGCAAAAACAAGTATATTATTATGTGAAGGATCCTGAAGGATCTATCCCCACCGTTTTTTTGCCCCCTAGCTACGTATTTAAAATGGAAAAGAAATTATCAAAAACAACGAGTATAGGGTACTTGGTGGGTGATGACGGGCGACAGTTACGCGTTGGTAATGGGTACCCGTTACCCAATAATGACGGGTACCCGTTACCCGATGATGACAGATATCCGGTAGCCGAACAATGCCGGGTACCCACTAACTTGGGTATTACTCGCACATTACCCGCATTACCGTGTAAAAATTAATAATACCCGGGTAGTATCTAAAGCACTAATATAAACCGGTATAAAGACACCATATAAATACCACCACGTAATGGAAAACAGATGTTCTTAGGCTTATTGACCAATTAATTAAGTCCAAAACTTTAATCGATTTTATTAAATTAGGATTTTTGTTTTCAGTGTGCGACATGCTCAGCCGATATGCCTAGACTCCATTAAAGCGATCAGATTGAATTCGATATGTGGAAATAAATCTGATCCATACATTATACCCTCCATGCATGCTTAAGACTTCTAAGCTAAGCACCTAAATATCATTTCGATTGCCAAGCCACTGCAGGGACTTTCGGATAGACACTTTTAGGGCCACCGATGCTTTGTCCTGGCTAAATGAAAATGTGGTATCAAGGGTAGATATTGTAATTTCTTGTTATAGCTAGGTGCCTATTAAGTTATATTTAACTCCACTGCTTCGCTGCCATTACACCTAGCTCTTAACCAGACTCATTAGCATCTAAATTGGGTGCGGGCCGGGATACTGTTACATTACAGAAAATTGTTGAGCTGACGAACTTGTAGAAATCGGTTGTTTCTGGTCTAATGGTACAGGGTACTTCACCACCAAACAATTGTGGCCTAATCTTAATCCAAGACGAACGTATTGCCTAGTCAGAATCAGTAGGCCCACTCTCAGGAATGTTACTGGCGTCATCACTAGGCTCTGCGCCCTTGGAACTCACGCATCTAGAATGTGTTTGCCCTGAATCTACTTCTGCAAAAGCTGCAGGGACCAGATTTTGGATCAGGATTTTGGACAGAAAATTGTCTTCTCGGACTAGCCCCATATTTGGATCAACAGCTGTCAATTAGTTACTGAAGTGAACAGTGATTGGTGCAGTTTGTGGAATGGCAGCATCAATGAACTTTATAAGGACGAAGATACCGTTACCGTCAATGGTCTCAAGTTTAACCGACTTTCTGTAGTCAGAGGTCAACATAATTGATATATCCGAGCTATGTATCCAACAAGTGGGCGCTTGCCAAAGAAGGAACGCAACGTTTAAAGTTGTGAATGATCTATCGGTCGCCGATTGACGAATTCCGATTCATCATCAGTCTGCGGTTAATTCGAGGCACCGTATAAAAGTTTGAGAGTGGGGCACTCTTTTGGAGTTTAAAACACCAACCAACCAAGTGGTGTCACTCCATTATTATTTTTTTGGGCCGCGTCAACTCCACTTTCCACAATTCGAGACGCTATTGCTGGAATAATGCCGCATTCATTGGGATTCGAACGGGGGATCTCTCTAGGATCTCTCTCCAGTGGCGATTCCTGATCGAACAAACATTGGGTTTGTTTGTATAGACACTGCATCCAAAACAACGAAAAAAGTGTGTAAATTATATTCTGTCAGTCGCTCTCTGTTATATTTGCTAACGAAAGTAAGAGCATTAAACGCTTAAGTTTGTTCTCTTTAATCAGAACCCGCGCTCCCTTGCCCAGAAGCTCAACGGCGCACAGTGGTCCCGCAGTGGAAATAAATACCCAAAGCGACATATTTGTCTCGGCCAAATCGTATATGTTTTTCGATTCTACAAATATGAGAACCTTGAAAAGCAACATTTTTTTGACTTTTGATGATCCGTTTGGCTGTACCGTTAGCTCAATGTTGGGACTTACAAAAATAGAGGTATTTTTTCAAGCAAATTTGATGTGGCATATTTCCTAGAATTATCTACTTTGGAATCTAAAGTAATACTTTTTTAAAGGGCATACAATTGGCCTTCAAACTGCATCTTCAGTTTTTTCATATTTCAAGGCTTTTAAGTAAAGCCACCTATTGAGGGGACATTTTAATGTTTGATGGACTATAACAAGCATGCTCCAGGAGTCTCCAACGGGAAGACTATTTTTTCTCAAAGCTGTTAGTATTATCTATCGATGCTGCAAAAACTAGAAACCACTTTTAGCCACTTTGTTTTTAAGTGGAGCAATTCCGTGCATTTTTCGGCATTTTCAAACGATTTCCCTTGCAATGCATGTATTCTGTAAATACTGTAATACGACTTAGGAAATGTTTATTTTTGTGAACTGGAGTACTTTATGTCATAAAATTGTTATAATTATGAACTATGAAACATGCATGTCCGGTTCACATGTCGCAATGGGCATAAAAGTTAGCAAGTAGGGTGTTGTGGAGCAAATACCAACATGAAGTCATAAAAAAAAGCAACAGATGACATTGGACATTCAATACTTCCAGCAGATCCTAAAATCTAAAATACAGTGCTACCCGGAGAACATCCAAATATCAGAAACTTCTTTAAAATTCTGTTCCACGGAGCAAAAATAATATCATCAGCAGCTTTGCCCGTCGGGTCATTATCAGAGGAGGCTCAAGAAAGTAGGAATAAGGATTATAGGTACTATCGGATTAATAATAGTACACAATTTTCTCCTTCGGCAACAAATGAAGATGTTATTCATCAAATGTTGGTATCATCTGATCCCTGGATAGCATATTTAAGGCCTGAAACAACAACAAAAGATTCACTTCCACTTAGTGCAAGCCTTGTTATACTAAATTGCTTAGATTCTTTAAAATATCTATATAAAATCTATGTATGGATGGACTTGTACAGTTTAATTTATTTTTATAAATATGGATGACAACTATGTTTAAGCCCCAATTTAGAGTCATTGAGTATGTAGATTGGTTATTTATGTCACTGATTATTGCAATTATTCTTCGTATTTGCATATATTGCGTATATTTCATAGAACTTACACTTTACAGCCTTTTAGAATTTATTCATTCAAACTCTTGTTTTATCGCCGCTAAGCTAGCTAACTGAGAGGAATCGCCACTACCACTAACCAGAGGCAGACACTTAACCAACTGCGCCGTCCAGTCGGCGAGCTCAAATATTAATCCAGCACAAATTATATCGTATCTCACATCGTTGTTGTTTTATTTTGTGTATCCATTAAGCACTGCATCCGACGGCTTTTACAAAATTCCACGAAAATACATTACTTGACTTCCATTCAGCAAAAAGTAAGACAGTGGATAAGCAAATTAACAGTTTTCTCTTAGTCGATTTTTCCAATGTACAATTCTGTTATTACAGCATGCAGACATAAATAATAAATTTCACTTTGTGACGACTTTGGGTTAAATTTTCAACTTCTCCTATTAATGGAAACGTATGCACACAAAAAGTCCTCCCCCAGCAGGATAACAATAACGTAAATTGTCGATAGAAGAATTTGCTTTAAAGCTCATCTCGGATGAAGTTTTCCCTCCGTCTGGAAGAATATACGGACACGAAGCAGTTAATGTATCCACCTAAGGTAGGCAAAAATGTAGCGAGATTTATGCCTCGGGCTGAATGATGTGGAGATGAGACTGAATTACTCGTAATGGACACCAGAATCGACCAATTCAATTGACGATAGTCTGTTTTTTTTCAAAGGGAACAATGAATATGAAGGAAAGCCATGATGTTCTACTTATGGATGTTGAGAGCAGGAGTAAATACTATGTTAACATTTCCATCCCTCTTCCATCCCCCTAAGAGGTATGTTTATTCATGTAACGCAGACTGGGATATTGGACATTTACAAAATACCCATAAGATGTTTTTGCCGGTGAGCATAATAATAATGATAAATGTGACCATTGCAAGGCATTAAGATCCCTTAGATGTCTAATTTCTAAGGCAACCATTCGGGCTGTATGTGGAATTACTCCTCTACGGGTGGTCGTTAATTTTATGACGACTCAAAATGGCAGAGCGGAAACATTTCCGTGACAATTATATCTCCTGAGCCTTGACATGAAAATTATTACCTTCTCTCTTGTTTACTCCCTGCAATAAACATTATTGTGACGTGAATAGAATAACCGATGCACCGACAATAGAAATAGATGCGGATTCGAAAAAAACAACCATCTTTCGATTAGTGCTGTAGCCAATTTATTCCCAAGGCGACGGTGTACCCTGAAACACAATTGGGAAAATATGAATGCCAGCGCGTAGACTAAGTAAAGGCGTTCAGACAGCGCAGTAAAAGGGTTGACGGGAATTGCCTAAAATGGAACAGTCTTATGTAAAGTGTTCAGAAGTGTTTCGCAAGTTAAAAAAGAGAGTGCAATTTTTTAATTTGTTATTTCAAAAGAAAAATAT
This sequence comes from Eristalis tenax, assembly GCA_905231855.2. NCBI lineage: Eukaryota > Metazoa > Arthropoda > Insecta > Diptera > Syrphidae > Eristalis > Eristalis tenax. The sequence goes on from HG993125.1 coordinate 94,375,577, forward strand.
AATTACTTAAATTTGTTATAGTTAAAGTTATTAAAAATAGTAATTTAAATTTGTTGAGCGCTCGTTATTGGGACGAAAAAATAAGGAAATCCAACAGTGACCCGTGGGGGCCTCGTTATGGGGTTAAAGCAATAAATACACAATAAAAATTGTTTAAAATTGTAAAATAAAAATGTATTTATGTTACTAATTGCATTTCTTAATATTATTTTTATGCAATTTGTGATAAGTATTCTAGCATATTCATTCTAAACGTTGTCATAAACGTATGTATTCATAACCAAAACAGTGTCATTTTTGCTTTACCGTCCAGTTTGATCGTGTAAGATTCAATACCAAATTAGATATTTAAACGAACTATTCAAAGGACACGCACACAATTTTTTTTATATAAGAAACGGTTAATTTTCCCGAATTTTTTTTTATCTATTTAAGGTTGTATCATACCTAGTAAATTTTATATTAAAGGAAACATTAAATGTTATAATATTTGTAATACTTAAATTTATTTTATATTAATAATTATGTGTAAGCAATGAGTATGTTTTTCATGGAATAATCGCAGTTTTCTTTGAAAGATGAAACTATTCGGAGAAAAAAAAAACACAACCACTAAAAGAACGGTATAAAAGATGAACGCTAAAAACAGAGCAAAGTTTTTATTCAAAAGCAAATAATGCCAAATTATATAAATAAGGTTTTTACAAATGTGATGGCAAAACAACAGTCCTGCCATTTTCAAGTGTCATGTCGGATAAATATGTGTTAAGCGCTGACACTTTATGAGGTTCTGTGGATCAGTTTCAGTGGTTTTTTAGTTCAGAGGACTTGTTGACGTTTTGTCTTCCAGCGGAACTTGAGAACGGGAGGACACACAAAATTGTAAAAGTATTTAAAAAATAATAGTTCACAAATAAAATAAAGCTTGTCATTTTTAAGGAGTGTGAGTAAAAATCTCAGAGAGGGAGGCAAAATTTCAAGAACGCACGGGAACGCAGTTATACCAATTGCGTAAAATATGTCATTTATGAAGTGTCAAATCTGAAATCTCACATACATTTGTTTGAATGCAATTAGACTTCTGAGTGTTTTACAAACGAATAACAAACTATCCACAGAAATTTCTTGTTTTTCTTGAACATTTCTGACTCTCTCAAGAGAGCGCTCGTTCGACATAAAACCCATAATTTTGGAGGAACAGACTTTCGTGGATTTTCGTTGTTTTGTACTGTTTATTTTGCAATCGAGTATCTTGTACAATATATTTTGAATTATTAGGAAATAAATGTGCATATTCTAAAAGGACAAACGGATGTTCTTATTTCTGGCAACTCCAGTCGTCGCTCTGTCGGAGAATCAAACAAATTTGTGTAACGTCAACATTAGAAGTGCAACGTGTCATTTCGTTACAACCCAATAAAAGACCAATTGTCCTGAGAATCAGCCATGTTTCCGGTATGTCTAGGCATTAAACTGAAGTGCGTGAACAATTTAAAACATAAAGATGTAGAATATGCCTCCTGACAAAGGCGATTGAATGATATCTCATTCAAGACTGTCAATAGGCGACTGACCTACCTATGGTCGAACAAGCAGCCAATATTTTCAACCAATGTGCATAACTACCACCTCTCTTCCTCCTTACAGGACCAAAAATAATGAAGACGAAAATTCGCAAAAGGTCATATCCTACTGCGAATTTTGCTGACACAATATGCAAAAATATTCATTTCATTTATAATCAAATGCATTCTGCATGTCCTTCCGATAGTGTCCTCAAATATTCCGCACACTTGACTTATAAATCTATTTTCCCTATTCCATGGCATATTTCATGCTTGACCACCCGGTGAATCGGCCGTACCCATTGCCCTCATAAACAGTTCAAATCAAGTCTGTCTCTCGTGACCGGGCATGTTTATGACAGCCCATTACGTGTGCAAATATCTCCTATATTCCTTGCAACCAACTAATGTCGGCCAGGAAAAGTCGGAAATTTACGACCGAAAGCGCAAGTTATGACCGCAGAATGTGCGCTCCTTCTACCAAGTTGAGGACATTTACATACGTAAAACGTTTTACTTCTTTTCTATACATAGCCCGGAGGAAAAGAGTGTATTCAGGCCGTTAGATGAGTAATGTTGGCAAGTGTTGGAAAGGTAATTGCTTTTAACCGCAAATGCGGCAGTGTATGCGCCCACATGTGCTTGTGGCCAGATGGCAAGGCGCGGCGGCGTCACTGCGTTTCGAAATATGTATTCACAAAAATTATGTTTTCAGAAATTGTGTTGCAGACGGACAGAATACGTTTGCATTTGGACCAACTTTCTGATTATTCGTATTTGTGGCTATTTCAGGTTAAATTGAATTTGCCTCCATCTGTGCATTAAATCGTTGGGAACACTGAACCAAAAACAAATGGACTGTTAGTTTAAGAATAATCTAATTCTATGGGTGCGGCTACAACCCATAGTGGACAAGGGCCTAGCTTCCAATCGATGGGATCGACAGTTTTGTGTCCACTCCGAATGGCCAAGATTGAGAAGCCTTTTCTAGACTGAAATACTCCTTGAGCACTGTCAGTGATTATAAAGCGATGAGCCCATGGGCATTTTTTTGGCCGTACCAGGTCGGAAATTAGAATCCGTGGTTCATGTGCGTAGGAGCCAACACGAATACCCACAACGCAAGGTCGTACATAGTCTAATGTTAATAAAAATGTAGCGTCACACGATACAACAAAGAGTTTTCATTATTAAACAATATTTCAAAAATAATGAAAGTTAGGCGGCCACTTTTTGAAAATTTGATGCAAAATATGATCGTAAATGTGATTTAACTGTCAACAGTGACTTTTATTGGTTTGATATCGCGACATGGTAAAACAGTTCCTTCTGTCGAAACAGGATGATAATGCTGTCGCTTCGATAAGATGGTGCCACATGCCAAGCCGCCCGTGAAACAATTGCTGCATGACGTTGATCAGAATCTCATTTTAGGGGGTTGTTTAAAGTCGAGAGACTATATCCATCTAGCCCCCATCGTAGCCCCCATCTAATGGAATTGAACGCTACAACAACGAAAATTTAAATCTTGAGTTAATTTTGGAACACCCAATTTGAGTACAAAACTACATACAAGAAATAAAATGCTTCGAACTCTCTACTTCTGAGAATGAGAGATGGTTCTAGTGACTTAATTTCTTACTATGTTTTTCTTTCAAATGCATTATAAACAATATAAATTCATAAACAATATTTTTGGTTTTTCCTTCATGTGCGAACACGAACAGAAACATAAAATCAAACTGTCCATTTGAGAAACAATTATTTTCCAAATTAAAATTTTCTTCTTTCTTTTTTGTTTGGCACTACAGTGCCGGGTGGATCTGGTCCTCAATCAAAAAGCCTCTCCAAACAGCACGATCTTTCGCTAGTTGCTTCCAGTTGAGCACACCAAGTTGGTTGAGGTCGTTCTCCACTTGTTTGTCCCATCTCGTTCGATTACGTCCCTGTTGCGTTTTCCCATTGGCTCAGAATCGAAGACTCTTCGGGCCGAAGCTGTGGTGTCCGTCCGCTCTACATGACCTAGGCATCTTAAGCGTTAAATCCGAAGACGCTTATGCATGTTACAGCCCGTACATTTCGTGGTTGAATCTTCTCCTCCAGACGCCATCAACGCAAACAGGACAAACGAACGCAGAACTTTTCACTCAAAACGGCCAAGAGCTTCTTTATTCTCTTTCAATAGCGTCCATGTCACTGCGCCATAGAGCAGGACAGGGATGATCATAGTGTTATACAAAGTCAGATTGGTGTTTCGAGAGATGACATTGAGTAATTGCCTCTTGAGCCCGAAGAAACATCGATTGGCAAGAGTAATTCTGCGCTTGATCTCCCGGTTTACTGCAGAGCCGAGGTAGACGAAGTCCTTGAATACATTGCCCATTATGACGCTCTGTCCGAGACGTCGATGTTAAGCGCCTTTCTGTGATGACAGCGTGTACTTCATTTTGCACTGATTCACTGCCAGACCCATCATTCCGCTTTAATGCCAGCAGACGCCACATTGGCGGCTTGTTGTGTTCGTCGAATCACGGACTTTTGGAAGATCGTGCGTGCGTTTGAGTTTCGAACGATCAAGTATGATATTGAAGAACTCACATGACAGCATGTCATGATGCCTTGTCTCAAGCCTTTTTTGACATTGAAGGTCACGGTGAGTTCGTTACTGAACTTGATAAAGCAGCGAGAGTTCTCCATCGTCATCCTGTACAACCTGGTGTGTTTAGCAGGAGTGTCAAAGCTATGCGGCCTTGAAACCGACGAAAATTCAAATCGCACGTTTGCAAAGATTGTCCCTGAGCTTTATTGATGGTCACTGAATTCGAATGGCATGTCTGTTGGCAACATCGTTATACGTGGAATTAAAACGTCTTCACTTTTGAGATAATTTATCATTATTTTCAAATTACATTCATATAAATTTAGAATATCAATTACAAGTTGATGTACTTTATACCGATTTCTCGAAAGCATTCGATAAAGTACATCACACTTGGCTTTTAAACAAACTATAGTCTTTGGGATTCCATTCGTCAATGTTAGAGCGGTTTTCTAATTACTTAAAGGACAGGAAGCAATTGGTAAAGATCGATAGTTTTAGATCTCGAGTAATAAAAGTTACATCGGGCGTTCCACAAGGTAGCCACGTGGGGCCATTACTCTTTCTTTTGTTCATAAATGATGTTCACGAAATTTTCAAATATTGTAAAATTTTAACATTCGCAGACGACTTTAAATTGTATTTATCTATAAATAGTTTCACTGATTGTAATAATTTGCAATTGGATATCCATGCACTAGTGGAATGGTGCAAGCTCAATGGACTAGAGGTGAATATTCAAAAATGAAATATCTTTACGTCATATCGAATTACATCCCCGATTGTCTATGATTATTTCATAAATGATAATAGACTTAGTCGCCTAGAAGAGGTTAAAGATCTGGGTGTAATTTTTGATACTAAATTAAATTTTGCATTGCATTATGATTATACAGTTGCGAAGTCTAATGCTATGTGAGGTTTTCTGAAAAGAAATAGTAGATTTTCGGGATATAACTAGTCTTAAGTCCATCTATGGTTCGTTAGTCAGACCGTATTTAGAATATTCTTCCATCATTTGGGATTCCCCATATGATACACAAGAACTCAGATTTGAAAGACTACAAACAAATTTCACGAGATATGCTGTCCGTAAATTGTATTCCTTCGAAGAACTCCCTAAATATGACGATAGATGTAAAATAATTGGCTTGCAAACCTTAAGTTTCAGGCGTAAGGCATCGTCAGCCATGTTCATCCGCGAGGTTATTAATTGTCGTGTGAATTCACCAGATCTACTTTTTCTCATGAATATATATGCTCCCCAAAGATCTGTTCGGGTGAAAAATTTACTATACGATAAGAGACAACCAACTATGGTTGCAATGGAGTTTAAAAAACTGATCCATGCACTATGCTTTAATTAATACTGTTTATTTGATGTAATCTATGAGATGCAAAATCGGTAGATGATCCTTAGTCGCACAGCAAAAATCTGCTGTGTAAGGCGATACTGAGAGTTAACACTTACCGAACGTAGTGTTTTGTGTACTCTGTGATGGAAAAAAAAATGGTTGGTAGCGTAATTAAGCCAGTTTCATTGTCTATCGGCATTTTCAACAACTGCTTTGAAAATCCATCAGCAGCGCTGGATGGAGGAAACAGTTGAAAAGTTTGCCGGAAATCATCAGCTCATATGAAGGCGCCAAAGAGCCGTTGAAAAATCTGACTCCGTTATGAACAGATGTCGTTCAAGAGTAACAGAGATTACGCTCGTCGTTTCACTGGGTCACAGCGTTAAATGAGTCTAAAGTGCTCAACCCATTCTCAAACCTGGTGCGGTAGAACTATCTTCCATTAAGGCTAATCAGTGTCAACGGACTTCAAGAAAAATTAATTGGACCACTGGACTACCCACCTTATTCTTCAGCTACACATTGATGGATGATGAATTATATTTGAACGGTTCGAATCATGCTAGCATACCGTTAAGGGGTGTGAAAAGGGATTATGTCCCAAACTAAGTTCCATTTGCCCAAAAGATACTTTTTCCTGCATCGAAACCATAGCCTACCTGCTATGGCGAGTCTCTAAAAAACAACCCAAATGTCCCAAATATCCGTGCATTGCCTTTCATAATAAATCACGCAACCCAGCAAGATGAAAATAATAAATTAGTTTCAGACGGCCTAGCAGGTTCCATACAAAGACTGAGTATAGCAACATGCATAACATATTGAAACGGCCTTCTCGTAGCTTTCAACATTTTATTCATCTGCACCAAAGCTAATCGGTAAATGACCACACTGTTATCAGCCATATTCAGTTACTACGCAAGCCTGATACTCATTGAACGGCATGTAAAGTCTATTCATCATTTATCTCCGCACTTCATTGAATTCCAGTCGATGTCGACCCACACAGAGTAATTAATGGTTGCCAGTTATTGCCGCACACACGAGCGAGGCAGTTCACTGCAAATTACAATATCCGTCCAATACCCCATTTCGATGTCAGATTAATGACTCTGAGAGCTCTCCACTGGCGTTCTCCACACCTAATCCGTTGAACTCTCGATAACCCCGATGCCAACACAAAATGGATCAATTCCAGCCCATATTGGGGGCACTAACTCTCGACCCATTTTTGGCTCTCCGCATGATGTCCTGATATTGAATTTCAACAAGCCCAACACTGATGCAGAGGACCAGCAACCACAACTAGCTGAATAAAAACATTTCCTCTCAATCTCACGTATACAGGCCGGAGCTCGGATGAAAAAGGATTCAAGCCAATACATTTAAGCAATTCATTCCCATTAAATAAATCCACCACCTTCGCCAGAGGTGGGGATACATTCTACAGCCGAGAGCTGTTACGTAACTAAATGGCCGCCACTTCCCGAATGTGTTATCCTTGCAGCCACCCGCACCTCAATCATTAACTAAAGAGGGAAAGTACTTGGCCACATAAGCTCGGCACGTGAAAAAGAAAAAAAAAGTTATTCATTTTTAGACTGTAAGTGGCTTTAGTTTTGCCCTCACTAAAGGGCAAACGAAGGAAGGTGAATGGGTGTTCGTTGGAATTGTTGCATATTTAATCTCGGTGGGAGTATTCTCGGTGGGATCCAACTTTTTTCCGCGCCTAAAAGGGTAGACCTTATGAATTTGAATTTCGAGTTGATTTCAGTTGTTGAATCATTTGCATTCTTCTTTTATTATTCAATTATGAATCATTTTTCATGGTTGCTGGCACAAAACTTGTTTCATGATAGGAATTTCAATTATTGTTAGCGTCGACCTTTGGACGCGCTTCTTAGAAATTTAGAACTGCCTGTACTTCTTTTGAATCTTTGATTGCTGCTTAGGAAAACAGACAGACAGAAATACTTTTAATTAAAATCAGCAAAATACAGACGGAGTGTGTCACGTGATTGTCACGAAAAGAAGCAATAGTTGTTTTGTTATTGGAGTCAGGCTTAAGAAAAGATCCCTACCTACCGAGACGAAGTTGGGGAACATCAACCTGAACAGCCTGACACCTAAGACCTCTTAGAAAGGACATGCCTGCCATGGACTAATGTGAACGATTGATGAGGCCTAAACAAGGATTGACCACTACGGCCACCTCAACAAAATAAAACTTTGCCAAGACAAGGCTTTGCCTCTAAGATGATGAGATATTCGAGTACATTCATGTACGGTGGTATGTGCGGCAAATGTTGTAAAGGATTTTTAAAAGCTATAGGAAAGTTTTTCAAAAAGGAAAAATGCATAAAATTTTTATTTGAATCGATTGTACGGTCCATATAATTTAATGTTTGAAGATTATTTCATGCAAATGTTGACCTTGACTGCGCCTCAAATGGTCCATCCGCTTAGTCCAATTTTGGCATACTCTTTCCAACATTTCGGCCGGTATCTCACGAATAAATGCTTCAATGTTGTCTTCCAATGCGTCAATTGAAGCGGGCTTGTCTGTATGTGACATGAGGTTTAACATACTCGTAGCCCCACAAAAAATAGTATAAAGGCGTCAAATCGCACGATCTAGGCGGCCAATTGACCGGTCCCGAACGTGAAATAAAATGTTCACCTACCTCGCCAAGTCCATTGTGGCGCGTGCTGTGTGGCATGTGGCACCGTCTTGTTGAAACCACATGTCATGCAAGTCAAGCTCTTGCATTTTGGGCAAAAAAAAGTGGGATATCATCTCACGGTAGCGCTCACCATTCACAGTTACGTTACGATTCGCACCATCTTTGAAGAAATACGGTCTAATGACTGTGACTTTTTCTGGATGCATGGGTAGCTCATGCAATGCTTCTGGCTGATATTCACTCCAAAATCGACAATTCTGCTTATTTACGTACCCATTGAGCCAAAAATGAGCTTCGTCACTGAACACATGTGATGCCGCGATGAACTTTCTTAACAGAGCACGCATTTTGATAATAAAATTCAATAATTTGCAAGCATGGGCTTATGTACACAGGGTAAAGTTGCTGACTGCATCCAACCTGGTAGGATGCCAGCGCGATCCCTGCTTGTTTCATACTAACAGACCACGTGCAGCCGATGAACTAGCGGAGGCCCTAGACTGCTATAAAGCAGACATAACCGCTATCCAGGAAGTGCGGTGGAACGGGCCGGGCAAAAAGAGGATGAGAAACTGCGACCTCTACTACGGCGACTGCTACAGAGAAGGAGGGTAGCGCTTATTTGGATGTGGTCTTGTTGTTCGAGGCAGACTTAGGCAAAAAGTCTTAAGCTTTAAGTATGTAAGCGAGCGCCTCATAACAATCCGCATCAATAGCAAGGACGATTTCTATGATCTCCTAGAAAGAACATACGATCAATGTCCCAGCTATGATACCAAGATCGTTCTAGGAGATCTCAACGCACAGCTGGGCAAGGAAGAAATCTTTGCTAAAGTTATCGGAAAACACAGCCTGCACGACAACACATCCGGAAACGGACTAAGGCTGGTGGATTTCGCCTCGGGGCGTAACCTCTCTGTAATGAGCACACGGTTCCCACACCTCAACATCCATAAAGGGACCTGGCGGTCACCTGATCAATCAACCGTCAACCAGATTGATCACATTGCGATCGACGTCAGACACTCCTCCAATATTCTCGATGTCCGAACTTTCCGAGGAGCCAATATTGACTCGGATCATTTGTTGTAGCCAAGGTAAGAATGAGGATATCGAGAGAAATACGGAGTCGAGACAGGACACCTCGTTTTGACGTTGGAAAGCTACAATCGCAATCGATCGTTAGGAACTTTGCCGACCGAGTCTCCCTGAAACTCTCCGAAAGTTCGACCCTGCCTACAACCACAATAGACCAGGAATGGAAACGTTGTCAAGAAGCCATCAAAGAAGCTGCCACTGATGTGCTGGGTTTTACGACACCACCAAAGAAGAACCCATGGTTTGACGACGAGTGCAGGCAGGCACATGCAGCCAAACAGGAGGCCTACAAGGCAACTCTGCATCGAACAACGAGAGCTGTTCGTGAGCTCTACGAGCAGAAGAGAAGGGAAGAGAACCGGCTTCTCAGAAGGAAAAAGAAAGAGCACGAGAAGCGCGCGGTCGAAGAGATGGAGAGATGTTACGGCAGGAAGGAGGTCCGAAAGTTTTACCAAAAGGTAAAACAGTTATCCGGAGGGTATAGACCCCGGACAGAAGCCTGCAGGGATGAACATGGACAACTAGTAGTAGAGTTGCAGTCGATGCTGAGAATTTGGAAAAATCACTTCTGCAGACTGTTAAACGGCGATGACGACACAAATTCCGCTGTCAGGCAGAATGTTCCACTAAATTTGGACGAGGATCACCAAGAATTCCGTCCCCCCGACTTAGGCGAGGTCAAGATAGCGATATCTAGACTAAAGTCGAACAAAGCTGCTGGAGCGGACGGACTGTCGGCGGAACTGTTTAAAGCAGCTGGAGATGATCTGGTTGGGCGCATGCACCAGCTCATCTGTAAGATATGGTCGGAGGAAAGCATGCCCGATGAGTGGAATCTCAGCGTCGTTTGTCCGGTCCACAAGAAAGGAGACCCTTTTGACTCCGCCAACTATCGAGGGATCAGTCTCCTTAACATAGCGTACAAGATCCTCTCTGCCGTCTTGTGTGAACGCCTGAAACCATTTGTCAATAACCTGATAGGTCCTTATCAGTGCGGTTTCAGGCCGGGAAAGTCCACCATCGACCAAATTTTCACACTGCGGCAGATCCTGGAAAAAACCCACGAGATGCAGATCGACACCCACCACCTATTCGTCGATTTCAAGGCCGCATATGACAGCGTGCATAGAGACGAGCTATACAATGTTTTGACATTACAGCCAAACTCGTCAGATTGTGCAGGATGACGATGGAGAACTGTCGCTGCTCCATCAAGGTCGGTAACGAACTCACCGAGACCTTCAATGTCAAAAAAGGTTTTAGACAAGGCGACACGCTGTCATGTGATTTCTTCAACATCATACTTGAGAAGATCGTGCGAAACTCAAATGTCAACACCAGAGGCACGATCTTCCAAAAGTCCGTTCAACTGCTTGCCTACGCGGACGACATTGACGTGATTGGACGAACACAGCGAGCTGTCAATGAGGCGTTTGCTAGCATTGAAGCGGAAGCGGCTAAAATGGGTTTGGCAGTTAATCAGGGCAAAACAAAGTACATGCAGTCATCACGAAAGGACGCACAACATCGACGCCTCGGACAGAGTGTCATAATGGGCAGCAGAAACTTTGAGCTAGTCAAGGACTTCGTCTACCTTGGCTCTGCAGTAAACAGGGACAATAACACCAGTACCGAGATCAAGCGCAGAATTACTCTTGCCAATCGCTGTTTCTTTGGGCTCAAGAGGCAATTGAGTAACAGAGCCATCTCTCGAAACACCAAGTTGACTTTATATAACACCCTAATCACCCCCGTCCTGCTCTATGGCGCAGAGACATGGACGCTATTGAAAGCGGATGAAGAAGCTCTTGGTCTTTTTGAGAGAAAAGTTCTGCGTGCGATCTTTGGTCCTGTTTGTATTGATGGCGTCTGGAGAAGGAGATTCAACCACGAACTGTACGGGCTGTACAGCGGCATGCACCTAGTTAAGCGTCTTCGGATCCAACGCTTAAGATGGCTAGGTCACGTAGAACGGATTGACACCACAGCTCCGGCCCGAAGAGTCTTCGATTCCGAGCCTTTGGGACAACGCATAAGAGGTCGTTCTAGAACAAGATGGCGCCAAACGACTGTAGCGCCAAACAAAGAAGAAGAAGAAGAATTTGCAAGCGTTGTTCGTTTGTAAGACGATTCATGGTAAATTATAGACCACACTGAAGATGTTTGACAGTGAAACAGAACACGAAACGTGCGTCAGCTGTTAAAACCAGTGTTGCCAAAAATATAATTGCTAAAAAATCACCCTTTACAAGAGGAAAAAATATGCCCAGTTCCTCCTTGCGTATCGAAAACTAGATAAAAGCATATTAACTTTGCTTTTACTGGCATCCGAACCGGGGGAAAAAAATTAAAAACCATTGGCAACACTTACAATGATGTACATCACCCAATTTGAAAGCTGTTTAAATTCGTATTGAAAAAGAAGCATTACTGAATAATGATTGCATCCCCTAAGCGGGCTAATTAACAAATCCTGGGACTGACTGTCTACACACATCACTGGATGGGGAAAATTAATTCATGAGGAGAAACAGCTGACGCATTCATCAAATATTTGTCCAGTGTAAATCGCTGGTAACCCGCATGACCGTAGATAATTATCCAACCTACCATTAAACTAGTCCTCTACCCTCAAACTTTCCTACAGTATCAGAGGCATTAATTTCACACGACACTCATCCGCGATTAGGACTCCCGTCCGGTTCAGAGGTTAACGTTTACGGCCCCCACGCTGTTCGAGTTGGCGCACAATTTAATTTGTGCAAAGCTTTTTGACTCGGAGAGCCCCCGACCGTCCAGGAAACAATCGAAAGAAATGGAAATTAAAATTCTTTTACACGCTCCAGTCCCCCACGGTGTCCTGTGGCGCTTGTTTATTTGATTTCACAGGTATAGGTCAGCAAAAGACAAGAAATGCGAGAAAAGAAAACAAAGTATAAATAGACAGCTAGCGCCAGTGAGGTAAATGTAAACACCATGGTATGCGAACGATTCGAATTTTCCTCTAACAAGTCTTTAAAGGGAACCCAGTGGGTGCCGCGGCGCACAGTGGTTCCATAGAGGAGAAAACACCCCGAAATGGAATACTTTCTAGAGAAATGTGCTTTGGATTTTTCCAAAATATTAAGGCTTTATGTCGCTTCGTTGTCTCAAAGCACAGGTACCCAGATGTCGCACGCCCCTTACAAAATAATGAAGTACAGTCGACGCTCGATATAGTGACACACAATATTTTATACAGGCTATTCTAAATAGTGAACAAAAACTCTCGATAAAGTGAGCACAAGTTTTGCGTTTTCCTTGAACCTTTGAGCATACAAAACCACTTCTAAAACTCATAAGTAGCATCCAGCGAGGCGTGTGCTGTGTTATATGAAAAGCACAGACATCTCGTTCCTTTAAAAATGTGTCCACGTTGGATGGCCGAGCTGAATTCCAATTACATTGAATTGTAGAGCATTTCTGAAGCTATTAAGGGAGTATCAATATGGCAGCAGCATGGGACAAATTAGAAGCTTCAGCCATCGCGAAATGCTGGAAAAATGTCCTTTCGTTTGCAGATGACCCGAAAGTCGATCTAGGATGATGATGGAATACCTCTCAGTATTCGTAGCAACAATCAAACATCGAATGCTAACTCAGTTGCCACGGAATAAGTTAGTTGACTAGCACATACGGCAGTCAATTTAAACGATTGGCAAACAGATCATGTTCAAATATTGAAGAAGACAAAACCAAGGCAAAGGCGAAAAACAACCTGCGCTATATCATCCGAAAGCATACACATTTATATGCAATTCGCTTCAAGGAGTCTAAGCTGGTTGTAGTGAACAATCTCGATACAGTGAGCAGGTCCAGTTTTTATTAGTTCACTAAATCGAGCGTCTACTGTATATTTTTTTTTTTTTGTGGCAGACAAGGACCTTGCGCACATAGAGCTTTCAGAAAATGTGTGATCGTGTGTTGTGACGTGCAAGGCCGATTTCACACACTCTCGTCGACTTTTCAAGGTGGTCTATAAAGACCGTATAATCCAAAATAACAAATTGTTCAGATCCCATTAAAGTCGAACGTGGACGACTTTTGTCGATTTTTTCCCCAAGAAACAATAGAACCTCATTGAAGGTTCCCACTCCTTTATTATTATTATTGTTGAGGCTTTTTGCACCCCGACCTACGAAAAATTGTAAATTAAAAAGAAAGCATTTAAATGTAATAAGCTAGTAATAGTTTCGATGTCGATTGTTGAGATTTGCTTTCAATATGCGCTGGAGATGCGAAAGTTGTGACATACTTACTGCTACACTTCTCGCCCAGTTACACGGAAATGTGGCATAGATATTATTTTATAGCCACATTTTAAAACCGTCTAAAGCCAGGTAACTCTCATGAACAGTTTGCTAATAATCATATATTCAGACAAAGGCTTACGTGTTCTTTTAATACACTTTGGACCTAGTGTTGGGCAAACAATCACTAACTGCTACTTTTTCACAGCCTCTACTGAATCGTAGTCTGTGATTTAAACCGCGATTCCATTCCAAAATGTGATTCCATTCCAAACTGCGATTGTGTTTTAAACTGCTATTCCATCCCAAACTGCGATTGTAATCCAAACAGCTATTTACTCTGTAGGTCTGTAAATCAGAACGTCGCGACGTGGGGCAGTAACCAACCAAAATGATTGGTCAGAGTAGTGGCTATGGATAAGTACAAATATTCATATAATTCAGAATGATTGACTTAAAAGACCTTTGAGAGCTAACAATTAAAGCACGTTTAAGTAGCAACAAGACCAGCAACAGTCATATACCAACTCATCTCATCATGATATTGGCATCATCCACACAATTTGAGCCCTTTGAACATGTTGTGCTTCAACTCGTCGCTAAGTTCTAAAGACCAAATTCATGACTGCTGTGTAGCCGAGCTGTGTGCCAAGACTTTTCGATTCTAACCTTCATTTATTTAAGCATGTACAGTGAAAGCTCCTATGACTCTCTTAGGCGGACAATCCCCTTGAGCGGACAATTTCTCACCACCGTGGATCTTGAATTGAAGTTCCATTCGTTTTATATTCTCTATAGCGGACACTATATTCTCTCTAACGCGGACAGGGACACCAGTCCATATTTAAGGGTGGTTTAAGGTAGGTAAGCCATGGATTGTAGATGCAGCCGCATGCCGCAGCATCAAGATAACCCCCCCCCCCCCCCCCCCCAATGGCGCCGAATTAACAACAAAGGCGAACGTGAAGTATCTCGGCGTTAACTTCACCGACACGCTAAAATTCAACTACCATTCGAAGTTGACACTTAGGAAGGCCATCTTTGGACTTCATCGTATTTACCCCCTGATGCGAAAACCAAATGGACTAAGCCAGAAGACGCAGTTGCTACTCTACAAGCAACTCATTCCGCGTACGGGTTCCCTGTGTGGCTTTCGGTCTTCGAAAGGAAGATACTCCGGTGCATATTCACCGGTCTCTCCTACGACTAAGACCGTCAGAATTATCCCAGCAATAGGAGAATTTACGAAGAAGCTCCCATCATTCCCCTACAGCAACACTTGATGACACTATTCCACACTGCAACTGCACGACATCGGAAACCATCCAAACATGGACATCAGAGAGTTGAGAAGCACGACTCCCGACAACGATTCCTCAACGCATTGAATCTGTTCAGCGAGCAGACATTCCGATGAACATCAACCAACGGGCTGTATCACTTCTATCAAAGTAGTGATAGTAGTCAGCATCGCCGCTAAATAGGCTGCAACACCACCACCCCATCCCGAGAGGACCACCGATGAACACACGGACCTGAACACCCCGATGTCAAATTCATGGACCAACATTAAATTAATTTAAATATAACAATAATTATAAGACAAACTTTGTCAACACTGGAAGCTCTGTAAACACTGTACATACGTTGGACACTGCGCAAGCTTTTGGCGTATAAGATCAATTGTCTACAGGATAAATTTTAAGGGCCGATGTTGAATGTGAACCACACCTAAACGTCAAGTTCTTTTCTGCATTTCATTTGACATTTCTCAATTTCAGACTAACTCAATTTGAGCCATGGAAAGATACACAATCGAGCAACGCGTTTAAGTTATTCAGGCTTATTATGAAAATGGGCGTACAAGTCAAAATGCATATCGTGCACTTCGTCATTTTTCGGTCAATTTAATCGTCCAAATGTGCGTACAATCGGAAAAATCGTGCAAAAATTTGCCCAAACCGGGTCTGTAGGAGATGTGAAAACACCAGCGCATGCTCGTACAGCTCGTACTGCAGAAAATATTGCTGCTGTTCGCGATAGAGTGGCTGAAGAACCGTCCACCTCAACTCGTCGTCGTGCCCAACAATTGCACCTCTCACGCTCGTCGTTGATGAACATTATGCATAAAGACTTGCATTTACAAGCTAACAAGGTGCAATTGACTCAACAACTAAAGCCTCTTGACCATTTCAAGCGTCGTCAATGGTCTGAATGGTGGCAAGAAATGGCAACAGTGGATGATCAATTTTCAGTGATGAGGGACAGTTTCACCTCAGTGGATTCGTGATATGAATGATAATCCAAGAGTGATTGTCGAAAACCCAATGCACACAAAGAGTGACTGTTTGGTGCGGTTTATGGGCTGACGGCATCATCAGGCCGTATTTTTCCCAAAATGAGACCGGTCAGGCAGTACTGTGAATGGTGTTCGCTATCGTGAAATGATAACGAACTTTTTATGGCCCGAATTGGAAGATATGAATGTGGACGATATGTGGTCTCAACAGGACGGTGCCACTTGCCACACAGCTAACGAAACAATGGCTCTTTTGCGCGACCAGATCATGTGTCAATTGACCGCCAAGATCATGTGATTTGACACCGTTGGATTTTTTTTCTTTGGGGTTATTTGAAAGGAAAGGTGTACGTCGATAAGCCAGAAACAATTCAAGAGCTGAAGGATGAGATAATTCGGCACTTAAACGGCATAGAACCTCAATTATGCTTCAGCGTCATCGAAAATTTGGACCATTGGATGGAGGTGTGCCGCGGCGGCCATTTGGCCGATATTTTGTTCCATACATAATTGAACCATACCAATATTATCATAATAAAAATAAATGGCAAAAATTTCCTAAATAATTTGTGTTTTATTCAAATTCAACATCGGCCCTTAAAATAACCACCCTTTATTATTCTTCATTCGCCGGTGGCATAGATGCACTCCCTGAATTGAAACTTAAGAGATGGCAATCGGTGGCTTAAGTTTAACCATTGCTGCTATCGTTAAACGTCCTCAGTGAAAACGAAATTTGTTTTATTTCTGATTTTATCCATGGATCGACACTCACCACGTCATTTGAAAACGGTCATAGGCGAACAACATTTTTTTTTTCAGCTGAACTTTCAAATAACTTTTTTACATGGTATGTGAAGGATAAAGACAAAAGAACTCACTTATCAAGGAAACCAACAAAATAGCAACAGCACAGTGTGGGTGTGTGTGGTGCTCGTGGCATCAAATCATTGCATCGACTCCAATGGGTAACGGATTATATACGCTGCAGAACTGTGATCTGTTGTTGTTTTTTTTTTTTTTTTGGCCCTCCTGTCCATTTCATTTTGTTTGCGAATTTCATGGACTGCAGGTGAAATGGAATTTTTGGACGGACAACTCCCTTAGGTGGGCAACAGTTCTGCGACCGTCGCTGTTCGCCCGTGGGAGCTTTCATTGTAACTGCATACTCCCGAATGTGATCTCAATAAAAAAACGATTTATGCTGAGAAATATATACAGTCAATGGAAATATTATCTGCACAATGTTTCTCGTGACCGGTACGCTGAGGCGCGAAGAAATTGCAAGTTTGCTGTGCGAGCAGCTAAAAAGCTTGAATGGAGTTCGGCGAGAAGTTGGAAAGTGAGCATAGATCTGCGGAAAAGGTGTTCTGGCCGACTCAGAGGAAGAAAATTCAACCAAAATCCAAAGATGGTGTGTTGCTTTCCATTGAGGTGGACATATTACGCAGATGGAGAGCACTGAGGATGGCAGACCTGTAGAATAGTCCAACGGTGGGGGTAATTTTGGCGATTGAATCCCTAAAAGTTGGCAAATCCGCCGGTGTGGATGAAATCCAGTCAGAAATGCTTAAGGCAATGGGTGAAGAGGGAGTTTTATGGCTCTCTCGAGTTGTTAAAGTGACCTGGGAACGTGGTGAGACAACTGGCGTTTGCCAAACTGGGGTGATTGTGCCGCTATTCAATAAGGGGGACAAAAGAGATTGCTGCAACTACGCTAAGGTGTTGGAAGCGCGTTCTAGAGCTGTGGTCGAGCATAGGATGGACGGTGAACAGTGCGCCTTTCGCCAAAGTAGAACAGTCCAGCTTTTCACTCTAAGAATGGTATTTGAGAAGGCTTGGGAGTATGCCAAGCCCATCTACAGTTGTTTTTGTGGTTTGGAAAAGGCATACGACCGAGTTCCTCGAGGTAAACTCTGGAGTGTTCCGCAGGAGTATGGGATTGAAGGTCCTCTTCTGAGGGCCATTCAGTCTCTATACACAAACTAAAGCAGCTGTGGTCGTATTAACGGTGCCAAATCAACACCTTTCACCTTGGGCGTTGGACTTCGCCAAGGGTGCATCTTGTCACCTCTCCTTTTCATTGTATATATGGACTGGATGTTGCAGCGCAGCCGAGGCGAGGGATCTTTCACATTGGGAGAGTTGAAGGTAAGTCATCTTCTTTATGCAGATGACTTAGTAATCCTCACATCTTCCCAGACGGAACTCCAGCGCGCACAAAGCTATCGATTTGTGGCCGTATGTTCTGATGCTGGAATGAAGGTCAACGTGGACAAATCTGAGGTTATGGTCACCTTCAGAACGCCTGTTGAAGCAGTTGGAGAGGTTTAAGTATCTCGGGGTATTTTTCACGAGTGATGGAAAGAGTAATGTTGAGCTTTCCTGTAGAATTATTCAAACTGGGTCAATTTTGAAACAGCTTGGTAGATCTGTAATCAGGAAGGCCGAGCTTGGTATCAAAGCCAAGTTAGCCGTTTTCAACTCAGAATTTGTTCCAACTTTCACCTATGGCCATAAAATTTGAGTAACGACCGAGTAAGACCGAATAAGATCGCGAATACTCGATTTCTTCGTGCTGTTGTGGGAATTACTCGCCGGGATAGGGTGAGAAACACGACAGTGCGAGAGGAACTCAACATTGAGGAGCTGCTTCTTCGAACGGAGAGGGCTATACTTCGTTGGCTTGGCCACGTGGCACGAATATGCCCTTCATCGCGACTTCCGAGGCGGGCGTTGAATGCAAGTCCGCGAGATGGTTGGACCAAGTCCAAAAACTGGCCTAGTTACGCTTGGGCATAACTCCTGATGAGTTGGAGTCGTTGGCGGAGAATCGAGTTGCCTGCAGACCTCTCGTGCGTTTACTCGAGCATTCGGGTCAGAAAATGATGATGATGGGCAAAAAAGGACAAAAAGGACAAAAAAGGGCCAACATTATTTGCACAAGTGTAAGTAACGGTTTTAGAGATGAATTCGATGATAAATCCTTCAACTTCAATTATACAAGTTGTAACAGTGTTGTGCCTGGTTCAGCGTTATCACTCAAGGGCTAGAACTGGAGAAATTGCGGTGGAAACGCGTTCGGCGGTTGTTGAAAAATACTTAAACGGTGCTTCTGCTGAAAAAATTGCCAGGAAATATCAATGCCGACGCAGGCGTATTTATTATCAGATACAAAAGAAAAAAATTGGGAGAGGCAGAAATAGGGGCATTTAAATAGCAAAGACATGCGACTAGTTCGAAGTTTTAAAGTTAATCCCAGTGAAAAAGTGAAAAATGTGCTTAAATTAGTAAACGAGGAGCGTGAAATTTGAACGAAAGAACACTTAGGCGCAGTTTGAAAGAAAACAAAATGCAAGCCTACGCCTGCCAAACAAGCCATTCATCAGCGTTAAAAATAAGAAGGCAAGGTTGCAAATTGCCAGAGAACACATTAATCCCATTTTGGAGAACTATTCCTTGGACAGTTCTTGGACATTTTTTTATTCTGATAAAAAACCAAAGAGATCACTTAGACAGCATATTAGGCACTCACATGGACATGGGCATATCGTGCAGTGGTGTGGGACCACTTGTGAGATGCTCCAATAATTTAAAACAGTCACATTACTGAGAAATACAAAATAATGTTGCACTGGTGGCGGGTTGAAGATTTATTCTGAGTAAGTTCATACTTCAACAAGATAATGCACACATAATACACATCGTCAGGAACATCAACAACTTTTTATCAGAAGTTGTTCAAGAAGTCTTAAAATGACACAAAGTCCTGATTTGAATGTCATCGAAAAAGTATGCCATCTCGTCAAAACCAAAATTCGACAAGAAATTGGAAGATCAGCGGAAGCAACTTGGGAAGTTTTTAAAACCGCTTGGAGTAGCATCCCAGCAGAACAAATCCCACTCCGTTCCAAGACGCTTTGCTGAGGTCATTGCTGCGAAAGGTGGAAATACCGGTTACTAGGTAATATTTCTCTAATGAAGCCGGCGTTGATCAAGTCACTACTGGGTTTGTCAGATCATGCAAGGATGGGTAGGGTAAAAGGGTTAAATTACGCGCCCTCTGACGAAGTAACGTAAAACTAATTTTCACCAAATTTAAGCTAAACTCATGCATTGACTAGAAACTAAACCAAATTGAGCTGCTTTTGCTGCCTTTGCTGCTTTTTTAAGCTAACTTTGTCGTTCACTATATGATTGTGTATCGCAAAAGCATTAAATACCCCCAGCAAGTATTTCTCTTGCGTGCGTCCCCGTTTTCAATTAAAGTGAATAAGAAAGCAAAATCGAACCACAAACTAATCCAAAGCATGAATTTGTACAGTTAATTTTATTCATAAATTGCATCGACAAAATTAGGTTATTGTTTACCTTCTACTCACTCATAAATAACTTCACTGCCCCGCAGTGATTATATTCAAATTTGTGGTGCACCTCGTAAATCGATTATTACCTTAGCATGCAAACAACATCCATCCTTCCATCGCAGCCCTGCCATGACATGTACTCTACTTGCCAACTAAACTACCCGCATTCATTTAAAGACCAGCTAAGGCAAAAATCCCCAACAACAGCACGAGCATTTGCCCCAGTATCATTTTCAAATCAATGAATGCCGACGAACTCTGTACAGTGTACACAATGGGTGGGCTCGGTTTTTGGCCGATGGGAAGCCGCCGCAACGAAGGATACCCAACCGGTCGCATGTTCGTTTAAATAGCTATTGAAAAGAAATCGCCACGAATGACCGTGTTTGACATTGACATTGTGCTTACGGAGTAGCTTGCACGCCCTCGGGTGGGGATTGGCACAAATAAAACGCTACCCATCCAAATTGACGAACACGGCATCTATGCCGTCGCGTGTGAGAAATTCCCAGACGATGTTTCGTTCGCTAAATGCCCCGAGACCGAGGAGTTCGTGCGACCAGTGGAAGGGATGAAACTGAAATTTTAATTAATTTGCAATGTTTACTTGGTCAATTTAATTATAATCGGCTGACACTTCTGACACTTGAGAAGGGACAATATCACGATTCCGTGCTAACTTTTTTATGAAACGCCACAGTAAATCAAATGCGTGTAGAATTTAATTGTAATCAACGCAAAGCCTTACTAACAAGTTCACTCAGCAGGTCGTGCCAAGCGGTGGAGTCTCCTGTTTGCAACGGAAATTGTTAAACGATCCGTTTATTTTCGGCAATTATAGACGAGACACTACCAAGGACGAATTCGCAGCTTTTCTCGCAATAATAGCATTTGGACCTGGAAAAAAACGCACACAAGACCTAGAGATTGGAACTAGTCGACAACTATTCAGGAGAATGTTTGAATTTTTGACAATCAGTTGAATGAAAAAAAAATCTTTGTATTGAGGATCAGGAGAAAGACTAAAAAACGTAATGTTTATTTACTAAGTTGGCGAACAACAAACCATTATCTTAAAATACCAAGATCGTGATTCAACTCGCTTAACAGGTCAATGCGGCTAGCTACAGCATAAGTTGCATGTGTAGCTATGGCATGAAATAAAAAAGGGGAGTTGATACAAATGGCCCAGGACCAAGCCTTGAGATTTTATGAGAGAGATTAATCTAAGGGATAACATGAACTCCGATCATAAAAAAAAACACTTATTGTTCGCACAACATTAACCTGTACATATGAACATACGAACCCGCATCTCACAACCGCAAGCACAGCCTATTCAACGACTGGCCACCTACAGAAACAAGCATACATCCAGTTGAGCATGTGCAGACTGTCGCGTACGCATGTGAAATAGCGCCAACCACAGACCCAGAAATGAGATGCTATAGAGATGACCAAACTTCACAGGTGATTGTCTCCTAGCCCATCTACGAATTTGAGAGGCTTTTGGACAGTTATTCATGAATTTTTGACGGTTATTCGGTCACAATTTGGACTTAGAAAACGAAAAAAATATGGTTGTCAAAAATGTCAAGGGACGAGGAAGGTGGAAATTGTCTGTCTCTATATACTTCATTTCTGCACAGAACATCCCTCCAACATCTGCTCCCCTTCTGAAGTAAAGCAATCACCAAAAACAAAAAGCTCTCCCAACCACTATAAAAGAAGACATCCTCGCCGATGAAAACCACTTGATAATGGTTAGATGCTCTCCCAAAATTGAGCATGGTTTACTTCACACATTATAGGCAATGATGACGAACCCATTCTAATCTGCCCTGCCACCATTTGGTAACCCAAAACCTTCCAACAGACAACGGCAAAAAGTTGCATAGCTGCCAGAAAAGCCATAAAACTGCAGCTAACATATTTTGTAAAGAGACTGATATTATGTTCAGGCAGCATTGTTTCGCAATGTTTTTTGAGGTTGAAATATTGGATCGGGTGTTCCAACAAGTGGGGCACAGGCGCACAGTGGGGCAAGAATAGTGGTTTTGTGATATTAATTATTTTGACGTTGTGAATTATGACGTTTTGTGTTTTATTAAGTCTATAGAGTAAATCATTATTGGTATAGACATTCTATTAAAAATAAAATTTTAATTATTTTAAGAAAGAACAGTGTTAAGGACATCATTCAAGCCTCACAAGTCCGTCACTCTCTTTTTGAAACAATAGCCCGGCGACCAAGGACAAGTATTTCTGCAAAAAACTTTTAGGTTTCAAGAGAGTTGTAAATTTTTCAAGCATTTCATAAGAATAAACTCGTCATCATCTTCGTACTGTTCTAATAATGCTTAATGGTGTTGGCTAATATAGGGGCAGCATAGACTAACACACTTGGCCGAACCGTATTTCGTAAAAAAAAGAAACGAAAAATTGTTTTACATTCGTTTAGAAAAGTTTCCCATTTGGTTTTCAATTGATGCGTGAAGTTTTTTAAGCTTTGCGTTGACGTACATGACTTTGGCACATAACTTTCTATTTTGAAGGATGGTCTCAAATTCAGCAACATTTTGGATTAACGTTCTTGTTTCTATCAGCGAAATAACACTAACAACTTCGTCGGAACATTACAAAATTATACTTTTTAACTTAAACTTTTATATTTTTGTATGTACTTAAATATTAATAAATATAAAAATGTATACAAAAAAAAATAAATATAAAAAAAAATATAGTTGGGGCAAAAGTTTAGCACTTCTGTTTTTACATTTGTATTAATGAAACGACTCTTTAGCGTCGACCATTAACACATCTGCTATAAAAGTAAAATGAATTGTTTAAAAACCATCAGCATTTGAAACCCCATTGTCTAATACCAGGAATAATACTTTTTAAATACTCAGTCGTTAGATAAATTCTACGTACCTTCACCTACACCGGACATATTATGGTATTTTGTGTAAAAACGATATGTGAAAGAAATGTTAAGAATACTACAAACCACTCGTAACGACACTTTTTTTAATATCAAATGTCTCACTAAACTTGTTAACTTTGATATCTTGACTAACTTACCGCAAATGGCAAACAACAAAAAGAATGCATTTTTCATATCAAGTAAGTGAAAAATAACACTATGTCTCCGTTGCATCAAAACTGCAAGGTTTCATAGGTGTCTATGAAGCTGCCCCACAGTGAGACGGGTCAAAGTTGTCCTCGTCCGTTGGGACCTGAGTCTTTGGACCAAACACAAGGATTTCCCTACTTCAGCCCGAAATCCATGCCATCTAGATCTGCAACAAACACATTATCCACGAAGGTATTAATGGCGCTAGAATCCAAATCCTTTCAGACAGTCAGACAGCGCTTATGGCGTTATCGTCCAACCGAATGGACTCTAGAATGATCAACTATTGCTACGCCATCCAGCAATCCCTTGGCAGATACAACAAAATTAAACTTGGCTGGGTTCCTGGCCACAAAGGGATTGCATACAACGAATCTGCAGATGAGCTCTTGAGGTGTAACAGACGTTGAGGCAAAACAAAGTTTAAGACAAATGAACTCTTTATTGAAAACAAAACATTGTATTATGTAGAACAATTATTCAATACTTTTAAAATGTTTCAAATTGTTTTTTTCTTCGTCATTCGATACAGCCCCGTTTCGCAGTCACGTCGATCGTGGATGGCGTCAGTCAGGGTTCTCTGCTGGTGAATGTGTGACTACAACATGAGGGATGGCTTGGAATCTGCATTCAAAGGAGTGGTGGTAGTGGTGTTGTGAGTCTATGTTTCGACTCCTACGCACTTGAACCTAAATAATGTTTACGGCCACACCGTGAGCAGTCACTTAAAATGCGCAAAAAATGTTAGATGTCTAGAAAAAGCTTCCTAAACTTGGCCACTCGGAGTCCTCACAACTACTCTGCGACAATACAAGAGACAACACAAGGCAACAAAGACAAGCTAGAGCTAAGAGATGAGGGTTGTCATGAGTATGATGACATATGGAACAGCACATCCCACGCTCTCACATTCTACCGCTTCATATTACAGTGTTCAGAATAACGAATGGTCGATATAGAGAGTTGACACTCGATATAACGAAGAAACCTGGACATTATACCATTAGTTATACTGTACCACCACAGCCTTCAGGGAGGCAGGTTAAATAATTTTTCTTAGGAGGACCTTACGCAACTTGTCTCCCTTGGGAAGAGTCTAAATCTGCCGATAATGGTGGAACCTTCGGTCCGATCGCTGATCTCGTCGCTAGCTGTCTACTGATTATATCTCCGGATTGACGAGTGTATAGATAGCTAAGTGCGTTTCTTTTCAGTTGTGCGCTTTCAACCAAATATTTGAAGTCGTTGCATAACCTGTATGCTTCAAAAGAAGTTCTGCTTATAGGAACGGATACCAATCCCATTCCATAAGTCATATATCTACAAGACATATTTATTTAGTCTCATGCGAAACAAATGTGTCAAGCAGGGTCTCCTTTCACATGCCACCCACCCCCATGTATACTACGAGACATCCGGACAACCACAGCACATGGTCGCAGACCCTCTTAGGATCACTGGAACATCTTATTTCCTCATTTTTCCACATGTAATCCAAACATGATAGCATTTCCCTGCTCACTTCCACATCTTCTATGCAGGATATTAATTATTCGTTTCACTTTGCCATATTTAATGAATCACTTTATTCCTTCCTTGTACGACGACTTGGGAGGGGGCCTTGGCTGGCTTAGTAACTTTATTTATAGCTTACTCATTATTTTGTGGGTATTGGCCAAAAATTTATGAATGTGTAATTAGAGTAATTATTTAAATTTCAAGACTTAGGAGTGAACCAGATGCCGATGGATATGCCACTATGGTTTGTGTTGAAATTGAATTGTGACTGGGAAAAATGTTCGAATAATGTCCGCCGGCGATATTGATTAAAGCTGTGGACTTCAGAGCCGTTGAAGCTTCAAAATAAAAATGAATATAATCAAAGAGCAGTCAAACATGTACTTCCTTACTGCTTGAAAATCAATAATCAACATATTTCCTTTCCTCAGTGGAACACGTTAAGGGAATATATTTTCTACTGTCTGTATACTTAAATGCAATAATTGCAGTCTGTTTCACGGTGTCAGGAAGTGCTCACGGCCGTTAATGAGTGAGAAGAAGTTCTAAGTTGAGACTTTTTAGGAAGAAAAACTGCTGCAAGTGCTCTGCCCCAGAAATGAAAACAGTGGAATTCTTAAATTTCATTCGTAGTCTCTTTATCGCCACTTTTAATTTACCTACATTTCTTTGAAGAACGGAAATCGCCAACTTGTCGAATACCTTGTGCAGGTAGATATATTGGTTGAAGTTGTCATACAGTGATACAGTGATTTAGAGATGCTCATATTGCTCTTGATTTCATCTGACTGCGTTTTTTATACGATTTTTGTCCCGTGTCTGTGAACACGTGTGCGCTCTTGAGAACAGTAGAATGACAGCTGATACCTTTTCCCAACCGAGTAGACTGGTATTCTTATATGAAATCGTTACTTTGACGTTATTTCAAGTTTCGGTGTTAAATTATCAACTCAGTATGGACGGGTTAAACGAACGAATAATGTCGATTCATTAAGCAGTCTGAGATACCAGGACAAAATTAATTATGTATTTTTGTATATGAATACTACATAGTGTGACGTGAATAGTATAACGTGTTTAAGACGAGATAATCAGGACACCAACCACCACAAAAACGCCATTTATACGCAAGGAGAAGCACGATCAACTCCGACAACGATAGACTCTTGGCGACAGTATGATCTAGAAGAACTATTGGGAGGTATAAATATCGCTACGACGATCGATGCGAGTCTGTTCAGTATTGTAAACTCCACCACTTCCACAACGTGGACTTGAACACGTGCCTGCTAATCCAGTCTTAGCTTACCAACAGAAAATTCAGAAAATTCATGGTAAACGTCAACAGCTCCAAGGCTCTATCCTGGCACCTATTTTGTATCTTTTATTTTCAGCGGATATTCCCCAACCCACCAACCTAGGAGTGAACATCATCTCTTATGCTGACGACACATTAGTCTACTCCCACACCCCATTTATTCTACATAGCGAGGGACTAATCAACAGATACCTGTCGGCACTCACCACCTGACTTGACAAGTGGAAAACAAGACCCAAGAAAAGGAAAGCCCAAGTGCTGGTAATCAAAGGCCCCAACAACCACTGCAGAAGGCACACCCTGAAGCACCACACAAGAGTTCGGATAATCATCAACAATGAATCGGTACAACCAGCCAAGGGGATGAAGTACCTAGGAGTTACTTTCACTAGAAATTTCTCCGTCGAAAGAAAAATATCACGAACCGCATCCGATTCAACACAGCTACTGCAGCAAAGTCATGTGTGTAGGCATCAATGCAGCCTTGAACTACAAATACCAACAAGAGATAAAAGTCTGACCGTATGCATGTGGCATGTGCTTTTGGTTCGCCACAAAGGGAGGATCTAGACAAGGACAAGCAATACGACACATTCATATCTTACTCACGCAGAGAGGAAAACTTCATTGTAGACTTCTTGCTTCCGCAGCTGGAAAACGGACCAACTCAAAGTCTGCTTTTACAGTCAGGAGGTCACCTCGCCACTGACCACACCACCAGCTGAACAAGCAAGAATATGACAGGATACACAGAAATGATGAGCTGAATGGAAGCTGAGTCTTCAAAAGTCGAAGCCAACCTAGTCGAGATGACGAGAAAATATATGCTGTCGACCAAGAAACATTGCACCATACACCACCTAGGACAAATATCACTATCGACAGCTACAATTTCGCGATTCAAGGATGATTCGTGGGGGCAGGAGTGTTGAGAGAAAGATAGAAATATTTAAACCGAGACGACTTGCTGACAGGACAATTGCGTTCGTCTCAATGAACGGAAAATGGCAGTCTCGTAGCCTTGATTGGAGCGATTGAATTGCAAAAAGTTATCAAGTCCGCCGGTGGGAATGAAATCCGACCAGAAATCCTTAAGGCAGTGGATAAAAAGAGAGTTTTCTGTCATTGGGGAGGCTTGAGAACGCGGTGTGACACCTGGCAATTGCCAAACTGTCTCCCTTTCCCAGATGAGGGACTCAAGAGATTGCCTCAACTACAGGGGCATATCTCTTTTAAGTCTCCCCGGGAAAATCTACGCTAAGGTGTCGGAAACGCGTTCCTAGAGATGTGGCAGAGCTTATGATGGTGGAAGAACAGTGCGGCTTTCGTCCCGTCAAAAGTACAACCGGCCAGATTTTCCCTTTAAGAATGTTACTTGAGAAGGCTTGTGAGTATGACAAACCCATCTGCAGTGGTTTCGTAGATTTGGAAGAGGCATACGAACGAGTCCCTCGAGGTAGACTCTGAAATGATTTGCAGGAGTACGGGATTGATGGTCCTCTTCTGAGACCCATTCAGTCTATATAAACAAAGCAGATGTGTTCGAGTTAACGGTGCTAAATCAATACCTTTCACCGTGGGCGCTGGATTTCACCAAGAACGGGTCTTCACCTCTCCTTTTTCTTGTATACATATATCTTCACATCTTTATTATCCTCACATCTTTTCAGACGGAACTCCAGTGCGCACTCGATAGCTTTGCGGCAGTATATGTTGATGCTGGGATGAGAGTTAACTTGGACAAATCAGAGACTATGGTCATGTCAGGTTTATTTATTTATTTATTTAGTTATTTAATAATGATTTATTTTAACTTTGTAAGAGTTTTTTTTCTCTACGTGACCTAAAATGTCATGATAATGATAATCTGGCAATGCCAACGATTGTAATAAATAGTATACAAATGTACCATTCTGTTCATAAGAACAAGACGAAATAACCGCGATTATATTGGTAAGCCTCAAAGTGCGCAAATAAATACAAATAATTAAAAATTGCGAAGAAGTGTAAAATAAAGGAAAATATAAATTACAAATAAATTACAGGTCTCAACGCAATAAAACAATTAATAATAACAATTATAATTATAAATAACAATGCATGCAATTTATATTTAAAATATTATAAAAAAGTAGAGGAAAAAAATATGAAAGAAGAAAAAAGGGAAAAGGGGTAAAAAAGTGAGTAGCCAGTGTCAGGTTAAATGCTACTTCTTAAGAGTTCAAATAATTCCTTTCTAAAACGAGTCTCTGGGTTCAGCTTTTTTAAACTTGGAGGGAGTTGATTCCAGTTTTAAGTTCTTTCGGATGGCACAAAGCTTAGTTTCGTGGTGTTTTGCTTCTTATAATCTTAAACAATGCGAGGACAGTACGAGTTTTCAACAACGTGGCTAAGGAGCAGCCAATGATTCGTTTTGCATAAGA
The DNA here is from genome assembly GCA_905231855.2 of Eristalis tenax. NCBI lineage: Eukaryota > Metazoa > Arthropoda > Insecta > Diptera > Syrphidae > Eristalis > Eristalis tenax. Next base: position 94,404,228 of record HG993125.1, read on the forward strand.
AGAAATGTGATCACAGCGACGGACACTAAAGATATACCTGGAACAATATATGATAATGCAAAGCATATGCCTTAATAGATATTGCTTGGTGGGACTTACTCCCCGGAGGATACCATAGATTTTGGAAAGAATGTGGTTTACATGAATATCCCAATTTAGGCACTCATTGACGTAAATACGAAGATTTTTGAATTTTTTTCACAAAGTCGATGGTAGATTTTGTAATTTGAGGAAGCGACGAATTAATATCTACCGAGGTTCTATTGTAGGACATAGCTTTGGTTTTTGACGGATTTAAGTTTAAATTATTTTATTGGGACGAGGTGTAGACCTTAATTCTTAAGACTTCTTGAACGTTTTTAAAATCTGTACATCATCTGCATAAATATGATGCTCACAGCTTTTGATACCCTTCAATATGTCTTTTATAAAAAGTATGAATAAGAGCGGACCAAGAACGGAGCCCTGAGGCACACCTGATATGACATTTAGACTGGTTAAGACTTTATCTTCACAGAAAACTGATTGAGTTCGGTTATGGAGGTAAGATGAAAAGAACTGACAGGTGGAGTTTTCTTAAGCAAATTGATTCCTGAGTTCAAATATCAACATTTCGTGGTTTACTGAGTCAAATGCTTTTGAAAAATCAAAAAAAAAACCGACAAGCCCCTATCAAAACCTGAGCGTATATCTTCACTCACCTTAAGTAAGGCTGTGATGCAGTTATGCTTTCGGCGATTTGGCGACTCGATTAGGTAGGCGACCGCTTGACAGACCCAGGACGAGGTGGTTGGACGAAGTCCAAAAACTCCTGATGAGTTGGTGTCGATGGCTGAGAAGGAGAGTTGCCTGGAGATCTCTCGTGCGTTCCAATCTCCGGCAGAGAAGAGACAGTATTGGCTTAGAGAGAGGGAGTGACATAGACAACTAACCTTACGTCAGCAGCAGTTATGGTGGCCCAATGTACTAATTTTGCGGTTATGGAAACTACAGTAGCAGATTCTGCTGACAGGTACCTTTAACTTATTTTATATCCATATAGTTTTGATTTTGATGCCACTCCCTTAAGTAGCAGGTCCCCATTTAAGATGTTTTCAAACAGTGACTCGCCACTATCGCCTTTTATTCACAGCATGTGTAAAGATATGTATCTCGAACCAAAAGTGTTTCCCAAAAAATATTTGTAAACAAAACTTAAGATAACAACAAAAAGTGCATGACTTCTCAGAACAGACAACTCCACCCAATCAATTAAACGATGATTATGAGTAACAAGCAGACTGCCAGCAATTACAACTCGTTTCAAAAAAAATGTGTTGTGTCATTGTCATGTGTTAAATCATTATTATGTACCTGATATGAAAATGTATGCCACGAATTAATATCACCAACCACCCACCTTCCTACGGATTCACCGTCAACATTGTGTATCTTAACACTACAGAAGCACTCGGGCCTACGTGCTCATGATTAATAGGCACGAAATGTTTTCCTTCGACGCAGTTATGTTATTATCACGTTGTTGTGACTAACACGAAGAGAAACTGCGGCGCATAATAACACGGAACCGAAAAGACACGAAAATTGTTCTGTTTACATCTGAAACTATGCCGAGGACCGAAGGTGTTTACGAATTCTTACTTATCCTTGTTTTCACGTAATGGGTGTTTGCGTACAGTTAATAGATTATCCTACTCAAGGCTTGTTTGCACTTGTATATGAATGCCAAGAATTGCCTTTAACTGAGGAAAATTAAATCGTTATGTTTTCTTTTTCCAAGAAAGAGAACGAAGTTATTTTCATTCAAATTTGAAGTATCCACATTTTCTTAGTAAGAGTTAAGGCATGTAGGACTGTTGGAGAGAGATCGTATTTTTTTCCTTTTAATTGTGGGTCCTTTAATAAGCGGACACCGAAGGTTCAAATCCGGGGAGACCATGCCAATTTCATCGTCCATTTTGATACATGAGAGTTATTGGGTGGTGTGAATAAAAATCGAGTGTGATTGTTTTCTTAGCATTTTGGATGGAACGAAATCCCTCCAAACACACGTTTTGACAGTTGAGTGTTCCCTCAATTTTGGTGTGAATAAAGATGGATTGAGTGAAGACTTGTAAAGTTGTGTGTGGATTGGAGGTAGCTTCAAGAGATAAAAGGTTAAACAAAATGGAAAGCACTGTTTCGGAAGAGGAATACTTGGACGAATTAAGTGAAAAAAAGCAACGAAGAAGAATGCAAAGACGAATTCATAAAATTTTTACAATTTTATCCATGTTTGCGGGGAAAAAAATCCAAACTTCAGACGCGTTGGGTTGGAAGCTGTGGAAGACAATACTCATCCATAGATTTGTTTTTCCTCATGTGGCACAACACTTGCTAAACTGTGGATCAATGAATCCCAGTGTGGATCTCAACTCTTTGTGTTCAAAAACATTTTCACATATACTTTGCGACAAACCTTTATCCACCGTTGCACCCACCCTTAAGTTTCCATTTCACATCTGACAGGGCCCAAATGTCAACTTGAGGGAACGAACCTACTTTGAGTAAAATTTTTATTCACACGAAATTGAGAAACGAAAGCACTCCTCTTAGTATTTATTTACACCAATCACTTTTTTTGTTCCCCTTTGTTCATAAAGATTTAATACAATTTTAAAAAATAATAATAAAAATCAATTTAATTTTAATAAATAAAGTGTAAAATGACTGCTGTTTCAAAATTGAGTTTCCGAGATACTTAAACTGCTCCAACTGCTTCAATGGGCCTGAATTTGGAAATTACCTTAACCTCCGATTTATCCTCATTAACCTTCATTCCAGCATCAGCAGTTACGGCCAGAAACCTATCGAGTGCGTGGTGGAAGTCCATCTGGGATAACAAAGTCATCTGCGAAAAGAAGATGACATATCCCCAAGATGACATTCCTAGCCTCGGCTGCGCTGCAACATCCAGTCCATATATGCAATGAAAAGTAGAGGTGAAAGACGTACCCTTGGCGAAGCCCAGCGCCCACTGTGAAAGGGGATGATTTAGCACCGTTTAGACGACTGGATGGGGCAGTTGGTTAAGTGCCTGCCTTGGTAAGTGGGTTACCCGATTCGAATGCCAGTGGAAGCAACGTTAATACGCCTTTATCTGGTTTTCAACTCTGGTCTAGTCACCATTTGGAATAAATTTGTTGGAACGAAATCAGCGCTATCCCTGGAGTGGTCGATCGGTTGTATTAGTCTGACTGTTTGTATCACAATGTACCAATATAGTCTAAGTGGGCTAGTGAATTCACTAGCAGTTCTTTTCACACCAGCAGCTGCCACTCCAAGCCGCTTCACACCACAAACAAGGCTTGGGTTCATGTGGGACCCAATTTCCTTGCTTTTGAATATATCCAGCTGCTTTTAAACGATTTGAAATGGCTGCTTGAGTGACACTCAAAGATTTTGCGTGTTCTTCTTGTGGTTGGCAACAATCTTCATAGAGTATTGCTTCCTGTTCTTCATCTTCAAACTTTTTTGACTACCCAGGACGTTCATCGTTTTCCAAGCCAAAATCACCACTTTTGGCACCTTCGCTTAGCCAGCGAATGTTTACCATAAACTTCCACCAAAATACGATGACTTTCGGCAGCAGTTTTCGTCATATTAAAGTAATGAAGAAGAACTCCCCGCAAAAACACTTTTCAGGCACAAAGTTTGACGTATTTGAGTGAACAAAATTATTGTTGTTTACGCTTCAAATGAATGACATATACTGAAATGACGTACAATGACAGTAGCTTTCCAACGCATGTTCCAATGGAATAATGCAAGTTACGCCATCTCTTAGCAAACCGCATGAATTAAGTTATATACCCAATACATACGTTGGAACAACTACTACTAACTAACTATGCAAATAATCGCCTCAGTGTGTCAAAGATTCAAACTCAGGGTGAAATAAAAGAAATTTGTTTCAGAACTGTCAAAACGTCTGAGTTAGTAGAGAGACTAGCTTACCTTGTACGTTTTGTTCTGGCTTACGATATTACTGTCTGTCAAAATTCAATTCGCGACCGCTCTACTGTGACTTCTCTAAGGATTGATGTACACATATTCCACAAAAAGGTCAAAGCCAGCAAACCCGCTTTTGAGACTTGGATATAAAGTTCTCTGCCCCTGAAACCACGCTTTAGAGATTCCGACGATATGCGAATTTGACATTTGATTGAAACAGGAACGTCAAATCCAGACGAACAATGGCAGGATTCCATAAACAACACCAGAACTTTTAAATCGCAAAATGTCATCTGCTTCAATCTGAGCCTCAACCAAGAAAGCCCTACCGACTCCATTTCCGCTGCTGTAATACGCTCATCACTTTAATTAAAAATCGAAGAAAAAGGTTGCACAGAAAGACTCTTGCAACATCTCAGCCTTAACAGAAATTCAAGAACGCATGTATCTCTATCTCCTCCACACAATGACTTCTTATGTTCAATCGATTCAATTAAGGTAGAAGCATATCTTGCCTTTAAGGTACCGTCAAGCATACTATTGAAATGGAATCGATAGAATTTCCCAAAGATTTCATTCATCAATGGTTACAAAGGAGAGTATGTCTTTTTTTAGAAAAGTGCTTACGAACCCACGTGACGTCTCTGAAGCTCTTCAATTCCATTGCACATACATACGTGGATGTTCTTATAGCATTTAAAATGAAAGAGGGTTTGCGTGTACGCATTCACAAATATAGCACAAAGGGCTCTTAAAAGAATCCACTGTTCATTTCCGAATAGAAAATGTGATTCTTTATCAAAATAAAAGATTACTGCTATGAAGAATTTCAAAATGACGGATTCACAGAAATGACAATAATAGGATACACGGGAAAATCCTTTCCATGCAGGGAAAATGGAAATGACAGTCCTAATCGTGAAAAGTACGACTGGTTGTGTGAGTTTTGCTTTTGAGAACCCCAACCTACGTCAAAGATAAAAATAATACCTTTCCTTGCGACAGTCAGACGGTTAAAGTTAACTTTTTTTAATGCAACATCACTCAAGGACAAACATCTCCCGCTGTGAAGATAACTGACTGCGTTCTTAGATTGTAGCCCATTGCTAACCATTTTTTCGACCTTGACCGAGCGAATGAACACACATTTCGCGTGTAACTGTCATTCGTGTCACGCGAATTTTATTATGTAGTAATAGACGCTAAAGCTAGACGATACGCAAAACAGCAGAGCTGATTCTTGGTGCCTTCGAAAGAAAGATTCTACGTCGGATTTAATATTGTCCCACCTACCAGGAAGGAATGGAGGGGAAGAAATAACCGCGAACTCTACGAGCTGTACAATGATGTGGATGCAGCCCGGAAGGCAAAAAATCCGTCGACTGCACTGGCTTGGCACCATCGGGCGCATGGACAACAATGCAAAGAGGGTCTTCGAAACGGAGCCTCCTGGTTCGACAAGGAGAGGGAGACGACTGAATCTCCGGTATCAAGACCACGAAAGCTGGACGAAACGCGAAGCAGGAGAGCCGACCGCTTAATCTTGATGACTGGAAGCAGAGTGTCCAACCGTGATTTTGCAAGTTCCGACCCACTATGGGTCGCCGGGATGAGTAAGTAACCACAGAAGCTGCAGAGGTGCTGCAGTAACAGATATAATCTTTTACAATTCTGCTCTACGAATGCCTAGCCCTAGCAATGAAAAGAATGTATTTTCTAGGAAAACACTTCTTTTAGGAGCGAGAGTACTTAAGTGGTGTTGGTTTAAAAAACCTCCTCGCACACGAAAGACTGTAATAATACTAATATGGATGGAGCTATGGATGGTAAAGTGCCAAGGCCTAGCTCTTCAGCAACCACCCATGTTGTGCGCGTTATAGTTCTCGCACGAGTGGAAGGGTCCTAAATTTTTATGTCGACTCCGAACGGCCAATTTGAGAAGCTTTTTTGAGGCCGTGAAAATTGTTCTGTTCGGGAATCGAACCTGCCACAACGCCACGGTCGCCACAAATACTCTTCAGCGAAAATTTGAAAAGGCAGCCCTAGTCCTGGAGGTGTGAAGTCTCTGATTTGTGGTAAGAAATGTTAGTAGCAGCGTGCAAAGAAGTGTGTCTCCGTTTTAGGAGGATCAGAGTTTGTGACGTTGATTGGGATACCTTGTGCGCAGGAATATAATTCTATAGAAATTGTGACGTATTTACATATTTGTAGTCTGCGGTTTTATTTCGTGTTGGTTCTTACAAGATCAGCCTCACTTGAAGCCCCACTTTTTATGTTATTTTTGAAAAAACAAAAAATGACTGCGAAACAGATCGATCTACGGCGTTTTAGGTTAGGTTAGGTACGTTGGTTGAAGCGGTGGGGCTACGTCTCGCTGAGGTCCTGTTGGACTCATTGTGATGCCCATAGGGTGAAAAACCTTCCTGCAGTCCTTCTCGTTCGTGCTGTCGATGTAGTTTATAGCTTCCATTGTTAAGTGTCCTATCCAGAGGTCTTCACAAACCTTATAATCTTACTCGTGTCTATCAAGGTATTGTTGCTGTTGTTTTTATCCTTCCAGCCAACCAGAGACCCTTATAAATCTACAAAGGGATTTTAGTGGGATATCTGATATTTCATGAAGGTCTTGGAAGAAGAATGCTCCCAGAGTTCTATGTCTCAATAGGCAGAGGTATAGGGGGAGGTATCCTTAGTATCTTCTTCGTCCCCGCAGCCTTTGCATATGGTATCATGGGTACGTCCCATTTTGTGGTCTTGTTGTCTCAGATGATTATGGTCAATTATCGCTCCGACCATCATTTGCAGCAACCTTCTGCTGCACTGGAGGAGTATGTTTGACTTTGTGCCATTGAATCTAGGCCATATCATTCGTGAGGTTTAACATGTGGGAAGAGAACTTCACCTGTCATTAGCTAACTCTATGATTTTATTGTCCACTTTCCTCTAGATATCAGATAGAGGTGGATCAGACCATTGGATTGTCTGGGATGGGTCGGTTTCGGCCCCTTTCCTGGCAAGTTCATCTGCCACCGCGTTGCCGGCTATGTCCCTAATACCTGGAATCCAGCACAGAGTATCGAATGCTGCGTGCCAAGAACCTTGAGCTCTTCGCGACAGCTTGCGACTAGCTTTGACTTGGTTTCTATAGCCGAATTTGCTATAATGGCCGCTTGAATGTCAATTAAAATTGTACAATCAGCCGTTACTGTTTCCAACAATGATATCATTTTGGCCGCTACATTGACAGCATGAATCTCCGCTTGAAAAACACTGCCGTAATCAGGTAATCTGATAGGACAGTGGATGTTTAACAATTCAGAGAAAATGCTCGACCTTGTTCCTTTTTCCATCTTTGCCCCACCGTGTGGACATGGATGGATGTTGAATTATTGAGGGGTTCATTTGAGCTCCACTCCTCCCTTGGGAGTGGAGGGAGTAGTCACTTCTAGTGAGTTCTATTCGTAGTCTGTCTAGAATACACGCATGACCAGTGGGGCTAGAGTGCCAGTTCTTGGATTGGATTATCCTTATGGCACTCTTTGCAGCTGTCATCTGCATATAGAGGTCAACTGGGAGAAGACCTAGTAGAACCTAGTGGTGATAGCCTAGGCATGCGCTCGTAAGCAGCTTTAGTTTGGAGTCTTTCAGGCAAGCTTGCCACAAACTACACTGCCATATGTCAGATTTTTAATACCCTTATGTGTCCGGGTTCAAGACACAGCACGGGCCGAAGGTGTAGAGGGAGAATGAGAGAGGAGGTACCTGTGCACATTGGTTTTTAATATCTGCGCTCTTGTATATTGGGGGGAAATATTGGGCTGGGAAGAACATTCCATATTCGTGTGTTTCGGCTGAAGAACGCATGTCTAAATTGAACTGTGCGCCCGAAAGTAGGGTTAAGTGTAAACTGATGCGCATTCCGGGCGAGACGGGTATTGCGGGTGAATTCATGTAGAGGAGGAATGCAGTTGGCAAGCTCACTTGAGCATCGAAAATACGGATAAAGATGAGACGGTACGTCGATGTTCGACCGAGTCCAATGACTCTGCAATATTGTTGTCTCCTATAAGTTTTATCGCTCGCTTTTGGATCCTATCTAGTAGGTGCAGGGTGGTTTTGGGGAAACCAGACCAGATATGAGCGTTGTACTCAAGTTTAGGTGCATACCTTATAAATTAAAGCCAAATCAGAAGGGGTGAAGTATTTCTTACATCGATTGAGGAAACCATAACATTTCGCAGCATTAATGGCGACTTCAAATATGTGAGCGTTTCAACTAAGTGCTGTGTTGTTACACGTACCAAGGATGGAAAACTTTCCGGTTTCATCGATACAGGTGCCATTCATGGATCATGGCTGATTTACAAGGGTTCGCTTGAGTGACAGCAGGCAGCATTGAGGTTTTGTGCTGTTGGTGGTTAGGGCCCCATTTCTTACCGAATATCCTGTTACTCACGTATAAGGCTCAGGGCGCTTGCTTTGCTCTTTCCTCTGTATAATGTTTCCAACTAAGTTTCTTGTCTAGGATTAGGTCAAGGTATCTCGCGATTTCTCTTAGATCGAGAGTTGTGACCTAAAATCCCAGAATCGTAAGATTTTGCCCACCTAAGGAATGTGGTAATAGCGTGTCCAACTAACTCACTGAGAGTCGGAAGAAATTTCCCACGGGCAATTATGACCAAGTCGTCAGCATAAGCGGTTCCCGAAAGACTGAGTTTTTTCTAGAATCTCATTAATGACTAGCACACATAGCAGGGGTGGGACAACCCCACCTTGAGAGGTGCCATTTGAGGCTAAGACTTTGATAGTTGAGTCACCTAAGGTTGCATTTTTGACTCTCTCACAAACGTAATAAATTGCTCAACATTGTTCTTTACGAGCGCATTTCTACTTGTCTCGGTTTCCATTTTGTTGAATGCTCCCTCAATGTCTAGGAATGCAGCGAGGACATAGTCCTTAATATTTAGAGACTTTTCAACTGAACTGATGACATCATGTAATACAGTCTCTATGCCTTTGCCCTTCATGTACGCATATTGTGCACACGCGATAGAGTAATGCTTGAAGTTATTTCGGATGGATGCGTTGATGAGCTTTTCAAACTGCTTTAAGACGAATGATATAAGACTTATTGGTCTAAAGTCTTTCGCCGTGCATTGACTAGTTTTTCCTGCCCTATGGATTTTCATCATGCTTTAACTTCCCTCCAGATGGACCGTGAGTTAGGCTGCAGAGGAAGAAATCTTTAAGGCTAGGAGTAATAAGCTCTTTGGTCTTCTGCAGCATGATGGGAAGAATGCCATCAACTCCAGAGGATTTTAAAGGATCGAAGAAGTCGATGCCCCGTCTGATTCTGCTTTCGCGTACAATACTTTCTGGAACATTCTGTACAGTATCTGATGACGCTTCAGTCGTTGGGAGCGTCAACTTCTTGAGTGCATCCCAGGAAGTGGGTCTCTACGAGGAGACGTTGCAGACTGTGTCCATTTGCCTCTTTTTATAAACTACTTCTGACATTTTTTCAAAAAGTTCCATCGCTGATCACAACATCTGTCCGGCAGAAGAAACCATCTTCGGCAGTTTTTGAATCAGTCATAGCTGTTCCCTCAAGAGTAACTAAGTACTAAGGGCGATGACTCAATTCAGTCCAAAATAAACTTGAAGAAACTCGATTATCAGCTTCCACCAGCTTCCACCTTCCACCACCCCACCAAGGAGAGCAGTTGAAATGTCGAGCAAATAACATAGGACTCAAAATGCATCCCTGTGGGACACCTACTGCTGTTTTGAACTGCTTCGACTACTTCGACTACCCTTGATGTGGGCGAAAATTACAAAAATAATGAAATAAAAACGTTCGAGACATTCCAAGGGCCGCCAGTTTATAAATTAAGCACCGTAAGTAGGGTCTCAGCGCCGAGAATGGCGCTACGCTTTAAAATTTAAAATGAATGTTCAAACTGTTCAGGCTTTCATGTCTAATCTCCTCTGACTAGAATCGGCAATGAAGGGCATATCCTTTGCACAAATGAATAAACTCACAAGAAAGTCATCATCAATCAAATTAATCAAATAATGCACAGAAAACTTCAATTGAGAATAATTGATTAACTTTAAAAAATAAAGTGAACAGCAAACAGAAGTATTTACAACTCAGAACTAGACACGAGTCTAATTCAATTCGAAAAAATGGAATGACACTAAGTGGCGAACGAGCAGAACAGCAAAGAATGAAGTTAAAAAAAATCCAATCACTTTGCTTTGCATTCATTGCTTCAATTGATACATTAATGTAAACAGAATGAGTCTCGTTTTCACTTTAATTGACTTTAATCGAGTCAACAGTATATTTCAGCAATCGGTGCAACAGAAACCTGCCAGCAGATGCATATGTATCTACAGAGTATCTCTTTGAATGACAAATGATTTGCATCAATAGCGGGACGCGTGGCAAACAAAAACACACCTCGATTGGTTATTTATGTGCTCCTGAGCTTGGAAAATAAACTAGATTGACAAAACTATCTGAACCACGCTGATACCGTTCTATTTTCAAAACTACTCTACTCACAAACGACCTTCGCGTTCGTGTTTGTCGCTCGCTCTCTCATGGCCGACATGCGCATTCCGTCTTGCGTCTGAGAAATGCTCCAAAGAAAGCTCTCTCTCTCCGAACAGTGCTAACACCTGTGCCAGTGTGCGGAAAACATCTGATTCTTCGCAATCTCGTAGCACAACCGGCATCGCTGTTGCCCTTGAAATGTGAACTCAAATGGGTTCCACCCACAAATAGAACAAAGCACCCACCATTTGGACTCAATTCGGTTCAGTGTTCTCACTCAAAACAACCGAGCACATGCAGCTTTCGCTCAGATGGAACGACTTATCTGCGAGAACGTTGCCTTGTTCTCTGCAGACCACTGCTCCATTGCCATACAGCTCCACGGCCGCAGAGCCTTGTCTACACTCAGTCGCTTCTAGTTCGAAGTCTCGCACCGCGTGCTTTTCACTCTCCAATTGTGATTTCAGTTCAGTTCAACGTGCCACTCTGTCTGGTAGGAACGCTCCGCATCTCGCCTGACCGACACTCTGTTGAACACGCTCAGAGCATCGGGATAAAATTATCTCAACGAACTTATCGCTGCACTTTTGTGCTCATCGTCGTCGCGCTGCACCATTATCTCCGCAATATCGAACGGAGATTCGAAGGGTTGAAGTGTGTTTTGGAGCCGTTTGGAATCGTGTCAGTGGGTTGCTTTTCGAGAGCTCGCGACTGTGCATCCGAAGACGGTTCATTCAACAGAAAAATTGTCATTGTCCTCGCGCCAGTGTTCGCTTTCGGAGGCAGTCTCTAGGGAAGGCTTAAATCGGTCGTTGGATCGTCGGTGAATCGGTTGAGTCCCGCAAGAGCGTGTGAATCCGCGACAGCGTTGCACTTAAGGGAGCAAAGGCCCGCTTTGGCGATAACGATAATAGATGATTACGATTTATATGTGAGAGTTGCTGTGCAGCAGTGAATAATTGTGCATTTCCATTTGAGTGGCAAATAAGTCGTTGTTCGTTGTTCGTTGTTCCCCCCTGCAGTTAGCTAGCGTGTGCATCCTTAAAGGGAACAAAGTGTCGTTCATCGGGTGGAGTCATTGCATTACTCCTTGAATTGGATTAACAATACCAAAAGAAGGCGCTCGTTCATCCTGTCTCCTGGCAGGAAATGATATAATTGGATAATTTTATTGTCTTATCCTCACGTAAGTATGCGAATGACTGTGAATGAGTGGTATACATACAATTGCTTGCCATCCCCGGGGGGGTGAATGATATTGTTACATAAAAGGATGATACTCCAATTCTTCGTTCTTCCGTTGGTTTGAATGGCATATCTCCCGGATTACAGTCGAATTGGTCCTGAGCTGTGTGGGGGAAGGGCCGCCAAAAGGAATTACGTGGTTAATGGTTGTGTTTCTTTCTTCTGGTTTTAATTTTTGAACGCAAGCATTTTTGAAGAACGATAAGACGGCAGATGACAAAGATAACAATTTCTGAGAATATAATCGAAAATCGATAGATTTATTTCATTTTGTTCTGTCTGGAGACTTGGGATCCATGGGAATTTGACAAAGTTTGATCAAACTTTCTTCGCATTGTATTTATTTATTTTGTTTCCTTTTTTTCCTTCTCCAAGCATCTGTAGGTTGTCGGCATGTGAATGGGTTATCTGTGCTTGTTGGGTTTTTCTTTGCAAACAAACCCATTAAGAGGGTTGAATAGCTTAAAGATGGTTATTTGCTCGAGCTGCCATTGAGATCGAGTGGAAAAGGGGTACAGATATAGTAATCCACTTAGTTTGTTGAGAATGAATAAATATTTTCCTACGTTAAATAAAGTCTGGGGAGACACAGACAGGGGATCTTGCATTCTTTAGGTGAATAATGACCTTTACATATAGAGACTGTCAATCCGTAAATACTAGCGCCCTCCAACCTGCGGCTATGTCTTCTACACTCTGACCCTAATGAACAAATTTGCAAATTTCAAGAGATGATTCTCGAATTATTTGACCAATTTGTTCCTTGTTAAACTTTAAACTTTCATAACAATTGTTGTCCCTGGTTCACAACTGAAGTTTTAGGTCTAATTAAGCAACGTTATAGACTATATAGTAAATGGAAAAGTAAAAGAAAAGTCCGTCTAAGCTGTACGTAACCAAGCAACGTAATGTAAAAATAAATTACTTTGCTTCTCAGTTAAATACCATGCTTCCTCCTAAGAAGCTGTGG